>CM070691.1:20190097-21436597 GCA_036346265.1 Melocanna baccifera
CCCCCGCACGCACTCCCCGGAGTATAAACAAGACACGGATGTTCTCCCTGCGCACTCTACTAAGTATAAACAAGACGCGGGATTCCGCACACGCGTCGGTGTCACTACCACGTGCACTCTCCGGAGTATAAAGATGTGGTCGATGTTCTCACGCACTCCACGGAGGTCCGCCTCCGCACAAGCACTCCACGGAGGTCCGCCTCCGCACACGCACTCCACGGAGGTCCGCCTCCGCACACGCACTCCACTGAGGTCCGCCTCCGCACATGCACTTCACGGAAGTCCACCTCCGCACGCACTCTACGGAGTATAAAAAAGATGTAGCGTCGAGGTCCGTCTCCGCATGCACTCTACGGAGTATAAATAAGATGTAGCATCGAGGCCGCCTCCGCACGCACTCTACGGAGTATAAATAAGATGTAGCGTCGAGGTCCGCCTCCGCACGCACTTTACGGAGTATAAATAAGATGTAGTATTGAGGTCCGCCTCCGCACGCACTCTACGGAGTATAAATAAGACGTAGTGTCGAGGTCCGCCTCTGCAAGCACTCTACAGAGTATAAATAAGACGCAGCGGGGGGACGCCTCCGCACGCACTCTACGGAGTATAAATAAGACGTCGATGTTTTCCCTGCGCACTCTACTGAGTATAAACAAGACGCGGATGTCCCGCACGCGTGTTGGCGTACCCTCCGGAGTTTAAATAAGCCGTGGTTGATAGTCCCATGCATTCTCCGGAGTACAAACAAAAACGCGGATGTTTTCCCTGCGCACTCTACTGAGTATAAACAAGACGCGAATGTCCCGCGCGCGCGTTGGTGTACCCTCCAGAGTTTAAATAAGCAGTGGTTGATAGTCCCACGTATTCTCCAGAGTACAAACAAAGACGCGGATGTTTTTCCTGCGCACTCTACTGAGTCTAAACAAGACGCAGAAGTCCCGCGTGCACGTTGGCGTACCCTCCGGAGTTTAAATAAGCCATGGTTGATAGTCCCACGCATTCTCCGGAGTACAACTAAGACGCGGATGTTTTCCCTGCGCACTCTACTGAGTCTAAACAAGACGCGGATGTCTTGCACACGCGCTGGTGTCATCACCACGCGTACTCTCCGGAGTATAAATAATACATGGACGATATTCCCACGCATTCTCTGGAGTCTGCATACAGCGGCGTATGGGCACCAGAGGCTCCCCATGCAGTCGAAGCTTCCTCCTAGCACCATAGTTCGGCCGCAGCGTCTGGCAAGACGAGCTAGGCTATGGCACAGTGGCAAAGGGGGCGGCGCACGAGCTCAATGCCCCCCTGACGAAAAGGTGGAGAGCCAAACGCGCTCGTCGAAGGCGCCCACACGGGCGCGGGCCCCCGGCACGGGGAGGTGCCCCAGCACACGCCCGAGACCGCGAGCGTTCGAGCTCGTGTCGCAGCATCGCCACGATAAGGCGACGCGAGCTCGACATCAGGCCTCCATTACCAGCCAAGCCAAAGGAACGAGAACGCCTGTTCAAAGCTCCCCTAGGGATGTGCCGCCCCGGACTGGAGGAGTTGGAGCTCGCCTTTGGAGCAGCACGGCTCCTTGCAGCACCACAAGCGACAACACCCCCCCGCGCCACAGCTCGCCACCAGCTTCTCGCTAGACGAGCTGGGGTGGCACAGGTGCTCAACGGCCTGCGCTTCTGCCAAAGCGATGACGACACAAACGCGCTCGTAAAAGCCTGCCCACCTCGCTAGCGGCCTTGTTGGCGCGATGTAGAAGTCTACTCCCAAAGCTGGAGTTTTCTCGTTGAAATACAAGTGAATCGCCCATCGCCCCCCACCAGCCGCAGTTCTCCGACGAGCTGGCAAGAGGAAAATACATCGCGGCGTCACATCCACCTCCGGTTGACGGGATGTTCGACCCCGCGGTCGTCCAGGCGGCATCAACCGTGCTCCAGAGCCCTCGGCGCTATCGGTGCCGGCAGTCGGGGCGCCGAAGGGGTGGCAAGTTCGAATAGGAAAAGTTTCAAGGCACAATGTCTGGGAAGGCGAGTGCCGCTTCACTTGGCCACTCCCCCTTTTAAAGAGTCCCGGAAGCAAAACCGCGTAATTTCCACCTCAAGGGTCCCATCGGCCAGCCCAGGGGCATGTGATGCAGCAATGCCGCCGCCTCGATGGATGACTCCACCTATTACGCCCACGTGTCCCCTATCACGGGACCCGGCGCGATGGGCGAAGGGGCGAGGGACACTTCCCTCGCAGCTGTAAAGCGACGTGCGCAGAGCCCCGTTGATCCCGCCTAGGCTGTCCCGTCAGTGTCTCGAACTGCGGTGCAACAGTTGCGCCCGTGAGGCCCCCTATCGACCGCCGGGGACAGGACCTACGGAGCCAGGTCCCTGTCATTCCTCAAGCCTACTCCATCCTTATCCCGACAAGCGGTAAGGGACGGAGCGCTCGCGCCTCTCCGACCAGGCGCCGCCTCGCCGCCACCGCTCAAGGGTAGGGGATCGCGCTCGTGTGTCTACTCTGACTAGGCGCCAGATCCGCTGCCACCCCTTCGAAAGGTAGGGGACGGAGCGCTCGTGCGTCTACTCCGACTAGACGCCAGCTCCGCTGCCACCACTTCGAAGGGTAGGGGACGGAGCGCTCGCGCATCTACTCTGACTAGGCGCCAGCTCCGCTGCCACCACTTCGAAGGGTAGGGGATGGAGCGCTCGCGCGTCTACTCCGATTAGGCGTCAGCTCCGCTGCCACCACTTCGAAAGGTATGGGATGGAGCGATCGCGCGTCTACTCCGACTAGGCACCAGCTCCACTGCCACCGCTTCGAAGGGTAGGGGACGGAGCGCTCGTGCGTCTACCCCGACTAGCCAACAAACTTCACAAGAAAAGCACAAAGCGGAGGTGCCTAGAGACGGTGGTGGGGACGAGCGCTTCGCCTTATTTACCACGTTGCTACAAAGTGATTACAAAATGACTAAGCGCCAGCCCCATTGCCACCAATCCGGAGGATACGAGACGGCGCGGTTGCGGGTCCACCTCCACTAGGAGCCAACGCTACTCGTTCGGCTCTGCCTGGACGGTCTTCTGCACCGAGGCCTCACCCGTCGAGGGTCGATTCGCCCAGAAGTTCAGCGAGTCTTCGGCTCGCCACCAGCGCCGCAAGCGGCGCCAGGTTACGGCATCGAAAATCAGCAGCCGGTCCACATTGGGCAGCTGCTTGGAACAAAATGATCGGTCAAAGCAATGGAAGCAATCTTCACTTCATTCGCAGGGTGGGCTACGTACGTTACAACACACATCGACGCAAAAGAACCCCAGGGGCACACCTGCCTCAAGGCGTCCGCGCCATCATCGCCCCATCGGGGAACTTCATCCAGCCATTCGCCGAGATTCCCCTCGCCGTATATGGTCCGCCGCAACTCTACCTTCGCTGCGGCCTCCCCGATGTACTCCCAGATCTGCTCATGAAAAAACCGAACGGCGTGGCGAACAGCGCCCACGGCGTCGGCCATCACTCCGGCCCCCAGTCGGCATTTCCAAGTGCGGGTCGCCCAACTCATCGAAATGACGATAGCCTCGGCACTGGAAAAGCGCACAAACCAGGCAGGCGGTCACGTAGGAGCAGTGGTTGCTGAAGGACGTCACAGCGGCATGAGCAAGATCGAAAGCTTCCCCAATCCGCCGAAGTGTCCGCGGCAGCTCCTCGGGCTCGAATGAGCGGGGCGGCACCTCGGCACAAGATTCTTAAGGGTTCCCTCCAAGGCCAGCATAGCATCCCATGCCGCCATTGAGGCGTCCCCCATAGCCTGGTCCCGCTCCCTCAAAGACGCAGCAAGACGGCCCTTCTCGTCCTCCAGCTCAGCGACCTGCCAGAGCAGACCATCCCGATCCTCCGCTACCGCCCGCCGAGTCGCCGTCACAAGCTCCTCGGCATATGAGACGGCCGTCGCGCGTTCTGCCTTTAGGTGTCGAATGCGGTCATCTTGGGAGCAACGGGCCTCCTCCGCCGCGCGAAGAGCTTCTTCGGCAACACGCAGTCGGTCCTCCAAGGTCTCTTGCTCACGGGCATGGGCCGCCTGTAGCGCCCGGCCAAGAGTGAGGCTCTACATGATAAAGCGGTCAATACAACGTCTAACGGCCGCGCTACTAAAAGTCAGATACTCACCCGCACTTCGGAGACCTCTAGCACCCTCCTAAGGAATCCCGACCCGCAAGTCTGCAGCGCATCGTGGTCTAAGCTCGCGGCCGCGCTATCCGCGACCCCCTGCCACGCTGCCAGCACCTCCGCTCGAGGGATGAAGTCCGCCAGATGTAGGGCAGCATCCGCGGCGATAGCTTCGGCGGCGCCGGATGTCTCTTCCAAGCGAACGTCCTCGTGCTCCGAGGGCTGCCCGTGTTCGCGGAGCCATGTTGCTGCAAGGGGACATGGCGGTCAGCCCTACGAACGCATAGCGGGTCACACCAAGCAACGTAAGTTTACCTTCAGCCCCGCTCGAATCCGCAAGGATCTCGGCATCCCCGGCCACCCCGACAAGCGGGGGGCCTCTGTGTCGGAACTTAGCTCCACCAAGCCCTCGTCCTCAGTAGCTGCAGACCCGGCCGGGGCCGCGGGGACACCGACGCACTCGGTATCTGAGTCGGAGTCCCATAGAGCTCCGACCTTGCTCGCTACAGCGAACCCCCTCGTTGAGCGAAGGGGCGATTGTGTGCGGGGCCGCTTCACCTTCAGGGAGTAACAGGGCGGCCCCACCTCGGAAACCGCCGCAGGAGGAGGTTCCATCGGTGAAGGAATGGACTTCGCCCCAGCATCCTCCGCGGGTGACGGCTCCGCCAAGTCGGCATGCTTCGCCGAGTTGGAACCCGCGCCCGCTAGTACTCCCCTCTTAGTGGAACCGTGCAGAGGTGGGCTCAAGGGTGGAACAGCGTGCTTCGGTACTTCCAAGCCCATGGCTACGCACACACGGTTCAACGGCCCCACACCTGCCTCCGTGGTCGCAGCTACGCGCAGGATGTGTTCCCTGGCTGTATACGGTCTGAGGAACGCATCCACCGCACGCTCCACGTCTTCAAGGGAAGCACCTGTCAGTGGCAAGAGGCACGATATAAAACAATGGCCCCGAGGGACAGCACACGAAAGCTAGGATCCGGCACAACTTACGCGGGCCGGAGGGTCTCGGCAGCGAAGACACGGACGGGCGGACGTTGTTGCACCGAATCTTCCCAGGTGTAACACGCCAATCCGCCGCAAGTGGCGCCACGCCATACATGTTGAAGCGGGCTGTGATCCCCACAAGCCTCCGCGCTATTCGCTCATCCTCAGCATCTATCAGCGCGCCGAACATGGCGTTAAGCGCCACTGGCCGCCCCGAACACTCAAGCCCGCTACTGCTCGCCACGCAGTGGTAGAACCACTGCCTCATCCAGTTTGGCTCCCACTCCGCCCAACCTGAGTCCGCAGGAAAAATCTTCCCGCACGACGAGCGCAAGACGAGGTCGACGCTGCCAAAGCTGCGCAATGCCTCGTCTTCCTGATCCTCCGACTCACACCGGGCGTCGTGGAGAAACGCGAACAGTGACACGGTCGGCCAGCACGCCTCCATGCGCAACGCCCAGCTGTACACGGCAAGACAGGCTATCACATTCGGCGTTATCTACGTCAGCTCAAGCCCAAAAGCCCGCAGGACGTCCCCGACAAGTCGGTTGGCTGGAATGCGCAACCCAGCTTTGAAATAGGCGACGAACACGATCGTCTTCGACTTTTTGAGATGCGGTTCGGTCTGACAGCTTCCCTTCGCGCAGGAGGTCGCGAATCGTCCCTTCCGTCACCAGCGTCGAGCCCAGGACACGAGAGCACGGACCTTCTATACCCTCCGTCGCCACCCACCGTCTATCCACCTGCGTCGAGTCGAGCCCCTCGAGTGTGTATTCCACCTCGAGCGGCGACAGTTGCTGGAACACGACACTGTTGCCCACTGGCTGTGTGCGCTCGCTGTCCTGCGCCATTGTCCTCCTAAGAGTTATGCGACGACGGAGGAAGCAGGGAAGACACGAGATTGAGGGCGTGTGGCTAGAAATTGGAAGGTGAGGCGAGCAGAAGGCAGGTGGTGCACAGCTGGGGGTATTTAAGACCCCTGCACCCCCCCGGTCGACACCAGTAAGGGTAACCGGTGGAAGGCGAACCGCTCGCCTCCCCACGATCGAAGCCGAACCGGCACAACTGCGCACGTGCGCCAGGCCCACTCAAACGACGGTCACCCTGACAGCACACGACGCGCCAATAGCGCTCCGCCACGCGTCTACTCAGGAATCAGCAAAGGACAACTCCAGCTCCGCCCTCGACGAGGCCTTCGCCTTCACAGAGCAACCCCGGGTCGTAGAGAGCGCTCGCGGGGCAGGTCACTCAATGGGAGCCGCGAAGCTCCCGGGACACGACGCCTCTGCACCAACTCCATGTAGGTGAGGAAGCCCGGCATGCCCCTACACCGTGAAGCTGCAAGATCATGGCGACCCCGCTCCGGACGAAGACACCCTTTTTACCCCGCAAGGGATGGCCCCAGACTCGAAGGACACCCTGGCAACAGGTCTGACGCCTCTTCCTCACCGTGGGGTGTTGTTCTGTCGGCTGGAGCCCGGTCGTCTACCCTCAAGGGGGTGCACATCTTTCCGTTAGCTCAGGAATGTACCTTCTTCCGTCCATAAGCATGCACAGAGCGCCCAAACTGGTACTAACTCTGCAGCATGCTCGTGAGCGGAAGAGCCATATTCTTGAGATAGACCGTCTCAGCAATACTTCATCACAACACTATGGCCATATATATAGCCGTTTTTGAGAAGCACAACCGGCGGAAGTCCAACCGACGCGGTCGACCGCGTGCACCCAACTGCCGGGAGTCGAACCGACACGTTCGCTCACGTGCGGGCGATGCCCCAACTTCCTGCACCCGAGTGCCTCGCCTGCTTTGACGAGGTCTCCGCCTCCGCACGACAACTCGAGCACACCCACAACCCCCCGCGCCACGCTCGCCCCTGCAACGACTCACGGTTTCCACATTACCTCCGTCTATGGGCCCCTGACTCCGAGTTCGTGGAGCCACGACAGGCCACATACGCCATATCATCTCCGCCCAACATCACACAAGGTCACAGGCCGCAGGGACGGAGGGGGCCAAAGGGCTCGGCAACATGGTTTCGGCCTGTGAAGCCCTTCACCATGAGAGGCTCCTATTGTAGGGGTGGCCCCCACCTAAACCAGCTAGCCTGTTAGGATGTTGTAAACTCAAAGTCTATATGTACAATGACATAGTTACCCTCGAAGGGATTCTCGGTGTAATCGGTGTGAGGGTACGATGGTAAAGACGCTCCTTACGAGGAAGCATATATATCATGCCCGCCCTTGGGAAAGACCCAAGAGGACATTGCTCACCTAACTCTCCACTACCATACACCTCTCTCTCTGTTTGGTATGTAACCACAACAGAAGTGAAATGACATGTTGGGCTCTTGCAGAAAGTGTTGAGTGTAGAATCTTCCCAAGGCTCATTCTAGGTAGTCAGGGAGAGAGATATACTCTCCATAGCTCTAGAAAACAAGGAGCACCTGGGTCACACGAGAGACTTTAGTCTTTATATTCCAAGGAAACATGGTTTCTCAGAGGACTCTCAAGCGTACCAAAGTAGGAAGAGAGCCAAAGCCGAGCGCGAGGCACGGCTACAAGAGGAGATTAAGGCATCCCTTAGAGTAGAGATCACTGATGCCATCAGAGATGAGATGCAACGATAGATGGAGAGCAGGCAGGAAAGGTTTAGGGAAAATCAATTGAAAGCCTCCGTTGCTCCTATGCTATCCAGCCCCCCAACCATCGAAGTAGCTGCGTGTCCAACCCTATCTCAGAAAGTGACCATAGATTTTCTATCGATGACATCCTCGTGATAATTATTATCTCCGAAATGCTCGATCCATTAATAGGCCAGTTGGAGTGCAAGGTCCAAGTGAGAAATGCCTCTGTTGTCCTGTATGCTGCTTGGGGCCAGCGTATCCTTCTGGTGCTGGGGCCTTGGTGCACGGTGCAACTCTAGCGTCAAGTTTTGCAAAAGTGAATGTGAATGGTGTTCATATCAATTTTGAGGTCATCCCGCTGTAGATGCCCCCAAACGACGAGGTCATGACTCTAGAGTAATCCATTGGAATATTCATCTAGTGGCCCAAGAGAGACATCTGCTTGGAGGCTCCTACATCGGTGTTAACTTCACGGAAAAGTCCTGCACCTATGCCAAGTCCACAGGAGCTATCTACACCGAAGAACGATGATATCTTCTACTTGTTGTTGGCCCGAAAATTCAAGCTAAGCGAGCCATTGATCATTCCGGAAGATTGCCTCCTAACCCTAGATTTCGCTTACCAGAGATTGCATTCATGATACATGGAACAGGCCAACAAACCGGATGGACAACAACACTCGAGTGTCAATGTCAAGTTCATACCGCATCATCTTCAACATGAGATTCATGACTATGTCTTCATGGTGACCTTCTAGGACTTGTTCTTTCTCTTCAACCTCGATGCCCTCGACGTCTCACTCATTCGATGCTGGATATTATAAGTGTATACAATCACAGTCTACCTTCATGTAATACCGATAATTATTACATATAACTCCTTACTTTTGTATATATATACATGGTGACTAAAGCCAGATTAACGAAATAACCGGTAGGTTTCCTCGACCCATACTTGGTCTCTATGCATATCATTAAAGAGAATGCATTCTTCGTCGAGGATTACATGTCAATGGCATTGTTAGCTTACCGCAACAATGAATTCATACTTATGCTCTACAACCAGGGGTAAGTGCTGCACTAGTGGCTATATTTATTAATTTATACTTTATAAGTAATACGAACTTAGGTTTAATGACTATAACGACATACCTGTGTAGGTTCCACTGGATTCTAATTGTAATTGTTCCAAAATAGAATAAGATAACATATCTTGATTCTCTAAAGAGGGTCAAAACAGATTTCACAATTGTCCAACAATTAATCATTGGTAAATACATTTTCTCCTTGCATAACTCTACTATAATCTTTCCTTTATTCGCAATGAATAAGGGTAACTTTTTATAATCACGTAGGTTGTTCGCTAAGTATGTCGCTCCTGTGTGGAAATCCAAAGGGGGATCAATGCCCTACAATATAATATAGATTTCTCTGTATTCGCTAGTACACATCAATCATATATAACACTTCATAGTAATGCCTCTAGAACTCACAAATTCTATTTTTGCAGTGCCACTAACAGCCGCTGGGCAACACCTGTAGATACTATGTTTGCCATAACATGGAACTACTTCTCGATTTCGTGAAGACCAATCATCCTCAAGTCTATCAGTCATGCAATAATTAGTTCATACTTATAAATTTATATATATGCGCGACATTGGTCTTCCTACCGACAGGTTGCGACCATGTTACAACTATGTTGGAATAGGCCGACCTCCAAAAAATTTAAGGACAGTATGCATACTTTTTGATGTCTCAGGTCACAAATAAAGATAGGAGTTTCACAATGTAGAATGAACTTGATTGAGATAAGATTAAACTTAATTGTGCATGTGTGTATTTATTCATAAATATGGTTAATTTATTATATTTGAGTTAATTGAATTGTGAAATGGATGTTCTTATTTCTGAAATGAATATGAATTTGATGTACACATATGTTTGTTGTGTTTCTTCTTGTTCCAGAGTGCATGACTAGCATTTCCTGAGGCTAGCCAATAAACGGAAATAGATTTAGAAATAGAAAAGAATATCACAGACGGTTTATAATTAAAATCGTCTATGATATATCAGATATCACAGATGGTTTCTACTACAAGCCATCTGTGATAGTCAATTATCATAGATGGTTATAAGTTAATAGCCGTCTGTGATAGTATGTATCACAAACGGTTCTAAAACCGTCGGTGATGATCTCAAATTATTACTGATCTATAAACTCAGATAGATTATAAAACCATCTATAGTGATATTTTTGAATCGTCTATGATAATTTTTTTCTATAGTAGTGTACGTGTAGTCCGTGCTAGCTTTTTGCCTCATCTTGTGAATAATTCACTAGTAACATTAAATTGAAGCAATGTTACACCTACGAGCTAAAGTTTTACACAGATCCCGCCGGCCAAATAAGGTGAAAGGTCAGATCAAGAATAGGATAATAGGAATCATGCACGGATGCATGCATGCGTTTGGTTGTGAGAGTCAGGGCACGCATGGACGCCGAACCCAGCAAAAGTAACGTTATGGCCTAGCGAGGTGTGGCTCCGTTTCGACCGCGTGTGCAACCACTTGGCAAGTAGCGGACGGATCGATCGGGAGTTCGACACTCTCTGACACGGGCACACTTGGATGTTTGCAGAAAGCACAACCGTTCGATGAGCCTCTCGACCAATCGCCATGGGACAAGCTCCGTACGTACTGGCGCCGGTCAAAAAGAGGCTAGCTTTATATTGGCCCAGGTCAATATATAGGAACGCGACAGGATGTGCATGGCAGAGTAGCAAACTCGATCTTTGCTCTCGTGCATGCATTGCCGGCACACGGCAAAAAAAAAAAAAAAACTGGTCACTGGACAGCACAGCATTTGGATATCGAGGGAACAGAGGGTTAGACGGTGCCGTGTCGTCGGGTCCTCGAAGATTCTCTCGCTACCAGGATTGTTATCTTTTGTGAGGGTTAAAACCATCAGGAAAATACGAATTACCCTCGGTGAAAAATTCTATCAGTTAGCCGTGAAGAAATACACGTGAGGAGAACGAGAACGCAAAAATTAAAAAAAAAGATCAATGGTTCACAAACAGGAAAATATTTTCCGACGGCATTCCCTGACGGTCCTACAGGAAAATTCCCCTGGCTTCAGGTTTTGGAGGCTCTTTTTACTGTCGGGTAGCCGTCAGAAAATCCTCAGGTATTTAGTTCGTCACAACTGACATGAAAATGTCTCCACGACAGGTTATTCAGTACGACACGAAAATGTCTCCGCAACAGGTTATTGAGTACCTAATTACCCCTGTCGGAAACACCGGTGTATTGCAATCGTGACTCCTGTCGGGTACCCGTCAGTCATTTTCAACAGCACTTCAATTCCTAACGGTTGATCTCACCAGCAAATGGACAACATATTTACGTAGTGGCCGTCAGGAAAACGTTGTCGCATTTGCCAAAATTAATTAACTTAATATCAAAACTAGGTCATTTGGTTGCAGATAGAGGTCACCTTTCACTCGCAACGCCATTACCACTGCCGCTGTCGAGCCGCTGCCACGCTCTGGCCGTGTCCTTACTGCGCCGTAGTTGTGCCAAGCCACGGCCTCACCGCGCCCAGTCGTGTTGGGCCACGCCTGTGCCACACACTAGCGCACATTGTGCCAACACCCACCACTATTACAAAAAAAGTTTATATTAGACGTCTCATCACAAACGGTTCACAAAAATTATCAATGTTAAATTCAACCACAGACGGTTTATGGTAAAAACCATCTGTGAAGTGTCATAGACGGTTCTTACCAAGAACTATTTGTGATATGTCAAATATCACAGACGGTTCATGGTAAGAACCGTTTGTGATATTGTCAAATATTACAGATTTTCCTTTGTAAGAACCATCTATAATATTTTACAGATGGTTTGTAATACAAAATCGTCTGTGATATATTTCCCGCCTCATAATTCTCTAAAATTTCATAATCTCCCGTCTAAGTTCGAGTAGAATTTCGTTCCGATACACTTTTAGTAAAACAGACATAACTTTTGCATTCGGTATCTGCTTTCAATGTTCTTATACTTGTTGGAAAGCTAACGACGAGCCCGATCCAAAAAACAATATCCCTCTTGTGCCAATCGTTGTCTAAGACCCCTAACATCGGTCATCTTTAGCCTCAAATCTACATCACAAGTTTTTATTTTTGTTTTTGCCAAAATTTTCGATCTTCCCTTCGAAATTTAGGGTTCGTCTGAACTACAAAGTTGTAGATCTCATCAAAACCTTTCAAATGAGTGTATATAATCCATATAGAACATTGCTATTTCATATTTTGAGACATATTGTTTACATTATATCGATATATATATATATATATATATATATATATATATATATATATATATATATATATATATATATATATATATATATATATATATATATATATATATATATATATATATATGAAAAATATCTTTTATACTTGGGTGTAATTACACCTACCTCTAATATACCACCTAAACGAACTTGAAATACTCATTTATCACCTTAGATATACTCATATACTAATTATAAGATACTCTAATGTAAACCACATGAAAACATTACAAGGGAGTCTATAGTTTTTAGCGTATTTTATAAATACCTTCATATACGCACATAAAAAGGAGTATGTCTAAAAAAATATACATACTACTTCTAAAAAATTATTCATACCACCTAGATGATCTTAAATACTCATATACTACACGTATATACTCTCCGTTACGCGAGATATTCTCTACGTTGTGAGATACAATATAGAGTGTAACTACACCCGGGTGCATTTAACTTTCTACAACTTAGAATGCTACTCAACTCACTCTTCTCCTCTCACTCGCTTCTTCTTTCGATACTTTCACTTCTGGATGGCGTCTCTATTTATAGGGGTGTGAGAAGCCATCCCGGTAATATTTTATTGTAGCCTATACCTTAGGCTTTGCTGGCTTCACGAGGCATCTTCAGGATGCTTCATTATGAAGATTCAGCTGCTTGCATTATTGGTGTACTTTCTCTCTTTATATTAGAGCTTGCTCCCGTGAGTACTCTCGTGATTGCCGTGACTGCCTGAGCATCTTCTTTATTGGATTCTCCCGTGATCGCCGTGATTGCTTGCACATCTTCTTTATTGGATTCCCCAGTGTTGAACATCCTGGAGTTCCCCAATCTTGGCAGCATCCTTCTTGTCCTTTATCATTCTTTATTCAAACTTGATATTATTAGACCTGATATTTTTAGAAATTTTTATGTTACTTTGGATTTTGCCCGCGTCCGGCAATATCCATGATATCTTCGTCTAAAAAAGATATATTAAATTTTTCATCATATGCCTTTTTTATTTCTTCAAATTTATCATTCATATCTTTCTTTAATTCTTTTAAAATGTCTTCCTTTATTTCAGTTTTCCATTGTGGTGATATAGATTCGAACTTCTCTTCTATCTTCAAATCTATATAAGACCCATCTAGAGGGTCTACCCCCCTTCATTAGGCATTCTTTATATGTGAGGTTCGAAGGAGTTTCTTCCTTTATATTAGCTGATATTGAAGATGTAGGGGCCTTCCTATTTCTGGCTTTTTTTAATTTTTGAATATAGTCTTTAGCAGTAGGTTCCATATGATAATTCACCCCTAATATTTTTCTGGCTTGGTTTAAGGCTTCATCTTCTGGGATACTATCTCTTCAAATGAAATGTATACTCCTGGCAGCTTTCCTTCAAATACGACATATAGAGGCTTTGATTCTATGAATTCAATATTATCGGCAACATGTAATGACTCATTTGTCATATGAAAATATTCAGCTAAACTATTTAATATTGATAGCATATAACCCTTTTCTTCTCGCTTATTATTATATTGATACCAGAAGTTATCTAAGATACATTCTTACACTTCATCAAGGATTATATGGTCTTTCAGTTTGAATGATCTTTCGGTTTGAATTTGTATGAGTTTGGAGGAAATATTTTGAGCTTATTGTCATTTCCAAAACTGAAGAATTCAGTCCCAGTATAATTCATAGACTTCTTCATTCCTGCAAAATAGAAGAACGAGAAAATAGGTCAGGCAACTTATTGTCTTTCCCCTTTATATACTCAAATATAACTTTATAGCCATTCCCGGTAATGATATCCTCAAATAAGACCCATCTTTGGGTAGAGCTTTTCTTGCTATTAACTTGGTTATAGTACCTACATATAGCTTCATAGTCTATCCTGACTGTGAATTCTTTGAAGCCTAAGTATAATATAAAGGAATTTATTGCATTGATTATTGCTAGAATTTCTCTATCAGTATTATTTATGATTTTTAACTTGTAACTCCCAGAGGCATATCTACATATTTTTTTTCTTCTGACTTTGATGAGTATTTGTTGGGTTTTTGTTTTAATATAGCACCCCATCCCAGCTGAGAGGCATCGGTTTCGATAATAAGATAATTACTATCTAACGGTAATTCTAATGGTTTGAGGTCTCTAATTTTTTCTTTTATTATTCTTACTAACTTAATATCTTCATAATTGAAATATTTTTGGCCATTTTTTCTTAATTTTGCGTATAAGGGTCCGGCTAGCTTTGCTAAGTTATCAATATAGTTTCTTGCATAATTTACTATTCCTAAAAATTGTTGTAATACCTTTCTATCATTCATAATATCAGAAAACAGTAAAATCTTTTTTGCAATATGTTTTTGCAAGTATATTTTACCTTCTCCTATTTCATGTCCAAGAAAGCTAATTCTTTGTTTACAAATTTCCATTTTCTTCTTGGATAGTATTAACCCATTTTGCTCTACCTTCCTAAAGAATACTTCAAGATGAGCTATATGTTCTTTGTAGGTTTTGGAAAATATTAGTAAGTCATCTATATATACTAATATAAATTCCTAATTTTCATTAAAAATATTTTGCATTTTTCGTTGGAATAATGCTGGCGTATTCTTTAATCCTAGAGGCATAACAAGCCATTCAAAATGTCCCTGAGGACATGTGAATGCTGTCCATTCTATCGATTCTTCTACCATCTTTACTTGCCAAAATCCAGCCTTTAGATCGAATTTAGAAAAATACCTGCTTCCTTGTATTCTATTAATCCATTCTTGCTTATTAGGTATATTATAGGCATCATCTATAGTGTTGTCATTTAACCTTTTGTAATTAATAACCATCCTTGACTTGCCTCTAACTATTTCAGAATGGTTTCTAAATATAAAAGCGGCAGATCTATGAGGGCTTTTGCTTTCTCTTATAGCTCCTAATTTTAATAACTCTTCTATATGCATTTGAAATTCTTCTATATCTTTTGGAGTGGCTTCTATTGGACAAGTTTTAATTATATATTTAGGATTTAATATGTTTATTTTACACAAGATAGAATTCTTATCCCAATGCTTCATAGGTATCTCTCCAATTATTTGGATGTCTTCTAACCTTTGAACAATCATTTCTATATCCTTTTTAGACTTTATGTCTCTGTACCAATTGGGCGTAAGTGATTGTAGACCTGTGCATTCTGTGCATGTAATTGATATATAGTATTCTTATATGGTTTCACCAAGGTCTTCTTCTTTGTTTGTTTCAGGAAGAGCCTGGAGTGCGTTATTTACTAAAGGAGGTGTCTCACCACGCTTTCGCATTTCTGAAATATATGGTACATTGTCTTGATATGGTATGAATGTAATTCCTTGTTCATGTATAATCGTAGTTTGCAATGAGTGTTGCAAAAATCTTAAACCTATTATCATGTCATCATTTATCATGGATAAGTCTCTTATTGTAATTTCATCTATTATATATCTTGTGCCATTTATATACATCTCAAGGTTATAAGCCAACTGGTTATGGATCTTTTTTATCCCTGACATGTCTGTAGATATTTCTACTTTATTATCCTCTATTGTGTGGACTATTTCTGGGCATCTTACAAAGTACTTGTCATGGATAATATTTTTTGTACATCCCGTATCTACCAAAGCTAATATTTTATAGGTAATATTTAATGTTAGTTTTAATTTTACAGGTATTTGTATCCCCAATATGTCTTTAAAAGGTAACTTGACTATGTATTTATTTCCAAAACTAGTTATAGCATCTTTTAGTTGGATCATTTTAGCTCCTTTGCTCTCTTTTATAAGTACTGTTTGTTCTTTATACTCTGTATTTTCTATAATATTTTCTTCTTGCAATGTCTTAGGGACCATTTGGTTTTTAAGCTCTTCTATCTCTACTTCTAATTTATTTAGCCTATTTTCTAATGTTCTAACCCTACTGGATAATATCCTCTCTTCTGGCTCTAATTCTATTTCCTTTCTCCATTTTTGACTTCTTGTCTTTAGGCACTTAGAGCATGCCTGTTTTAGGCATAGACTGCAGGTAGCTCAGTTTTCATGGCTTGGATAATATATACAAAAAGCACATTTTATATTATAATCTCCCTTTCCTTTAATCCAATCATGTTCACATTTTACATGGTCCATCATTTCTACTTTTAATCCGGCTAATTCATCTATTAAATCTATTTCATCATCGCTTGATTCATTTTCTTCATTATTCTCAATCTCCTCTGTCTCTATTATTGAGTATATTGCTTCATCATCTTTTATTTCATCATCACATACTAATATGTTTTCGTTTACACTATCTATTATTAAGACTCGCTCTTGCTCCTCATACTTGCTAGAATATCTTTTTTGATCCTTATTAGGGCAAGTCTTGCTTAAATGGTCTGGTGAATTGCATATGAAACACCTACAAGTTTTATCATAATTTTTCCTAGAATTATAATGTTTTACGTTTCTCTTATATAGATATGGGGCCTTATTATCTGATTTTCGTAGGAAGTATCTCTTCTTTGTCTTAAATTTATTATATCCTTTATTTTGTAGCTTATGGTATTTTCTACTCTTAGGTCTATCTTCTCCATATGTTAAAGGTATTTGGACTATTTTGTTACAAAAATTATAGACAGCATATTTCATAGACCTTTGAGCTTGTGTATTCGTACATATTTTTCTTAACCGCTTAAATACAAATGTTATAGCTTGAGATATATTTATTACTGCTCCTTCAGTTTCCTTTTTACATTCAGCAAATATCATACTCCCTAAAGGATCAGGTAATTTATTAAAATATCTCTCAACTACTCTTTTATTATAACATTGTTTGGCTGTAGTTGCATTATATAAATAGTGCTGTGAAAATTCTTTTATACCTTTCAAACTTGTCAATGTTAGTTTTTCTATTTCTCTAAGCCTCTCATTCTGTAAGGTACTATATCCTAACTCTAGGTCTTCTGCTATGATAATATTTGAAATTATATTTGCGAAATTGTTTATATATATATAGTCTTTATCACAGACGGTTTGTGGTTCAAACCGTCTATGATAATTATGTTTTACAGACGGTTTGTGGTTCAAACCGTTTATAATAATTTGGTCTCTGACCACTGGGCCCGTTGATCCTCCCCATCCCAATTCCAGCAAATAAAAATCGACCAACCCCCACCCCACAGATCGTAGCTCCCACCTCTCCCTCCCCTATAAATACTCACATGAACCTATCCCCTACCTACTTCATGTGCTCAAAATCTCTCCAGCCTCCTCACCGTCCTCCTCCTCAACCTCAACCCCTACTTTATGCGCTCCAGTTGGCACTTGCGATAGTGGGCGTCAAAGACATCTAGCTCACGGGCTACATTAGGGACAAGAGGGCCTAGACATAGAGGCCTCATCAGCACGGTTGAGTTTCCATTAGGATTTTTGTTTCTTCTATTTCTTTCTTCTCTGTTGCTTAGTTTGTAATGAAAATAGAATATTCTTTGCTATGTTTGCTTGTAATATTGTGATAGTGGATTGTAATCTTGTGATATTGTAATGGTGGATTGTAATGGAAATAAAATATTCTCTGCAATATTTGCTAATGTTATATGCTATGTTTGCTATTGTATTTGCTTGTTTTCAAAATGTATAGCTAACATTTCCTGAGGCTAACTAAAAAATAGAAAAAAACATTTAGGTATAGAATGAACTATCACAGACTGTTTTGTGATATAAATCGTCTGTGAAGAACATCATCACAGACGATTCAAAATAAAAATCATATGTGATACTCACACATCACAGACGATTCTATTTTACCAACTGTCTATGATTGGAAAGTATCACAGACAGTTCTATATACCAACTATCTGTGATACACGTCCATCACAGACGGTTGGTAGCTAGAACCGCTTGTGATGTATGAGTACCACAGACAGTTTTTGGTTAGAACCATCTGTGACGAACCGTCTGTATTGTATTTTTACAAATGGCTCATAAATCATCTGTGATAACCTTCAATTATCACTAATCTATAAATTTAGACGGTTCAAAAAACCATCTGTGATGACATTTTTGAACCGTCTGTGATGGTGATTTCTGTAGTAATGCACCAATGCTTCAGCGCGCGCGTCATCGCCAGCACCCGTTCATGCCAACACGCGTCCACATCGGTGCATGCCTGCGCAACGCTCCGCCATGCCCCTGCCACGCCGCCCACTGCTACTGGGTGGCTGCCATATGTTGGCTAAGGAGAGGACAAGAGTAGAGGAGGAGGGTGACGGCTAGAGAAGGAAGAAGACAGGGAGGGAGAGAGGTTCCACTTCTTCACCGCCGTCATTGTGCCGGCAAAGTTTGGGTTGTGGGTAAAAGATCATCTCAAGCATTGTTTTCCTGTTCTTAGGCCTTAGTACATTTATTTTCGGGATGTGACGGTTCTAGACATCATAGATGAGATTTGTAAACGTTGCATTTTAGGGATTGCTGTTTGTCAAGATCGATGTTCTATTTTGTGATTAAATTTTGGGGTAGCTACATCGTGTTTCATGGCTTGTCCATAGAAAATTTCAGAGAATTATTTAAAGTTTCCATAGAGTGCAAGAATAAGTAATTTGGTTTGAAGGTTTAGGAGTTATGGTCTTGGAAATTTTGCTGTTCAAAATTAGTCACTGCTGGATGCAATCATGGTATTCTATAGATTAGCTATAGGAGATGGTCGAATTAATTCTTAGGAATAATTAGAAAAGGCTACATAATTTCTTGTAGTTTTGAAAAGTGGTATGATTCCCTGTGGTTGTTGTTGTAGAATAGAAGATATTAAACTGCTAAGTCTGCTATGCAAAATTTTACAAGACTGTCTTCGAGGTGGAAAACAAGGGCTTAGTTGAAATAATCAGGGTTTTTTGCCAACTAAGAAGTTATAAAAAATTTCGTGTAGTTTCCAAAAAAAATTATACGGTTTAACTGTATTTCGATCCTTGAGTTGGTAGTTATGGCATTTCGATCACCGAACAGCGGAGGGGAATGCCCGGTGGAGGGGGACATAGTTCGACCGGGGAGCGTGTTGTATCGTTGCTGTTTAAATTGTTGTTTGTACTGTTTTGGTGTATGTTGAGATGAGTGATATTCTGTAGGCCTAGTTGCTACAGGGTTGGTATCTTTCACCCATTGTTCTGCTTCATGAGATTGAAAGGCAAGTGTATGGTAGAATAGTAACATAAGTGGTTTCCTATTGTTGTTTATGATAAGCAAATATTTGACATGCTAATTCATATATTTACACTTGCTTCTTATAATGCTTACATGATTATGGTTTAACCGATGATGATGTTAAATGGTTAATATTGTTAAATAAATATTAAATAAAAATTCACTGCATTTGCATGTTAAGCATTTATGATGGAAAGAGGTGACATGTATAGACCTCTGGAGCCTACTTTGTGTGGATGATTCATGAGAGTGGGTAAAGAAAGACATATTTTAGTAGGCACTCCACAGGAATAGACTTGAGGTTTCCGCATGAAAAAGAGAGACTTGAGTGGACGCATGAAAATAGTATCAATAGATTTTTTTTTCCTGAAAAATACTTTCGCAATATTTTTTTTACCTTTACAAATATATCATTACAAAAATCCATGTTCAAATTTTCACCTTACAGACCGTAAATATTAAAAAAGAACCTACATATTGATACAGATCGATGAGTATAGTGATCTATATCCAATACTGCCATTAATTTTGATCTGATAGCTATATGTATGGATCGCATGGGTGCCATCTAGCTAATCCATACAGGCTGCTAGGTTCCTTCCATGCCAACAGCGACTAATATATGGACGGCAGTCCGGCATGGGTCAGATTTGTAGAATTAATTGGTTTGCTGGCTTCGGTTGGTGCTGATGTATAGCATGTGGTTGTATGCATGGGCAAATCAAACGCAGCGTATCCCCTTGATTTAACGTTGTTGCCACCTTTGATAGCTAGCAGCGTGAAACACCACCGGCTCAAAGACGACTTCGATGCGGAAATCCATGCCGTTTGGTAGCGGAATTAGGAGTAGAAGCAGGTTATTTTTGTTACGGTTTCATACTTCAATTCTTGAGCCAAAGTTTTACGTTTTGTTTTGTTAATCAGAACTTGTTCGTGTGGAGGAACTAAACAACTCTGAAGACAGAAAGCTGGAGGAACTTTTGGAAATCGACGGTTACCTGCATCCACTTAAGACCGGGGAGAACGGGGGAAGAAGAGCCGGCGGCGGACTGAGAAAGTCGCGGCCGCACGGCTAAAGGTTCCTTGTGGAGTCTGACCCGAGGCCATCGCTTACGGGCCGTCGGAGCACGACGTTATTCCCACCCAATGCAGATTGGGCCAGCCCAATGACCGCAGGAAAGCGCACGGCCGCACGCCCCGATGGCCCATCAAGCGCAGCCTTCCCCACCGCGGGCGGCACGGAGCACCATCTTTGCCGCGCGGTCGCACAGCCCAAGTCCACCATATGCGCGGCGCATATGGTGATTGCGTACCAGGAGTGGCCGCCCGCACTGGCGTACGGCCCATTACCCGGTGATTGCGCCCAGATGGCAGTATAGTAAAGCGGCTCGGTTCAGTGGTTCTTAACTAAAGCCCGGCCAAGAGGACCGAGCTTCGCTCCGGATTTGATCATTGAACGGCACCGCCTTATACACATGCGTATTTAGTAGGGAAACGTGTTCTCACGCTCTGTAAAATACTGAATAAATTTAGGATTTTCTTAACATCGTTGTTTAGGTCCTAATATGTATGATGCACACACATATGTAGCATGTGTGAGTATGCGTCCTGCGATCAAGGGCGAAACCTGGGGGTTTAGTAAGGCCTAAGCCTAACCTCCTCCCGGTAGAACCCCCCACCCCCCCAAAGCTCACGGCGCCATCTCTAGCTCGCCCGGCACCGGCGCCGTTTGTGAGCTCCTGAGGAAGAAAGGTTCTTTGGGGAGAAGAAATGACACTGGACTGGAGTACTACTGGAGTGCTAAGCCCACTGGCTTTAAAGAGGTCCAACAAAGCCCATCAAGACACAACAGACCAACTCACAAACTTAACAAATATAGCACATAGCAATGGCAATTGGATCTCAATTTTTCACTCACACAACGCACAGAAAAGGGAGGCTAGGGGCGATCGGGCATGTGCCGAATAGCAGAAGGGTGGCCGCGAGTGGTGACACCGGCGAGGGGCCGAGGGGGGGTAGGCCAGCAGGGGGAGCCAGACTAGGCCGGATCTGGCGCTTGGCGATGACGCCAATGAGGGAGCAGAGCAGAGTGGAGGGCAGAGTGCAGGGGGAGGTGGGGAGCGGAGCGCAGGGGGAGGCCTGAGGTGGGGAGCGAAGCGGAGGGTGGAGCGAAGGGGGGGAGGTGGGGAGCAGAGTGGCCGGGTGGAGCGGAGAGAAATAGGCGAGGAACGGAGCAGAGAGAAATAGGGGGGAGGCGGGGAGCGGAGCGACCGAACGAAGAGAAATAGGGGGAGCAGAGTGAGTGGTTGGTCAAGGAAATAGTGAGCGACTAGGGGCCAGTGGCGCTCAAGGGGAAAGGGAGAAGTTGGTGAGTCCGGCATTGAGGAAGTGAGAAGTGAGGTGAGGCCATGAGCCCATGAGATTTGAAGGAATAAGTGCGTGAGGAGGGCCAGGAGCAGTGAGCGAGGGGAGGGCGCATGTGCGCGCCTAAGCCGCCTCTGAGTTAAGTGAAGATATATAAATTGTAACTCAAGTAGTATTATTTGTTCATTCAAGTAGTATTAGCTCTTTACTGCTTATTGTTCAATGAATTTTTAGTTAATGTTTAGTATTATTTGTTAACTGTTAGATATTATATAGTGTTAGACTGTTAGTGATGAATCCTATAATTTGTTTATAGGTTCATAAATTGTAACAATGGAGAAACGAACTTTGTGCGATAGTAGATTTATAATTGTGAGGACAAGACTACGGTTATCAATTTATCTTAGTTTATTTAGGCTACCTTCTATTTTATTTCTGACTTCGCCATTACCTGCAATGTAATCTAAAAAAACTAAACCCCGGCAAAAGTCAACATGGATTTGCACGACTTGAGGCTACAGCCTCATCATCCTGATGAGATCGATTAGCTGATGAGTCGGAGTGTCTAATTAGAGATCGATTAGCTGATGAGTTCGAGTGTTTAATTAGCTGGCTAATAGGGGGGGGGGGGGGGCGTGGCGCCACCTGTGCGGCATGACTCCTATCAAAGCCACCAAAAGCGGTCCTATGTTTGTGTGGCAGCGTCACACTCGCACCACCGACAGCTTCGCCCGCCCCAGCCGGCAGAGTTCTCATCCAGCAAGTCTAGATCTCTCAAATTTTACTGGGGCTGCATACTTGTACATATGTAAAAACCACTACATATGATCAGGGTATCAACCAACTAGTCGTAAGAAGCGAGCCCATTTAAAAAGGTAGTCAGAATGTTGTTGACTTATAGTTTTTTTGTTATACCTAGTTTTTTTACTATAGTTGAGTTGATTTATTTGATATAATTAAATTTAAAAAATAAAAATAGAAAAAACATGTTAACTTATCATGGACAATGTAAAGAAATACAAAAAAAAGTCAAAAAGCCTAAAAAATAAAAAGAATAGAAAAAAATAAAACCAATAAATAGTAAAAAATAAAAACTAAAAATTAAGAGCTAAATTAAACAGTACCTAGGTAACAAGGAGAGAGAAATGGTGATGAAGATAGTGCTATGAGGAGGACCGGGATGCATTATTCTGTTAGTTGAACCCTCCGTGTACAAACCATCAAGCGATCCGCTGTAGCCGCAGAATTTCTCCGTGTTAGCTGGCCACCAATATTTCGAGCTCACATGGCATTTGTCTGAACAAAACCTCCTGCCCAAGTACAAACCGAACAGATCCTTTTCCGCCTTCCATTGTACTCCATTAATTAGTTGGTCGGGCTCTACTACCGCACAACTTCTAGTCGCAACTGGAAATTTGTGGTCAAAGTTTTAGATCTTTAACAGTTTAACTAGTTATATGATTTTGAATATTTTCATTGGTCATAAAAATTATGAGTAAATATATAAGTATGATAGGGTATAGTCATATTAGTTTTTGCTGATGGCTTTTGACTATGGTTGATGAATATTAATGTCTGATAGAAGCGGCTGATGAATAATAATGCATTATGTAAAAAAGATGGTGTAACGAAAGACACTATAGCATTTGAACAGCCATGCAACTTATAAAATTATGATATAATAAAATACAAAGTACATTACAATATATGAAAGTGAAAAGTAGTGGTTAATAAAAATGACTTATAGAATCTAGAGCGTTCGTATTGATTTCTGCTTCTAAAAGCAGAAGTCAGAAGCAAAAATCAATATGAATATGCCCTATATATTGTTCCAACTTTTCTCATTGCTTAAACTTCTGGATGAAATAGCTAATGCATAAAACTCGATAGGGTATCTGAGTCAAATGACTTCGAGTACAAAAGCTAGTGAACCAACACAAATGCAATTTAAAAAAAATAATTGTACCCTACTTTGAATCCACATCATAGAGCACAATGAATCCTACACATGAATTGGTGGGTGTATGGAACTCAACATTAACTTTTAACTATAAAAGTTTCTTAAAATTTTTTCTCCTTTATTTTCACTAAATCCTACTCTACTTGTGGCATAATTAGTAAATGATAAAAAATAAAGATCAGAACTTCTGACGCGAGGGAGTATGGTCAGAAATTATGAATTGAAAAGGGCTTTAGATCATTAAACAAATATGCAAATTCAGTACTCCGATAGTCTTTTTTTTCTTTACAAAGAAATCCCCGGTCACCGTTGGGCAATGCAATGGTCGGCGGCACTAGGGGTTTGTTATTTGTGTGAATTTCTCAGTCTTGTGATTTCTTGTATTTTAACCCGAGATTTGTGGGTTGTGAACTTCAGGATGACTGTGGTAGCTAGCCAACTGTCCAATTCTAAAAAAACAAAAAGAACATAAACCCTGGTGCCTAATTGAGAAATTTGGGTAAAAATTATACAGAAAAATGATATTTGTGATACAATTTGCTGTTATCAACCTTGAGCTCCAAATTGGGATTTCGTGTTCCAATTATCCTATTCGGCCCATGCAAACTATAGAGAATATAATAGAAGTTTGGCCAAATTGGGATTTCGTGTTCCAGTTGTACCACACCGAGCTCCAAATTGGGATTTCGTGTTCCAATTGTACACAGCATTTGGGAAGAGAAGTATGGCCAAATTAAGTGGCCAAACTCACCTTACCTACGTAGCGAGCTGGCAAAAGTGACTTGTTAAAAAGAAACAGATGTACTCAAGGAAATTAACATGCATAATTTTTCCTCTAAAAATGCACAACTTATAATTTGAACATAGACGACACATCAGCCTTTTAATCTGCCCTCGCCCACAGACACATCAATATTAGACGTAGCTAGCTCTCATCAGTCAAGAGTCCGGAGATATGATCATGTGGCTGGATTCTTTTTAATTTATATATGACTTATATTTATACTATTTATAGTAATCAGTTTTTAAATGACGTATTTTTTAAGATATGGTTAATAAAAAATTATAATAAAAAGTGTACTAAGTTCAGCTGTATCAACCAAAATCATATATGATTATTTTTCTCTGCATACTATCTCTCATGAACAACTAGATTCAAATATTTAAATTATAAATTATAAATTATTAGTTCAAAATAATCATCTAGCCCAAATATTCTTCACGTCTATTCAGCATGTGAAGTGTAGATCACATCCTGTCATCACTAGTATTTATGCGCTACGCGTGCTGTTAGCCGTCGCTTTGAGTTGACGATGCAGTGGCTTTTGTCATATAAGCCCAAAGTTTACATGAAGACAGCCGGTGCAAATCGGTTACCCGATAGTGACCGATAACAATCAGAATTTTTAAACAACAATCGATTGTTTTTTAAATTAAAATTAGTTAAATTTTAGAACCATTAAATCTTTATTTAATAGATCCACCATACAACCCCTCCAAAACATATAAGTGCTCCGAATTTAGAACGTTAGACCTCTATCCAACAGATCCCTCCATACAACTCCTCTAAAAAATATAAGTACTCCGAATATAAAGCGTTGGATTTCTACCAATAGTTCTAAAATCTAACTAATTTTACCATAAAAATAATCAAATATTATATAGATAATCCCAATAACAATATGATTTCTATATTTCCTGCTATGTGTTATGATGGATGTAGTTTCATCACAACAGTGAAGCGACGCCTTAGATTCTCTCTCTTTTCCTCTCAAAATAAAAATGGCGGTGGGTTCCATTCCATCATTAATGTCCATTCAAACAAGAAGTTAGAAAAGGCAGCGGCAAGTGGTATAGTTTAATATAATACTGCTAAAAAACATTTGACTATTTTTTAAACTTAAATCAGTCGATTTTTTGCCATGTATATAATATTTTTTGTCCATATTTATAATATTTTTCGTCCATATATGTAATATTTTAACATATCTACGATATTTTCCCGATAACTGTAACATTTTTCTGCTGAAAAATGTTGCATATATGTTAAAATGTTATAAATATGAGCAAAAAATATTGTAAATATGAACAAAAAATATTCCATATATGACAAAAAAAAATCAACTGATTTTAATTTAAAAATAATCGAATGTTCAATAGACACTCCCAATATAACACTTGGCAGGAGGCCTACGGAATAGCGCTGGTACAACATATGCCATTATTAAGATCACTAGATACATTGGTAGCAGAAATCAGTTCGAAATAAATAGGTCAAGGATGAAACTCCTATGTTGCAAGTTTGCAGCAAATAATAAAACATGAGACAATCAAATTGCATCACAAGGCATGTGGCTATGCATCAAATCATGGAATTCCATTTCATTTCAGTTTGACAAATTCAATTACATGATCAACAAAATTAACTACAAAAAACCACGCTGGATCATATCGATCTTTCTTACATTCCTAATTAGTTATGTATTCACTACTATAGAGAAGATCATCATAGACGATTAGTAATGCTCATCAGAGATAGCTTCTGAACTGTCTGATTTATTGCGTCAGTGATATAGGTGTAGTTATCACAGATAGCTCTTAAACTGTAAGTCACTACTAGAAAACAGAGCATCCCTCACGGTTCCAAACCGTCAGAAAAATACCACAAACCGTCAGGTTAAATATCCCTGACGGGTTCCCGTCAGGCAAAACCCCTCAGGGCTGGCTGGTCAGGGAAATTCAATTTGGCTAACGGTTACCCGTCAAGGATATTTAACCTGACGGTCTTACCCGTCAGGAAAATTTAACCTGACAGTCGGTTAACGACCGTGAGGAAAATTGATTTAACCTGACGGTACTAACCGACCGTGAGGAAAATTGATTTAACCTGACGGTACTAATCGTGAGGAAAATTCGCACAAACTAACAAAAAAAATTATAACAAATTTGTTCATAGCAACATTGCACATTGATAATGACGCACTAGCTCACATAATTACAGCAAATTTTCTTACTTCTACAACACAGACGGTCACAAAAATAGTCTCACTTGATAATCCAACTTATTATTATTGGTTATTGCATATATCTCTTGCTTCAATAGCAATGCTTAGCTATATTGAATAAACTTGATTTGTGTACAAGAACTAAAAACTAGATAAATACATCTCCCCCCAAACAGTAGAACATGGATATACAACAAGAATGCTTACCCTATCATTTTTGGCTGGAAGGAGGAAAACAAATCATAGATGTGTAGGACATTACAGAAGAATTTTGGTTCATAGATGGCATTGAGTTCCTGGACAACAACCTAGAGAGGACAAAAGACAAAATATCTAAAATAAGCAATCAAGAACACCACAGAGATATTATGTAATGAATTTAGCTCTCTTTTGATAGAAGGACTACAAATACCCATGTTGAAGCTTCTGAGCTTTGGTTTGACTTGGGAAAGTCAACTTGAACACTGATAGCAGGACCATCACCAATGCTACACTAAAATAGGTTACAATTTAGAAGACAAGCAATTCACAAAAGGGCAATAAAAGGACCTGAGGATCAGATTGTAATGTGTACCTTTTTGGCCAGCACAACTTTATTTCCATTTAACGGGTTAATAATCTCAAGTGCATCAAGCCAGGCAAGGATGGTTTTTTTTTGCCGAATCATCCCATATTTTACATTCAATGCCAAGCCCAGTGAACATTGCATCGGCAAGCTTCAGGCCAAACGTCCTAAACCATCAAGAGAGAGCCAGTTTAACCATCCTCGGCCTGCCCCTGCTGACTGCTCATAATATCCTGACATTGGACAGCCTGCTCAAAGACCTGAAAACAAGTAGAAGTACAGGTATATTTGTCTCCTAATCTTCCTAAACTGCTAAAAAAGTAACACGGGCAATAAAAGAACTTAAAGAAGTGCAGTGAACACATTAGACATTCATCATTCATATTACATCACACATCACACAAGATATATATATCAACATTCATCAAGCATTTATCATATTACATAAGCAAGTTTAGAACATTAACATGGTAAACCTGAAAAAAAAGGCCAGTGGCTGGATTTATCATATTACATAAGCATCACACAAGACAAGCATTCATCAAGCATAGAATGTCTGTATTATGGGTCTTGGATTCGCTAAACACGAAAAAAAGGCAAAAAGAGAGTGAGAGGACTTAACATGGTAAAGCAATCAAAGAATTACATCTCACAGATTTTCTTGGTTATGGTGGCAATCCTTACCAAGTTCCTTACCTGCGGTTTCAATAACAAGAGAGCAGGTGCAGGATCTGGACGAGCACGTCGATCGGGACAGCGTCGAGCGTGCCCAGAGCTGATTGGATGCAACACAGAGCTCACCCCACGCGCGGAGCGAGAAGGCGAGCGGCGCCCCGCCGCAAAGTTGGAGGCCGCGAGCCGCGAGGAGGCGGTGCGGCGACTTCGAGAGCACCACCGCACCAGAGGCCGGGCCGGAGGCGCAGGTCCGCGAGGGCGGCGTCCGGCGGACCGTGGAGTCGCCGCGTCGGGACCGAGGTGAGGGGAGGGGGCGGCGGGGGGAGGAGGCGGCGGGGGAGAGGCGGCGGCGTGGGGAGGGAGAGGAGGAGGCAGCGGGGTGAGCGAGGGGAGGAGGCGGCGGGGATCGGATCTGCCGAGGGGGAGGGGAGGCGGGGAGGGAGAGGAGGAGGCGGCGGGGAGAGCGAGGGGAGGAGGGGCGCGGGGGGGGAGGAGGCGCGAGGGGAGGGGAGGCGGCGTGGGGAGGGAGAGGGAGGAGGGCGGCGGGGTGAGCGAGGCTGCGGGGGAGGATGGGGGCGCGCGGCTTGGGAAATCAGCGGGCGGACTAGGGTTTACGCGGGCAGATGAAAATTGGGGAAATCAACGGACGGGCTGGATAATTAACCTCACAGGCTACGCGGGCCTGTCAGGAATTACTTCAATTATCCTCACGGTTCGCTTAATACTGTCACAAAAATCGTATATTTCCTTAGAGGCTTCAGGAGCCCGACAGGAAAATGTATTTTTGTGACAGTGATATATGGGCCCGTCACAAAAATTAATATCCCTCACGGTCTATGCGGGCCCGTCAGGAAAACTAAAGCCCGTGAGGGATGATCCGTTTTCTAGTAGTGAGTGATAAGTCACAACATAGACGGTTTTTAAAAATAATCATCTGTGATGGTCTGCATAACACAAACACTTTTTAAAAATAACCGTCTGTGATAATCGACATATCATAGATGGTTAATACAAAAACCGTCTGTGATGGTCTACATATAACATATGGTTTTGTGTTAATCGTTTGTGATAGTTCTTTACATAACTAAAAAATTTTTTGTTTTACAGCTAGTCTCAGAAAATGCTAGTCATGCTCTCTAAAAACAAGCAAACAGAATATAGATAAATTACAGATAAGTGAATTATATCTCAAAGTGAATTATGAGGTGTATAAGACTATGTTAGTATTACTATAAAATATGTAGGCATCCTAAAATACCTTATCTTTCGACACTGAGGTAGTAAACTAGATAACGTAAAGTTACAACTCACAACTTATTTGTTCTTGATTTAGATGAATAATGCCCACATATTTCATGGTAACACTAACATAGTCTTGCACACCCTACAATTTAAATGAGTTAGAGACAAAGTTAGATTCCATATCACACTTGACAGCTAAAACTATGTTAGTCAGAGTGTAGTTATTTTAAAACACACTTCCAATGAAATCTTGTAGTAATAATATATGCCAAAATGAGAAAAAAAAGAACCAATTGTCTATAAATTCTTCTAAAAATTAGTTAAGGTGCTTATGTTGGTATTTCTCAACAACTATAAAAGGAAAATTAAATCATTATATACTTGAATTTCAAAGAGTATGAAGTAAATCACAACTAAGAAATCATAACTGTTGTCTCTTCCTCCTTATCATGCTATGTGTTAGGCTTGATTGTTGTCTTAGGTGTACTCATCGCAACTATCTAACAACTTCTTCACATTCCTTTTCTTTATCTCTAGTCCTAAGAAACCAATAGATAGTTGCAAAGAAAGAGGCGAAGTACACCTAAGACAATAACAAAGCCTAATACACAGCATGATGAGGAGGAAGAGACAACAGCCATGACCTACTTTATAGAATCTGACACACTAGAGTGTATTATTTGTTTTATGCCCTTTAAAGCCCACATGTATATGACAAGTATCTAGCTAGCTAGCTAGAGAAGAAAGGAGTAGTATCTTGAGTCTTAATTGCTCGTCGGTCCTTATGTGCTGCCCCATAGGGTCAGCTCCCCACCAGGCGGCCACCATGGCTTCCCTTCTCTATACTCGGTTCCTCTCCAATGAGGCTGCTATGTTGAAATCCCAGAGATGGTGGAGAGAGCTGAGGGGGAGGCGCAGACTAACCCAAGGACAGCGAAGAGAGCTGGAGGGAGGCGGCGGAGGCCAAAGGCGGCAAAGGAAGCTGAGCAAGTCTGGATCCAGCGACAAAGGAAGTTTTATATCCTTATGCATTTTTAGTATTCTCGAAATTTGTATGCTAAGAAGGCAAAATGAAAGTATAAGGTATCAATGCCACTCATTGAAAACTTTTTTTAGAATTTCAACTTGCAATTATTTTATTCAATATGGAATATATATATATACGTATAATTGGGTTGGCATTATGTACTAATAGTGTTTTAATGTTCTTTTTGTAGTTGTTAAGAAATACCAATATGAGCAGTTTGACTACTTTCTAGAAGTTATGAATAATTGGTTCTCTTTTTTTTATCTTGGCATATATTATTGCTATAAGATCTCATTGGAAGTTTGTTTTAAAACCACTACTACTCTGACTGACATATTTTTAACACGTGGTTTCTTAGTGGAGGTTGGTCAAAGTTTATCCATAACAACCGTCTGCGAGTTGGTAATATTTGTCTATTTGAACTAAAGAAGAATGAGAGGAAGCTTACCATGACGGTCTATATTCAATAAGCAGTGCTAGTTTGTTATAGAAGGAATGATGGCCCCCTGCTCTTTTTGGTAGTATCTTGTGGGGTTTTTTTTTGCTTGTTTTGTACTCTGAAATAAAACTATGGGGTATGGTTGATCTCCAAAAGGAGGAAGAAACCTATTTGGGTGGCTAACTCTCTGGCATCCTGAGAGGCCTTAGTGATTACTAAGTTTGTTGGTAGCTTTATGTGCATGACAAGTTCTTTATTTTAGACATGTACATGTTTTGATGTCTTTTTTAGGTTCATGAATGCAAGTACTTTTTCTAGAATTGTTGCACTAGAATGCACAAGAAAATTGCACTATGTCTCCATAAACATGCACAATTGTATCAAAGGTTGATATTGCTTGTGCTTTACATGTTACAAATACTCTGTAGGTGCCATGTATGTTGTACAAATTTGAAACAGTTATATTTAAATTATGGAACATTAGATTCTGAATCGTGAGTACTGAGATGAGAGCTCTTGATGTTTCTTCATTGGTAAGGGAAGCCTTCATTGGTAAGGGAAGCATGCATTGGTGAGAAGTCTGCACCCAAAAAAGCATGCAAGTGTTGGGAAGCAGCATGCATTTAGGGTAATACTAATGTAACAGCTTAAAAGAACCTTTGGGCGGTCACACTCTTCAGTTTTTCGTTCCACATAAATTACCTCTATGTAGTGAGACATGAATTTGATGTCTCATTCTACAGGGGTAATTTATGTGGAACAAAAAAATAAAGGGCATGGTAGCCCAAATGTTCTTTTAAGCCGTTACATTTGCATTGCTCTGAATGCTTGCTACTTCCCAACACTTGCATGCTTTTTTGGACACAGACTTCTCACCAATGCATGCTTCCCTTACCAATGAAGAAACGTCAAGAGCTCTCATCTCAGTACTCACGATGCAGAATCTAATGTTTCATAATTTAAATATAACTATTTTAAATTTGTACAACATGCATAGCACCTACAGAGTATTTGTAACATGTAAAGCACAAGCAACTAAAATGGTACCTAGAGCTTTACTAAACATGCACCAAGCATGACTTGTAAAATAATAGTGCACCTGAAGTAGAAAAAATAATTTTACATAACACGCACCAAGTATATCTTATAGAATGAGGAATAAATTAGTATAGATCATGAACCTAAAGTGGTACAAAGCATGAACCAAGCATATATTAAGGAATGAATTAATACTAACCATGCACCTGAACTATTACATCAAACTTATTGAGCATTTGCTTAAAATAAATCTACTTATATTAAGCTCAACATCCTACGAAACCAAACAAACTAACATCCAAATAGTTCAAAGCTGCCATGATTCAATACCGACATTCATAGCAATATTAATTATATAATAACAGCTAAAGTATTCCCGAAACCACTACAACAAAAGGAAAAATGACAGACTACAAATTTAAGTTCAAATTCAAATAACAAGTAACTAACAGGTAAATAGAATGAAGAACAAGAGTCCAAGCAAATGGAGACAAATAACAAGTGACAAGTAACACCACATAGTCTTCTCATGATCTCCTGATATCTTCCATGACCTTAAGTAATAACCACTGCTACAAAACAGGCTATACTGGATAGGTACATCACAGACGGTTCATACGGAACCATTTGTGCTTAAACTATCACGGACGGTTCATACTACTAACTGGCTGTGATATTTTCACAGACGATTGTAAACACAAACCGTCTGTGATAATTTAGACAACATAGACGGTTCGTGTTAATAACCGTCTGTGAACTTTCACAGACAGTTCTTAATACGAACCGTCTGTGATAATCGAGATAACACAGACGGTTCGTGTTGACAACCATTTGTGAACTTTCACAGACGATTATTAACACGAAACGTCTGTGATAATCGAGATATCACAGACAGTTCGTATAATAAACCGTCTCTGAAATTCATTATCACAGACAATTCGTATTAATAACCGTCCGTAATAAGTCACAGACGGTTTTTAACACGAATCGTCGGTGATATTTTGTTTCACAGACCATTTTTGGTTGGAACCGTCTGTGATAATCTGTACTATTAATTATTGGGTGTATTTGCTCGATATCGACACAAATCTGTCTTCATTGCGCTGCATCGGTGGAGCAAGGCGACCGACTTTAGAGAGTTCGGGGTGAAAACATATCGCCGTCTTCTTAGTGATCTGATCAGAGATTGGTACTCAATTACTTTTAATAACTTATATGCATGCATGTTTTTGTAATGAAAGGCCAGAGATGATAGCTAGGTTTTTGTTTAATTTAGATCTAGCTAACTCGCTAGGTTTAGAAAGATAATGTTAGTTTGATCAATTTCAGAATGGATAATGTTAGGTTTTGACACCCATTTGTTACTTGTGTAGCGTAGATGGAACGAAACTGGATGTACATTGAGAACCGTGTGAGTGAAGAGTACATTAATGGCGTATCTGCTTTTAGAAGAGCCGCCGAGCTGGATATGTTGAAGAAAGGGGTGAAATATATGTATTGTCCATGCATTGATTGTGATAATCTCAAGTTGTTTAGCAACTCAGCGCAGATTGAATCTCACTTGATTCGAAGGGGTTTCAGAAAAGGGTACAAATGTTGGAGCAGTCACGGTGAAGAAAAGAGTACATAAGAAGGTAGTTATGACATAGTCGAAGGAGACAACGATATGCCAGTTGTGGACTGTACTTTTGATCATGAGGATAGGTCGTAGGATGACAATCTGGATCAGATGTTACGTGATGCAAAAGGGACCTATAGTGAGAGAGAGTTTGGTAAATTCGACGGATTGATGGAGTACTCGGAGAAATCTTTGTTCTCAGGCTGCAAGCCGCAATACACGAGGTTGTCATCAGTTCTAGAACTGCTGAAATTAAAAGCAAGCAATGGTTGGTCCGACAAGAGTTTCACGGCATTGTTAGGTCTCCTAGCGGACATACTTCCAATGGGAAATGTATTGCCGAGAACCACCTACCAAGCTAAGAAGATTCTTTGTCCATTAGGAATGAAAGTAGAAAGAATACATGCATATCCGAATGATTATATCCTGTACCGTAAAGAGTATGCTACCTTATAAGTTTGTCCGATGTGCAAAGCATTCTGATACAAGCATAAAAATGACTCTGATGATGGGAAGGGCATCGAGGTGAAGCAAGGACCTCCTGCTAAGGTGTTGTGGTATCTTCCTGTAATTCCCTGTTTGAAGCGTTTATTTGCAAACCGCAAGGATGCAAAATTGATGCGTTGACACTGGGAGCAGCGTAAGAAAGACGGAATAATAAAACATGTTGCTGATTCTGCCTAGTGGAGAAACATCGATAGGATGTTTGTAGATTTCGGTGTGGAACCGAGAAATATAAGGTTTGTGTTGAGTACAAATGGAATGAATCCTTTTGGCATCATGAGCAGCCGACATAGCACCTGGCCTGTGACTCTGTGCATGTACAACCTTCCTCCTTGGCTGTGTATGAAGCAGAAGTATATTTTGATGTCACTACTTATCCAAGGGCCGAAGCAACCTGGCAACGATATTGATATATTTCTAGCACCATTGGTAGAAGATCTTGCAATACTATGGAACGAAGGGGTATATGTATGGGATGTGGACAAACGAGAGAACTTTACTTTACGCGCCATGTTGTTCTGCACCATTAATTATTTTCCTGCCCTGGGTAACCTATCAGGGTTGAGTACAAAAGGAGCCAAAGCGTGTCCGCACTGCTTAGATTATACCGAGAGTGTATGATTGAACAACTCGCGTAAAACTGTGTACATGCGTCACCGTAAGTTCCTTCTAAAGTATCACCCATACCGCAAGATGAAAAAATAATTTGACAGAAAAAAAGAGGATGACTCAGTACCAAGACCTTTTAGCAGGAAAGAGGTGTATGACATGGTCAAGAATATAAACATTATGTTTGGAAATGGACGTAAATTGAGGAAGAACATATGGAAAAAGATGTCAATATTTTGAAACTTGCCATATTGGGAGCAATTGGAAAACAAGGAGCACCTAGGTCGCACACGAGACTTGGGGGTTTACGTATCTTGGAGGCATGGATTTCCATATTACTCCGAGACATATACGAGTAGGAAGATATCCAAGGCGTACCGCAACGAACAAATAAAACAGGAGCTTCGCGCTCAACTTCAAGAACAACTGTCTGCCTCACTTCAAGAGCAGACTGCCTCACTTCGAGGAGAGATAGATTCATTGAGGGAAGAACTGAGACAAGTCCGCAACCAATCACAACCCACTCCTACTACTGCGGTACCCAGTCCCCCTTAACGTCGCAGTAGCTGTGCGTCCACACCAATTACTGAACATAGCGACGCCCACTTACCTATCGATGACATTCAGGTAATGTACCTCTTTAGAATGCTACATAGATCTCTCTGGTGGACGCCTTAACTCATCTTGTGTCATTATGTAGGAGCCCATGCCTTACATCCTTAGAGTCAGGCTTGTTGGCTCTATTCCTGTTGACGTTGGGCGGGGGATGGCGTATCCATTGCTGTTAGGGACGTTGATGCACGGTGTATAAGTAGAGACTGATTTCATAAATGTCCAGGTGGACATGATTAATGATGTTTTTAAGATCGTCCCTCTTGAGAAGCCTCCAAACGAAGAGATTAAGGCATTAGGGGATGCCGTCCACATATTCATTTAGTGGCCTAAGAGGGACATTGCCCTCGACTTGTCTGTGCCACGATCTCCACATCCAGTCTCCCAAGAGGGACATCGCCCTGGACCTATCACATCGGGTCCGGTAGCTTCACCTCTAGCTCCGGTTCCGAGGCCTGTTGCATCGGCTCCCACCGAGACACCACCAAAAACAGGTCGTAAGCGAGGCTCTAAGACTCAAGCGAAGAAAATTAAGGTGTGTCCCGGACCATGGAAGTTCATTCTAGGAGTATCGTTGGTCCCCGAGTCACAATTACCCTCGCTTGGTTTAGTTTGCAGTGCATTGCATGCCTAGTACTTGCAGAAGTCCAACATGAATCCAAACCGGCAGAGTGCATTCACTCTGAGATATACGGAGGAGCTTTCCTCCACGACTCGGGCTACATCGTCGTGACATTCGAAGACTTATTCTTACTATTCAATCTCGACGAACTCGATGCCTCACTTCTATGATGCTGAACACTGTAAGTGTACTGTAGAATGAAGTTCTACATTCATGTTATATCGATAAATGCCATTATTCTTTTCTTATGTATAGATACATGATCCAACAAGTCCGGCAATCGCGACAACCGGTGGGTTTCCTCGACCCTCACTTGGTCTCTGAGCAAGCTATCAACGAAAATGTATTCTTCGTGCAAAAATACATAACGAGGGGATTGCTAGCTCACAACGACAAGGAGTACGTCATGGTACCCTTCAACCAAGGGTAAATGCTTCACTAGTTGTCACACATGTTTCATTTGTACTTTACATGCAGAATGAACTTAGGATTAATTACTATGGCGACACACATGACTAAGCAACACTAGATTTCGATTGTGATTGTATCAAAGTGGAGCAAGTTAACATACCTTGATTCCCTACTCAGGAGCAACCACGATTTCAGTCGTATGCAAGAAGTAATTAACATGTAAACTTATTTGCTCTATACATAACTCTATTGTAATATTTTCTTCGTTTGCAACGGCCGAGGCTAACTTTTTTGAATCACGTAGGTCTTTTACCGCTTATGTTGCCCTAAGAGGAAGACATAACAAATCCAGTGACACGCTGTGACACAACACGCGATTTCCGGTACCCACTACAACACAACAATCCTATATCATACTTTGTTATAATGCCTCTAGAATTGACAATACCTATATACGTAATTCTATTTTTGCAGTGCCACTAGCAGCTACAGGGCAACGTATGTGGATTCTACGTTTGCCGCCATATGCAAGAAATCATGGATACTAAGATCAATGATCCAGAGGTTTGTCAGGTCCTTCCAATAATTATTATTTTCTGATTATATACATACACACATGCTAATTAATGACTTAACATTGCTTCTAGCGACAGCGGGTGGATTTCGATGAAAGTACATAACATCTTGAGCAACTCGTCGAAATTCGTGAAAAACTCTCCGAATTCTTAATAGCACAGGTCATAAACAGGGCTGGAGAGTTCTACCCCGGCAATGATAATACTTAGATGTTGAAACATTGGATTTAATTGTACAAATCACTCAATTGTGCTTAATCAAACAATTCATTTGTCAGATCTGTGTAACGATTTTCATTCTATATATGTATGTGATCTCCTAGCCGTTTGTTACATTCGTAATTCACTTTGAGTTACAATTAACTTATCTGTCATTATCTGTAATCTGCTCGCTTGCTTTCAGAGGACATGGCTAACATATCCTAAGGCTAGCCAAAAACGGCAAAAAAATTGCTTTTTTCAATTGCTATCACAGACGATTCGTTGTTGAAAACCGTCTGTGATATATATATCACAGACGGTTTCAAAGACTGAGCCGTCTGTGATATAACGATATCACAGACGGCTTTTCTTATTAACCGTCTGTGATATACACAATATCACAGACGATTTTTGTTACTAACCGTCTGTGATATGTATCATATCACAGGGTTCGTAACACAAACCGTTTGTGATATTGTGTATATCACAGACGGTCTTTGGTATGAACCATCTGTGATAGTCGAGTATCACAGACGGTTTTTGATAAAAAATCGTCTGTGAAAGTCGACTATCATAGATGATTTTTTTTTCAAAAACCGTCTGTAATGTAAGTTATTACAGACATCTTGGGAGCCGTCTGTGATAACCACCTATTATTACTGACACATAAAAATAGACGGTTTGGGAACCGTCTATGATGACGGTTCAGAACCGTCTGTGATAGGACTGTCTGTAGCAGTGAACATGTAACTAATAAGTAAATGAAATTAAGAACAAGAGTCATTGTTGATGAACACATAGAAGTAACTAACACTATTCACTACTGATATGTAAATATATTCACTTCTTCATTTCACAAACCTAATCTAATACATAGAAGTTCATAAAACAACACCAAGAAGAAAATTTAGTTATTATCCCCTACCTTCTTCATTGGCGGTGGCGGCCGGTCTGCAGCGTGCGGTTACGTAGGGGTGGCAGGGTGCGGCTTCGTGGAGGCAATGACGACAAGGAGCTAAGGAGGAGCTGCGCGACGGTGATGAGGAGCCAGGGAGGAGCCACATGACGGCGAAGGGGAGCAGGGAGGAGGACCCGCACGATGGGGATCCACAGGGAGGAGGCATCGCCATAGGGAGCAGAGCAATAAGGTTAGGTTTTCGCAGAAGTAGTTAGGTTTTCTCTCTAAGTGTTTGTATATGTAGGAAATTATTATCACAGATGGTTTTTAAAAAATATTTGTGATATGTAGGATATCACATGCGGTTTTTATTATAAACCGTCTGTGATATATCACCGTCTGTGATATATCACATACGGTTTGTGTAAAAAAAAACTTTCTATAATAAGAGAGTCATCATAGACGGTTCTTACTTTTAGTTGTAACATAGACGATCAGCTAGTAAAATCGTTTGAGATAACTACACTATAACTTAACACTGATGAATTTTATAGAATCATCTGTGATAAGAAGTCTGGTATATCTTTCTCTGCAATAGTGGTTGGACCAACAGGACAGCTAGCTAGCCCATATATGAAATCGACTGTGTTTCCGTTAGGCGGCGTGACAACTTCCCTTGGCAAAGGAACAGCAAATTAAGGGCACACCCCATCTGATTAAGTAGACAGCTAGTAGGTGGCAAGCGCCGAATACAATTTAATCCGCTCCATTCGAACGACACCCGTTTGGTGCTGTTAGCGGCATGTCCTTTGTCAAATGAAAGAATATCTGCAAAGTAACATGCATGTACTGATCGATGTATACGGCCTCTTCGTCCAAGGCTAGCTCCAACTACAACTAGTGGTAATTTTTGCACTTTTATACTATATATTAACATGAGATTTATATTAGAATAGTCCTATATTGATTGTGTAAGATCAAAAGATCTAATTTAAAAGTACAGAAGTCTCTCACCTCACAAGTTAACTTTTGGAGATGAGAAGGCCCTTACGATCCAACAAATGGTATCAAAACCAAGTTCTAATATCTCTGGTCCAATGAATACTAGTATGTAAACATCTGATGGACCGTAACCCTAAAAGGCCATTGGTATACGGTGAAGAGGGCGATGAACGACTAAAAGATACCAATGTGTGATGATGGAAATTGCTAGAATAGTCCCACATTAATTATGAAAGAGCAAGAAATTTAACTTAAAAGTGAGGAAGTCATTTATCTCATAAGCTAGTTTTTAGGATTGAGAATACCCCTACGGCCCAACATTCTAATTATGCACTTCTCTGTCTCTAGGACTAAAACTTTACATGTTTCTGTTTCTTCAGTTTGCTTCGGCTGAATGCAAACATGGACAGTGTTACTGAATGCTGATACTTCACATATGGAAGAACAACTATGCAGGACTGGGATTTGACACTTGCAGTGGAAGCAATCATTCGACCGTGAGGCCAGGAGATCACTATAGTACTGAGCTGGATAGATCAACGTAGGCATTCAATGGTGGCCAACTACCGTCAATCCGTTGCAGGATCACACGGTCCATGCAACAGCGGCAATCCAACGGTACGTGCTGTGCGCCTGTATATATACCCCCGGTGCAGTGTCCCAAGGCACTCACTCAAGCCCAAGCATCTCTACTACTACTAGCTACTGCTCTCTGTCTCTCTCTCTCTCTCATTCAGTGTTCTTTACAAACAGGAGGAAGAGAGAGAGAGACGAAAGAAAGAGCCTGATGGGTTGCAAGATCCTTCTGGTCACCGTTCTCTTGGTGGGCATAGTCTCTCAGAGCTCAGCCAGGAGGCTGCAGGGAAATCACTTGTCCGAACAGAACTGTACGTATTAATTATAGATCTCACAATCCCGTACCAACGTAGTACTACGTACTTGGAACCCTGCATACTATGTGCTATGCTGATATGTGGTACTCTTATCTATCGATCTCAACAGACGGTGGCGGCAGCGGGTACGGAGGCGGCGCTGGCGGTTACGGAGGCGGTGGTGGGTACGGAAGCGGCGGCGGCGGCGGCGGCGGCGGAGGCTACACACCGACGCCCAGCTACACCGGAACCTGCGAGTAAGACGCTCGATCGTACTATGCTATACATGCATGATCAACGACATATGCGCATGCAAAATAATTGAGCTGGAATTTTGAGTGAATTACGTGAAACGCACGTATGTATGCAGCTACTGGAAGGGCCACCCGGACAAGATCATCTCGTGCATCGGGTCTCTGGGCAGCATCGTGGGCTCCTTCGGCGACGTGTGCAGCGCCTTCTTCGGCAGCAAGCTGCAGACGCTGCAGGACGCGCTGTGCAACACCAGGACGGACTGCTACGGCGACCTGCTGCGCGAGGGCGCAGCCGCGTACATCAACTCCATCGCCGCCAAGAAGTACGCCTACACCACCCAGCAGGTCAAGGACTACATCTCCGTCGCGCTCACCTCCAAGGCCGCCGCCATCGAGCAGGCCGCCATGTTCAAGAAGGCCAACTACGCCTGCCACTACTAAGCTCTTAGCAGTGGTTAAATAAGTCATGCATGTGAGCTCTGCCACCTGCTGTGTCTTTGCCATTTGATGATGCATGCCATGCCTTCTCGTTGTCTGGTGCATTAGTGATGCTTTGCTTTGCTTTCTTGTCGTTGTTGGTGATGTAAAAATAAGATGAGTTTGGTTGTTAGTGAAATGGTCACCGCTTTTACGGAATGCATGAGTTCTAGCTAGCACTTGATTCTATTCAGGACTGCTTGGCGATGGATGTAATCTTGTACACGAGTACTATACATTACAACTATCAATATCAATAATTTCCTGTTTTGTAAATGGTTTCCTTTGCTTCTCAAAGTATTACAGTTGGTTTTGCAATGGGCTGCATAACTTGCACGTGTGTGTATAGTAACTTGCGTTTGCTGCGCGCATACATACATACGTATGTTTACACACATATATATGAAAGTATTTTCCATACTCTAGAAATATATACTCCCAACCTCCCTACCGTTGATCTACTTTAAGATAGGAGCCGACTAAGACATTCGAAATAGCGATGGCTTTTAGCTGAAATTTTACTATGCTGGTTTTTTTTACTGTAGCTGAGTTGTCTTTTTAGGTATAATTAAATAGAAAAAAAATATATTAACCTATCGCGAACAATGCAAAGGAATACGGGAAAAAGGAAAATACAAAAAATCTAAAATATCTAAAAAAATTAGAAAAAGATGAATTACTGAATAGTGCAAAAAAAAACTGAAGATAGAAACTGAAGCTGGAAAAAAAGCTGAGTTGAGCGGGGTTGATCGTATTGGATACCTCTGTTAGCATTGAAATGACCTGTGGAAAGAGTGAAAATACCCTTTTTAATTGATGCATGCATGCACAACCAATTCAATTAGTGTTGGATGGAACCGCCCATTTCAAAATTTTAAATGCTAACAATACTACTAGTGTAATGTGCCACTCAAATTGGTAGCGGGCTTCTTAAAGAAGTATCTGGTTTGGGAGAACTTCAAAAGTAGCACGCTTCAATCAAAATTAGTAGTACAGGGTAGTATGACACCCCATAGCACAAAGAAGTATGCTCTTTTCAAAAGGAGTATATAATCACAAATTTGAGGTATACTAGTAAGGTACCCGTGCGTTGGAACGAAAAACCAAATAAAAGTGATGCATACTATTAAATATGATCTCAAACTGAATAATAAATATCAACTTTTTCTTACGTCATCATGTATCAACCAAATAGCATCCAAATTCGCCCCCATACAATTGAATCACAATTGGTTGAGAACAATCTAAGTTGTTTTGGAGGTGCAACTTGTTCTATTTCAATACCATTTGGAAAGAAGGCAAAGATCAGTTTAAAGACTAAACAAAAGACTTTTTTCTGAATTTTTTTCCATGTTGAACAACAAAATATCCCATCAGTCTCAGTATATTAAGCACCATGTTTCCAATAAATTTGATAGCTGCTGAAATATCGTTAATACATGTATGCTATAAAGATGAAGCTACATACCTCATCTAGGAAAATAATACCTCCATCAGGAAGATCATTGGCAAGTGAAAAAACAGATCCCAACAGGCGCTCACTTTCACCATAATATTTCGACATGATGATTTCCAGTGGCACATATAGTAGTGGAACTCCCTAAAATAAGAAAGGGCAAACAACAAGCTTAATACAACAAAAGCATTAAGCATTGGCCAAAAATTTGCAGAAAAGGAATCGAATGTTTATGAATCAAATCTCATATAAATTACAAAAGTACTTAATTAACAAATTTAAAAACATGGAATTACTTTGGAGCAGTCCCAAAAATATAGGAGCATCGCTTACCGCTTGCTTGGCAATAACTCGAGCAGAAGATGTCTTGTCGGCCCTTAAATAATGAGGTAGTGGTAACTGGTAAGTATAAAGTATGCAAACAAAACAACACGAAAACAGACACAATCATACTTTAGTACACAAAAAGGACCATATGTGTTTTCCAACATCAGGAATTGCAAGCAAAAAGCTCTTGTAATTTCTTCTTACTAATATTCAATGGTCTCTTGACAAAATTTATAGTTTTAATTATGAAATGGCGTAACCAAGTTATCTAATACTGTTGCGATAGCTGTAAACATCAAGAAACAAGAGGTCACAAAATGCAATAACATGATTTTTGGCATGGAGATGTCCACTCAAGGCAAAACGCCATTCAGGTCACTCACCGGGTGGAAATACAACTCAAATGAACAACTAACAAACACAAGGGAATCACAACACATTTAGCTACCTCAGCTACAACACTCTTAATCAGCTGCTCAGCCTTGTATTGTGCTCTCAAGAGTCCCAACCAATTCAACAGAACGAGTCGGAGCATTTGTATCAGCATCCGCATCCTTTGTGATTTGGATCTTTGCGCCCGAGTTCATTTGCAAGTTTCTGATCGTTTCCCCAGCTTTTCCTATTAGAACACCAACCTGCATGAATTTCCATAACCAGCATAAGCAAACAGCGTCCAAAATCAATAGGGCACATAAATGTTATTTTCTGTGTTTGTGGCTTTCTCCATTTCTCTTTGGCTTAATGGAGACTATATATTATCCACACCAGTTTCCAAATTTTAACATGAAGCAGATCCCAACAACTAAAAACAGATTTGCCTCACACAAATAATTATACCTTGTCGTTGGGCACATCGATCTTACGAGAAGTCTCCTGCGGAACACCTGGTGTGCCACCTTCTTGCGGTGGAGCTTCAGTCACTGTTTCCATTGCAGGCTCTGCCGGCTTGTCCTCAGAGCCCGTCTGCAAATCCTCAATAGGAGGAGCAACCTTGCCATTCTCAGCATCAACCGCACCTTCAGTAGAAGCAGCTGCTGGCTCCTCACCCTTCTCGGAGGACTCGTTGTTTTGCGAAACAACTGATCGGAAAAGAGATAACGAACGGATCAAGCAGGCTATACTTCAAGATTCAGAAGAAAGCGAACATGTTTCGCAAACTAACATCATCTCGGAGACATTAAACCCTAGGTACAACACACGCGCAGAGAGAGAGAGAGAGAGGTGGGGTGGGGGCATTGTGTGAGAGATCTACCTACGCCGTCGCTTTCAACGCGAGGCCGCTTGGCGTCCTCGCCGGCGCCGTTCGCCTCTGCGCTCGCCTCGACTTCCTCGAGCTTCCTCTTGTGATCTTCTTCGACCTCGGCGGCCGCGGGGGCCTCTTGCTGCGTGGCGGCGGCGGCTGTGGGCTGCTCCTCGGGCGCTACCTCCGGAGGCGGCGCGGTTGCGTCGGGCTCCACCATGGGGACAGCGGGATTAGGGTTCGAGGGTTTTCGCCTCCGATGTCTACACAGGTGCGGAGGCGGCGCTTGGAGGGAGGAGGGGAGGAGGCGGCGGCGTCGCGGGGTGGGAGGGAGGGGAGGAGGCGCGCGGGGTGGGGAGGAGGAGGAGGCGGCGGCGGCGCGGGGTGGGGAGGAGGCGCGCGACGCGGGGTGGGGGAGGGAGGCGGAGCGGAGTGGGAGGGAGGGGAGGAGGCGGGGGGGCGGCGGGGGGGAGAGCGAGGGGGAGGCGGGGGCGCGAGGGAGGCAGGGGGAGAGCGGGGGGCCGGCGGGGGGAGAGCGAGGGGGAGGCGGGGGGAGAGCGGGGGCGGCGGGGGGAGAGCGAGGGGGGAGAGCGAGGGGGATGCGGGGGAGAGCGGTTCGGATTTTAGGTTTAGGGAGGCGGCGTGCGGGGTGGGAGGGAGGGAGGGGAGGAGTGAACAGACGGTTCGGATTTTATCTTATATTCAGATCAAATGGTTGAGAAGAGAGGAGTGACGACGGGTCAACCACCAACTCCTTCTTTTATAATAGTAAAGATACGACATGAGAATTTATAGAATTATTTACCATACAAAAAAGAAAGTATATCTCTTTGCTACATGATGAACCTGTACATATTTAAGTAGAAAAACTGAAGAGGGATATCACCATCCAAAGAAGTATCTCACAGTGATAATGCCTTGGAAACAAAATTTTGAGACAACCCACAATGATTTTTATGGTACACACAATATGTAATAGGTATCACTCAGATAACATAGAAACAAACTTGCTTCTTGTTTGCTTCTACTGTGGCATCCTTGCATGCTAAGAAGCAGCCTAGCTACAAGACATCTACCAAGAGTATGCTGCTACAGCTAGCAATACACAGTCTATTCCTTCCTAATTTGCTAAAACTTCTTGCCACCATCAACATCCTACTGGGTTTGGCATTTCACAGAACAGGTGTCACGCATTTTGCAGGAGTATAACCGTCAACAAATAAATAGCATTCTCACAAAAAAACATGTTTCACAGGGTGACTATCAAACGCAAATGTCAAGGCAACTCAAAAAGAGTATACTCTTATTACTTGGCAATTCAAAAAGAGTATAATCTTATTGCTGAGGTACTACAAATTAAACCACCGTTAGCTATGCACAAGCTGAAAGATGCCATAAAAGATGACCTTTGGTGGCTAAATTTCATTGGAAATTAGTGATGGCAGTTGAAAATGCAGTGTTCATACTGTAAAAAAATGCAGTGTTCCTTATTCTACTAAAAATGGAATGGTTGCTTACTGACCAGTAGTATACTTCTTGTAATCACTATACTACACATGTACACTACCTTTTGGAGTGACTAATCACCAAAAGAGCACCATGAAACTACCAAATACTAGCATTTTGATGCAGAGAGCGTATCAAACAAGAAAAAAATACATGAAAGGAGTATACTGCATATCAAAAGGATATACTGAAAAAAAATGAAATATCTAGCCATGTGGTGTTGCCTCGCCGTAGATCCATATAGCTTATTTTTCCCTATAGCCGACCACATACCTTCTAATTGGACTCTAGTTTACTGTCGCATACCTACTAGTAGTCTAGTAGTGCAAGTGCTCCTAATCAGGAGTGACGAGGATAAAATATTCCTCAAATTATTACTTCATTATATACTCTAAATATATCCCTTATCAATAAGGGAGAAAATTGACAAAGTGGTTGTAAACTCTACTGCGACCATCCCATAATTATAAAGCTGTCCTACGACTATCTGGTCTGAATCCTTCTATGACCATTATATAGTCGTAAGTTCTTCTATGATCATAAGTTAGTCATAAGTGGTCTTACAACCACTTTGTGGTTATAGACCTTCCTCCGACCGGAGTATCTTCAACCAGCCTATCTACGACGATATACCACGCTGTGGATTTGTCTGATAAGGTAGTTAGAACATGCATTTATACCTAATAACTACACACGATCTCTTTCTGACAACAACCATCACATAACGAACGACTAGCTACATATCTCTAACAATAACTTCCCTCTGGCAGTTATATCCTGAAGCGTTGGGATGCCTCCTAGAGCGGGACAACGCCGTTGTTTCTTAAGCTATATAAGGGTTGATGTCGGAGGAAGAATAGGGGAGATTGAGAAGATAGTGCAAGTTCTTTTCGCATTACTCTATTGTAATCATCCTCTTTGAGCAATAATGACACGAGATGTAGGGTTGTTATTATCCAGGAGAAGGCTCGAACCTGTATAAAAATTTTCATGTCTTCTGTGTACTCGTAGCTTGTCTCTCGAGAGAATTTCCCTCGAATCTATAGAAATTATATGTAAGATCGATATTAAAACATCGATAGTAAGCCACCTATAATTGGAAAAAAGGGATCGGGTCTATGTGGAATGGAAAGGAATTGGAGATCTAGTACTACCACACAAAGGGTCATCACAGACGGTTCTAAACCATCATCACAGACGGTTCTAAACCCTCATCATAGACGGTTTCTGAACCATCTGATTTATTATGTCTATGATAATAGGTGGTTATCACAGATGACTCTTAAACTGTCTGTGATAAGTCACAACATAGACGGTTTTTCAAAATAATTGTCTGCGATATGTTAGATAACATATATGGTTCTTAAACATAACCGTCTATAATATCTGACATATATATCATAGATGGCTAATACAAAAAAATCATCTGTAATATGTCAAATATCACATACGGTTCTTAGACATAACTGTCTATGATATGTCACATATCACAAACAGTTTTGTGGTAAAAATCATCTGTGGTTAAATCGATTGCCGATTGTTTTCAGCAGTTTAACCACTTGGTTAAATCGGTTTGACCTATATGCGGCACCGGCCTGACCGGTGTGGCCAACTAGTTAGACTGATCAGAATAGGTTTTTTTCGATCAGGTAATTTATTTTATGATTTTGAGTAGTGGAATAGGTTTTGGTCATTTTTCTCAGTGGTTATATGTTACATAAGCTATGTGATAGCTAACGTGGGTCAAGCTGTGAACAATTTATGCTCAAAAATGATTTCTTTGTCTTTGGATGTGCTGGGTCACTTGAAGTCATCCGTGGGATCGAGGCTACGCTTATGGAGGAGCCGTAGCTTAGAACGATAAAAAATGTAGGGTGAGACGGTGAGCTCAAACATGGTACAAGAAAGACGAAAAATATTAAAGGTGAGTTCGAATGACAGGATAGCACCATGTGGCTTTGTTGGTCTAAGTGAGGCGTGGTCTAGTGGAACTGACACAGGAAAGACTTGCCGATGCATAACAAGCCAGTGATACACCTATAAGTGGTAAGCATGACGATTGTATACAATGGAAGGAGATGACTAGATCAAGGAAGAATATTTTGGTAGTTTGATCAAAATACCAAAAATGGTTTTGGAAGAAAACCGTGGTGCGTGATTGGTGCATGGGTAGGTGGTTTAGGTCATAGAGAAGCTGGTTTAATTAAGGCGGATCAAAACTAAGAACTTAGTGGATTTGAATTTATGTGCTTTAAAAAATATGCATAAGTGTGATGTGTGAGTTAAAACCCATGTGTGTAGCATTATCGAGTTTCCCTATTGTGCTAAGTGGATAGTATCTATTAAAAGTTAGATGTGACTAGTTAGCTCATCTATTTAAGGGGTTGTGATACAGACTTATGATTAACCATCTAATCCATCTCTCTTATGCTATCTTATTTTAGGATTATGGTTTGAGAGTTGAGTGTTTGGTGTACTTTTTGTCATCTAGGGTGGATTTGGTTGGTTTTTCTCTCATCTCACCCTTTTTTGATCTTTTTGTACCAAGATCTTATTGTACCAAGAACATATAAGAGATGGACATAACCTTTGAGAATCACTCTTCACTCATCTAGGCACTTTGGTAGCAAGTATCAAAAAACTCATTTTTTTGCATATTTTTTATTTTCAAGTGGTTTCTTGACCTGAGGGTTTTTGGAGTAATTTCTTCAGCGTTCTTGCTTGTTGTAACATGTGGGAACATATCTAAAACCATCTTAGGTATCCTCTGCCCATGCTCGTCTTGATCATCGATTTAGGTTTTTGCTCATTTTAGATGCAACCTTTCTTAAATCTCCAAAAGTTCTAAACTTTGACGTGGGTTTTTATGATACATGAATGGAATAGGTTCATAAGACCTTAAGCAATACGTGTATAAAGTTTCACGGCTTTTGGATCATCCAGTCAAAAGGTACGTGGATTTGAAGCTTCGCAACCGTGCTAATTTGGCTGTTCATTTACCTGAAATTACTATTCATAGCGATCAGACCACTAGAACAGAGGTCAGATCGTCCCAGAGAGGTCAGACCACCCCTTGGTTGGCTGTCAAACCGCCCTTTGGTTAGAGGTCAGACCTCTATAAGCTGAGTTCTTCAAGTTTTTGTGTTCTTGAGTGATTTTCTTTGGATTTTTGGTTTTGGATTTGATTCTCAGTAACTTTGTATTTATTTGAGAAAAGGATTTAAAATACTTGAGGAAAAATTTTATTCAGCACCATTCATCCCCTCTGTTACCTTTCGATCCCACAAATGGTATCATAGGCCAGTTAACTTTTTTCATAGATCTTAACTGGTTATAGGAGTCATGGCAGCAAATAACTATTCAACCAAGCCACCCATTTTGATGGAGTTCATTTTTCTTATTAGAAATCCCGTATGCATGCTTACATCGAGGCTCAAGGACACGTAATTTGGCTCAAGATTTGATCTTTCTTCTTCGGCTGTCCTGTTCCAAGAGTCTGTATTATTTGTCATGCATAAGGAATTGGATTTTGAAGGCTTTGTACTGAAAATATATATTTGGTCTTACGGGGGTTATCTTGCTGTTGCTTTTAGGTTCAGGATGCGCCCGCATTGCAGGATGACTTCCACTTGGTAAATAATTTTTCTGAAAGATCTTATGCGGTTCATTTTCTGGTTTGGGTTTTGGGTTTTCGATTTAGTCATTCGAAGGAGTAGAGGTGACAGGATACCAGATGTTTGAGGATCCAAAGGTGCTAAACAAGTAGAAACATTCTCAATAAATATGTGTTCACCTGAGCTTAAATAAATAAAAGACAGTTTCTGCAAATATTACTAGCATTGCCATCTGAGCTTAAATATGGGTTTTTAATATGTTGTTCTTAGTGTTATCCTACTTGTGTAACATTCATGTTATGACATGCAGCCAAGAGAGCAAAGTCTTAAGACAATGCTAATGGTGTTGAATCTACATCTGAAGACAAAACTGCTGATGCCTAGCAAAGTATTCAAAAAGAACAGAAGAGAAAATCCAAAAACAAATAGGGAAATAGTAAACTGCAAGATGTGAAAGCTCAAAGTGAATTTCGAAGAAAAAAAACTACACTTAGAAGTGCTGGTACTACTTCTGTGCTTCTTTTTAAATCAGTAAGCTCATTTTCCAAATAGCTTTTCTTCTTGTTTTACTCCATGTTACTGTTGGCAGCATGTTGATAAAATAAATGTGTCAAGATGCGTTGTGGCAGCCATATATGTTGTATTATACTATAACATGAATGTAAATGACTTGGTCTTGTTTGATTGTTCTTAGATAGTGTGACAGTGGTGGTGCAATAAGGAACAATCTATATCTCAATACAATGATTTGAACATTCGATGAATAGTATGATTAAGATACGGTTAGCGCACATTGCACGAAAATTACAGCATGAGTTTCCGTTACAATGTATGGGCACGTAACTAGTACCCTAAGAAAGAGGACGTACAGGTTCCTCGGGGAATCGAGCGAGGAAACCGGGGATCAAGCAAGACCCACCTGTCATCGCGGCATCTTCTCCAGCACCTCGGGCGCTTCTCGGGCACCCACCGCAGGACTGCCTCCAGCACGCCCGCCCCTGCTGCCGAGGAAGCAGAGGACGACGAAGATGGAGGCAGTGAGAGAGGGCGGCAGCGCTCGGGCGAAGAGACGCCCTTCGTCGAGTTCGTGGGATCAGTTCTCGCGGTAGCGGGGCTCGGTCGCAGTGCGAGATGGAGGACGCAGGTGGTGAGATGTAGCGAAGGGTGGGGGCAGGGTGCAGCCGGCGGGGACGTCCGCTCTCCGGGCCAAGGCGAGGGGGTGGTGAGCGCTGTGTTCGGCGCACAAATAGGGTGGGGAGCGAACACGTAGGGCTGTGTGATGTAATCGCGCAAGGGCTGATGAACGTAGCTCTCCCTTTAGCCATGGCCATGGAGGCAGCGTGTTCCTTGCGATGGCGAGCAAGTTTGTTTAAGAAACGGGCAGGAACTCTGCCATTCAATTAAGACGAGAAAAAGAGTACATGGGTGGATGGAATCAAGGCTAAAGGCTAAGAGACCAAAAGAGGAGAAGACACTGCACGTGGCAGGACAGATCGGCACTACACGAGCAAAAAACAGAGAGATATATTGATATGTTCTTTCTTTTGACAGGCTTGAGAAGATTTGTATGGCGAGCAATGTCGGATCCGAATTTCCAGCGTGCCGGAAATGGGCTGGACCAACCATTCTTACGCATAAGCCACCGGTTTTAGGGTCCGTTCCGTTTGTGCCCAAATCGTCCCCTTGTTGAGCCAATCGGTTGTGGACTGCAAAGTGGAATTGGGCTTGAATTTGTTATTTTAATTTTTTGAATTAAAGTATATGATTTTGTCCTACCAATGTGGGCCAAGATTTAGTGTTCGTCCATGATTTCATCCAACTTTGGGGAAAAAAACTGCGAGAAAAAATAATTAACATGACGACAGGAATAGAATCTTACTAAATTTTTTGGCAACAAACCGAATGCATGTCAAATTCAATCCACGCAACCGGATCTTGGGAACCAAAACCCGGCAATACATTTGGATCTCCGTACCACGCGTTTAGCAGCATTAGCTGTGTTATCAGGAGCGTGCCCCTCTCAAAATGAGATTTTTTTTAAAAAAAATAAATTACCTCTTTATTAATATGACAAAATAAATGCCGTTGAAAGATTTACAAAAATAATACTCTATCATCAAATAAATTGGCAACAAAAAATCTGTCGTCGAATGAATTGGCAACGAGAGCCCTGTCATCAAATAAAATAGCAACAGACTGATGAGACACTTTCTGTCGCTATTTCAATTGACAACAGAACTTGTCAGCAAAATCAATCAGCGATAGAAGTTATATCGCCAAATTATTGGACGACATGCTAACGAGGAAGCTGCTATCGCCAATTGAATTTATGGTAGGTCCTATTGCCAAATCAATGTGCGACAAGAGTTGCCACGTTAGTCTGTCGCCGATTTATTTGGAGACAGAAGTTTTTCGCTAAATCGATTAGCGACTGAGCATTATTCTTGCAATTTTTAAAGGGTATTTTTTCATATTAATAAAATAATAGGTTGTTTCAAAAAAATTCCCTCAAAATGACACAAGTCGCAGGACCGGATAAGCTTCTACTCCAGATGGAAGATGCCGGTCTCTGCCACCGTGGTATAAGTGTTTGAAGTGCGTTGTGTATTGAGAGTAGCGTTGTCAAGCATCAAACACTCAACTCAAAATATGAAATAGACAGAAGATGTAGTTTTGATAGTTTCTCTCTTTATTGATACGATGGTGGGACGTGGGTGTACAAATATCTACTATGAGATCTAAATGAACAAAAAACGACTAAACTATAGTCACGGCCTTTGGGTCTAACAGGCCGATTTAGTGAATTGTCCATACATCAATTATATTCCACAACATGAACAAAAGCTAAATATACGCTTTTTGTTTGACAGTCACAAAAGCCACAGTGCTACTGGTAACTGACTAACTGGTACAAACATGAGGCACAAATTGCAGCATATATTACCAAGTACTGAGTCTCCCTATTTAGGTGCAACCTTACAAAATGCATGCCATAATACGGCTGTAAGGAAAACAAACATAGCGAGTATACTGAAGAACCATGTGAGAAGGTCTAGGATAATGTTGTGATGAACCATTGTAAATTTTGTAGAGTGGTTAAGTGATTTTGCAAAGACCGTAGTTTGTTTGGGCTGTTGCCTGGAATTTTCAGAAAAAGGTAGTACCGCTTGAGAGGAGCGGTAGTACCGTTCTTCGTAGAAAAACAGGGTTTTAGAAATTAAGTCATGAATCAAGCTGTTGAAGTGTGGTCATGGTATGGATGTTGTTGCTTGTGTGCACATGGGTTTAATGTTTGGTCCTAGGTTTAGGATCAGTATTTTAGTTGCATACTTTTTGCACGGTGCATTGTATGGATGAAAGTGTCAATTAATGACTTTAGAACCGGGACTAGGCACAGAATGGTGCTAAGGTCCAGAACGGTCAGAGAGACACCGAAGATGTTCGAGGCTTGCAGGGTGATTACAAGCTGAGACGATGAGGAATCAGAGCGGGAGATACCAATGGTGGGACATGACAAGCAACAACAAGGTGAACTGGGACTAGGCTCAGAGAGGAGTTGAGGTCCAAACAGTCAAGGAAACCGGGTGCCATCCTGTGCGAGAAAAAGCATGTGGTGAGCTAAGTGACTTGGATCATTTTGCAATCGACAATGGTTTGGTAGGATCCGAACATGTGAGAGGCTTGATGGCAGTCATTGGGGCAACGTGAAAGATGGCAGAGCATGGGCGATGCTTCATGACAAAGGAAGCAGAAGCTTCATAGAAGACGGTAGAGGGGCGTTGGCCTAAGTGGTATAAGTCGTGTATATGCTAAAAAGATGAAGTGGATCAAGTATTAATTCACTAATAGGTTATTGGTTGTAAGTTATTTTGAGAAGCGTATGTGAGAGAGTAAAACCCGGTGTTAGGTGTGATTAACGAGTTATCCCTGGTTTGATCTAATGGATGGATCTATTAGATTTTGATTTAGATTGTGAGGCTATATAAGGGGAGGAGAGGCAAGGGCTAGAGTTTGAGAAGGTTGGCTAAGTCTTTTAGTGGTTAGCTCCTCCTCTTTTCCATAAGAGATTAGGGTTCCTTGGGATAGAACCTTGTGTGTGTGCTCTAGACTTAGGTGAGGTGTAAGAGGACTGGGATTAGGCACAGAGTGGTGCTGAGGTCTAGAACGGTCAGGGAGACACCGAAGATGTCCAAGGCTTGCGGAGTAATTACAAGCCAAGACGACAAGGAACCAGAGTGGAAACTACCAGTGGTGGATATGACAGGCAATGACAAAGTGGACCGGGACTAGGCTTAGAAAGGAGTTGAGGTCCAAACGGTCAAGGAAGCAGGGTATCGTCTTGTGCGAGAAAAAGCATATAGTGAGCCAAGTGACTTGGGTCATTTGCAAGTGAGGATGGTTCAGTGGGATTTGAACGTATGAGAGGCTTGACGGTAAGTCATTGGGGCTATGTGAAAGATGGCGGAGAATGGACGATGCTTCATGGCAAAGGAAGCGGAAGCTTCGTGGAAGGCAGTAGTGGAGCATTTTGGTTAATTGCCTAATACCAGAAAAGTGGTTGTGTGCAAAACCACAGCATTGGCCTAAGTAGTTTAGGTCATATATGTGCTAAAAATATAAAGTGCATCAAGTGTTCATTCACTAATGGGTTATTGGTTGTAAGCTGTTTTAAGAAGCGTGCGTGAGAGAGTAAAACCCGATGTTAGGTGGGGTTAATGGGTTATCTCCGGTTTGGCTTAATGGGTGGATCCATTAGATTTTGGTTTAGGTTGTGAGGCTATATAAAGGAAGGAGAGGCAAGAGCTACAGTTTGATAAGGTTAGCTAAGCCTTTTGGTGGTTAGCTCCTCCTCCCTCCCATAGGAGATTAGGGTTCCTTGGAATAAAGCCTTATATGTGTGCTCTAGGCTTAGAGCTCCACTATTATAAGGAATTGGATGTAAAACTATCCATCTTAAGCAAGCAATACATTAATCTTTAATGATCTCCATATCTATTTATTGTTTTGATTGATTTGCTCTTGTTTTGGTTGATTTTGATATGTCCTATTCCCTCTTCTTGAACTTGTTGTGCCAAAGATATGATTGAAATAGATATAACCTCTAGGAATTAATCTCCTATCAGCTAGACATATTGATAGTAAGTTTATAAAGAAACCCGATTTTGTTTGAGTTTAACCTTATCAAGTGATTTATTATTACAAGGATTTTTAGGTCATGTTCTTCGGTGTTCTAGATTACTGTGACATGTGGGAATATATTTAGAGCCATCTTGGCTATCATATATCTGCGAACAAGTTATATTCACTTTTTAGGGTTTTGGCTCGATTTTGGTGCAATCTTCCAATAAACTGAAAAAGGTCTCAACTTTGACCATGATTTTTATTATCGTTTATTGGAATAAGTTCTTGATATTCTAGAGTAGATCCCTGTAAAGTTTTATATCATTTGGATCTACGGATCAAAAATTCTCTTGATTTTAGTTTTTGAATTCGGGCTGAAAACACTATTTATTTCCCTAATTTTACTATAGCAACAGTCAGACCACCATTTAAGGAGCGGTCAGACCGCTAATTTTATGCCGGTTAGACCGCCGGGAAGTGGTTGCTCCAAAGTTTTGTGTTTTTGAGCCATTTGTCTTGAGTTTTAGATAAAAATTCTATTTTCTACAACTCTGTAGTTGTGTAATTGTGTAAGAACAAAGTCTTAAATACTTGGAAAAAATTTTAAGTTGATACTATTCACCCCTCTGTTGTCATCCAGTCCAACATATACTGAGAAAACAGCAGTACCAGACTAGCAGTAACCAAGCAGGAAAATGATTTTTTCCACCGCAGTTATATTCAGAATTTCATATGACATTGCCTGACTACCGAACAAATGAACATCGATTAAGAATCTAGCAGCCAAAGTCACATAAGTCAAGTAACTTGACAAGAAAGCATACGACACAATTGGCACAATTGTACATAAGAAATACAACTAAAAGATCGTAACCTCAATCTGAACAATTCGATGTGCAGTAGCTCCTCTTCATGTCCAGGAACAAATCCGTATACTAAACAATGTTCGTATTCATTTGGTGCTATCACTGGGTTTTAGTTTTGCCAGTTTGTTCAGAGCCACTGTCATTTGAGCCATTTGACCCAGAACTGCCACCAGCACCATGAGATTCATTGTGTTGATCATTGGTAGATGTGCTGGTTTCAATCTTGATATCCTCCTGCTAACCATTGTTAGACGTTTCTGCAGCTCCATCACTCTGGTTCTCCACAGGCTGTCTCTTCTGAAGAACCATTCGCTACTTCAGCAGCAGACACTCCTTGGGAGTTCTCTGTCTCCGTATTTGCAGCCTGGTCACCGGAAACTTCTGTTGCAGCATTGCCTTCCTCAGATCTTGCTTCTTTGGAGTCTGACACCTCATTGACTTTAACCCTTTCTGCACCCTTTTCATCATCACTAGATGCAGTCTCAGATGATGTTGTAGCTTCATGTTCAGATCCAGTCTCAATGTGAACAGTCCCACTGGTGCTATGCTCAGAAGCATCAGAAGTAGTGGAAGCTGCATCCCCTTGGTTTTCACTAGCATCGTTTGGTGAATTCTCATTATGAACTGATGGTACACTGCCTGTTTCATCTGGAAGAGTTTCAGTGCCCTCATCACTTGTTCCAGTCTTGGTACCATCAGAAAGGGATCCAGAGTCAGTTTGCGAATCCACTGCCTCCTTTTTCTCAGCTTCCTCTCCATCTGATCCATTACTGCTTGCATTGCTCTGATCTGCATTAGTGGATTCATCGCCTTGTGCCACTTCTTCATGGGGTGTTCCATTTGTCTCACCAGTGCTTTCCTCTTGGGCATGATTGTTTCGGGGCACATCATCTCCACTTGAATGGACTTCGCTTTTAATCTCAGCATCAGATGAGTTGGATTCGGCATCATGCTTGTCTGCTTCTGAGTGACCAGTCGTTTCATCTTCGTCATTACTATCAGCTTCTGTATTACCATCTGCACCGCTGCCTTGCCCTTCTTCAGCTTCTGACCCCTCTGTGTTTCTCGCATCATCTTCATGTGAGTCAGTATTGTGTTTCTCAAACACAGTTTCTCCTGTCACGTGGGGCAAGCACTATGTCCGCAGGACAGCTAGGACACCGGCTGCTTAGGCAGTGTCCGGGCAATGTTATCAAGTTAGGATTTGGTCCCTCAAAAGGCTACACCATGAAGGCCATAACACATTTTGGTCCCTCAAGGCCATATTTGTGCTGTGCAATAGTAATATAATTCATGTCTGTAAGCAGGCAGGAATATTAAATGCAGCTCCCCTTTCCCCATTCTTGAAGCAACAAGCTAGCATGAACAAAGTAAAGGGCACATGGTAGCTACTATTTCTCTTCTGAGCTCTCAAGGGCATATTGAATGGAAATTTCAGGCTAAGCAATTTCAAAATCGGCAGTAGTACATGTTCATCAGAAGTCCGAAATGAAAAAGGAACTCCAAAATTGAACACATAATATACAGTTGGTAAGTTGGTAGTGTGAATGTGATACCCAAGACCTGGAACTACCAAGCTACTGCATCTAACAGCCAAGGAATCTTTAGCTGATCTCCCGTCAAACCAGGTCTATGATACTAGCAGTAGTATAATATGCAGAGTTTTCAAGAGGCAAAGCAGTCATCCAGAACATACCCAAAGCAGGAAGCTACCAGTTTGACGCATCAATTGCAACAGGATCGGCCGCACTATTTGTCACTTCCCTTTCCGTGGATTTGAAAGACGCAAAGTGCAAGATCCATCCATCCCAGTTTCATGCTAACATGATCCCTAAAAACAGGAACACCTCGATACATTTCGATGGAAGCTGTTAGTCTGACTCTTTGATTACCAAACGTCTAGTCTTCTTGTGCTTTGTACTGAACCTTTTGAGTTTACATTAATCATGAGTTGTGTTCGTATTAGTCATGCTAGGTTATATATATCTGTAATCCTTTGTGACTTAAATCAATAAATTGAGTTCGCGTAGTATTCTCCGCTTACATGATATCATGAGTTATGTTCGCATCCTGTGACCACTCGCTTCCACAAAACACTAAACCACCACCCGCCCGCCATCATGGTCGACGACGATGCTGCCCGCGCTGCCGCCGACGCGGCCATTGCCCGTGAGCGCGCTACCACCGTTGCCCGTGAGTGCGAGGAGGCCACCGCTCGCGAGCGTGAGGAAGCCACCGACCATGCCGCGCAGCTCGCCCATGAGCTGATCCAATACGAGGCCGCCACCATCGCTAACCTTCACTCGCAAGCTGTCGCCGTCCAGAACATCCGGGCTCTCGTTCCTGTTGTTGTTGACCTCGTCTCCCCCAACTACAACAAGTGGCATGGCCGGTTCCTCATCACCCACGGCAAGTACTCGCACACTGATCACGTCCTCAGTGACACCATCTGCCGCAACTCTGTTGATTGGTCCCGGATGGATTGCGTCGTCCTCAAGTAGCTCTATGGAACCATCTCCCCTGAGCTTGTCGAAATTGTGATGGCGCACGACACCACTGCATGCCTCGTATGACTCGGCCTCGAACAACAGTTCATCGGCAATCGGAAAACGCGTGCCTTGCACCTCAATGCCGAGTTTCGCGCCTTTGTTCAGGGGGATCTCAACATCTCCAACTATTGCTAGAAGTTGAAGGGCATGGCTGACACCCTTGGTGATCTTGGCGAGCCTGTCCTTGATCGCACGCTTGTTCTTGCTATTTTACATGCCTTGAACAAAAAGTTTGCTTACATGGTAGCCCTCCTCAAGTGCCAATGGCTGCTTCCCACCTTCCTTAAGGTCTATGCCGACCTTCTCCTTGAAGAGCTCACTACGGCCTCACGTCCTACGTCGCCCCCACTGTACTCGTCGCTACCACTCCCTCCAGCATGTTGGGCTCAAGTGGCCAACCTGGAGGCAGACCATGCGGCGCCTAGGGCAACCGCACCATGGCCCCAACAGACGCCCACTCCAGTGGGTCCAGTAGGTACAACCGCCGTTGTCGTCGTGGCAATGGGGGCGACAACGGCAAGACCAGCGGCAACAACAGCACTAATGGCTCCACCAGCTGGCCCTCTTTCTACAATCCATGGACGAGGACCATCCAGATGTGGTCAGGACTGCACCTAGGCCCCACCTTCCCTGGAGACTAGCACGTGTGGGTGCCCGGTGCACAGCGGCAGCAGTCGTGCCCTGACATGCCCCTACCACAGGCGCTGGCCGCCACCCCATTCCCAACGCCCTACCTGCCGCTACCCCAGCATGTCTACCCATCATTACTATCCTTGGTCCCTCAGGTGGCCCCCAGCACCCCTAGATGGACTCCCATATCTGGTCTTGGCTCTTGGGACCAACAGCCATTGGCGAATGCATTTAACACCATGACTCTTGCTCCCCTTGCCACCATGGACTGGTACATGGATTCTAACGCATCTTTGCACATAACATCGGACATCGATAACCTATCCTTGTCTCACCCTCCCCGGTCTTTTACTCCTTCATCAATTATTGTCGGTAATAAGTCATTGCTACCTGTCATCTCCACTGTCTCTACAACTCTTTCTAGTCATCTTCATCTTAATAATGTTCTTGTTGCTCCACACATTATTAAGAATCTTATTTCTGTTCGTCAGTTTACTACTGACAACAATTGTTCTATTGAGTTTGACCCTGTTGGCCTTTCTGTGAAGGAATTTCAATCCTAGAATGTGATCTTCAAGTGCAATAGCTCTGATCCTCTTTATCCTTTGCGCTTGCCAGCGTTCGTCTCTCCGTCATGTGCTCTCATCGCCGGCGCCCCTCCTACCTTATGGCACTGACGTCTTGGCCATCCTGGACACGATATATTTTCTATATTAGCTCGTGCATCCGCCATATCGTGTCATAAAAGTGCCATTGACGCTATTTGGCATGCTTGCCAACTTGATCATCATGTGCATTTGCCATTTGCCACTTCTACTTCCAGAGCTCTCAAGAATTTCGATTTAGTGCATTGTGACCTTTGGACTTCCCCCGTTGCTAGTGTGTCCGGTTATAAATACTACTTCCTTGATGATTGCTCTCATTTTCTTTGGGTGTTTCCTTTACATCTAAAATCAGAAACGTTTTCCACTATATCCCATTTTTTCTCTTATGTAGCTACTCAATTTGGCAGCACGATCAAGAGTGTTCAATGCGACAACGGTTAGGAGTTCAACAACTCCTCCGCCTACATTTTTTGTTACTCATGGCGTTGCTCTTTGCATGTCATGTCCATACAACTCTCAACAGAATGGTAAGGCTAAGCGCATTCTCCGTTCCACTAATAATATTATATGCTCCATTCTCTTTCAGGCATGTCTCCCTTCCTCCTTCTGGGTTGAGGCCCTACACACCGCCACCTACCTCCCTAATCGTCTTCCCACAAATATGCTTATTCTTCTATGCCTTTCTTCGTGCTCTATGGAGTGCATCCCAATTATGACCATCTTTGTGTGTTTGGCTGTAAGTGTTACCCCAACCTATCCACCACCACGCCTCATAAACTCTCACCTCATACCGGTGTCTTGATCCGTCATCCAATCGGGTTATCATATCATGTCATGTCACATTGGATGAGACCTCATTCCCTTTTGCCGAGTCGAATACCCCATCCGCTAATGACTTCGATATTTTGTCAACTTTTTAAAGCATGCCGGTTCCTCTCGGGTCGACACACCTTGTCTCTTGTACAGGTGCTTCTCACTCGACTCTCGAATCGTCTGGTGTTGCATCCCCACTGACTACACCATGCGCCTCACCTAGCGCCATGCCCACCATGGCCGTGCGTGCTACACTAGTGCTTGTGGCTGCACCCCGCGCACTAGGTGCACCAACCCCCTTGGCTGCGCCCTCCTTGCCATCCCCATGGGCTGGCCCCATCACGCCGCCTGCGGGATCGCCCCCACCATGTCACATGCAGCCTCATCACCCCTTACCGCACAACACGCAGTCTTGGTCCAGTCCGCGTCATGCGTGGCTCTGACACCTCCTTCGGCCCCGGTCGTGCCTATGGCACCCACGGCCCCTGTTGGGCCACTCGTAGCTTCTCCAACATTTACCACCGGAGCCATGCCAATTACTCTGGTTGACAATTCCCACACGATGATAACACGTGGTAAACAACGTTATCGTTAGCCTATGCAACATCTGAACTTGCACGCTACCACCCTGTCTCCTATTCCGAAGACTTATCGGTCTGCCCTTGCTGATCCGAATTGGCGAGGCGCTATGAAGGAAGAGTTTGCCGCTCTGCAGTCCAACCACACATGGGATCTTGTTCCCCGGCCCTCCAATGCCAACATTGCTATTGGGAAGTGGATTTTTCGGCACAAGTTCAACTCCGATGGCACTCTTGCTCGGTACAAGGCACATTGGGTCCTTCGTGGTTTCACACAACGTCCCAGTGTTGATTTTGATGAGACCTACATGACGGCAAGCCATGCTAACCGAGCTAGACTCAGTCCTCGTATTACACAATTCTAATTCCACCCTTTTATTCCTATTCGTAAGCTATGTCCTCCTCAAAGGAAAAAAGTCTATTCATAACTCTATTCCTTTAGACCACAGACCAGTTAAGTCAAAGAAAAGAAAAGGAAATGTGCATCATCCATATCATCCGTATATTAAACCTCGGGGGCTCTCTGCCCAGCCCGCGTAGCCACGTCACCCTTGCTCGCTGTGCGCCTGACGCGTGCGTGCGTGTTCGTCTCCGCTCTGCCTGACGCGTCTATATGCTGGTAGCAAGCCGCGGCTTCTTTTTTCCGTGGTTAGCGAGCTGCGGCTCTCTTCTGTGCGAGAAACAGTCTCTCTTTCGTGGTTAGTAAGCTGTGGCTGTGGCTCTCTTCCGTGCGAGAAATAGTGCTGCGGAAAGCTTCGAGAAGAAGGGTGGGCGCATCTCGCCCTCTCCCTCGCTGCAGGGATTCCCAGAGAGAGGTTAAGGGCTTGTGTACCGGTGAGCTTCCACCATTCCTCGCCCTCGCTGCAAGCCACCCACACCTTCCCGTTTGCGCGCCCACCTGCCATCTCCCACCGTTGATCTCCCGTTGCCGCACCCACTCCCCGTGGAAAAAAGAACGCGCTAGGAGGAAATCTGGTGCTATTTAGGCGGTCGGTCCCAACAGGGTTAGCTCACCGGAGGAAGTGAGCGGGGAAGTGACCCAGCTCCGTCGGTCTGAGCCCGCGCCCGCAAGATCTGTTGGGGATCCACTCACCCACCGCCGGAGGTCTTCGCCCCCTCGGGTTCAGGTACCGTCTCCGCCCCCGGTCCGAGCCCGTGCCCGCAAGATCTGTTGGGGATCCACTCACCCGCCACCGGAGGTCTTCGTCCCCTCGGGTTCAGGTACCGTCTCCACCCCCCGTCGTTAGCTACCTCCTCCTATTAACTTTCTGTACACTGACGGCACACAAACAATGCGCACATCGAATCGATCGCCAATCGCGGGAGGTGCCTTGCCAATTGAGTCATCGGACTTGCTTGAATTGCAGTTCGTGTGCGATTTAGGCGACGGGGCATGAGGAGGCGTCCAGGGATCACGGGCTTGCAGAACGCGGCGGCTACTCGCGTATGTGCAGTTCTTTGCTGGTTAGGTTAAAGGTTTTTTTCTTTTTTTTTGTTTGGATCATGCGATGGAGAGTGGTCTTGGAAACTTTTAGGATCAATTCCGGTTGGTTGGGGAAAATGTGGCAAAGGTCAGGACAGATGTCATGAAGGAGCAGCTCACGACGTTCCAGTCACAGGTTGAAGAATTTGTTCGCAAACACAAGGTGATTCTCTGCTCTTGAATTTTAGTGCTCTTGAATTTTATTTGCATGTGGAAAGTAGGGGAAAAAACCTATAATAGTTCTACTGAATCTATGTGTTGTTATTAGATTTTCCAATCTATATGTGTCATGGGCGGATAATAATGATATCATTCTTGGGGGGTAGGATATATCAGTTGCGCTTGTATTACTATCTGTTGAATTCTTACACCAACAAATGGGATGGTTATTTTTGGCAAACCTGAAAACAATATAGTTATTGGATTACTGCTTGTATCTTGATTTAATTTGCCAATCAAACTCTGAAGAAGGGAACCTAACTAGCTTATAAGTGCACAGCCCAGCATATACCCAAAACCAAGCAAGGGTCATCGGAACTGGAAAGTGAAGTAAAGAAAATATGTTATTTCGAACTTTTTTTAGTTTGTGGAATAACTTAAAAAGAAAAGTAGTGATGTGAATAATCTCCTATTCTTCAGAAATATGTCAACGGAAAAAAAAACCCAGCCAATTTGTTTTTTCCCCTTTGACATGGCCTTATCAGATCACCATCTAGAATGTTGCCCTATAGCTTAGAAAAGCTCTATGTTGCCTTCCATTTTTTCAGATAGTCCTTTCTTTTACAATACCTCAATTTATCTACACATTCAACTACTACATTTCCCTAACTACTAAGCATAATACTTTTACAAATGTATATCGATGTACGAACTCTGATTGTAAAACAAGTATCGTATTGCTCTACGAAATTATTAGAGTATATTTATGCGTTAGAAAAAACGTGCTCAGCCTGCATTTAAGTTCTTGCTCTCTACATATTTTTTCCTCTGAAATTAATACCGTGTATTCTTTATTGCCCTTATTTTTTCCTTCGTACTTTCTTGTTATATTATATATGGATACCTTCAGAAAGCTCACTAAGCTGTACATTACTCAAACGCAACTGTTTTCCCTCTAACCTTACCATCCTCGACTTAGTTTATTGTACGTCTGTTATTTCTTCTATTCATAAAGTACTTTCCTTAAACTTCAATAAGTGCTTCTTCCTCGTTTATAATTATGTCATACATTGCTATTCTCTTTACGTTCCTACCGTGATGTTCTCCATTTTTCCATGCTATACACCAATGCCTTCAGATAGTTTACTAACCTACATCACATACCTCAGTTTACACACAGTTTCATATATTGCATTTTGTTTCCAAAACATAATGCCTTTAAATATGAATACGATTATATATCCTGCAATTGTAAACCACAGAATAGATTATATTACAGTATTCCTAGACTCTATTTATATATTACAGAAAGCAAACACATGCTAGCTCTATAATCTTACTGTTCACAGATTGAATTTTCTCGTAATTTCCATGACATATATTCTTTTTAGCCTAAATTCTGGCCATCATGTTTGCTTCTCCTTGTCTTACATAGATCTGCCTTCCACAGGCTCACTGAATTACATATTGTTGAAGCGGCATCATTTTCCTTCTAACTCTAAAGTACTCACCTTGCTTTACTCTTGCTGTTTTCTACTATTTCTACCCATAGAATACTTTCTTTTGCCTTCAATACATATGTTTTTCTTTGCTTCTAATTATTTAGTACACCATTGTATTTCATTGTTGATACATAGCCATAAATGTCCTTGCTTTCTCGGTTTTTTCCTTTCTTGTGCTCAGACTCATGATAGATTTCCTACAATACTGCTTATATACTTTCATCCTTTTTGAGTTCTTGGAAGGACCGGATGGAATGGGAGTGTATGCTTCCCGGGACATCAAGCCACTCCACAGAGCTAGAGTGGGCAGTCATTTCCTTCTTGTCACACCTCTAATTCTAATCAAGTTTGTTCTTCACATTTCCAATTGGACATTATACTTAGCTTGGGTGTAGAAACAAGTATGTGTAGTGGATGCAGCAGTGATGGTTGTATATTTTGCTGCTCGCTACTAATTGGTGCATGTCTTGCTAACATGAAATTGCATTACAGTATATATATATATATATATATATATATATATATATATATATATATATATATATATATATATATATATATGTGTGTGTGTGTGTGTGTGTGTGTGTGTGCTGATCAGTGACTAATCAAGTCAGCTGGTTACGCTACATATCTGCTGGTGTCAATGGTAATGCTTTACAACTGCACCTTGATACTTCACCTTAATGCTGTCTATAATTGTTCTTTTCAGAAATACTCATGCAGTTTGGCGTGCATATTATTGTTGTTTGAACAATAAATTAAGTTTAGTGTGCGCTACGTATCCAGTTGGGGGACTTCCTCGTTTCTCCTCTGTGCCACGTCAGTCTGCTAGGCCCTTGCGTTGACGCGTGTGGTTCCGGTCTGTCGCCGTTCCTCCTCAGCTCTTCATATTGCCGCTCGTGGAAGTCCATCGAAGGCTTCGAGAGAGCGCCTGCCTGGCTACGTGCGCCGCTCATGCCCACGTGTTGGCGCATCGCGGTTTGCCAGCCTTTTGTTGTCTTGGCGCGGGAACCAGCCCGGTTTTGCCCGCCTGTTGCCGCGGCGTGGTTAGCTTGGTTCCGTGCTGGCTTGGCGCGGGAATCAAGGCTCCCAGAGAAAGCCTGCGTAGCTACGTTTCACTCTTCGGTTTTTATCTGCACAGTTATTTTTCTATTATCTATACCGGTTTCGATTACTATCAGTTTGTTTCTTCTAGATATAATTTACACATCTTTCCAGATTTTCAAGCTATGCTTACATATCGTCTAAAGACTGTTGATTTTATTTCATTATAGTAATATCTACCCCTTTACCGCTCCTAATTATTTGATACACCATTAATATTTCATAACATATTTGCTGCTCCTATATACCCATCTCATCAGCTTACAATGCTTAACACAGATCTTCCTCCAAAATGTAACGATAGGGGTGCAAATGGAGCGGATATTTTCCGACCGTTCGTCCGTCCATTTTAATTCGGATAGAATTCAGAGCAAATTTTCAGATATCCGGATGTTTTGCCGGATACGGATACGGATTCGGATATTTTTTGCCGGATACGGAAACGGATTCGAAACAAACATTATCCGACGGATACGGAACTATCCGGATATTTTTTCGGATAGTCACCGGATATTTTTTCGGATAGTTACCGGATTTAAATTCGGATTCAACTCAGAACTAAATTCGGATTCTAATCGGGACAGCCCAACAGGCACTTACTAAAAATACCATAACTTTCACAAGCGGAGTCCGATTTGAGTGTTCTTGTACTCGTTGGAAAGCTTATTTCAAGACCTATGCAATGGATAAGGTCTCATCTTCAAATGCATCATAAATCATCTATTATGACCAAAATAATGTGATGGCTGTAAAATCTAGTTTCCTTTTTGTGTGAGTTCGAGTCTAAAATAGTATAGGGTTGAGTTGTATTCGGTTTGGGGATCATATGGACATCCCAAGGGGTTATATAAGTCTTGTAATCGTAGCTTTTAGGGCTCAGACTACCTTTAGGGTTATATGTAGCTAGTTAGCTATTATTTGTTTAACTAGTCTCTATCATTTACATGCTACTTTGCTAACTAGAATTTACTGGTTGCTTAACTTGTCTATTTCATCATGTGAAATTTACTTGTTAAGTTACTAATATAGTTCCATTATGGATATGTACTATGGTGATTCATCCTTACACATGTGATATATATGATTTTTGTTTACGCGTATTATCCGACTAAATATTCGTGACCGAGACTAACCGTATTCGGAGCGTTCTGTATTTGCTCCGTATTCGTGACCGAGAATATCCGTACTCGTATTCGTATCCGGCACTATCCGTGTCCGATTCCGACTCTGACAAAAAATATGGAAACGGATACGGAATGAGCAGTATCCGTCCGTATCCGATCCGTTTGCACCCCTATGTAACGAGCCCCTGAGATCTTTGCTTCCATCAAAAGTTATTCTTGCAAACTAGACTTATTTTGTTGTACAGAATGTCGCCAACTATGCCATGCTTACCAATAGAACTGCCATTAGTAGATATCACTCTGCTATGATTAATCATGTATTAACTAATGCAAACATGCTCAGCAAACTCTTCGCTTTCCTCATAATGCAAAACATATTCCAATTTCTACATGAATCTATGTATCCACTTGCCCTTCTCAGTTTATCTTTACATTACCAGACAGACTAAGCCTAACAATCGGCTCCACATCAGGTTCACTCACTATATACACCATCTTTGCCAAATTATGTCAACAAAGAACAACATACTTTTTACGTTCAATATAGCATAAACTATTCTCTCCCAGTTTCTCACACTCAAATAGAACTAAACTAATCCAATTACATACAAGCTCCACAAACATTGATTATACCACACACAACCAAGACTTGCCGACCAGATCACACACATTAGTCCCAAACTTTAGCTTACAGATTATACATATACATGCATATATATATATATATATATATATATATATATATATATATATATATATATATATATATATATATATATATATATATATACAAACTATTACTCCATATAGATTCCGAAACAATACCAGTTACATATCACCACTTACCACTTACGTACGCCTATACATCTAATAAAAAATAATTCTTACTACTTACATTAATATGAATACCCCATGAACAAATTGATTCAACAAAAGAACTAAACAAATCGATTTTATCCATAAATAACAAATAATTATCGTTTAAGATACCTTTACATAGTAATCAATCATTTACACAAACTAATTTGCGTGGCGTGTCGCCACACACACGCAGCTAGTTAGTAGTATCTACACACACAGGAAGGCATGTTGAGAGCAGTAGTGATGACAGCTATGACGCAGACACCCTGGGCAAACAGCTTTCATGCATCGCATGGACTTTTGACTTTTTAAAAATCAAAATAAAGTAATATCTTTTAAAGTGAATTTTTCAAATAGTTTATCGAATCTAAACTCATATGTGTCGTCCATGTGACATCTCCTGTCAGACCCCGGATTAGCAAACTCAGATCCTCTATGATTTCGTCGCACTATTATCTGAATCAGTAGATAATGCTCACAGACACATTACTGTATACCAAAAATATATTATACAAAAGCTTAATTAATACAATAATAACTTACACATGGGCCAAATAGATCGAAAACAAAGAGTGCCGCAGCGAAAACTTCACACAGATAGGACCCTCAGGACTTGCCCACAGGCAGCTGACTGGGGTTCATGACCTAGTTCTTGGTCTTGCTGTCTTCCAGTTTTATCGATTCCTTTTATAGTATCGTGGGGCTTAGGCTTCTTTTTCTGACTGATATATGTTGGTAATTAAGCAAAAATGAGTACAATCGTACTGAGCAAGCCACCACACAGGATGCAATAATAGTACATGTAAGGCTGTGAAAGGAAGGCTTGAGGTTCTTTTAGTTGCTAAAAGTATTATTTTAAAAGTACAATAAATAGAAAAACTCCTAAGACTTAACAGTTTTAACTAAACCAAATTTTCTGAAGTTGATATGAGAATGCAATATTAATTGTATCACAGGTTACATACACCTTTTACAGTGCATGATTACCCCCACCAATGCTAGTTTTTATCACCACCGGAGTACATCCTTCTAGAAAAAGTTAAAATCAGAGTACTTCCCTCTGATAGATTTTTATCCCACTCACAAGGTTTTTGAAATAGAACTAACTCGAGGAAATTGCCATGTCCGCCCTTGACCGTGGGCACAGCTGTTCGAACAGTTTATACTCTGTAGAGATTGTAAATTTTTACCTACAAGAGATAACCCAATTGCTATATTCTGCATATTTTCTTTGATATGCAGATCAAGAGGATTATCATGTGGCCTTTACAATGCATCTAGCGAATGATTGCACACGTTAATGTTTCATCTGGAGAAAGCTATATTTGCTCCACCCAGACCACCTCTTATGCCACATGATGCTTAAACCAGCAACACAAGCCGTGTCTATGACGACTTAAACCAGCACTACGACCCGTGGGTCACTCCAATGGCGCTTTTCCCCTATTGGCAATGCAAATTAGTTAGCACAAACCCGTGTCTATTGGCAAGGTTGTACTATTTTGCATGAAGATGCCATCACAAGATTAAGTTCTTAATTCATCCAGACAGTGCATACCACAAACTATAAATTCTCATGATACATCTACACCAATCTCTCTTACCATCCGCCCAGACAGGTAAAGCAAATTTTTAGGGGTTTTGAGAAGCATAAACCAAGTTGTCGTAAATTATCAGTCACTTACATCTATTGACTATCCCAAAAATAAATTTTCATATTTGAAGAGTAATGAGTAAGGCAATTTAATACCTTGGACTTGCATACGACTAGCATGGCATTATATTATGAGCTATAGCTAGTATAGTTATTATTAATATCTAATATGACAAGAATCAGTTATTTCAAGTGTCAAGAAATGGCATAATAATAATATTACTACAACATTAAGTAGGCATGCAGTTACCTTAAGTTTTGACATATATTTGCATAACAAATTAAGCATGCAGTTTGATAATTTAAAGGAACATAACTTTCATAAAATGCCAGAACAATATGATTTGCCTGGCTTGTTTTTACCATGCCGTTGATTTAACTCAAAGCTTGTTCAATCAGTCAGTAGTATTGAATCCCTGGTCTTCATCTTGTCTTGAATTTTGACTCTGCTTGAATCTGTTGCTGCATCGAGTCTTAAGATTCTATTATGCGGCAAAAGAACAAAAAACCAAATAAATCCAAATAACTTCAAAAGTCCGAATAGATTTAGTTAGGCTTAGTTATATTTCATTATGCTGGAGGGTAGAGAGAAGTTTTTAGGGAGTCTACAGGATAGAGGCAAGGCAGAGTACTTTGCTAGAAAGGGTTTATGAGGATTGAAGTTAGAGCGATATTTTATGGGAATATTCTGCTCTAGATATGGCTTGGACATAGCTGAAGATGATACACTGAGTTTTGATCTTTTAATTAATAGTTTCTTTATTTAATTTATAATTATTAAGGAAGTTCTATAAGTCAGACAATACCTATGGATAGATGGGAGAGATTATTCAGAATATTTTAATTGGTTAATATTAACTGGATAGTTCTAGATGTAGCACTATTTAAGATTTGCAGCTGCCAGATAGTTGGACTATTAGTTCAAGATCTTAACTAAGATATGGGGTTGATTACTTAACCAATTACCCGTAGGTGTAAAGTTTATTATTTTAGTGATTGAAAATTTTAATAGAGTAACCAATGGTTACACTTTGCATTGCTAATTGTTTTTAAATATTATTAGTGAATCCGAATCCAGAGATGATAGTTGGATGATTTTCAAATAGGCAAAATTGCATTTTTCTAGAATTCTTTAAGTAAGTGTTTTAATGGCACATGTAACATTATTTTATGTATCTGTTTGTAATATTTGCCTTTAGGGTAAATATTAGTGGTTTATAATATTCTTGAGAACTGTTTGATTAGTGATAGGATTTTAGATAAGGATTATTGATGTCTCCAAAAGGTTTTAAACACTAATAAGGTGATTTGTAATTTAAACTTTGTTATTTTGCAGATAAATATGGGGGACTTTACCAACAACTATTTTAAGCATCAATTAGAAGGGATGTATCATGACTTTAGAGATGAGCAGATCATGATTATTGTTTTGTGTGGCAAAATTTTGTTATACTAATTATCTTTGATCGCATGGAACCTCCAGATTTAGGGATAGAGATATGATATATATTATTTGGGCGATCTAATAGGATATGTTGATTAGCTATTTAAGTTTGTCGAGGCCTAACTGAGAGCTTCAAAATGATCTTTGCATGGATTTGAGAATCCTATAGTTCACACAAAATTCCATTGAGCTTCAAATTCTACGGTTTTGGTTACATTGGATAGATCTTGAATATAGATGAATTTAGAAATTTGTTTCATCAAATTTGGAGCTAAGATGAATAAGTTATGCCCATTTAAAGTCCTCAGATTGAATTATTTCAAAAATTAGAAAGGGGGAGAGAGAGAGAGAGATCTCACTGACAAGTGGGCCTGCGCGGGTTAAGTTTAGACTGTCCGTCTGTTCGGGACATTCGAACCGTCCAATCAGTCGAAGGGACTCTCGGGCCGTTCGATTACTCTCGGAAATGTTCGGACCTTCCAAACTGCTAAGGATGCGTAGACCATTCGATTGGCTAAGGGAATCGTTTGAACTGTCCGATCGTCTGTGGGAATGTTCAAACCGTTCGAACAACTAAGGACATGAGAGCCGACCGATCAATAAGGAGTTGTTCGGACCGTCCGATCGCTTGTTTGGACTGTCCGAATGACTAGATCGTGCAGGCCGTCCGATTAGCGAAGGGTTATTTGGACCATTTGATCAAAGATTCAGACCGTCTGAATGGCCATATTCGTCGACACCGGGTTCCCACCCCTTTCATCGGTAATGAAAGGGCTTGTTGCCTATAGTAGAGGCGATGGCCAAACATTAGCATTTGCAGATGGATTGCTTATGTCCATGCGCACCCGTAGCCAAAGCTTTGCTTGTCAATTTGGCTAGGGCGGCGGCCGGTGGTGATCCTTGGTGGCGGAACAGGGGAGATGGGGAGGCGACTACCTACGGTGTCCTAGCACAATTCATTGATAGGGGAGCATCTTCGGGGCGACACGACCTCACCTAAAGACTTGGATGAGCTCGGGGATGCTGGGAATGGCCTGGCGGTGTGAGACGCTGCAGACAGTGGAGGCACATGGTGCGGGCTCTGCTGGGCCGGCGGGAAGCTCGGCTGAAGGTGGAGGTGGCGTCGTTGTACTCTGAGAAGGCTTCGACTCGGTGGAATTGGCCCGAGGCGGCGAGAGTTGCCGAATTGCTGACCGACCAGAGTTGGGGAAGATAGGCTACAAGGGGTGGCTCGAGCAAGCTCAACTTGAGGAGGGAAGGAAGGAGCAGTGGGTCGTCGGCTTTTTATAGCTCGGAGAGGGTAGGTGGTCATTGGCGCATTGAAGGTGAACATCAAAGCAGGGCGGTGGTGCTGGCGTGCCATGCAGCTCGGGCGACTGTAGGTCAATATGAGGGTGCAAGCGGAAGGGCTTAGAGGTATAATGCCGGGCGACGGTGTTGATCACACATAGCTTAGCTTGCGGAGGGGAGGATCTAGAGGAGGGGCAGAGCTAGGTGGGAGGGAAGAATCTAGGGGAGGGGCAAAGCTAGCTTAGCGCCAGGGAGAAGGTGTTAAAGCGGCGTCACTTCTCTAGCTAGACACGATGAGGGATCTAGCACTAGGGAAAGGGAGGGGCTAGCTCGACGGCTGACGCGGGCGAGCATGCACGGGCTGGGCAGAAGGCCAGAGGAGGAAGGGAGGTCGGCTGAGCTAGGCAGTAGCAAGAACAGGGAGGAAGGAGGAAGAAAAAGGAGAGAGAGAGAAAGACCGTGAGAGTAAATTTTAGATCTTAGCGAAAGGGATTTAGAGTTTCCTCGATTTGAGTTTTATTAATTGAATCAATTAAGGAAAATCCAATTCAAGACCCTTGAATGAACACCGAAAATTTTTAAATAGGACTGGAAATAATAAATGATTTAAATTTTTTTAAATTTTTAAAGGCTACAAATTGGGATGTTACATCTCCACCGTCTCGAAAAGTACAGACAAAATCTATCAGTCTTAGCCAAAATCCATCAAAGTCGTAGTCCAAAACAACAAGGCCTAAGCAAGAAGTTGATTTGCACATCCATCGCTTGCTAGAGAAATTTTCTTGTACTCTTACCATACCCAAGGACAGAACCAAGTAGTGGGTTCCAGTGTCACAGGACACCAGGTCCAAAAACAATTTAACAGGAATTAACACTTTTAGCCTATGTGTGAACCTCTAGGGTAAACTCAGTGCACCCAATTTTTTCCTTGAAACCCAATAAAGAGAACACTAGTAGTCCAAATTCCCCGTAACTAGTAGCAGTCCATGAAAAGCCTCTGCTTCCATCAATCCATGAGGCAACTACAGTAGACCAAGCCAGCCCTTGAGCTAGCATAAGAGGGGGGACCGCAACAGGCCATGCATCCATTTGATGATCCCGAAGCATATCACCTCGCAATAGTTCCGCCACACATTCGCACCTAGCTATGCAGCGACCTGTCAGAAGATGTTCCAGAAGATGTGTCAGAAGATGTGCACTACATCCGCCACACATTCGCCACAGTTCCGCAACAGTTCCATGCGTCAGAAGATGTGCACTACATCCACCACACATCCGTACCTAGCTATGTAGCGACCTGTCGCCAGAGAATGGGAGAAATCGGTTCCTCGCCTACCATCTCATCGTGGCGTCACCTGGTTCCTCTTGTTTCACGCTATCGCCAGCCGAAGAAAACTTAGATCCACCAGATTAGTATGTACTTTGTCCTAAATTTCTCTCAATTCTTCTAATTTATGAGTTAGGGTTTTATTGTGATAATTGTTGATTGATTTTTGTCAAATTGTAGGGTTAAGACTTAAGATTTTAACTTTAACTTTTGGAATAGCAACCTAGCTTGTTGCAAATCGGAGGCAAAATTATAGTGTTTAACCGTAATATCAAGTAAGTAAACCACTGAATGTATTATTCTATTACATTATTTTTGAACTATTGAACATTCAAATATCTAACTAATTCAATAATTAGTGATAAAAATTAACTTATTTGCTATGTGAAGAAATAAAAATTAACGAAATTTACTAATGATGTTATGGTTCATCGCTTTATAGACTTGGAAGAATGTAAATACTAAAAGATAATACATTAACTGACATTTGATCATTTTACTATTTTAACAAGTCATTGAGATCAAATATATATTTTATCGATGCCGACTAACTTTTATCTGTAGTTTTGCCCTTAGTTTTTTCAGTTTGTTACAACTAATCAATATTATTATCCAGTTTTTTTTATTTTAGTAAGTATTTCGATTACTACTTTATCATTATACGTTGTCATCAGTTACATTGAAGTATTGATAATAAAAATTACTAAACATATTATTATTTAGCATAATATTATTTAAAAATATATATATTATTATATATAGTAAAATAATGAACTCTAATTATTTTTATCCTAGTTCCGCACCGGACCATACAAAGTATCACACGCGTACATCGTACGTGCGTTAGAGACGATCAACGGCTACACGAAAACCACCAGCGTACTGGTCTCGAGTGGGATCTGATCGTGAGGTGCCGACAGCTCATCAGCCGATGGATCTCGGATGGACCGTTTTGCCCTTGCCGCAATCAAATATCTGCCAAATTATTAAGCTCGCTCGAGGATGAGATCGAACGCGAAAGGCTAGCCTAGCCTAGCCTAGCTGCATATGCCTCCGTGGAAAAGAAGGCTTTGCAAGTCAAGCTCGAGGAATTATTACCGCTATTGAAAGCTAGGTTTTCACATTAACAATCGATGGAGCAGAGAGCGGTAACGTCTAACCATGGAGGTTGAGAGCCTAACAATAACCACTAATGATTTGTGATCGATGGAGACACGCAGCATGGTGTTGCAGCTGCCTTGCTTCTCTTGTGCTATCTTTGAAGTCTAATCGATTGGCCACTGCACATCTGTGGTCCGATTTTTTAGTCTAAGACTGATGGTTTGAATTGCGACTGATAGTTTTTTATTATATTTTATGAGATGATAATAGACAATGAAGATAATGATTGAGACGTATGGGTTCTTAATTTTTTTTAAGAAAAAACTTTCGATTTTCCAAAAAAATACATGCAGATCATTAATTTTTTTTGTAGAAACCTCTTCTCACGAATTGTCAGGGTTTTCTTTCACATGGTAGTTAGCATAACGTGACGTTGTACTACCGCTGCTAGTTAGAATATCGAAGGGGGGCGTGGGAGCATGTGATTAGGCAATCAGCACGGGCAGATGCCACTCCTGTTTGACAAGTTGATACGGTGAAGAGACACAAGACATGCATACCACAATTCTGAAAGTTGCTGGTCGCTGCATTAAAATCTTTGACGCATATATGTCTGTTGGGACATCTATAACTACAAGAAGGTCAGGAGAGGTGCAATAGTATCCATGCAAGTCCCACTGACACCGTATCATCCCTGAAGAAATACTACATAGTGGAGCATGTACCGACCTTGCCAGCAATTCAGCTGCAAAAACTAAAGTTCAGGGGCTGCAAAAAATTGACGTTACCAATTTTTTAGTGAGCAATTTTCTCGTCCTCAGATTACTATGTGTGACATTAGATTTCATTGCCGTTACTAAATTTTTATAGAAAACCAAACAACAGTCAATTTTCATCGGCATTATTAGTATTTGGGTTGGTAGGCCCTTAGCTCAGCTCGGCTTGAAACCACTTGCATAGCTGTGTTCCCCTGTCAGCCGGTCAAGTTCCAAGATGTGGAGGCAGTGCCACATCTTGGATTGGCATCAACTTCTCTTTAGCTACACTGCATGCCACTGCCGACCCCAGGAGGGGGAGGTGGGTTAGGGCATCCACAATGTGTACTACTTGTATTGTCTTTAAGATGAGATCCACAGATAGCTTCTAAGCTTAGCATAATTTTACGTAATATATAGAAACTACTACTGTCTTTAAGATCAGATCCACAACTATAATAAAAAAAATTTCCTTTCCTATTGACCTCTCTCATGGCAAGGTGGGCTATGCAAAAGAAAAATTGCTTTGAGGTAGCCTACAAGGCTAAAGGCGATGCTAGATGTTTTTGCTTAGAATCAACCTCTCACAGTGTATAGCGCTGTCTTCAAGTTTTTTTTTTTGAATGCATTTTTTTGCACACTGTAAATTCTCTTAGGAGCTGCCACTTGGTGGAGGAGCTTTAGCTGCTTGAGGGGACTGGTGATTGGTCCCAATCCCAGATCGCAAAGACGCCAAAATGGAGCCGGTCATGAGCAGAGCACCCTGCCTGCAAGTGCAACCGCGGAGAGAAAGGCCACCACTACTAGTGCACACTGCGAGTCCGACAAGAGGACACGTCTAGCTAAGCTAGACCCTAGAGGAAGATCAGGCTCGGGTTGCGAGCCTTACTCACTAAGCAATGGGGGTAGCCGTCTCTCTCCTGAGCCCTGCCCGGTAAAGCTGGTGAACAGTGTCCTGGATGTTGCGACATGATTGGCGTTGGCTGCGTCTGCGTGTGTTCGTTTTTGTGCTGTCTCCCTAACCATCATTCTGGGGCTCCGATCTCGTTTCTGTTACTCATCCCCAGACTCTTTTTATGGTACTGTAGTACAATAGTACTAGTTATCTTTTTCTGTCTTTTCTTCTTGGAAAAATAACGCTTTTCCAGGCTTCTTAATTAAGGGCATTTGCTGCACATATTCTTCTTGGAGATTCACACACCATCCATCAGTGACAAAGTCAGAAATAAAATCGAGAGTTAGCTAAGGCGCTAAGCTAGATTATCACAAACACACTATTTTACTCTTGTTCAATTCAAATTCATACATGAATAAAAAAGAAACAAAATAAAAAAAAAAGAGAAATACAACGAAAATACCTCAGTAATAGAAAGCGCATCCTAAAAATATATAAATATACTTTCGATGAGTTGAGATAAGTCATTTGCATATCAAAAATAGTAAAATTAGTGATATGATAACTAATTGTAAATGATCATGAATATTCAAGAAAAACATAACATACCACTAGCACCCAAGATTAAATCATGACGCAAATTCATTTTATGAGACTTCATGTCCTAGAATCGTCTTATGACTTTATCACCATCAATACTTTTAAATATCTCTCGCTCAGTGTAGCACACCATCAAATCATTGAGCCACTCATCGACTACCTTATTGCTTAGATCTATTTTTGATAATATTCATTGCCAAACATATTCTCTCAACAGATGCCATTGCGACTTGAGGATCAATGTCAACTTGATAAGGCGATATACCAAAGAAAACGTTCTATCTTTTTCTATTCCCACCATCATTTGAGCAAGTTTTGAAATATCACAACATTTATGAAATGCATCACTTCAACTAAAATTGAAAATCAAGGTTTGAAGCTGACTCCTTAACAAGAATTGATCAATTATCATGAAATCATCAATATAAATCTCAACAAGTCTAACAAGTTTATTAACATCAAACTTAGATAAAGTGTCCTTTGAATCAAGGTAAGATATGCATACCAATAATTCCAAGGAAACTTCATTGAAGTAATGATTCATTTTATTCATAGCTACATCAAGAGCAACATTGAAAATGTTAACTTTGCAATAATGATGCTGAGTCACTGTATGCTTCGATGTATAGATTTATCCATAACTTCATTGTTATCGTCCATGTTTGGCACATCAATCCCATATGCCTTACAAAAGCTTATAACTTGGTCAAACAAATGCTCCCACCCGTTATCCCTCATATCTTGCAAACGATCTTACACATTTTGTGCCAAACACATAGCTTTAACAGTATCTTGACGCTTCCTTTGCAAAGCAAGTGATAGCTCTAGCTTATTTGTAATGCCCAACAAGGTTATTAAGAAATGCATGATGAATACAAATTCAAAGGATTATATCTTTTTGAACAAATCTACTTGTTGTGGCTATAAACCAAACAGAGAGAGAGGGTATGATAGTGGAGAGTTAGGTGAACAAATGACCTCTTGTGTCCTTCCCAAGGACTGATCACGATACATAAGCACTCCCTCTGGTGATGAGTGACATTACCGTCGTAGCCTTACCCGAAGCCCCTTACCGAGGACAAGCTACGTCATTTACATGATTTACAACCTTCTCAGTAGGCTAGCTGGGTTTAGGTGGGGGTCACCCCTACAACACTACTGGTCCACAATGAGTTGAGTTTTGACAAGCATTTTTACTTGCAAGCCCTAGCACATCCACCACTGCCAACCACATTTCATATATACGAAGCAAGATTTTGATATATGATCCCTACCAAGTATCTCTAGGTCTAGCTAGGCTAGCTTCCTGATGCAGCCCTATCACAGATGAAATCAAACCATTCTTCAACTTGTCCAATAAGACATCATGTTGCTTTGCAATCAACGCATCTTTTCTCTTGCAAGATGCACTCACTATAAGGGGGATATAGTTGAAAAAAAATAGCAATAGCTCTACTACAAATTGCGACAGTGACAACTATTAACTATAACTGGTGTGCAAAGTAATAGATATAGAAAGCACATAGATTCGCATCCTGAATAAGTTTTTGCAAGTCATTAAATTCACCTCTCATATTGAAAGCTCCATTATAGCCCTACCCACGAAGCCTTAAAATAGGCAACCCATGTTGACCAGGCAAACCAACCAAAACTTCTTTCAATGCCGCAGATGTACAATATGTGATATGTTTAATAGCAAAAAACCTTTCCATGACTTTTCCTTGATTGTTCACAAATCTGTATGACACAAATTTTGCTATTTGTTAGATTAGCACATCAATGTATAAATGGTATGACTAAAAAATAAGATATACAACTAACCTCACAATCACTGCCATTTGCTTCTTTATTGATACATCTCGAGACTCATCAAGCACTGCAAAAATTCTATCTACAATCTCACTCTTAATCGCTTCTGTGACCTCTTGTGCACAATATTTCATAAACTCCTTTTGAATATCTAGAGAAATCATAATTGCTTGCCCTAGAGTTGTATCAAAGGCCTCTTTCACTTACTCCTTATTATCTTTGTACTAATCCAACAAGTCTTTGAAATTGCCCTTGTTTAGGGAAGAAGAAGATTCATTATGTCCACGAAAAACTTGGGACCGTCCAACCAACCCCACTGAAATCCAAAGTTTCCTAGGCCTAGCAGGGTACTACCGTACGTTTATGCAAGGGTTCTTCCAAATAGCTTCTCCACTCACCAAACTACTGAGGAAAGCCGAGAAATACAACTGGACAGAAGCATAAGAACAGAGTTTCCAGAAACTCAAAAGTCTCCTCACCACAACACATGTATTAACCTTGCCAGAAAGCGGCATAGAGTATACCGTTTACTATGATGCCTCAAAATTAGGATTGAGATATGTGTTGATGCACAAGGATAAGGTTATAACTTATGCCTCTAGACAATTAAGGCCGCATGAGGTTAATTATCCCACCCATGATTTGGAGTTAGGAGCTGTAGTTTTTGCACTCAAAATCTGGAGACATTACTTATATGGATCAAAATGTATCTTGTACAATGATCACAGGAGCCTTAAATACATATTCACCCAAAAAGAGCTGAACAAGAAACAACGACGATGGTTAGAGCTTATCAAAGACTACGACTTGACCATAAACTACCATCTAGGAAAAGAAAATATTGTTGCAAATGCACTCAGTAGAAGACCCCACTGCAACCATCTCTCAGTTTCTGACTATGACCCAGGCCTGTTGCAAGACATAGCCAAAATGGAGATCGAATTCAAGTCTCCTAAAGAAGAAGCCACTGTATCTGCCATGACCTTCCACCTGATTCTATATGACTATATAAAGAAGAGGCAACAACATGACCCATTCATAACTAAGAAGGCTATTAAGGAAAATTTCTGATGGATTGGGATGAAAAGAGATATTGCCATATATGTTAATGGTTGTGACACCTGTTGTAACACCCCATTTTCAAAGCCTAGTGAAGTTGGGTTGTGTCAAGCTTATGTTAATGAAAAAGGCTTTACTCCCAGTTTATTGGTTCTTGGTGTTTTCCAAAAAGAAAAGTTCAAAGTTTGCAAAAGCAAATTAAAACAAAAACCTTGTTTTATCTTCAACCAAGCATTTCAAATTAACCTGTTAAAAATCTAGAATTAAAATGTTGCTTCAAGAAAACTTAGAAGGAGGCTTGAGTTAAATTTCTAAGAGAGGAAAGAGAGGAGCAACAGCTGCAAATGAGTTGGAGCCCCCTTCGGTTTTCCTGGCGGCCACGCCCTCCTTTTCCCTGGTGGACCGAGCGCCTCCCCTCCTGCCCAGACCGTGCCGCCGCTGGCCCCCTCCGCCCCAATCCACGCCGGGAGAAGCTACGACGCCGACGCCCTTGCCTTCAGCGCCGCCCTCGTCTTCAGCACCACCCTCTCCTTCAGCGCCCGACAGCAGTAGACCTTGGACACGCCACTCCGCCCTCTCTTTTCATCACCGTCCGGCCAGCCCTCGCCGCTCGCCGTCCCCACGAGCTGCGCGCCGTAGAGTCCGTGGGCCCCACGGGTCCCGTCGGCCGTAGCCCCTTGGTCTTGGTGCGCGCCCTGCTGTGGCCGCACGGTGGTGACGCATCCACGCGCACGGCGCCATGCCGCCTTGCCCCCTCCCCTCGGTGCCTCACTCCTCCCCCGGCCTCTATAAAAGGCGTCGGAGCCTCATCACCGTTCACCCCCACCGAAGCTTGCAACCGCTCCCATCTCCAGCAAGCCGCCGGCCTCATCTTCTTTGCCGTCCAGCCCACTCCCGCCGCCGGCCCGCCCCGCTCCACTTCGGCCCCAAGAAGCACCCCAGGTGAGCTCAAGGTGGGCTGTGGGAGCTTACCTGTCGCGGGATTGCTCTCCGGTAGCCCGAGCCGCCGGCGCCCTTGCTCCCCTATCTTGGTCGCCGCCTAGCTCGCCGCCTTGCCGCCTGGACGCCTCTGACCGCTCCCCTTCCCCTCCGAGGTGCGCACCAGCCCGCGCAGCCCAGCCGGGTCGGCGCAGGCATGCCGCCGCACCCCCCCCCCCGGCCGCCGCCGGTTGGCTCCTCCTCCCTTGCGGCCGGAGTGAGTTGGAGAAGGAGGCATTAGGGATTGATTTTTCCTCCTGGGCCGGGCCGATCGATGGAAGGAATTAAGCAAGCCGGCCGTTCCTTTATTACCCCCGCGGGCCCCACCTGTCGGCGGCCCATGTCCTCTCTCCTCTTTTATTTTTTCCAAATTATCAAGACTTTAAAACTTTGAGAAGTGATAACTTCATAACCATAACTCCAAAATTAGCAAAACCAGTTTCTAAATTTTTGTAAAATCAAGATCTTTCTGTTGGTTCTATGTTGGTTTAGTTTAGAGCTTATTTGAATTTGTTTATTTTTATTTGATGTTTATTCCGTGCTCGCTCTTTTGCTGTTTTTCCGGTTCTTCGTCCGAGTAGAGTTCGAGGACGTGAACGAGCCCCAGATCGAAGCAGCACCAGACCACCAAGCTCTTGATCCAGGCGAGTCAACACTTTGACCATGTTGAATTCCTATGTTTTAGTGAATTATGTTGTTTTAGAGTATTCAAATTGCATGCGTTATTTTATATATAATAGTTTACCGATTTTCCTTAGTTAATGAACCACCTTGCTTTATTAGCACTATGAAGCTACTCCACTCCTTGAAATCATCGGTACCCCTACCATTGTCGCCTTAGGTAATACTAATAAATAAAATTCACAAAATAAACTACATTATTAATTGCCAGGCGAGTCCGGTAAGTTCTCAGGACATTAGCATGCCCTGATCATACTTTCTCAACGACTAAGTTGTTTTGGGGCGATCATGGGATGTACATGATTGGTAGTTGTATAAAGATTATTTTATGCTTCTTAAAACCCTACAACTTGCTCCCCTGTCCGGGCGGATGGTAAGGGTGGATGGTGGAGGTAACAATCGGGTTGCGGAAGCCCGTCTGGATAATTTAAGGACTTAATCCTGTGTCGGCCTCTCTATGTAAAACAGTACAAACCACAAGCCGGCAAACTGTAGATATGGCTAAATAATTTGCATTCGCCAGTAAAGAGGAGCACTTCGGGGGAAACCATGATTTTCATCGCTGGACGCAAAACCGTCTTGGATGGATCATGTCGCGGATAGAGCGGGCGCAAGAGGGGTCTAGCTGGGGCCCAAAGGGGTTTTCCTGTAGACGAAACCTTAGCGAGTGCTAGTCTTTACTAGATGCATTGTAAAGGTCATGTGATCACCCGGTTGACCTGCATGTCTAAGGAAACGTGCGGAGTATAACGATTGGGTTATCTCTTGTGGGTAAAGATGTACAACTCTGCAGAGTCTAAAACTATTCGAATAGCCGCGCTCGTGGTCAAGAGCAGACATGGACACTTCCTCGAGTTAGTTCTATTTACAAAATTTCTTGGGATGGGAACCAAAAACCAAGTGGAGGGAAGTACTCCACTTTGTTGAATTTTTCCTGGGGGGACGTACTCCAGTGTTAGTAGTTAGGGTGGATGTAGCCCAGTAGCCAAAAACTAAGCATTGGTGGGTGGAACCATGAAATCGGTGGATGGAACCAACTACAATATACTTATGGCACATTTACAAACACTTTGGCATTATCACAAATCTGCTAAGTCATAGGGTTTTAATTATGTATTTGTCCAATATCGCTTTGTGCAACTAAAATAAACCCCAGCCATATGTTGTCAAGCCATGCATTTTATACTATTGCATCCTGTGTGTGGGCTCGCGGAGCACGTCGAATTGTGCTCACCCTCGCTCTTCAACCCCCCCCCTATTCAGAAGTTGCGAATCAAGAGCGTTACGCCTACTGCGTGGACCAGGATGCTGAAGGGAATGATGATGGTGGATATTAGAATAGGCATCGGTAGCCTTGCCGCTTGTTTCAGTCTGGTTGACCAGGCTAGCTTTGGCGGGTGCCTCCGTTATTAATCAGGTCTCTGGTTAATAGCGATGGTACCCAAGTTGGCCCAGTCACTTGCCTGTGGCGAGTTGAGCCCCACGCTTATGTACGTTTCCGTTTCCGCTCTTTATGTATCGTAAGACATTTGGCCTGACGGCCCTACTGTAACCTCGGCCCGACGTGGTCTATTTTAAACTCTGGTATTGTAATGTATGGTTTTGTCTGTATGAAATGATGCAGCGTTGTATCTGTGAGCACTATCTACTGATCCAGGGAATAGTGCAGTACTTCACAGAGAGTTCCAGGTTAGTAAACTTGGGGTCTGACACCTGTCAAAGAGTGAAAGTAGAACATCAATGTCTAGTACAATTACTACAACCATTGGAGACCCTAGGATGGAAGTGGGAAGGCATAAGCATGGACTTTATTAATCGTTTACCCATGACATTGAAAAAGAAAGATTCCATTTGGGTAGTGGTAGACTAACTCACTAAGTCAGCTCACTTTATTGCCACCAACTAGACCTACTCTTTTGACAAGCTAGTAGAACTGTACATAGAAAGGATAGTGACCTTACATGACATTCCTAAAACAACACTTCAGACTGAGGATCTGTATTCACCTCTAGCTTCTGGAAAAGTCTCGAAACTTCTCTAGGGACCAAACTGAATTTCAGTATGGCCTATCATCCATAAACCAATGGCCAGACTGAGCAAACCAACTAGATTCTTGAAGACATGTTGAGAGACCTTTACAAGGCCTTGACATCGTACGAGAGAACGACGAGAAAATCCAAGTGAACAAGGATAGGCTTTGAATTGCCCAAAGCCAGCAAAAGAGCTATGTCGATCAACAGAGATCAGACCTTACATTTTCACCTAGCGACTATGTATACTTGAAAGTATTGCTCAAAACCAACAAAAGAGCTATGTCGATCAAAGGCCTCCTTCACTTTCTCCACCATCTTTGTACCAATCCAACAACTCTTTGAAATTACCCTTGTTGAGGGAAGAAGATGATTCATCATGTCCACAAAAAGCTTTATCTTGCACATTGAGATATCTTGCACAATCTAAAAATACAGTCAAGCAAATTTTGTATGCAATTTTGGCCTCCTTAAAGTAATTACTCATTTTACTAGACACAATTGACTATTGATTCTTGAAGTCATCACATTCACCCCTTGCAATGTTGTGGATGCTATTTGAACCACCAACATATTTATTAAATGCATCTATAGCCGTCTTCCGATGAAAGAACCTAACTTTTGTACATACATCAATATGTGCTGGGTTGTGCGGGTTTCTTGGAAGGAAAACAATAGAAAAAAAGCGGTGTCCTTTTCCATGTTATATTCCAACCAATCGAACTTATTATATCATGATTCTTAAAAGGATCGAGACACTTTGCCATCCATTGTCTTTAGAAAGGCATACCCAATTGCTCGAGTTAGACCACTCAACAGGTGTATGCTGGCCTCACTTGATCTCTAATTTAATTAGTGTAATCTTTTGTTGGTGTGTGATGCGCTAGATCAGCAATAATGTCACTAGGATTAAATTCTACTCGAAGCTTTTTTGGTTGAGTTGAGCTCTTATTGGTTGGGAGAGTACTAGTAGAATTGCTTGCGAAATATTTACGCAAAGTTTGTTTCTCTATTATAACAAATTTATCAATAAAATATGTCACATCAATTCTAGTCAGAACACATAAATCAGGAAGCCACAAAGCACTACTGGTCACCGGATCTACTCTCCACCGAGCACAGCACGCTAGCCGCCAACGCCACCAGGTGTCGACTGCCGACTGGTGGCTGCAGACTACGTCATCTGGTTTGCCTAGGATAGTGGGGTGGATGAAGAGTTATGCCCTACTTGGGACGACCCAACTTGGGGGGTGAATATTTGGTGCAGGTCGAATGGTGGACTAAAGCCTGACGAAGCCCACCCAATGGCTCCACCCCCTGTTGTCCATCTTTTAGAGCACATCCACGGGGAGAGGGGCAATGGACGCCATGATGGTATTGGTCGTTGTACAGTGGCAGTAGGAGGGGTGGAGCGAGGAGAAAGGAAACATGGTTAGTTTGGAAGGTGGTTGATTAATTGCTTAGGGAAAAACAGTAGCGTGCTTCAACAACGTTGGATGCTGATCTAATGGACAAAAATTTAACTTATCTCTGAAAGAACTAGGTGTCCAAGCACCCCCACCCCCAATGCGACACCACCAACTGGGACCTCAATTACATGAATCACATGAATGGCCCTAATTACGCAAAGGTTAAAAAGGTCAATCATTGGACAAAATTTCAGGAAGGCCTGGATTGAACAAAACAAAATGCATGGTAGATGAGTCTGATTGCAATTAAAGCTGCTCAACTGAACATAATCGAGTAGTGGAGGGACCTCAAGTGCATTCTTAATTTTCCTAAATAAAACCATGCATGTTACTTAATTACGCACAAAACATGGTGCCCAAACCAATTGCATCACTTCCAAGGTAAATGTATCTTAGAATTTTTCACGTGCTTTGCTACTACTGATATGTATCTGGTCCAAAACGATTAACTGAGATTGCGATGTCAACTTAGAAGAACAGGAGCATCGTAAACAACCGTTTTGGGTGCACTAGTTACGAATATACCGGGTAATCCATTCAGGGGTAAACTAAATCAGAAGTTTGCAACGAAAAGTTGAAAAACAAAAGAAGACTGAATTTTGAGATGCATGCTATCAGACAGAATTCAAGCTTCTCATGTTTATATGATTATACGATTCTCTGATGTCTGACAACCCGATCGATGGATCCGCGACAGCAAACCGACCAAATTTCGTACGAAAATTACATGTCCTAGATGTCCTGGAACAATACTTAAAGAGGCCCCTTGTGGCCAGGACAAGAAGGCACCATACACACAAGAAGAAACAAAAGAGGAGATCTCGACAAGCACTGCGTTGTCGTCTTGTGGTACTGGCCTTCCAACGTGTACATAGGACAACAAAATCAGTACAAATTAATATTGCTGCTGAATCGTGCAGCCTTCCGTACAGTTACGATAACTGGCCGATATTTTTTTTGGAAGACCGGTTCTATCGGGTACCCTGTTAGAATACAAATGATCTCAAATATTCCTGTCAAATTTGAATTCGCACTGATTTACACCGAGTTATACCGATTTACGTCGATTTGCTTTTAAATTTTTGGCCTAAAATTTCCAATATATTCCGATTTTTCACCAATTTTTTAAATTCAAATTTGATTTGAAAATTTTGGCCGATATAATCCGAATTTTTTTATTATCGGTGTTATCAGACCCAGTAAAAAATTGAAAATCCGTTTGGAAAACCTTGCTTCCATATATAACTTAGTTTGATCAACCACAAGCTCAGCATACATCATAGTTACAAGCTAGGCAAGGTGTGTACAGCCTTTGACCTACTAGTACTATACTAATATAGTAGTGATACTAGTATACTAGCTACTAGTCTAGTATATATACGGCATATGCACGCATGGATCTACGCAAGGAAAATATGACAGCTCCAAGAAAATTATTTAGAGTACGTAGTAGCTCTCTACGAACATGCTTGATCCATGGGCAAACACATATGTACTGTAGTACGTACACTAGACACTTGGAACAAAAAAAGGGTGCGAATTGAGCTAGCTAGCTGACAAGTATGCAGGAACTAGCTAGCTAACACCTATGGAGTATGGACACTCCGGCACGTAGCTGCTAGTAGGCGACGCCGGTCACCGGACGCGCATACCCGTAGTCCGGCGTGGCGTGGCGAGGCTCTGCTGCGTGCGCAGCTGCTCGTAGAACTTCTTGATGAATTCCTCCGCCTCACGGTCCACCTGCCCGCCGTCTTCCGCAGCCGCGTCGTCCCTCAGCGGGAACGGCGAGTCGGTGATCCGCAGCTGCCTTACCGGCTCCGGACTGCGGCCGAAGCTCGACCACAGCGCGGGGGACGGCGTCGCCGCCACGGCGAGGGGCGCCAGGCCGTCGTCGCTTAGCAGCTGCTCGTTGTTGAGGATCTCGAAGATCATGGCAATGTCGGCCGCGTCGTAGTTGTACCACCCGGGCTCGGCGCCATTGGGGCCGCGGTGGTTCCGGCGGCGGCGCTTGCTGGTGGGGATGAGGTGGAGGGAGGGGTAGGAGGGCGTGTTGCTGCAGCTGAACTCCACCTCGCGGCCGGCGTCGCGCGGATCGTAGACGGCGAGGGCCTGGTCGAGGGCGCGGCACGAGAAGGACGACGGCGGCGCCTCCGCGGCCGCAGCCGTGGAGGCGGCATGGCGGCGGTGGCCATGGGTGGTCATGAGCTTGCTGAGGGCCTTGCCGGCGATCTTGCCGCGGTGGAGGAGGAGGTGGAGGTCCATGGCCAGCTTCCGCTTGGACATGCCCTTGCGGAGCATGAACAGAACGGCGCGCACCACGTGCCACAGCCGCCGCGCCATGCTCGACTCGATCGCTTTCTCTCAATTTTGCTTGAAACTCTACTTCGTCCTTGCAGTTGATTCTGGTGGTGTTGGGTTTGTGCGGAAGAGGTGAGGAGAGTTTCTTTGTGGGGATGCTTTGAAGCTTTGGGGGTTTTAGCACGAGTAGGAGGAGGGTGGAGGTGAGGGGGTATTTGAAGGCGGGGGCTTTTCTTTAGGGTTTTTTATTTAGTGGTGGGAGCTTGTGGTTTGGAATTGTTGTTTGGTTGGTGCTGCTGTTTGTGCAAGATTATATTATATGGCTCACTTAATGTTGAACATTGTTCAAAATGTTCCGATTTTTATGATGGTTTAAACTGTTAAGATTATATGGCTCACTTCATGTTGAGGATTGTTCAAAATGTTCCAATTTTTATGATGGTTTAAACTGTTAAGTTACATGAATATGTAGTGCATGAACATGGTTGAATATGAATCTGGCTAATACGTGTAGGCGTATGCATTACTACAAAAAGATTTATATTAGATATCTCATCACAGATGATTTATAAAAACCGTCTGTATTAAATGTAATCACAGACGGTTCTTGATAAGAACCGTCTGTGATATGTTTCCTGCCTCAGACATCCCTAAAATTTATAATTTCCCACCTGAGTTCGAGTAGGATTCCGTTTTGACACACCTTCAGTAAAACAGGCATAACTTTTACATACGGTATCCGTTTTCGACGTTCTTGTACTCGTTGAAAAGCTAACGACGAGCTCGATCCAAAAAAAATGACCGGCTTGTGCTAGTCAACCTCAAAGACCCCCAAAATCGGCCATTTGTAGCCTCAAATTTGAATTGGAAGTTTTTGAATTCTGTTTTTGCCAAAAATTTTGATCCTCTCTTCGAAATTTGGTGTTTATCTCAACTGCAAAATTTTAGATCTTATCGAAACCTTTCAAATGAGTATATATAAGCCATACAAAACTTTGCTATTTCATACTTTGAGACTAATTATTTATATTATATCGGTATATATATAGCCAATATCACAGACGGTTCTTATTAAGAACCATCTGTGATGCTTTTACAGACGATTCTTGGTAAGAACCATCTGTGATAAATTGGTCGCTGACCGCAGGGCCCATCAATCCTCTCCAACCCAATTTCAGCTAATAGAAACCGACCAATTCACACCCCACAGATCGTCCCACCTCTCTCTCCCCTATAAATACTCACCTGAACCCATCCCCTACCTTTTATGTGCTCAAAATCTCTCAGGCTCCTTACTGTCTCCTCCTCAATCGACCTCTTTGTGGTTAGGGCTCTCTCCATTGTTTCCTCTAGTATTTGATTCTGTAATTTTGTGTTGCTACTTTGTGGCGTTTAGAGCCTTCTCCCTCCATTGTTTCTTCTAGTATTTGATTATGTAACTTTTGTTGCTAATTTGTAATCTTGTGATATTGTAATGGTGAATTGTAATCTTGTGATATTATAATGGTGCATTGTAATATTATAATATTGTAATGATGGATTGTAATATAAATAGAATGTTCTCTGCTATATTTGCTATCGTATTTGCTTGTTTTCAAACGGCATAGCTAATATTTTCTGAGGTTAATTCAAAAATAGAAAAAAAAATTTAGATATAGAATGAACTATCACAGACGGTTTTGTAGTATAAACCGTCTGTGATGTGCGAGTATCACATATGGTTCTATATATATAACTGTCTGTGATAGTGTTTTTCACAGACAGTTCTAGTTACAAACCGTTTGTATTATATTTATTACAGATGGCTCATAAATCGTCTGTGATAACCTTCGATTATCACTGCTCTATAAATTTAGACGGTTCAAAAAATCGTCTGTGATGATGTTTTTGAACCGTCTGTGATGATGATTTCTGTAATAGTGATGACTAAGCATTTGCTAACTATTGTGAGGCCATGTGCAGACAAACAAATATACGGTGGTTGTGAAATTGGATTCCTTGTGGCTGACGGAAGCAAACGAAGTGTCGTTTGGGCCTTCCAAGCCATTGGATTATTAAGATATTGACGGCCACAATCAAAGCGAAAGAGAACATCTGAATAATTTGTGAAAACTTGACAGACTCTAAAATCCCGTCTGTGCTGATCCTATGCGTCCATTTTGACTCAAAGGTCCCCAAGGTCATACTATATGTACATACTAACGCTCTATTTTTTTTTGACTTTTTTTGTGGTTTTAACTTCTCTGAAAACCAAAAACAAGATGACCTTTTCAAGTGGTTTCTCGAAGCCGCTTCTCCAAACTGTTTTCTAAGTCTAAAATCGTATGCGCCGTCCACGTCAGAGTGTTTGCCGTTTCAAAAATCGCAGACAAAAACTATCAACTACAGCCCAAAAGAACATGACCTAAAATATCTTTGAAGACAAAAACTATCAACTACAGCCCAAAAGAACATGACCTAAAATATCTTTGAATTTGACCTAACGAATACATAAATGTCCGCAAGAAATTTTAGGTATAAATACATATGCTAAAATTTCTAAGCTAGGAATTTCTTACAGCTTGATATAGAATACGTACCTACATAATCTAGATATTTCTCCAAACATATCTTCACAATTTAATTTTGCTAAATTATTTTTAGAACTTTTCTTGAAAATATCTTTACTTGCAAATTCATAATTTTTCTTGGCACATTCAAAGATGTGCGTATTTTTTATCTTAAACATCCTTTGTGATATATATCAAATAAGGTTTTAAAAGGTTGCAAGGACTTCAATGTGTTCAATGATCGATAACAATTTTCAATCCCATTGGCCATTTATGTTTCTTTCAATATTGACAACATATTACTTTATATTGAGTAAAGATAAATTACACAAGTTCTGAATGTATTTTCAAGTTTATTAATTTCCTTTAGTGATTACTTTATTTTATTTCAGACAAAATTCATTGCGCAAATAACTAAACAAACAAGTGTTGACTAAATTTTTTGTACTTATGAACTAATCACACACTCCTTTCTTATACTATTCTAAAATTATAAATTTTAAACTAATCCTATTTTTTAACTATACAAAAAAAATTAACTATAGAAAAATTTGTAGGTAGATTATCCAAATGAAACTACAAAGATAAAGTTAAATAGTATGTATTTGAAAACAAGAAAATGAATCACTGTAATTATACATATAAATGATGCTTTTACTTTCAAATATTTTATTAATAGTCTCGTCTACAAATTAAATTAAGTAAATAGATCAACTATCCCAAAATTTATATGTGTAAGATCATCCAAATATAGTCAATCATTTGTGAAACTACCAACCGTTATAGTTGCTAATCAGTGAACTATGTGTTGCTCATTCTCGGTAGTCCACGCCAATTATTGGACATTCAATGATACTAAAGCTCAATTTTAGGCATCTATATCTAACTTCATACACAAATATCAAGAAATATCACAGAGAATTTAGACTAACACATATGTAGATTGAATATATCCTTCTTTTCTCTTGACTCAACTATGGTAGGAATGCATCTGCATGTATGTATATATATATTTTAGTAGGAACTGATATCGATCGATCGCATGTCAGCAGAAAGATGCTGAGAGGGATTGGTCGGACAAATGAGCTATATAGCAGACGGGATTGGGTGCTCTCGAAGCAAAGGTGGCCGGCCAGTAACTTATCTAGCAGAAAAAACAGATCAGCATAGCTATGTGTGGATCAGACCCTTATGCCTAGATACGTATAAGTTCACGAAGCTTTGCTCAATGAGAAGATCATGACTCACTAACCTAATTCACACAATGAACCAATAGCAAGAATAGTTCATACTTGAATGAGAAATATTTAATTCTCCAAACCTTTATGAGTAGAGGTGCAAATGGAGCGAATAATTTTCATCCAACGAAAGAGGTAAATAGGTATCCGGTACTATCCATGTCTGACTCCGACTTCAAGAAATTAATACAGAATAGGATATGAAATAAGTGATATTCATTCATATATATCCATATATCAAGTGATATAAGTAAGTCTGTTACTTCACTTAGAAACAAGATAATAGATAGGCGGATTACTGTATCTAAATAGTTGGGGAATATTAAGTGCTCTTTCTTTGACATCTTGGCGATTAGTCTCTCCACGTTCACTCTGATTGTATATCTACTATTCAATGTCCTGTGTAGGGGTGCAAAATAAGTGGATAATTTCTATCCGACAGACCATCCGAAGGCTTGTGGAGCAAATACGAAATGGAGAAATGGATATCCGGCATTATCCATATCCAACTCCAACTCTAAGAAAAAAATATAGAATATAATACATGATGAGCGATATCTGTCCTATCCGCTCCGATTGCACCCCTATTTATGAGTTAGCCTTATTTATTTAATTGACTTATTTATTTGGCTTCTAAATAAAAACATTTGTGTTTTACTCTATTTATGCATAAAATTCCAAAGTCAAGACTAAGCATGCCTAATTAGGGAATCATGTTTCCACGATGTATTAGACAATGCCTTGAGGAGGTTTACCATCAACAATGGCATATTGATAACCTGCAAGTGTGTAGGATTGCCGTAGTCCTTTCACTACTATAGAAATTATCATCACAGACGATTTAAAAACGTCATCACAGACGGTTTTTTGAACCGTCTGAATTTATGAGCCCGTGATAATCAAAGGTTATCACAGATGATTTGTGAGCCGTCTGTGATAAATACAATACAGACAGTTTGTAACTAGAACCGTCTATGAAAAACACTATTACAGATGGTTCTATATATAATAATCACTATCCAAGTAATCACTATCTACTATATGTAGAACTGTCTGTGATGTGTGAGTATCATAGATGGTTCTATATGTAGAACCGTCTGTAATAGTGTTTTTCACAGACGGTTCTAGTTACAAACCTATGTATTGTATTTATCACAGACGGCTCACAAATCGTCTGTGATAACCTTCGATTATCACTGACCCATAAATTCAGATGGTTCGGAAAACTGTCTCTAATGACGTTTTTGAACCGTCTGTGATGATGATTTCTGTAGTATTGAATGAGTAATTATGGAAATAAAGTACAAAATTCTCATGCAAGCATGTTATGTAGACACATTTTATGCAATTATTATGAATTTTAGTTTATTTGGATGGCATTTTATAGTATATTAATGAAAAGCATAACCAAAAGTGGATGAGAAACACTATACCCAGGGGCATATATATCACATATATATGGTAGAGACCAGAAATGCCGTGAGAGGCCATAAAAGAATAAATCATCAACGATGGTGTGGCTGGATCAACAACGTCGACGTACAGAAAATATTGAGTGAGGACTATATAGGAATGCTAAATGTATCTGTTACAAATTTCTTTTAAAATTCTACTCTGTTTATACTTAATATATAGTATACAAAGGAATTATGCAATTTCGAGTTTTGAAGTTATTATAAGGTTTATAGTATATTAAATAGTCTCAACTAATTAATAACTTCATATACTTCAATAACATGCTTATTTTTAATACAAAATTTTGTATTTAAGAAGATTAGCTTCTCTCCTTACTCAGTTTTATATGCCTTGTAGATTGATCTGCTTGTTTAAGATTTTACCCAAACATAATTGAATCCTATCTCTACTTTTTCTTTGAGACAGACAAATTTTCACTAGAATTAGTTAATATTTGAGAAAGACTATTTCTCTAGTTAAGTCAATTGTTTTAGGGTCTACATGGAACACAGTAGTTTAACATTAATATCGCAAGATACAATATATATAATCCCCACAAGAATCCTACGAAATTCCTGTGGCAACCCAAATCCCAAAACCCACAGTTAACTATATTATGGCATATGTATACAACAACAAGAAGTCTTAACTAGTGAAATTTAATTTGTGTGAAAGCATTTTCATATACATGTTTAACTATATATTTACTAAAATCAATATGAATTAGCATTTAATAATTAAATTACACACTTTTATAAAACTTCTAACAAATTTGATAGTTTCCAAGTATTTTGATTATGTTCAAATGTTGGATTGTATATTGAGAGAGCACAAATCGAGAATCGGTTGAGTTGTTAACGTTGAATAATGTTGACAATGCATACACACACAGCATGCCCGTACTTTGTTGTTTCAAAATTGGTTAACATACACTTTATCTATGCACGCGTGACTGTTCAATGGAACATACAAAATTTTGTTCTGTAGCTCAATTACTCGAAGGGCATTGGCCCTAGGACATATACGTTAGTTTCACACCCGATTGTATTTTCAAAACAATATTTCTTTGTGCCATTTTACTGATTTTCCCCATTGACCGACTACGATGTATTTTTAAAGGATCTGTCTATAGAGAATTTGACTATTTTTAGAGATTAAATTAGTCAAATATATTCAATTGTTGGATTGAGAATCAGAGGCCCGGATTAACCTTGGCTCCTTTATATACTTCCCCCCCAAAACCCTAAGTCCCTAACCCTACATCCCCGCCGCTAGCCGCATCCATCTCCTCGCCGATCCTACGCCCCCCTCCCCTATGCCACCCTGGTGCTGGTGAGGCAACCGCGCCACCACCTTCCCCTTCCTCCGCCTTCTCCTCACCCGCCTTTTCCTTCCCCGCACCCGCCTTCTCCATCTTCGATCTGATTGGGCGTCAAAGCCCCCGCCCCACCCTTCTTCCCTATCTCTGGTGGCTAACGCCGCCAGATACGCCAGCGCTGCCCTCCGCCACCTAATGGACTTTACGACATGTTGCCCCAGCCGCCTACCCCACCCACCGCCCTCTTCCCGCCCGCGGTCGAGGCGATGCCACCGCCGCCCCGCCGCCTCCGCCTCCCACCACTGGTCTGCCGTCACCTTGGCCTCCCTTTAAGCTCAGGGGGCTCGGGTGAACCCTAACTCTAACGATGAACCCGAGTCCTAATCCCATAGGGCGATAGTGCATAAAGACGACATCGTCACCGGAAAGGAGGAAGATGCCGACGGCGAAGACAACGCACGAATCTTCAGGAAGATCAAAATGTCAGAAATTCGACTGATTTTGTCTCAAAAATATTTGAGTGTGGTATAGCACTTTCAATTTTTAAAAGGATCTATTAATGTTATACACTATTAATTCTGAGATGAATCTGTATACCTCTTTGATACGAAGGGATTACGTTTTTGGGCTCCAGTTAGGCTCCTCTCGTTTCGGCTTTTTTTCGACTTCTGCTTCTAGTTTCTGCTTTTTTTTTACTATTCAGTATTTCATCTTTTTCTGAATTTTTTTTAGATATTTTAGGCTTTTTTGTATCTTCTTTTTTTTTCCCATGTTCCTTTGTATTGTCCCTAATTGGTTAACATGTTTTTCTATTTTTACATTTTTAAAAATTAATTATGCCTAAAAAACCAAATTAGCTACAGTAAAAAAAGGTAGTTACAGTGAAATTTCAGCAAAAAAATCAGAAGTTATCGCTAAAACGAGCGCCCCTAAAACAAATGAAAAAGTGTTTCCACCATGTTTTTAACCTTTTCCACGTTTGTTAGCTACGTGGCCTCAACCCACAATAAAGAAAATCTACATAGGAATGCAATTATTGGACATCTCCATTTACATTGGAGGGGACACTTGTTGCAAAATGCTGATAAGAAAGCATGATGTAGGTACATATCATGCACTCGGAAGGCCAGAAACACTCACGTTTGAAATTTATCCTGTCTCTCAAAAAAATATTTCTAATTTATCCGTACTTTTCTTAATAGGATAGTGGATTTATCCATTGAGTATTAGCACTATCAATTATCTACATGTTTTCTTTTTGTGAGAGAAACATAACCCACACCTGATATGAATGTAAGGGCATCTCCAATGGTCCTAGCTAGCAACTAACTAGGAGACTTCCACATCATCAACCAAATAGCTAGCATACAAAGGACTGTCTATAAGGATAGCTATTTGATACTTACATGCACACACAGTCATTTATAGAGACTACCTCGTTTTCTGTTATAGCTTAGTGCTTAAAGAAGAGCCGGCTCGATTTTTTTTGCCTACTCTCTTTCCTCCACATAGGATTTATGCTGATGTGAACATGCAAATAGTCAGCTGACTCAGACCATTGAAGATGCCCTAAAGGAGGACAGGATATCCTTTTTTTCAGGTTGGTACTAAGGTTTTGGTTACTTTTCACCGTTCCTTCAGAATCGGTGGATGTGGTTAGACACACTACAGGGACCTAACATGCATAAACTTCGGTGTAGATATAATACATTTCCCCATGCATAAATGGTTGGGATTACCATGTAGTAGTCATGCTTGATTTGCCAAATATTTCTTATACTAGTATAGTATATAGTATGAAGGGCATGAAAACCACGAGATTTGCACTGGTCACGTTTCTATTCTCCGCCTCTTCTTCTTCCTTCTGTTTCTTCTCTATTTATGCATGAAATAATCCTGCTCTAAAAGGACTTTTACTTCTACCTTCTTAATTTCATCTTTTTTAGTTTTTTTTATTTTTTGTCTTATTCTTTTGTATTGTTCATAAAGGTATAACTTTATTTTATTTTTTATTTTTTAAATTTAATTATTTAAAATGAGCTAATAGCAGTTACAGTGCAATTTCAGTCACTACAATAACAAAAAAACCACAAGCCTATAGCTACCACGTGGCTTCAACTGCTTTAGGTTTATAGCTAGAGAGTTCAAGCCTCAAAGGTCGCTCGGATAGTGTTTCGGCTTTTATTGGACCAGGCTCTTTTTAGGTAAAGCTAGGAGTCACTTTCCGGCCCTTTGGTTGGCCGTCCCGCTCGATCAACGGGCAAAATTATGGGTCTATCGATCCCACGGTCAATTGTGTGTAGACTATTTTGGCCGGTTTTGCACTACTCCTTCGACAGTTTTTCCCTTTGTTTTTTTTTAATTGGTAGCTGTAGAGATAAAAATTAGCTATGCAAAATGCACATTTCTCTAAATTAAGCTTGTGTAGCTCACTGTGAGATCATATTTGGAGAGGCCGGTAGAAAACTCTAAGTTGTACAAAAGTGAAATCACAAATAAATTAACGGAAATAGAGGATAAAAGCTAAATATGCGTGTATAAAGGCTTTTTCTTAAAAAAAATGTTTTGCAACATTGACCAGCCATTGAGTCTAAACACAAAGCGATAGCACCGCTGTCATGCTCAAAGTAAAATAACCAAGTGAGCCATAATTAAATTATTAGTAATTGTTACTAAGTGGGATAGGGCTATCAGACAAGAAAACGTTGAAATACTAACAATACTGTTCTATTATTTACTACATCAATCCACCCATCTATCCACCGTGACAGCCACTTGCGGTTCACTGTTGCTGGGATGGTGAACCTCGAGGCCCCTAACAACATGACAATATTAAGGAACGCACAGCTTGATCTCGACACCAATTCATCCTATCCGGTCATCGGCCGCCACTACCTCCACCGCTGTACACCACCACTCACCGTAATCTAACACCTTTCCAGACTAATTGCTATAGTGTATTTTTAACCACTACAATATCTAAAAAAAAGTTAGAAGCTATCTTAAGCAGGACCTAAATTCGAGATCGGAGGAGCTGGCTAGCCTAATAAGATGATGTAAGAGATCCTAAGAAAGTACCCACACACGGTCAAAACGTGGTTTTTCACAAGCCGACCCTTGATTACTCCAAGCGTTGGTTTTCTTGGTACATGTTGTTGTTATGTAGGTTGTTTGTGAATTTATTAAGAGGGATTTGATCATATAACCTCTCCGTTGTGACTTCTGAGTCCTGAGCTTGTCTAGCCTGACCAATTATTCCCACACTATCTCAAAATCAAGGAAAACATGGTTTTACACAAAGGTATCTTCGACCCAATCTTTTGCAATAAGCCACGCAAAAGGGGATCGAGTTTCTTAGGGTTTAAGGGGGGCATTCAAAAGCATGAACGAGATCTAAAAAGGTTAGGCAATTGGGCATGCATTAGCTCGGATCATAGGAATCCAACTCCCTAAAGCTAGTCGTCTCCTTCAATGCAGTGCAATAAAAACAGATCTATCGATACCACACTGGATATATAATACGTATCTCAGACGATTCTAATCACAAACCGTCTTTGATATAAAACTATCACAAACAGTATGTATTAATAACCGTTGTGAACTATCACAGACGATTATTTATACAAACTTTCTGTGGTATATCACAAACGACTATTAATAGAAACCATATATGATGGTTTATATTATTACAAACAGTTCGTATAAATAATCGTCTGTGAAAATATCACAGATAATTATTCGTATGAACTGTCTGTGATAATTATAGCATAAACAGTTCCGTATAAACTGTAAGCCTCTTTTTTTAGTAGTGTGCCCTGACTATCGACGAAGTAGTACGTAGCCAATTACAATCAATCAAAACGCCGATATTTGAGACGCCAAAACGCTGCATCGTCGCTCAACGTGCTCCACATGTTCAGGTTTACGCAAAAATCGAGTAATTTACGTTGAGATCTCGACGACTCATCGCGTCTGAGCTGGAAGCGGAGCGATTTTGTTTGTGGCAGCAAGCTGACTTGTGCTTGATTTGATAGTGAAGCTCTTCAAATTTTTAACATGATTGTGCGGTGTGATTGGTGGAGTTCAATGCCAGATCACTACTATGGGAAAATAGCCGGGTAGCGGTGGCTAGTGTGTATTACAATATGCGTGGTTCGAACAAGATTGTCCGTCTTGACCAAGGATAAAAAAAAAACCGCAGACCAGTAAAAGAAACGTCCAAAGATATTCTAAATTTAAAATTTGAATTTAAATTGATAAATAGTAATTCCAGCCGGTAACCAGTTAAATAGACGGTAGCCGGCTAAAAACGGGCCTATTTTAAATTGTAAATTTTGATAAAATTTAGCCGGTGCCGAGGGGGATCCGATTTTTTCCCCCTCTCCGGTTTTGAATCCTTTGGTCTTGACATAACGCGCTCTACGTTGGTCAGTGAATTATTGCTGCATTTTTTTTCGTTCTCTCGAAAAGTCGACTACTCCAGATCGGAATCATGGTATGTTCTTTTGCGATTTCTAAAAGCCGCTTTTGGTTTTTACTACAGTAATTAACTTTTAAACGGAGTATTTTTTAAGATAGAGTCTACAAGTTAATTATAGTACATATTAAAAAACTAATATTTATACCATCGAAAATCGTAAACGAGTATCTCTCTTTCCGCAATCTCTATCGCAAACAGTCAAAAAACCATCAGCCGCAGCTAAAAGCTATCAGTCGTAGCAAAAAAACAGACTATTCGTCGATGCAATTATTACTTGTCTTTGCTGCTCCTTTCTTCTAGTGGCTCCCCTGTTCTTCTAGTGTCGTTGCTTTGTTCGCACCCGTGGAATGCAGCAATCGATCTGGTCTGCACTCCGCCAAAGGAGGAGGAAAAAAAAAAGGAGCCGGGACCCTTTTGTTTTGTCGATAAGAGAGGTGTTTGCTGCTTTAATTATTTGTTATCCGATCGATCGGGCACTGTCTCGATCGAACGCTCTAGAAAAGTGGAGTTGAGGAGGTGAATCCAGTAGCGATGAGTACACGTTGACGATGAGCGCGTTGAGGTGTGAGGTGTACACGTCGCTGCTTAGTTTCTCTGCCTGATCTCTATTATGGCGCGTCCACGTGTAGTGATTAAGCAAGCACCTCGGTTGTTGGGTTTTGATTACAAATCATTTGATTAAGAGAGAAGCATTATGTTAAGGCTAATTCTCTTTATATGCCACTGAATAACTTCATATATTCATGTAATGCCACTGAAGTCTCGCTAACGTGTGAATCTGGGTGTCACGTGTTAGTGAGAAAATTGAGTGTTATATTGTAGATTTTCTCTTATGTTGAGGATCATGAATTGTATTACTGTGCAGATTTTGTAACAATGCATAAGCCACTTTCAGGAGGTGTTTGGATGATTTATTTGAGGGTTTTTGGAAAATCCAATGGATTTCAAACAAGCCCCACAGGTGAGCTATAGCGATCGAAGGCAAGGACCAATGCTATAGTTAATAGTATTGTTCCATGTCGCTCACTTTTCTCAGCTCTCGGATAAATGTCTTCTTTTTTTTATGCTATGGCTTATGATTTTTAGTTATAGTTGATAGTTTTTGTTTACATTTTTCAAGACGGTAGTGAAAGACGGAGACGTCGACACGAACAACGCATATGATTTTAGGCTCAAGAAGCTGTTTGGAGAATCAACTTCAAGAAACCGTCCTATTTATTTCAACTTTCGGAGAAACCAAAAGCCCAAAAGTCACTCCTCTTGCTTCCTACGCAAATCCACTCCCACAAAAAACTGAAATTAAGAATTATTATAACCTAGACGGAAAATAATAAATTTGTTTGGTGGACCCTACAAAGATAATGACAAGAATATTCTAACCTAAAAAAAAAGTAATCACAAAAATAAAAAATAAAGTAAACCTAGGTGAACCCTTATAAATACAAAAACAAAAGGAATTAAAAATAAAGAAAGGTGTAGCCCGAAATGCCACTTCAAATAATGACTTCCATCACATACCACTCTAAAGAAGTATAGATTCAGCATATATCTTTTCCTCTCTTTTTTTGCAAATTAAAGCATTTTCACCCTTTTTGGCTAGGGGAAAGGACTATTTTGCCCATACGTGCTATGTTTGTTATGATTACAAGGAATACCACTCAAAGTCGTTTCGACCATAGAGCAACCAATTTTGAGATTACGTCAACTTTTATTGATCTATTGTTCGTGTGTAGCCATGTCAATCTAGTCGATGTTGGCCGACCTCACTTCAAGTCCATGCGGACCATGCTGAGGGATCCATCTAAAGGTATGAGAGAGTTTTGACTTTATTGAACATGACAAGTGATCAGTAGTAACTCACCAAACCAAAGTTTTGTCATTTTGAAACAAAAAATATGTCATTCTCAATGAATGAATTAGCTACTCTCTAGGTTTTTTGTAAAAAAAAATACAATATATCATTCCTCATCGCAAAATATAATTATGTGTACAGATCCGAATCTAGGTTGCATCACAATGGTCTATCCATAAAAAGCTAATAGAGTTAGCACTAGTCGGACGTGTAGGGACTCAATCGCACCGCAACAAAAAGGCTAGTTCGGTCATATAGCTTGTCTGGAATTTCCTGAAATCATGAAAACATGACATATATAGACAAAATAGTCCTCTCCCATGACGAAAAAGGGAGAAAAATCTTTAATTTATTAAAAATTAGAGGAAATAGTATATACTGAATCTACTAAACTTCTTTGGAGTGGTATATGGTAAAAATTATTCTTCTGGGTGACATTCCGGTCTAAGCTATTCTTTCGAGTGGTATATCATGAATTATCCCAAAAATTTAAGTACAAATTTGCTAAAATTGTATATTACTTAGTACAGCGATTTTAGTTTGAGTAATCGATCTGCAATTTTCGATAATTGTAAATTAGCAAAACCGTTATAAAAATAAAGGTACAGACCTATTCGGCATTGTAGAATTTTTGTAATTTATAACCTTGGACGCTGTCATAATTAATCAGTGCGTTGATCTTCAACCGAGTGGCCTTAATCAAAGGAACAGCATAGCACTATCACCCTCTACCATAACTATGCAACAGTAGAGTCAGTCAAGCTGTTCAATAACTAAGGGTCTGTTCTTTTTGACTGCGACTGATGGCTTTTGGCTGCGGTTGATGACTTTTTAGCTGTTTGCGATAGAGATTGCGGAAAGAGAAATACTCGCTTGCGATTTTTGATGGTACAGATATTAGTTTTTTAACATGTACTACAATTAACTTGTAGACCCTATCTTAAAAAAATACTCCGTTTAAAAATTAATTACTGTAGCAAAAGTCAAAAACGACTTTTAGAAACCGCAAAGAACAGACCCTAAATTAAGTATCTTCTCCCACTTTCAACCGTCATATCATTTGAGATAAAAAAAAACTAACTACTGATCAGCCACGACAAACACAGATCGGTTTGTCCCTTTTTATCTGTTGCCCAGTAGTTCCAGCATCTAGAAACCCTGTACCTGAATGATCAGTCAGTTCCTAAAAGCCAGCCACATTACGTACACTTGGTACGCTGCGCCGGCCCATATTTAGTCGTGTTAAGCCATGAAGCTTCTTGATCAACCGTAGCAATTGTACAAGGAGCCATAGTGTAAGGCACATATAACCTATGTTGCACCGACACGGACACGTGTGTTCAACACGACACGACACCGACATCGGAATTCGTTGTTTCCCTAAAAATATCGATACGGCGATACGGCTATATATATTTAAATAATAAATAAATTACATATATGTATTGTTTTCTATGTTTTCTCATGCTTGTCAAATTGAAATAATGTAAACTTGTAAAGTGTAAAGTGTAAAGTGTATTCAGAATGTGTACCTCATCAATTGTTTTGTACTTTTGTTAATCATGATGATAATTGTTGATGAATGATGATTGATGACTTGATGTGAATACCATTTCCAGAAATAAGAATTGAGAATTCTATTAACCTGGAAAAAAAGTAACATGATCAGATATTCAGATCAGCAAGACTATAAAGATAACATGTATTTGATTCTTAAACAATCAAAACAATCAAGCACATAAGTACATAACAACAAGTCAACAACAATCAACCAATCATCAACTTACATTCTTGCAATTGCAATCATCTAATGTTATTGTTACTGCATAATCTTTGTAAATCAAACATTCTTGTGAACTACTGAACTCAAACATCTAATGTTACTAAAATCAAAACAATACCTCGGTGCCAGTAGGCCTAGCACTCGGTAGGAGACACTGAGACAGCAGCGGGGAGAAAGCTTCTAGGTCACGGCGAGGAAGTGAGTGAAGCACGGCGAGGAAGCTGGTGAAGCACGACGAGATTCGAGATGGAGGAGAGATGTAGGAGAGCGCCGGCGATGGGGAGGAGAGCGCCGGTGAGATGCGGGCGGCGTTCGCGATGGGGAGGAGAGTGTCGGCAATGGGGAGCAGAGCGTCAGCGAGATGCGGGCAGCGTTCGCGATGGGGAGGAGAGCGCCGGCGAGATGCGGGCGGCGTTCGTGATGGGAAGGAGAGCGCCGGCGATGGGGAGGAGAGCGCCGGCAATGGGGAGGAGAGCGGGGGGCGTTCACGATGGGGATTGGGGAGGGGTGTGAGTGTCGGTGGGGAATGGGGGTCGGCGGCAGGAGTGAGTTAGGGTAACTGGGTAAGCTACCGCGTCTCCTGGGCCAAATATTGCCTGGGCCGGCCGTGTCCTGGGCCGTGTCCGACGCGTCTATTTGCCATGTCCGACACATGTCAGAAATTTCAGCAATTAAAATTTATTTGAAATTCGCCCGACACGCCGCCGACATGTGTTCGCGCCGTGTCCGTGTCGTATCCGTGTCGGACATGGTGTCGGACACGGATACGGCACTTTAGACACGTGTCCGTGTATCATAGCATATAACTGGCTACACAGCGAGATAATTGGCAATATCAGCTCTGGGCAATCAGCTGATGATCTTAACAATAAAAGCTCGAATGCAGCATATGGAAGGACAAGCAATGGAAACAACACACTTACATAAACCAAGAATATAAGACATAGAAGTGAGATAGATAAACTTCTAAACCACTATGTACATCTTGGGACGCATAGAAAGCCTAATAGAGAAGGCAATGATCATACAATATAGGTATCTGTTTATCGAAACAGCCATAGCACCATAAATCATGAATTTTGGGTTGCCGTAAAAGTTTTTCAAAAGAGACCAACACCTGTAGCCTCTCGGTCAGGCAGGGCATCAACCAAAAGTAGATTCATTTGCCTCTGTACCTCCAGCTGTTTATTCATCGCTTTATGTGCCTGGATTGTAAAAGGATAGTAAGCAAGAACTTGTATCAACCATGAACATCAAACTCAAACATAACATGCACCACATAAGCATAATAAAGGTTCTTGTACATGTAGGATATGAGGTTATATCCGTAAGCACAATGAAATGTCATAACTGAGACTTGAGAGGCCCAGACACGTACATAACCGGGACAATATAACCTTCATTTTTCACAAAAATCTCTCCATGTGTGAAACGACAATCCCATATCATCTATCACCTTTGTATTGATCAGATAAATGATAGTTTGTTGAAGTTGTTTCTAGTAAAGAAAAGCCTGGTGAGATAAACACAACACAATGATACGAATAGACACTCTTTTATCTTTTTCCTTGTCAGCATTGAATGGAGCTGGAAATCTTTTTAGTTTTTATTGCAAACAAAACTTAACCATTCTCTCTTTTATTATAATATTGTAAGTTCTTTGAACTGAATATCAATAGCTATGGGTGAACGAACCAAGAAACATATTTTGATTTTCTTATCAGGAACTACACACTCAAGCATATCACTACAAATTAGAAGGCTATCACTATAAAGAAGGCGTTTGACATGACAAAACAAACCAGCCTGCTCAGAGGATGGTAACATTGCTCTAAGGACCAAATCACAACTACCATCTCAAAAATAGTAGGATATGAAAATACAGGGAAAGATCACCTAATGATCTTAATCCCTTCTACGACCACCTAATGATCGTAAGTTCTTCTACGACTATCTGATCTTAAGCCCTTCTATGACCACCTAATGATCGTAAGTTCTTCTACGAGCACGGTGCAGTCATAAGTTGTCCTACGACCATCCGTTGGTCGTAGATCTACCTATGACTAGTACAAATCCAACTAGCTTGTCTACGACGATCAACCACGACATGGGTCTGTCTCACATGGCAGTTAGAATGTGTGTTTATTCCCAATAACCGTACAAGATCTCTCTCTAACAACAACCGTCGCACAATGAATGGGCAACCACATCTCTCTGATAGTAACCTCCGTCAGACAGTTATCTCTCAAAGCGTCAGGACGTCTTCTGGCACGAGGCAATTGCCATCATTTCATCAGCTATATAAGGGTTGATGTCGAAAAGGGAAGGGATTAGATCCAGTAGTGACAAGACATAGTGCAAGCTTTCACATTACTCCATGTTGTAATCATTTTTTCTGAGCAATAGTCACACAGGATGTAGGGTTATTATTCTCCCAGAAGAAAGCCCGAACCTGTATAAAATTCCCGTGTCTTTTCTCTATATGCTCGTAGCCTATCCCTTAAGAGAATTTTCCCCCGGATCTAAATAAACCATACATAAGATTGATATTAAAACATCAACATATACCAGATCAACACATCGAGTTTCTTTGTCAAATACATATTGAAGTGAAGAGGCTATCAAATAGGCAATCACTGGTCAATATAAAAAGGCACAACAATAAATTATGTATTATGATGAGAATACAAAAATTATTGCAATATATCCCTACTCCCTAGGACAGAATAAAAGGAACTTAACTGGAATGAACAGTGTGCTGTCACCAAGCTAGCTGAAGACAAATTCTACACCTTGTTCAAGTAGGAAAGAGCAAACTAAATCCAATTTATGGACCTTACAAACAGGTAGGATTTCGATGTTGGAGGTGACCACATGATTAGGAAATTAGATACCAGAAGAACTTTGTTGGTAGCAAAGGACTATGGAAACAAAAAAGAAATTTGTTAATGTGAAGGCAAATACATGCAAACTAAATTAATCTAGAGGTATGCAGGAATCAGGATAGTTGGATATAAAATTTTATACAGAAGGTGAGCATTTAGATTTAATATATTTCTGGCACACTCTCCTCGAGAAGTCTCCAAATATACTGAAATATTGCTGCTTTTAGTTTAGCCTACAAATCAACAACTCAATCTTAGAGAAGAATAATTCACTTGCAATTGGATGGGTTCTTTTGGGTTATGACTTATGGCTATGGTTTTTTTGAATTCTAGACTATTCGCGAGACACAATATGCAGAGAAAAATAGTCACATGTTATTTTAATCGGTACAGCTTGTTAGTCGCTTGATTCTTGCTCTTGGTGATAGCAAGATCCTTACTCTCATCGAGAGGATGACACTTGGAGATGGGGCAATTTTCTAGGATTATTTCTCACACAATGCCATGCCAACCTGAGGGGTTGGGGATACAAATTTATAGGCTGTTAACCAGCCAAGCATATGCTAAGATGCTAGTCTAAGATGCTGTCCTAGATGCTAGTCAAGATGCTGTCCTAAGATGCTTGTCCTAAGATGCTGTCCTAAAGACTAGTCAAGATGCTGTCCTAAGATGCTTGTCTTAAGATGCTACAAAAGCAAAAAGCAACACAGAGACTTATCCATCACTCTCCCCCTAAGTCTTGTGTGTCTCCTTGTGGGGAATCTGAGCCATCCCGATCCTGGCGCGAAGCTCCTGGAACTTGATCCGCCCAAGAGACTTGGTCAGGAAGTCGGCGAGCTGGTCTTGGGTGTTGATGTAGTTGGCCCGGACACTCTCTTCATCCAGGCAGCTTCTGATGAAGTGATATCTCACCCGGATGTGCTTGCTGCGCTCATGGAAGACAGGGTTCTTCACCAAGGCCAAGGCGGACTTGTTGTCCACCCTGAGCTCCACTGCCTCCGTGTCTCTGCCAAGGAGATCGCCAAGCAGCTGAGCCAGCCACAGAGCCTGAGTAGAAGCGGTAGTGGCTGCAATGTACTCTGCCTCGCAGCTAGACAAAGCCACCACCGCCGCTTGACCGATCGCCGGTGATCGGACATTTGCCGAGGAAGTCTGACATCCGCGGTGCTCTTGCTCGTGTCGATGTCACCGGCGTGGTCGCTGTCGCTGTACCCGATGAAGTGCGCTGCGCCGGGGCACCTTGGGTAGTGCAAGCCGTAGTCGGAGGTGCCCGCGACGTAGCGGAGGATCCTTTTCACGGCCTGCTGATGCTCTGTCGTCGGTCGTTGCATGAACCGCCGGCGTGGCGACGGCGAATGCCAAGTCGATCGCATGTGGACAAGGTAGCGAAGCTGCGCCCACAATACGCCGATCTTGCGTCGCGTCCACCTCCTCCGCCGTACTCTCACGACTCAGCTTCAGCCTCTCCTCCATAGGAGTGTGGGCTGGGTTGCAGTCAGTGAGGCCGCCCAGTTCCACGATGCGCTTGGTGTAGGCAGTCTGGCGAAGAGAGATGCCGGAGCTGTCCTGGTGGACCTCGATCCCGAGGTAGAAGGAGAGGGGCCCGAGGTCGCTCATCTGGAAGGTGGCCTTCATCTCCGCCTTGAATGCCTCGATCTCCTCTTCCTTGGTACCGGTGATCACAAGGTCGTCGGCGTGAGCGCCTATCGCCAGGCATTACCTCCCTTGCCCCGCCGGTAGACCGTGGCCTCGTGAGCGCTCTGCTGAAATCCTATTTGCCTGAGGGTGGAGTCCAGCTTGGCGTTCCAAGCTCGCGGTGCCTGCCGCAAGCCGTAGAGGGCCTTGCGCAGGCGGAGGACCTTGCTCTCCTTGCCGGGATGATGAATCCCGCGGTGGGCGGACGTAGACCTCCTCCTTCAAGTCGCCGTTGAGGAAAGCTGACTTGACGTCCATGTGATGGACGCACCAGCCCTCCTAGGCTGCGAGGGCAAGGAGGAGACGCACAGACTCCATCCGTGCAACAGGTGCGAAGGCATTGTCGAAGTCGACTCCCTCCTGCTGAACGAAGCCACGTGCCACGAGACGCGCCTTGTGCTTGATCACCTCTCCAGCCTCGTCTTTCTTGAGCTTGAAGACCCACTTGAGAGAGATGGCGTGGTGGCCGGCTGGAAGATCGGCTAGCTCCCATGTCTTGTTTCGCTCGACGGCGTCCATCTCCTCCTGCATCGCGGCACGCTATGCCACGTCTCTCTCCGCCTCGGCGAAGGAACGAGGCTCGTCGTCGTCCTGTGCGAGGTGCAGCTCCGCCTCGAAGTCGCGCTGCGCCAGTTCAGGGACCGGCTGCTCGCCGAGGAGGTCGTCCCACGATGCGTAGCGCGAGGCTCGCCGCCGTGGTAGGCGTCGATGCGATCCTCGTCGTTGGACAGCGGAGTGGCGAACTCCACCGTGCGCTGCTCGTCGTGGGCCGAAGCTGCCGGTGCCAAGCCTGAGGGAGTAGGCGCCGGTGTGGAGAGCGAGGCGTGGCCGACGGTGCTGGCGGTGGACTCGCCGGAGCCTGTGGGCTTGCCGGAGCTGGTGGTGGCGGTGGTGAAGGACTCGCCGGAGGTGGTGGCGAACGAGGTGGTGGGGTAGGCGAGCTCGGTGAAGACGAGCTGCTGGCCCCCCCGCCTCCTCGAAGTGGACATAGTCGACGATGAAATCGCTGGTCGTCGGAGTCGAGCCATCATCCACCATCTTGCCCCCGCCCGGCCTGCGCCCGCCGCCGAACACGGCGTCCGCGCGTGATGCGCATGCGCCGTGTCGCAGGGTCGAGGACGCGGTAGGCCTTGGCGCCCTCCGCGTAGCCGATGAAGACCCCTGGCGTGCTCCGGTCGTCGAGCTTGCCGACGTGGTTGAGCTCCTTGACAAAGGCCAAGCAGCCGAAGACACGGAGGTGGCTCACCGCGGGCTTGCGCCCGTGCCAGGCCTCGTATGGCGTCTTGCCGTCGAGGGCCTTGGTGGGGGAGCGGTTGAGCAAGTGAAAGGCAGTCATCACCGCCTCACCTCAGTAGAATGCCGGCATCCCTCTCTGCTTGAGGAGGGCGCGGGCGGTGGCAACCACCGTCTGGTTGCGGCGCTCGACGACGCCGTTCTGCTGCGGGGTGTACGGCGCGGAGAAGTGAGGATGGATCCCCTCGTCGGCGTAGTACGCCGCGAACTCACCGCCGTTGTCTGTGCGTAGGACCCGAAGCTTGCGGCCGTACTCCGCCTCCGCAGCAGCTTGAAGGCGCTTGATGGCGTCCGCCGCGGCTGCCTTGACGTCGAGCAGGACAGCCCACATGTAGCGGGACACGTTGTCGACGAGGAGGAGGAAGTAGCGCCGGCCTCCAGGTGTAGCCGGTGTCACGGGGCCACAGATGTCACCGTGTACGAGCTCCAGCTTCTCCTTGGCGCGGAAGCTCGCCTGGCGAGGGAAGGGGAGCCACCGCAGCTTGGTGAGGACGCAGGTGTCGCAGAACTGCTCCACGTGGTCGACGTGCTGCATGCCCCGCACCATCTCCTTGCTGCCGAACTGCCTCAAGGCCTCAAAGTTGAGGTGCCCAAAGCGCTCGTGCCACCTCCAAGCGTCGTCGTCGCGGCGGGCTGCAAGACACAGAGGTTGTGCCACCTGCGCGTGAAGGACGTAGAGGCGGTTGCTCCTGTTGACCTTGACGAGGAGCCGACGGCGATGATCCCAGATGCGCAGCACCCTGTGCTCGATCTCCACGCGCGATCCGTTCTCATCCGGTGTCCCAAGGCGATGATGGAGTTCCTCAACACGGGATGTAGTAGACACCGGTGAGCGGCCGGTGCTCGCCGATCTTGGCGGCGAAGGCGACGAGCCGGCGCCCTTGATCTCCACGGCGAGGCGTCGCGAACAGCGGTGCCTCGAACGCCTGAGTCGAGCTCGGAGAAGAACTCCCGCCGCCCGGTCATGTGGTGGGTGACGCCGGTGTCAAGGCACCACCCATCAGTCTTGTCGTTGTCGGAACTGTCGTCGAGGAGGGCGTGTGCTTTTGGCTCGTCAAGGTGGAGGAGAGTCGCTGCGGCCGGTGCCGCTGGAGGTAGTTCCATGCTCGTATGAGCAATGAACAGAGCCGGCTGCTCCTCCTTCTTCGCCTGCGCGACGTGGGCCTGGCCGCGTCGTGGCTGTCGACAATCCTTGGCCCAATGACCAGGCTTGCCGCAGTTGTGGCAAGCGTCGTCTCGTGCCGGCTTTTGCTTGCCAGCGTCGTCGCCCTGGGCGCCTCCACGGTCATTACTCTCGGCACGTCCTCGCGCCCCTGCCTGGGCGTCTTTGCGCGGCTTGCCGCGCTTGCGACCGCCTGTCGTGGAAGAAGGCTCCCCCTTCTTCCTGTCACCTTGGCCGGCAGCCCACTGCTCCCGAGTGAGGAGGAGCTTCTCGCCAATGGTGACGGGTCCCGAGAGGCGCTGTGGCTCATCGCTGTCAACGACCTTGAGGCGACCCAACGCCTCCTCGATCGTCATTGTGGAGAGGTCCAGCAGAGACTCGATCGAGCGAGCCATCTGCTTGTACTTCTCAGGGACGCAGCGGAAGAGCTTTTCCACAGCTCTCTCCTCGCCGTAGGTGTCGTCGCCAAACTGCACCATCTTCTGGAACAGAGTGTTGAGACGGAGAGCAAAGTCATCAATGTCCTCACCTGGCTTGAAGGCCAGGTTCTCCCACTCCTTGCGTAGTGCCTGTAATGTAGACTTGCGGGCGCGGTCGGCGCCAATGCGCGTTTGCAGTGATGGCATCCCAAGCCTCTTTGGCAGTCCGCTTGTTGGTAAGCGAGAACTGCATCTCGGGCGGGACTGCAGCGATGAGAGCATCGGTGCCGTCGATCCTGGTCGTAGTCGGCGTCGCCGCACGGATCGCATCCCACATATGCCGCGCACCGAGCTTTACCTCATCACCGCAGCCCACTCGACGTAGTTGGTCTTGGTGAGTGTAGGCCACCCGCCGCCGGGGCCGACGTCCCTGACGACAGCCTGGTACTCGTGGTGACCACGGTACCGAATCGGGGAGAGAGAGCCGCGTCGCCTGTGAAGGCCGCGCTCTCCGTCGACCCGTACGTCGCCGCCGTGCGTGCCTCCTCCAAGAGTGCCGCCGGCACGTCCGCGCCTATCAGGCTGCCGCGCGCGGGCGCGGCGCGGCGCCCACTATGCCGCTCGCCCTCGCGCGCCTCCTCTCCGGCAGCTCAAGGTCGCGTCGGTATTGCCATCGCAGAGACAGAGCTGCTTTATCGCGCGCGTAGAACCTCGACCTCGGCTGCTGCCGCGACGCGCTGCATCTGCCGCGCCGCCGCTTCCACTCTCGGTCGGCGGCCGCCGCCGCCGCTGCCAGCCTTGACGCCCTTTCCGCCGCCGCAGCGGCCTGTGTCGCCGCTCGCTCGCGTTCCTCTGCCACAGCGAGCTCGGCTTCTTGCCGCCGCCGCATGCTCGAGGCGACCGAGCGCTGAGACTGTCCTGCGGACATGGCGCGCCACCGGGGGACTGCTGCGTGGAGAGAGAGCTGCCTCTGATGAGCTGCTGCTCGTCTGAACAGGGGGGAGGAGTGAGCAGAGGCAGCCGGAGCTGCTGCTGCTGCTAGTTGGGGCTGCTGCGAGGCTGGAAACGACGCTGGAGAAGGGATTGAGCAGGAGATGCTCAGGCTACAGGATAACCTTGCTCTGATACCACTTGTTAGTCGCTCGATTCTTGCTCTTGGTGATAGCAAGATCCTTACTCTCATCGAGAGGATGACACTTGGAGATGGGGCAATTTTCTAGGATTATTTCTCACACAATGCCATGCCAACCTGAGGGGTTAGGGATACAAATTTATAGGCTGTTAACCAGCCAAGCATATGCTAAGATGCTAGTCAAGATGCTGTCCTAAGATGCTTGTTCTGAGATGCTGTCCTAAAGACTAGTCAAGATGCTGTCCTAAGATACTTGTCCTAAGATGCTGTCCTAAAGACTAGTCAAGATGCTGTCCTAAAGACTAGTCAAGATGCTGTCCTAAGATGCTTGTCCTAAGATGCTGCAAAAGCAAAAAGCAACACAGAGACTTATCCATCACAGCTGAACTCAGTACAGTTTATACTACAATATACATATAGACCTATCTTAAAAAATACACTGTTTAAAAACTAGTTATTGTAACCCGTATAAGCGAAAGCTGGCCTTAAGAACTTCTGAACCCACCCATTGTCTTGTTTGGTAGGCTATTTCTTGGAACTGCATCAGCTAAACTTTGTATCATCCAAAAATGTAGATGAATTTTGACATCTCCATGCATGTTGATTTTGATTAATGAAATTAGCAAGCTAAAGGGACAGAGGACAACAGTAGAGTTCCTTATCATTAGGGGTCATTGATTCACAACATGACACTTCATAAATCAGTTTATGTTCTATGAATAACGAATAGCATCAGCCAAATCCAACTCCACTTCTCCCAGTAAAATTACACCATAGTTTTCGACAAGCATCTATACGCATTGGTCCAATGCCAACTGCAATCTTTCTTGGTCATTAGGGCATGGTAAAAGCCACAGAGATCAGAGATGCATAATTTAAACAATAAACCAACAATAGAAACTGACCTTTCTCCATGTACTGATAAAGCTCTGTCAGCTGCATGTATTTGCTCTCTGTGAACCCGCTGATGGCATGATTGGCATCAACAACAGCATTTTCAGTGCTTGACACGGCAAGATAAGACAATATTTTGTATCAACGGCCAAGGACAAGAGAACCATTTGGAGGTGATGTTAACAACGAGGAGAACCTTCCCCTTGTAGATCCCCATTCCCCAGGCACACCTCCTCGCCGCTACAAATCTCAGCAGAGTTTTTCATGCTGCACATCCAGGCGCGGCCAAACAACAGATGCACAAATTGATTTCCTCCAACACTGTCTCCCCACCCTAAATCCCTGCATGCAAAAGAAACAGAGTAACAAAGAATGAGAGAAACAGAGAGGGAAAGAGGAAATACAGCAGTGGTCCACGGTAAATCCGTCCTAGCGACCGGCGAGGGCACAGAGGAAGATGAGGAGGCCAGCAGATCGATGGTGCACGATGGATTGAAGGCGGCAATTCAGTTTAGAGCCTCGATGGCGACGCGAGCATAGGCGGTGAGGAAGAGCCTCCGTCGCCACTCGGTCTCCCAGGCTCCCACGTCCTGTTCGCAGGAATCCCAGCCCAAAACACGAAGAAAAAACCAAATAAGAAAGCACGGCCACGAAAGTTAGAGCAAGAATCAGAACCTAGAACACCAAGCCTTGGCGACGGTAGCTGGGAAGACAGGAGGAGGGAGCGGTGGCGGCGGGGATGGGGGAGAAGATAATTCCAAAATTGTCCCACAAGACTGGAGCGGAGCACAGGGTCACACGATCCAAAGTGCACGCAGGCACAAAGTGAAGAAGCATGTGAGGAGATTTCATATAATATTATGATAAACTAGTCATGTGCCCGTGCGTTGCAACGAAAAATAAATACAATGCAAACTATGAGAGGATAATCCATAGTTCGACGCAAAACCACATTTGCAGTAAACATAAAGACGACAATTACCTCTGCTTTGGTGCTTCTTCCCCTTCTTAAGCCGACGAGTAGACACAGTTCGTATTTCAAAAAACTTAAGCAGCAATAAAGAATGCATAAAACAACATTGATTCATGTTGCATAGAACTACCAATTTTTTTAATCAAATTCTGCTTGCTCATATGCTTGAAAATGCACATCTAGTGTACTCAATAGGACATTACAAACATGTCCATTTAACAATTGCATTACAACTTGTTCACTAACCATTCTTTACAACTCATTTGACAGCCTACTACAACAAAAAAACAGGGCAGCTCTCTTGCTTGTTATTTCACTACACTGACTACTTCTATAATTAAAAATATGGCGGGAACCTACCACAGCTTCATGGGCTGTAAGCCTATCTTCATGGTCATAGCAAAGAAGTCTATCAAGAAAATCAATTGCCTGCATGAAGTTATAGTAGCAATTAGTCCTAGCAGAGAAAAACATTAGAAAAGGGAAATTGTAGGAAGAATATTGAAAATGTAACCTCTGCGGAGATGAGATGCCTCTTTTCTGCATTCACAAACTTGGACCAAGGTTTCCTGCTATGCCTGTGTTTAATCAATAGCATACGTGTGAAGCAAAACAATGTTATTTCCTGATGCAAAATGTGATCTAAAGTGAAACCATAAGACTTCATAGTGCTGTGAGATACCTCCCAATCAGGGCCTCAAGCTGAGGATCAAGCACAATTCTGTATTTATTCAAATAAGCATTAAGCTGACCAATACCTAGCACCTGCTCAAAAGTATAACCAGTTCATCAATTGTGAATGACATAATATCTTCAACCAAAAATAGAAAATATATACATGCATATGCAAGTGCCTAGTATAAACACACATCTAAGCACATTCGGAGCACACCTATGTGAGCAAAAACAAAGACAATTGTGAGACAATAGCAAACATTGGCTATTTTTGACAAGCTGGTCATGGTTGTTGTGACCATAGAAGAATGGTTCCTTGTGGAATATCTACGTCCAAAACAGTATATAAATCCCAACTGATGCTATAGTTCATTAGTTCTATAATAATTTAATAATTTAGAGAAGCAAGGCCATTGCATACACACCATTCCAAACAAACATATAACCAAGGCTCCATATGTCAAAAGAGTAATCATAACCTTAGAAGTAAAGCATAGAGACTTTAACATGGTACTGATAGTTCTAGTAGAATTTAAGCTTGGTAAAATATAATATTTCAACAATGTAAAGCATAGAGAATACACAGACTGGATGTGTACAAGTACGAATGCCCGAAATAATGTAAGGGTACCATTGCAAATCAAGTAGAAAGGCCAATGCCAACTACACTATTTTATCTATCGTAAAGTGGTCAGAGATCTTGTTAGACTGGTGCAAATTCATCTCAGTTGCCATAAGAAGTAAACCCCCTAGTAAGGTGCCCGTATGTTGCAACGGAAAACCAAATAAAAGTGATGCATACTATCAAATATGATCTCAAACTGAATAATAAATATCAATAGTTGTGTAGAAGAACTATCTTATTCTAATATACCATGTAATTAGTCAAACATCTTATATGATTGCACAATGTATTGTCAGAAACATACCATGGCGTTAAGAATCCAGAGCTCTATTGCAAGGTCAATTAGACTTTGGAGGACAAACGCAAGCCGATCACACGCAGTATCGATAAGAGGAGCAAGCCACGATCATGCAGCTGCACGTGCTATCTCAGCCGCTGCCTCAGTCAATCCACTGCTCCCTCCTCATCCAGCATGGGCAAGTAGTATGTTTGCAACCTGATGACATCAATGCCACAATTTCAGTTAACTTTCCCTAAAATTCTGTACCTATATAGTTCTAATCTAAAACGTACCTTCTCCCTTGACACTTGAGGGCACTCCATTGAGTATGTCGCACAATGGAATTCATACATTACTCTTTCAAAAGCTGCACCACCATACAGCTTAAGACTGAAGTTGGGAGGTTTCTGACCATGTTGATCTGGGCATTGCCAATACCACTATGCATTTGTTCCTCTTCAGTAGTTTTCCCCCATAGCTCTGGGGCTGGGTCAACTGCTCCGTCAAGTAATGCACGCTTTGACATGCAAATGCAATGTCGATTAGTTGTAGTACATTAATCAGCAAAAGCATTAGAACAGAAACGCTAAGTAAGGGCAGATTGTGTCTTGTGTGCATACCAAATGAGTTGCTGCATATTAAATAAACCTGCAAGGGGCAGCAAACACAAGGTTGCTGAACTGTCAATACAAGTAATACACTGAGGTAAAAGAGAGGCATTACCATCGAGAAAATCAGGAAGGAAGCCAAGCATGTCAATATCAGGTACACTGTCTAACACTGTTATCCACCCCACCAAAAATTGTCTTACATAAGGATTCAACACATTCATGCGCTCTCTCAAGAGTGGTATAAATTCTTCTATGCTAAAGAGCAAAATTAAGATAAAAGCGGCAATCAGAATTCAACACTAAGATTAAGATAAGGAAAACATTGATATAAAAAGCAAAAGATATACAGCATACCTAAACTGGTCACTCTCAGTTACAATATCCTGGTTTATAAATAATTTATTTTATCAGTGGTAATTAAGAAGAAAATAAAACACATGTTATAGGATGCACAGTACAGTCCAGACAATCATACCTTGACAAGCCTGTCAAGAAGATGAGCTGCGCTCTGCACATTAGCATCGGGAAAGGGGGTGCGGCGGCGGATTGGGGGAGAAGGGGGGGCGGCGGTGGGAAGAAGGTGGGGACGGCGGTGGGGGAGAAGAAGCGGCGGCCGGAAGAAGGGGGGACGGCGATGGGGGAGAAGGAGCGGTGGCTGGCGGCCAGGGGAAAGGGTTATGGCGGCGGATCGGGGGCGGCGCGGCGGTGAGGGAGAAGGGGACGGCAGCGGTGGGAAGGTGGGGGAGAAGGAGCGGCGGTCACCGGCCGAGAAGGCGCTATAGCGGATCGGAGAATGGCGACGGAGGTGGGGGAGAAGGGCGCGGTGGTGGGAAGAAGGGGGACGGCGGTGGGGAGAAGGAGCGTTGCCGCAGCTTTGGAGAAGAGGGCGGGCGGCGGATCGGGGGTGGGGCTAGAATCAAGATGTGAGTGCCGAGGAGGCGCGCGGCATGGGAAGGAGGGGGAGAGCGAGGGGAGGCGGGCGCGCGGGGTGGGGGGAGGAGGCGAGGCGGCGGCGGCGCGGGATGGGAGGAGGAGGAGGAGGCGGCGGCGCGGGGTGGGGAGGAGGAGGCGGGCGGCGGCGGGGGGAGAGCGAGGGGGAGCGGATCGGGGCAGCGGGAGGAGAGTGAGGGGGAGCGGATCAGGGCGGCGGGGGGTGGGGGAGGAGGCGGGGGGCGGCGGCGGCGCGGAGTGGGAGGGAGGGGAGGAGGCGGCGGCGCGGGGTGGGGGAGGAGGAGGCGGGCGGCGGCAGGAGGAGAGCGAGGGGGAGGCGGGGGAGAGCGAGGGGGAGCGGATCGGGGCAGCAGGGGGAGAGCAAGGGGAGCGGATCGGGGCGGCGGGTGCGGAGGGGGTGGTGGGGGGAGAACGGTTCAGATTCTATCTCATAATTAGATTGAATGGTTAAAAAAATGAGGGAGGACTCATCAACCACCAACTCCTTCTTTTAAAGTAGTAAAGATTATTATAAATTTTATAGAATGGTCAAGTAATTTTGTAAAGATTGTATTTTGTTAGAATTGATTTTGAGTAGAAATTAAGAATTTTGCGATTTGAGTTATAGATTGAGTTGAGATGAGCTAGATCATTGTATTAAGGTTGCATCAGGCATATTTTAGCTAACGTAAGTCAAACTGTGAAGAACTTATGCCAGGATCGCTTAGAGTTAACTGTGGTCAACGGTGAGGATCAGGACTAAGTTTATAGAGGAGTTGAGACCCAGAACAATCGAGAATGCTGGGTGAGAAGGTGCGCATAAGTATGGCATGAGAAAGATGAAAAATATTAAACATAAGTTTGACCGGTAGGATGGCAACATGAGCCTTAGATTGTCCAAGTGAACAGTGGTTCGGTGAAACCGGAATAAGAGAGATTTAGCGACGCGTGACAAACTAGTGGTGGACCTACATGTAGCAAGCATAGCGATTGCTTGCAAGGGATGGCGATGACTGGGTCAACAAGGGGTATATTGGTAATTTGATCAAAATACTAGAAACCACTTTAGATAAAAAAAATTGCGTCGCATGGGTGACGCGTTGGGAGGGTTTAAGTCAAGGTAGAGCTGGTTTGATTGAAATGGATCAAGAATAAGGATTTAGCCGATACGAGCTTATACGCTTTAAAAAGTGTGCACAAGTGAACTTACGAGAGTAAAACCCGTGTGTGTGATTAACGGGTTTCCCATATTGTGCTAAGTGGATATTATCCACTAAGAGTTAGAGGTGCTGGTTGTCCACCTAAAAAAGGGGTTGGGATGGAGACATGTTATTAACCATCTAACTCACCTCTCTTATATTTTAATGTTTTAATGTTAGCGTCTTGAGTGCATAGTGTGCTTTCTGTTCTCCAAGGTGGAGTGTGATGCAGATACACATGTTGATGTTGATGTGACCACGCCACAAACGCATACGACCATAACTCTCAAGAATAAACAAAAGGTGAATTCGTTTCTTCGGTTTCAATTTGTCTTAAATGATAATATAATGCTATCTAATATGAGGATGTTCACGAAGTCGAACCTACGATACAAGGATCAATGACTCGAGCGCGAGCGCGTCAACTTAACTATGAAATAAATGCGTTCCTAACTTTGCATATAAATGTTTCAAAGAATAGAATACTATTTAATTCTTGTGACGATTTAATTGTACTTAGGAACCATGAAGAAGGACTATGTGAGCCCAAGTATACAAGTGAAACCATCAAGCGCAAACCAAGTCCTATTCACATTCGACTCAAATTCGGCCCTCTTGACAGCATCTATTTCAAACAGCCATAACTTTTTATCTAGGAGGAATCTTGATGTCCATGAGTACTTGTTAGAAATCTTTTGAAGTCTACTTTCATATGGATTTGGCCTCACATCCAAATTCCTTCTGTGCGCACCACAATTACCAAAACAATCTGACACTGACTCAGCCTGATAGGACCAACTTTAAATGCTCATAGATTTCACACCAAAAGTCTATTTGGAATGTGTGAGTACAGTATGGAAAGCTTATCTCGTCCTCTTTCCAACGAATCTAGCCCCATCCCAAAATTCTTTTTGTGCGCGATGGAATCATCAAAACAATTTTTGGTTCTAGAAATAGAGATAGCATCCGATATGATTTAATTACTTTCCATGTGTTGAAAACATTCCATAAGTAAGGGCCTGTGTGCTCTTATAAATAAAGGCTCCATTGGCCATGTAACACAGACCACCTTTGAGAAAAATTAATCTACTATAGTTTGTTTGAATTTATCATTACTGCCGAAATTTCATAGGGAATTAGGAGTGTTCTTCAATCAAGATCGTTCAGCCTTTCTGCTGAGAATTGGGTGCACGATAGATCTTCGCTTGGTGGTCGGCGAAATCAATGCGAGCGTGTTTTGGCGGATTAAAGAGTGTTCGTCCTTTGCATTGGCATTGGAGGATTGCTACGATTCATCAAGACTCCCGTGAGTATCCATCCTACGTCGAAAAGATCGGACGACCCCGTATCAGAGTGGCTGTAAAGCTATCCCTCTCAAGCAAGTAATATATCAATCTTTAATGATCTCTATGTCTATTTCTTATTTTGATTGATTTGCTCTTATTTTGGTTAGTTTTGATCTCTCATCTTCCCTCTTCTTGACCTTACTATGCTAAGGATGTGATTCAAATGGAGATAACCAATATAGAGTATGGTTCCATCCAAACACAATTTTCTCTCTTTCTCAACGCCAGGATGTACGGTGCTAATGGTAAACTTCTCAGTAGAGGTGCAATCGAAGTGGATACGGACAAATTTTGTTTATCCCTATTCTATTTCATTTTTTTTCTTGGAATCGGAGTTAGACACGGATAGTACTAGATACGAATACGAATACAGATAGTGTCGATTATGAGTGTGAAGTGAATACATGTTGTTCAAAATACGGTTAGTCTCAGCAGCAATTATTTAGTTGAATTTCGTACAAAACAGAACACATATGTATTACACATAAAAGCATCAATCAACCATACTGCATATCCAAAATTCAATTAATTAGGAGTTTAACAAGCAAATTTGACTACATTAATTAAACTCAAAAGTATATTTTAAAGTTCCTTATGTTCAATAGTATTTGCCTAAATTGTTTTGAATTTTTCTGAGTTCATTTGCTATTCAAAGGAAGTGCATGAGGTAGGGGCATCGCCAAGTTACCTCATGCACTTCCTTTGAACTAGTCCATGGGTGCGTTATTTTTGATTGTGACTGATGTGTTTTAACCACAACGAGAGTGCTTGTTCGAATGAACCGAATGTCGTTAAGTCATTTGGAAACGGCTATCCTGATAAACTACTTTAGAACAACAATAGAGAAACCGTCCAATTTGCTTATTCGAGAAAAAACCATAAGCTATAATCATGAGCCCTAAGCTGAAAAGGTCCCTAGTAACAGTAAGCTTTCTATCCTACCGGCACCGTGCCATACATCTTTGCACGTGATATCCAAGCATAGCATAAGGCTGCATGCTCACACCCTAGGTATTCTATTCTGAATTTCTGACTCAGCTAGCAGCTAACAGGCACAAGATAGTCTTCTGAAACAGTGGTGGATCCACACCCCGGACAGTTTATGCTACAATCCGAGGTATGCAATATTTATCAATACAAAGTCTAGATGAGACTAAGTAAACCAATTGCATAACTTTCTCTTCTAGGTAAAGTAATAATAGCCTCTACCTCTTTCTAGCTTGGGCGTGGTAAAATTCTATACTGTTCTGAACCAGATCAAAATCGTCACGAACAGGACAAGGAATCAGGGATACTAGCTACATAGGCGCGGCGCCACGCCGCGCTAACTACCATGTGGACCGAAGTAAAAGAGGCAAAAATTCGCTACCATGTGGACCGAAGTAAAAGAGACAAAAATTCGTATAGAAATGGCGTGCCAGGAGCCTCTCCGGAAAAAACCAAGGACCCACGTGTAATTTCGAAGAAACTACGGGGTGTTATCCAGTAAAAGGGGAGCGGAGGGGCTTTTTGCAAAAACTGAGAGCCTTTTCGAAAGAACCAAGGGGCTATATGTAATTATGGAAAACCGTAGGGCATTATCCAGTAAAAGAAGAGTAGAGGGATTTTTTCGTAAAAAATCAGGGACCTTTTCGCAAGAACCGATAGCCTGTATGTAAATATAGAAATTCAAAAGGCTTTTTTGCAAACTTGCCAGTATAAGCAGGTAGTTGTTTTCTGGCTTGTTCCCAATTTCTGGCTCAAAATTAGCCGAACTGATTTCTAAGTTGAAGTTGTACATGCACTGCTTCTTTCCTTTCTCTCTCCTAAAAACGAGCTGTTGTTGCTTTGAAATCGGTGTTTCCTTTTCTTGTGCACGGCTCTGCTGCTTTTGGGGCCGTTCGGAATAGCGATGGCTTTTAGCTGAAACTTCACTGTAACTGGCTGATTTTTTACTGTACTTGAGTTGGCTTATTGTGCATAATTAAATTTAAAAAAATACAAAAATAAAAGTGGCACGCTAACGTATCACAGACAATGTAAAGGAATACAGTAAAAAAACAAAACACAAAAAAACCAAAAAAGAAAAAAATAAAACTGCTATAGTGCATCCATCGCTACCGCCAAACGCTATCGCGCAAGAAAAAGTGACGCTGAGTGCTGCCAAAGACTATGTATCTTTTGCTTTGTTTGAGCGTGGGCCCACTCTACTGGGCTACGGGCATTTGGGTACTTATTTTTACTTTGTATCTAGTTTTTTTAGTGTAATTAAATTTAAAAAAATAAAAAAGACTATGTTATCCTAGACAATACAAAGAAATAAACAAAAAAACTAAAAATCAGAAGAAAAAAAAAGAAATTAAAAAGTTAGAACCTCAAAGCAAAAGCTTGAACCCCACTTGAGCAGGACATCATCTTTGCTCCTAACCCAATGGTCGATGAGATTTTATATGACAAATTAGGTCCCGCTTCTGAGCTTAAAGCTTCAGTTTTTGCACTATTCAGCACTATGCTATACTGTTTAAGGCTTTTTTGTATAGTAGCTGCTGTTAATTTTTTCAATATAATTAAATTTAAAAAAGTTACATCATCATAGATAATACAAAGGAATAAGAAGGAATAAGGAAAAAAAGTAAAAAATTTCAAAAAGCAAAAGGCTAAAAAACCAAAATTAAAAAGCTAAAAGCTTAAACCACCCAGTTGAGCAGGATTAAGTATGGTTCTCATCTTTGCTTATAACCCGCGTAGCTAGATGTATGTGCATAATTATCCTCCGTAATTGTACTAATTGTTCAGGTGACCATCTTCCATGGCCAAAGCACGCACACATAATATCGTGACATAGATGAATTAGGCCTCGTTCGTTTGAGTTTCAGCTTTTGATTTTTAGTTTCTAATTTTTTTAATTTTATCTTTTTTAATTTTATTTTTTTATATCTTTTGTATTATCTATAATATGTTAACTTTTTTTAGTTTTAAAATTTTTTAAACTTAATTACCTTAAATAAACCATCAACAGCTATAGTATAAAATAAACCAGCTATAATACTAAATAGTAAAAAATAAGTCGAAATTTACAGCACCTTAGTCTTAAGTGGTGGGGACAATGGCTGGCGTGGCCCGCAATGCAGCCGGTGCAGATGTGAAGGCTAGGCATACGTGGATAGCGGCTAGAAATATTTTCCGCGTGGATTCGTTTGTGAAAACAGAATAAGAAAAGGCTACATGAAGCAAAGGCACAATTAGATAGCTGGAGCTCGCAGGGTTTGAACTAGACGAAAGGTCGAGCTGGCCAAACATTTTTTTAGGGAACATACAAAAGATTCACATGCCTTTGCAGTAAGAGGGGAGAGAAATAGTACAAGCACTGGATAGGTTACAAAACACCCCGCTAAGGGAACTCAGAAAAGGGGAACAAGTAGAAGAGAAAGAGGTAAGGTAGCGGGGAGGTACAGGATTGAAGCAACACAGCCGGGGAGGAGGTGGGGTGTTAAGAGCTAACTATCATGGTATTCGGTGGTGTGTCCACGCCCGCCCATCTCCAACAATTAAATTTTTGCTGTAAGATGTTTAGAAGCACTTTGATACCCCTCTTTGTTTTGTTGAGGATCCGACCATTGCGTTCGCACTAATGGTCCAAAAGAAGAGAATGATGATAGAATCGAAGTTTTTTCTCTGATTCTTAAGTACCGTATTACGCAATGAGATCCACCAATCAATCACCCGAGTGTGTGTCGTTGCCGCTGGGCGAAGAAAGCCAAGGGGGCAAATGAATTGTGTCCAGACTAGTTGAACCTAAGGGCAAAGGACGAAGAGGTGAATAATTGTTTCAGGGATTTTGTTTGCAGAGGGGACAGAGTGTGTGCGCCATGACGCCATGCCACACTAAGCAATCGTCTATCCAGCAGTGGTTAAGGATGGCTAGCTAAACGAAGAACTTGCATTTCAGGGGTGCTTTGTATTTCCAGATTAACTTGTGAGCTGCAAAGCAGATCTCTTCGAGGAAGAAAGCATTGTAGGCGGATTTTGTATAATACACCTCTGAAGAGTTTAGTTTTCAGACAGCCTTGTCATCGGTTTGAAACTGTAGAAAGGCAAAACTGACTTTATACCAAAGGAGTAAGAATTAAGAAATTACTTGGGCCGACATTGCTTCCTAAATTCCTTGCACCCAAGAGGTCGATAGCAGGCCATATGCAACTGTGGTGGTTCTCTTAGCTTTTGGATGGACCTCTTGGGCATCCACATGCATGTGCTGTACTTTTGCAATACGTGATGTCCCGTGGTATAAGCAAAAGACACGCATGACATTGTAACCGAGTCACTCTATTTCTAAATAATATTGTTTCACAGGTAGCACATATGATTCTGAAAGGCTTAGATGTACATTTCGATAGGTAGGGCATCTTTTTTCGGCTCTAGCTTTTGTTCTTTCTATAATAAAATATTTTTTTATAATAATTAGATTTTAAATGGAATATCTTTTCAAGACAGAATATATAAATTAATTATAGTAGACACTGTAACGATTTCATCTATATCGGTTAAGACCGCACATGAGTTTTTTTTTACTCTATACTCTCTCTCACGATTTCGCTATCAGCTGTTATTATTTATTAGCTAAAATCACAGTTCAAAAGAATAGACCCGTGCTCCAAGCCCTTGCCGGCAGCGCAATAAACAATCTGTTTGGCTGTTCGCGTGTCTCCCCCAAACAAGTTGAGCTGACTCCCCGAACAATCCATCAATGCAAGATAACCGAAGCAACAAAAAAAAAACAACCCAAAACCCCCTCATATTACGCGCTCGGCACGGCGCGGACAGAGCACAAGCAGGCCACCATGCACGTTGTCCGCGTCTTCCATGTGTAATATATGCAGTATAAACCTAAAAATCAATATAATTCTAACGTAATTAAATAAACTTAAGAAAAATACTAAGATGTATACAAATGATATAAATTGCATATAATCATTTGATTCAACTATATCATTTGTAATATAGCACATATTGAATAAAAGGAGCAAGAATACTCTGATTTGAATATGTATGCCAATGTAAAGAGTATGGAATCAATTAAAAATAGCAAAAAAGTACAAGTTATAATTGATTAATATTTAGTGCTCTCAGATGTAAAGTTACACAAGATTTGATCTTTACCGTCCCGCTACTATGGTCTTAAACTCTTCATCAATGGAATATATCAAAAGAAGATCCAATCGATTACGATCACGATTCTGTCGACTACGACCACATTCAGTCGACTACGATCACAAGTGCTATAATACGAGTTCAACTATGAGTTCTTGGATCCTACTTTGAGTGCCTAGTACTCGGATACAACTTCGACCACGAGTTCTCGAATCCGACTTCGAGAATCTAGTACTCGGATATGACTTCGACTATGTGCTGTCGACTCCGACCACGAATGCTTGTATCCGACTATGACCACGAGTGCTCGGACCCGACTGCAAGTGCGAGTCCTCGGACCCGACTACGAGTGCTCATAAACGACTACGACCACAAGTACTCGATCAGTCGATACGACCACATTCAGAAGAGTGGTCGAATACGACTATGACCTGTAGAGTGGTCGTCTACGACTATGAATACTCATTTTCGACTACCAGTACTCGAACAGTAGGAAACCACTCTAACACTCGGGGATCTCAGTAATCGACTACTTTAGACAATTGTGATCTAATCTCAGTTTAAGACCATTTTCATCACAGAGCTACTTAATCCACAAAGCCTCTTTGCAATATTCGATCAATTAAATCACTTATATATGAAACAAGTCACGAACTGCAAAGAGTCGACAATCAAAATACTCACAAAGTCGGTGATACTCGAAATCACCGAGAAGAGCTCAAAGCCAAGCACGCCACAAGACGTCTCAGAAAACCTAGCGCCCCTCTGTGCCACTGCAAGAGAGGAGCGAGGTAGTCGGAGATACAAAGTCCACATTTACCAATCGGAACTCTCTAAACCGGCAAAATCGAGGTAAAGGGAACGCCGCACAAGCACACGAGAAGTACCGGCCCAGTGCGTCTCGCCGAGCACCAGAGGTTACAGCTCACCTCTGAGACCAGCGGTCACTAGTGAAGAACCGACCTCAAAGACCGAATCCAAGGACAAAACCTAAAGCTAAGTCAAAAGAGAGGAGTGAAGTATTAAGCTTACGATTTTATCTATGTATATTGCTCAAAGGAGGAGATGAAATCGAAGACCTGAGCGATCCCTGCCAACGGTTGGATCTGAACACGTCGTCATCGCCTATCTCCTTCTCTCATTTTGAATCAACCGAGAGAATTGTAGCTCGGGTAGCTCCTCCTCATTCCTTCGCTCGGCTCACCAACAGATAGATCTCCCTCATTCTTTTAATTTAGAAAATTACCGAAATACTCTCGGATTTACAACACCATATCCGCCGCCGCTGCCGTAAACCCCTCTCGCTCTCGCTTTAAAGCCCGTCTCTCCGAATTTGCTGCAGGGCGGAGCCTCCTCGGCAATCACTTCTGGGTCCCTATCTACGCGTCAATGGATCATCCGAGATACTCTCACTCACAACTAAACCAATCCAACTGCTGATGCGACGCAGAAGAACACGTGAGGTCCGAGGCGGTGAAGCTGGCTGGGAAGGCCCATCCGCTCCACGGCCGCGACGAACCGCCCGACAAATAGACCCAAAAATGGAAGGACAAATGAAGAGTAGATTCACAAAATTTCGATCAGTTTCCCCGCCAGATCATGTTTGTTGTTTCTCTGCTCCTATCGTTGTTGGAAGTTCAGCTTCTTGATGCAGACGGCATACATGAAAGCAAAAAACACCGCGAAGAGCACAAGCACCGGCGCGACAACTGCCATGAAATTCCTGTGGTATCCAAAATGGTGAGTTATGTAGTAGCTGATTTTCTGGTTGGACTGGCCGGGGACCGAGATGATCTCTTCCAGGTCCCCATACTGTGTCACTATGAGCCCATACACTGTCCATGCCAAGGGGCAAATCCAGTAGTACCAGATCCACCATTTGGGAATTCTCTGGAACAAAGCAAGAATAAGAACAGTAAGTTGATCTTACCAAAAAAAGAAGTACAAGAATTTTTTGACCGAAGACTCAACTCACCGGTCTTGGAATGAAGAAGCCCGAGAAGAGGTTGAATAGGGAATAGAAAGCTGCGGCAAAGATGGCCGCAACCTCATGGTTTGGTGAGATTGATACAGTCATCATCCCATAGTAGGTGAAGTAGAGGAAGGAGAAGTAGGAGACGAAGAAGAACCAGAAGAACTTGGCAGCTGTCCACTGGAAGCTCATCATGGCATATACGATGAGGGTGTAATATGAGGCTTGGACGAACACATAGGGTATCTCCATGACAACCTGCAGCAAAGCACAAAAGACTTGAGCGACTCCGGGAAGCAAATGGCACCTTACTAGTACCTAGTTACCAATGTGTTTTGTAATAGCTCTTTGATCCTTTTTTTTACCTGAGCAATGGCATAGGGCATTGCAGAGTACATCCCAGCAGCCCTCTCTCGGTAGAAAACTGTTCTCTCAATCGAAACAATTGGCTGCACAGTTGCGCAATTGTTGATGCCGACAAACATCACCGCCGTGTACATTGCTCCAATGACCATTCTGAGAGTATTGGCATTTCCCCTGCATCATAAGGCACCAAAAACTTGAGATACTGGTGCATTAGGGTTAAGGAGTCAAAGATGAAGAAAAGTACAGGATTTTACATCTTGGTGCCAATATTCCAAAAGATTGAGCCGAGCAGCAAGGCTGTGAACAAAGTGAAGGAAAATCTAACAAGGTTGTAATCTGGGCTGCGCCAATAGGTCAGCCATTGCTTCCAGAGGCAGGCTTTGAACTGCCCTATAGTGGATTGAGAGTATTTTGTAGGAAAATGCAGATCTGATGTTCCTGGTTCTGGTTGACTTAGCTGGTTCACCAATACCTTGTTTTGCCTGGAAACACAGCCAGTGAATTCCATGATAATTTTGTTATTTAAACTGATACAACAATTAAACACTTTGAGAAAGCACAGTATTTTTTGTAGTCTATAAAAATAAAAAATTTTGCTTACTTGTACAGATTTGATGTCTTATAGTACTCGGCAAAATCCATATTTAGGCGTACTTCTGCAGCAACTGAACTGACATCAAGCATCCACGTTGCAGGATTGTACTTATCTTTGATTTTAGGCACTCCAGGAATTGCCTGATAATATTAAACAACAGATTGGTAAGAAAACTCAGTTTATTTGTACTTATTCATATCACATCTGCCACTGAACAAAAGTTCATCATAATGTGAAACTATCTGTACCTCGAAGTATTCAATCATTTTCTGGGAGTTACGACCCAATTTCCCTGAGTATATGACTTGGCCTCCTCTTTTCAGCAATAGCAACTGCAGCAAAGTAAGAATTCACAAATTATCATTTAGTTGCTGAAAAGGGGCAACTGCCACTTGCACAGTCTGGTCCTGTACGGAATAAACTTATAATCTTATAAATTTCTCATGGTCACCTCATCAAAAGCTTCAAAAATGTCAATGCTTGGCTGGTGGATTGTGCAAACCACTGTCCGTCCAGTGTCAACTGTGTTCCTCACTGTTCTCATGACAATTGCTGCGGCTCTTGCATCAAGACCTGATGTCGGTTCATCCATGAAGATGATCGATGGATTTGCAACAAGCTCCACGGCTATTGTCAACCTCTTTCTTTGCTCCGTTGAAAGCCCTGTGATTCCTGGCAGACCAACTAAAGCATCCTTCAGATTGTCGAGCTCCACTAGTTCCATAACTTCATCAACAAATTGCTGCAATCAGTGAAACATGCGAAATGTGAGTTTGATAAAGAATGATGCCTAATCTTGGTAGACAAAAAATATATAATTATAACTATTGTTGTTGTCATATCTATCAAACGTCAAATATCTGATTAACTTAAACCTAGAACTAAGAGGAATTTGATTCGCTAATGACAACATACAAAACAAACCGCTTAATTCATTCTGTTTAAGTAACAAACGATTTGATCTTCCAGGAAAATTTAGGGAGCAAACTAAGGTATAGCATTAGTGACAGCAAGAAAGACATTGACTTACAATCTTGATATCATCAGTGATTTCTTGATCTCCGATTTTTTCAGGAAGGCGCAAGAATGCAGAGTATATCAAAGACTCCCTAACTGTGACCTGAGGTGAATGGATATCATTTTGCTCACAGTAGCCAGAAATCCTTGCAAACGTTGCTTGATTCTTGGGATAACCGGAAATTCTGATATCTCCTTCAATGTAACCACCAGTCTTTCTTCCGGCCAGAACATCCATAAGAGTCGTCTTTCCAGCTCCACTGACTCCCATGAGTGCTGTCAGCACTCCAGGCCTAAATGATCCAGCAACCTCACGTAACAATTGGAGCCTATCATCCGTCACCCCTTGCTGTTTCATTTCCTATGCATACAACAAAACTCTCGATCAATATTCCAGGTTTTAAATTGAGGAGGAAGGTAAGAAAGGGAACAGGAAAAAAATGCCAAGAAAAGTTGTAGGTGAACTCACTGCAGGCATGTCGACAAAGTAGCTCACATCATCAAAAGACATGGATAGAGGGCTGAATGGAAGAACCATTCCTCTTCTTGGAGCAGCTTCATTGCTGCCAATGGACATAACCCGTGAGATCTCATTTGATGAATTATTGCTCAAGCGAGCACTCAATCTCATCTCCCTCATTTCCTCTGAAATAATTACAGCATTAAACTTCGAATTTAGAAACTGTCACTTGTTTTTTTTTCAGATTCACTTATGACTTTCAGTCAGAGTTGCTTACTGCTGTTGCCACCGTCCTTCGATTTTGTGCTGCCATGTCTTACAGTCTCTCTTGCGCCCCCGTTGCCTTCCGCTTCCTTTGCAGTTTCTTCAGATATAACAGCTTGCGGTTTGCCCAGAGCTAACAATTAAAGCAACAGTAAATCACATGTTGATCCAAAAATTATGATCAGCAAGGCATTGAAATTATCTTTTTAGGCACTTACGATTCAGATACATGAGTGATAGAGTGAAAAGCACATTGAAGAAGATGCTGAAACCTAATAGCGCTGCTGCTCCAATCCAAAACCAGTTTTTGTCAGTAAAGATGTTGGCGCCTTCAAGCATAGCTATCCCGAGTCTTTTAGGAACACCATTGTTGTCCTATCAACATCCACACACACCTTGTGAACAAAAATACATGTCAAACAGTGAAAACTTCAGCGCGGTTGTGAGCTCACCATTACAAACTTGTTCATCCACCGAGGAGCATAGAATTCATTGACTGCTAGAGCATTATATCCATACATCAGTGGTGAAATCCAATAACCCCAGATCCACCAGTTCGGGATGAATGCTGTTTACAGTCGAGGGCTAGTCAACAAAGCTGCAATATTGATCTGCAGAAGCAATGTGGAATGAAAAGAAACAAGATAAGTAATCGACCTTTTGGCAGAAGAAAGCCTCCAAGAACAAAGAATATGAGAAGGAACAGGGCTCCTCCGGTTTGAGCAATGATCATGGATCTGCATAGGCCAGCAATTGCTCTGAAAAGCGCACCTGCCATCTGCTGGATCAAGAACACTAGCACCAACTGCTTGAAAAATCTGCGCACAAAGATGACAATTTAGCGGTCACAAAACTGACAGTTCCTGATTTATAAAAAGAAAAGTTTTTCTCTTTCACATGTACCTGTCAGCCTCTGGGGCAAATCCTATAGTGTAGTATGTAACAACCACCCAGACTATTGATTCGATAATGGAAAAGGGGATTCTGAGAATGACATTCGGTAGCGTGAAGATCCAAGCAGGGTAGAAGAGGAGGTCCCGGTGCTTGTAGAACACCGGCAACCTTGTGATGGTCAAAGCGAGCTCAGCAAAACCATTGAACATGTTCACAATCAGGCCAAAAAGCAGTGCGCCAATGTAGATAAAACCATCATCTAAATTCCTTGTGTGCATTTGGGTCCTCAGAAACACCGTTGACGCGACAAGGGCTACAATGATGAGCTTCAGAGTTCACCGGTAAAAGAAATCAGTCATTTGCACTGTGGATTTTAAGAAGTGGCAGTATTGAACGGGAGAATTTTTCTCACCTGTATGGTCTTGAAGATGTACACGAATGAATTGCGCTTTATGAGGAGCCACTCCTTGTGAAAGGATGCCTTAAGGAGCTCTGTAGTTGACACCGAGTGCTTCGAGAAGACGAGGGCAGCCTGATGGTTACGATTCTTGTCAAATAGCACCGAGAGATGATTCTCGAGTTGGAGCCCAACATGGAACCGCTTAAACCGCTGAGCAAATTCTGGGACTGAAATATATCTGTATGGCCTCTGCTTGTCATCCCAGTACTGCTCTTGATCCTTCTTTGATGTCACCTGAAAATTATCCAAAACAAGATTTTCATGAAAATCATAAATTGAGACATTCAGAAACATAGTAACTGATAACTAGACCACTGCTTTGTGTTACCTCCTGAAGAAAGTCTGCAGTACCCTTGCGCTCAGGGCAGCGGAATCCGCACGACTCAAAGAATTCAAGGACGTGCTCGCGGGGTCCCTGATAAACAATCTGGCCTTCTGACAATAGGATGATGTCATCGAATAGGACGAAGGTCTCCGGGGCTGGCTGAAGGAGGGACATGAGGATGGTGGCCTCGCCCAAGTGCACGATCTGCTGCAGACATTTGACGATCTGGAAGGTGGTGGAGCTATCCAACCCAGTTGATATCTCATCCATGAATAGCACCTTCGTCGGACCAACGATCATCTCCCCTACATTGCAAATGAGCAAAAATTATTTCAAAGATCACGCATCCTGGCAATGTTTAGAAGACAAAGCTGACGACTTCAAATTAGTCAGTTTGATGAAATGCTACTTTGCATCGCTACATCATTTCACAAGCTAACATTTTGAGTTGCTTTCCAGACAGCGCCGAGTTATGCAGAAATTATATCGATCAACACCAGCGTTAACTAGCAAAATCAGTATAACTATTGCATCCATCATCATTAATTTCTACGGTACTTTTTTGACATAGATTTCCCCCCATGCACAGAACTATCAAATTGACTTATAGGCTGTAACCGAGTAATGCAGTAATTTCTACAGTATAGGCCGCCAAATAAAAGGCTAGAAACTCTTGCATGTCAGAATCATGAGAAGCTGCACTGGAAGTTGGATTGTAGTAAACTAGGAGGTGGCCCGCGCATTTGCACGCTTAGATTTATTTCGAAGTTTTTAGTATCAAATGATATAACTTAGATGTTTAAGAATATGTTTATATATCTTATATGCTATTTAGGATTTTAATATATCATAAACATTGAAAATGATAATAGAAAGTTGAATAAAAATACAATTTGAGAAATATAATTGAAGTATGAACTTGATACATTGAGATTCTTAAACAGATAAATACTTTTTATGCATAGATCATATAGCTGCATGCCCCTATTCTTCCTTTATTAATTACTCTTTTCTAAAAATATATGTATACGCATGTACCTCTATTTAATCTAAAAGTAATGTGTTAATTATATGTGCGGCAATCTTATTAGTTTACAGGGTATTAGAGTATATTACTCACGCATACACAGATACACCATGGCACAACCTACCTTAAACTTATAATACCTCACATGCCGGCTGCTCTACCAAATCGTGTGTCTTATATCTCTTCTTGCCATTACAACTTTTCTGCTTCAACCTCCTATAGCACGACCAATTTTTGATAGATCCCTTTTAACTATTCCAATACAATCTCTTAGTTGCTATCCATTCTAATACAATACTCCGCCATATAGTTATCTTCTACTTCTCTTAATTATTGCTTAATTATGACCGTTACAACATCAAACATGCATACATATGCAACTATTGCTGATCCCTATCAGGGACACCCATCATGCTTCTTGAATGACCCTAAGTCTATTCCCTATAACTGCCCTATCTGTATTTTGAGCTCTTTGCTACTCTGCTTTTATACATCTATGCTTATATTTATACAGATGCAGGCACGTATATACACATGCATAATATTATACGTGCTCGATGTCTCTCTTCTCCCATATCGATCACTCCTCTTCTTCAATATTGGCCACCTTAACTTTATGACTTCCTCACTAACCGCAGTGATCTTGCATCTTCACTGATATCGGTATGTCTGCTTTAATTGATGTTTAATGATATAGAGAATCTTCTCATCATCGTAGGTGACGTCATACCCCTTACCAGCGATGGCATACTCCTAACTACTTGATAACCCCATATCATTATAGCTCATATTCAATGCAAAACTTCATCTCCTCTCTGCCAAAACTTCCCTATTATCGAGCTTTGGAAACTAACTTCTTTAACAATGTTGACACTCACCAATCGTCGCCGTGGCACCTAGCTCCTTTAACTCTGATCTCTCTTCAATGACTTTAGTGAGTAGCACAACATTATCCTTACCGAATGGCTAAGGCGAGCAGTACGACATTGTCATCATCTTCCCTACCAATCGCCTCAGCTCTTCGCTTCCCAGTGCATCACTGTCTTCTTGTTAGATAAATCGATAGCATTGTACTCTTTCGTGATATCCTCCAATACCATTTATGCTATCCCTATTATAACTTCTATTTTTATTGAAAAATTTATTTATTTTTATTGGACTTCGTATACAAATCAACTTGCTAATTTTATTTAATATATATTGAATTTTAGTTATTTAAAGATTTTACTTTGTAGTTGTATGGAAATCAAATTGCAAAATTTATTCTATTTTACTAAAAAATATTCAATTATTTTTTAAAATTTTTTTATATAAATCCAATTGCTATTTTTTAAATTTTTATTAGGAATTATAGTTATTTAGGAATTTCACTTTGGAATTCATATCAAAATCAAATTGATAATTTTATTATATTTTTATTCTGAATTACAATTAATTTTTTGTTGGAATTCCTGTACAAATCCAATTTCTAAAATTTGTTTAAATTTTATTTCTGAATTATATTTATTTACGGATCTTACTTAGGAATTCGTATGAAAACCAAGTTGCTAGTTTTATTTAATTTATTCTGAATTTTATTTACTTAAGGATTTTATTTTGGAATAGTTTGAAAATTAAATTGCAAATTTTCTTTTGTTTTCTATTTTGAATTTCAATTTTATTGGTTGGAATTCATCGCACATCCAATTGCTAATTTTTGTTTAATTCTTATTGTGATTTACAGTTATTTAGAGATTTTAATTTAGAATTTGGATCGTAATCACATTGCTTATTTTATTTTTTATTTCGAATTTCAGTTATTTTGTTGTTGGAATTCATATCCAAATCCACTTGTTAATTTTTGTTTCATTTTACCTAGGAATTCGTATAGAAATCAAATTGCTAATTTTATTTTACTTTTTATTCCGAATTTCAGTTATGTTTTATTGTATTTTACATGTACTTTTTCTTTTAATCTAAACCGTTATAATCTAGATCCACCACGATCAACGGTATAGATTTTCCTTTTTTTCTCTTATTAACGTAAAAATTTCTATCCTTTGAAGGCAAACGTGGTGGCCCCTTTTGCCTTTGCTTTTATAATGTAATAGATGTCCATATTGTCCGAAATTTTTCTATTTTAGCCCTTTTTTTAAGCATAGTCACATTTAGACCCCTGGTAGTTTTAATTCCGTATTTGGACCCAGATGTCGGCGCCGTGGGACACGGCACCGAGGTAAAACGTCTCGGCGCCGTGATCCATGGCGCCGAGGTTGCATGCTCGCTCCAGCGTGCCGGCCTGCGTGGCGCCGAGGTGGCAGTCACCTCGGCGCCGTGGGTCGTGGCGCCGACCTCGGCGCCTGGGTCATGGCGCCGACATAGGCACCCACTCTGGGACAGAGCAAAATCTAAGATCGGAATATGTACGATGTCTTCGACCACCAGGCAGACCCGATTCCATAAGTCGGACTCCATGTTCGCCTGTGTGTGACTCAAGAAAGTCTACCGAGCATTCCGTTTTTCACGGATAGGCAAATTGGGAAACACTTCTTCGGATGTAGTGAGAATTTGAAGAAGACTTTGGAATCGCATGAAAATGTTCTTTGAGTCCTACGAACCAAATAGGGAGGGTCTACTCCAATTGGAATCTATTAAGAAGCATAATGTACTCAAACTCTGAGAGAATGAACCTCCCGTTAGTAGTAAGTAGATTCTTTCCCGGCTATTGCATGCGAAAAGCCGAGATAATAAGCTTATAAAGTTGGGACGAACATGGCATAATATTATTTTTAAAATAATAATGCATGTTGCCATTAATATTATTTTTTAAAATATTTCATCAGACACGTTAACATTTCTATATTCCTATGCTCTAACAAGTCATTTGAACTACCTCACCATAAGTGCACACATGGAGAACATGCAAAACAGAAAATGCATTGACACAACTACACGTAAACGATGCTTGCAACGGAGGCAGCCGATGGTTACAATAACAGAACTGTTTTTTATTTTATTTACACCAATTACTGTGAACTAGGCCGAGCCCCATATAGCAATTATCTCAAAAGAGAAGGACGATGGTACACATCAACATAACACTAAATCATAAAGCATCATGCAAGGAACCACAGGTCAGGATTTGCAGTTCCTTAAGCAAACCCTAGTAGCCCAATTTACCCCCCACGGCATGTTCCAACCACACGGAACCCGCAATTCCTTAATCAAATCCTACAGGCACCAATTATGTCACGCCAATCGCCCAATCATCCCACCCAATCGATGGAACCATCCCGAATTCCGAACAGGCCAATCGCCCAATCATCAAACCTGAGGGTCGCTTCGCCGGCGCGGAGAGCGGGGCAGGGACGGCCCCGCGAGTGGGGGGGGGAGGAGGCGGCGCGCGCGAGGGAGGTGGTGAGCGCGCGGCGCGAGGTGGGTAGGTGGGAGGCGGCGGCGCGCGAGGCGGAGGTGGTGAGGCGGAGAGAGGAGAGCGAGGCGGCGGCGAGAGGAGCGCTGGAGAGGCGGAAGAAACGAGGCGAGAAGGAGGAGCACGGGTTGGGTGGGGAGGCAGCGCACGGGTTTTACGGTTCGGTAACTCGGCGCCAAGATCCACGGCGCCGAGCTCGGCGCCACGACCCACGGCGCCGAGGTGGCTGCCACCTCGGCGCCACGCAGGCCGGCACGCTGGAGCGGGCATGCGACCTCGGCGCCGAGACGTTTTACCTCGGCGCCGTGTCCCACGGCGCCGACATCTGGGTCCAAATACGGAATTAAAACTACCAGAGGTCTAAATGTGAATATGTTTCAAAAAGGGCTAAAATAGAAAAATTTCGGTCCATATTGTTCAAGAGGAAAGAGTGGTCACTGGAAAAGTGACCATCCAACAACCATGAAATGCCTGAACCATGAACTCGTTTCAACCAAATGCTCATGTAGGAACCAATGTGTGGACCTCAGTGGCATTGGCACAGACACCTTTTGTCTGTAGGAACCAATGTGTGGACCTCAGTGGCATTGGCACAGACACCTTTTGTCTGTAGGAACCAATGTGTGGACCTCAGTGGCATTGGCACAGACACCTTTTGTCTGTAGGAACCACTAGATGTGACACCGGAATTGTATCGTCAGCTAAACTTCATAGTCTTCCAGAGAAGGCCACATGTTTGCAAGTTCCTATCAGGAGTCCTACATGATAAGTACACCAAACCGGACATTCTGATCTTTGCATGAGTCCAAATTCATGTCAATTCGCGCATCTGCGGCCGCTACCCAATAAACCAGAAAGAAGCAAGGCGCAAAGCAGCAGCTCCTTTCCCAGCATGTATGAGCATGACATAACGCTGAAATAAGCAACGCAAATTACCGGTGGTGACGCGCTTCTTCTGGCCACCGGATATCCCCCTCTGCATCTGGTCGCCGACGATGGTGTCTGCGCATATGTCCAGCCCCAGTATCTGCTCCCAAAAACAAATTCAGTCGAATTAAACATCTCGTTAGCGCCGCGTTCCTTCGCATCCATAGCAATCAGGATAATTACATCAACATTTCATTTGTAAAAGCTAATTAATCAAGTGACTGTTACCAGCCAAAAACCCTTTTCAAACTTCACCTACTAGCCATCCTGCCCATGTGACCCATGCAGAGAATAAAGCAGGAAAGCAGAAGCCTTGGCTGGGCATAACAACAAACATGTCAAGGGCATGAGCGCGGGTGCGCTCATTCGCTGATGCCATTGCCATCAGCTCAAGTGGTTGCACCAACCCCCTGTCCCCCTCTCCCCAAAGCTTCTTCCAACAAGGCCCCACTAAGAGTGGAAATGTGTCCCAGCTCCCAAGCTGGTGAGGAAGAAAAGGAGCCTTGTTGCGTCAACAGAGGGAGAAGAAGTGAGCAAACAAACCCACTGCCTGCTATTACTGACTATACGCTGCTAGAGTAGTACTAATCCTGCTTGCCCTCTGGCTCGGCCTGTTCGTAGTGATTAAAAGAAGGTGACGAGAAAAGTAACAAGAAATACACACGTGAGATGGAAGCGAGATAAGTGAGGTGTGTAATATGTCTATAGCTCCTACCTTATTTCCAGAGTAAAGGGAGTATGGAAGTCACTTTGGGAGGTCAGGTATTCAAATTTACTTCTAATTTCTCTAAACATAAGCGCAAACCAATATAAACAGAGAGCTTGAGTCTCGAGTACTCACTACTGGTGTGTCAAAGTAGTGGAGTTGGTAATTGATTGGATTCTTGGAAAATATTTTTTCCATTCCCATTTTTGCTGTTCACCAAACCATGCCACCCACAAGGTCATGGTTGGTGTTTTACGTGTGGACAGTGTGGAACCATGTCGACCTCCTCCATGCCCAGGATGGATAGGATTGGCATTGCCAATTTGCCATTGTGTTGTCGCTGTGGAGTGAAGAGAGAGAACACTTTTTGATGACCTAATGCTCAGGAAAATCTTATGCTCATCGTTATAATATAGTATCAATGTTACTATCAGCTTTGGAGGGTTATAGGAAAAAGAATGTGATTAGGTGTTGAATTGCGCACCGCAAAGGTCTTCATCAACAGGACTTTCACAAAAGGTCTATTTCATCAAACCTTTTTTTTTCTTTGAGGAAAAATGTAAATTCAGAAATAACAGAGGAGATAATTAATAAATTCAGAAAGTCACAGGACTCGTACCCTGAGGGTGTAGTCCGTCTGAAGACTGCTCTCGACTCCTTCCATTGAAGTGGCCTGGAGACCAAATCACGCGACACACGTAAATAAATCACTGATGTGCTAGCTACAGGAAACGTAAACTTCAAAACGAAGCATAGTTAGCCACTCACACACACTATGTACTATATGATTATGAGATTTCGTTTTACTAGGACACTTTTTGTGAACCAGCTACGAACACATCAGTACGTACATATCTCAAAAAAGTACCATTTTGTATTTGTAAGAGCATATTTCGTCATTTACGGAGGAAAGGACTCCATGATTGGAAGGAGACGTCCCAAATATTTGGGACCAGCTGAGTTGAACACTGTGACTAAAAACGGAGCTCCAATTCCAAGGCTAAACATTTCGCTGAAATTTTGGTAATTTCGGTCCTTTCGGCGGGTACCGAAAGGAAGAGCATTCGGCCAAATTTTAATCAAATTTATCCTCTTTTGAAATTTATTCAAAATTTGTCTAAATTTTGGCTAAATTTTGTCAAAATTCAAATAATGTTTGAATATTTCATCTGAATATTTAGCCAAAATGAACAAAACTTCACCATTTCATTTCCCTCCGGATTTTTTTTTGCAAACCGAAATGCTTAACCCTGTCCAATTCTAGCTTTAGATCAGTTTAAGTTTAGTAAATCAAGCATTTGCCGCAAGAAGTACCTTCATGAAGAGGTCAACTTCCGGCTCCGGCCGGATGCCGGCCTGCTTCTCCCTCCTCGCCAGCTCGGTCAGAAGATCTGCATTATGCATGTGTCCGTTCCATCATCAAACGCTCAACCATCCGTGGTTGTTTGAGCGAATCTAGCGAATGTGCGATGCGACGCAGGTATGGTAGGTCGTGTACCGTATTTGGTGCCGACGCCTTGGCACCTCGCCGAGAAGTCGAGCGTCTCCTTGACCGTCATCTCGCCGACGTGCACGTCGGTCTGGCTGATGTACGCGGCCGTCTTCTGCGGCACGAACTCGTCCAGCGCGTACCCGTTGTACGTGACCAAGCCGCTCGACCGGAGCGTCGGGTCCAGCTTGCCGGCCAGGGCCAGCAGCAGGGTTGTCTTCCCCGACGAGGGGGGCCCCAGCAGCAGCGTCATCCTGGACGGCCGGACGGCGCCGGAGACGTCCTTGAGGATGGCGAGGGTGGCCTGCCGGCCGAGCCGGGCGCCGACGAGGCCCAGGGCGCCCTCGGCGATGTTGCGCGCCGTGTTGAGCAGCGTCGGCAGCGCGCGGCTGCCCACGTGGCACCGCGCCTGCACCGTCAGATGCTCGAAACGCACCTCCACCGTCGGGAGCTCGATGCCCACCCTGCGCGCGCGGTAATTTCCAATTTTGATCCGGAAAAATTACAAAAGAACAATAATAATTAATGGGGCCAAGAAATTATTTTATTAGCTTGGTCAACGGACAGATGCCACTCGAATAAGGAAATTATTGGTGTTACTGTTGATGTTGTCATTTATTTATTCATTCATCCATTCCCTTTTCGAGTAAGCGAGCTGCAGTGTAGGATTGGAAGTCAATTGAAGCAACCTTTGAGGACCAGAGACAGAATGAATATTTCCATTTGGAAATAGCAGAGAGTGCATTCCTTCTTATAGTTTCTTATTTTCTTAAGGAAGAGTATGGTGCTCCTACTCCTAGGTAAAATGGCACATTTTTTCCTTCAAAGAAAAGGTAAATTAAGACTTGTGTGGTCTCAAAAAAAAACTAAAACATGTGTGTGCGACACTGAAAGTACATACAATTAGCTATTGCCATACAATCAATCACTTTCTTGGTGCGTACTACCTAATTCAACAGAAAACAGTATTTTAGATGCATCTATGATATATAAAAACGGAATCATGGAGCCGTTCCAATTAACCCAACATGTATGATTACGAATTGAAGACAAGCGCAGAGCAGTTTGCATGAGCGTTCTGCGATATCTGAAAAAGGCACCGGCCGGATAGCATATGTTCCTTCTTTCTTTTTGTGTGTGTTTTGCGTCCTAATGAGTTCATGTTACACACTTCGAATTAAGGTACCATTCCGATCGAGTGTTTGACTAGTAATAAAAGATGGTAATGCTTGTGCATGTATGTGGCCACCAAAAAAGCACTCGCTTGTTCATGCAGGGTGTATTAACCAGTAGATTAATCAGACCATGCACGTCTCAGCTCAGCAGGCCGTACCTGTCGATGCGGTTGCGTAGCTTCTGGAGGAAGCGCTGGTTGTCGTCCTCGGCGACGCGGAAGACGCGCTCGATGAACTCCTGCCGCTGGCCGACGCCGAGCTTCCGCACGTCCACCTCCCTGTACTGCTCGCCTGCTCCACCGGCCGTGGCCGCGGCATCGGCCGAGGAGAGTATGGCCGTCCTCATGCGGCTGTAGGTGGGCAGGCGCTCGATGGCCGCCCAGCGCAGCGCCTCCTCGTCGTCGTCGACGCGGCCCCTGCTGCCTCCCCGGGAAGACCCCCAGCCGCCGTGCTGCGGCATGAAGGCCTCGTCGACGCCCCAGTTCTCCATCCCCATCCCCCGCCCGATGCTCCGGCTCATCCGCCGCCCCGACTCCCACACCTTCTCCATCTTTATTGCGCGCTACGTATGATACGATCCTGTCCCGCGTCTCCGAGCTAGTGTTACGCACGTCAGTGTGGAAGTTGTTTTACTTGCGTCATGTGGGCGTACGCCTCCTGAAGTGCTTCGCTGTAGAGCGGGAGGAGAGGAGGAGGAGGAGGACTGGAGGAGGAGAGGAGAGGGGGCGAGTGGGCTGGGCGGGAAGGCGTAGTGCGCGCTTTTAAGCAGCGCGCGGGGGTTGGCGTACGTGATCTTGGGCTATTTCTTAGCCTTTTTTTTTTATAAAAAGGATGGGGCCTGGGTGGTCGTGGCGCGGTGTCGTGTGGGATGCATGATGCTTTTGGGTTGGTTTGGTAGGGGGGCGGGCGAGCGCGGCACGCGGTTGACCTTCGCGGTGGGTGGGTGGAACGGCTGAGATGGTGTATTTTTAAATATAGGTGGTACTTTTTAGTTAAAAATAAATAATAATAGTTGAAATAAATGATTTTTATAAGAAAGAGACGAGCGGTGAGAAGATAAGGGAGAGATACGTGCGGAAAATAGGAGCGAAAGTAGTGGGGTGCGTGATATGTGAATTTGTTCTAAGTCTAAAGATGAATCGTAAATATTAACACCAGATCTAACAAGAACACATAGTATAAACTTAAATGCGGAAGCATACCCGAACTCGGAGAGGCCATAGTCGGTCGGTGCTCGGCGACGATGTAGAGGTGGATGACGGCATCGGTGGAGGATGGGTCTTTGGTCTTCGTTCACTTTAGCGCTCGCAACAGATCGGATTTGTTGGGGATTTTGTGGCTTAGAACAATCTCGTGTCACAGCCCTGCCCAACCCCTGTTTTATTTATAGTGCTAGGTGATCGGGACCAAAACCAAAATGTGCTGGTTGCTCCTTCGATCAAGGTGCGCGAGTGGAGGCATAACCTCCCTGAAATCTCGGGTTCTGTTAGCCGAGATCAACCCAACATTCTCCTCTTTGATCGTAAGGCTAATATCATAAGCCCATTCTTAATAAAACAGCACACCAAGACAATGCATTGCATGGCCAATGAAGTGCCATACAACCCCAGTATCTATAGCGTACTATTTCATCTTGAAATAGATATTCATTATACTTAATGGGAGTTGGTTTGCTTTAAGGTCCTTTTATATAGAATCAGAGGCTTTCCAATAAACCCATGTCGGCAATATGATCACGAAAAATATTGGGTGGTAAGCCTTTAGTAAGCGGATCCGCAAGCATTAACTTAATACTAATATGCTTGATACTAATGGTTTGATCCTAGATTCTATCTTCACAACATGGTACTTAATGTCAATTTGTTTGGTAGCACCACTTGACTTGTTGTTATTTGCGTAAAAGATTACGGATTCGTTATCGCAGTATAAGGTAAGTGTTTTAGAGATGTTGTCTACCACTCTAAGTCCCGGGATAAAGTTCTTAAGCTATATAGTCTGCCCGGTAGTCTCATAATATGCCACAAACTCATATTGCATCGTTGAAGATGTCGTAAAGGCTTGTTTGGAGCTTTTCCACGAGATAGCTCCTCTAGCGAGTGTGAAGATATAACCTGATGTGGATTTCTTAGTATCAACACATCCCGCAAAATCTGAATGTAAATAACCAACAACTTCAAGGTTATCAGAAAACTTATATGCGAGCATGAAATGCTTAGTAGCTTGCATATAGCACAAAACTTTCTTAACGGCCTTCCAGTGGTCTGGTCCTGGATTTAACTGATATCTGCCAAGCATCCCGGTTACAAAAGCTAAATCAGGGCGCGTGCATACTTGAAAATACATAATGCTTTCGACAGTTGAAGCATAAGAAACTGATTTCATCTGATCAGTTTCATATTGGTTCCTTGGATATTGAAATGTCCTAAACTTATCGCCCTTAACAATAGGAGCAGGTGAGCCAGAGCACTTATTCATATTGTATCTCTTCAGTACTCTGTCAATGTATGCCTTCTGAGATAAACCTAATACTTCTTTGGACCTATCTCGGTGAATCTCAATACCAAGAATATAAGAGGTATCACCAAGATCCTTCATATCAAAATTGGATGAAAGAAATCTCTTGGTCTCAAACAGCATATCCTTATCACCGTTGGACAATAAGATGTCATCCATATAAGTATTAAGGTAGTGAATTTACTCCCCTTGAACTTAACATATATGCAGTTATCAACTTCATTTTTCTTAAAACTGAAACTCCTTATAATCTTATTGAATTTGAGGTACCACTGCCTCGATGCTTGTTTCAAACCATAAATGGATTTCTTAAGCCGACATCCCATATGCTCCTTGCCTTCCACGACAAAATTTTCCGGTTGGACCATGTAAACGTTCTCTTGCAAGTCCCCATTAAGAAATACCGTCTTAACATCCATCTGATGCAGCTCTAAATCATAATGAGCTACAAGTGACATAATAATTCTGAATGAATTCTTAGTCGAGACAGGAGAAAAAATGTCATTATAGTCAATCCCTTCTCTTTGTGAGAAGCCTTTTGCTACGAACCTTGCTTTGAACCTTTCGACATTTCCCTTAGAGTCATGCTTGGTTTTGTAGACCCATTTTACAGCCTATTGTTTTGACTCCGTTAGGAATTTTTACTAAGTCCCATACATCATTAGTGCTCACAGACTTTAGTTCATCCTCCATGGCTTCAAGCATTTAGAAGAATGTTCACTTATCATGGCATCCTTATAAGAGGTGGGATCATCTACCTTCCCTATATCATTAATATCCTCATTCATATAAACAACATAATCATTTGGGATGACAGATCTTCTCTCCCACCGTGACCTTCTAAGAGGTACATCAGTTATTATAGGAGACTGCTGAGGCTGATCGTTAGATATAATATTAGGAATTTTAGAGACCTCAACAGTGGGTGCAACAACAGTGTTCTCTGCTGGAGGTGCAACCACCTGAGGTACAGGAATAAAGGGCACTGGGATGAGCGGTGAAGGGACATAAACCCGCTTCTCCTCAAGATCAATTTTCCTGAGATCTAGGTCCTCGTTATTCTCTAAGAACACAGCATGCCTTGTTTCAACAAACTTAGTTATCCTATCAGGACAATAAAACGATACCTTTTGGATCTAATTTTTCAATATGTGGATTAAATATCTTAGCTTCAGCACAACAACCCCATACTCGTAAATATTTCATACTCAGTTTCCTCTTAGTCCATAATTCATAAGGTATCTTAGGTACTGATTTACTGGGAATCCGATTAAGAATATGTGCGGCTGTCTTTAGTGCTTCCATACACAAACCAATTGGTAAACTAGAATGGCTAAGCATGCTCTGTACCATATCCATAAGGGTACGGTTGCGTCTCTCAGCTACCCCATTCTGCTGAGGTTCACTTGGCATAGAATATTGGGCAACGATGCCATTTTCTTGAAGGAACTTAGCGAAAGGGTCAGGAATTTGCCTATAAGAGGCATGTCTTCCGTAATATTCTCCCCCACGATCCGATCTTACCAATTTAATTTTTAGATTGTGCTGATTTTCAACTTCAGCTTTAAATATCTTAAATTTTGTCAAGTGACTCAAATCGGTCTTTAATGGGAAAGATATAACCATAACAAGAGAAATCATCAGTGAATGTGATGAACGAATTAAAACCATCCACTGATGTCACAGGAAAAGAACCACAAATATCAGTATGAATTAATTCTAAAAGTCTCGTGCTGCGAGTGGCTCTCTTCTTTATTTTCTTTACATATTTTCCTTTAACGCAATCAATGTAGCGATCTGAGCCAGAGAAATATAATGGGTAGAGAATTTCTCCTTTAATGAGACGCTCCATTCTCCCCCTCGAAATGTGGCCTAAACGACAGTGCCACAGTTTCAAATAAGTCTCATCGATCTTTTTACGCTTAGCATCACACATATTCAGAGATATAGGAGTTTCATTAAGGGAAAGCATATAGAATTTGCCTTGTCTAAAGACAAGACCAACATCATTTGAATTAAACGTAATAATGCATTTATTGTCACCAAAAATACATCTAAAACCATCATCCTCCAATAAAGAAACTGAAATCAAATTCCTTCTAATGGAAGGAACATAGACTGCATTATTAAGACGAAGCGTGAAGCCGCTATCTAAGACTAATGAAACAGATCCAATAGATTCTACTTCGGCTTCTTTTCCATTCGCGACTCTAAGGCTTCGCTCCCCCTTTCTTACTGTTTTCGCGGTATGGAATCCCTGTAAAGAGTTGGTAACGTGCACAGTTACACTTGAGTCAATCCACTAAGAATTAAGAGAGAAATCAGCATAAAGAGTTTCATTAATGAACGTTATTGTATCGTTACCCCTTTTGGCGAGTCACTTCAGAAAACCAGCACAATCCTTCTGGAAATGCCCTGGCTGCTTGCAGAAGTGACACTCCCCCTTTAGTTGCTCCAGCGAGAGCAACATGGGGTTTAGGTGCATTGTGCACTATAGGTCCCGACTTAGCTGAATTAGAGGAGAATTGCAGCTTTTTCTTGGACTTGAAGTCCCCTTGGAACTTCCTTTTGTTAGAGCCACCAACTTGAAGTGCAAAATCACTCCTTTCTGTTCTTATTCTTTCTTCCTCTTAGACACACATGGTGATTAAATCGCTCATGTTTCACTTTTTTTCTAAGTATTGTAATTGATCTTAAATGCCGTTTACTCAGAAGGAAGGGAAGTAATGATAAAATAGACTAAGAAACCATCAGATGTCTCTATGTCCATGCCTTTGAGCTTTTCTGCCATATCGGTCATCATCATGATATATTCTCTTATGCTGCCGGACCCATCATACTTAGTGGTTAAGAGCCTCTAGATCAAAGTACCGGCATAAACTTTAGTGGACCCTTTAAATTTCTCCTCTATTGAAGCCAGATACGTTTTAGCATTTTCGGAATCGGGGATTGCTCCCCTGATCCCAACTGAGATAGAGGTATTCACAATCATTAGTGACAGACGATTTGACCGCTCCCATTTTTCAGCATTAGCTTCATAAGTTTTTTTTCTCATCATAATTTTCTTCACCTTCGGTGGGAGGAACGGGAGCAGTTACCCTTAAAGAGTAATCAAGGTCCAAAATTCCAAGAACAACATGGATTCTTTCTTTCCATGTGGGAAAATTGCTCCCCGTGAGTTGCTCAATATTGTCAATTGTGGCGGCAACATTTGAAGCATTTATTGCTGAACATCAAAATACTGGGCAAAAATTAGAAATAACATAAGAATATATATATTGCATGCAATTAACCCTACGTTGATCTGATTAATAACATGCAAAATATAGTTCTAATTCATATCACCGTTGGGCAGAAAATGAAAAAGAACTTAAACAATTTATGTGGCGACACATGGTTACAATCAACGTTGATCAGACTGTAATCATATGCATACATTATGCCAAAAAATCTCTGATTAAAATATCTCGTTGGTTCAATTTTACTCAGAGATAATACATAATAATGTGGTAATGATACACCGTAATTAGCCATCCGAAAAATAATTAAAACAGTGCACCAAAAGATAGACTAAATAAAGGAAACATTAATGCACTAAAAAGGAAAAGAGAAAACATAACTACGGCCGGCCAAGAATGCGCACAGCCCAAAACTTAAAGTGTGCGCGGGGCCCCAAAAATAAAAGGCGCACTACAAGAGTAAACCGGCCCAAAACGTGTTCCCCGTGCGTGCCGTCAGATTTGATCGGACGACCGAGAACGCACAGCAGCCAAGATAAAAGGGTGAAAACCCTAACCCTAAATTCATTTGCTCCTCTCCTCCCGAAAAACACGCTCAATAGCTGAGGCGCAGGGCAGCGGCTGCATGCGCGCGCCAGTGGCGGAAGGCGTAGGGGCGGTGGCGCACTTGCGAGGAGGAGGTCGGCGGCGCGCTCAGATGAGTCGGCGTCGATAGCACGTCCGCAGGGAGTGGCAAGAAGGGCATCGGCAGCGGCACCCGTGAAGGGGCGACGTGAGGGTCATCGGCGGTGGCGCGTGGGCGCAAGGCCCTGGGGGGTAGCGAGTAGGCCGACGGGCCGGCGCAGGAATGAGGCGGCGGCGGCGCGCAGCCCCGAACGTGGAGCCCTACGCTCGCTCAATCGTGCGATGACGCCCAAAACCGTAGAAGTAAGTTTCCACCTCGATTTGAAGTTTTGATTTGGGCTTCAGGTGGTGGAGTTTAGGGATTTCATTAGGGATTTGCAAAAGATTTCTAGATCCCCTCCTTCTAATTTCTAAACCGTGTCATTAACCATTAGATCCGAGCCTCGGTAGAGACTAATTAGGATTCTAGTTGTATCTAGGGTTGGCTCTGTTACCAAATGTGAATTTGTTCTAAGTCTAAAGATGAATCGTAAACATTAACCCCAGATCTAACAAGAACACATAGCATAAACTTAAATACGAAAGCATACCCGAACTCGGAGAGGCCATAGTCGGTCGGTGCTCAGCGACGGTGTAGAGGTGGATGACGGCGTCGGTGGAGGATGTGTCTTCGGTCTTCGTCCACCTTAGCGCTCGCAACAGATCGATTTTGTTGGGGATTTTGTGGCTTTGAACAACCTCGTGTCACAGCCCTGCCGAATCCCTGTTTTATTTATAGCGCTAGGTGACCGGGACCAAAACCAAAATATGCTGGTTTCTCCTCCGATCAAGGTGCACGAGTGGAGGCATAACCTCCTTGAAATCTTGGGTTCTGTTAGCCGAGATCAACCCAACATGATGCGCTCGTGACTCCTTATCTTATCCTCAAAGTGAGACAGGAACAAAAGAAGTGGAGAACCCATTTCGAGAAGCTTTGTATTTATATGGACTTCTAGATTCTTCAAGCAGAAGCAAATACGAACACCCCCTAAATCGGACGTACGTGGCTCGGCCTTAGCGAGGTGCGGGTTGCTAGTGAGCGCCTAAGATGCGATATTTTGGTTCCCTTCCTTTTGGTTTATGATCTATAATTTTCTCCAAACAAACAAGTGTGACGGTTTCTTCGTCGCCTTTCCGAAGCGAGTTATCGGTATTCGGTTCGCTGACACAAACATTCATGCTAGGGCTAAAAGTCATCAGCCAGTGGAGAAGCCAGGACGAAATTAAATAGAGGGTGGGTTAAAAACCTTGAACGACTATGCTAGATTGACACAAATATAGTATTAGACTCTTGTGTAATTTAAATTCATACATAAATACAAGAGAAATAATGCAAAAAAAGAGATAAATACAACGAAAGTACCTCAATAATATAAAGTGTATCTCGAAAATATATAAATATGCTTCTAGTGAGTAAAGATTAGTCATCTCCGTATGAAAAATAGCAGAATTAGTTATACAACAACTAATTATAAATAATCATGAACATTCAAGAAAAACATAACATCTCACCCGTAATCACTTCTGTGATGTCCTGTGCACAACATTTCATAAGCTCCTTTTGAATATCCGGAGAAACCATAATTGCATGCCCTAGGCCTTCTTTACTTACTCCTTATCTTTGCACCAATCCAACAACTCTTTGAAATTACCCTTGTTTATAGAAGAAGAGGATTTATCACGTCCACAAAAAACTTTACATTGTGCTATGAGATATCTTGTATAATATAAAGATGCAGTCAAATAAATTTTATATGCAATTTTGATCTCCTTAGAGTATTTATTCATTTCAGTAGATGCACTTAACCATTGATTCTTGAAGTCATCACACTCACCCCTTGCAATGTTACGGATGCTATTTAGACCACCAACATGTTTATTAAAAACATCTATAGTCGTCTTCTAACAAGAGAACCTAACTTTTGTAAATACACCACTGCGACATCTTTTTTCACACTATATTCCAGCCAATCGAACTATTAAATCATGATTCTTGAAAGGATCGCCACATTTGCTATCCAATGTCTTTGGAAAGACATGCCCAATTGCTCGAGTTGAACCATTCAATAAATATGCCTTCCTCACATAATCTCTAATTCCATCACCATAATCTTTTAATTGGTTTGCGATGCGCCGGATCGGTAATAATATCATTAGAATTAAATTCTACTTGAGACCTCTTTGGTTGAGTTGTGCCTTCATTGGTTGGGAGAGTACTACTAGAATTACTTATGAAATAGTTACACAAAATTCGTTTATCCATTATTGCAAATTTATCAACAAAATATGATACATCAATTCTAATCGGAACACATAAATCATAATTTTTATTTTAATATTTAAGAATTCAAGTTGGTCAATGACACATATAATTTCTAAAATTATAAAATTAATTAAAAATGATAAACTAAATTCTAAGTACATGTAGATGTAGTATGTTTATCTAGCTACTTAGCTAGGAAGGAATAAATGGTCAATACCTCGGGTTCTTTCGCCTCACTTAGTCCACTAGCTCACCTTCCTGTGCCTCCAACCCAATCCCCTACTGGCCCGGCCAGCTAGCCACCTCTGCAACACTAGCTCGCCTCCCTGCAACTCCGTTGATCGCTGAACCTCCTACCTGCGATGGCACAACCCCACCGTCTTCCACTGCCTCCCTACCTCCGCAGCTGGCTCATCTGCCTCCACAAGTCCGCTCCTCGCTAGCCCAGTTGCCTCCGCAGCAGCTCCGCTCCTTGCTAGACAGGTCGCTTGGTTGGCCAACTGACCAGGTTTGCTTGGGCCGCTGTCCGGTTGGCCAGATCTGGCTTGGCCCGCGCACCCTACCATGCCAACTGCGAGCTGCCCAGTGCCCATTGCCTCCTTCTGCCCATTTCTCTGACTTGATCCGTTGCGTAGCCAACCGTCATGCTGCCGACCACCCTCTTCATCGCGTGCCAACCGCCCCTCCTGATGAGTCACTGAGATGAGAAGGTGTGTCCTCTTCGTTGCGTTGTGACTGGTCTCAGTTTGGGGGCTGACCATAGGGTGGGCTAAAGCATGATGATGTCCACCTAATAGTTTTATCTGTTGTAACATCCCAAAAATTTTATCCCCTTTATTTAAAAATCAATTCTGGAATTTATTGGATTTTCCTGGAGTTTATTCCAAAGTCCTGGTTTAAGAAAATTAAAAACTTCTATTATAAAAAGATCAAAATAAGTTCATTGCACTTCTTGTAAATCAAACAAATGTATTTTATCTTCCTAAAGTCAAAACTGCATTTATAATGAAATTCAGAATTTTATAAAGAATTAAAACCTTCCCTTTTAAATCAAATTGTGAATTTTCAAATTATACTTATCAAATTGGGTGGAAAATATTTTTATTAAATCTCAATTAGTCCCAGAATGTTCTCTGAATTTTTCTGAAATTTTTAAAATCTATTTGGTATTTTTCTGAGTTTTCTAAAGCTTATTCTCATTTCTGGAAATCAAAAAGAAAAACAAAAATCCAAAAGTCCCCTCGGGCTGCCGCGTGTCAGCCATCGGAGACTCCTCCACCCCGCCGGATCTAATCTCGACCGCCCATCTTCACTTACCCCTTCATCCCACCTTCCCTCTCTCCGCGTGCGACGCGTGTCGTACATCGGACCGTCCACTCCCGCGCCCGATTTAATCCTCGCCGCCCGCACCAACTTACCGCTTCGCCCGCTTCGTTCTTCCCTCCGATCGGCACGTGGCCTCATCCGAGCCGTTCCCTATTGCCGTACCTAATCGCAGCCGCTCCCTCCCACTTAAGTGCCGATCGGCCCCGATTTGATCTTCGTTGTCGGATCGAATCTCGGCCGTCCCCGTTCACTTACCCCTTCGCAGCGCGCCAGCGGTCCCGATCTCCTCCCCGTGCCACCCATTGATCATCCAACCGTCGCCTCGCCCCTTTCCTTTTTCCTTCTCTCGCTGACCGGTGGGCCCTCCGTGTCAGCTCCGTCTTCCCCGCCCCCTTTCCGTGCGATCCCCGCCCGCTGCCGCCATTGAAGCCGCAAACCGAAGCTTTTAAAGCTTCGGTTTCCTTCCGAATTGATGCCCCGCGCCGACAGCAAATAGCCATTGCACCTCCACCGCGTCCATTGCGGGCATAATCGCGCGTAATTGCAGCTGTTACCACCGTCGCGTTAAACCTCCGAGCCGTTGCAACTCTGGCGAGATGGACGTGACCGTTACCTCCCTCCTCGGCCTATAAAAGGGGTACCCCGAGGTCCCCCTACCCACACCGCCACTCCTCGTGCCTCCAGATCGCAAAACCAAGCCTCGGAACCCCCTGCGCTCGTTCTTCTCCGTCGGCCTCCAGCAACTCCGGCGAGCAATTCCGGCCGGCTTGAGCCACCTCGCCCCTTGCCGACGCCTCCCCGACCTTGCTAGTGCCCAGGCGATCCTCGGCGACCACTTCCCCGAGCTGCTGCGCCACCGGAGCTCCTCCGCCGCCGTGAAGACCTCTCCGACCTCCGCCCCTCTCCGCCGATTCTCCCCTCCGGTCACCCTCGACCTCCGCGCAAGGTACCGATGCACTCCCCGCGTCCCCCTCTTCGTTTTGGTGCCCTCGGCCAGCGCCGCTACCCGCCGGAGCGCCGGCGACCCTCGGTCCCCGTGCGCCACCGCCGGCCGCCCGCCCTGTCGGCCGCCGGCCGAGGTGGCAGCAGCGTGGCCGCCACCGGGCGCCACGCCGGCGCCACCCGAGCGCCTCCCGCCACCTCGCGCGCGCCGCCACGCGTCGACGCGTTGCGCGTGACGTGGCAGCCGCGTAGCGACCACGTGGTGCCAAGTGGCAGCCACGTGGCGCCACGTTAGCGCCACCCCCGCCCCCGCGCGCCCGTCTGCCACCTCACCTCTCTCTCGGGTCCATGGACTCATCCACCGATCCGGCCCCACTGTCGACCTCTTCCGAATAAATTAATCCTAGGGCTGACGTCGTAATCTGTATTTTCCTTTAGAAAAATAATCTTTGCTGACGTCATAAATCCTTTCGGTTTAAAAATAATCCAGAAAATGCCCTTTTTTCTTTTAATTTGAATTAAAACTTTGGAAGGCTATAACTTTTGCATTTTAACTCCAAATTGACCCATTCAAATTTCTAAATTTTTCTAAAATCATAATCTATCCATTTCTAGAATACTTTTGAAATTTTGAATTCATTTGAATTTTATTTTTTAATTTTCTTTGAATTGACTCTTTACGTTAGATTTCGACGATTCCGGAGACGTTGAGTTCGACGATTCCCCGCAGGGCTTCGATCAAGGCAAGTTACACCTTTGACCATGTTGAACCTAATATTTTAAATTTATTTATGTTCTTTTACTGTATATGCATACGTACTTCTATTCAAATTTAATTTAAATTCAATTTAAATGTTAGATATACCCATAATCCTTTGAATATGGCCAATTTGAATCTCGAATTCATATACCTTGTCACCTTAGTTAAAAACTAGTTAGTACCATAGTATTGACTAGAAATTTGGTAGAAATGCTTAGCCTGGCTTAGTATAATTTTAGGTGGGATCCATCTTTCACATAAAATGACAGACTTTGAAAATTGATATCTTGACTTCGGTGAGTCAAGGATGGTTTGTGAAAACTGTTTCAAAATGAAAATAGAAACTTATGATTTGGACTTAGGCTAATGGTTAGGTGGTGGGTGCCGGCATGCCTCGTGTTTGGTGACACCTGGTTGATTGTCGTGTACGGGAGAATGCGGATGGGCCTAAACCAACATAAGGACCGTTTCTGTGATTCATTTTACGAAGTCACTTCGTACTACCACAAGTCCGATATGGGACGGACCTGGCTAAGTAATTTGTGAAGTTCCAAACATAGTCTCGCTATAGGCTGAATGTGAGCGCGGCGTAGGCTGTGGGAAGTCTCACATGGCACCAGAGGGGGCTCCAACTCGTGGATTCGAGTTGTGGTGAAATCTTAGTGGCGGCGTGATTATTTTGGCGATGGATCATCAGAACAGCCTTGTCATGAACTCTCCGCCGCACACCTAAGGCAGTGTGTTTATCGCGTGGCTCAAGTGAGAGGGAATGTCTTGTGGGTAAAGTTGTACCCCTCTGCATAGTTAAGACCTATCTAGATAGCCGTGTCCACGGTCATGGATATGCTGAGTAAAATCGTCACAGATTAGACTTGGATTTTGTAAAATATGGTTCTTGAGCAAACAAATGATGGTCTTGGTTATGGTCTGGGTGGATTCCCGTGGATAGGTTAGTGTGGATCGGAGCCTACACTAACGTTATTACTTGTTAAAAACAATGTTTCATACTATATTAAAAGTTCACCTTTTCGTACTTACATTATTGTATTTAAATTCAAGTATTGCTTTTCGCACATTTGCCCTATTAAGCCTTCCTTTGAAATCTATTATGCATGCATCAACTCTGTTATAATTCCTGGTGTAACTTGCGTAAACATTTACTTGCTTACCTTGGGAGTACTCTCGTACTCACCTTGCTTAATCTGTTGCCAGACTTCGAGGGCGACTACGACGGTGAGGACTACTTCAGTGAGTAGGAGGCGTCTTACAGTCATTCGCCTGTGGGAGGCTGGATGGGCTGTTCTGCTATTTTTATTGCTTTCCGCTGTTTCATTTTCTTTTGTTGGCTTTGTGCCCTATATTGTAAGACTTGACCTTAAGACCGTATTTTGTCGTTTAATAATATTCGGTGGTGATTTTTGCATGATATACATTACTGTTAGTACTGTGTGCACTAGTTTTTCCTGGGATAGTACGATTTACACAGAGTGATTTGGAGTTATTGTTCCGGATCCCGACATCTGTGTCATCAGACACAATTATAAACTATCAACCGCCGCTGAAAAAGAATACACTGTTTATCAGGGGGTTTTGGTGTGTTCGGCAGTTTGGGCATGCGGACGCCGCTGACGGGTCACCACGGAAGGTCCCCTCGGCCGGGTGTGGTTCGATCCTGGGGTGCGGACGGCGGAGGCCGACCAAACTTTCGGGTTATCGTGCGGGATTTGGGCTCTGGGCTGCACGTAGCCGCGTGTAGTGTATACGCGCTAGCCACTTCCCTGCAGGCAGCTGAGCTCTTGCTGGCTTTGCTGCTCTTCTGAATTGGTTGCTGTGCGATACTGAACCCAGTTTCAGGATTCTGGAATGCATGATCTAGATTCTAGATGCAATGCACGTAGATCTAGTCCTGAGAATCTCGATTGCGTGTTGTATTCGGATAGAAAGAGAAGTAACACGAGTAAACTACTGAATTTTCTGCTATGCGATTAGGAGTTTCGTTCAAACGTACGTAAGGCATGTAGTCAGCTATGTATAGTTGAATGTATGACCGTGACTTAAAATCGGATGAGTGTCATTAGATGCACTTCCTTCAAAAAAAAAGTATCATTAGATACAAGTTTGATGGCGATCTATGATCGCATTTTAAGAGCAGAATCATATAAAATATAGCTTGTTTCTGAAATTTTCCCACCAAAGGTCAAAGAGGTGCTAAAATGTCTGAAATTTTCTAAGCTCCTTGGACGGTTATTTGATCCCTTCCTTTTAGTCTACTAAATTGAAAAGGTCCGTACGTCCACGAGTTAATATTGACTCATGGACAAGGAACAAAGCGTAGTTCTTTTTTGCCATATGAAAAAGTATGATCAATATGTGTTTAAAAGGAGAAGAGATTGAAAAGAAAGACTAATATAAAGTTCAGTGAAGACTGTACTAAATTGATTTATTTATTAATCAATGGGAGGTGCAGCCAGTGATCAAGTTTAGCAGTGTTTGCAACCCCTTGTGAAGACAGAAGACGTGTCGCATTGCACACTCCTATGATGCTCGATCCCAATCGGGGTAGCGTATTAGTACGTTTGTAACTACAACACAGTGCAAAGAGGTCCTTCTTTACACGGCGTCAGGTGGGAGGATTCGAGCCCGGACTGGCCAGTAGGCAGTTTAGACCTCGGGAGTAGGGGTGGCAATTCCCTCCACTCCGCGGGGAATTTCTCTATAGAGGTAGGGTCTTCTTATGCTCGTGAGGTGGGGATAGGGTCATCCTCGTCCCGTGGGGTTCTACAGGGACCCGATAAAAATAAAATAAATATATTTAATAATATATTATAGTTTTTTTAATATAAAAATTGTATTCTTTTATTGTATATTTAAACTAAAATTTAAATTTATATGTTAGAATATATTTTGAAACTATATTTTTTTTAAAAAAAATATGCTTAACTAATTATAAATTAATAGATAAATTTAAATTGTTATTTTTTAAAAATAAATTTAATCTTTTTTATCCTTGAGGACCTTGTAAGTCGGGTCCCCATGGACTGGAGACAGGGCCTTACGCCCGTGGCTTAATGGGGCGGGCGGGGCTGATTCATGGGAGGGGGCGGGCGGGGCCGTGGAGGCTTCTCCCGTGACCCCCCACCCCGTTTACATCCCTACTCGAGAGGACTCCTCTAGTTTGATAGTAACTCAGCTAGAAGAAACATGATCATAATACACTCCCAATTTGTAATACATTGGGAATCAAGTAGATAGGATGCTTGCAGCCGACGACAAATCAGAGGAAATTATCCAAATGGAAATGCCCAGCTGAAGCAAGATGTATCCTCTATTTTAAATTATGTTCTCCAACCAAATAGCGCAACAAACTTTGATCACGCGTTTGTCGAGCGAATTTCCTTTGGTTTCATGACGAGGCCTGCCTCAAACGGTTTCTATTTCTGGTGTATGATTTTTTATTTTTTTTCTAACCTTTTATTTTTTAAGACTTTTTTCTTCTTAATTTCTTTGTATTGTTCGTACTGATATAATTTTTTTAGTTTTCTATTTAATTACATAAAATAAGCAAATAGTAACTATATTGTAAAATAAGTTATAAGCTTCGGTTTATAAATCACTTGGAGTGTACCTGAATTACACACTGTTAGTGCTGAATTTTTTGAATCAAATCTGTGCTAAATCTTTGTGGATAGTGGCGCTCAGAGAATGTCTGTGCAAACTAGTTAAATGATAAGATGAGGAATATTCACATATTAAGTCGGGAAGAGTCGTTTTTCTTTCTGAAGAATAGGCATCTTCCCATCCATATTGCGGTTGGTACACTGAAAAAGCCTGGTTAACAGGAAGGCCAGTCCAGCTGCCACTAGTTAAGTCTCTATTCAGATCTCCTAATGATATCTTGTGAACTTGTATGTTCTTTTCAGTTTTTTAAAATGATTTTTAATTTTTGTTACAATATCCAACTTTCAAATATAGTATTTTTTTTAAATAGAGTCTACAAGCTAATTATAGTACACGTTAAAAGCTCAACATCTGTACTATCCAAAATCGCAAGCGAGTATCTCTCTCTCCGTAATATCTGTCGTAAACAGCTAAAATTTAAAAATTTCAGCCAAAAACCATAAGTCGCAGCTAAAAAGAACAGACCCTTAAGACTACTTTTAGGGTATATTCTTTTCGGCTTCTAAAAGCGGCTTTTGGCTTTTGTTACAGTACCTAACTTTTAAACGGAGTATTTTTCAAGATTAGGTCTATAAATTAATTGTAGTACACATTAAAAGTCCAACATCTGTACAATCCTAAATCACAAACGATTATCTCTTTCTCCGTAATCTCTGTCATAAACAGCTAAAATTCAAAAATTTCAGCTAAAAATCATAACCCATATGCAGTCAGTGTTCACAGTACTGCTGGTGGTTGAGTGAGAAGGACCTGGAATGACTCGAAAATACCATGTTCTTAATTAGTTAATTTCCAAGACAACAGCATCGATCGATCACCCCGTGTGTACGCAGAAGCAGGGCTTGTTCCCAAATTCCAAGCCAGAGTCCATAGCGATCCGACTAACCAGGAAACTGAGCTGCAGGTCCAAATTCTGCACTCCTGACGCCATCGGAAGGCGACTCGGTCGGGCTCCTGATTAACTTAAGGCCAACCAAAATCCTCGAATGATTGCATCAGTTTAAGGAAACCGGTTAATAAATTGACCAATGCACTACTTCGTGTCCTGGTCATTACCTAGATGACAGCACCGGCGCGGCAACACAACGTAAGTACGTATACCTAACAGCTGCTTATATAATACTGGCATGCATCCATTTGTCCAGCTCCAGTATATTGCATATACCTATGGATAGCTCATGGATATGATATACCCGGCTATTTTTCTATAGAGGAAATTAAATACCCACGCGTTAGCTGCCTGCCGATTGCCGACTAAGATGTACAGGCTCAAGAAGAGCACAGCTTAAGATTTTGTTTGAGGTGTTCTGCTTGCTAGTCTCTGCGTGCCCTGGCCAAAAGTGGCATGCTGGATAGACAGTGTCATGGAATGGACTCATCTGCACATAAGCTTGCGTCCGCCGCGTATTTCTTCTGTCGATCTGATACGGGTGGCTCGATTTTTACGGTGTAGGATCTCTCTTGAATAGTAAATATATAGCTAACCTAAAATCTTGTGGATTCTGATGAACGGAAATATACGATTGCCTGTCTCGATTACAGACTCTCATATACCGGAATTCAACTAGTAACATGTTCTGGATCTCCATCTCCTCACCACATTAAGGAAGACGACTTTACTGATTCGCAAGGAACAACAAGAACACGGATAACCGGTAATTTGGCGGAACGCTAACTACTTGGCTTCTCAACTCCCATAGCAGCACATAGCATAAACTAAAGAGTAAGAAATTATTTTGACTCAAAATTAACATTTGAGGGTTACAGGGGACCGTGGCCAAAGCTTTATACCCTCGTACAAGTTTAGCCAGACTCAAAGTAAGAAAACAACTGAAATTCTATCATAATTCCTAATTTAAACAGAAAGCAATAAGAAGTGGCTGGCTGGTTGCTTGGTTTGGGCGCTTATGAGGTGGGCCCCACATGGTGGCTAGCCCATGAGGATGACACATAACTCCCTTGATAATAGTCCAACTTCCCTTCCGACCATCACCTCAAAACTGAACCCAAACGTTACTAAAACCCAAAGCAACCTTAATATATCTTATTAGAGATACAAACCAGCCCATGACACATAGAACTTAACCAAAAACTCAAACGAACTCAGAATTGAAGACTGTACACAATCGAGCTTCTGAAGCGTAGTCTTCTCCCTCCAATCTTCAATTTAAAGTTTGAAAACTTGGTTCCAGTATCTTGGTGGCTTTTCCCACTGATATAAGTGAAATGTTATTGTCTCCTCCTTTAGGATCTTCTCTTGGTGCACCAACATTACTCACCTCCCGCTTGGTAGTACCAAGTTCTTGCTCACCTAATAACCTGAGAATACGTAGAGTGAAATCATTAGGTAGCAAACTATTCTTAGCAGTGAAATCAAAGGAACTTAGGATCAGATTCACCTGTTTAGTGAATTCTCTTGCTCTAGCTCGAGTGATTATCCTTTGTACAATTGTTACAAAGGTTCAACCGTTAAACCAATACCAGTCTTATTATTATCATTATTATTTGAATCTGATGATGGAGGTGATGATTATGTAGATGAAGTCTTTTATAATAGTGATGTACCCATCATGGTCTCAGTGGCAGACAATGTAGTGCATGGATTCATTTGGATCCATGAAGATGCACTCACTAGTCATATCTGCCCATATAGACATGCAAAGCAAGTTACATCATAGGAGACCAACAACGCAACAGTGATCGCTCGCAAGTAGTCCATTCGGTCCAAAATAGAGTCATTTTAGTGAGTTGGTTTTGTTCTCACATCGTTCTGGTTTTGGTTCTTCAAATGCAACACTAGTTAATTAAGGCAGGCTGCCCTGCCAATATGATTGGAGTTGCAATGTGTTGTGTTGTTGCGATTAAGCATCTATTATATTATATTATAAAATATTAAATATGGCAACAGAGGGGTGAATGGCGCCAACTCAAAATTTTCCTCTAAGTATCCAAGATTCTATGACACTTACAAAGGTATAGAACACAGAATCATCAGCTAAAAATCAAATCAACTAGCCCAACTCAACAAAACTTAGAATCTAACCCTTTCTGGCGGTTTGATTGGTCTTCAAATGGTGGTCTGACCAGCTCGGGTGATCTAACCAGCCTTATAACGGCGGTCTGATTGGTTGCTACAGTAAAATCGAGACGATAAATAATGTTTTCAGCTCGACTTCAAAAATCAAAATCAAGATAACTTTTGATCCATAGATCCAAATAGTATGAAATTTTGCATGAATCTTGAAAATCTTGGTTAAACTTGGGACCATTTTCAGTTTCTTAGAAAGTTGCACCAAAACTGAGCCAAAACTCCAAAAGGTGAATACAACTTGCTCGTGGGTAGATGATGTCCAAGATAGCTCTAGATGTATTCCCACATATCACAGAAAGCTAGAACACCGAAAAACATAACCCAAAAACCCTTGAAACAAGTAATCATTCGATGAGGCCAAAATCAAGCAATACTAGGTTTTCTCATGAATCTTACTATCAATATGTTTAGATGGATGTACATTGATTTTTAAGGATTATCTCCCCCTTTTACACTTCTTTGACATTGCAAGATCACAAGAAGGGAAAAAAGAGATATCAAAACCAATCAAAAGGCAAGTACATCAATCAAACATAAGATAGACTTAAGAGATGCACAAAGATTGATGTATTGATTGCTTGAAAAATTGTTTTCAAGTATAAGTTCTTCACAACTTAACCCACATTAGCTGTAACATAGTTCATGCAACATAAATCATTGACCATACTCACCAAAACCCCTTCCTCAACTCAAAATCCACAAATATGAATTCTGACCGAAAGTCCCCATCAGAACAATTCTCAGCCAGTCAGACCGCCAACCCTCGGGTGATCAGACCGCTGCACCAACCGGTCAGACTGAGACCAATGGCACACTGCCGGTCTGACCGGCCTTCCCCTGACCAACCGGCAACATTTTCAATCAAATTTCCAAATCTCCCAAATTGTAATGGTTCATCAAAAATTAGGACCTTTTCATATGATCCTTCATATCATATCGTATCGTATTATATTGCATTATATTATATGATATTATATTATGTTATATTATATTATATCTTCTACTTAAAAATACGAATTGGTTGGTTCATTCTCTCCTCTGCTCACCTCATGCGCCAACATGTGGGTCACCTGTGACAGATGAGCATTTTTAGGGACTAATCTTTCAACAGAATATAGTTATTAGTTACATTTCAAAGATTGAAGTTGAGCTCCATCACCTCCGCGTTCAAGACGACAGTAAAGGCGTAAACATGTGCTAGGACGGCGCTCAGCAGAGTGCCATGGCACAACCGAGTGGGTGACTAGACCGAGCCTAATGATAGTAACACGATGTGTTAATTTAATACGATTTTTTTAGTCCGTAGCAGAGCGCGGGCATTGAACTAATACTCTAAAAAAAGGTAAATATGTTAGAAATTCTTACAAAAAAGCAAAAAAATCGTCTACCCTTAATTTGATGGGTCATAATTTTAAAGGCTTAGATGTCATAGTTAACTTAGAGATATAAGAATATATCTATATATATACTAATTATATACTTGAGAAAGATTTAACCATCAATCTAACAGACCCGAGATATAATGGCTCAGATTAAAAGAAAGACTCAGTGTCATGTACAATTCAAATTAAGAGAAATTCATATTTAAAAATAAATAAAAATTAGCAACTCAATTTTCATACTATTTTCAAATTAACATCAATAAATAACTAAAATTCATGATAATAATTAAATAAAATTAGCAAAATAAAAGATTTCGCGTCAAGTACAATCCAAAGTAACTAAAAATCAGAATAAAAAAAAAGCAAAATTAGCAATTTGATTTCCATACAAATTTCAGAATAAACCACTAAAAACTAAATCTAGAATAATAACTAAAAGAAAATGGAAATTAGTTTTTTAAAGAATTCCAACATAAAACTAAAAATAAATACATGGCAAGTATGATCCAAAAACATACAAATTTGGAATAAAAATTAAAGTATGATTTAATTTTTTGATTTATAAATGAATCTAAAACATAAATTCCAAACATATTAAAAATTGCAACCCAATACTAATTAGTCACTCTCGGAAAACTCCCATGTTGATCAGAAAGATCTATCCACCTATCTCGCAAAACCAAGTTATAATTACGACTGGAAACAAATTAGATACGATCGAATAGTCTCAAATACGAATATGAATCTATATTCTTAAAATGAATATGAATGCAAATTCGTATATTCTCGAATACGAATATGAATCAAATGCCACAACGAATACAAATTCGAATCGAATATGTACTTAATTCAGTCAAATACAAATATCCTCCTACGAATGTTGTAACTAGTCAGTTTTTCTAATTACCGATTTCAAAATCAAAATTTGACACTTGAAATTTGGGCGATTTTTTCTGGTTTTTCCGGTTACCAACCAATACACATAGAAAACGAATCGAATAGTCTCAAATATAAATATGAATATCCTTAAATACGGATATGAATATTATCGAATATGAATTTTTTAATACGGATTTTATTACCACATTAATATTTTCAAGGATACGAATATAGATAAAATGAATTATCTGTTACTATTTGCCACCCCTAGTTATAATAGCTCATATTAAAAGAAAAAGTACTTATCAAGTATAGTCCAAATTAACTAAATTTAGAATAAAAAATAAAGAACATTAGCAATTTGATTTCCATATGACATCTAAAGTAACATCTATAAATAAATAAAATTTTAGAATAATAATAAATAAAAATTAAAAAATTAAAAAAACCCATGTCAAGTACAATCCAATTAACCAAAATTTGAGGAAAAATTAGCAATTTGATTTTCATACAAATTCCAAAGTAAATCCTTAAAAAAACAAAATCTATCTATTATATACTAAAAGTCGGTGACATGAGTTTTACAATTGCTACGAAAAAGGGCAAATAAAGTGAAAATTCTCAAAAAAAAAACATCTGTCCCATGATTCAGTGGACCCTTATTATGGTCCGTAAATGATTACCATTGTATGTCTTTGATAAAACTAGAAATGTTATAAGATAAGGCTACTCATTATAGATTCTAGATACCCAAATAAATAGAAAAGAATCATTAATGACTCATACTAAAAGCCATGTACAAGAGGAAAAAAGGGCGTGGATGTACAAAATAAATGAGTAAAAGCTATGCATGAGAAAAAAAAGAAAATGTGGCACTTGACAAGAAAAAAAAAGGAGAAATGAAAAAGAAAAGACATATTCTACTTGTGTGGTTCCTAAAAATGTGTGTTTATAACTTTGAATTTTTTTTTTGCTAGAATCACCATCAATGTGGTGAATTCTAATTCAAATTGAATTATATCACCCATTGTGTAGTATCTATCATACAATAAAAGTTTTAGGATGGCTGATTACATCAACTAAGAAAAAAGAGAAATATTGTAGAAATTTTCACAAAAAAACATCCAACCCATAAATTGGTGAACTCTAATTATGTTTAGCAATCTATAATTAATAGACGTACATGATAAACGAGAAAAATAGCTAGATATCCTCATAAAAAATCATCAAGCTTTTAATTAGGTGGACCCTTCTTATGATTAACAAATCATAACCAATAATTTTCTTGATCTATGGAAGTATGCATGAGGTTGATTTGCATCATGATATGCATGTATTTATAGTTAGAGGACTCTTGTATGAAATTAAGGCGCGAGATGTTAGAGATAGAATTGAACTTAAGCAATCTTGCAAGTACACACACGAAAGCGCTAATGAGGCGTGCGCGCACCATGCGCGCTAAGAAGTTACTATTATTTATGAGTGAAATTACTGTAAACACATGTAGAATTACTACCTAGTTATATATTGGTAGTAACTATGTGTGTGTGTAGAGTTACTACCAGTACACAACTGGATAGTAACTCTATATGTATTTGATTGTAACCTAACTCATAAACGATAATAACTTTCCAGCGTGCAAACTGGCGTGCACGGTGCGCGCACACGCTCATTAGTGCTTTCGTGTGTGTGTGTCATCGAACCCACTGGCTAGCCTCATATCCTCTCATTGTCCTTTTCTTCTTCTTCCTCTCCTCTCTTTACCAACAGTGAAGAGGGCATGATAGAAGAAAAATGGAGCAGTACCATGGGAGTTCCGATTAAGCTCGGTGCCAACAAGGGGGACCATGGAGGCAGCAGACGAGAAGCAAAGGGAACCCCACGGTCTCGACGTCCCCATGGGTGGTGATGGTACGGTGGGAGGTGGAATACGGTAGTGACGCAGCTACGTACAGTGGCAGCGGCGACACTACTACCCGACAAGGCACTATGACAGATAATAACCTAAAAAATAGGTGCATCACGAGTATCTATAAGGTGAAAGGAATTCACCAAATTGGTTGGTGAGGATGGGGAAGCATCGAGGCGGTCTAGGGTAAGGAGAACTCAAATAAAAATTAGGGATGAAATAGGGAGGTCTAAGGGTGCTCGAAGAGGGAGGAATTGGAATGAGTCTCACAGGAAAGGGAAATGCGTCAGCGACGATGATTTTGGCCTGACCTAAGGAAGACGATGGCACTGATGTGATCTCGTGGATTAATTCCCAAATTGGGTTAGGGTAAATGTGGAGGAGGTCTGGGAACATGTTTTGATGTAAAAGAATGTGAGAGAAGCTCACCGGAGAGGGGGTTGCGCGCGTGTGACATTCGCGGCTAGCGTACAGCGGCAGTTTCTTGAGCTCGATTTGTGCTCGGGGATGGGAGGAATGTAGAGGGTAAGTGGGTAAGATGGATGGGAGAGGGAGGCAAACCCAGCAGGGTGCTTGGCTGCAACTTAAGTAGATGGAAGGGATCACGAGAAGGCAGTCTAGTCATAGCGCCAGATGGATGAGTGGTGCTCTAGCTAGCGACGCTGCATCAGTGCAGGGCATGGCAAGGACGGCGTGACACAGCTTTGAGCGGCGAGGTGGCTATAGATAACCATGGGCGGTGCAAATGATGACGAAGGGAGCAAAAGGGGATCTGTGATGGTGGTCAGTGGAGTTATGAGGAAGGAAGTGGAGTAAGAAGATGGAGGAGGAAGAAGGTGATGACATGTGAGTCCAATAACTTTTTTTATTCAACATGATGATGTATTACTGACTAGGATATGATTTAACACTTAGATGTAAGTAAAACGTATCTATGTAGATGCCACGTCAGTGAAATTGGTGTGGTTTTGGTCTATGAGAGTAAAATGGGCCGGTATTGATAGATGAGATGTGTCTATTATTCGGTTTCGTAATTGAGGGTTGAAAATTAGACCAACACAATAGTTGAGAGGTATAGACTTATTCATATATTCAAAGTTGATGGCAGGTGTTTTACAACCGCTAAGAAAAAGAAAAATATTTTAGAAATTTTTAGAAAAAGGAAAACATTTGTTCCTTAATTCAGTAGACCTTATTATGAGTAACAAACCATATCCAGTGGATGGAATAAAGAAGCTTGGATTGCATGACATGTGGTCCCGAATCGAAAAACATGTACTGCATAACGTACGTGATCCATTGGATTTTTATTGGTGAACCTACTTAAATTTAAAAAAATAAGAACAAAATCTTAAGGGGGCGCTCAATACAGCTTCTGTGATCGCTAGCGGTGGCGATTTTTTACTGTAGCAGGTACTGTAGCTACAGTACCAGCTACAGTAAAGTTTATTTTTTTCGTTTTTTTCATTTTTTTTAAATTTACTTATACTTTTTTTCTGTTTTTTTGTTTTCGGTTTTTTATATATTTTTTTACATTTAATTATACTCAATAAACCAACTCAGCTACAGTGTTTTTTCAGCCAGCTACAGTGTTTTTTCAGCAAAAACCAAAAGCTATCGCTATTCCGATCACCCCTTAAGATAAAGATGTACTTAAGGAAAGAAAAAAAGAAACCTCGCCGTACTACTACGCCTCCCTCCATATGCGTAACACAAAGGAGGAGCTGCTGTCCAGTAGGAAAAAAATGGGATACAAACAAGAAGAAGAAGAAGAAGAAGAAGAAGAAGAAGCTGTAAAGCGTCCCCACGTCATTGAAAGAAGAATCTACTGTAAATAATCGAGAAAGGAAAGAACAACAACAAAGATCAAAGCAGAAACGGGTGATGGATTGTCTTCTTGGGGTCCAGTTTCTCTAGGTTACTCCACATGCCGACGGCCTCGAAATCAACCCGAGCGAATTCCCATTCATGATTGTTTTGATTTATGACCTAAATGTGTATAGCAAATCTCTCGTAATCTCTCTAATTCTTTTAACTGGCCCTTTCATATTCTTGACGATTTCAATTGATTTTTAGAACGCAATGATAGGAGATAAGAAAAATATTGTAAAAAAACAGTGTGTGTTTTACCTGGTGTTCAACTGCATTGAAAATATTGAAATAGGTGGACGGAATTCGTCTCCAAAGTAAACCTGGCAGCCATTGTTCATCATGGATAAGGATGGACGGTGGATATCGAGTCAACTTCTTATTTTATCGAGTTTTTAAAAAAATTAACATAGTTTAATTTAATATCATTTTATTGATAGTTTAGAAGTATTCATATAATCGAGTTAACGAGCCGAACCGAGCCAAAGCAAAATTTAATTTCATCTGAAATCGACTTATTCAATATTTAACGAATTAACAAGTGCTATTGAAACAATTTTGAACCAAGCCATCGAACCCCACTAACAAGCTTTTTTCCACCATTGAGTAGGGATTAGTGTGTATGTCTTTGGACTTTTTGACATTTTGTGCCTTACAAAAACGAATCTCACACCGGTATTAGTATAGTGGGAATGATTGTAGGTCCTGTTTTTGTGGTTTCTCAAAGTGATTTTTAGTTTTTATTACAGTATCTAACTTTCAAACGAATTATTTTCTCAAGATGGGATTTACAAGTTAATTATAGTACACATTAAAAATCCAATATTTGTACTAGCCAAAATCGCAAACAAGTTTCTCTCTATATAATTTTTATCGTGAATATTCTAAAATTTAAAAATCTTAACTAAAAATCATAAACTACAGTCGTAAGTTAAAAAAGAGAACAGACTTGTAGTCTAGTCAGGTGCGCAGCTGCTATTACTGTCAGTCGTAGTCGCGTGCTCTTCTTAACCCATTGAAACGTTCTTACAAAGATGTTGTAATTGCTGTACTGGATGGCAAGTTCAGACGACATGCATGCACTCCTCTAAAGCTTTTTTTTCCACCACCGAGTAGGGAGTAGTGTGCATGTCTTTGGACTTTACGACATTTCGTGCAGTACAAAAACAAATCTCACACCAGTATTAAGTATAGTGGGAATGATTGTAGTCTAGCCAGGTGCGCAGCTGCTATTACCGTCAGTCGCAGTCGCGTGCTCTTCTTAACCCATTGAAACGTTCTTACAAAGAAGTTGTAATTATTTTGCTGTACAGCAGTGACGGAACCAGAAATCAAAGATATCCAGAGCGAATCAGGAATCAAGAATCACAGTCAGTACCAGCGGACAGGCAGGGAGAGAAGTGGTGGACGCCTCACGGCCGTAAGCCCGTGATCTACTGACGGAGTGACCCCTGCACACCACAGCACCTGGCCACCCGACGAATCACCGACTGTAGCCCTAGCGCCGTAGCACCCGGCCACCTGGCGACCAGGTCAACCGCCGGTGAGGAACGACGACAGGTCGCGCACGCTGAGCGGCGGGAGCCCCGGAACGAGGATAGGCGCCCAGGGGTCGCCCGCCACAGAAGAAGTGGAAGTAGGCGGCGAGCACGGAAGCCGGCTAGATTCCTGTTGTCCCAGCTGTCTCCATCTCAAGCGTTGATTCCTGATTTATCTCTGTCCCTACACGTTTTTCCGTTGCATTTTCCTCCCAATTTTCTAAATGCAAACGAAAAGACATGCATGACTCTCCTAATATAAGGAACAAACAGCGAATCAGCTATGCCTAGGTAGCAAGTCATGGCATGTACACTGCGAGAGAAGTTTCTGCAGGTCGATGGAATCGACATCATCCACACACACACACGGTCAGATTGGAAACAGTTTAGCTAGTCATGTGCGCACTGCTGCTGCACGCATGGATCCGTAATACTGTCAGTCACAGTACGGTGCTCTAGCTTCTTCAGCCATCGAAACAGTCTGAGAGAGAATCTGCAGCCCACTGTCCGCGCTAAAATTTCATGAGAATTTTACAGGGATTCTACAGAAAACGGTTTAATTCTGGTCGATGAAATGTTCAACCGGCATCCTCTTTTTTCTTTTCCTTCTCGTTTCTGATGGAACAACACACATGCAGCAATAACAATCTTCCGAGGAAGTACACCAAATAGTAATATGTACCAAAAGCAAAAGCAGTTGGTAGGGAGCAAGTACTGCTGCTCGATTCCTTAGCGGCCCCTCTAAAAGGCTTTAAGCTCCGGGTTTTGGTTGTAGTCGTTGATTTTTAATTGAAATTATATGAATATTAATTTTTTTAAGTTATTTAATTAAAAAATTACAAAAAATAAGGAAAAAAGCAATGTTATGTCTTTATAAATAATGCAAAAAAATAAAAGAAAAAACCTAAAAGCGATACAATTCAGGTAGTTTCTAGCTTATATAAGATGGATGGAATCAGGTCCCGCTCATTTCAGCTTTTTTTCAGCTTCAGCTTCTAACTTCAGTTTTTTTTCACTATTCAGTAATTTGTCTTTTTCTGAATGTTTTTAGATTTTTTTTGAGCTTTTTTGCATTTTTCTTTTTTTCCCGTGTTCTTTTGCATTGTCCGTGATGGGCTAACATATTTTTTCTATTTTTACATTTTTTTAAATTTAATTATGCCCAAAAAGCTAACTCAGTTACAGTAAAAAAAAGCCAACTACATTGAAATTTCAACCAAAAGCCAGAAGCCATCGCTAAAACGATCACCCCCTCAACCATGTCCATATTTGCACACAAACACGCCGTCAAATTAAAAAACACAAGCGTGGTTGGTGGTGTGGATGCGCGATGTGACAGACGACTTGAGGTTCCAACAACTGTTGAAGAGGCTGTTTGGTAAGGCTGAATTAGTGGATTATAGCTGAAATTACATTGTAATTGACGATGACTTATTTAGCGTAATTAATTTTAAAAAGTTAAAAATAGAAAAAACATATTAACCCATCACGTATAACACAAATGAATAAAAAAACAATATTAAAAGTAAAAAAATAATAAATAATAAAAAAATTAATTAGAAGTCAAAAATATAAACCCAAATGAGCAGTACCGAAATCAATAATTGTCTTCGCTTCTTCACTAAACTGCGCTATAAGTGAAGTTTCAACCCACGTCGCTATCGAACGTCGAATGCGGCATGACGCTATTTCCTCTCCTTTTCCGTGTGCCTTGGAAATGTCACTCGATTTCCACACAAGTCAAACCATACGATCTCGTCGCAACAAGCTAGCTGCAACAATTGGTCACTGGTCAAGATTAAATGATACAAAAAGAGGAAAAATGGTTAAAGTCTTTGACTAGTAGCACTGCGTTTGTACTTGGGAGGATGATTAGTAGTAGCTCACTATTTAGTATTTACACTGGAATAATTTAATAAAAAATTCTTCGCAAAATGCTTCAGCCAAGTAAGGGCCCTAAGCCCACAAAAATAAACTGGGCCCGAATAATCCAACTCGGCCCACACTGCCAAACGGCTAACTCGCTAGGGTTTCACTACATACACACGCGCGCGCACGCCTCTCTTCCTCCCGCGCCGCCGCCGCAGCCACCTCCTCTGCAAGCAGCCATGGCCGACTCCAAGGCCACCGCGGCGGTGACCCTCCGCACCCGCAAGTTCATGACCAACCGCCTCCTCTCCCGCAAGCAGTTCGTGCTCGAGGTCATCCACCCCGGCCGCCCCAACGTCTCCAAGGTGGGAGATCGCACCCCCCCCCCCCCCGGGGGTCCTTGGCGCGATTTCATTTCATGGCGGATTCTAATGGTGTGTTGGTGCGCAGGCCGATCTGAAGGAGAGGCTGGCGAAGGTGTACGAGGTGAAGGACCCGAACTGCATCTTCGTGTTCAAGTTCCGCACCCACTTCGGCGGCGGCAAGTCGACCGGGTTCGGCCTCATCTACGACAACCTCGAAGCCGCCAAGAAATACGAGCCCAAGTACCGCCTCATCAGGGTACGCACGCATGCGTATACTCTTGCTCTTGCACGCCACGTTACATGCATCACACTGCATTGCGTTGTCTCGGCTGAATGTGCGCTTGAACTAGCTGGATGACTGTTGCCTCTGTGCTCGGCTGGTATCCTGATGTGCAAATTTATGTAACCGCGGTAGTATATCAGTGGCTTTTAGCTGGTCTGTTGGTATTAGAAGTGCACTTGAAGATCGCACAACAAGCGGTTAAAAAGTCATCCGCGGAATGTTCGTGAACCTAACTAGTATACTGATCTGATTATAGGTGCTCCTATTATTGGCTACCGCTGCTGCGCAAATGTGTTTTGGGCTTTATGTGTGAATTCAGAATCGAATCATGTTGGTGATTTAGCAAATGAACTGAGCGTGTCAGCGAGTAGTTTAACCAAGGTTTGCCTTGGGACATATTGTTGTGATATGCCTCACGCCGGCTGCCGCATTGCAGTTGGCGAGCTTAATGTATAGCTGAGTTAGATAGATGGCTGTCTCTATGCTCAGTAAAAGTATTCTGTGTTACCTAAATAACAATGCAAGTCTGTGTTCAACATGGCATAAAGACAATATAGAGGCAGAGGGACAAGGGGATCTGGGGAGGGGGCGCCGGGGGGAGGGGGCAGCAGGGGGAGGAGGGGGGCGGCGGCGGGGAGGGGCGACGGGGAGGGGTGGCGGGGGCAGGGGAGGAGGGGTAGGAGGGGGCGGCGGCGGGGGATCTGGGGAGGGGGCGGCGGGGGGAGGAGGGACAGCCGGGCGCCGGGGGGGGGGGGATCTGGGGAGGGGGCGCCAGGGTGGGCGGCACTGGGGAGGGGGGAGGAGGGAGCTCGGTGATTTGCCGGGTTGGTGCGGGGGAGGTCGGGGGTATTTATCCAGTGGCATTTGCGGGTAAATAATTTCAACTTTAAGTGGCACTAGCCTACAGAATATGTGAGAAGCTCGGCTATTGCAGCTACTCGATCCCAGTACAATTGTGTCTTCCCAGACTTTCAGATTCTCAGTAGCTGGCCCAAAAGCTGGATTGTTTGGGAGAGCTTTTGGCTACTAGAAGTAGCTAGCTTGCCTAGAATCCGAAACAAACAGGCCCTAAATATGATTAGATGTTTAGAGGAAGCTTCTCATCAATGCAATTTTCCTTGTGCTCTTCATCTTGGTAGCTCAAATTACTAATATGTATCTAAACAAGCAATGTTTTTCACTCTTCTTATAAACCTTGGCCACTGATTTTAACAGTAATATGTTAGCAAAAAATTGTCATATATGTTATTGTGGAAACAAGTTTTGATGACAGATTTACTATGATCATTTTCATGCAACCAAAGCGAGTGATCGAAGACTTTACATGTACTATTATTGTTTGCTACTGAAACGTTGTAGTGCTGAACTGTCTTTATTCACATTACCCTGATACACAGTTACACACAACATGCATGATGCACATGAAACCTTCGAATGGAACCTTTTTATCATGTTTGCCTTAGCCACTGTAGCTGGTTCTATGTATGGTCAGTTGAATGCTATTCATAATTTCTTTCCGTAGTAGTTGCAACACAGCATTCAAGATTGTAGACCGATTCATGTGAAATAGCAAGGTTACATATACTTAAAATGTTTGGAGTTGCTAATATTTTGGTATTCTCGACAGAACGGTCTTGCTACTAAGGTAGAGAAGTCACGTAAGCAGATGAAGGAACGGAAGAACAGAGCAAAGAAGATCCGTGGTGTGAAGAAGGTCCGTATCAACCCAAATTTGTAACATTTTATTTTGATAGTCATACTTCAATGGTTTGGTTGCTTTGGTACTTGACCACGTAACCAAATTTGTGTTCTGTGCTAATTTTGCAGACAAAGGCTGGAGATGCTGCTGGAAAGAAGAAATGAGAGAAGATACTCGCCTTGCAGTCTTCATCTGCTCATTATCAACCTTTGCTTCGTTTAGGACAGTGTCCTTGTGGCAATGTTGCTGAATGCTTAATTATAACTAGAAAAGTTTTTGCCATTTATGTCATCTCCGGGTATGTTGAGGCATTTGTAGTATCTTGTGCCAGATTTTTAGGAAATTTGTTCAGACTCTTGTTATGGCTTTTGCTCTGGTGTCTTGTCCATTTTGGGATTTGGTTTTGGCTGTTCTGTACTCCAAACTGCAGGACCAGGTTGCGACGGAACAGCTACTGAGATTGGGCACTGAACTACACACGTCGCACCTTGCTCTCATGCTAGCTTTGATTTTTTTGGCGGTGAGTTTTTTGGTTGTAGGTTTGCTGCCTGAGATAAGTTGATAGTTCTGTTTCCATGTGGAGGTTTATATGGCGCCCTTCGTCAACTTGTATTTTCCAGCGGTATGGATGTGCATGTCACACTTTCTGACAGCATTGAACATTTGAACGGACATCTATCGCTCTGCCTGTGCTTCATGTTTTGCAACCAATTGGATGCTTCTAGCAGTACGAAAAAAAAATGAAGGATAGTTCTTGCCTTCAAGCAGTAGTTACCAACAATGACACTTTTCTTGTGTAAGAATGCTTTATGCAAATGTTGTAATCCCTACTTACATAGAGATGAAGACGCAGGTCGGGGTTCAGATTTGTTTATAAGGCCTGTTCTTTGCGAATGAAACAACGTTGGTACAGTTTACCAAGTGAAGCAACCATCCTTTGAAACCAAGAATACTGCACTCGTCCATTGAAAATTTGAAATCAACATGCAAATTTTGATGATTCTCGTTGAGTTTCCTTTTGCTATCTGGGAAGTTCAGTTAGAATGCAGTACAAATCGCACTGAAAATCTCTGGTTACTCAAAACCCCGAAGGGCAAATGAAAAGGGTTACCAACTTTAGGAACTGATACAAAAGGGCAACAAACTGGCAAGCTACAGTAACACAATTGCGGTTCCAATTCTTCAGATACCACCGCAAGAATCCCCCAAATGTTAATTCCTCCGATTTGTTGTCTCAAAATATCAAATATTCAATCACTAGAGCTATCATGGGTATAAAAATCAGTTCAAAGAAGCAGTTTCGGCCTGTATTTGCCATAGCTAGTCTACAAAATTGGTGTCCATAAATCTGAAATGCTGATCGGTATGAAATCATCCCCATGGTGTTGTCTGAGCAATCCCAAGGACAACTTGTGATCATCAATTCTTAGAACACTAGTACATCATCGGGTGAGACGAAAACTGAGTGGAAGCAACTCAGAAGCCCAAACCTACTGATATTGCATATCTGTACTCTGGAAACTGATCAGAAACAATACCACTTCACATGCATTTTGCAAGGATGGGAAACAGCAGATTATGGCCACAAAACTAAACTATATCAGACATCTGTTCCTTTTCATTGCTAAGGAAGCCATAGACCTGCTTCAAGTTTCCTCTAGATGGTCGTGCATTAACAGCATATTTGCAAATGAATACCAGCCTCTTCCTCATCTCCAACTTTGTAACGTCTCTTTTCACAAAAGAATTGCCATAGTCAAAGCATCCTTGAAATAAATGAGTACTTATTAATTCAAGATAAATAGACTGGACATAGTGAAAGTATAGATAAATAGTGTGACAGAACAACTAGTATTCAACAAAATCTGATAGCATAAATCGTATGTTTTGACACAATTTTATCAATACGTGAATACAAAATAACTAGTAATGTCATGCAAGCATGCAGATTAATAAGACTGAAATCCCTTTTTACACTTTATTTCAAAGTATGAAAATGGTTATCTTTATATTCATGATCATGCTTACCGCTGTCATCGAATAACCTTGTAATTATTGCCAAGGCCACACAAATGCTTATATCTTCTCCTGTAAGGGAATTATAACATAAAAGTAGTGCTAAGTTAACAAAGAAAAAATGCAGGCAAGCACATGTTATTTTTTTACAATACAAGGAAAATACATGTAATCAGCTCTTTGGTAGGTGAACCTTGTTAACTTACCATTTTGACAGCATATTAGTAATCTTTTCCCTGAAATCAAATTTCTCTTTGCAAAGTTAACTGCCTTTGGAAGGTTTTTCATCAATGAGAACCGGTCATCCTTTGAGCCCTATCAGTATGAAAGTAGAAAATGTTGACAATGTTTACATAAGGGAAAAACACAAAAGGTTAAGAAAGATTTCACTTACCATAATAGGTAGCTCGAGGTAAGCATTTTCTGATGAAGTAGAAGGTAATTTTGACGTGCTGTCACAGTTCAGTATGCAGCCCACATCAGCCAAGGCTTCTGCAACTACATAAAGGAGCATACAGAAAATAACTAACATCAAGGCCCATTGTCTGCATCACAACTAAACTTCACTTCCTAAAAGAACAAATTGAAGCAAAGAATGATTCTAAGTAGGAGATTGCTAGCCACATAATTACAGACAATTGCAGGTTGGCACACTATGTTTTGCAGTTGCATATCAAACATACATAAATATATGCACAAAATGATGACATTATACCTTGGAGACAAATAATTGACAAAAAAATAACTCAGCGCATGACAAATAATTGACAAAAAAACACAAACAACAATAAAGGAAAAATTGCAAGTGTCCAGTTAATCATTATACCTTGGAGAGTAGATGATACTGCCAGGTTTGATGTCCCAATCCAGAAGAGTAGATGACCATCATTGGCATATTGTGTATCTACTGCAGTAACGGTAGAAGGGTCTGAGTTCATTGGTCGCATGATAGTTGAATGATCTCCATTACAGCAAGGAGCATCATGGCTTGAACACTTCAGAGGCTTGGTTGTAATTTGAGGAGAATGTTCACCTCTGTGTGCACGATAAACCCTATCTTTTTCAACAATATCAGCAACTAACTGATTACAAAGATCTGGTCCACCATCAAGTAGATCATACGAATGCTTCCAGAACAACGTAGGAGTTAGACCACGTGCCCAACTCTCTTCATCATCTCCTGCTCCGGGAATATAGTGCCAGCTGAACTCCGAAGACATCCTTTGTGTAGCTACTGCAGCAGATGCAGATGCTGAAACTAATATGATAGGAGTGAAATCCCACGACTCATGCTCTGGCACTTCATTTAACCATATACGTGTCTTCTGTGAAATCCACAGTGGACGTAGTGGTTTTTGCAAATCTAATGCAAGAGAAGCAATGTCTGCACCACATGCTTCAAATTGGTTCGTCCATTCCTCAATATGCCCCTCTATAGCATTTTTCTCGGTATCTAGAACCCATACCGGAAGATGCACTGAGCTATCCCAGTTTGATGAGCCAGAATTCTTTTCAGCATCCCCGTTTGGTGTAGCAGCTGACTAACAGGAAAAATTATGAAATATTATGAGTACAACTGAACATAGCAATCAAAATGAGCAACAGAGAAATAAATAATCATAAAATAAAAATAGGAAGACAATCAAGATATAGTATAACCCAACTACTAGAGAAGGTGCTATACTGCTATGACTCATCCAAAATAATGATGTTGGTATTTCTTAATAATAACGTGAATCATATGGTAAATATTAACATTAGCGATCTTCTTTCTTTACTTTGCATATGTGGTCTTCAAGAGAAATCACTTGCTCCCAGACTTTTAGGTTAACCTAAGGGTAACAGGCAATTTACGGCATGTGGTTTAGCGCACTAGGTTCAACTATAGCAAATTGATATTGGTTTAGTGTACTAGGTTCAACTATAGCAAAAGAAAAGGATATACATTGTACACATTGCTGATTTCCATTGTACACATAGCTATAGCTGAACCTAGTACACTAAACCACATGCTGTAAAAGCAAAGGAAAACCCTGGCATGAGGAAAATGTGTACAATGGAAATCAGCAGGATATACATGCATGTTATTCCAATAAAACAATAAGCAATCCATACACCAACCACTTCAGAATTCACTCCGCTGCCTTTGTTAATATCCCGCAGCCGATGCCTCTGAATGGCTCGGTTCAGTACACAGCACCAAATGGGTATGGTCTTTGCCATGCTATCAGGGAAACGTTTTCCTTTCCTTGTTGAATCAACTATTATGCACCCTCCCCTCTCGCCTGCTCAAAGGCAACCAACAAAACAAATCAAGGTCAATTTAGAGCTAAACCCCAAAAGTTCAGGTCTTCTGCATTCTCCAGGCACATTCACCTCATAAACATTCAGTGACAAAAAGTTCTGCATTAGGCAACAGTTTGAGGGGTTCAAATGATCAGCATATCTGCACTCATGTTCCCTCAAATATTCGAATTTTTTGGCAATGGAAAATTTAAATTAACCCCAAGCATGCACAATTTAAACATGGAAGAACCATAGGAACAAAATTTCTCCACCTGCTTGGACAGGAAAAGGGAACTACGCGATAAACCCTAACCCTGGTTGTAGATACCTGAATTAAACATATAGCATAGCTTAGTTCAAAACAACCCACATTACAGTTAAATCCACATGGAAAGGGAAAACTTTCGTAAATTGAGGCATCAATTTGAATAACCAATTCAATATAATTTGGACACGCACGGTACCAAGAACCTCGAAACTGACCAAAAGATTCAAACTTGACGCCACCCGTGCCCAATTGGAAGTTTGGAACACCCAATGAGTCACACAACGAACAGAGGGAGCAAGAACCATACCGGCGAGGAGGGCGAGGTGGAGGTTGAGGCGGGCGGTGGAGAAGGACCAGTTACCGGCGTGGCCGTCGGTGGACTTGAAATAGCACGTGGCCGCGAGGGCGCGGGGCGGCACGTACCAGAGGCCGCAGCGGAGGTTGGCGACCAACGGCAGCGCCGGCCACAGCGCCGCGATCTCGGCCACGAACGCCGCGTCCTCCGCCACGCTCCGCAGCGCGTTGTACAGCGTGCTCTCCCGCCGCTTGATGCGCCGCGCCGCCTTGTAGATGCTCAGCGTCCCCGCCTCGGCCGCGGGCTCCGGCGACGCCGCCGCCGCCGCCATAGGGGAAAGGTGCGAGCTGCAGTTGGTCTGCACGCATCGCGCTTCCTTTTTCCCCCTTTTCTTTTTGTCTGGGCTGATACCTCGACATGCTTACGTCAGTATACCGTACACGTTTCAGCAACTCATTTTCCACATCTTTTTGCAATTTTGCATCGAGGTTCTCGTTTGGTTCTTGAAGAACCGAAATCATGCCTGCAAGTTCTACGTACAGGACGGTCTGACATGCGGCGCGGTGAGATCGGAATTGATTTTTAGTTGATGGCTACTTTATTATGGAGAGCAAGTTTTAGAGTTAGGTTTGTGCAGTTGGATCAACCATGATTGTGGATCAGATCGGGAGAGTTGGCCGGTATGATAGGTATTAAAAATACGGTCAAGGGTGACCGGTCAGACCAGGCATTGATTGGTGGTCTAATTGGGACGATTTGATTGGCGTGGTAAGAGTGGTCAAATTGGTAGCTATGGTCAAAGATCAGGAGATAAGTGGAGCTAAGTTGGTTTGAGATCTGTTCATGGCCCCCATAAAGGTTTATGTTGCATTGCATCATGTATGACTTTGACTAACATGAGTCAAGCGCATAGAACGTATAAGCGGTATGATTACTTGGTCTTTGGATTTGCAGGTGGTTTGGAGGATATGGCGGTCGACGATAATGGACTGGGACTATATGAGCTAAGGTTTGAACGGTAATGTAAGTCTGGGTAAGACTACGTGGTTCAAGTAGGAAGCACATAAAAATAAGGATTATGAATAAACGAGTTGATGTATGTGGTGCGTCAAGTGACGAAACTGATGTACGTAGAGGAATACGTGAAGATATGACGGTTAGTCATTGGAAACTACGGACAACATGTCGAAGCATGTGGATATGCTTTGAGATGAAGATGAAGACAAAATTAAAGGAAGGTGCCTGGAAACTTTGTCGAGCGTATTTTGGTAATTGACCAGGATTAGTGCCTTGATCAAAATCGCGGCATGGAGGCGCAAAGGAGAAGTAGTTTAGGATGTTTTGAGATAAAGATGAAGATGGAGTAAAAGGAAGATGTCTGAAAGATTCATCGAGGGTATTTTGATAGTTTGTCAAATACTAGGTTAGTGTCTTAATCTAAATCGCAGCGCGGAGGCGCAAAGGAGAAGTGGTTTAGGTCAAGGAGAGTTATTATTGTCACATGGATCAATCGCTAAAGAGTTGGTAGGTTAAGTATTGTAAATGATTTGAAAAGCATTCAAGGGTGTGTAAAATCCATGTTAGTGGGGTTAACGGGTTTTTCAGATAAACCTAATGAATTGGACACATTGAGGTGGTGCTAGTTATTTGGACAGGAGGAGATGAGGTTGTAGCTTTCTAGGGCCCTAGGGTTTGATTTTGGCTCTACTATATTGTCTCTTTCCATAGTTGTGTGTGTGAGAGAGAGAGAGATATTGATAGAGGAAAAGGTGATGTTTTTGGTGCACTTTGTAAGCATCTACGAGCGTGTAAGCCTCATCCTCTGCTGAAATAGATGATAGATTTGCCTCAATCATGTTATTATTTGTGTTCTTACTTGGTTGTTGTTGAAGTAGATTTATGATTTCAGGTTCATGAGAACTCTAGCTCAATCTCTTGCTTGTATTACTTTGTTAGGGCATATGAGAATAGATCTGAAAGACTTTATGTCTTATATCATCACGAGTAAGAAGTAATTTAAGAATTAGAGTTTTTGGTGTTCTTGTGAACTAGATTCGATTCTCTTCAATTTGGTAAACTAGAATCCAAAAATCTTGTGATTCTTGATTAGTTTAGGCTCATGCTACCTTGAACAAATTTCGTACAAAGCTTGAAAATGTTTGGATGAGATTTGAGTAAATTCTTGATATTTAAACTTTTGTCTTGAAAGATTTTCAAGTCAAGGAACTGAGGACCGGTTGGACCAGGCCCACACCTGTGGTCAAACCGGTCAGCCAGTGTGACCGGTCTCAGGCCGACGATTAGACTGGCCCAACAACGATGGTTTGATCGGTCCTGTAGAAGGCTATCAATTTTATTCGCTCTTGTTGCTAGCTTAGTTTTGTCTTGTTGTGTTGATGTGATCTAGATTTTATGACTATGGTAATCATTTGAGTGAATATTTTAAATACTTCCAAAAATATTTCAGAAATTATTTATCCCTTTTATTATCGGCATCGGTCCTACAGCCTATCTGTAACTATTGTTATTTAGGTAGAAATCTGTAGAACTCTTAGAAAAACGACTTTAAAAAAAATGGTCAGGTGATAACTGATCCCAGGGGCTAAAACTTCTGCTGCGGCTGATCACGTGAACAAGATGAATGGTTGACCGGCTGAAACCCCAAAAGTTTCTGTACGTAACTCGGCTGGTGGCTTGCCGACGCGGTTCGCGCTCGGTACAGCCAAACGGATCACGCAAACACCAGCCGAAATCCACGACGCGCGCACCATTCCGCGCACGGCGCACTACGCGTCCTCGCTCGAGCACGCACGCGTCGAACTGTTCAACAAAGCCATTGACCCATTATTGGGTTGGGGCCCAACTAACGAAGCCGGCATTTCCCGTCTAGCTGCGGCCGGAGCAACCTAGTGCAGTGATTCGTTCTAGCCCCATGTAATACCTATATTGTACTCCAGAGGATTCGCCTCCGAGAAAAGTATCCATGTTAACTTATTTGCAAAAAAACCTATATTATATCTCAGGAAATTCGTTTTGAGAGGGCATCATGTCATCTTATTTGCAAAAGAAAATTCTTTGTTTTTTTTGAAATCACGTATAGATCTTTGAATCTTGCAAAGAGACACCCACTATGCTTGTATTTGCGGAAAACCCCTCGGATTTTTTGTAATACGTACAGGTCCTTAAATTTTTAGGGAGACACTTTTTCCACGCGATAAAGCTCCGCAGGTTTGCTGCTATTACATATTGGCCCTTGATTTTTTTTTGCAAAGAAGCCCTTTACTTTTTTTAGAAATATGTATGGACCCTTGATTTTTCAGAAAAAGCTCCATGAATCGTCGGCTCTTTTTTTTTGTTCACGTGGTAACTAGTGCGGCGTGGCGCCACGCTTCCACCGCTAGTGCTTTGGAAGCCACAGGAAGTGAACAAAAGGTGGGTGTTTTGGAGAAAGAAATCAAGTAGACACGCCTTTTGTTCTCCAATATCGTTTAAATTTTGACTGTTAACATATGGAGAGGTATTTTGATTTGTTACATTGATGAACTTAGTGGTTTTATCTAACAATTACTTTGCCAGATTTCTCACCCTTTCCCCCTCCACATGCGCAGATCTCCTAGTACTCCTGTCATTGGATGGCCTCCTGCTCGTACTTTCAGAAGAAATCTGGTTATTTCCAGCAAATCACCCCTTAAGATGTAGAATGTGAAGCCACAGAAAGTTGTCAAACGTGAAGAGGCCAAGAAAGCTTTACTAGTGAAGATCAACATGGATGGCATCCCTATTGGCAGGGAAATCGACTTGAACGCCTTTGACAGTTATGAGAAGCTTTCTTTAGCTGTCGTTGAGCTCTTCTGTGGGCTTCTTGCAGGTACGCAGATTTCCATTTCCATGGTATTTTCAGTTTTTATATGTAGTTTGTACTTGATCAGAATTCAGCACAAGTACCTACAAGCTTTTCTCACACATGGTAGATCAGGCAGAAGAAAATACATTACAAAGGGTTACTTTTATCAGTTCAATGACAGCCTCAAATCCACACATGCAAAATTATAGTGAATTTTGTGTTTTCATGTTATTATCCTTTAACATAATGTCACCCTATTTCACACAAATATGTGTAATGTGTTCTGTGCGTAGCCCAAAAACACCATGCAGCTCTTTGGAGTGAGTATTGCCCTAAGCCGAAGGAGACAATAACTGGTTTACTAAGTGGAACCGGCGAGTACACTCTGGTTTACGAGGATCATGAAGGTGACAGGGTGCTAGTTGGTGATATTCCATGGGGGTAACTAGAATTCTCATTGTTTTAGTGACTACTGCACTCACCTATGCTCATTTACTGTAAGAAATATTTCACTCTCAACCGCTTCTCATTCTGTTTAGAATGTTTGTATCCTTGGTGAAATTATTGCAAGTGCCGAAAACCGCTGACCTCTCTTCTTCTGTGAGTACCTAAGCTCAACATCATGTTTATCCTTTCTAGATCAGTTATGCTACCCTAGGTGCCGATAGAGTTAATCTAGTTGTCTTCAGGTCTGGTCGATTCCATGACCAGTCCTACGACCACGGAAGTCTTACAACCAGTACACAGTCTACTGTAGTTTCGAGTATTGTAGATCCAAGTACTGTAGTAGTCGTAGTCGTAAAAGATCAGGAATCAGAGTCCGCATGTAACTAGGATTCGGACTAGTTTTAAAGTAAAGTCAAAGTATGTCCATGTAGGACTCTTAACGTAAAAAGTCGCGTTGGTTACAGAGTTTTGTATGTTGTTTCTCTATATAAGAAAGATGAAAAGAACGCAGGCGTATCGCGTCACCAAAGATCGATCTGTGTTTTACTTGTGTTCGAATGCGTGATCTCAAAATTCAAGTTTGCCGGTCGCTAAGGCCCTGGGTGGATTTTATCCAACAATTGATATCAGAGCCTAAGGGAGTCGAAGCAGTGGCTAGCAACGCTGGTGATCTATCGAAGTCAGGAGCACTCGTCAAGACCACGGGCAACAAACTCGATCCATCAAAGTCAGGTGTGTTCGTCAAGCTGATGGTAAGAAGCGCCTTGATCCCGATCCAATACCCGATGTTGAGCGAAATGAACTACGGCATATGGGTCATCAAGATAAAGTTAATCCTATGTTCGCTAGGGGTATGGTCAGTGGTCGAAGATGGATATGACAACTGCGACAAGGATCAAGGCACGATGGTGGCCATCTTGCAAGCGGTGCTAGACGACGTGGTGATGTCGATCGCGGAGAAGGAGACGACAAAAGAACCCTGAAGTGCACTTAGGGAGATGTGTGTAGGCAAAGATTGTGTCAAAAAGGCACGCGCTCAAGTGCTAAAATGGCAACTGAGCAAGTTACAGATGGAAGACTCGGAGACAATCAACAAGTACTCCATAAAACTCATCATACTGGTGGGTGAGATTCGCTTGCTCGGCATGAAACTGGAAGAGAGCGATATCGTTGAAAAACTATTCAACTCGATTCCAGATCAGTTCCTTCGTATTATCGAAACGATCAAATAGTTAGACAATGTCGTAACAATGTGGCTCTTGGAGGCGATCGGTCACCTCAGAACCAACAAGGAAGGACTCAAGGGTCAATGACACTCAAAGGACGAGAGTGATAAACTTCACTTTACCTAGAACGAGTGGGAAGAGAGTAGCTCGAAGACAAAGAAGCATGATGGCGCTGCTAGTGCCAAGAGAGGAGGTCAAGGACGTGACCGCAAGGTAGAGGCCGAGGCGATGGTGATCGTGTCACCGATGAACGAATGCCGCGTAACTCTTACAAGACCAAGGTCAAGAGCTTCAACTGCAACAAGTATGGGCAGACAAGTGTCCAAAGCCAACCGAAGAGAAAAGGGCTAATCTTGTAGCGAAGCAGAACAATGAAGATCCACAACTGCTGATGGTTGAAGTATGTAAAGTTATCCATACAGTCCTGATGCCAGAAGAGGAGCTATTCCTACATGAAGACAAGGTGATGCCAAAGCTTAGTGGCACCCAAAACAAGGTTTGGTACCTTGATACCAACGCAAGTAACCACATGACCGGCTGTAACGAGAAGTTTGCTAAAGTTGACACGACCCTAAAATGATCGGTCAAATTTGGAGATGGTTTAGCTGTGAAGATACAAGGAAGGGGCTCAATGCTCTTGGAGTGTTCTATGGGTGAACATCATATCCTCACAAATGTTTACTACATCTTGAAGCTGAGAAGCAATATAATCAGCCTTAATCAACTAGATGAGAATGGTTGCAAGATTGCGGTCGAAGGGTGCGTGATGTCAATCTTAGATAGAACTCGCAAGTTATTGGCCAAAGTAAGCAGATCAAGAAACTAGATGTATATGTTACACATTAATCCGGCTCTCCCGAAGTGCCTTTTGGCAAGAAGCACAGAAGAGGCGTGGCGATGGTACACCAGGTACGGGCATGTGAACTTCCATGCTCTGAAGGATTGGCTCATAACAAGATGGTGCATGGTATGCCCACAATCGAGCACATGGACCACATCTGCGATGGTTGTCTGATCAGCAAGCAACATCGAAACCCGTTTTCGACCATGTCTCCATACTGAGTAGACATCCCCCTCAAGCTGTGGCACAATGACTTGTGCGGGCCAATCACTCCAACCACGAAAGGAGGAAATCGTTACTTCCTGCTGTTGGTGAATGACTGCACAAGGTTTATTTGACTAGGCTTTACTCTGAAGCAAAGATGAAGCATTCGAGGCATTTAAAAAGATCAAGATTTTAACCGAGATGGAAACAAATCTAAGGCTGAAAGCTCTATGCACTGACCGCAATGGCGAGTTTACCTCGAACGAGTTTCACATATTACTATGAGCTAGTGGGAATTAGACGTTATCTGACAGCGCCTTATTCTCCTCAACAGAATGGTGTGGTTAAAAGAAGGAACCAGATGGTGGTCGGCATGGCGAGGAGTCTGTTGAAGAGCATGGGAGTCCTAGGAGAATTTTAGGGAGAAGCGGTATCGACTGTCGTTTATCTCCTAAATCGGGCACCAACAAAGAATGTCATCGGTAAAGCTCCTCATGAAACCCACTACGACCGCAAGCCAAGTGTTGCTCACATTCGAACTTTCGGGTGCATCGCACATGTCAAGACAACCACGCCACACCTCCCTAAGCTGGCAGATCAAAGCAAACCAATGGTACTTATTGGATATGATCCGAGGACAAAAGGTTATCAAATGTTTGATCCGGCGACACAACGAGTTGTGGTGACTCGTGATGCAGTGTTTGAGGAGAAGAAGTGGGAGTGGAGCAGAGATCCCTCGATAGAGATACAATGGATTAGAGACATCTTCACAGTACATTACTTTCCTAACACTGATGCAGGTCTTGACGATCATGTGTATGCATCTGACACACCAACCACTAAGGGCGTAGTTGGAGGACTCGACCATGACACGGTCGAAAATCCTGACAATCACATGGAGACATCTGACACTTCAACCACGAAGGGCGTGGTCGGAGGACACGACCACAAAGTAGCAACTCCAGGCATGACCAAAACCAGAATGGGCATGGGGTCTGGGACGCCCCACTCATCTACACCACGCACTCCTGCAGTAACGCTGGGAGCATCGATCTTACCAGGAGCTCCGCTATAGATAGGGCTTGACGAGAGCTCATCTGAAGGTCTTTGACGGGAGCTGGAAGATTCAAGATTTTGTTTGCTCAGAGAGAAGGAACCCACGAACTTCGAAGAGGCCAAAGCAAATCCAACTGGAAGAAGAGCTATGGAGAAGGAAATATCCTCTATTCAAGAGAATGAAACATGGTAGCTTGTTCCATTGCCAAACAACCACAAGTCGATTGGCTTGAAGTGGCTGTATAAGTTAAAGAAGGATACTCAAGGCATGATCGTGAAGCATAACGCGAGGTTAGTTACAAAGGGGTGCGTTCAACGACAAGGCATTGATTCCGATGAAATCTTTGCCCCTATGCAAGGCTAAAAATGGTGTGCCTACTTATTGCGATCGCAGCGCATGAAGGATGTGAGGTTCTTCATATAGTTATCAAATTTGCCTTCCTCAATGGTGACTTAGAAGAAAAAGTCTATATTGTGCAACCTCTGGGATTTGAGAATAAAAGATAAGAACACAAAATATTAAGATTGCACAAAACTCTATATGGTCTGCGTCAAGCTCTAAGAGCTTGGAATTCGAAGCTAGACAAGTCCTTGATGGCACTTGGTTTTGAAAGATGCCTGTTAGAGCATGCGGAATACATTGCAACTTGTGCAGCAGCATATCAAGGAGTATTGCTGGGACGATTATTGGCTGATATGCTAGAGAAGAAGGTTAATAGAGTAACTCTGAAGATCAATAATCAGTCTGCAATTGCATTGAGCAAGAATCCAATCTACCATTAGAGAAGCAAACAGATCAACACCCGCTTCCATTACATTAGAGAATGTGTGGAATCAGGGGTAATAGAGGTGCATCATGTTTGCACAAAAGATCAGCTCACTGATATCCTAACCAAGTCACTTGGAAGGTTGAAGTTCATGGAGATAAGGGAGAAAATCGGTGTGCGGAACATCAATGAAAGACAATAAACTAAAGGAGAAAATTGATAGAGTTAATCTAGTTGTCTTTAAGTCTGGTCGAGGCCACGACCAGTCCTACGATCACGGAAGTCTTACGACCAGTACGCAGTGTACTGTAGTTTTGAGTACTATAGCAGTCGTAGTCAAAGAAGGAAAGTATTGTAGCAATCGTAATCGTAAAAGGTTAGGAATCAAAGTCTGCATGTAATTAGGATTCAGAGTAGTCGTAAAGAAAAGTCAAGGTGTGTACGTGTAGGACTCTTAACGTGGGAAACCGTGTTAGTTATGAAGTCTTATATGTTGCTTCTCTATATAAGAAAAACAAAAAGGACATAGGTGTATCGTGTTGCCAAAGATCAATCTGTGTTTTACTTATGTTCGTATGCGTGATTTCAAAGTTCAAGTTTACTGGTCGCTAAAGCCCTAGGTGGATTTTATCCAACAGGTGCATTCTATCTCAAGGTGTCAACCTCTCATTCTTGCTGCAGCTAATGACTCCCAGCAGAAAACGATCAGCAGCCAAATGTTGATTCACTGCCAATGGACTGTCAGCTTGTCACTCCCTGAGGTTGCTGGGCAGTCTGTTTCGCGAAATTGGCTGGGATTAAAGAATGAGTAGTGCTTTTATATTTTTCTTATTAATAAGAGTAGTATTAATTTTAAAATATATAAAAAGATAAATAATATCTATATACTATTTATCGTGCTTTAAAAATTATGTAAGTCACTGTCGAGCGTAACTTGGTGCGAACCATTTGCAAATGTTCTGTCAAATCAGCTTATATCTGTGCACAGCCTATAGCGGGTGCAGCTTGTTGAATTGTTGTCTCACTTGTTACACCATAATAATTGATTTATAACTACTGTCAGATTCTGCTTACTACTGATAAATTAACAAACATGATCCTGCTTTCCTTTGGTCTTTAACTTGTGCTGACTTTTCTTGCAGCTTGTATGCATATATTGACTAGACCCCGCTCGTTTCGGCTTTTTTTCGGCTTCAGCTTCTAGCTTCTGTTTTTTTTTACTATTCAGTATTTCGTCTTTTTCTGAATTTTTTTAGATATTTTAGGCTTTTTTTGTATTTTCTTTTTTTCTCGTGTTCCTTTGTATTGTCCCTAATGAGTTAACATATTTTTTTTATTTTTACATTTTTTTAAATTAATTATACCTAAAAAGCCAAATCAGTTACAGTAAAATTTTAACCAAAAATCAGAAGTTATCGCTAAAATGAATGTGAACAAATGTGTTGGATGTCAAAATCGTTCGCCTTGCTGCCGTGTGAACTATCCAAAAGGTTTTTTTTTAAGAAAAAGCTAAGTACAAAAGGATAGTCAAAGAGGCCAGAATTGAAAATAGGTTGGTATCTATTGCGAATTCGTGTGAAGCACATTGATGTTATATAAATAATTTAGGATAAACAGGGGAGGGGAGATATAATTTGTCAAAAAAAAGACAAATTAAGAAGAGAATCAGTTGAAATTATTTGAACTTAAATATTTTTCTGTGCTTGTCTTTTTTTTTTTTTGACTCAACCACTAAAGTTGTAGTAGATATATAGACCAAGCATCTTATGACTTGAACCAATATTTTAAGCGCAAAAAAGCTGCACATCTGCTGCATTTGCACATCAAGCCATGATCCAGTAGTACATGTACATCAAATTTTGTGTTGGCACCTTGCATGCTCGTCAAACAAAGCTCATAAGAAATAGCTGCGTGCCACGAGAATGAAGCACCATCGTATACAATTAACCATCCTGCTCCTCATATGTTCCAATTGTTTATGACAATGAGCTGATCTGTTTGGACTTGTCTTCCACATTTGTTTATGCAACGTTTTGAACCACTGTTTATTCAGTTCTAGGTATTTTTTTTGAAGGACGATACAGTAGGGAATGCCCCCTACTCCAACTGTAGTATGAATATGTATGGTAAAGCTAGGCACGCAGCAGTGTGAACATGACCGTCTAGATTCCCTCGTTGCTATCAATCAATCGCCCGACGCTTCACGTCGCAACCCCATCAATTATTTGCTTGACATCATGGAAGAAATCAAAGAATCGAACCGTTCTATGGCGTAGGCGTGTAGGCTTGGAGCACGGGGCTCAGCGATGACGCTGAGGTCGCTGGGCAAGAACGGCGCATCAAATCAAGAATTTTGGACGTTTCTAACACCACCGTTGACCTTCAAAATTTTAAAAATAATATCTAAATCAAAAAAATTCTAAAAATAACCCCCTTTTCACATACGGTGTGATCCTAAGTGGTACGCTCCCCGACCGCACCACACCCATGTGGGGGGGCGATGCACCGCACCGCACCTCTAAGTGGTGCGGCCGGGGAGCGCACCATCACATATGGAGAAGAGGCTAGTTCTGAAATTTTTGTAATTTAGGTGTTATATTTGAAATTTTGAGGATCATCAGTGCTAGAAACATCCAAAATTCTCAAATCAAATAAGTCTACCTCTTCCCGGTTCCTTCCGATGAGCCACTGACAAACGGGGTCACTGATGATGATCTAGCTCCAGGGTGGATTGGTACTCGTTTCCATTTAGAAAGTAGTCGGCACATGCCTTTTTTTTTATAAAGGAGGAGGGTTCGTATGCGTGGCAGCTCCGCGTGTCAGGTTTTATAAATCTTGGCTGAGGCGTCAAATTTTATAAGGCCGAAGGGTGGCAAGCGTACATCCGTGGTTGCTGTGAGTGTCGGTCTGTCGATCGAAGAATTCAGCCAAGTGGTTGGAGACGGCAGCTTCGAGCCTATCTGTTTGCGATCGTGCTTCGGGTGCTGCATGTGGAGAATATATCACAAGATCGAACGGTCGGCAGGGAGAGGGACATTATTTATAGGAGGAAGCCTGGGTCGGCGAGGCCAGTCGTTCTTTCACCGGAGTGGCGGCTGGTCCAGAGGAGAATCAAGCGAGCGTAGCCGAACAGAAAGATAAGGATTATGGGCATATCACACATTTTTTTTACTTTTATTTTATATATATCTCTCTTTTATTTTTTTTTACCGCTTATTATGGATCCAAATTTTGACGTTGAACTAGCAAAGTCTCGAATGTCAGATATGAATTCGGTATGGCCTGACGCAGATTCGGAGCCAGATATCGGAAAAACATCCCGATTCAGAGTCGAATATATGGGTAATATTTGGATTCACAAATATAATAGCAATAGCTAACTAATAAGTATCTTTTGCATTTGACCTCTAAATTGGGCATATTATATATGCATTTTGATGAGTCTGTCATTATGATGAACTCTAATTTGGTATTTTATGTTTTTTGTTTTGACACATCTCCTCAATAAAAGCTTTTTGCATGATCTTTTTAGCCAAATTTGATATGTTTATAACCGATTTATTTGTAATATATCTAGAATTAGTAACAAACTAGCACCCATGATCAATAATTACATGATAAACTAGGGAAAAAAGGTATAAATATTACTATAAAACCGGCGTTGATAAATTAGAGAAAAAAGGTATAAATATTACTATAAAATCGGTGTTAATTTGCTAAACTTTACTGTACCATAGGATATAAAGTTGTCATCTGAAGCTGTATTACACAAATATATGAGATGGATTATTCATTTGTTATTGTCAATATTTAATGTGCAGTTAAATGTTGGAGTCAGCTATTTATCAATTTAAAATGTTAAAAAAATTAGTGCTATGTTTTTAAATAGGAGAGGCCATGAATAATTATTGGAATTCGAAAAATAGTCGAATTTGATCCTATTTTTAGTATAATATGCAAATTCATATCCAACATTCATATGGTCCATATTCGTATCCAACGTTTGTCCGATTTGTATTTAAATCCAAGAAAATATATGGATGCGAATATGATTTGAGTACTATACGATCCATATCAGATCCGTTTTCACCCCTACTCTTGATAGGACCCGGTTATCTCCTCTTATCTGAAGTCCCAACACTCCAACCAAACAACGTCAATGGGGCCAATACTTGAACCCTGAGGATCCGAACCCTTAACTCATGCCTGTGGTCTATATGCAAAATAAAATACACTTCATATTTTTGAATGGAGGGAGTTTTCGGTATACTGTGGAATCTAAACAGCAATAACTGGTATGATCACCTCTTAATTACCAAATACTCCCTCCGTTTCGCTATTGAATGACCATGTGAAAAGATTCAGAGTTATGTTGTGATGAATTATTGCTATTTTAGAGGAGTGAAAGTATGAATTTTGCAAATTTGTGGTTTTTCAGAGCAGTTTTTGTTTGGTTGGTTTGTGGGAATTTTGGTAATTGAGTTGTGAAATAATTTGATTTGACCTAGATCAGTGTATATGTGTTGCATGATACATGTTTCAGGTACCATGGTTCAAGTTATGAAGAACTTGTATCTGAAAATAATTTCTTAGTATTTGAATATGTAGGGTCACTTGGAGTCACTCATGATCAAAGACAAGGATCGGGGCTACGCTCATAGAGGAGCTGAGGGTTAGAACGATCAAGAATGCCAGATGAGATGGTTGAGTTCAAATATGACACGAGAAAGACAGAAAATATGGAACGTAGGTTCAAGCAACGGGTTACACTATATAGTTTGATCGGTCCAAGTGAGGCGTGGTCCAATGAAACTGGAACGGGAGAGACTTACCGAGCGTGGTAAGCCAGTGATGCATCTACACGTGGCAAGTATAAAGATTATTTGCAAGGAAAGATGAAAATCGAGTCAAAAAAATGTATTTGGTAAGTTGACCAAAATACCAAAAACTATCTTGAATCAAAACTGTAGCGTTTGGGAAGGCGGTTTAGGTCAAGAAGGGGCTGAGATGATCAAGTGGATCAAAAACAAAGGACTTAGCGGATTCGACCTTATGTGTTTTAAAAAAGTGTGCACAAGTGTAGTGTGTGAGTAAAACCCATATTGTAATGGAATTAACGGATTTTTTTATTTGTACTAAGTGGATAGCATCCATTATAATTAGATGGAGTTGGTTACCTTATCTATTTAATGGGTTAGGATAAAGACTTATAAATTAACCATCTAACCATTCTAGTTTCACTCATTGAAATTAAGTGTTCTAGGGTTAGGTTTTAAGAAATGATAGTGATATGATGTGTTCTTTTGTCTGTCAGATAGAGTGGTTATAAGATCTTTATTATTAAGTAGTAATATATTAATTTTGTTTATCTCTTATGAATCTTTTAGTATATGTGTAATTCTGAACCATATTTGACTTCGTTGACAGCTCTGTTGGAGGCCCTGCAGAGACGTTTCTCTATTTAGTAGCGTGCGTTTTCACTGCTTTGAGAAAGGAAATGGAGGGGAGGGTTTGGAATGTTAAAATAGTACCGTACACGGCATGCGCCTCTTCACTTCTATATATACACCGGTCTCCCTTCGCTCTCACTACTATTCAGTACTCGTTTCTCCCCAAAACACATCCACCCATCCCAGCCAGGGAGAGCCAGCCAGACGGAGAGATGACGCAGGACGTGGAGATGGCGGCGCGGAACGGCGCCGGCGGGGCGTATCGCCCTCCTCCTCCGCGGCATGGCGGCGACGACGTCGACGACGACGGCAAGCCGAGGCGAACGGGTAAGCCAAAACGGGAACTCATAATTGCTTAACCGCCGTATCTTCCCTTTCCTTTTCTTTTTCGCCTTGCTGCGAAAAGCATGTATACACGTATGGCTTGCTTTTCATGGCATGAAAGCTTTCCGTCGATTAAGCAGTACTAGAACATAAAGAAACATGTGCTGTGTGGGCGCGATGGAGTTTGGGTGCGGATTTGGTTCCCCTTCCGGGGGACGGCGAGGGCCACACCGCCACACGATGCTTCTTAATTTGCTTAGCACCGCGACAAGGACCAAGAACAATGGAAATTCAGAGGTCAGCAGATAGAGGAGATGCAGAGAAGTGACTAGAATTATTGAGGGAAGTTATAGCTGTTTGTCTGGGTAATTTGCATCCTTGGAGGGAGAAACCACCATGCCTGCCTGTGTCCTGGGTAATGTGAATACGAGTATGAAATTAGGCGCATGTACATTTTTGACTTGTGCGTCAGTTCTTAGTACTTCGTAGATTCCTTCCTCTGCGCGTGTTGGGAAAAAATCGCCAGACTTTTTGACGGGAAATGTTCAGCATCGGTAGTCACAGGTCATGATCTTTTCAACCTATGATCTATGATTTTTTTAAATAAATAAATAAAATAATTTTTTAATTATTTTTTCGAAACAATTTATCAAGATAATTTTTAAAATAGTTTATCAACATTTATTTTGTTTCTGCAGATACTCATTCTAAAAGCAACAATGTTTAGCTGTAACTGCCTGAGGCCCACCGCTGGTGTTATCTTTTCAAACAAATCATTCTGGCGGGGCCCTGAATGCCCCTCTTCGGCTGGTCGTCTGGCCGTTTCCTACCCAGTAGAATCTGTTTCCCTGACGCAAAACCAAACTGTGCCATTTTATTCCTTGACGCAAAACCAAAACCAAAAACAAAAACAAAGTGTTGGGACTTGGGAGCGCGCGAGCGTGAGGTCTTGGTTCGATCGCCACCCCGCGCAGGTCTTTTGGCTTGTAGGACCTGTACTTTGGCTATATGTATCCTGGATTCTTTCGATGGGGAGATACGGGCACAGCCGGTCTGTGCGAGTAGAAAAAAAAAATGGCAATCCTTCTTGACTCGAGCTGGTCGGTGATGTCGTGTCGATCGGCGTTTGGCTAGCTTGGGTGGCGTATGCGCGGGTGAGATCACCGGTGCAAGAACAAAGGGTCTGCTTCCTTCTGCTTCGGTTTATAGATTTTAGCTGAGATTTAACGTTTTTGATTGTTTGTGGTAGAGTAAGAAGTAACAGAGATTTATACATGATTTTAATCGATATAAAATAAGTTATTACAGTGTTTACTATAATTAACTTGTAGATTCCATCTTAAAATAATATTTTATTTAAAAATTAATTACTAAAAAAATCAATAAACAATTTTTAAAAAACAATAAACCAAAACAAAAAAAATCTGGCCCAAACCAGACGCGAATGGGGACTTGTGTTTGACTTGTGTTTGTGATAAAGTGACGTGTGTCCCATGGTTTAATGGTGATTTGTTGGGACTTGTTTGCCTGTGGGCATGGGACATGGGTCATGTGCTTCTATTGCCCAAAAGTGTGCATGCATGTGCTTTAGGGTCTTTTTTTTTTTTCAGTTTGACTTATTTAATCTCTACTGTGAACAATCAAAATTAAAAGATTTTAATCAAAAGCGAAAAACCATAGCCACAAAGACATGCCTTTACTCTGTAGCAATAAACGATGGCATTGCTGTGTGCATGTACAGAGATGTTTATGGGTCTATTCTTTTTTGGCTATGACTTATGGGTTTTAGCTGAAATTTTTGAATTTTAGTTGTTTTCGATAGAGATTACGGAAATAGAGATACTCGCTTACGATTTTGGATGGTATAAATATTAGGCTTTTAACGTGTACTACAATTAACTTGTAGATATCGTTTTGAAAAAATATTTCGATTAAAAGTTAAGTACTATAGCAAAAAAACAAAAACAACTTCTAAAAGTGGTTTCAAACCAGCCCTAAGCATTTGCAACGCTGATTGGCGACTACAGTTCATGGATAGATCGTATATACATGCGTGGGTGCAAAATCACCGGTAGATTTAACTAGGTGCAAGATGTTAGTATCGAAGTGTGGATTATTTTTGTAAAAAGAATGTAAATAAAAAAGTTACAGCGATGGGCTAGTAAAACTTTCAGGATGGTACTAACTGACAGCTTGCGCAATTTGTCGAGCAGGAACGGTATGGACTGCGAGCGCGCACATCATCACGGCGGTCATCGGCTCTGGCGTGCTTTCCCTCGCCTGGTCGACGGCGCAGCTCGGCTGGGTCGTCGGGCCGGTCACTCTGCTGCTCTTCTCGGTCATCACCTACTACACCTCTGGCCTTCTCGCCGACTGCTACCGCACCGGCGATCCGGTCACCGGGAAGAGGAATTACACCTACATGGACGCCGTCGCATCCTACCTAGGTAAGTAGTACCTTCGCCTACATGAACTGAGTTTCTCTGTGAATTCAGTCATGGCCGGAGATGATACATAATATATTCTGCATTAATAGCTCTGTTCGTGTGCTCAGGTGGCTGGCAGGTCTGGTCCTGTGGTGTTTTTCAGTATGTCAACTTGTTTGGGACTGCAATTGGGTACACAATTACAGCATCCATCAGCGCGGCGTAAGTTCGTAACGAGCGATTCATCAGTCGAGATTCACAAATTTTCGGTTAAATCTCTTTGTTTTGAGATTCTTTTTGATTGGATGATCAACAGGGCTATACACAAGTCCAACTGCTTCCACAAGAACGGCCACGCAGCCGACTGCAGCGTCTACGTCAACACGTACATGGTCGTCTTCGGGGTCGTCCAGATCTTCTTCTCCCAGCTCCCAAACTTCCACGACATTTCGTGGCTGTCGATCCTCGCCGCGGTCATGTCCTTCTGCTACTCGACGATCGCCGTCGGCCTCTCGTTGGCGCGAACCATATCAGGTGCACTAATTTCCTGATGTGTAGGCTTTCTCATCACTCTCTGATACACTGGGTCATGTGGTTTCGCAGGTCCTACTGGTAAGACTACTCTGACTGGCACTGAAGTTGGAGTAGACGTCTCCTCAGCCCAGAAGATCTGGCTCGCATTCCAAGCGCTCGGCGACATCGCTTTCGCCTACTCGTACTCCATGATCCTTATAGAAATCCAGGTAAGCACGACACAAAAAAGTTCAGAGCTTGACAATGTATGAAGTTATGAACACTAGTCACAAGTGTGTCTTCAGTTTACAAGGCTCTTCGTTGTGTAACTCTGCAGGACACGGTGAGGTCGCAACCGGCGGAGAACAAGACGATGAAGAAGGCTACCCTGCTCGGTGTGTCGACCACCACGGCGTTCTACATGCTCTGCGGCTGCCTCGGCTACGCGGCGTTCGGCAACGCCGCGCCGGGGAACATCCTGACCGGGTTCGGCTTCTACGAGCCCTACTGGCTCATCGACTTCGCCAACGCCTGCATCGTCGTGCACCTGGTCGGCGCCTACCAGGTGTTCTGCCAGCCCATCTACGCCGCCGTCGAGACCTGGGCCGCCGCGCGCTGGCCCAACGCCGAGCTCATCACCCGCGAGCACCCAGTCGTCGCCGGCAAGCGGTGCAAGTTCAGCGTCAACCTCTTCAGGCTGACGTGGAGGACGGCGTTCGTGATCGTGAGCACGGTCCTCGCCATCGTCATGCCCTTCTTCAACGACATCCTCGGCTTCCTCGGCGCTGTTGGGTTCTGGCCGCTCACCGTGTACTACCCGGTGGAGATGTACATCCGGCAGCGGCGGATACAGAAGTACACGACGAGGTGGGTGGCACTGCAGACGCTCAGCTTCGCGTGCTTCCTGGTGTCGCTCGCCGCGGCGGTCGCGTCCATTGAGGGGGTCACCGAGTCGCTCAAGCACTATGTCCCGTTCAAGACGAAGTCATGATGAGTGTGTTGGAACAAAAACAGTGCGGTTAAGAAGCATATAATCATATGATAGCTCAGCGGTTAACCCTGCGTTATCGTTGTGCCAGAAGTATGGGTTCCGTTGCCGGGTGCGATGGTGAAAAGGTTTCCCTGGAGAGTTTATCTCCGTTGTGTAGCTCAAAAGCACAACAGAGAGTTGCAGGGTGTATGTCCTGCAAATGTTTTAACTGTATAGAAGCTTCAGTTCACATAAGAATCGAAGAGTTAACAAGCCTAGCTCTAAAGTACTCTCTTGTTGCTGCTGTGTTAAAGATGTGATATGTGAACAAAGTCACAGAGGTAGTTGTGGATAATATGCAACCATTTGAGTATTTGACATCTGAATTTGACTTGATTTAGATTGATGAATCAGTGTCCATCCGGGCTTTAGATTCAGACATGGATAAAAAGAACAAAAATGTAACACCCCGGTCCAATAAGGAGCCCGAAATACCACTACTTTTTTTCATCACTCTAAATTTAAGCTATTATTACTAGAAATTTCAGTAGCGCTTCAATAAGGAGCCCAAAATGTCACTACTATTTTTCATCACTCTAAATTTAAACTATTATTACTAGAAATTTCAGTAGCGCTTCCCCTAGTTATATCACTACCAGGAGATATCCAACAGTAGGAATAACAAGATATCATGAGCAAGAATAAACATATCACACATATGCTTGAGGCTTCGCGCCCAAGAACGCTTGGGTCCTCATGTCAAAGAATGCCCAGAACCGTGCCCAAATTAGGTCCTCAACTATCATGAATTCTTGAAACCAACCATTTTCCACACACTACTAAGTACTTCCATCAAAGTCCATCAACTAAATTCTAACTAGCTAAGCAAACCATTAAATATAATTGTGATGGCTAAAGATGATAATGAAATTATTACTCGCATGTGATGTGTATGTGCTTCTCCAATCCCATACATGTTGTCTTCATGATGCTTTGGAAATTACTTATGACATCCTACTAACTTGCACGAAAAATCCTTGCTCCACAAATGTAAGTAAGTATCATTCAATTCATAAGATGTGATGATGCATTTGCACATCAAAGACAAAGCAATTGATCCAAGCACAAATGATATGCACTTGATCCTTAATTAGTAAAATAAATGTATGGACACACCATGACTCACACATACATGGAAGGTCCACAACCAAAACCAACAACTCAGCACAGCTCAATAGGGCGTGGTCTGACCGGTGGGTGGCAACTTTGGTAATTGATGAGGTGGTGGACATCGCATCTTCATGAAGACTGGTAGGTGGTAATTTAGGAAATTGTCTAATACAGGGTAGAGTGGTAGTTTGTAAAACCACAATATTGGTCTAAGTGGTTTAGGACATGTTTTTGTGGTTGGAGTGTCTTACCGAGCTTATGGAACCTTATAAAGTCATGCTTTAAAATATATGCAAGTGTATGTGTTAAAACCCAATTGTATGTGGATTATTGGGTTTCCCCGTATGTAACAGGTGAGGAGCCTCCACTATATAAGCTTTTGTGTTAAGAGAGAATGATGTAATGAAGTCTAGGGTTAGAGTTTCCTTGTGTTGAAGCCTTGTGTGTGTGCTCTAGGCTTAAAGCTCTATCCCCCTTAGGGAGTGGCTGTAAAACATTTCACTCCAAGTAAAATAAACATATAATATTTATCCAAGTGAATTGTGCCATAGATCCTTCTATGTGCTTTTGATTTACTTGATTTTGTTGTTTGGATTTCTCTTTTTTTAATCTTTCTTGGTGTAAAGGATGTGTAAGAGGTAGAGATATCTCTTAGAGATCAGATCTCATCCATCTAGGTACCTTCTAGGGAGAGTTCTTGGATTTGCATAGTTTTCCTCAAGAGATAAATAATTTTGGGGTTTTAATCTTGTGAGTGATTTGGATTGAATTCGTGTTGTGATCTAACTTGCTATGACATGTGAGAACACATCCAAATCCATCTAGATCATTAAGAACTCACGAGCAAGAGTAGATCAGGGTTTTCTTTTTTGTCCGGTTTTGGTGTAACATTCCTTCAATTGAAAAAAGGTTAGAACTTTGGCCAAGATCATCTCGATCATTGATTGAAATAGATTCATGATATCCTAGAGAAGTGCATGCCAATTTTCAAGTCATTTAGATCAACAAATCGAAAGTAACATGGATTCTTGGTTTTGAAATCATGCTAATTTTCTGCTTTGAGGTAGAGATCAAACCGCTCCTGTTGAGAGGTCTGACCACCCCGAATGAGTGGTCAGACCGATGAGATTTTGCATTTCTAGAGTTTTGCCTTCTTTGACTCTGGGCTTTGATAAGTTTGTGAATTTGTGTTTCTGCTGCGTATTGTTACTTATACTTGGGGGAGATTTTTGAAGAGCCATTCACTCCCACTGACTTGCCATACCTAATTCTACATGTTTTGATCTAGTGTGGCATCCTAGCAAGCAAGTTTGCATTGACGTTGCATCCTAATCAGCAGCAACAAATAAACAAAGAGTAAATAATATTTATGGGCCTATAGGTCTGACATGTCATAGCAATGAGTATGCAAATTAAAGAAAAATATGGAGGAGCCCACGTGCCATAATTTGTCCTTCCTCCTCCTCTCTCTCTTAGTCAAAAGCCAAGCCTACCGCCACCACTAGCCTCGACTGCCATAGCTACAACCAACATATCCCCAGGATTCGTTGACCAAGCACCATTCTCCGTCACCACATCCTTTCCAAATCAAGCCACCAAGCACCCTCTTGCACCACTATCCCCCAAATCCACTACTAAATATGTGTCCTCGTCCACAATGATGCTGCTACTTGTCGAGACCCGAATATGCAAATATAGACTTTCTGTGTATAGCGCACTAGTTCAGGATCACGCTAGTGTACACAGTATAAACATAAATAAAATATTGACCATATAAACAATTAATAAAGGAAAAAATTCAAGTATTAATAATTATCAGACTACGACTTTATGGCCAATCTTACAATTAAAAGCCTGAAGGGCTTAAGAAACTAGAAGTAAAAAATAAAAATAATAGATTGAAAGCGAACTTTAAATAAAATAATAAATAAATAACCGAAGAAATTAAATAGACCATAAGTGAACTAACTATTTGCTTAATAAACCACCAGTGAACTATCTATTCACTTCCCAAAGTTATCCAACCCAAATTTTATGAAATAACTATCTTTCATGTGAAATCACCTAGCATTGTCCAGAACCGGAGACAACTATTCAAATAATTTTACATTCTACAGAGGTAGCACAACTTTACCCACACAATATGATCATCCTCATATTAAAAAAATCACAACAAAGCCTTTACAATATTCAACCTCAACCGAATTCTGTCCGCTAAGGTTTCGTCATCGAGTAGATTAACCACCTAGTCGATAATTACCTTTTCTTGCGCCTCATGAAAATCAGTAACTATGTTCAACTCAATGGCGAAATTGAAATTAAAATTAAAATATCATAAATTAATTAGTCAGGTCTATCCCTATACTAGACATGTGGTTTGCATGGTATGGCTCAGATCAATAGCGTACAAAGTTACGTCTTTAGATATTACCCAGACGAGACTTCCATATTTCTCGAAGTGAATCTGCACTTCCCGCTTTACTGCACGATCACTCGGCCAAGTGAAAACCAATTTTGTATTACCAACACTAATGACATACTAATGTCATGGCATATAAATTTTATAACTGTGGTACTAACCATGATTCAATATCTAATTAAATTAAATTAATTATTTATTCTCATGTGGTGATAATCCAACGAGACTATAAGCATGGCTAAGTATATTAATCACATAACCCATATGACAGCTAATACTGCATCATTAAATAAATACACATCCTATGGTGACAATGTTATTATGACATTCAACTTATCAAATGAGGGATTAATCAACTAGGACAATAACTACTAGGTACAAAGATTTGTAATAAAATAGCAATGTATGATAATTTAAAATAAAATAAATAAGTAATAGATTTAAAAACTAAGTTTAACATGATCAAAGGACACAACTTACTTTTGCCTTGCTCAGTTAATTGCTCTTGATCTTCAAATTTTGTTTCAGCTCCGCTGAAGATGTGATCTAACAAGAGAGAAAACACAATAAATCACAAAAAATTAAATAAAATTTAAATAAATTTCAAAAACTGTAAAACTAGAACCAAAATATAGAGATTGATTTTAGACAAATTTAGAAAAAAGAATAGGGTCAATGAGAGATAGGATGAAAAATGATAGGTTATTGGAAAATCTAATTTAAAGGAAAATAATAAAAATTAATAAATATTACTGTGCTATGGACTCGACTCACGAGAAGATTGGTATACGGTGGACTCGGCTCATGGAATATTGCACACAACTGGAATTGCTGGCATGGCTGTTGACTAAGCATCTAGGGTTGACATGACGGTGGTGTGGCAAGGCACGTGTGCACTAGGGTTGAGTTGGTGGCTGAGCTAGCAGGGTGACATGGCTGACATGTGCCTGCTGACATGGCATTGCTACGTGGCACTTGGGATGGTTCGGAAGCTAAAATGGCGCTGACGTGGTACTGACACGTGATGACTTGTCGGATTTAGGACTGAGGTGGCACTGACATGGACGTTGACTGGGCTTAGCTGGTTCATAGGTGCATGGCATAGTGCGGGCTGACGTGTGGGGTCCAGCTATCAGTGACTTAGCTCACCTAGACTTGGCTCATGGAGCAGGTAAAGGGTCGCACGGGCATAGGTGTGGGATAGCGTCAGCGCTAATGTCGGCGGCATGAGGCGTGACGCGTCGCTTCGGCGCACAGAGAAGCGTGGCAGGGTAAGACGGCCGAGGGCGACAGCTACGCACAACAAGAACTCACCGGCAGCGGTTAGGCTCGGTGAATGGTGGCAGACGGCAAACGTGCTTCTACAGCGAACGAAGGGGACGACTGACGATCAAAGAAGATGGCCGACAATGCTAGCGGTGAGATCGGCGAAGCGGCTACAACGCACGAGCGAGGGTGAGTGGCTGAAGGGTGTGAAAAAAGAGGCGACTGCGACTACTTATGGCACAGACATTGAGGAGTCCACAGACGACACTGCTAGCGGTGGCTCGGACACGGACACCAAGTCCGAGGAGGCTACGACGCAAACACCGAGAAGAACTCGCTTCACACACGGCGACGGTCGATCTGGGATGATGAACAATGCTCAAGCAAACTGATGGATGATACATGGCATGGCATAGATCGGACGACTGCGACAGACTGCACGGATGAACAGTACCTTGCCCTTCAGATGGGTGACACGTGGCACTTTGAAACGATTCGTCGGTCGAAGCGAAACTTGGCCGGATGGCCGACATGTGTCAATAGAAGATCAGACGGCTAAGGCTCACTGGGCCAGATGAACAGTAATGGGCCCAGCCCAATATTTATTAAGAATGTTTGGGGCTTTCTAATTTTAGAAATTCAAATAAATAATTTTGAGCTCTAAAAACTAGCAAATAAATTCAAAAAATAGAAATATTTTAGAAAATTTCTTAAGACACAAGGAACCCAAATAAAATAGTTTTAGCACATGTTAATATTTATTTTATTTATATTAAATCCTTTTAATTAATAAAAATTTATTTTAAGTTTGTATTAAATTCAGAAAAATCTAAATGGTGAATTTTATTTTACTTCAAATAACACTGAAAATGAGGATGTTACACTACCACAACTGCTACTTTTGCTTGTTATGTTGCTGGTGGCATCCGCACCCGTGTCTAGGGGCGTAAACGGAGCGGATATTTTTCGACCGTCCATCCGTTCGTTTTAATTCGGATAGAATTCGGAGCAAATTTTTGGATATCCGAATGTTTTACCGGATACGGATACGGATTCGAATATTTTTTGCCGGATACGGAAACGGATTCAGAACAAACATTATCCGACGGATACGGAACTATCCGGATATTTTTTCGGATAGTTACCGGATATTTTTTCGGATAGTTACCGGATTCAAATTCGGATTCAACTCAGAATTAAATTCGGATTTGGATTCGGTTCGGGACAGCCCAACAGACACTTACTAAAAAAGCCATAACTTTCACAAGCGGAGTCCGATTCGAGTGTTCTTGTACTCGTTGGAAAGCTTATTTCAAGACCTATGCAATGGATAAGGTCTCATCTTCAAATACATCATAAATCATCTACTATGACCAAAATAATGTGATAGCATGTAGCTAGTTAGCTATTATTTGTTTAACTAGTCTCTATCATTTACATGCTACTTTGCTAACTAGAATTTACTGATTGCTTAACTTGTCCATTTCATCATGTGAAATTTTCTTGTTAAGCTACTAATATAGTTCCATTATGGATATGTACTATGGTGATTCATCCTTACACATGCGATATATATGATTTTTGTTTACGCGTATTATCCGACTAAATATTCGTGACCGAGACTAACCGTATTTGGAGCGTTCTGTATTCGCTCCGTATTCGTGACCGAGAACATCCATACTCGTATTCGTATCCGGCACTATCCGTGTCTGATTCCGACTCCGACAAAAAATATAGAAACGGATACGAAATAAACAGTATCCGTCTGTATCCGATCCATTTGCACCTCTACCCGTGTCACCCCCGATGGTGTAGATGGCAAAGCTGCAGGCAGAGATATCCATACTGCAGATTCTTTTGGTGTCGCGGAACTGGCTCTTTATTGCCATCCTAGTTGTGGCATTCAATGGTGAGGGGAACTTGTTGCTGTGCATCCTGCAACTTGGCGGCAACAAGTTCTCATAGGTGGATGTGCCAAGAGGGCTCGACAAGGATCTCTTGGCTGTGAACTTGAGGGGGGTAACAAACTGGAAGCGCCAACTCAGATTTAGTGCCAAGCTAATGACATGTCTGTGGAAAACCATCCCGGTTTGAGTCGAGGGTTTAAAGTGGACGATTTAGATAGTTGGAGTTTCCAAATCGAACGGTTTCATAATTTATGATTGAAAATCGAGCTGAGACCAAAGTTTAAGATTGAAAAGTGGACTTTTTCTAAATTAAAACACTGGTCTAGTTGGAACATAGGAAATTTTGTGGAATGGAAACATTTCTTAGAAGTGATGTTTGGTTGGTTTCCTTCAAAGTTTCTTAAAAAACACTCCTTATGTTGCAAGCCAAGCAATAGCATATCCCGAAAGACAATAAGTTTAAGGGGGTGTCGATCAGCTCTTAATATATTAGGCATGTTGTGCTAGTTGAGATAGTAGGTTCCAATGGAACGTCATTCGAACCATGAATTTTCATTATTAAGAAATGGATTTGTGATGCTTATTTACTTCTACATCTATGTCCACGATCACGTATGCCAAGGCATTGCAAGGAAGGAGATAATGGGAGTATGGGAGCCCTGGTCCCTTGTGGAACCTTTATTCCTATTATACACACATTTAAACCAATAGATGAAAATTAGAATCAGTCAAATACACATATCAAAGATAATCCAAAGACCAGGAAAGTCAACTTTGAGAGTGTTAGAGTAGTCGTACTCCTTTTGCATTTACTTCTATGTGTAGGGTTGTCTTTGCATATAGTTCCTTGTACTCTTCATATATATTACCTATTGGAACTCAGAATATACATACAATATTCATAACATGGTATCAGAGTTAGGACACTAACCTAGCTCTTTTTGCTGCCATCCCATCACCGATGCCGTTGCAGCTGTCGTCGACTGTTGCCATCGCCAATCCCAAGGCCACCATCACCCAAGTCATTCACGTACGGATCTGATGTAGTGCCGTTGCCTCCGCATGGATCAAGTGTTGATGTGGCTTTGCCTCCCGTTTGGCCCGCGTCTCTGGCCACTTCCTGGATGGATTTGGCACCACACCATCATCTATCGCCCCTGTTGCTGCCATTGCCACTGCTCGGGCCTCTGGACCATGCCACTGCTGACGTTATTCAAACCACGCCATCATCGCTTGGGCCTTCAAACCGCTCCGCCACCGCAGTCGACGATATCACCAGCCACCACTATCAACGTCATCATTGGTCGCTGCTGTCTTCGGAATCGTATCACATTGGTGAGAGAAACGGATATGATTTCTTTCAAAATATACTTTGCTTTCAGTTTCTAAAAAATAAGAAAAAACTTTCTTCACATCGATCTAACCGCCACACAGTGTAGTACCACTTATTAGACTTCGTTGCTTTGGTTGCTACGCTGTTCAACGTCACTTATCGATGGCTTCCGAGCCATCAACTGTGATCCCATTCTGGGAATAAAACTCTATGGGACGAACTGTAGGTTGTGGTCTTCACTTATAGAGATCACACTCGATGGTCTTCGCCTGTGGGGGCTTGTCACTGGTGCATGACCTTGTTCGCCATCGTTGGTTTGGCCTCCTTCCAGGTAGCCTACTTTTGCACCTCTTGTAGAAGATGAGGCCGCAAAAAAGGAGGCAGAGGCTGTTGCTGCTGATGATGCCTTTCAGTATGCTATTGACGTTTTTGAGTGCTAGTGTACTGATGAGGCCCATGCTGAAACCATCCTGGTGGTCAGCGTCGATAACTCCATCAAGTCAGATATTGTTGGTCTGTGCTCCACTCATTAGATTTAGAAGTACTTACACAAGCGATACTTGGCAGAGAAGTGATGCTCAATTTTTTTTACTTTAGCATGAGATGGAGACAATTTGCCAAGAGGGCTCCTCTGTCATGACTTTTACCAAGCTCTGGCCAGTCTTTAGCACCAGCTAGATGAGCTAGCCACTCTGCTTTGTCAAGAGTGTCATAAGGTGCAATAGGCGAATCATGACCACTTTCACCTTTATGACTTTGTTTATTGTCTTCTACTAGAATTTGAGCCTATCAGGGCTCAACTGTTGAGTTGCACCCCTTGATTGACTGTCACTGAGGCCTTTTTAACACTACGTGCTGAGGAGCTTCGCCATAGGTTAGCAGCATAGTCTGCTTCGGCTGTGCTTGATGCCTCTTCTTCTTCGATTACGTCGATGTTTTCTATTTCGACTGCAATCCCTACCCATGCGCCTGTTTCTTCTCTTGTTTTTGCACCAATTGGGATATAATACAACTACTGCAAAAACTTCAAACATAACTACTAGACTTGTGTGGTGCAAAAAAAAAAGCGGAACAAGGTGTGTGGAGGTGGACAATCTAGGGGGGCAGGAAGGCCTTTCCTCTACAGGATGATAGATCAACATGTTAGGTTCTCAGCGAGGTGATTTTGTTCAGCAACTTTGCTAGGCTCTACTTCAATAGCTCTCTCACAGTTTAATAGGTTCTACCAGTCTAGCTCAGATGTCTCCTCCAGGTAACTCCTGTGTTCTAGACTCTGGTGCCTCTTTCTACATGATACCGGACTCACATATCTCACTTCAGTATGATCTCCTATTTTTTCTATCTTTATTCAGACAGCTGATGGTACTCTTCTATCCGTCAACTGTTAGAGCATTCTTTTGTCCACTGATTTTTCTGTTCCAACTATTTTTTATATTCCCTAGCTTACCATACATCTCCTCGTGGGTTAGCTCGTAGATCTGGGCACCATCTATTGGCACGGCAGCCTTGTGGACGTCAATCAGTACGACTCCGGCAACGACCGGCGGCCGTGTACTGCACGATGGCGAAGAACGTCGAGCCGGACGCTGATGGCAACGGCGATCACTCCGGCGCTGGGGTTGCATATGTCACAACAGTGGGGACGGCGGCGGTGTAGCCTGCGTACGCGTGGATGTCTGATAGCCTGACAACGACGGCCGCGGAGAATTCGATGATGTGTCCGTGGGCTATGCAACAGTGAGCTCCGAGACGTCAAGTCAGACGTCGACGAGGTCGTAAGGAGAGGATGTTGATGCAGACTGGCCATTCTTCAGGCGAGTGCGGCCGTCGGAGTGGAGTATCGACAGAAACTTGGATGAGGACGTTGTTGATGCATCCGGCGAACGCGGTCGTCGTGGGCGCCTTGGCGTGGACAGAAGAGAGCCGGCCACAAACTCCGCATGCAGAACCTCCATGCCCTCTGCTAACTGTAGAGAGAGAAGGGAGTAAGGAAACCTCTGGCACTCACTGTCCAACAGGGAAGCGCCATGGCCGTAGATGGTCTAGCAATGCTTGGTGCCCTCCACACGGTCTTCGTGCTGTCGCCTTCTTGTGCTTTCTTCTTTGCACGTAGCCTTTCTTTTCTTCTCTCCTTTGCACGCGATCCTTTCCTTTCGAACTCCGCGTTACATCCGAACGGGATATAGCGAGATAATATTTCCATTTGAATGAGATACTATTCATGGGGATATGCTTCCATCCGAAGGAGATGCGATTAGAAATCAAACCTTTCCATATCATCGTCGTACGCGTGAATTTTGATTCAACCGGGCGCGCATGTACGTCAACATGCGCCTCCGGTGTGCTGTCTTCCAGTCTGTAAACACGTACATGCATCCAGAGGCAGGGAGTAAAGATTAGCACAGGCGTCACCTTGTCCTTCCACACGCGCCAGTTTACGTTTCCACTCGCGCTGCTGCTCTTCTTTCCACGCATAGCGATTAGCGAAGCGAGGCAGGCACTAGCTGGCTCGCCCCCTCTCTCTCCCTCTCCTCCTACATATATCGCATTCATTGGCCTCCTCTGTTCCCTCTGCCGACCACCGCCGCGAGTTCTTCTTCTGCCATTGGAGGGGCAACCTGCAAGGGATCGAGTTGAACCCATTAATACTAGATAGATATAGATAGATAGATAGATAGATCAAAGATACAGGTGCATACATAGAGAGGAGAGAGAGGGAGGGAGGGAGGGGAATGCGAGGAGCCGGAGCCATGGACGTCGACGGCGGCCGCCAGGTCTACCTTCCCCGCAGCCACGGCGACGCCGACGAAGACGGCAAGGAGAAAAGGACAGGTAAATTAAGCATGAATAATCTCTCCGTGCGTTCTTGCTTCTTCTCAATTCTGATCTGTTTTTTGCATGCTACTACATGATCGATAGAATCCTAATTTTCGGTGGGTGTTGGTAAACAAATCAAACGTATTCCTGGTTGAGTGAACTCCGTGAAGGGTAGAAGCACTACTCCATCCGTTTTTTTATTTGTTATTTTTGACGTTTCATAATCTCTAAGATATAATTTTAATCACCACTTCCATAATTTTATATTAAAATATATTAATAAAATTATAATATTATAAATATATTTTTAACAATAAATTTAATAATATAATTTTTTTATAACTAATCTAAATAGTTTTAAATATATTAATAGTTAAACTTTAAATAATGTAGAAAGTAAAGTAAAAAAGAATAGAGAACTCCTGATTTTGATGTGACTGCAGTCGTCACGCTTCGTGAACCGTAGTGTGCAGAACTGCATATAGGTAGGTAGGTGTACGACATTAATAGCCGATGTGAATTCGCGGAGCCACTCTCAGCTGAGCGACTGCCGTTCGGTTTTCTTTTACTGTTTATTTTTTGTTTTTTTGTTTTAGTTTTTTTTTATTTTTTGGTATTTCTTTACATTGTTTGTGATAGGTTAACATATTTTTTATTTTAAATTTTTTTAAATTTAATTAAATCAAATAAGCCAACTCAGTTACAGTAAAAAAAATCATAAGCCAACGCTATTTTGAACATCTTGTTTATGGCTTTTTTTTACTTTAGCTAGGTTATTTTTTACTGTAATTATATTGGCTTATTTAGCATAATTAAATTTAAAAAAAATTAAAAAAATAGAAAAAATATGCTAGCCCATCACGAACAATGCAAAGGAGTACGATAAAAAAGAAAAGACAAAAAAGTCTAAAAACTTAAAAAAACAAAATTAATGAATAGTGAAAAAATAGAAATTAAAAATCAGAAACTAAATTGAGCGGTGCAGAAGACGTGGCTTTGTGCGTGCTTGATGATCACTAATAATCGCAACACAACCTCAGATGCTACATCACCATGCACCATATATGTCATGTTTGGATTCTAGGTAGTAAAGTTTTGTGCATGCGATGGCTAGAATTGATTGCTGCCACCTGGCAGCTTGGATTTATGCGTGTGCGTCCTTATCAAATTTGGAAAAAAAATAGATAGATGTGCTCATACCCATCTTCTATTATATACTAAAAGTCAATATCATATTTTTTAGAGTTGCTAAGAAAAAAGAGAAATATGCTAAAAATTCTTCTAAAAAAAAGGAAAATATCTAACCTTTAATTTAGCAAGTCACAATTTTAAAGGTTTAGATTTCATAATTGACTAAGAGAAATAAGAATTATCTATATCCATACTAGTTATACACTTAGAGAAAGATATAGCCATCAATTTGACCGACCAGAATTATAACGGGTCATATTAAAATAAAGAGTTCATGTTAAGTATAATCCAACTTAAGAGAAATTCAAAATTAAAAATAAATAAATAATAGTAATTTAATTTCCATAAGATTTCCAAAGTAACATCAATAAATAACTAAAAATCATAATAATAATTAAATAAAATTTAGCAAGTTCAAAGAAAGACTTCATGTCAAGTACAATCTAAATTAAATATAAATTAGAATAAAAAATAAAATTAGCTATTCAATTTCATACGAATTTTAAAGTAAACACCTAAAAAACCTAAATTTGGAATAATAATTAAAAGGAAATATAAAATGATTTTCTTATACGAATTTTAGCCTAAAACTAAAAATAAATCCATGACAAGTATGATAAAAAACATGTAAATTCATAATAAAAATTAAAGTATTATTAGATATTTGATTTGTAAACAAATCTGAAACCTAAATTCTAAAAAAAATAAGAATTGTAAACATGTACTAATTGGGCACTCCGTTGAAACTCCTGTGTTAATCGGAAAAGATTTATGAATCTATCCCGCGGAACCAAGTTATAATAGCTCAGATTAAAAAAGAGTTCATATCAAGTATAATCCAAATTAACTAAAATTTAGAATACAAAATATAAAAAATTAGCAATTTGATTTTCATACGATATTTAAAGTAACATATATAAATAACTAAAATTTAAAATAACAATTATCAAATTAAAAATAGTCCATGTCAAGTAAAATCCAAGTTAACTAAAATTTAAGGGAAAATAGAAAAATTAGCAATTTGATTTCCATACGAATTTAAAAGTAAATCTTTGAAAATCAAAATCTATCTATTATATACTAAAAGTCGATGATATGAGTTTTATAGTTGCTAAGAAAAAGAGAAATAAGCTAAAAGTTCTTAAAAATCATCGTACCTTGATTTAGTTGACTCTTATTATGGTTAGTAAACGATTAACATTAGATATCTTAGATAAACAAGGGATCTTACAAGACAATGCTATCTATTATAGATCTAGATGAATCCAATAAATACAAAGAATCGTAGATGGTATGTACTAAAAGCCACATATGAAAGGAAAAAAGGATGTGGACGTACAGAATAAATAATTAAAAGCCATGCATGAGGAAAAAAAAACAAAAAGTGGCACTTGGCCAGAAAAAGGGAAACAAAAAAAGATGAGACCAATTATACTTAGCAATTTATAATCGACGGATGTTACCTGATAAATAAGAATAATAGCAAGAAATTCTCACAAAAAGCACCTATCTCTTAATTAGGGGGACCCTTATGATTAACAAATCATAACCAATGATTTTTCTTGATCTATGGAAGTGCGCATGAAGTTTATTTGCATCATGATATACATGTACGTATAGTTAGGGAACTCTTGTATAAAATTAAGTTACGGGATGCTAGAGATAGAATTAAACTTAAAGTGATCCACGAACAGACACGAACTTGCCTACAATATCCATTATAATTTGTATTCTTTTAATTGTATTAATATGGATACAACTATTGTCTCTATTATTACATATGCCGATTAAAAATTATAAAAAAAACAAGTCATACATATTTGGGAAATTAATATATTCAATAAGAATGGCTTATAATAGATGACAAGGATGGCTTGGCTACAAACAACATCTAGCTATAAAATGATTGGCAATTATTTTCTCTTAAAGATATAATCTATATTTTTTATTTTAACATATACTACTATACATTAATATCACAAATAAAACTAATTCTACAAACATGAAAATTAAAATGAATCGATAATGTTCTAAAAGTTCTAATATTTTAGTTATTTCATGTATCTACAACCCTTTATTTTCTCCACGTACTTCTTTTCTTATCCATCATACATATACTGCTAAACTAATTAAATACGATTTGAGAATGATGCCCGCGCAGTGCCCGGATCCACCTTGCTAGTTATCATTATTATTGGCTCTTGCCATCTGTAGTAAATAAATGTCTAAATTTGCCAGGATATTCATATATCATCTAGCTTTTGTCGTTCTTGTATGGAAATTCATGCATTGAATTTTCAGTCGTCGATGGTAGTACTTTGAATATTTTAGCTCGGAAAACAGAGAGAATCTGGCGGATATCTCCTACGGTCTTGCCTATATTATAGCTGAGTTCTTTTTTTATTTTTAATCAGCTTATATTTATACGAATTATAATAACTAGTTTTTAAATAGTACATTTTTTAAGACATGATCAATAACAAGATTATAGTAAAAAGTATACTATATTCAGTTGTACCGGTCAAAATCATATACGACTATTTTCTTATACGTATTACCTCTTACGAACAGATAAAATTCAAATATTTAAGTCATAACCTATATACCTAGAAGAACTCACCAATATATGACGTGGTGCGCCTCTCCTGAATGTATGAAGCACATGCATGCACGAGCAGACGTTTTGATGTACTTGTAGTGATACTCATTCACACTTTCAATTTGAGGCTACCAAAAATACTCGTTCCTCTAGGATTCCTTCATCTTGTATTTATTCCTATATTTGTCTTTCTTAATTTATCTATTTTGAAATAAATGTACAACCATTACTATTAAAGTTATAATATGCCTAAGGCTCTGTTCAAAAGTATTATGGCTTTTGGGTGAAATGACACTGTAGAGACTATTAGCTTTTTCTGAGATATTTAATTAAAAAAATGGGTAAAAATAGAAAAAAATATTGTTATATCTCTATAGATAATGTAAAGAAAAAAAAGTGGGGAAAAGGGGAAAAACTATGTTATGAAGTCAATGGGTACTTCAGAAGTGCTAACAGGTAACCACAGTCACAGACAGATAAATGGTGGGGGGTAAAATTGACCATAATACATGTGATAGTATAATAGTTAAAATTTATCAGACATTGTCACTCCAAAGAGAAGTCACAAGTCCAATTCTTAACAGAGGTTCCGTGCATAAACAATTCTTTTGGCCCAAAGTATATGTTCTACTTTGGATTACATACAAGAATTTCTTTGTAAATGCTCAACATCTCTCCGTTTAGCGGCTTGGTCTCTAGAACACGTGAATTTCACCAGAAACAATATAATTCCAACATGACTCACGTGGAATTCCTGCGTTCCATCTTTTCGCTTTAGCACCGTAAGACCTTGTTTAGGAGGCTTATTTCTGGGAGAGATCCAAGTGGATAGGTCAGGATTTTACTTTAAAATCCTGACCTTTCCTGACCAAAAATAGGTCTTTCAAATAATATCTAAATTTAAATATTTTGTCAGAGGAGTCGTGTAGATATCTTGACACAACGTAGCGTTCCCCTACCTTCAATTATTTAGGGGTTTCTTCCATAAAACTGACACGTCTTCCTAAAGTTGCCTCCATGGTTATTAAAGCGGTGCGGCGCCTCACCACCTTCACACAACAATATCGCTTATGGCGCGCGGCGTGGCAACGCCATATGACATGTGGTGTGGCGACATTATATGCATATCTTAACCTAGTTGGGCAGTAGCAAAAGCATATCATTATCAACTAGCAAAGCATATCAAAGAAAGAAAAAAAAGAAAGAAAGAAAAGGGTGCTTGTGGGCCGGCCCAAAGGCCCATGCCGGCCAAAGCATATATGGGGGCGACGGGGCAGGAGGGCTCCTGCCCTACTTCACTCCCCCGCCGTCGCCCTGCCCCCTAACCACCCTCCCCGGCTCCCCACATTCCCCATGCAGAGCCCCCGACTCGGAACCCCGCCCCCGTCTCCTCCCCTTCGATCTTGCCGCCGTCCTCACTACCTTCTCCGTCTCCAACGCCGCCTCCATCGCTCTTGCCGACAGCTCCCTCAGCCACGCCTCGCCTTCCCCGTCGCCCTGCGCCGCCGTTCCCTTGGATTGCGACAGATCCGGCTACGGCGACGGCGGATCCGGCGCCGGTGAAGCGGGAGGCAACGGCGGACTGGCGGCGGCGATGGATCCGACGCCGGTTAAGCGGAAGGCGACGACGGATCCGGCGCCGATGAAGCAGGAGGCAACGGCGGACTGGCGACGGCAAAGGATCCTGCGGATCCGGCTGCGGCGACGGCGGATCCGGCGCTGGTGAAGCGGGAGGCGATGGATCCCGCAGATCTGGCGGCTGCGATGGCGGATCTGGCGACGGCGACGACTCCCTCGGTCCCTCCTTGCTTTTCGCCGTCCGGACGGCATACACCTCCATGTCGTCCGGACGGTATACACCTCCGGTCCCCCACGGCGATATGGCGACGAGATATCGTCGATATCTCGACGCCTTAATAACCATGGTTGCCTCATGGTGGCGTAGGCATAGGTAAAACAGACCAGAAAAGAAAGAACGGTCGCCATGGAAGAAGAGGCGACCAGTGTCGAGCGCCTTGAATGAATGTTGCCAAATCCAACAGCGGTGCCATACACGTTAACTTGTCCTACTCTAGATCATCTATCCCACTATCTTAGCCGCTATCAGTAGCGGACCCAAGAATAAATTATACCTAGGGCGGAGTACTATAAGATCAAGAACCGATTTTCAGCAAAAACCAATGCATTTACTAGTTTACATATTCTAGGTAAATTTTGACAAACTATCAAAACAGTATAGTATCCTATCTATCTTTATTATCAATATAGTATCCTATCTATCTTTATTATCTTTGATCTGCAAGTGTGACAAGTATTTTCCCGGGAGTTTTTTGGTGATGCAAGTATCACAAGGAAGAAATGCAGGCCTTATATTTATGTTTTACAAGGTTTCATTTTAAGACAGTTTTATCATGTATAGTGTAATTGTTTGCCAAGACATAGATTTCTACATTTCATATACTAGTAACTAGTAAGTAGTAATAGCCTAATAGGGAAGTTAAAAATGCCATCGGGAGCCTAATTTCCACAGTTTGAATAATTGAGGCCTAAAGATTTGTATTCCCATCGGGAATTCGGGATCCTATGCTCTTGCCATTCTTGGTATAATTTTCTTGCTTTTCAACAATCACAAGCATATTTGCACCCTGAATTTAAACAATGTGAGCAGAAATCTGCATTCTGAACAAAGAACGGACGATTCAATCCAATCCAATCTTGGGTTGTGAAATCTAGAGGAAGATCAATTCAATATGACATGAATTTGGAAGATCGCAGAAATTACGCACTAGGAGGCACCAGAGCAGATCCTGAGAACGAGACCATGAGAGTGATGTAGACGCACCCAATAGCTATTGGAGTCGTCGACTTCGGGGAAGCCGGTGACGGACTGCTGGCCGCTGCCGGAGCCGTAGGGCACGTCGTGCGAGTGCAGCCGGTGCTTTGTCTTCTCGTGCATCAGCTTCACCGTGCTCCCGTACGTCACTTGCAACGCCACACAGATCCAGATAAACCCAATCACTAATTAAAAGAGAAGCAATCTTTCCGCAGATCTTAAGATCTGGGAAGCGGACCTCGAGCCCCTCTTCCGCCGCGGGGGCAGCGGCGGCCCTGTCGACCCCGAAGCTGGCGCCGAGCAGGAGCGCGACGGCGAGCGCGAGGATGGAGGTGGCCATGGCAACGACGGCCGTGCGACGGGACCTCGGCGGCCACAACGGTGATGGAGAGGAGGAAGAGGAGGCGGCGTTGGCTTGGCCTTTCCCCTTGGCGGCGGTGGAAGCCCGAGTCACCACACGCATTGAACTGAACTGACACCGGCCCGGAGCTCGGGCGGCCGCCCGAGCATGCCCGAAGGGTGGGTCCGCCCCTGGCCGCTGTTATCCTTCGTAAATTTTATAGGAGAAAACTTTAGGCTTTGTTTTAAAGTGTGTTGTGACTTTTGTTTTTTAGCTTTTTGTTGAAATGATACTGTAACGGCTGTTAGATTTTTTTAAAGTTATTTAATTAAAAAATAAAGAAAAAAAAAGGAAAAAATCATTATATTTCTACAGATAATACAAAGAAAAAAGAGAAAAAGAATAAACCGTATTAAAAACCAATATGTTTTAAACGACTTTTAACTTTTAGAAGTTAGAAACCATCGATGTTTGGAACGGACCTTGAATTTGCCATAGGAGGGAGTACCATTGTGTGTATTCGATTTGATTCAATTTTCTTAACTTTGGACATGTTTGAAGATTTGGGGAGCGAGAGTGGTGAAGAGCATACATTGCCGTGTTCGGCTAAGCCATCTTAGGATCCGGCTCGCCGATGCATCGTGGTACCACCTCCGCCGAAAGCCCCCTTCTTTTTCCTTCATTTTTTTTCTAGCATACTTTGGAGTTTTTTCTGGCACCAGAGGTGGCCATCTTCTTCGCCTCTGGTGCCAAAGGCAACGACCGCCATGGGGGCGGCTGTGAGCAGAAGTGGCCGTGCAAGACACGATTGATAATGGTGCAAGGGAGCAAGTGGTGGCGGAGGAGGAGGAAGACCGACAAGCGTCGCTAGTGTCGGTGAGGTGGGGCAAGGCGAGAGCTTAGGAGCGGGAGCGTCGCACTGTCGCGGTACTCGCGGACGCAGGATGCGAAGAAAAAAATAGTTGACAATAAAAAAATAGACCTTTTCCCTCTTCAGAATGCTACGCTCTTAGGTGTTCATGCACTACTACAGAAAACCGTATCACAGACGGTTCAAAAACGACATCACAGATGGTTTTCTGAACTGTCTGAATTTATGGATCAGTGATAATCGAAGGTTATCACAGACGGTTTTCGAACCGTCTGTGAAGTAAATATCACAGACGGTTTGTAACTAAAAACCGTCTGTGATAGCTATCATCGTAGACGGTTTGTATGAAAAAATCGTCTGTGATATAGTAATATCATAGACGGTTTGTACAAAAAAACCGTCTGTGATATATCAATATCACAGACGGTTTGTTACCTAAAACTGTCTGTGATATGGATATATCACAGACGGTTGTGGGTAACAAATAGTCTGTGATATTGATATATCACAGACGGTTTTTGCTTACAAACCGTCTGTGATATGCCTATATCACAGACGGTTTTTTCATATAAACCATCTGCGATGATAGCTATCACAGACGGTTTTTAATTACAAACCGTCTGTAATATTTTATCCTGCCCCTAAATCTATTTCTGTTAATTGGCTAGCCTCAGGAAATGCTAGCCATACCCTCTGAAACAAGCAGATCAACATATACTTGTATACAGACAATTGACATATCAATTTATTTCAGAAACATATAACATCCAATTCACATCTCAATTCATTTGACAAACATAAAACATCCATTTCACAAATCAATTAATTGAAATGAAGTAAAATATCCACTAACAAATACACAATTACAAAAGATCTACATTGCATTCGCAGATCAACATGTATATATATATTGCATTGTGATAAGAGCAATAAAAAAATAATTGTGGGTTGTGAAACTCTCCCTTTGGTTTTAGGACTTGAGCCACCAAAAAGTACGCGGACCTCCTAGAATTCCTTCAAGGGTGGCCTGTGACAATGCAGTTTTCGGGAAAGACGCAGTCTGTCGATAGGAGTATCAATGTGCATATATATATAACTTGATAAGTATGAAGTAATTGTGGGAATATTGACAAACTTTAGAATTGGGATTGGTGATCTTCGAGGAATCGAGGAGTAGTCTCATATGGTGGCAAACGTAGAATTCACACATGTTGCCCGGCTTCTGCTGGTGGCACTGCAAAAAATAGAATGTGTTAATTCAGGAGGCATTAATACTACCAACTGTTGCATAGGATTAATTAATATGTACTAGCAAATACCTTAAAGTTTCGATCATGTGTCACGGGTTTGGCCCCTTGCATCGAGAGCTGTGCCATTTCAATGTATGTCGTGAACGCCCTACGTGATTCAAAAAAGTTGACCTTAGTCATTCAGAAGGAAAGAAAGAGTACAATATAGGTATATATGGAGAAAATGTACTTACCTATCGATTACTTTGCTGACAACTGTGTAGTCGGTTTTATTCTTACTTAGGGAATCAAGGTATATTGCCCTTTTCCACTTTGGTATAATTACTATTAAAATCCAATGAAACTCCTGATTGTAGGGTATCAGTACATATTCCTTATCACGGTAAGCCAGCAGTGATGCTGCAATGTACCTCTCGACGACGCCAGCATCCTCGTTGATGGTATAACTGGTGACCATGTGTGGGTCCAAGAAACCAACCGATGATTTGGATAATCTAGCTTCAGTCACCATGTATCTATATACACATACACGAAAGCAACAAATTATAGATGACATTTATCGGTATGACATGAACAGAGACTGTGATTGTACACACTTACAGCGTCCAGCATCGAACGAGTGAGGCGTCGAGAGCGTTGAGCGTGAAAAGATTAAATAAATCGTCGAAGGTCACCACGAAGACACCATCTTGAAATTCGTGCTAGAAATGATGATATCTGAATTTGACAGTGATACCTGTGCACCGTTCTCTCTCTGGCTTGTTGGATTGTTCCATATACCAAGTGTGTAATTTGATGCAACTCATTGGTAGGAGTGGGAGGCGCTTCACCGGGTCGATCATCGGCTCGCCAAGCACGAATTTGCGGGCCAATGGCAGGTACGGGATATCATCATCGGTCTTCTTTACATTGCCCTTGCTGCCTCGGCTGTAGGTTGACTGTAAAGGTAGCACCGGTGGAAGTTATTGTACTGGGAATAGCTCCCGTGGACTCATCACCGGTGCAGGTAGCGGTGATGGAGATGGATCTTGTGGAGATGGCACCAGTGCAAGTTGCTCTGGTTCGTATTGCTCTTGTTTACCTGCCGTCGGTGAAGAAGCCTCTAGACAGATGTCTTTTTTGGGCCACTGGATGAAGGTTCTAATGGCTTGCCCTAGAGTCACGATTTCGTCGTTGGGGGGATTCGGTAGCGGGACGACATCAAAATTGGCATGCACACCATCCACAGACACTTTTTTGAAGCCTGGGGCTAAAGGTGCACGGTGCACCATGGCCCCTTCACCGGACGGATATGCCAGGCCCCAAGCAACGCACAAGGCAACAGAGGAATATCTCACTTGGAGTTTGCACTTCGTAGCTTGTAAGATGTCGTCCACAGGAAATCTGCTCTCGTTTTCCGTCGTAGGATTGGATGCGCAGCTACTCCAACGGTTAGGGGGCTGGCTAGCACAGGAGCGGCGGTGGCCTGCTGATTTTCTTCTATTTGTCTTCGCACCTCATCTCTGATGTAATCAGCAAGCTCCTCTCTAAGAGATGCCTTGATCTCCTCTCGTAGCCGTGCGTCACGCTCGGTTTTGTTTCTCTTCCTACTCCGATACAATTCGGGGTTATTTGAGAAACCTTGATTCCAAGGAACATAAAACCCAAGGCCTCTCGTACGACCTGGGTGCTCCTTGTTTCCTAGTGCTGCGGAGAGTATATCTTTCTCCCTAATTGACCGGAATGATCCCTGAGAAGATTCGACACTCAGTGCATCCTGCAAGAGCCCGACATGTCATTTAATTTTCAGGGAAGTAGTGGAGTAATTACAAGCTACGTAGTTCGATATCTTATCAGGCGGTGGGACACTTCCTGGTCTGCAGGGTTTCGGAAGGAGATGTCCCCCGACGACGTGGTAGATGACCTCGCTCTAATCCAATTTCGAGCGCATTCATCCGGGATGGTGGCAAATGGTCGGGCGGTGTTCCGCAGGATTGCCTGTTCGTCCTCCTGCCTCCATTGCGGGATTTTACCCATATACCCAGCTGTGCCGAGTCTGTGGAGATGTGTGTTTTTTGCCTGGAGGGCCATGTGCGCTGCGCTTGCACTTCTGAAAGCTTCGGTCGTCTTCATCGCCTTAAACTCGTCCCATTGTGGATCCAGGAATGGATACCTGTTATAGGGCGTTAGATCCTTCTGCACATAGTCCTTGAGAAGCACGCTCTTGAAGTTCATCCATGCTTTGCACGCCGCTGCCAACGCATGTCGTTGCACGGAGTCGTGGTATTCTTCTGGGATCTCGAACGATGCAAAAATCTCTGTCAGCAGCTCACGTTTTCGAGTCTCACTCACGCTCTTCGATGAATCGAATGTGATCTCAATTCGTTCTCGTGCAACTATTCCGATCGTTCTTCGAAATGCCCTTGCTGCTTTCTGAGGAAGGAGAGGGGTCCCAGATCTATCGACATCTGTGATGGTAAATCGGCCCTCGGGCTTTTTCGATAGTCCCCTTGCTTTGCGTGTTGATTTTGGAGCAGACGCTTCCGGCAATGATATTGGAGAATGCGCGGATGACATGTTGGCCTTCTCATATATACTTAAATAGTGCGGTATAAACACATACTTAAATTTAATTCTAATATATGTATACATATATTCAAGAATACATATACATATCTAAGTTCATTAGCAACATATATATACATATACATATGCATATGCATAACAGTAAGATTTAACAACAATAAGATTTATGAAATAACAAGAATATATGTTCAAGTGTCTATTCTTTCCTAGATATACAACATGCATGATACCAGAGGTCTATTCTTTCAAGTGTCTGGGACGGCGACGGGCTTAACTCGACAGAGGCGGCTGGCGACAGGCTCGAAGACGGCGACGGTCTCGGGGGGACGGAGGTGGCCGGTGACGGGCTCGGGGACCGAAGGCGGCCGGCGACGGGCTCGGGGGACGGCGGCGGCGACGGGCTCGGGGGATCGGGAGAGCGACTAAGTCAATTGGTTGGTATTGCTAATAACTGGTAGTGTACGCGCAAAACCCTAGCTGGGGCTTTAAATAAAGCCTTATTACAGACGGTTCTAAGTTTAGAACCGTTTGTGATAATAAATATCATAGACGGTTATGAGAGAAGAACCGTCTGTGATATATATGATATCACAGACGGTTCGGCATTTAGAACCGTCTGTGATACTAACTATCACAGACGGTTCTAAGCATAGAACCGTCTGTGATAGTAATCACAGACGGTTTTAAACTTACAACGGTCTGTAATAAGCCTTTGCCCGGCTGTAGTTAAACATTAATATAACTGCACCAACCAGCATTAAATAAGCCTTTGCCCAGCTGTAGTTATTTCTTTATAACAACCTAGTATATTTCTTTACAACAGCCCAATGAACATAGAGATACATTTGTATGACTCATACATTCTCAAAATTCACCTATATATCATACATTTTTATTTATACATAAATTCCAATTCACATAAGTACATACCATACATGCATTGTTATATACATTAATGCAAATGCCCACATATATGTCGCCATTCTTATTCCACTTGCTTATTTTCTTTAAAAATTAACCCTTCATGATGATCAATGCGTACGTAACTAGTTTCGTCACGTTCGTCGTCGACCCTTATGCCATTTTCAAAAAGAGGTAACTCATCAAATTGATTGTATTCTTCCTCGTCCACTACATTCTCTATTCCGACAATTCTCCTTTTTCCATAAAGAACTACATGGCGCTTCTTATTTGCCGGGTCGGTTACATAGAAAACTTGAACAACTTGGTTGGTGAGTACGAATGGTTCGTCTTTGTACCCGACACGTTGTAGGTCCACGGTAGTAACACCGTACTTGTCAACCTTCACCTGTGGGAGATGCACCCAACGACAGCAAAATAAGGGGATCTTGAAAACCACGTAGTCGAGCTCCCAAATCTCTTCTATGAACCCATAGTACGAAGTTTCTCACCCCATCGATCGAACGCATCTATGCGGACACCGCTGTTCTGGTTAGTGCTCTTTACATCCTGAGCATGTGTGTAGAATGTGTACCCATTTATGTCATATCCTTGCCATGTCACACTTGTAAATGTTGACCCTTTTGCCAACCATGTCAGTATCTCACTTGACGAGCTCCTAACGATTTGTTCCTTCAACCATTGGTTGAACCGACTGTTGTGTTGTCTCATGATCCAAACATCCGGCCGTTTCGGATTCTGTTGCCGAAGCACATCCTTGTGCTGGTCGACATAAGGGGCCACTTCAGTCATGTGTTGCAAGACCGTGAAATGGGCTTGTGCATACGCGTCCATATCTGGAGTGATTGTTTTCCTTCCTATAGTTCCGATACCCTTGAGCCTCCCCTCTTGGCGAGATTGAGGCACACCTATCGGTTAAATCTGAGCCATATAATCGACACAAAACTCAATAACTTCTTCGCTTCCATAACCTTCGACGATGCTGCCCTCCGACCGAGATCGATTCCGTACATAGGACTTGAGAATTTCCATGAACCTCTCAAACGGGTACATACTATGTAGGAATACGGGCCTGCATATTTTTATCTCCCACACAACGTGAACAATGAGATGGACCATGATATCAAAAAATAAAGGAGGAAAATACATCTCAAGCTGACATAGAGTCATAACCACCTCGTCCTACAGAGTATCTAGTCCTTCAGGATCGACGACCTACTGAGCAATTGTGTTAAAGAAATAACATAGCCTCATGATTGTCTCTCGGATTTTGATCGGCAAAATATTTCGAATTGAAATAGAGAGCATCTGTGTCATCAGCACATGACAATCATGAGACTTCATTCCATTTAACTTCAAATCTTGCTTCGAAACAAGTTTCTTTACATTGCTGGAGTAACCAGACGGAACTTTGACACCATGCAAGCACAGGCATAGTTCTGTTTTCTCGACCTTGGACAGAGTGTAACACGCAGGGGGAATGTACGTTTGTCCATTATCTATTGTTCTCGGTGCTAACTCACGTCTGATGTCCATATCAGCCAAGTCAAGCCGTGCGTTGATGCCGTCTTTTGTTTTATCACGAATATTGAGTAAGAGACCAATCAAGTTGTCATATACATTCTTTTCTACGTGCATGACGTTGATGCAGTGTCGAACATCTAGGTACTCCCAATAAGGTAAGTCCCAAAATATTGATCTCTTCTTCCAGATGTTCTTCTCACGACCCCTCAATTTACGTCCCTTTCCGAGGACAACATCTAAATCGTTTACCATATTATAAGCCTTTTTTCCGCTTAAATGCCTTGGAGCTGAACCGTCCTCCTTCTCTCCGTCAAATTGTTTCTTCATCTTGCGGTATAGGTGAGCCCTCCGAAGGAATCGGCGGTGACGCATATACACGGTTTTACGTGAGTGTTTCAGCCACACACTCTCGGTACTATCTAAGCAGTGAGTACAAGTTTTGGCACCTTTTGTACTTTGGCCCGACATGTTAGCAATGGCAGGATAATAATTTATGGTGCAGAACAATAAGGAGCGCAAAGTGAAATTCTCTCGTTTGTATGCATCCCATACCTGTACCCCCTCGTCCCACGGTACTTTTAGATCTTCCACCAACGGCGCTAGGTACACATCAATATCATTCTCAGGTTGCTTTGGCCCTTAGATAAGTATCGACAGTAAAATATACTTTCGCTTCATGCACAACCAAGGTAGAAGGTTATAGATGCAAAGAGTCACAGGCCAAGTGCTATGTCGGCTGCTCATGCTACTGAAAGGATTCATTCCATCTGTACTCAATCCAAACCTTATATTCCTCGGTTCTGCACCGAAATCTGCAAAGCATCTATCGATGTTTCTCCACTGGGTGGAATCAGCAAGGTGTCTCAGCATTCCATCCTTCTTGCGCTCCTCTAAGTGCCATCGCAGCAGTTTTGCCTCATTTGGATTCGTAAAAAACCGCTTCAAACGGGGAATTATAGGAAGATACCATGCCACCTTTCCAGGAGGTCCTCTCTTTACCTCTGTTCCCTCGCCATCATCATCTGATTGATTGTTACGTTTGTATTGGGGTGCGTTGCACACCGGACAGATATGCATGTTTGCATACTCTTTACGGTAGACGATACAGTCGTTCGGACATGCATGTATTCTTTCTACTTTCATTCCCAATAGACAAAGAACCTTCTTAGCTTTATACGTGGTTTTAGGCAACACATTTCCCTCCGGAAGCATATCCGCTAAAAGACCTAGCAGCGCCGTGAAACTCTTGTCGGACCAACCGTTGCTTGCCTTCAATTTCAACAGTTCAAGCACAGCTGACAACCGTGTACTTTGACTCGCAAAGACGTGAACAAAGGTTTCTCTGAGTCCTCCATCAAGCCTCGGAATTTAATATACTCTCTCTCATCATAGTTCTCTTCTACATCACGAAGCATCTGATCCAGATTGTCATCGTGCAGCCTATCCAAATCCGAACCACAATTATCATCCGGCAACATATCATTGACTTCACCGGCGATGTCATCCGATGGCATATCATTGACTTCGCCATGACTGGTCCAACACGTATACTCCTTTATGAAACCCCTCCGAATCAAGTGCGCTTCAATCTGCTCTCGATTCTTAAACATCTTTAAATTCTCACAGTCAGTGCATGGACAATATATATATTCCACCCCTTATTCAACATATCCTCCTCGGCAGCTCTTGTAAAAGCAGACACGCCATTGATGTACTCTTCACTGACACGGTTTGCGGTATTATGCACATATATAACAACTTAGTATTAAAATTAATTTAATTAATTATTACTATATATATACCACATGCATTGAGGCTAGCTACATCTAAATTAGCTAGTTCTTCAAAGTATATATATAACAGTTCACCAAAAATTAATTAGCTAGCTAGATCAAACTTATTTTGATATTGCAACCAAAAAGAAATTTCATTACTAACCATATCTAGGGCAACCAAGAACTCAATGAATCTCCTACCAAATAAGCCTCTTTCCACCAAATAAAAATGGCCTGAAAGCCTTTCCACCTCTAGCTGCAGCACCGACTAGATCTGGATCGAAATGAAGATAGATGCGATCTGAGCGGCATAATAAATACATAGCAGCATTATCACAGATGGTTTTTTAAAAAAATCCGTCTGTGATACATGACTATCACAGACAGTTTGTAGTTAAAAACCGTCTGTGATATCACAGACGATTTTTACTAAACAACCGTCTGTGATATCAACCATCACAAAGCGTTTTTAGTTAAAACCGCTCGTGATATTCTCGATATCGCGACGGTTCATTGGTAAGAACCGTCTGTGATGGTTGATTATCACAGACGGTTCGTTGGTAAGAACCGTCCGTGATACTCAGCACAGACGGTCTCCAAAATAAAACCGTCTGTGATAGATCCATTGGGACTCGGTAGCGACTATCATTATACGAAGCGTCTCGGCATACGAACTGTCTCGATCATTACTGTTTGGTATACGAACCGTCTCTGCTAAAGGTTAAATATGCGCGTTGGCCTAATTCTCACGCAGTACATGCAATATGGCTTCAGTGATCATCTGCTTCCTCTCATTTGTTCATCAAGAGTTGTTCGGTCGGAACCTTACACAGGCGGCGAGCAATTTACATCTGGAGCAGCTTCTCTTTCTTGCATCCGTCAGCTCGACCTGATCATCCGCCGTCGACGGAGGCATCTCGCTGCCACTCAAGAAAGAGAAACAGCTCTCACCCTGGTTCTTCTCAATAATGTGCACAGAGCGGAAGAAGATCTTGTAGCATTGGACAGACTGATGGATAGCATTGCCGATCAAGCAGAAATGGCACATTCTGAGAAAACTTACAATGCAATCCTCTACGACATTATGGGCTATGCTACTGATCATTTGCCCAGGCTGGAGGAGGAAGTGCTGAGGGCAAGGACAATCTTAACGGCGTTCGAGAACTCAGCGGCTGATCCAACTCCCAATGTTGAAGAAGAAGCGTACGAAGCCCTGAAGATTAGAATCTGGGAATCTCTTTATGTGCGACATTTGTAATAAATTTGCCTTTAATTTATGATCTCTTGTCTCAGTAGTTCTGTAGGTTATAAGTTATTAGAAGCAACGTATAATACAAACCGTTCTATAGTTATATATTAACATCGGAAGACAACATCACAGACGGGTTTGTATTACATACCGTCTGTGATAATTCTAAGATTATCACAGACGGTTTGTAATACAAACCGCTCGTGATAAGCGATTATCACGTATAGTTTTAAATAAAAATCGCTCGTGATAATTCCAGATATCACGACGGTTTTAATAAAACCGCTCGCGATATCAAATATCACGCATAGTTCATTGGTAAGAACGGTCTGTGATACTCGTTTTCTCCGACGCCATCAACACAGACAGTGTCCAAATGAAAACCGTCTGTTTTAATGTCCATCACAGACAGTTTTGTCAAACCGTCTGTGATTTAGCGTCTAGTATTAGGTTTTCTGTAGTAGTGATGCATGTTTGCAAAATCTGTGTAAACGATGGACGTGTATGTATATACGTGCAGGCGGGTGGCACGTCTAGTTCTGCGCCTTTTGCCAGTACGCCAACATGTTCGGCACCGGCATCGGATACACCATCACAGCATCGATCAGCCCCGCGTAAGCCCCTAGACCTGTACATCAGCGCCATTAACTTGTTTGAGATGGATGCACGACTGATCGATGTTGGTTTGGATCGCCGGTCATGCATGTACAACCTGCGATTAATGGACGTAATACGCGCGTGCGCGTGCAGTGCTATCAACAAGTGCAACTGCTTCCACCGACGCGGGCATCAGGCGGACTGTAGCCAGTGTTGACACTAATATAGTTTTGTCGAGTCAAGTTCAGAATAAGCAAACTGCACAGTTTCTGCAGTCTTCAGGTGGCAGGAAGGCTGAAGCAGAAGTTCAGTTTGAGTCCAGAGTTTCAGTCCGTCAGAAAGTTCAGGTTTCGGCAACTGAGATGGCAATCTGCGCGGGAATCTGAATTTTCAGTCTTTGAGTTGTTTTGTATTTTGTTTTCAATGAAAGTTTGTGGTCCGGTTAATTGGGATCATGGACCAGTTTAGTAGCCAGGTTTGCTGGTTTTTCGGTAGCTCAGTTGCGTCGTGTGAGTTAGTGACTCTCCTGTATTTTCGCACTGGACTGTAGCACGTCCAGAGTCAGTTCTTCAGAGTAAATGGAAAAACACTCTCAAGTTCAGAGAGGAAAATCTCGTGTGTTTCTTCTCCATTTGCTTCCAGATTTTGTATGTCTGCAGGTTGGGCATCCTAGATCCAACAGCCAGGACTTGAGCACGTACATCGTCGCGTTCGGGGCGGTGCAGGTCATCTTCTGCCAGCTTCCCAGCTTCCACAAGCTCTGGTGGCTCTCCATCGTCGCCGCCGTCATGTCCTACTCCTACGCCGCCATCGCTGTCGGCCTCTCGCTCGCGCGGACCATCTCAGGTACTCCATCTAGCTTATAGCATATACTGTCAAACGGAGGGAGTACTGCACCACTGCAACGCATCGTGATGGTGTGTGAGTGCATCTATGCCAGGTCCCAGGGGGAAGACGACGTTGACCGGCACGTAGGTCGGGGTGGACGTCGACTCGGCGCAGAAGATGTGGATGACGTTCCAGGCCCTTGGCAACGTCGCCTTCGCCTACTCCTACGCCATAGTTCTCATCGAAATCCAGGTCCCCTAGAATCTACGCTGCTCCATCGAGTTAATTGCTAGTGTTTTACTTGGTTATTGACTTGCGATGGTGATATCGATGGCGCACACGCGCATGCAGGACACGTTGCGGTCTCCTCCGGCGGAGAACAAGACGATGTGGCGAGCGACGATGATGGGCATCTCCACGACCACGGCCTTCTACATGCTGTGCGCCTGCCTCAGCTACTCGGTGTTCGGCAACGCTGCGCAGGGGAACATCCTCACGGGGTTCGGCTTCTACGAGCCCTACTGGCTCGTCGACTTCGCCAACGCCTGCATCGTCGTCCATCTCGTCGGCGGGTTCCAGGTGTTTTGCCAGCTGCTGTTTGCGGCGGTGGAGGGCGCCATGGAGCGGCGGTTCCCGGAGCGACGTCGGCCCGGGGCGGCGGTGTGAACATGTTCCGGCTGGTGTGGTGGACGGCGTTTGTGGGCGTGATCACGTTCCTGGCCATCGTGATGCCCTTCTTCAACAGCATCCTCGGCATTCTCGGCAGCATCGCCTTCTGGCCGCTGACCGTGTTCTTCCCCGTGGAGATGTACATCCGGCAGTAGCAGATCCCGCGGTTCAGCACCAAGTGGGCGGCGCTGGAGAGCCTCAGCTTCATCTGCTTCCTCGTCACCGTCACCGCCTGCGTCTCCTCCTTCCAGGGCGTCCGCGACGCGCTCAAGACCTACGTGCCATTCAAGACTAGGATGTGAGGGAGACACTCTGTGTGCCCCTTGCTGGCTTGGTCTTTTGCGTTATGGTAGTTCAGGATTGATGGGCAATAATCACCTACTCTTTTGGCCTCTGAATTCAACTTGATCTCAGAACCATGCGATGGATTCGATCAAGCGGTTCGTATGCATGCGAGTGTAGTGGTGAACTCGAATACTCGATTCAGGCAATTGCAGTGGTTGCAGTGTTGTTATTGACGGTATCAGTTTGTCGACGATCACATTGCTGTCTTTAGCTATCCTAACCAGCCTAATAGTATTGGATTTTCAAATCCTAGGTGTGATCCTAGGTATGAATTAGTTAGCCTAACACCAAAGTCAGATCCACTATGCCCTCAAGCTTGTGACCCTACTGAACTTCTAAGAAATTCCAATAGAAGTCACAGCCAATTCTTCAACTCAGAAGACCCTCACAGTAAACAACATAAAGTGTGTTGGAGTAAAAGAAGTGCCCATTGTAAGGAATACCCCAATGTCTTCCCCGAAAGAATTACTCGGCATGTCGTCAGACAGAGATTTAGAGTTTATCATAGAATTGGCATCTGGCACTGTGCCTATATCAAAAAAGTTGTATTACATACCCACCAATGAGTTGGAAGAGCTAACAAACACTACTACAAAAAGGTTTATATTAGACGCTTCATCACAGACGGTTTATAAAAACCGCCTGTATTAAATGTAATCACAGACGGTTTTTATCAAGAACCGTTTGTAATATTGCCAATATCACAGACGGTTCTTAATTAAGAATCGTCTGTGATATTGCGGAATATCACAGACGGTTCTTAATTAAGATAAGAACCGTCTGTGATAAGCCAACATCACAGACGGTTCTCAATTAAGAACCGTCTATGATATTGCGGAATATCACAGACGGTTCTTAATTGAGAACCGTCTGTGATGTTAGTCTATCACAGATGGTTCTTAATTAATAACCATATGTAATATGTTTCTCGCCTCACACATCTCTAAAATTTCATAATTTCCCGCCAGAGTTCGAGTAGAATTCCGTTTTGACACACCTTCAGTAAACGAGCATAACTTTTGCATACGGTGTCTGTTTTCGACGTTTTTGTATTCGTTGGAAAGCTAACGACGAGCCCGATAAAAAAATGACCGGCTTGTGCCAGTCGACCTTGAAGACCCCTAAAATCGGCCATTTGTAGTCTCAAATTCAAATTAGAAGTTTGAATCCTATTTTTACCAAAATTTTTGATCTTTCCTTCGAAATTTGGGGTTTATCTCAACTGCAAAGTTGTAGATCTCATCGAAACCTTTCAAATGAGTATATATAAGCCATACAGAACTTTGCTATTTCATACTTTGAGACTAATTGTTTATATTGTATCAGTATATATATAGTTAATATCATAGACGATTCTTAATGTGATGTTTTACAGACGGTTCTTGGTAAGAACCGTCTGTGATAAATTGGTCACTGATCGCTGGGCCCATCAATCCTCTCCAACCCAATTTCAGCTAATAGAAACCGACCAGCTCACCCCACAGATCGTCCCACTTCTCCCTCCCCTATAAATACTCACCTGAACCCATCCCCTACCCTTTATGCGATCAAAATCTCTCAGGCTCCTTACTGTCTCCTCCTCAATCGACCTCTTTGTGGTTATGGCTCTCTCCATTGTTTCTTCTAGTATTTGATTTTGTAATTTTGTGTTGCTACTTTGTGGCGTTTAGAGCTTCCTCCCTCCATTGTTTCTTCTAGTATTTGATTATGTAACTTTGTGTTGTTAATTTATGATGTTTAGGGCTTCCTCCATCCATTGTTTCTTCTACTTACAGTGGGGTGGCCACCAAGAAGGTCTACCCGAGCTGCATCAGAGACGAGAGGCATAGCTTGTGATATTGTAACAGTGGATTGTAATCTTGTGGTATTGTAATGGTAGATTGTAATCTTATGATATTGTAATGCTGCATTGTAATATTGTGATATTGTAATGGTAGATTGTAATATAAATAGAATGTTCTCTACTATGTTTGCTATCGTATTTGCTTGTTTTCAAACAGCATAGCTAATATTTCCTGGAGCTAATTCAAAAATAGAAAAAAATTTAGATATAGAATGAACTATCACATACGATTTTGTAGTATAAATCGTCTGTGAAGAACATCACAGACGGTTCTATATATAGAACCGCCTGTGATACTCGCACATCACAGATGGTTCTATATATAGAACCATCTGTGATAGTGTTTTTCATAGACGCTTATAGTTACAAACCGTCTGTATTGTATTTATCACAGACGACTCACAAACCGTCTGTGATGACGTTTTTGAACCATCTGTGATGATGATTTCTATAGTAGTGAAAGCAAACACAAGAGCTTCAAGATAAAGAATTTGTGAGACCAAACTCATCCCCATAGGGATCACTAGTGCTATTTGTCAAGAAGAACAATAACATGAGAATGTGTGTGAACTATCATGCCCTCAATGAGGTCATCATAAAAAAAATAAGTATACTCTTTTTAGGATAGATGATATGTTTGATCAACTCAAGGGAGCATGTGTGTTCCCCAAGATTGATTTACGATCAGGATACTATCAACTGAAAATTAGAACAAAGGATATCCCTAAAATAGCATTCACAACCAGATATGGATTATTTGAGTTTACCATCATGTTATTTGGATTAACTAATGCCTCGGCATATTTCATGAACTTGATGAACAAAATCTTCATGAAATACCTAGATAAGTTCATGATCATTTTCATTGACAACATCCTCATTTACTCCAAGACTGAGGAAGAACATGAAGATCACCTGAGACTGATTCTGGAGAAACTCAGGGGGTATAAACTCTATGCCAAGTTCAGAAAGTGTGAATTTTGGCTAAACAAAGTCACTTTCCTAGGTCGCGTTATATCTGCAACAGAAGTTGCCGTAGACCCGTCTAAGATAGAAGTCGTTCTTCATTGGAAGCAACCATCATTCGTAACTGAAGTCAGAAGCTTTCTCTGATTAGCATGGTTACTATCGATAATTTATTGAGGGATTCTCTAAGATTGCTAGAACCCTCACACAATTACTTAAAAAGGAAAAGAAGTTCACTTGGATTGAGTGTTATGAACAGAGTTTTCAAGAGTTGAAAAAGAGATTAACTTCTACCCCAATACTAGTATTGCCCGATGTCAAGAAGGATTTTGACATTTACTACGATGCAACTAGACAAGGACTCGGATGTGTACAGATGTAGGAAGTTAAGGTAGTAGCTTACGCTTCTAGGCAGCTAATGCCACACAAAGAGAATTACCCAATTCATGATTTAGAGTTAGCATTAGTGGTTCATGCCCTGAAGTTATGGAAGTATTATATTATCAACAATCACTGATAGATCTATACCGATAATAAGAGTCTAAAATACATCTTCACCCAGTCAGACCTAAACCGTAGGCAAAGAAGATGGTTAAAATTAATTAAAGATTAGAATCTCGATTTCACTACCACCCTAGAAAGGCCAATGTGGTAACAGATGCATTAAGCAGAAAAGCTTATTGCAGCACCACCATAGTTAGAGACTACAACCTAGAACTTCACAAGTAACTTAAACAACTTAACCTAGAAATCGTAGACTAAGGCCGCATCTCCATGATGGAAGTTCAACCCCTCGTTAGAAGCTAAGATTAGAGTAGCCCAAGCAAATGACAGAGATGTTGTAAAGACCAAGGAGGATGTAAAAAAGACAAAGCCCTAGAATTCACCATAGATGATAAAAAACCCTATGGTTTCGAAAATGTATTTCTGTACCCAACAACCAGGACATTAAAACCCTGATTCTCAAGGAAGCATATGAGTTCGCTTATTCAATTGAACTTGGAGGTACCAAGATGTACTAGGATATGAAGGAAAGATACTGATGGCCTTGAATGAAAAAGGAAGTGGCTGAATATGCAGCCATGTGCGACATATGCCATCAAGTTAAGGCCGAACACCAAAGACCCGCATGACTACTTCAATCATTAAGAGTTCCAAAATGAAAATGGGAGGAGGTAGGTATGGATTTAATCACTGATCTACCCAAGACTCAGACATGATATGATTCTATATGGGTTATAGTAGACAGGCTAACCAAAGCAGCACACTTCATCCCGCTTAAGATCACTTATAAAGGAGATAAGTTAGTCAAGCTATACATTCTTCACATAGTTTGACTACATGGAGTCTTAAAGAGAATTGTATCAGACTGAGGAACCTAGTTCACTTCATGATTTTGGACCAGTCTTCATGAAACACTAGGAACTTACCTAGCCTTCATCACAACATATCATTCTCAGATAGATGGACAAACAAAACAGACCAATCAAATTCTTGAGAATATGCTACATGCTTGTGCACTCACCTTTAGCACCAATTGTTAAAAGAGTTCGCCATATGCAGAATTTTTCTATAAAAATAGCTACCAAGTTAGTTAACAAATGTCACTATTTGAGGCTCTCCATGGATGCAAATGTAGGACACCCCTCCTATGGTTAGAGTCAGGAGAGCCAACTATCATTGGACCAACCATGTTAAAGGAGGCTGAATAACAGGTTTGACTAGTCCAAGAGAACCTTAAGGTAGCCCAATTTAGACAAAAGAGCTACGCAGACCATCGTTGATAGGAGTTAAGCTTTGAATTTGGATATTTTATCTATCTGAAGGTTTTGCCTCTGAAAGGTATGAAGCAATTCAAGGTTCGTGGGAAGTTGGCATCATGATATATTGGACCCTTTTATATCACCGTTAAGAAAGGAGAAGTCGCTTACCAACTAGACCTACTATCAGAGATGGTCGACATCTACAATGTTTTCCATGTGTAGCAACTGAACAAATATCTTCTAGTCCTGAAAAAGCTAACGCCGCTAGAGACCATCAACTTTGATACAGATCTCACCTATAAAGAGTGCCCTATAAGGATTCTTGATGTGGCATAACGTTAGATGAGAAGACAAGTGATACGTTTCTACAAAGTTTTATGGAGTAACCATATGGAAAGAGAAGTTACTTGGGAGCCCAAAGAAACCATCAAGGCAAAATTCCCCTACCTCTTTATTGACCAGCCCGAATCTCAGGGAGAAGATTCCTTTTAAGAGGGATAGATTTTGTAACAGACCAATTTGATATTCCAAATAAACATGCATGCTTTTCATGAAAATTAATTTTTTTGGTACATTTTTAAATGATCCTAAAGCCTTATTGGAGTTTTAGATTTTTAAAACAAATTCCTTGGCTCAAAAATATGAACTCAAAATTTGTAAAAGTTAACTAAGGAATTTTTCTAAAATTTTTGTGTGAGACTCCTTATGGAATTCAAATTAGAAATTCAAACTCAATTTCAAACCAGAATTAAAGTTTAAATCCTATTTAAATTCCCTCCAAGCCTTTGGACCAAATCCATTCCCCAGCCCAGCCGCACGCTTCTCTATCTCGTGCGCCACTAACAAGTAGGCCGCAGTCCCACCCATCAGCCAAGTATTTTGCTTCTTCCTCCTTTCTTCTCTCTCTCGTGTGCGCCCAAGCTCATCTCTTCTCTTGTGTTCGCATGTAAGCAAGCATTGAAGACCTCTGCGCCTTGATCCATGTGCATCGTGACCTTGTCTCGTCACTACGAGCTCATCCCATCGCTAGCTACCCTCTCTCTCGCTCTCCTATGCTTTCTCTCACTCGGCACCCTAAGCCATTCATGGCACCCAAGCCTTCCCCCGAGCTCACACAACACTAGTGCCTTCGAAGAGGAAGGATTTACCTATCTTCTCCAAGGTCGGTCACGAGCTTCGCTGCTCGATTCCTTATCATTCAGTGAGTCTCTGACGATGCTATCATGCATGTTGAGTTTGCCTCATCCTTCTCTATCTCATGCTTACCTTTCCTTGCCTATTTGCCCTTAGAAAACCGAAGTTGACATTCTCACCACCATGCCCCACACCGTCGTCGACATCGCCACCCATTCTCTTTGCTCGGGTGTGTTTTGACCATTGCCATCATGCCATTTTTTGCTCACCTTGACCCCCTTTATGCTAACCCGCCCCTTGGATGGCCTTGCCATGCACCAGATCCACTGGGACACGTCCTTCTTCTCCAACATTGACCAAGTTCTTCACTGTCACCATTCTTGTGCCTCACCCAGAATCCCGGTAAGCCCTTCTATCCCTTTTCAATTCAGCTTAAAGCTTACCCCATAGGCTAGCCATCAAACCTTAGAACCGGCCGTAGCCTTCCAACCATGTTCACTGATTCTCACCGCCATCGGCCACCATGGATAGCATGGCACACCGTGCAATTAGCCACGAGCAATGCTCCATTAGATTTGCCCTAGCTTGTAGATCATGAAACCATCTCAGGTTGCAGAAGCTAGGTAGGAAACCCAAGGTTCGTCGTCACCGACCATGTCACTGCCGTTGAGATCGCTGTTGACCTCACCCCGACGACCCTAGGACCCCAAGCAATGCCCAAAACCCTGCTGGCAACCCAGTAAACCTATTGTATCCTTAACCTTGGCCTAAGCATTGCTCAATGCCCTTGCCATCGCATCGCTGCCAAGCACTGCCGCTCACCGCCAGCTAGCCACCATTGCAATGCACCTCACTGATAGCTAGCTCTTGCCCTATGCATTCCATTTTGGCCCATGACCGGGCATGCTGACCTCCCCCTTGCTATTAACGAGCTCGCCAAGGAGCTCCGCCGTGAGCCTCTTTGTAATCTTATTTGGTCTCGTGAACAGTGGGCTTCATCTATCATTGGATTAATTAACCCTGGATTAAGTTAACCGTTAAGAGTATACTTAGTCTTAGTATGACATATGGGCCCTGTCGATTAAGAATCCTAATTAGCCCTAGTTTAAAACCTGTGACTCATTGACATGTGGACCTTGTACCATTTAAACCAACACATAAACCAAGTCTATGTACCACTGCCACCGATATGTGGGTCCCACTATCTGGAAATAGTTGCCTGGGCCAAGTCTATGTAAACCATGACCCCACCTGTCAGCCTCACTCGTTTTTTCCAAGTTAAAATAAATATAAACATAAACAAAATTCCAATCGACCCCACCTGTCAGTCCCTCAATGATTTCCCTAAGTAAAATAATTAGCAAAGAAAAGGAATAACCCCAGTTGACCCCACCTGTCAGCCACCAAAGATTTTTCTTAATAAAAATAATTCAAAAAGAAAAAATTCTAGTTGACCCCACCTATTAGAGATTTCTGAATTTCTGGAATTCATTTCAAATTAAATTTGAAAGGCCATAACTTCTTCATTGTAAATCTAAATCCAGCAATTGTTGTTTCTAAATTCAAAACCTTTCCAACAGAATCAAATGCATAATTTTTGGGGTTCATTTGAATTTTAATTGAATGATTGATTGAATATAGATGATTTCACGTATATAGACTTTGACAGTTCGGACATCCCCATCGCTGATGAACTAGATTCCACACTAGCCGCATATGATCAAGGCAAGTCCCTATATTGATCTTGTTGAGCCTAGTTTTCAAATGACCTAATGTTGCTTTAAATATACATATATGCTTATTATGGGTAATTGTTAAAATACTATGTTAAAAGTTGGTTGCCTAGTTATACTATGCACTTGACACTTGGCATTCCCCTTTCTTGATTGTTGCTATTCCCTTGCCATGTCATCCTAGGATACTTACAAATAATGATAACTATACCATTGATTGAACTCTAGTAGATTATGGTTGTGCTTATAAATGTCTTAGTGGTAAAATAAAGTATGATACAAACATTGCCAACTAATACATGAAAACACGATAATGAATGGTAACATGGGTTGCCACTGGAATCAAGAAAATATTTTCTAAAATAGTGGAGACTCAGGCGAGTGGTTGATTGGAGACCCGTGTAGGGGGTGCACATATTGGATTGGTCATGCCAGGATTGCACGTGCCATTTTTGGTTTGGCTGTGCAGATTTCACGTGTCATTTTTGAATAGCTTTGCAGGAATTGCACTAGCTCTGGATATGTGGTTGGTCTCACCCGAGTTGTTTAAAGACTGAATTCTTGTGCTCATCTTTTCTACACATGAATCGTGCAACTATAAGTCTAGTTATGGGACAGACCTAGCTTACTAATTTGCTTAGCTTTGGTGTGAATCCTGTGCAGTAGATTAGTAGGTGGATTTCTGGATTCTGATGTGATTGGTGGGAGTAACCTCTAATGGTCACTATCCTTGTGGATTTTGTCGAGAAGGGCCGTAGACTCCCTAACAACTGTGTCCCTCATTGAAAATGTAGCCTAGGATAGGAACGTCTTGGCAGTGAGGCATAATCCATGATGGGAATGGTCATTGTCACTAGTGTTGAGGATTAACCCTAGAGTGGGAGTAAGCATCGTAGCTAAGCATTATAAAAGCCTTATTATAATTTTCTGAGTCGCACACCTATGGAAGCGTGTAGTGGCTGATATTATGAGTTAATTATATCTGGTAGGTAAAGCTGTACAATCTCGACAGAGTGTTAAAAATCTATTTCAATAGCTGTACCCTCGGACATGGACAAAAATGTGAAAACATTACATTCATGTAGTTTTCATAAATAAATAATAAACTGGTAATGGTTGGGATAACCAAAGTTAGAAAAATAGAAATGAAGGCAGATGGATTTCGCTGTCATGATAATGGACATGAAAGCGGAGGGATGTCGCTCTCATGACAAAGTTGACTCAGAAATGGATATTTGTTTTAAATATAAAAATGACTAAGTCATTGGTTTGGAATCTAACTAAATTAGTATATTTGACAAATTAGCTTTATGCTAAAAGAGATATAAGACCTTCACTTGGATAAACCTTACATGTAGATATATATGTAGCTGCATTCTACTATAGAGATTTGCTGAGTACTTTTTACTCATGGTTGCTTAATATATAGTTTTAAATGATGGAAGTGATGACCCTGTACATGAATCTGTTCATGCTACCAGCTATGACATGAAAAACGAAGGCTGGGACTAGGTTTAGCCCTGGTTGATTGCCTGTGGCAAGACATGGAGGCCCTTTTTGGTTTACGTACTATTCCGCTGCTTAATTATGAATAATCTTATTTGGCCTATTAGCCTGATATGTAAAACTTGGTCATAAGAACTATTTGTGGTTGTCTATTTTATATGAAGTAGCCCTTTTATTTATTTGTATGTATGGATGTGATATTTACCGATATTATTAGCTACTAATCTAAGGACTAACTTGGAATACACATGAGATTTGGATTGTCAAATCTGGGTCCCCAAATTAGGTAATCAAGAGATTGTTACATAGTGAAGGTACACTGGTTAACTATTATGTTCCTTTTAGTTAGACCTATTGATTGGCTGGGTTTGTTAAAGCCTAACCTTAAAAGGTGAGATTTGGTGAGATTGTTTTCGAGTGGCTTCAAGGAAGCTTTTAAGGGTGCATTCGAATGAGCGGTCATAATCGACATACGGTAATCGAGATTGTTTTTCTCTAGTTTGAGATTTGTTTTTCAGGTGTCAAAAAGCGGAGGCAATCATTCACCCTCCCTCTCTGATTGCACCATACGATCCTACAAGAACCATCTAGCATAGGTGGATGGTGCACATACCTCTCTGATTCTATTGCTACCTCACTATGATACCATTTGTAGGATCGAAGACAACAATCAGAGAGAGTGAAAAATTGTTGCCACTTTTTGGAGTCTCTCGATGGTCGAAGAGCATTTCAACCACTTCAAATCAAGCCTCCTGTGCTTACGACTACTTAATCGATCGCTACGTCCGATCGCTCGTCAGATCACTTTGAACATTGTCGTAAGATCCACAACACCTGCAATCAATAGCACTCTACACGCAAAATAAGAACCAAATTGATTCAAGACTTATCTTTATTATAGGATCTCCGTGGATTTATAAAGTGTCCTCACAAGCATCTCTAAAAACCTTCTCGATGAAAGCCCTCTCAAGATCTACTCGAAAACCTTATCAAAGCCGTACTTTAGCCATTTCTGGCTTTTATTGGTTAAGATCACAAGCTGTGTCTACCTCAAACATAGCCTCAAAACCTTATCTCTTTCGAAAACTAAGGGACCCAAAACCGTTCCTAACATGAGTTTTATTTAAACTCTATTTCTTCCTAGTTATGGACTTCATCCACAACTCCTAACTCACCACGTGACGAAGTCTCCAGGATAACACCTCCTGTATCTTCATCACGCACCATCAACCTCCGTGTTGAAGCCTCCTGGACTGCACCGCCCGTAGCTTCTCCACGAATCACCACCTTCGATCTCTACATGCTCTAGCGTGAGCCCGACCACCTTATGTGACATCCTTGACCGCTGGACCTCAGATTTCCCTATCCTAGTCCCGATCCTCCTCGTCACTAACCATGATTGCCTCCACACAATCCTGCACATGCAAAAACCAAAGAACATTTTCTCCGGCATAAGTTCTTCACAACTTGACTGGCATTAGTCCACACACTCAAACCAAACTCTTAGCCAACCACCAAGATCAATCAGATCAATGCCACGACCACAAAATCTATTGTGTTCTAAACATTAGGCTCAGATCACATGTTACGACCGCTAGCTCATCGAGTACGTGAAAATGCAAGTACTCGAGAATCTCTATCACTTTGCTCAAAACACTCGGGAATCACAACTATCGTAGCAATCCCAGTCTATGACTACCAACCAACAACCGGTCATTGAACCATCAACCACCATCCATCGAGTACCTACCTAGTACCATAGCAAAGACCATCGACCGGTTACTGTACCTTCTGACTAGTCAACTGAAGCTCACGACCCATCAGACATGAGTACTCGAAGTACTCAAAAACCATGAGGAATTGAAGCACTCGTACCAACCATGAAGTCTATGAGTACCGAACGTGAAGTCGAACGGGCAACAGTCTGGGAAGTCTACGACTATGACAGTAGACTACGAAGTCTACGACTTTGACAATAGACAGCGAAGTCTTAACTAGAACAATAGTCTACGAAGTCTACGACTTTGATACAAGACTATGAATTCTTCTACTATGGCAATGCACTGTAGCAACGCCCATTGGAAAGGTATTGTAGCTAAGACTGTTTGCTGTAGCTCACGACCGGTTCACTGTTTCTTACGACTGGTTCCCCCTTGGAGGTCAAAGCCCAACGATTACCTATTGAGGTCATTCTGCTGTGATCGAACTACCGTGGTCGAGAAGCCGCAGTCGAAGCCTGTCGTGGTCAAAATATCATGATCGAAAAGCTGTGGTCAATTTGTCGTGGTCAAAATATCATGATTGAAAAGCTATGGTTGATTTGTCATGGTCAAGAAGCATTGAGCGACTACCGTGGTTGAAGCCTGCTGATCAGACAAAGCTGTTCGGACCACTAACTACCAAGCGTGGTCGAACCTAGCCAGTCAGACCACCCAATACAAAGCGGTTGTACCGTTCAACCTGAATTGTAGTTTCACAAATGTACATCGACCGAAACTTTCTCAAACACAAATTCCAATGAAACCCAAATGTCAATTACTCATCATCTCTCAAATGCACAATCACCACATAGTCTAACATAAACCTTCCTTTATTTTGTTATCAATATATAGACAAGGGGTTTCCCTTCGTGTCCCCCTCCCCCTAAATAAATGTCTTCCTTCCTAAGCTTGCTAGGATGAATTGGAACGTCAATATACTAAATAAGAAAAGAGCTTTTTCAACAAAAAATTTCTACATACATGTTATCATTTCAGATTTATGGAAGTTAATTTTTATTCTAAAAATTTGTTCAAAATAGAATAAGATCCACTTTGCATTCATTGCATTTACTTCATCGAATTAGTTAATTTATCATCAAGTTAGTCCTAATTAAGCTCCCTTTAGTCTATCGTTAACCCTATGCTAATTACTGCAAAAACCTACATTAACACATGTCTCGTCCTTTCTTTTTAAGTAGCGCTCAGTTTGGTGTTGGCATATTACTTTTTTTACTATAACTAACTTATTTTTTTACTGTAACTGAATTGACTTATTTAGCATAATTATTTTTTAAAAAGGTAAAAATAGAAAAAAAAACATGTTAGACCACCACGAACAATACAAAGGAATACGGAAAAAAAAAAGAAAAACCAAAAAAGCCAAAAAGGCAGGCTCTCTGCTCTCCATCTTCTCCAACTCTGACGACTTCTCTGCTCTTCTCCTGGTAGGCTCTTTGACAAGTGCCACATCCACCCCAAGCTAGGACGTCGGCGTGCTATTGTAGCCTCCTCAACTTGCTTTTGGGTGGCATAGATCGAATTAGACAAAAAGGCGGTGACATACACCGAAAGTGCAATTAGACCAATGGCATAAATTGGATTTTCCCTTTTCTCGTTTGAGATGGTTATACGTGGTTCATTAGAGGCAATGTTTACATGGTTTTCTCCTTGCTGTACACAAGTGGAGGAGCCAAATTTTTTTGGAGCCCAAGCACACCATGGTGTTGCGCACCCTACGGCCGAGTGCTTGTGCATGGCGTGCCGCTCCTTGCCACCTGCCCACAAGACGCAATGCGATGGTCGGCTCTCCACTTCTTGCCTGCTAACCTGGCTCGCCAAGTTCTCCAAGCCCATCGGCCCACCGCGACGGTTGTCTACACCGGCTAGCTCGCTCATAAGGTATCTGTCGATGGTGAGATGAATTGAAGGTCCACAGCTCATCACCAGCGAGCTTGGGCTACCGCCTAGGCTTGCTGGACGGTGGCTTCGCCCCTGAGTTGGGCTTATCTTTTCTTTTGTTTTAAATTACGGAATAATATATATCCTTAAACAATAATATCCGATGACCGCTATTTTTTAATTAGAGCCCACTAGGTTAAGAGTCATGTTTTGCTTTTTTTAAAATGATTTTTAGTATATTTTTCTTTTTTTCTAATAATTAATGACATGATCCACTGACCCGATCCGATTCGACTTTAATTAGGATCCCGACATACATCTTTTTTTTAGAACTTTTAGCATATTTTTGTTATTTTTTAGCATATGTAAATCACTTGTCATTTCTGTATATAACAGATTTTAGTAAAAAAGACATCTGTTTAAGAGATTGAAAAGAATTGGGATTGGGGAGATTGAAAAGAATTGGGATTGGGGGACTCCCAGCATAGGGCACTTCGCTATTGTAAACAACGCGCTCGAGTCGTTATTAATCTTGGGGGCTGCTACCTTAGTACGGCTGGCCGCGCACGGCAGAGGTCGTGGCTGCCGTCCTCCCACCACATGGCAGCTCGCCCTCGCTAGAGATGATTAAATGGGCCGTGCTAGCTAGGACGTTCCGAAGCCTGATATTATTGGTCTAGCTCATACACAAACCACCATCTAAATTTGTGCTTTGCTCGATTGAGACCTTGGCCTAACACACCGACCCTGGCATTAAGGCCCATCCGTTAGGCTCATTCATTTTTTAAAATGTCATTCCAATGGGCTAAATAGACTGACATCGACCCAATGGGCTGACTATGCCTAGATAAGCTTGGCACAATCTGTGAGGCTACCGTGATCGTACTTGCATCGATGCTCAACCTATAGGTATTATTTAAAAGTGTTATAAATTTTAGCACTCGTATTAAAAAACTACTCCATCTAAAACGACATATAGAAATCATATTAAAAAATTACTATGTTTGTAGACTAATTTCTAAAGCTAAAAACTGTTTAAAATAGAACTATACACAGACACATCATGTAACGAGCCTGTGCGGACCGCCCATTTGGCTTATCTCAGTCCCCACTCCAATCCCTCCTTCTCAATACTTTCAAAAAATCATCAGAGATTTTCAATCGGAAAGCTTCAAAATCGGAAATTTTCAAATAAACAATTCAAATGGGAAATTTTCGAATAAAAATATTTCAAATTGGACTATTTTCTACTCGAAAATTTTCAACCCAGAAAGTTTCAAATCGAAAATTTTCAAATGGGGAAATTTCAACTCAGTCGCGGACGACGACGAGGACAGCAGCGCGGACGTGGACGGCGGCGATGACCGCAGACGAGAGAGAGACAGAGCACGCCTCGAGTGAGCGACGGGGATAACTGGATAAGCAGTGGAAGGGCCTGGTGCTTCCACGCGTCAGCTCGTGTCGTCCGGATGGACACGTGGACGGTGATAGCGCGCGTCCGCGAGAAGAGATCAGTGAGGGTGACGGTAAAAATAAGAATTTGGGTTAATCTTAAAACCAACTGAACTTTTTCATCCAACCTAACCATTTTTCACCGAAAGCCTTTAGTTTCAAAACTTCTTCGAGGCATTCAAGGTTAACTTCATCGTAAGCTTTCTCATAGTCTAATTTAAGAATTAAACCCTTCTCTTTACCATCGTACCCAGAATGGATAATTTCACGAGCAATGACATCACTTCCAGAATGTACCTTCCTTGATGAAAGTAGTCTGGTTTTCTGCAGTGAGTCTATCACGAATTGCATCTAACCTATTCGTGAGCACCTCGGTAATTATCTTATAGCTATAATTTAGGAGACTTGTAGGTCTGAATTTTTTCATACCCCTATCATCTTGCTCCGTTGGAATAAGAGTAAGCATGGAAAAAACTAAGACTATATAAGTTAATTGTACCATCCACTAGCTTTAAAAAATAGGCGACAGGTTCGGTGAAAATACGAATCTCGTGCAAATTTCATTAGCACCTAACTTAGAAATTCCCAAAAGAAAATATTAGTTGTAGGGGAGGGTATATTATTTGTCTCTGCAAAATTTTAAGATCAAATTCTAGTGCAAAATTTTAAGATCAAATTCTAGTGCATTCGCCAAATATGAAAAAACAAACACTATTTCATTAAGTTTTTGTCTTTTTTATATCTCATGAGTACGATTGAGTTTGATCTAAAATTTTGTAGAGACAACATAACCATCCCTACATCAGATACTTTTTTGCAAATTTTTAAAACCTCTAAGTTATGTGTGTTAGAAATGGCCTATTTTTTATGGCCCACTTTCCTAAATTTTAAAGTATGCAAGGTTTAGTACCATATTGCTAAAGCAAGTTGGAGAAGACCAATTTATAAGGTGGAGTCCAATCTACTCCTTGAATTATAGAAGTGGATGGTATGAGGATGGCTTTAGCTAATTACACACGCGCGCGCGTATTCGCGTATTTTCGCGTGACTTGTGACTTATGACGCGCCACTTGGCAGACCATGTCCACCTTATTTTTGCTGAACCTCGCATCATCTCTCTCCTTTTAAACTGGTCATGAGACTGCTTAATTACCATTATTTGGTTTTGAATTTTATCAGTTACCAGTGAATAATTGATCAGTTACCAGTGAATAATTGATCAGTTACCAGTGAATAATTAAGCAATTACCAGTGAATTATTTTCGTTCAATGAGAGCAGCTACTAGAGAGTAATTTGCACGTCTATAAAAGACCTGGAGACGTCCAGGCTTGGACATACGCGAACTTTTCATTTTCCATCTCCTATTGTGTCTTTGCATCTTGTCTTTGCTCGAACTACGCTGGCCTTTCTTCCCTGCGTGCACCTGGAAGGAGGGGAGCGGTATCTCCGAGCCATTGCTGTCGTGAAGACCTGCACGGGGGCAGCAATAAGGTTTCTGGGCAGCGCATATCTGCACAACCGCTCCGACTCTGCTTCATCTACGTCCTGCACTGCGTCAAGCCTATACTGCATCAAGTCTGCGCTGCTTCCTAATCTTCATCAAGCCCAACAGTAAGTCGTTCGTGTGTTCGTACGACTTTGGTATACTATTTTCTTACATATATTCTGAAGTATGATGAATAGCCTATTGTTAGTAGTTAGTTGTGCATCAATAGTATTTTGCTTTTGTCTCCTACTAAAACTTGGAATTAAAATATTGCCTAAATTTTCAACAATGTGAAAATGAAATTTGCACCAAATTTGCTTTTTCACCTAATATTTCACAAAAACAATATCCATAATATCTACTTTAATTAGATCCCAGAAATTTTGATAGAACATCAGAGAAAATCCATCTGGGCCGGGAGCACCATCAGAATAAAAACCAAAAAGGAGCGTTAATTCGTTTTCTCTACATGAAACTTTCTCATTAACAGACCAAAAACTTTAAGAGAAATACCCATTTTTCCCTCGAAACCAAAAAGGTTTTTTTTTGGTAATAATCAACATCAATTTTCAGAATACCTTCATTATTATGTGCAGTCCCATCATGACCATCCGTAACAGCAATATGAGTTTGCCTATTTCTTTGTTGGCCGTAGCTTGAAAGTAAGCATTATGTTTATCTCTTTCTGTAATATCTCTATCCCTATCCCTCTGTTTTAATTTAATTTCCTCTATTTGCCAAATTCTAGTAAGCTCTTGATGCATATCTTTCATTCTTTGTTTCTTATGTTCTGATAGGGATCAACTCTCTTAGGGTCTGTTTGTTTTAACTTCTGGCAGCTGCAGCTACTCTTAGAATCTACAGCTCCCCCAAACAGTCTAAATTTTCATCCAGATTCTAAGTAGCTAGAAGCTACAGAATCCAGAAAATGAACTAGTAGCCAGAAGCTGGGGTTATCCAGCTTCTCCAGATTCTGACTAGTTAAATACTCACCAGTTGTTTCTTAGAATCTACAGCTAAAATAAACAGGACGTTAGTCTATATCAAAGTAGTTATACTCAGTGCGAAGAATTTTTTTTTTTATCGATTTCTGCGTCCATGTTAGCATTCCAGCCTCTACCATTCTCCTCAAAGTTCTAATTCGAAATTGCCATTTATTCAAGGCACCTGTGCCCCCTCCAGGGGATGGTCTAAGCCTTGTGGACCAAATTAACGAAATCTTCCCTTGCTAGCAACCATTTTTGTAACTTGAAAGAACATCTGCTTTGTGAACAACATTTTCTTTGGTACCAAGCAACAAAGGTGTATACTCCCAAGACTAGGAAGTGCTAGGACAGTAGACGATAGAAAACTACGTTCCCAATGTGGGGCAACTAAAATCCTATCAAGAGTAGCTAAATTACTCTGAAGCAGCTGAAATCCTACGCAAGCATGCGTGCATGGATGGAGGACTGGGGGCTTCGGCTAACCAGCACTATCTCAATGTGGTTTCTGCCCACACACCCAACCCTCCGGTGCTACTGCTTGGACTCTTGGACTGTTAATTCCGATTGCGTTCTTGGACTTGCCCACTGATGACTAATCACTAGTCCAAAAGAAAAGTGGTGCACTGTCTTCAGTGGTTGGATTTTTTCTGATGGTGACATCTTCAGATAGCAAAGTTTTCTCCTGGCAACTACCAAATTACTATTATTTTTCTTATGGCTTTGGGACTTTGATACGATGACCCAAGTCACTGGTCGTCTTGTAGAAAGTGGTAGAAAAAGGGTTCTACCTTCTAAACATTCTTTTAGACCGGAGAAATTAAGAGGGACCTGGAGTACTTTTGTTTACGTGCTATCGCTTTTAGGCTAGAGTGTGAGTTTGAGCCCCGCTAGCTAGATGTTAGGTGGGTCTATAGTAAAATTTCCAGAAAAGTAGAAAGCGATCCTACAGCCAATTGCACACACCCTCCAGAAAAAGATTTTTACCTTGGTTGTGTATTGTGAACAATAGGGAAACCAATGGCGCACGCTGGGACTCGAGGGGTGGTTAGTGGACACCAATATGGCCTCTAAACGTATTGGCCCCGCTAAGCGAAAAAAAATAGGAAGTGTTTTGTATATTTGGTACTGTAGTGGGTTTTTTTAACTAATCTCTAAACGTACTATTTTTCAAATTTAACTTTCTTTATGACTGTAGAAGCAACGATAGATAACACGTGTTACCTGCTGACCTCTCCATCATAGCGGGTGATAGCATCTGCGGCAGCATAGACAAGCTCGGTAGGACCGTCTAGTCGCCCACCTGCCGAGCTGCGTGTGCTCGGCACCCTCTTGCCCAGTCTAGGGGGCACGGCATCCATCTGCAGCCTACCTAGTTCGCCGACAACTTCCACATTAGAGCTCACTGTAGTGGTTGCTACCCCAGCCACAGGAAGCTTGGCAAATGATGTGCTGTCTGCCGCTGCTCCCACGGTCACAGGAGGATTAAATTTGAAAAAAAAAACATATGTTTGGATGCCAGTTTTGAAAAATATCTTTATAGTACCAAATATGCGATAAATTCTAGAAACAGTGGTATGGTCGATCATGCATCGCGAAATCCACTGCTACTTTGAGTTTGCATAGTTTTCACTTCGAAATGATTTCCCATGTCCACACTATATACCCATATATTCTCCCACGGGCAGAATAAGGAACCATGCACTACTGGCTTCACTAGCATACAATTCAGTTCACGCAACCTATCCTGAAGACGCTTAAGTGAAATCCCGGGTCTAGTGGTCGGTCAGCGTATTCCTCGCTTGCCCCCAAAGCAAAGGCATGCCACCATGCTAATCTTCCCGTGGAAACTCGCAAATCTACTGAGCTAATTAATTACTTTGGTGGCCTAGCCACCGAGTAGGAGAACGATGGCCAACTAGGTAATGTCGCGCTTCATGTATGTCCATAGCATTGTCTTCATGCAAGTTGTTGTGCCGCATCACACGCGTCGGTTAGCTAGCTAGTAGCTCCTACCCCTAGACATGCTCACAGACTTATTAAGCTGTAATCGCTACTACTCCCTCTGGTTTACAATCGTTCGTGCTATGAAAAGCTAGCACTAGCAGATCAACCACGGTGGAAATATAAACCATGTGGTTTCCAGTCGAACTCAAGAACCCAATGGAGTTCCCATTACGTAGAGCCTATTCATATTAGCTCTTATCAATTGGATTGAAAATGAATAATAATGACTGAAAGAAATTACTTTTAGAAACTTTCGTAATTAAGGAGGGTGCGAGCGGTGGAGAAATTAAGAGAGATACGTGCGCGAGATGAGAATAAAAGGAGTGGAGTACATGATATGTCTATGACTCTATCTTACCTCTAACCTCTAGAGCGAGACAAGAATGAGGGGAGTAGAGAAACCATTTTGAAAAGTTGGATGTTTATATTAACTTTTGACTTTTGTAAGTAAAAGCTAGAAACATAAATTAATACGAACATACCCATAACCCATTAGTAATAGGCACATCTCAATTGTCTCTTAGCTATACTAAATGAGTAAAATCCTTTGTGGATGAGAGAGTAGGTAAGGAGAGATAATGTGTTGTCCCTTATGTAAGAGACGATTTGAATCCGCAAACTACTGCAAATAATGAAAGGATGTGAGGTAGAAGGTTATGGTAAAAATAGTATAAAATAGTTAGAGAAATAATTTACTGTTAAAGAGATTATCTTTAATGCTATCGTTAGATAAGATAAAAATCTTAGAGATAACTCAAAGAAACAGACTATCATTCACACCTAGAGATGGCCAATGGGCCGTGCCGAGCCAGCACGGCATAGGCCCGGTCCAAGCACGACCCGTTTAGGTATAGAAAATAAACCGCCTGTGCCATGCCGGTCTACGCGCCGAGGTTCGAGCCTAGGCATGGCCCATGATCGTGCTGTGCCGACATGGGCACGGTTAGACCTTAACGGGCTGTGTCGCCACAGATGGCTTGTTTAGCTGGGAAAAGAAAAAAGATTCAAAAAATTATAGAAAATTAAGAAAAAAAATTGTAAAAAATTATAGAAAATTGTAGACATTATTAATCATCAAGATAGTTACTGTCAATGATATAATGAGCTTTATTAACTTATTAAATTACATTGCATGGTTGTCTCATTAAAAATTTTACTAAGTAAAAATTCAACTTGAGAAAACTTTGGTAAAGAAAAAAGAGTATAGCCTATAAAGCTCACTAGTGACTATATATGAAGAAAAAATATTGAAAATACTATTCATTGCTATCTAGATACAAATTGTCAAAAGATTCTTCTAAGTATGTATTCTCTGCAGTGTGTTGGAGTCTTGATTCAGCTTGTTCACAATCTTTGACGATCACAAAGATTTCGAGCATCTCGTTCAAGAGACTTATTCGCCGCTCTTCGATTATTCTTCTAGATAGATTGAAGACTGACTCTAAGAAGATCATAGAGATATGAACAATCAATACATCCCGTGCTAATATGGATAACACTGAATATATTACTTTTTGAGTTTGCCACCATGAGAGTATGTTCAACTCTTACTCGAAAATAACGTTATCACTATTGAGATAGCTTGATAGGTCTCTGATACTTTGCCGCCTTACTCCTTTTGACTAATATATACCTACATGAGAACCTCAAGAATCTCTAGAGAAAGAACCAAAAATCTTGTCCCATTGCATAGTTCCCACAGAGGTGCTAGGAGCTACCTGGGGTCTTTCCAAATGCATGGATCCAAATTTATTTTTATATTTCTCGTATACCTCATATAATTTATATTTAACTACTCTATAGTATGTACAATATTTTAAACTAGTAGCATCATACAAAAGTTATAATATATTTATAAATCTTTGGAGTTTAATTTGGCTCTAAGATCCAGAATAAAGGCGAATGCATATAAAATAGGAATTTCCCTCTAATATTTTAAAAACTTGGTTTTCATGAAAACTACATTATCCCGTAGTACAGGATCATTTCCAAAAGCCTTGCGAGTGGCAATTTCAAGAATTTTATGAACAATTAGAGGAGAGGTTATGTAGTATACCCCAGAAAGACAAAGTGTAGCTTTATGAAAAGTTCTAAAATAGAAAATATTTTTTTCACCAATCAAAAATAGAAAATATTTTTTTCACCAATCATCCTCAATAAGTTTGGAGTCTCTAACATGTGTTCTCCTGGAGGAGCTATGAGATTGATGAACTTAGGTGTGAAGGAAAACATATAATGTGCTCTTATATAGCAATATATGTTTAAGCATAAGGTAAATAGAGTTCCATCTAATAGGCATGTCTAAGTCAAATTTTCTAAGGCAAATATTCATTGCTATGCAAAAGCTCTTATATGCGGTTATTTATTGGTTAAAACAATTAATATATCAAATTGCATCCCTAAAATAATCAATACAAGCTTTTAACAATTAATATATCAAATTGCACCCCTAAAATAATCAATATAAGCATTTAATATTTTTAAACCAGATTTAACAATAAAATTAATAATATGACAAGCACAACATTGATACAGTAAGAAAGATTATGCAGAAGTATTAAATAAAGGAGTAAGAAGTTTTATAGTCTTAATGTTTGCAGCTCATTATCTAAAGTTATAGAAAAAAATCTTATCCGTGATGCCAAAATATTATACAACTTTAATAATACATTCTGTAATATTTTTAACAGTACGTGAAATATTAATTAGTTTAAATCTTATAATTCTTTTTTTATTACCATTGATCATTAACATAATGAGCAACAACACTAATATAATTCTCCCTAGTCCTACCACTCCACATGTCTAATATCAAAGAAATAGAGAATGTACAAGTATAAAATATTTATTTTAATTTTTCATGACAGTTATTATAATATTTAATTAAATCTCTAGTTGTGGTTTGCCTAGATACAACACTAAATCGAGGGTTATAAACTCTCCTAATATATTTTTAAAAAGCATCAGACTCACTAAAATTTAAAGGTAAATTTTAAGAAGTAATTAATCTATAAAGAGATTCCCAGGCTACATCTGAGTTGTACTTCCAAGTACGTACCGAGCTATCAGGGTTATATTGCAGCTGCGTTTGGCACATTTATATTCTTTGCCTTCTTTTGCAGCTTGCAGCATACCGTTGTAGGTGACCTGTCCCACCTAAAGATTTTACAGATAATTTATTATCACAAATTTTACAAACATCATATCTCACCGAATTCCCATCATCGTCGGTCTTGAACTTGTCAAAATCATTTCAGACTCCTGATGTAGTAGCTATTGTTCTTTTTGCACTCGTGCTCTGGATTGTAGATACATTCGTTGAGCTAGCAGAAGATGGATCGATTGGACTCTGCGCCGCCAAGCAGGCCGCTTCTGGCTCTACAGTTTGTTGTGGATGTGGACCTTCCGTGGATGGATATTCTTCGCCATGAGGCCGAATTCAGAGAGTTGAAAATCGTAGTTCTCCATTGAATCAACTAGAAATTGAAATAGTAAATTACAATTAACTTACTATTGAATCAACAAATAACAGTAAAAAATTAAAATAAGGCAGCACTATTACCTCTTCTGCATCTTTCCAAAAATTCTTTGAAGTGTTTTGAATTTTTTTTTGAATTCCACACGAATTTGTCACTAATTTTGCCAAATTTGCGCAAAAACTACCGAATTTTCACAGCTAAACAGCGAGATGACAGTCAGGTTTGAGGTATGGAGAATGGAGGCCAAATACTCCCCTATTTATAGAAAAAATTTCTATATTTTTTGCTATTTTTTCAGAATTTTTTTATACCCCAATGGTCAAAAAGGCTATTTTCACCAGACCGGGCTGTGCCGGCAGAGTCCGTTTATGCCGGTTGACAGCCGTGTCGTGCCAGCATGTCCTACGACCGTTATCGGGCCGTGTCGTGTCGCCTGCTCGGCCCAGACACAATATGATCTATTGGGTCATATCGGCACAGCTCACAACCTAAACGGATTGTACTATATTTAGACCGGACCAACAGTAATAAACTATGAACCAACACGCTAAGACCAAGCCCATTAGCCACCTCTACTCACACCTAATCGGTGAGCGCAATACTTGGTTGATGGCGACGGTGGCAGGCGTGCATTTGCTGCTAGTCTACTCATAGGGTTGGCAAAAAAGCTCATTAAGACTCGAATCAAAATTACTTCAATTACAGTAGTTAATGGGTTGAAAATTGAAATAAATCCATCTCAAGTGAAAAAAGGTTAATGAGGTTCAGCTCGATAGTAACTCATTAGCTCAAATTAAAAATAACCACTTAAATAATAAAAATAATTTTATATTGAATTATAATAATTTTAAAAAATATTTAATAATAACTTATTAAGCTCGATAGTAAGCCCTACCGTCAAATGGCCCGGCTATTATCGTCGGCAAGTGGCTACTACTGTCACGTGCTGGTACTGTCGACGTGACAGCGTGGAAGGATTACGTAGCCGTATACACGTGCTGCAGCGACTTGCAAGTCATGGCACTGCAGGCCGCCATTGTTGACTGACAACAGCTGGCGACAGGTCGTTGGCAAGTCAAAGTCTTCTAGATCCATGCAGCTCGTTGGCCAGACCATTTGTGTAACGACGATTTCTCTTTACTCCACTGTTTAGATTGCATTTACGCTCGGCCAGTATCGTTTCACATGTGTTTCATCTTTGTACGCCTTCTTGTCCCATCGTTAGGCCTAACCTGTTTGTGAGCTACTGTCCTTTACAATCTTGTTCTTTGAGATTAACAGCTTGGCCCGCTGGCATGGATGTTCTAGTACACGACTTGTGTACGTCTGTCCCGAGTTTTACATAATTAAAGAGCATCACAAGGTTAAAAAGTTTTGTAGATCTCTATTTTACATCTGTTATTAATTTTTGCTAATAATTTTTTTATTATAGCTGATAAATAATAATGGTTGATGAATAATAATGCATTATGTAAGAAAAACAGTGCAACAAAAGTCACTACAATATTCAAACCGCTATACGACTTACAGAATTTTAATATAATAAAATACAAAGTATATTACAATATGTGAATATGAAAAATAGTAGTTGATAGAAACGGCTTATATAAACTGGGATGTTTATATTGGTTTCTACTTATAGAAGCAGAAATCAATATAAATAGGCCCTAAGGGTACGGGTGTCTATAGAAAGAGTATGCATAGAGCTAGCTATGTAATTATAGTCAATGAGTCGTTGATTCCACACCAAACGCCACTCGAGCTTAAATCCATGCGCTCTTCTAAACATTTTTGGGTGTGGTTAGCTTCTTAGGGGAACTTATGAGAAGTCGAGTGTCATGTGCTGAACCCGACTATCCGGCAACAATGAAAGTGAACCTCATGTCAAAGTTACAAACGACCATCACATTTTGAGATGTATATCCATGGCGACCGGTGTGGGCAACCTGCTCATCTGCTGGCACAACAACAGGTACATGTGTGCCATTAATTGAACCTATGCAATTCGTGAAATGAGGAGAGAAGCGATTATTTTGAAGTCCTGGATGCACTATTTTAAATTCTGGATCTCTTGGTTTAATAATTTCTTTAGATAAACGGTGCAAAAATTCATGACTTGGCTAACTGACTGTCCATAAGAACATAGCCAAAAATTCTACAGAACTCATATGTGTAGTTGATTTTAAGCCATAGTTTGAGACCAAGGTTTCAAGCAAGCTATCAAAAACAACTCTACTCTTTCTAAACATGCTATAACAATCTCTTTCATAGTTTAGTTGCTTCGTAACCCATTCATATCCAGTCAAGAGTAGTTGTCTCCTCTTCCTCTTGTTTAGGTAAGTGTCATAGTAGTGCATACCTATGTAAACAGCTGATGCAACAAAATCATGAAATGGAAACTCCACTTTTTGGTTTTCTCAACTTCTCCTTCGTTGTCGGATCTCAGACGTGGAATACCCATAATCCTCGTGTGTGTACCGTACCAGTCCCATGATCAGTTACTAGTACACATATTTATAACATTAAAATCACATCCATACACATTGCTTTCATACAACTTACAACAATAGGTCATACATAAGCGATATATATCAAGTTTACAACAAAAAGGCCAATCGGCCAAATAAATACAAGTACCAATAGAGTGCACCAGAAGACATAATAAATAAACCAAAAGCATCCAGCGGTATGTTATCCATTCCCTATAAACAACCAACAAGGATTAGGCCCTAGAATGACGCGTTGTCATACCCTCCGGTATCGAGTGCAAAGTATGCGTTGTTGGGTACTGTTATGTTGGCCACTGCATGCTTCCTTAGACATACGATGAAGTGATTATCATATAGCCTTTACATCATCTGGACTTAACCTTGCACCAGCCTGATGGATGATAAACCCTCACTTCAGCGGATACCTTCCCATTAGTGAGCCACTCACCATTTGTATTGGCACGTTTTAGTCACAACACCTTAGTGAAGGGAGAACCTACGAGCATCCTGCTCAGTATAATCTCATTCCTTCGGACTACCAAAATGCAAGGCTTGTCCTAGATAACTTAGTTAACTAAACCCAGAGCCTATATAACACATGTGGTTGTACGGTTAGCCTTAGATGTGCAACAACATAGTTCGGTCCTTAATCGACCCAAGCGAGAGTCTTCCCCTATCTACATGCTAGATCACACTCTCACATTTTTTTCAATTTATAATATAACTTGCCCACATCAAAAACTAGGTTTTTCACCAAATTAACAAAGGTTACCCCTCTGGTCCAACCTTTCAAAATTGTCCATTTCCACGCGCAAGGTTTTTTTTTGAATAGCCAATTTAGTGAGAACTTAAGCATCTAAATGATATACGTAAATGTAATATACCCAAATGGACATTAGTTATTGTCTAAATCATGTTCTAAAGGCTACTATAGTAAAGATATCGATATTACAAGGAGGAGCTATGCATAGAAGCAGGAATTGCTGCTATTACCCACAAATATAGCAATTTTAACGAAAACATACACACATGCATAATATTCTTTGCAAACATCAAATAATAATTGAAAAAATTAGAGACAAAAAATCACTTAATTTGGAGATCATATACAAAGGTTATGGCCATTTGAATTTTTTTGGTTTATAAAATTCTGAAAAAGAAAAAGATGATGTTGAAAGCGTATATTGGCTAGAGTACACTTTCCTACTGAGAAAGAGAACTTTCTCTAAACTAAAAGCGGTTTTTCTCATTTTATTCATTTTTCTAAAATTTCTTACATGTGGGCCATGGATGTCATAGACTCATTTTATTTATTTCATTTTTAAAAGAGAAAACTGACATGTAGGTCCCATATGATAGTGATTGTGCTTCCTTGGGGCATTCCTGTGGGCAGCTGACAAGCGGGTTCCACCTGGCAGAGAGAGGGAAATGGGGGAGGTCGATGGTGGCCATGGCCGAGCTCATTGTCATGCTCGCCGGTAGTGAAGTAGTGACAGTACATGCTCGAAAAGTGGTAAAATGGAATGGCAGGCTCATAGCGAAGCTATAGGTGGTGGCAGTGGCCGAAGAGGTGGTTGGAGGTGGAAGCGTGATGGCGAAGGGCACTGAGGCTTCTCGGGTGCATGACATCAACTATGAGAGAGGCTGGTTCTTGCCCAGGGATTGAGTGCACTAGAATCTGGGGGCTAAGGTAGTGTTAACGGGTGCTGCTCGGAGACCAATGGTCGTCGGAGCTTCGTCAGAGACATGCAACCACGGCAGAGGTATGGGCGGCTACGAGGAAGTCTTGGCTATGGGCTAAGAGTTCCCAATCTAACGAGCATTCTAGCACAAGGAGGCCACTAGGAGCTCACCAGAGGGCTTGGTAGCGGTAGAGGGGTTGAGGTGGCTGGCCAAGAGCGAACAGGGACAACGATGATGGATTCCATGTCAATGGCTCTCTATGATGGCAGGGAGATCTGTAGCATGGGCAGGTCAGTTTCCTTACTAGCTGAGGATGTTTGGAGAGCAAGTAATTGGCCAGAGACTCACTAGAGAGAGAGAGAGAGTGGCTAGAGGTGGTGTTTTTGGCCCGAATTGAGCATGACGATGAAATTCTGACAATGAGGCTGCATTCAACCACAATCAAGTGAGCAGTTGAGCTAGGTTAGATGAGAGATAGGATTGGACACGATTACTGGCGAGGAAAAACTCACTGACGAGGAGATTATTGTGGGGCATGCTCATCGGCGCCAAGGAAGACAACACTGTTCCCAGCGAACCTCAAGGATTCAAGATCCAATCCTTGGACAGGAAGCAGGGAATGGTGAGCTAAGGAGAATGACATGCAAAGGTGTCTTACATACCGAAGGGGCGTGATGCGATGTTGGGTGTCCCAATCTTTCAATGAGAATGAGAATTTGATTTGAGGAGAGGACTACATGATTTGCCTACCAATCGCATAAGACCAATATGCCTAGCAATTGCTGAACCCACTCCAAGATTGTTATTGACCTTGCTAGAAGCATGATCGACCTGATCACGAAGATCAATTCCTACAAGAAATCGAAGAATATGCAAGAATACAATAAATAAGCAATCTAAAATTATGAATAGGAATTAAGAATTATATTCAAAAGTGAGGTTCCGAACAACAATGTCGCTGTTGTACTCGTTGAACAAAAGGAAAATGTACAAAGTAGTAAAAGCTAAATTTCAATCTAACAAAACCCAAATCCTAAAGTGTAGCACACATGAGACTATATGAGGATGATGGCCAGAGGGTGTGGCTAGGGGGGTGGGCACATGCCCCTAGGGTTACAAGGCCCATGGACCCAAGTGGAGGTGGCACAACACTAGTCTCTTTTGAAATCAGAGACAGCAATAGACTATTTTGCAGATTATGGTGCGCTTAGGAGTATTGAGACAGAGTCAAATCCGTTGAAAATAGGACGAGATAAGCTTTCAATCAAGTACTTTTGGAGCTCAAACGGAGTCTGTACGTGAAAGTTATGCTCATTTGAAGTTGGTGTTATTTCTGGATGCCAAATTGAATTATAACTACTTTCCATCATGATCAACTCCTAAATTCCTAATAAAAAGAATATCAAATGCATTAGGTAGCAGCATATTCTTATTAGGAACAAAATGCTCTTCTAGAAACGAAGTTACCTGATAGTTCAATTAACGTGTGCGAGCTCTTGTGATTGGACCTTGCAAGTGCATATGTTCAGATCCTTTGCGAGGAATGTTGGTTGTATGCATGGAAGTGATGTCCTCATTAGGGCAACACGAGAAAGCAAGGTGAAAGTGGCGTCCATGATGAGAAACTCACGGCGCAAGGTTCCTCCACACGAACAGACAAAAGGGGAAGTTCAGGCATGACGATGGATGGGATAGGGCAGCATGTGAGCCAGTGATCATGCACGGGTGGTGATACTGTCTAAACGGCGAGATATGGTTGGGGGTAGTGGCGATGATGTAAGCGCGACATGTACTCTTGTTGGGATTGGCCAGGAGGGGCGGTGGTGAGCTGAGGTTGCTTGTAGGCCTTCGTGAGGTCGTTGGGGTCCACTGGGCATTGACAGAGGCAAGGGTGAGCTTGTGCGAGTGCGAGGCGGGTGTGGCCACGATGATGTGAGGATGCGACGTGGAAGACAACATTTGACGCACGTGCCTAGCACGCCAGTGATAGGGAGAGGGAGAAAGGGGCGTGGCTCAGTGTGGGCTGGCTGCACGCGAGAGAGAAATGGGCCAAGGCCAATTGGGCCCAAGAAGAAAAAGAAATTTGATTTCTGAATTTTTATTTCAACTGATCATTTTATGGATTTTTAGACATGGCAAAGGAGTTCTATAAATTATAAATTTTTTTGTGAAGTCTTTTGACATAGCGTATATTATGTTGTAATCTTTTTAGGATTTAATCTACTTTAAATTTTTTCTCAAAAATTCTTTAGGTCACTGTTTTATTCAAAATGCACTATTTGAATTTGGAAAATTTTAGAAATATGCTAAAAAATATTTCAACATTTCTTTCCAGTACAATAAACTTATATTTGCATTTTTAGGATGTTACATTTGTAAAGTTTCAATCAATTGCTTTTAGTGTAAATTTTAAACTTATATTTGCATTTTTTTGGGATGTCACATTAGTAAAGTTTCAATTAGTGGTTTTTACTGTAAATTGTTTTGTGCCATTTTTGGATCATCTTTTTTAGATTCTAATTTTAATTCAATTTGGGTTTTATCAATTGTATATTCTTTTCCCAAGTTAATGTTCACAAATTATCTTGTAGAGAAACTTCAGTCAGAAGGCAGGAAAACTATATGTCAACAAAATACAAGCAAAAAGTTTTAAATTTTGCACATTTTTGAACACCCTGAATTTTAAGATATTACAAACCTACCCCCTTACAAAGAATCTCAACCCCAAGATTCGGTAGGCTTGATAAAGAAATTCGGTCCTAAGGCGGTCTTCTCTTTTCCACACAGCTTCATGGTATGGTTACTTCACTGGACTTTTAGCAATTTAATGGCATGACCACGAGTAAGTCACTCTACTTCCTCTAGAATGTGAATCGGATGCTCCCAATAGAAAAGATCGGGTTGTAGATCGATGTTCCCTAATTGGGTGAGCTCCCTCAGAGTGCAGAGGCACTTTTTGAGCTACAAAACATGGAGGACACCATGCATATCTAAAAGTTGAGGTTGCAACTCCAATTGGTACACCATTTTGCCTTTTCTTGTAATGATTCGGTACAACCTAATGTACCGAGATGCCAATTTTCCATGGACTTGGAAACAGCGGCTGCCACACAACAGTGAGACCTTGAGATAAACATAATTATTTATCTTGAAGCTCAGCTCATGACAGCGATGGTCCACATAGCTCTTTTGGCGAGATTGTGCTTCCTTCAACCAGCTCCTTATTGTATTAACGTGTTCTTGAGCTCTTTGGATAATAGCCAGTCCAAAGAATTGCTTCTCGCCAACCTCGAATCATAATAGAGGTGTTCTACACTTTCTCCCATGAAGTGTTTCAAATGGAAACATTTGGAGGCTTGATTAGAAGTTATTATCGTAAGAAAACTAGGCAAATGCCTAGCATTTCTCCCAATTTGTGCTATAGGATAGCACTCAAGCTCTTAATATATCCTTCAATATTTGGTTTGTCCTTTTGTTTTTGGGGTGTTTAGAATGGCGTTGGCTTATGACTTTTTTATTGTAATTGACTTATTTTTTTACTGTAACTGAGTTGGTTTATTTGGCATAATTAAATTAAAAAAAATTAAAAATAGAAAAAAACATGTTAGCCCTTCACGGACAATGCAAAAGGAATACGGGAAAAAAGAAAAGGCAAAAAAGTCCAAAAAATAAAAAAACAAAAAAGATGAAATTAATGAATAGTGAAAAAAGTAGAAGCCAGAAGCCAAATTGAGTGGTACCTTGGCCTCTCGTTTGTGGGTGGAATGCCATGCTAAAGAATAGCTTAGTTTCCAAAGACAACTTGAGCCTCAATGACCATCCTCTCCCTCTCTAGTGAGCAGCCCGCGATGACCTCCTCACCACCAACTGGGTCCATGTCGACAACCCGCTTCCTTCCCCTGAGCTTTGCCCTTACTTTCAGTAAGCTCCCCTCCACCTCTAGTTGCTCCCCTAGCGATTAATTGGCTTCTAGTGCCGTGGTCCACCGTGGTGCCATGCTCTAGTCGTCACTACCACCTAGCTCCCTTGCCGTCCACTGCAGCCACTAAATCAGTCCGTGCCACCTCACCTTTAGGTGTAGTTCAGTGCAAGGGTTCCATTTTTGGCCTCCCCTTCGGCTGCTGTGCTTCCTCTCGCCGACGACGAGCTTCATTATCTCTGTAGGAAGACGAAGCTACTGTTCCTTCATCATGAATTTAAATCATGTGCTTAGTTTAAGTTAATGACCATGTTTAGTTTTCGCTAATCCTTGCTGAATCTAGTCAAAGTCAGATCTTACCCCAGTCATGCTGACTAAGCTGGTGATTGCGTGCACCAATATTATCTAGATCCCATATCCCATATGCTAACTAACAAAGTTTTAGCTATCTTACCCCAGTCATACTGACTAAGTTGGTGTTTGCGTGTACTAATATTATCTAGATCTTGGTTAATATTGGTCGCACATGTTCTACCCTAGTTGCTTGCCTATGGTGAGATATGTCATCCCCTTTTGCTTTCGCTTCCGTTTTCATATTTATGTAATATATTTATTTGGCATGATCGGTCCTTATTGTAAATTTGACCCGATGCAGTTTATTTAAACTCTGATTTGTAATATTAATGTATAATATGGTTTACATTATATATGAACTGATTTAGTGATGTATCTGTGAGCACTATCTGCTAATCAAGAGAATAGTGCAGTGGTTTTACAAAGGATTTTGGATTAGCTAAATCCAGGTCTGACAACTGACACAAAATAGAGTAAACAAATCATATACTTAAAACCCATATTTCTGCTTATACTAAGAGCAGTGTCAATATGTAAACACTTAGTCTCAGTTTGCGGTTGTTATGTCATGCTTATTTTTGAAGTTGTTGTGAAAAGGAAGTAGTGAAAAAAATATATTAACATGTTTGATAAAGTGTAACACCCCAGGATCCATATTACCCTGGAATGCCACTAAACCGCTCTACAGCTAGCCAAAAATTTTAAGATAATTTATTCCAGCAACAATTTTTAGATATGAAGCATTAAGCGGAAGTATAAACAACTAATAAAACAATGATGAACTTGTGAACTATCCTTTGATTAATTTGCTATAGGTTATTTCAATTATTGAATTTGTTATCGTTATCTTTGATCGCTTAGTTATTTATGCTTCCGTTTAATACTTCATGTCTAAAAATTGTTGTCGGAATAAATTATCTTGAAATTTTTGGCTAGCTGTAGAGCGGTTTAGTGGTATTCCAGAGTAATGTGGATCCTGGGGTGTTACATAAAGCATATTAAAGTTAAATAATTTTTTCATCCAATAGCTGTCTCGCATTTCATCTCATATGTTCTGGAATACGGTAATATATCCATTTACATCTTGATTAGGAAAAAAATAGCTAACCAAACACCAAAATATGGAAAAGCGGCTCAACCAAATGAGACTATAAAAATCCACTGCAATGCCAAAAGGAGACCTAACCGTTTCTCTATGGGCTTTGGTGGATCAAAGGTCATTTTCGAAAAAAAATCAATTTTGCAATATAATCGTCGTTTGACTTCAGTCAAACTTTTGTCATGAGGTAATGAAATTTCTTTTGAATAAAAAAACACAGTTATGCACATAATCTCAATTAATCAGCCTCATAACAACTAATCACTTGGCGATACCTTCTGACAAGTGACAAGCACATGATGCTTTTTTTTTTCACAACATGGCAAATTGCTAAATGATGTGGCTAGATGTGGGCACAAAAATTCCTTCTCGTTGTTAGATGAGATGATGACGGGGTGCTGTTGGATGAAGTACCAAGAAATGGTTATCCCTTGTAAGATCAGATGGAATATAGAACGAGATTTTTAAGAAATTGAATGGAGCAGAAATGGTCAGAATGTCATAGTAATTATTAAGTACTTACCTGGTGCCGTTTGGAACAAAAGAAACAAGGGACCATTTACAGCGGTTCCGAATGAAAAATAACAAGCATAGGAAGAGCACATGGATTGTGTGAGGACGCCGATGCAATCCTTTGATAATATAGAACTGAGGAATAGTTTATAAGAGATGTTCGGACATCTATTATATTATTAAAATAATAAAAAAGCTATCATGTTCACTCTTAATAGCTAAAAACTACCATCTTAATCGGAGAAAAAAATAAAAAGATTTACACTATCAATTGTGGTGAGTGAAGATAACAATGATACATATTAAAGAGATAGAGGTAAGAGTTGTAACAATTGTATAAAAAAATACAATTGTATTCGTATGTAAGCATTATAGTTGTATAACATGTACATCTATATGTTTAGATATAAACATATGTATTGTATTATCTAGCCTTACAATTGTACGGTATATTTGACTAGTTTCACATGAATTATGAAGAAACTTAAAAGAGAGAGAAAGTAAATGCAAGACCCAAAGAAATTTCTATAAGGTCAAACGTGATGTTAGAATTCATCCAAAATTCCTATAAAATGTATCATTACCGACAAAATTTTACTTCAAAATTCCTCGGAAAATCCTAGGGCCGGAAACGCGAACAGGAAAGAGACAACAAAAGTATTACCCCTACAATTCTAAGTACCTCAGTAACAAAGTAGTGGTAACCAAATTCTTTGTGAATGTTGTCGATGAAGACTGAACTAACTCCTAAAAGCTTATTAAATGAACTACAATAACCCATCAATCATGCCGGGCAGGTAATCATCATTACAAACACAAAGAACAAAAACAAAGTGAAAATAACAACAATAATTTAAAACTACCTTGTTCATCACTAGCAGGCAGAAAGAACCAAATCGCTGAGCATCCAGTGGGCGCTAACCTTATCATCATTCCATCCCCACCACGCAACAGTATGCGAAGACCGTTGACTTGTTGACTAGGAAACCTCTTTTCACACGTATATGACCCACTCGCACTCCCCTCGTCACTCCCACCTCAGCTCATCTCCCTCACCGCCCACGAAATTTCCGAGAAAAAACAATGCCGAACGCCTATCTCCTCCTCGTCGCCTTCCTCCTCCTCGCCGGCGAATCCAGCGCGCAGACCGGCTCCGGCGACCGCGACACCCTTATAGCTATCAAGAAGGGCTTTGGCAACCCCCCGCAGCTCGCGTCGTGGGACCCCGCCGCCGACCACTGCAATTGGACCGGCGTCACCTGCGACGTCGCCGGCGGAGGCGTAGTCACGGCGCTCCACTTCCAGAGGCTTAACCTTACCGGCGCGGTACCGGCGTCCGTGTGCGACCTCCAGAACCTGACCCGGCTCGACCTCTCCTACAACAACCTCAACGGCCCATTCCCCGGCGACGCGCTCTACGCCTGCTCCCGGCTCCTGTTCCTTGACCTCTCCAACAACGCCTTCGATGGAGTCCTGCCGAATGACATCAACCGGCTGTCGCGGGAGATGGAGCACCTCAACCTGTCGACCAACCACTTCGGCGGAGCCGTGCCGGCGACGGTGGCCTGGCTCCCGGCGCTCAAGTCCCTGCTTCTTGACACCAACCGGTTCACCGGGCCGTACCCGGCGGCCGAGATAAGCAAGCTCGCCGGGCTCGAGCTGCTCACGCTGGCCCTCAACGCGTTCGCACCGGCGCCGGTGCCGCCGGAGTTCGCCAAATTGACCAAGCTGACCTACCTCTGGATGTCCGGCATGAACATGATCGGCGAGATCCCGCAGGCCTTCTCGAGCCTCACGGAGCTCACGCTCATCGACATGTCGACGAACAACCTCACCGGAGCGATACCGGCGTGGGTCTGGCAGAACCAGAAGCTCGAATTCGTGTACCTGTACGGCAACAGCCTCACCGGCGAGCTGGCGCGCAACGTCACGGCGGTGAATTTGGTAGAGTTCGACGTATCGTCGAACCAGCTCACCGGAGGGATACCGGAAGATTTTGGTAAACTAGAGAACCTGACCTTGATGTTCTTGTACTCGAACCAGCTCACCGGCACGATCCCAGCGAGCATCGGGCTGCTCCCCAACCTCAGAGACATCAGGATATTCTCCAACCATCTCTCCGGCGAGCTCCCGCCGGAGCTCGGGAAGCACTCACCGCTCGGAAACCTCGAGGTCTGCAACAACAACCTCTCTGGCCCGCTGCCGGAGACGCTATGTGCCAACGGGAAGCTCTACGACATCAACATCTTCAACAACAGCTTCTCCGGTGAGCTCCCAGCGAACCTCGGCGACTGCATCCTGCTGAACAACCTGATGCTCTACAACAACCGCTTCTCCGGTGACTTCCCGGAGAAGGTATGGTCGTTCAAGAAGTTGACCACGGTGATGATCCAGAACAACAGCTTCACCGGCGTTCTGCCGGCCGAGGTATCCTCCAACATCTCGCGGATTGAGATGGGGAACAACAGGTTCTCCGGCGCCGTCCCAACGTCGGCGACTGGGCTGCACGTGTTCAATGCGGAGAACAACCAGCTCGCCGGCGAGCTACCGGCCGACATGAGCAGACTCGCCAGCCTTACTGATTTGTCAATGTCCGGCAACCAGATAACTGGCTCCATACCAACATCAATCGAACTTCTGAAGAAGCTCACTTCACTCAACCTGAGCGACAACCGGATATCTGGCGAAATACCGCCGAGCATCGGGTTGCTTACGTCGCTGACGCTCCTTGATTTGTCCCGCAACGAGCTCACCGGCGGCATACCGCCGGACTTCAGCAACCTGAACATCAACTGGCTCAACATGTCATCGAACCAGCTCACCGGCGAGGTGCCGCTCTCGCTGCAGAGCGCGGTGTACGACCGCAGCTTCCTCGGCAACCGCGGGCTCTGCACCAGGTCGGACTCGGGGATAAACCTCCCGACGTGCCGTGGTGGCAGCGGCGGCGCGCGTGACGAGCTTTCGAAGGGCCTGATCATCCTCTTCTCCATGCTGGCCGGCATTGTCCTCGTCGGCAGCGCCGGCATCGCGTGGCTGCTCTTCCGGCGCCGGAAGGATAACCAAGACATGATCGACTGGAAGATGACGCAGTTCAGCCCTCTGGACTTCACCGAGTCCGACGTGCTCAGCAATATCCGCGAGGAGAACGTGATCGGCAGCGGCGGATCTGGGAAGGTGTACCGCATCCACCTCGCCGCCCATGGCGGCGGAGACGAGGAGCGCGGCGGAGGCAGGATGGTGGCCGTCAAGAAGATATGGAACGCGAGAAAGCTGGACGCGAAGCTCGACAAGGAGTTCGAGTCGGAGGTGAAGGTGCTGGGCAACATCCGGCACAACAACATCGTGAAGCTGCTCTGCTGCATCTCGAGCCAGGACGCCAAGCTGCTCGTCTACGAGTACATGCAGAACGGCAGCCTCGACCGGTGGCTGCACCACCGGGAGCGAGAGGGCGCGCCCGCGCCGCTGGACTGGCCGACGAGGCTGGCCATCGCCATCGACGCGGCCAGGGGGCTCTGCTACATGCACCACGACTGCGCGCAGCCGATCGTGCACCGGGACGTCAAGTCCAGCAACATCTTGCTCGACCCAGAGTTCCAGGCCAAGATCGCCGACTTCGGCCTTGCGCGTATGCTTGTCAAGTCCGGCCAGCCTGAGTCCGTGTCAGCCATTGGCGGGACGTTCGGGTACATGGCACCAGGTGAGAAACTCGAATGCAGTTCCCAATTAAGATGCCATCTCGATTTGTGATACTTTGCAATTGGAATTACTAATTGGAGGCAAATTTTGCAGAATATGGGTACATGCCAAGGGTGAACGAGAAGGTTGATGTCTACAGCTTCGGTGTCGTCCTGCTAGAGCTGACAACCGGCAAGGTCGCCAACGACAGCGGCGCCGATTTATGCCTTGCGGAATGGGCGTGGCGGCGGTACCAGAAAGGCCCACCGTTCAACGACGTCGTCGGCGAGGATATCCGGGACCCGGCCTACCTGTCGGACGTCTTGTCGGTGTTCACGCTCGGCGTGATCTGCACGGGGGAGAACCCCCCAGCGCGGCCGTCCATGAAGGAGGTCCTGTACCACCTCATCCGGTGCGACCGGATGTCCGCCCAGGCGGAGGCGAGCCGGTTGGACTACGACGGCGGTGCGCCACTCCCCGAGGGGAAGAAAGGCAGCCGGCAGAGGAGCATGTCGGACTCCGGCAGGTGGGATGATGACGAGGAGAGTGGAAACTTTGTGGTGCGTGTGGTTTAGTGAAGACACACCCACAAGAGCCATTCAGGTGTACACTAGCACTATAGAGTAGCACATAGGTTGCCGACCTAACAGCTGAAGGAACCAGAGTCCTTAAGATCTCGAGCTGGTACTAGTACAGTAAATAAGCGTCTTGTATGTAACTAGATGAAGCTGTAAGCCTGTAGCTGTATCATAAGCCCATCTCCGAGATGGCGAGAACGCAAGTTCTTGGATTATCTCGACCGGCATCCAAGGGCCTGTTTGGCTCGCAACCACAATTTGCTTCAACTGAGTGCGGGTGTTGCGCCATACGACACCCTTTCTCTACTTTTTGACTGGCTGTAAGCCTGTAGTGTCATGTGAATAAAGAAGCAAACTGATGGCAGACTGGTAGTCAAAGTAGCTATTCCAAGCTAACACTGTCAGGAAGCATGTAACGGTGGATACAAAATTCTGAGTGCATTTCAGATGTCAAACTGTGGGCACCTTTTGGAAGTAGGCATCTTCTTTTGATTTCTAAAAGTCACTTTTCTACAATAATTAACTTTTAAATGGATTATTTTTCAAGGTAGAGTTTTCAAATTAATTATAGTGCACACTATAACTTGTTATTTATATCAGTTAAAATTACATATGAATCTTTATTTTTTTATACTCTTTCTTATAAATAGTCAAAAGCTAAAAATCATCTCAAAAGAATGGAGCCGTAGTTCCAGGAAACTAGAGACGGTCCAATCTATGGGAAGGCCGGTAAATGGGCGGCTTGGACTAGTCCTACCGCATGATTGTGCGTGACACAAGAAACAAATTTGTCTTCTGATCTGTGATGACTGATGCTCTGAGAAGGTGCCATTTTTTCGTAGTGGGGAAGTTTGGCCTGCACAAGTTTGGTGTGTTATTCGCCACGCCGCTGTAGCTCGAAAGGTTGGGTGGTCCATAGCCAGGCGGATACGGATAACGTAGAAAAAAACACATGTGTTGACTTTTATTTTGTGTTGCGGTATATGGGAAAACACATGTGTTGATTATTATTATTTTTGTTGCGTAGTATAAAATGAATACGAGCGGCACTTTATATGACACATTAGCGGTTCAAATGAAAGGTTTATGTGAAATTTTTAGCTCATTTAAATAAAAAAATAATCATTATATGGTTGACGGAGACGAACAGCGTAGGAAAAACGTGTGTGTTGACTTCTATTATGTTTGTTGCACTAAATAATTAGTGCTAATTAAATACGATTAGAACTAAATGAAACACTATTAGTTTAGTTAGCACTAATTAATCACTATTAGTGCTAATCAGTTGTGCTTAACGCTAATTAAGTGTGCTAATCAATGGTGAACAGCGCTGCAGTGCTACAACGTGCTACAGCAGCGGGGCCAATGCCGTACCACGTGGACGCAAGCGTTGGCCAGGCATCCCCAGGTTTAATATAGGGAGTACGTACATGCTTACGACCCGATAACTGTGCAGCAATTTTCCAGTTATTTTCCGCCCAACAAGCTTCTTTCATTGACAACTAGGAGGATCTCTGAGACAATTAGCTGTATCTTCCTTAGTGATATTGGATGCATTGAAGTACAAAAGAAAATGGAAAATAGCATGATCGGTGGCTATGCACCAGCATCATCAGAGTGGTCCATGAGATTGGCAATTGCCATTCACTCAGTAAGAGGCTTCTGAAGCAGGCCAGCAGCCTACTTTCAATGTGATTTCTTCCGGCCTGCCATCATACCCTGAGATGTCTAGTTTGATAACATCATCCTGGATCCAGGTTTAGAGCAAAGATTGGTGTTATTTGGATCCTTTCGAAGCTGTAGACCCCCCAGTTTCTGCTACAGGTGGATTTTTTTTGGCTACATTGACACTGACCATAGCTGTAAATTCAAATAGCTCCAAATTCAGAAAATACGTATCTTGAAGGCCAGCTATCTTTTCGTCCTTTTCAATCTTAGTTGGTTCTCTCCCATCCAACATCAATCGACTATCACCAAGGCTTGCCTATCTCAACCTTGCATCAAATAGTTTATCTGGCAGCATCCCAGGTTCAATCGGACAGCTACCAGAACTTGGGTTTCTGTACCTTTCTGATAATTTCTTTAAGGGCTACTACCCAGCAGAACTTGGAAATCTTTCAGCCCTTTGAGATGGATTCTTTCGAAGCTGTAGACCCCCCAGTTTCTGCTACAGGTGGATTTTTTTTTGGCTACATTGACACTGACCATAACAGTAAATTCAAATAGCTCCAAATTCAGAAAATCCGTATCTTGAAGGCCAGCTATCTTTTCGTCCTTTTCAATCTTAGTTGGTTCTCTCCCATCCAACATCAATCGACTATCACCAAGGCTTGCCTATCTCAACCTTGCATCCAATAGTTTATCTGGCAGCATCCCCAGGTTCAATCGGACAGCTACCAGAACTTGGGTTTCTGTACCTTTCTGATAATTTCTTTAAGGGCTACTACCCAGCAGAACTTGGAAATCTTTCAGCCCTTTGAGATCTTTCTCTACCTCGCAACCCTTTTCTTCCAGGGACAATCCATCCGCAGTTCGGAAATCTTACGAAATTAAGGTACTTGTCGATGAGTGAAACGGGTAGCATTGGTGAAATTCCGGACGCTGTGTCAAAGCTTACCTTTGTTGTATTCCTTTATTTATCATACAACAACCTCAATGGGTCAACTCCTAGTTGCATTTGATCATTTTCCTTGTCCTCAGTTTGACCATTGTTTTATTCGTAGGGCTGTTTGGTTTCTTCAGGATCAGAGTGATCCTCAAAAGGCAAAGCAAAAATACTATACCGTCTCGGTGGAAGCTGACAACCATCCAACACATTAATTTCAATGTTCAAGACATTTCTCCATGTCCTCATTGACAGTAACCTTATTGGCCATGGTGGCTCGGGTAAGGTATATAAAATATGCCTTGATATCATCGATTACAAGGTTGTAGCTGCCAAGAAGATATGCAAGGACCAGAGGCGGTGTGATATGCTGGAAAAGCAGTTTCAAGCAGAAATTGAGATTCTTGGGTCCATCCGGCATGCCAATATTGTCAAGTTGCTCAGCTGCATGTCAACCACCGAATCAAAAGTGCTGATCTACGAGTACATGGAAAACGGTAGCTTATACCAATGGTTGCATCAGAAATATGACTAGATGTAATGAATGGTTAAATTGGGCAAGGAGGATGTCAATTGCCATTGATGCAGCAAGAGGACACTGCTACATGCACCATGATTGTTCTCCACCAATAGCTCATTGCGATGTCAAGCCCAGCAACATCCTATTGGACTTTGATTTCGAAGCAAATATTGCAGACTTTGGTCAAGCCCGTGCACTTGCTAAAGCTGGTGAGCCAGAGTTAGTCTCAGCTGTGGTTGGATCCTTTGGATATATGGCTCCAGGTACAACTTACTGATTTTCATTTATCTTCAATTTGATGGTATAAACATACGACGAATGACTGTTTTGTTAAGAGTTCAGAAGCTTGATGTGTACAGCTTTGGGGTGGTTCTCCTGGAGCTGACAACCGGGAGAAATGCAAATGGTGGGGGCGGGTATGAGAATTTAGCGCAATGGGCATGGTGGCAATTCCAAGACGACAGCTTCCAGTTAATTGATGTCATTGATGAAGATATATGAGATCCAGCACATTTACATGAGGTGCAACTGGTGTTCAAACTAGGATTAATTTGCAAAGGAACAAAACCATCAGGAAGGTCCTACAACGCTGAACAGCACACCATGCAATTCATAAGTCATTTGAATTAGTAGGCTGTCAAATTCTAGAGAGAAAGAGAAATATAAAGAAAGGCAGGTCTTGAAATTCTTCAAACATGTACCTTCCACACATTCTAAGTTGGGAATCCTTCTAAGTTATCGATAGGCTGATTATCAGTAAATTAAATTTTTGCCCAAACTATTTTAAGTAAATGTAGGGTTTCATTGTGCCAATTATTTGGTTATTCACACTATCAAGTCCTTGATAGCCAGTTACTGGCTTATCTACATAGTTAACCTTACCATACTTGTAATGAACTGGATCAAATCCGATTGAACAAATCAGTTCTATGTCACATGGCACATAAAATGAGAATACAAATATACACAAGATGTGTAAATGGACCTGATCAAACATGTCAGTGCTAAGTTGAATTACCTGGATGATAAGTGGACCAATGGCACGAGATAAGCACATCCACGATCAATTGCAGACCACCAGTTGTCTGCTGGATTGCCCCATGGTGCAAAATGCAGTGCATACTGCATAGTAAAAGCAGCCATATATGAATTATTGGTACGTAAATTGTTCCATTGAGTTTTGAAGAGTTTGCCGTGCTTAGATCCCCAAAATAAAGTTGGACCAATTTATTACTGAAAATTTGTGCCGAGTGGACCAACACGCACCATCCTTCTCTACATGGAGCATCTTACATTTATTTCATGTGACTTAAGCTCAAGTTATCACATAGTAGTTTTTTTTAGATAACAGAATAACAATATTCCAGCCTTGATCATTCCACTGAAATGACTACAGCCGTCCAGAACAAAACACAGTACCAGACCACAATCCACCAAACGGTGTTACAAAATCACCCAAACACTGAACTAACGACCAAGGACTTAATCCTGTAACCTAAAACACATCCTCCTCCCAAACTTGTTGAAAAGCTCCATCACCACTCTCTCAAGTTTTTTTGCAGCCGTTTAAGAGCACACTTCTCGTTTCCTCTTTATATAGTTGCGATCAGCACTTGATCCAGTAAGTCTCCCTGAAAATGACTTGCAATAAAGACTGAGAATTGGACCTTTTGAAAGCGGCATCATTTCTAGTCAACCATAAAGCCCAACACATAGCCGCTATACCAACTAGAATTTGATTTCTAAGCTTCAAAGAAAAACTTTTAAGCCAAGAATCAAATAACATCTCAACACTAGTAGGTGGTTGAAGACCAAAGCTAATGACTACCACATTCCAAAAAGTCCGAGCCACACGGCAATCAAAAAACAAATGATGAATGCTCTTAGTAGCGGGACAAAAATAACATTTAGTACTTCCTTGCCACTGTCTTTTTGCAAGATTATCCTTCGTTAAAATAACTCCTTTCTTCATGTACCAAAGGAAAACTTTAATTTTAAGTGGTATCTTTGCTTTCCAGAATAAATTCTTCTCGAGAATACTTTCTCTTTCCATGATATCTCTATATAAGGAATGAACAGAAAAAGAACCATTCTTGTGCAAGCTCCACAGTAGAACATCTTCTTGCTCATTCAAAGAAACTCGCACTACCAAACTAACTCAATCCAAGAGGTCATTTTTTCACCTACTAACGCTCTCCTAAAAGAAACATTAACCGGTGTTGTACTTAGTACTTGAGCAACTGTCATATTCTTCTTTTGAACAATTCTATATAAATCAGGGAATCTTGTCATTAGAGCTCCCTTCCCAATCCAAAAGTCCTCCCAAAATCTTGTTTGTTGACCATTATTAACCTTGAACCTACTTCTAGCTAAAAAAAGCTCTTTGACCTCCATAAGACCACTCCAAAATTGAGAATCCCCTAGTTGTTTAACCACTTGTGACAAGGTCTTACCTTTCAAATATTTTTTCTTAAGCAAACTCTGCCAAAGGCCCCCCTGAGAGACCATGTGGAGGTATCCCCATGTTTGTGATGAGATATTGACAGTTGGTTTAGTGAGTTAGAGTTTGTTTTAGGTATTCTAGGGTTGAGTACCTTTATCTGTGCTAATGTGGAATATACTGTTTCGTGCGGTGCTATGTGATGGTTTGCTTGTCTGTGTGACTGCAGGACTTCGGAGCTAGGTCATGGTGAGGCGAGGTGGACCGGGACTAGGCACAGGAGGTGTCGAGGTCCAGACGGTCAAAGATGCCGAGGCGATCGAGACTGCTGAGGTGGTTGCGAGTCGGGAGACGAGGAACCGGAGATACCCGTGACGAACACGACGGGCGATACGAGTGGACCGGGACTAGACTCAGGGAGGAGTCGAGGTCCAGACGGTCAGGGTATCAGATGCGGAAACTTCCAGGAAAGTGCTTGAGGGCAATTTGGTAATTTGACTCAAGCAAATGAGAGGAGTGGGTGGTTTCCCTCCAAAAATTCTGGTTGTTGACTTTGACCCTTGCCTTTTGTGTGTATGGGGCAATGGAGTGGGAGGTGTATGCCATTTCTTGATTTGCTAATTGAGGAGGTGAGCTTCTCTATTCAGGCATGTGAGGAGAACAGGAGGCAAGCAGCTGATTCTATTGGTGCATGCGTGTAGTGTGTATCTCTTGTGTGAGTCAGAGGATGGTGTTCTTGTGATAGAGCTCAAGTGGGTGTGTGTGTGGAGCTGAGTGAGCCTGGATGGTGCTTGAGCCAGTGTGTGTGTTTTTCTCCTTCTCAAACATGTAGTGGTTGGAGAAAACTTCCCATGTAATCATTCCTCTTGTGTTAATGTCCATGTGTATCGGGACTCCTCTGTAATCCTTGTGTTGAAATGATATGAGAAGGAGTTTGGCTGAGCATCTCGATTGTTATTGGGCTCTGATTTGCTCTTTCCTTCTTTGGTGTTTTTGATTTCTTGTTGAGAGACTGCAGTTCTTCCTTACTCTGAGCTAGATATCACTTCAAGACCACCTTGGTCACCTTAGTATCTTGAGTAAAAGATCTTAGCTGCAGTTCTCTGCTCAAAAATCAGGAACTCAAAATTATCTCTGTTTGCTGTTCTAGGGTTTGTTGACAGGGGATATTTGAAATCTTGGTTTCTCTGAGAAATGTTTGCTCTAGGAGTATGATTTTTAGTTGTGAGACCTTCTCTAGCTGATTTGCAAAGGTTCATGGTCAATAGACATGGGAAATGCAAGTAATTTGGTTTCTTTACCCTTTTCGGTTGGAGACTCAAATTTCTGTCCAGATTTGAAGTTCTCTTGTTCCCTGTCTATTTTATTCTTCCCGTGAGTGCAATCAGCTATCTATTTTGAGGACTCAATCTTCTCTCCTAAGAAAAGCAGTCAATTAGCATCAATTTTCTTTGTGTGCTCTGTTGTGAGAATGAAGTTCCGCAGTCTACATTTGTTCGGCAGCAGCGAAGACTCAAGAACTTCTTTTTTGCATGTCGTGTTAATGCTCTGAATTTCAATTTGCAGGTTCTTTGCTAGCCGATCTGCTGTGTGTCTCTGAAATTAATCCTTCCTACCGAACATCTTGTTGGCTGTCTGCAAGTAATAACCGAACAGAGCATTTTCAGTTAATTGTTGCTGTCGGCAGCTGCTGTAGATGGTGTAGCTGTTCGGTTTTTCAGTTTGCAACTCTGAACTCCCAGTCGAACTGCTGCTTAGTGGCTGACCTCCTGCTGCCCCTGTTCGGTTTCTGCTGCCGTAGTGGTGCTGTGCAGTTTTAGTTGCTGTCGGCAGTGACCGAAGGTTCGTGTTTGGGTAGCATCGCCAGCAGCAGACATCTTGCGCAGAAATTGTTTTCCCTGTTTTTCAGTTTGCTGCTGCTGTATGTTTGGTGCTGATTTCTGCATCTTTCTCTGCCCTCTTTGTTGTACCAATCTGCAGCTTGCTCACCCCTTTCGGCTGGGCTTTGAGAGGTGATCAATGAGCAGAAAATGGAGCAGTGCGGCAGCAGCTGATCTCTGAACCTGCTGTTCGGTTGCAGCAAGAAAATGCTGAATGTGCACATACTTCAGTTCAGTCTACAGCTGAAATATTCAGTATGCTGATTTTCAGTCTCTTGATGTTGCTGCAGATTTCAGATTCTCTCAAGATTTAAGTTTAGTGCAGTTGTTCAGTTGTTCAGTTTTTTTGTAGATTTTCAGCTTCTGGCTATTCCAGTAGCATCTCTGATTAAAGTGCTCCATGTATTGGCTTTTCAGGAGCAAGATAATTTCTATTGAATACCTTTTCTTGCTGCTGTGCAAATTGCTAGTTAGTTTGTCTTGCAAATCTTGAGCTTCAGATTTTCTAGTTCATGTTTTGGTTTTAGGTGATTAATGGGTAGGCACCGGAGTGTAGTGTTTCAATTTGCCCAAGCAGTGAGCAGCCTTGTGAATTCCATTGGAAATGCATGGGTATGATTGCTAGTGGATGAGGATGCCCAGTTAGTATGTGTGTGCCTTGTGGAGCAGCAATTCTTGCATCTTGCCAGTGCCTTGTGGTATAATATTTCTGTGAGGTATTTGTTGATATTACCAAGTATCAGGTGTGCTTTTCGTAGAAATATGCGTTGATCTTGGTTTGTCTCTCTTGTGAGTGTCTTCGGTAAATCGGCAAAACTGTTTTCATCTACATTGGAGTGGGTCACCTCTATTTTCATAGCTATCATAGCTATCGGAGAAGAGGATCTGATTGTGAATACTTGGGGCAATTTTTGAAGGCATCATTCACCCCCCTCTGTTGCCAATTCCGATCCCAGTTTGGTTTCTGGTTTTTCTACTGATTTATTGTGTGGTTTCTCCCTTGCTGCTCTCTGTGACGTAACTGATGATTAGTTAGAGTAGCTCGAGGATGAGCAGCTGGCCCTCCTAGCTCGGAAGTTTTCCCATGCTTACAAGAGGAGGAGGGACAGAAAGAGGGGTGGACCTGTGATTTGCTTCGAGTGTGGCGGCCCCAACCACATTCGGAACTGCCCCAAGCTGGATAAGGGCAAGAACGACTACGACGGTTCGGGCAAGAACGACTTCAGCAACAAGAACTGTAACAAGAAGCCTCCAGCTCCTACACAAGGCAAGAAGAAGTTCCGCAACTTTGGCAAAGCCAAGAAGCTCTTCCACCGCATCCTCACCGCCTTCGACGACCTCGACTTCAGCGAGGTGGAAGGATGGAGCGACGACGACGGGACGGGTGACCAAGAGCTCAAGGATGGCGGTAACGACTTGTCCGGCATGTGTTTCATGGCCCTCGAGGGCGAACTGAGCGACAGCGAGCTTTACTCCGACTCCGACGAGGTATACCCCACCTACGACCAACTCAATCATGCTTTTCTTAAGCTAGGTGGTTTTCATGCTAGAGTTAGAGCTAGGTGTACTGAGTTAGAGAAGGAAGTAGATAGATTATCACTAGAGATTATTGCTCTTACATCTGGTCCTTCCTGTGATGAGTGTGACACATGCTGTGCTCTGTTGGGTGATATGGAGAAATTAAGGACCTCGCATGATAGTTTGTCCTCTGAGCTTGATATTGTTAAGATGGAGAATGCTAGTCTGCTTGCCGAGTTAGAATTGAGTAGGATGGCTGTTACCCTACTTACTACTGATGAGACTACTTCTTCCACCTCATGTGAGGTTAAGGACATTGCTGTTAGAGGACCTTATGCCATGCTTCTCGATCTGCCCGAGACTTGTAGAAGTTGTAATAATTTGAAAATGAACCTAAAAGGGCAGATCATAAAATTGCTGAATTACAAGCTTTTCTACTTGATCCCATTGCTTCTTGTTTGAACTGTCCTAAATTAACTACTGAACTTGAATCTGTCTCAAAACAGTTTCAAGAAATGATTGATCATAACAACAAGTTGGCTAAGTATGCGACTAAGGATCCTATTAGCTCACCATGCAATAGTTGTGAAAAACTAAAACTTGAACTCGTTGCATTGGATGAAAAATGTGTGAAGCTAACTAAGGACCTTCTAGAGAAGCAACCATCTGCTTGTAATGTGTGTGCTGCGGTTGAGAAGAAGCCCAAGGGTAAGGTAGAGACGACTAGCGACGTGAACCAAATTGCTAGCAGTAGGACTGTCCCTTCTGAGTCGGCTGTGCGTGCACATGCCATTCGTTCCTCTGCTATTGGTTCTTCTTCTACTCCCTTACCTTCTACTGTCTCTTCTTCCCCCTGCTCTTCTTGCATCTCTCTCTTTCGGGAGTGTCAGTATCTTATGAACACTCTTGAGAGATTTGTTGGAGGCAAGAAGAAGCTCAATCTTATTCTAGACCAATCTAAAATCTGCAGATTTAATCAGGGTCTATGATACGATTTCTATGAGGACATGAGGAAGCATCCACCTGCCGTGCTCAGACCCATAGCACCAGGTGTGATCGAGACTGAGCCCAGGACCGAGAAAGTCCAATTTAAGTCAGTGGGCTATGTCCAGGGGATCTCTGACAGCAAGGTGATTCCACCTGCCACTTCTACCTCTCAGAAGGTGAAGTATCACTGCACCTTCTGTCAGAAGGATGAACACACAGTCGATCGATGCTTCAGGCGCGCCAAGATTGCGCGTAGAGACCGTGCAGAAGCACTTAGGCGTATTCAGGGTCAGCCCCAGACCCTGAGTGCACCTAGGACCAGCACGAGGTCTAGGATTACTGCTGTTGATGGGTTTGGGCAGCATCGAGGACTTGGTTTTTCTGAGTTTTCTGTTTTTCGTCCTCATGCTGCTCCTGGTTATGACTTCCGCCGTTCTGAGGGTAGTTCTCGTTTCCCCCATCGAGATGGCTATCCGCGGCGTGATCAGCGTGTTGTTAGTGCTCTGACTCGCTCCTCGTAGCGATTGGACCCAATAACGCCAGTGCGCTAGTAGACCTTACGGCTCTTTGAGCGACGAGAGCGTAGGGTAGCTAGAGGTCGATCGTGTGTGGCTACTTCTCTCGCTCGGCGTGTGACTCAGTATTGGGTGCCAAAATCTCTTTTGATTTATCCCAGTACTGATCCTTTACACTCTGTTTGACTCAGGTTCGCCGGGCCGGGAAGAGAGAGGTTTGGCTTGTGGACTCCGGTTGTTCTCGTCATATGACCGGAGACTCTCGTTGGTTCTCTTCCCTAGCCCGTGCTCCAGGTGATGAGACGATCACCTTTGGAGACGCTTCGTCTGGGCGCGTCATCGCAAAAGGTACAGTGCATGTTAATGATTCATTCATTTTAAGAGATGTTGCCTTAGTGAGTAAGCTGCAGTACAATTTGCTTTCAGTTTCTCAGCTTACCGATGACGGTTTTGAGGTGAGCTTCAAGAAAAACAATTGCAAAATTCTTGATTCTTCGGGGAGTCTGGTTTGCGGGATTTCTCGTTATGGGAGGATCTTTCGTGCTGATTTTGCTGAGTCTTCTGGTGATCCTCTCAGGTGTTTAGTTGCTTTTGAGTCCTGGCATAGGAGACTTGGTCATATTGGATTTGACCATTTGACTCGAGTTAGCGGCCACGATCTCATTCGTGATCTGCCGAAACTCAAGATGGTTAAAGATCTTGTTTGCGCTCCTTGCCGGCACAGCAAGATGGTTGCCGCTTCTCATCCTCTGGTCACAGTGACTATAACTGATGCACTAGGACAGCTGCTCCACATGGACACAGTTGGACCAGCTCGAGTGTAGTCAGCAGGAGGGAAGTGGTATGTTCTTGTCGTGGTCGATGACTTCTCGAGGTACTCTTGGGTGTTTTTCTTAGCCTCGAAGGATAAGACATTTACACATTTTCGAGGTCTCTTTCGTAGGATTTCTGTTGAGCTTCTGGGTGCCTTACGAGCGATCCGCAGTGACAATGGCACGGAGTTCAAGAATTCCTACTTTAAGAGTTTCTGTGATGAGACAGGTGTAGAGCACCAGTTCTCCTCTCCATACGTCCCTCAGCAAAATGGCGTTGTGGAGAGGAAGAACCGTACCTTGGTCGAGATGGCCAGGACGATGCTTGATGAGTACTCTACACCGAGGAAGTTTTGGGCTGAGGCGATAGCCACCGCGTGCTATGTTTCAAATCGAGTTTTTCTCAGGGCACACTTGCATCGCACCTCTTATGAGTTGAGATATGGGCGAAAGCCCAGTATATCTCATTTTCGCGTGTTTGGTTGTAAGTGTTTTATTCTGAAGTCTGGAAACCTAGATAAGTTTGAGTCACGATCTTGTGATGGGATCTTTCTAGGTTACTCGACCTCTTTGCGGGCTTATAGGGTCTAGAACTGCGAGTCTAGTAAATTGGTAGAAACATGTGAGGTGACCTTCGATGAGGCCAGTCCGGGGATTAGGCCCGATATCTCAGGTTCTGTAGAGCACTCCGAGACCATATTTGTGGATGATCAGGAGGATGGAGATGAGGGTTGTCTACCTGATCCAGTTCCTCCTCCCCCTGAGGTGCCTGCCTCTACCACCACACCTCAAGGAGATCAGCCCATGCCTTCCGCTTCTTCTGGAGCTAGTGGCTCTGTTCCTACCTCGTCAGCTCATGAGGAAAATGCCACTTCTCCTTCTTCTCATCAAGGACCTCCTCGTAGAGTCCGAGAACATCATCCTTCAGAGCAGATAATTGGAGATCTTTTTGAGCGTGTCACACGCTCAAAATCTGGCACTTCTCTTTTCTGTCTCCATTCTGCTTTCGTTGCCTCTTTCGAGCCTAAGGATGTTGATCATGCTCTTTCTGACGAGTCTTAGGTCAATGCCATGCATGAGGAGTTGGAGAACTTTGAGAGAAACAAGGTCTGGTCGCTTGTTGAGCCCCCTCGAGGTTACAATGTTATTGGGACTAAGTGGGTGTTCAAAAACAAGCAGAGTGAGGATGGGGTAGTCATTCGAAACAAGGCTAGACTGGTAGCTCAGCGGTTCTCCCAGGTTGAGGGTCTAGATTTTGAGGAGACCTTTGCCCCTGTTGCTAGACTTGAGGCCATTAGAATCCTGCTTGCTGTCGCGGCTTCTAAGGGTTTCAAGCTTTACCAGATGGATGTCAAGAGTGCCTTCCTCAATGGGTTTATTGAGGAAGAAGTCTATGTTAGACAGCCTCCAGGTTTCGAGAACCCCAAATACCCAAACCATGTCTATAAGCTTTCCAAAGCCTTGTATAGACTTAAGCAGACCCCTAGAGCTTGGTATGAGAGGCTTAAGTCTTATCTGTTGAGTCATGGATTTGAGATGGGTAAGGTGGACAAGACCTTGTTCATTCGCAGGCATAGCAATGACCTTCTACTCGTCCAGATTTATGTGGATGATATCATCTTTGGTGGCTCTTCTCATACTCTTGTTTCTCAATTCTCCGATGTCATGAGCTCAGAATTTGAGATGAGCATGATGGGCGAGTTGAGTTTCTTCCTTGGCTTTCAGATCAAGCAGACTCGGGAGGGTACTTTCTTGCATCAGGGCAAGTACACTCGTGACCTCCTGAAACGCTTTGATATGAGTGATGGCAAGCCAGTGTCCACTCCGATGGCTTCTTCAGCTTCACTCGACCCAGATGAGGACGGTGAGCCAGTTGATCAGAAGGAGTATCGCAGCATGATTGGCTCCCTCTTGTACCTCACTGCCTCGAGACCGGACGTACACTTCTCCGTATGTCTGTGTGCTCGATTTCAGGCTTCTCCTCGCGTATCTCACCGCCAGGCGGTGAAGCGCATCCTTCGGTACCTTCGAGCTACCATTGACTATGGTATCTGGTACTCTTCCTCATCCTGTCTTTTCCTCAGAGCCTACTCGAACGCAGACTTTGCTGGCTGTAGGATAGATAGGAAGAGCACATCTGGCACCTGCTAATTCATTGGCACTTCTCTCGTTTCTTGGTCTTCTAGGAAGCAGTCCGGTGTTGTACAGTCCACCGTAGAGACCGAGTATGTTGCTGCCGCCAGTTGCTGCAGCCAAGTACTTTAGATGGCTTCGACCCTGCGGGACTTTGGGTTAGTTATAGAAAGTGTTCCACTCTTTTGTGATAACACTTCTGCTATTAACATTGTTAAGAACCCAGTGCAACATTCTCGGACCAAGCATATTGATATCCGATATCACTTCCTTAGAGACCATGTGGAGAAGGGTGATATAGTGCTTCAGTTTGTGGAGAGTAACCGCCAGTTGGCTGATATCTTTACCAAGCCTTTGGATAGCTCTAGGTTTTCAACCTTGCGGGGAGAGCTTGGGGTGGTTTGTCCTTATGGACTGTAGTGAGGGGGAGTTTTGTGCTTTACTGTTTTATCTTGTATATTATGTTGTTACTCCTTACTGTTGCATTGCATTTGGGTGCATTCGGGTTAGTTTTTCTAGCATAGATTAGAGTGTTTCTCGTATCTAGATGGTCAGACTTCTTCCTCTCGTCTTGTGATTCTAGGATGCTGCTTATTAGCTGTTTCTCTTCTCACTAGGTTGAGCTCACTCACTTCTTATAGGTTCTAGCAAGGGTTGGGCCACCCTTGGGTAGACAGGGAACGTATTTGCTCCTTAGTGTGATGGTTGGGCAGCTGATAATCCTAGTGTCATATGGGGTAGATGAGAGTCAGTCTGAGTCATAGTATCCTCTTTATCTTGTCTATGTTTTATTGACTGCATTTTCTGATTTCTTTGCCAGCTTCTCGTTTTATAGCTTTGGTTCAGGGGGAGTTCATTTGGGAGCTTCTGGAGCTTAATATTGTCATAACTCAACTTGAACTAAAAAAAAGGTGCTTCACATGTTGAGGGGGAGCTGGATTTTCTGCATTTCATTGTAATATAACTTCATGGAGCCTTGACTATTATCTATAGTTGACATGATTACAATGCATTACATCTTGCCATGATTATGCTTAATTGCTAGATTTATCATTGCTTCTTATGTGTCGTCAAGCCTTTGCCATTGTTGAGTTAATTAAAATTGCACAACTTGAACTAAGACATGTCATGTTACCTTTTGAGACTAGTCTGTCTTTAGTTATCCTCTTATGATTCATGCCATGTCAAATAGGCTAAGTTGAGTCTTGAATCTTTAATTGAGCTTTAGTTTGAACTATGCTAGTTTCTTGTTGAAGCATGAGTAAGTACAATTATTTAAGAAAGCAAAAGATCTCTTTTATGTGCGAAAGAACTGATCTCACCAATTCTTTCTCATGAGACTGCTTGCCATTGCACTAGGCATGAACTCAGGGGAAGTTTTGGATGACCAAGATCATCTCCTTAAGCTTCTCGCTTGGAATGGTCGCATAAGGCTTGAGATCTAGCACATCACCAAAATTATAAGTTTCAAATGAAAACATGTGATTTGTGCTAAATTTGCTTAATTGCCAAAAGAACTAAGTACTTGTGCAAATGATTCATTCTTGAACTTATAGCACTCTAAATTGACTCAATTTTAGTTTCTTGGTTCCACTTAGATTATTGACATGGCTTGCATCATCTTTGAATACCTCTAGCTAGACTATACTCTTGAGCGGCTTGTCATGCTAAGAAATTCATCTAATCTTCATATTATTACTTACGTGGCTTGGCTTGATTACGCATATCTTGTCATGATATTGATAGCATTCATATACGCTATGGCTTGGTGTAATACTCAAATAGTCATTTTGGATAATCTTCATGGCTCTAATTGCTTAGCATTGCATAACATTCAACCATACCATGCTATATTCTCTCTTTTGTATCTTGATGATTCTATTGCCAAAAAAGGGGGAGAATTTTGGAGAAAAAGTCCTTTTGGGAGTTTTGGGAGCGTTTGAGGAAAACTTGCTCTTTCTTTTGCTCCTTTTGTCTACATGGTCATTAGCATCAATTTCTAACCTCGGACCATGTATGACTTGCAAACAAACTCAACTTATGTTTTTTCCGTGTTTGTCAATATACTCATCAAGGGGGAGATTGAGAGACCATGTGGAAATATCCCCATGTTTGTGATGAGATATTGACAGTTGGTTTAGTGAGTTAGAGTTTGTTTTAGGTATTCTAGGGTTGAGTACCTTTATCTGTGCTAATGTGGAATATACTGTTTCGTGCGGTGCTATGTGATGGTTTGCTTGTCTGTGTGACTGCAGGACTTCGGAGCTAGGTCATGGTGAGGCGAGGTGGACCGGGACTAGGCACAGGAGGTGTCGAGGTCCAGACGGTCAAAGATGCCGAGGCGATCGAGACTGCTGAGGTGGTTGCGAGTCGGGAGACGAGGAACCGGAGATACCCGTGACGAACACGACGGGCGATACGAGTGGACCGGGACTAGACTCAGGGAGGAGTCGAGGTCCAGACGGTCAGGGTATCAGATGCGGAAACTTCCAGGAAAGTGCTTGAGGGCAATTTGGTAATTTGACTCAAGCAAATGAGAGGAGTGGGTGGTTTCCCTCCAAAAATTCTGGTTGTTGACTTTGACCCTTGCCTTTTATGTGTATGGGGCAATGGAGTGGGAGGTGTATGCCATTTCTTGATTTGCTAATTGAGGAGGTGAGCTTCTCTATTCAGGCATGTGAGGAGAACAGGAGGCAAGCAGCTGATTCTATTGGTCTGTACGTGTAGTGTGTATCTCTTGTGTGAGCTGTAGGATGGTGTTCTTGTGATAGAGCTCAAGTGGGTGTGTGTGTGGAGCTGAGTGAGCCTGGATGGTGCTTGAGCCAGTGTGTGTGTTTTTCTCCTTCTCAAACATGTAGTGGTTGGAGAAAACTTCCCATGTAATCATTCCTCTTGTGTTAATGTCCATGTGTATCGGGACTCCTCTGTAATCCTTGTGTTGAAATGATATGAGAAGGAGTTTGGCTGAGCATCTCTGATTGTTATTGGGCTCCTGTATTTGCTCTTTCCTTCTGCTGGTGTTTTTTGATTTCTTGTTGAGAGACTGCAGTTCTTCCTTACTCTGAGCTAGATATCACTTCAAGACCACCTTGGTCACCTTAGTATCTTGAGTAAAAGATCTTAGCTGCAGTTCTCTGCTCAAAAATCAGGAACTCAAAATTATCTCTGTTTGCTGTTCTAGGGTTTGTTGACAGGGGATATTTGAAATCTTGGTTTCTCTGAGAAATGTTTGCTCTAGGAGTATGATTTTTAGTTGTGAGACCTTCTCTAGCTGATTTGCAAAGGTTCATGGTCAATAGACATGGGAAATGCAAGTAATTTGGTTTCTTTACCCTTTTCGGTTGGAGACTCAAATTTCTGTCCAGATTTGAAGTTCTCTTGTTCCCTGTCTATTTTATTCTTCCCGTGAGTGCAATCAGCTATCTATTTTGAGGACTCAATCTTCTCTCCTAAGAAAAGCGATCAATTAGCATCAATTTTCTTTGTGTGCTGTTGTGAGCAGTGAGTTACCGCAGTCTACATTTGTTCGGCAAAGCAGCGGACTCAAAGAACTTCTTTTTGTTTATGCGTGTTAATGCTCAATTTCAATTTGCGAGTTCTTTGCTAGCCGATCTGCTTTGTGTGTCTCTGAAATTAATCCTTCCTACCGAACATCTTGTTGGCTGTCTGCAAGTAATAACCGAACAGAGCATTTTCAGTTAATTGTTGCTGTCGGCAGCTGCTGTAGATGGTGTAGCTGTTCGGTTTTTCAGTTTGCAACTCTGAACTCCCAGTCGAACTGCTGCTTAGTGGCTGACCTCCTGCTGCCCCTGTTCGGTTTCTGCTGCCGTAGTGGTCTTTGTGCGATTTTAGTTCTTGTCGCAGTGACCGAAGGTTCGTGTTTGGGTAGCATCGCCAGCAGCAGACATCTTGCGCAGAAATTGTTTTCCCTGTTTTTCAGTTTGCTGCTGCTGTATGTTTGGTGCTGATTTCTGCATCTTTCTCTGCCCTCTTTGTTGTACCAATCTGCAGCTTGCTCACCCCTTTCGGCTGGGCTTTGAGAGGTGATCAATGAGCAGAAAATGGAGCAGTGCGGCAGCAGCTGATCTCTGAACCTGCTGTTCGGTTGCAGCAAGAAAATGCTGAATGTGCACATACTTCAGTTCAGTCTACAGCTGAAATATTCAGTGTGCTGATTTTCAGTCTCTTGATGTTGCTGCAGATTTCAGATTCTCTGAAGATTTAAGTTTAGTGCAGTTGTTCAGTTGTTCAGTTTTTTTGTAGATTTTCAGCTTCTGGCTATTCCAGTAGCATCTCTGATTAAAGTGCTCCATGTATTGGCTTTTCAGGAGCAAGATAATTTCTATTGAATACCTTTTCTTGCTGCTGTGCAAATTGCTAGTTAGTTTGTCTTGCAAATCTTGAGCTTCAGATTTTCTAGTTCATGTTTTGGTTTTAGGTGATTAATGGGTAGGCACCGGAGTGTAGTGTTTCAATTTGCCCAAGCAGTGAGCAGCCTTGTGAATTCCATTGGAAATGCATGGGTATGATTGCTAGTGGATGAGGATGCCCAGTTAGTATGTGTGTGCCTTGTGGAGCAGCAATTCTTGCATCTTGCCAGTGCCTTGTGGTATAATATTTCTGTGAGGTATTTGTTGATATTACCAAGTATCAGGTGTGCTTTTCGTAGAAATATGCGTTGATCTTGGTTTGTCTCTCTTGTGAGTGTCTTCGGTAAATCGGCAAAACTGTTTTCATCTACATTGGAGTGGGTCACCTCTATCTTCATAGCTATCATAGCTATCGGAGAAGAGGATCTGATTGTGAATACTTGGGACAATTTTTGAAGGCATCATTCACCCCCCCCCTCTGTTGCCAATTCCGATCCTACACCCCCTCATTTTTCAACTTAAACAACCACTTACTTAAAAGGCATCTATTCTGCACTTCAAGATTCAAAATACCCAAACCCCCACACACTTTGGTTGACTAAGGATACCCCATCTGGCCAATCTATACTTCTTTTCATTCCCATCATTTTGCCAAAAAAATGTAGATCTATAATAATCCAATTTCTTAAGGATACCTTTAGGAATCTTGAAAAAGAACATCATAAACATCGGGAGATTCGATAAAACCGAATTAATTAATACAATCCTGCCACCCACTGATAGCACTTTGCTCTTCCAACTACTAAGCCTTTTCTAAAATCTTTCTTCGACATCCCTCCAATCCTTACTCAAAATTTTTCGGTGATGCATAGGGAGACCTAAGTACTTAAAAGGTAAAGACCCCTCCTTGCAACCAAATATTTCAACAATATCGGCACTTCTATCCTTTGCGTCTCCAAAACAAAAAATCTCACTTCTATGAAAGTTGATTTTGAGGCCCGACAGCTCCTCGAACGTACTAAGTACTAACTCTAGGTTCTTCGCCTCTTCTAAATCATTTTTCATAAAAAGAATAGTATCATCCGCATACTGGAGTATCGACAAACCGTCATCAACCAAATTAGGAATTAAACCCTTAAATTGCCCACTACCTTTGGCCCTATCTATCAGAATTGCCAACATATCAGCTACTAGATTAAAAAAGAATTGGCGAGAGAGGATCCCCTTGCCTCAATCCTTTTCTAGTTTGAAAGTAATGGCCTACTTTATCATTCACCTTAACCCCTACACTGCCTCCACTTACTATTGATTCGATCCAATTGCACCAAGTCATCGAAAATCCTTTTATCCTCAGAACCTGTTGCAAAAACGACCAACTCACCTTGTCGTAGGCTTTCTCAAAATCTAGTTTGAGAATTATCCCACCCATTTTTTTCTTTTTTAACTCATGCAACGTTTCATGCAAAACAACTACACCTTCCATAATATTCCTTCCCGGAATAAAAGCCGTTTGGGAAGGTCTGATCACCTTACTCGCAACCCCTGTGACCCTATTAGCCAACACTTTTGTGAAAATCTTAAAGCTGACATTAAGCATACAAATTGGTCTATACTGTTGAATTTTCTTAACCTCTTTTTGCTTTGGGAGGAGAGTTATTATCCCAAAATTATGGCTAAAAGGAAAGAGTTTATTTTCGTGGAAATCTCTAAACATGGCCATTAGGTCATCTTTTATTAGACTCCAAAACACTTGATAAAACTCAACAGGAAATCCATCAGGACCCGGAGCTTTATTATGTTTCATTTGAAAAATGGCATCTCTTACTTCCTTTTCAGGGAAAACATCCGTTAGGATCATATTCTTCGTTTCAGACACTTGCGGGATATCATCTTTGCATGCTTCGTCAAGTGCCAGGTTAATCCTTCGTGTCGACCCAAAGAGATTTTTATAATATCTTGTAATATACTTCTCCAGATTATCATCACCTTCAATAACCCCTTCTTCTTGGTCAAGCAAAAAAATTCTAGTTTTTATTCTTTTACCATTTGCTACCAAATGAAAGTACTTTGTATTGCTGTCTCCTTATAGGAGTTCCGTGGTCTTAGCCCTTTGGAACCATTTAATCTCCTCCTCCCGAAACAATTGAGCTAATCTTTCTTTCACACTCTGCTTCAGCTCCAACTCATGTTGACATAGAAATTGCGTTTCCGCTTTAATATCAAGTTTGTCCGCTATCCTGACCAACTCCTGTTTTTTTTTCTTAAGAGCCCCATTCTCGTTCTTAGCCCATCCTCTCAAGAATTGTCTCAATCTTCTGATTTTATTCTGCCACCTTTGTAGAGACAAAATCTCCCTTTTGTTTCCTTCATTCCAAACCTTGGTTACCACTTCAAAGAATCCCTCACGTAAGAGCCATCCGAGTTCAAATTTGAACATTGGTTGACCTATACCTTGGGTTCCTTCTCCCGTGCTAAGTAAGAGCGAAGTATGATCCGAAATATCTCTACTCAAAGCCTTTACGATGGAGAGTGGGAACTTTTGTTCCCACTCTATGCTAACTAATATCCTGTCTAACTTTTCAAAAGTTGGATTATTCAAGGAATTAGCCCAAGTAAATCTTCTTCCAGACAGATCAATTTCCCTCAGATTTAAACTATCTATGATCGCATTAAAAAGGAAAGGCCACTTTCCATCAAACTTATCGTTATTTTTTTCACTCGGATTTCGGATGATATTGAAATCCCCACTAATCACCATTGGCAACGTATCCTTACTACAGGCTTGGACCAACTCGGTAAGAAAAATTTCCTTGAATTCCGGTTGCGCAACCCTATAAACCGCCACCAAAATCCACTGAAAACCATCCTTAATATTTCTGGGATGGAATTTCACATAGAAATCTCCCTCTACAATACTGCCAATATCAAACATATCTAAATTAACTCCCAACAGAATACCTCCTGACCTCCCATGAGGCACCGTCCAATGCCATAGAAAGTTTCTACCCCCACATAATTTATTAAGTTTTGATTGCAAAAAATCTTTTTTCCCTGTTTCCAAAAGAGCAATAAAGTCTAAGCTTTGCTCTCTAGACGTTTCATATAAAAATCTTGATTTAGCCAAGTCCTTAAGACTTCTGCTATTCCAGAAAATTCCTTTCATGATGGACACCGTTTTGATATTTTAACTTTTCTTTTTTCACAAATCCTTTTTCCAAACGACTTAGCGTTGAACTTGTGGTTTTTAATGACAGTTTTTGTATCACTATTTAGGTGATAACTGTCATCATCAAAATTCTCATCCACCAAATCCCCACACAAGTAATTCACTGCCTCAATTTCTAACTCCTCTAAATTCTCTGATTCACCATTGCTGCTCATAGAGCCTTCACTGTACTGCTCCACATTGTCCAATACTTTATCCTTCTCTAAACAACACAAATAATTAACAACAGATAATAAATCAACATTACTACTACTGGCAATTACCCCCAGCTCCCTAATTTTACTAACCACAGAAAAAGCAGGAATAGAACCAATAGAGTTAACTAAAACTTTACCTTCTCTTTGCTCCAGGTTGCGCACCACCGCCCGCCGTTCTGCCCGTAGTAAAGCATGCTCATCAGTCGCCTCGGCCAAGCGCGGACTGGCCCTTGATGGTGAAACCACCACCTTTCTAATTGACCCAGCCGCCACCACAATGCTATCAGACACATACAAGCTCACACCCTGACCCGGCTGTGCGCCTCCCCCCGGCTTGTCCTGCACCTCTAGCCCACTAACCGAGTTCACAAATTTGCCCGGCAACTTCTCGCCCACTGAAGCCTCCAACAACTCTCCATGGCAAAACCCCTCCACAGCACTGTCCTGCTCCTTTTCTCCTTCAAACTTTTCTACCACACCATCAACCCTGCCCAAAATTTCCACCTCTTCGGTCAACACCTTATCGGCCACTTCCTCTATTACCTTGTTAACCGATACATTCAGTAACTCCTCTGCTCTTTCTTTTTAGAAAAACTCTAAACTCATCATCCTCACTCATGCTCTGAACTTTCTCCTTGAGGGTTTCCTTGCCCGAACCTCCCACCTTTGAAGGCGCCCCATTATTCCCTCCTCCAACTCCCCTCAAGCGCTTGTGCTCTCTAGCACCATCCAACTCCTCCCCCAACAGATCATCTCCCTCCAACCCCTCCTCCTCATCCCCGTTACCATCATTGTCCCCTCCTTTCCAAAGCACCTCTACTTCTTTACTATTTCATCAAAACCTCTATTTTTCGCCTCAAAGTCTAACTCGAAGTAATGATCCCCAATGACCACGTAGTTGCCAGATTATTAAAGGACAATGGAGAGTTGGAGATTCTAACCAGGGTGCAACACTGTGTAAACATATGGGCTGGTCAGCAAGTAGTACGTCCTGAAACAGGAGCCACGTGAATTTTCACACGAAATGCTACACAACATGAATAATGCACCTAGAAAAGTACCCTGTAATTAAAGTGCTCCACCCTGTATCAAGTGAGCAGGCACTATCAGATTACTCGATCTGAGACATTGACAAGCCCACCAAAATAGCCATTCCAGTAGTCCAGGTAAGACAAGCATAGTGACTAAAATATCTCCACCCAAATTGACATTAACTCTACGAATTCGGATCGAATCCAACGGAACATGTACCTTAAGTGTGTTCTTCAACAGCGACGGAGAAGCGGGTGGAGTACCGGATGGCCTCGCGCGGGGAGCGACCGGTGGGGAGAGCGCGTACTGTGGAGGAGGGCCTCGAAAACGGAGGTAGGTAGCCTGCGAGCGCGGCGCCGGCGGCAGTGGCATCGCCGCCGCGCCGGGACCCCTGCTTCTCCGTTGTCCTTTTGCTCCGATAAATTCCAGGCATGGGCCTCTGTCGCCCAGTAAACGCCCACGTGTTGGGCCATTTTGCTGCCGCCGAAAATCGACCTGCATCGAAAGCCCAGGAAACCAGATTGGTTGGCTAGCTAGCACGAGAACTGAGTGTAGCTCAGCTGGCTACGACTGCTCTCCAACGTTTGATTCATTCACGTGTGTGCGTGTGGTGTAAGTATGGTGTGCGTGAGTGTATCAACACGAATCTGCCTATGTTGTTGAGTGCTGGCTTACTTGTCAATTAACATCATTGGCTGCATATTGCACCTGATTAACAGTTTTACCCTGCATGCTGGCCCCCTTTAATTACCTCTTATGTACCCTTGCAGAAACATATAACTGAAAATCAAAAGGGAGGAAGAAAGAGAGAAATAAAGAATAGTTTGTTGGAGTAAATATAGAAGAACACTTAATTTGTTCTGTTGTCATCATCATATATATTTTATGCTATCTACCTACCTCCGGCCCCCCGGTTCTGTGGTAGCGACCTCCCAGCACCACACCACACCGACTTTGGGTTGGTTGGTTGGGGCTCTACACGTCCCCCAACTGTGCAGCTGCAGACACAACACGACACCAGCTTGTTCATCAGCAGCTGCTGCATCTATGCATGCCAGCCTAGCTACCACAGTGCGTGCATGTGGAGCCCTCTCGTCTCTTTCCCTGCGACTGGCACCCCCTGAGCAGTAAGTTAGTTATTAGTTAGCTAGCTCTCTTATAACACCAATAACATTAATGCGAATGATGATAATGCAAGCATGCAGTGTGTGCGCCTGTGTGTCAGTCAGTCAGTGGCACACTTGGTCACTTGCATCGAAGTCAAAGTTAGCTTTTGCATGGATGTGCCATGCATTTCATGCATAGCAGTACTATATATGCATCCTTTTGCCCCCTCCTAGATTTCTTCCTGTGCGTGGTCCAGTGCTCCAAGGTGGCCTCCAATCCTGTGCTGGAGGTGCACACCTGCCATGCATTGAAGAAAGGGTTAGTACGTAATTAACTAGCAAGGTTTCTCAATGTTAGTGCGATATGTTTTGGGCCACGTGCACGTTCTCACCGAAAACTGGTGCATGTTTGGAACGGAAGAATCTCTTATGAAGGACGACTACGCAAGAAACATGCATAGCAATTTAATTATATAGGTATCATGTGAAATTTCTGCGTTTGAAAAGATGTATAATTAGTTTTGACGCCTTATGCATAAATATAAACTAAGCAGTTTTATTTTCTGACCTATCACTCGTCGATCTGTCCCTTTTGTATGTACAAGTAATTGGCCTTTTAAGCTGAGGCCGATGATTTTTATTCACGCTTTTCAAGGTGGTGATGAACAGCATAGACTCCAACACGGATAGTACACATAATTTTAGATTTAAGAAGCTATTTGAAAAGACTATTTTAAGAAGCCGTTTAGAGATACCACCGTCCCGTTTATTTTGACTTGTGAAGAACTAATCGGGCACGATGCACGTCAAGGGATTCAATGATTGATGACTCTTCAACTATATGCCATTCCATGTAATTATCAACAGTGCTATACAGATTTCACACATCAGGCAATCGGGGTCTAAATAATCATTTATAGCTTGTCTGGATGCTCAGAAATTTCAAGCATGCATTCATTTGCACGCACGCTTCCCCACTGATATCCTGATCTAACACAGTATGACATAGAAGTTTTAAGTCACCCCTTACGTCTTGGTGCAACGCACCCTGCAAAGATGATCCCCAAGATTGACGTGCTATATATAATGATCGATGCTCCCTTTCATATGACTCATTTTGGTCATAAAAATATGTTATTTTAGACATTAACATAGTCCTAAAGTACAATTTTGATAACTAATTTTTATTATGACATATTTATAAAAACTAATAAAATTATAATATTATGAAAGTACTTTTTGAGAAAATATATACATACGATTTTTATGTATTCAAACTAAATATTTAAAAGAGTAAAATGCACAACAAGTATGACAACTTGTAATGTGGGTACAAGTAGGTCACACAATATAAATTTACTTGTTTACTTCACTAAATTTGTTTAAGTGATGCAATGAGGTACAAAAACGAGATGTAGTGGCACATTTGGCATTGACGTGGTGCTACTTGTGCTTTTAGCATAGCTCAAGTGTAGGACCGGATGGCAACAGAGGGGGAGGCGAATGGTGCCTTTTTAAAAATTTTTCTCAAGTATTCAAGATTATATTCTCACACAACTACAGAGAGTTGCAAAAAATAGAATTTTCATCCAAAACTCAGCTCAAATAGCTTAAAAACACTAAACCTCGAAGCAACTACTTCCCAGCGGTCTAACTGGTGTAGAAACGGTGGTCCGACTGGTCTCGAGCGGTCTGACCAGTGCTTCAAGGGTGGTTTAACTACTGCTACAATAAAATTAGGCACATGAATAGTATTTTCCTCCCGATTTCAAATCCGAAAATCGATGAAACTTTTTATCTGTAGATCCAAATAAGACAAAATTTTGCAGGGATCTTCTCTAGGCTATCAAAAACATATTCCAATAAACGATCATGGAAATCATGGCCAAAGTTTAGACTTTTTTTAGTTTGAAGGAAAAGTGTACTGAAATTGAGCCAAAATCAAAATTGATGAATACAACTTGCTCATGGATGGACGATGACCAAAATGGGTCTAAATGTATTTCCACATGTCTCAACAAGTAAGAACATGAAAGAAATCATAACAAAAACTCTCAGATCAAGAAATCACACTATGAGGCCAAATCAAGCAAAACTGGATTTTCATGATAGACTTGCTATCAAAGTTCCTAGATGGGTGAAGATAGATTTTCAGAGATTATCTCCATTTCCTACATGTCCTTGGTATATCAAGATCAAGAAAAGGGAAGAGAAGATATCAAAATCAACCAAATCAAGAGCAAATAAATCAAAACATTAGGAATCCATAGAGATAATCAAAAATTGATGTATTGCTTACTTGAGTAGGTAAGTTTTGTAGTCACTCCACCTTGAAGGATAGAGAGTACACAACGTACTCAACTTTCAAACCCTAACCCTTGACATGAGAGCACAAGAGAAATGGATTGGATTGTTAACACAAGCCTCCATCCCAATCCTTTATATAGGTCGGATAGCTATCCATTTAGCACAATGAGAAAAACCCGATAACCCCCCACACATGGATTTTACTCACACAAGTTCACTTATGCATGCTTTTCAAAGTGTATAAACTCGAATCCACTAAGTCTTTTACTTTGATCTATCTTAATCAAATCAGCTTCTCCTTGACCTAAACCGCTATCCAAGTGCCACTCATGTGCCGCGGTTCTGATCCAGGGCAGATTCCAGTGTTTTGGCCAATCTACCAAAATACACTTTTTTGATTGGCTCTTCATCTTTTATTACAAGAAATTATCATGCTTGGTACGTGTAGGTTCACCATTAACTTGCCATGCATTAGCAAGTCTTTCCACACCAGTTCCACCAGACCACGCCTCACTTGGACCGACCAAACCACATGGTGCAATCTGCCATTCGAACTTGCCTTCAATATTTCCCGCCTTTCTTGTGCCATGCTTGGGCTCACCATCTCACTCGACATCTTTGATTATTTTGGGTCTCGGCTCCTCCCTGAGTGTAGCCCCGATCCTCGTCATCAACTATGGTAACTCCAAGTATCCCTGTATATTCAAAGACAAAGAAATCATTTGTAGGCATAAGTTCTTCACAACTTGACCTATGTTAGTCAAAATATGCATCATGCAATCTTAATGCAATGACTTTGGTTACCCAAACTCAATCCATGACTCAAATTCTGAAATCCTCAATTTCTGCCCAAAATAGAAAATAGTCTAGATAATATGCTATCTTTTCAAAACCAAATGACCACTCCGCAAAACTTATAATGGTTTATCACAACATTACCTTGGACCTTTTCACATAGTCCTTCAATCTCCCCCTTGATGAAAGTATTGGCAATACTAAAAAATACAAATAAGATGTGGTTTTAGAAAAGAAGAAGAATTTTACAAAGAGAGACAAAATGGTCACAAAAGGAACGCAATAACTAAAAACTATCATATGAGGTAGAAATAGAGTGAAGCTACTGAAAATGATAAGTTTTCCACAAAAAGTTTCAGATCCATCAAATGAGTCATGAAATCTCTCTCTAGGTCCGTATGCAAGAATAATTGTTCTGTTTGACCATGGTCACAGTGATAAGAGATCAAAAACTCCAATTTAGCAAAAAAATTGCACAAAACTCCAAATCATGCTCAAGATATGCATTTTTATCGATATTTCTCTCCCTTTGACAATAGAGTCATTAAGATATATGAAAAAAAGATAGAGCATGAATGAAATGAAGTGGCTGCATTTTAGTCATTTTTAGCATTTAGGAGCCATAAAAATTATCCAAAGTGACTTTACAAGTATTACACCAAGTCATATTATGTGAAAGAACTATCTAGATCATGGCAAACCATATATAGGAAAGCTAAAACCAAATAAGTAATAATCTGAAATCTAAATGGATTTTTGGCATGTCAAGTTGCTTAAGATCATAGTTTAGCCAAAGGTATCTAAAAATGAGGCAAGCCATATCAATATTCTAAATGGAACCAAGAAGCTATAATTGAGTCAAATTAGAGTACTACAACTTCAATGTTAAATTATTTTGTTCAAGCACTTGGTATGTAACACCCCGATTTTTGGTTTTCATTGCGATTTCTTGTTGTGCCTTATTTAAAATTTAAATTTGGAAAATTTTTGGTTTGTTCAAAAATCCAGCATTTGAATTTATTTGGGGTCATGTGATTTGCCAAATTTTCTTCCGTCCTATCCTCTTTTTTTAAAAAAATGGTGAAATGAAGAAAAAAGAAAAAGAAAAAGAAAAAGGAAACCCCCCAGCGTGGCCTAGCCGGCCTAGTGGCCCAGCTGGCCCGCCCACTGTCCTTCCCCCTTCCCTGCTCACTCGCTCGCCAGCCGCACCTCTGTTCTCTCGCGCCGCGCTGACGCCGCCCTCGTAACCGCTCCGCCTCCCCTCCCTACACTGGCGTGAGACCGCCCTGTGGCACCGTCGCTGCCTTCCCCGTACCCTCCTCGCTGGGCTAGATCCTCCTCTCCCCCTCTTAGCCCCACTGCCCACGCTTCCCGTCGTACCCCGTCGCGGTCATCACTCAGCTTTCCAAGGCTCGCCATCACATCCAAGCTGTCATGCCCAAGGTGATGCCTTGATCCTCCCCCACATTTGCATCGCCTGCACCGGCCTCGTCCCCTCCCCTGTGGCAACACCGCCGTCCAACCGTACGCGCACCCGTTGCCTTAGCACCACCCCTGTCACTATTGGGCATTGAAGCTCCTGTGCCCACTGCGCACGCACCATCTCCCCTCTCCCGCCTAGCTGCCGTAGAGGCACTCGAGCATGCACCGCCCCGACGTCACTTGCCTTAAATTGAGCCAACGCTCCCCACTCAAAATTTTGGTATAAATTCGTGGTGAATTTCCCCATTTCAGCTCATCCCTGGCTTACTTCACACTCTCGATGCACGAACTCGCCGCCGCTCCGCACTTCCTCGACCATCTCCATCGCTAGCTGCCCCGGGAGCCTAGCAAGCCACTTCAACCCTTCCATTGTACTCCTTGAACCCCCTTTGATGCTCCAGTGAAGTTTAATCGGCTTTTCTTCCCTCGTAGCTCGCCGGCCCGACCTTCTTCCCCAACTCTAGCCACTTCGCCTCGTTGGCGAATCCGACCACTGCCGGCCAATTCCATTCGTTGGAAGCTCCCTCGTGGTCAGGCAAAGTCAAGCCCGTCGCCAATTTGGAGGATCGCCGACCGCTCCACTCTGGCACCAATCGCCCCTCTTCGTCGCCCGGCCATCACCATCGCCAGCTCACTCCAGGCCACCTCGGGCTTGCCTACCTTCCTCGATGAGCTCCTGCCGGCCCCTAGAAGCTCCCCTTTCATTCAATTGAGCTCCCATTTTTGGCACGGCAGTCGCGCCCCTCTGCCTTGTTCCCGTCACCACCGGAGTCGCCGCTGACGGTTGCCCAAGCCGATTAAGACCGCACCACCTCACCTGAAGGTGCGCACAGGCCCCGTGGGACCGTTTTTGACATGCTCTGATGAGGCCCGGCCTCCCTTCGTCGCCGACAGCCGCGCCACCGCGTGGCCGAGAGAACGCACTGTTCCAACATCATTAAAGCATAATCTCATATTAATAACTAATGATTGGGATTCGTTAATGCTAATGAATCACTGACTGGTGGGCCTCGTAACGGTTTATCCATGCTATCAGACTGACAGAAGGGCCCCACCTCAGTTAATAATCTGTTAAACCCAAATTTAAAAATTTGTTATACTGACAGGTGGACCCCCACTTTACTATTAATCCGTAGTATGTCCCACATGTCAGTCACTGATGGTTAAATAAATTTTGAAGGATTTAAATAAACCAGTGGGACCCATATGTCAGAGAGAGAGGACTCTCTCTCCTCTTTTTATTTTTGAGATTTTTCCTAAAAATGAACTTTGGAGAGCTCGTTCGTTCTCACCATAACTCCGATTCAAGTGAAACATGTTTCTAAAATTTTCTAAATTTAAGATCTTTCTATTTGTGGTGGTTTTATTCAATTTGGAGTTCATTTGAAATTTCGTTTGGGTATTGATCCCATGTTCGAGAACAACCCCGGCCAACAGTTCGATACAACACTGGACCCGAAAGACTTTCCAGCTACAAACCCAGGTGAGTTAGCATTTTTGATCCCATGTTTTATGCAAATTATGTCTATTTGAAATTATTCAAAATGTATGTGTTATTTTATGTACAATTATATATTACTTGTAAGTTAGCTATCACCCCAAATTGTTAATGTAGCAATACCTAGCTACACCATCCTTGATAACTTGTTGAACCTATTATAATTGTCACCCTAGGATCTACGTCTAAATTAGTAAATAAATCTAGCTACGAGCCATGTTAAGTGAAGTCAAAACCAGGGTCTTATCTACCCTGGACAATATCATCTTCTTTAAACATAAAATCTTGTTTGGGATAGTCATAGGATGTAAGTGACTAATAATTTGGTACAACTTATCTTATGCTTCTCAAAATCCTAAAAACTTGCTTAACCTGTCTGGACGGATGGTAAGGAAGGTGGGTATGGATGTAACATGAGAACTGATGGTTTGTGATATGCACCGCCTGGACAAATTAAGGACTTAATCATGTGTTGACCTCGTCATGTAAAATAGTATAAATCACAAGCTGATAAAATGTAGGCATTATTAATTAATTTGCATTGCCAGTAAAGGAAAGCACATTGGAGTGACCCACGAGTCGTGGTGCTAGTTTAGGCCATTGTGGACACGGGTCGTGACGCTGGTTTAAGTCGCCATGTGGTGCAAAAGGGGGTCTGGGTGGGGTGGATATAGCTCTTCCCCAGATGAAATCTTAGCGGGTGTAATCCTTTGTTAGTTGCATTGTAAAGATCATGTGGTAATCCTCTTGGTCTGCATGTCTAAGACATTATGTGGAATATAACAATGGGGTTATCTTTTGTGGGTAAAGATGTACGATCTCTGCAGAGTATAAACTGTTTAAACAGCTGTGCCCATGGTCAAGAGCATACATGGGAACTTCCTCGAATTAGTTCTATTTACAAAATCTTTACGGGTGGGAGTAAAATAAGTTGAAGGGATGTACTTCAATCTTAATTTTTTCTAGAGAGATGTATTCCAACGATGGTTAAATAGGGTGGATGTAACCCAATAGACAAAAATTTAGCATTGGTGGATGGAACCATGTAATCGGTGGATAGAACCATCTACAATATAGTTATGCACAATTTCAAATAATACGCATGATTTACTAAAATGCTAGGTCATAGCACATTTTTACTAATAATATATGCAAATGTTGCATTTTGCAAAATAAAGAAAACCCGAGCCAGCAATTGTTAAGCCCTGCATCTTATATTAATGCATTCTGTGTGTTGGCTCACGGAGCACGGTTGTGTGTGCTCATCCTTGCTCTCAATTTCCCCTAGAACTTAAAAATCAAGACCAGTACGCATTCTACGAAGAGCAAAGCCACGATGGAGGGGAGAACGATGGTAATTAGACTTAACGTATAATACTCTTGCCTCTCCTCCCACAGTTCAGTTGACCTTTCTAACTGTCAGGTGGGCCCAATATTAGCTATGCCTTAACTAATATCGGTTCCACTTGGGTTACCACAATCACTGCTTGTGAATGAGTGAGTCCCCTGCTTTTCGTTTCCACTGAATTTTCTGTATTGTTACCATTTGGCCTGACGGCCATGTGTAAGAACTAATCCCAATGTGGATGAACTTAAACTCTGATATTGTAGTATTATGATATGTATTGTGTATGAAATGATCCAGTCATGTACCTGTAAGCACTATCCACTGATCCAGATAATAGTACAATATTTTCACAGAGGATTTGGATTAGCTAAATCCGGGTCCGACATGGTAACACTTGTAATTGAGAAAATTTATCACACTTAGCATTTTCTGAAAATTATTTTTGGCTTAATCCTAGCAAAACAAGTCCTGAACTATGAGTCATCCACAACTACCTCCTAAACATCAATCATTTTCACAGATTTTTTTCTTAGTTATGTGCTAAATCTCAAACCTTATGCGACCACCCCAAGAAAGAAGTTTAAAGAAGTGATCTTGATCATTCAAAACTCTCTTTGAGTTCATGCCTAGTGCAATGGCAATCAATCTCACGAGAAAAAATTGATGAGATTAGTTTTTTTCACAAAAGAGATCATTTTGCATTTTTTAACTTAGTTCAAGAACAAAGAGCTAATACCAACTCATGCTTTAATAAAAAAACTAGTATAGCTCAATTTAGGTTCAAGGTTCAATTTAACTTATTTAACATGGCATGAATTATAAGAGGATCATTAGAGTGAAACTAATCATAAGATCCAACAAAACATGATTTAATTCAAGTTTTGATATTTAATAGAGCTAGCATGGCAAAAACTAAGCTCCACATAGAGCGATATGATAAATCTAGCAGGCTAGCACAAGACATGGCAAGATATAAAGTAAGATATCATATCACATAAGAATAATAGTCCAAGCTGCATGTATTTAAATTACAATGCATATTGCTTAATTTAAAATGCAATATGATACAATGGATGCAAAATAGACAAACTCCCCTTCAAAATAGGCCAAAAGGACTAATAACCCCCAACTCTCCCTGCTAAGAAGCAAAACGAGAAAAATCAAGATACTTAGTGAAAATATTCACAACCTGCTGCTCAGACTCTACAAAGTGAAGCGCAACATCACCCTTCTCTACATGGTCTCTAAGGAAATGATATATAACATTAATATGCCTGGTCCTAGAGTATAGTATTGGATTTTTGGTAATGTTTATAGTGCTAGTGTTATCACAGAAAAGAGGAACACTATCTAGGGCCAACCTATAGTCCTGCAGAGTAGATAAGATCTAGAGAACCTGAGAACAGCTACTAGTAGCAGCTATATGCTCCACCTCGGTAGTGGACTATGCAACAGAGGACTGCTTCCTAGAAAACCAAGAGATAATATATGTGCCTAAAAAATGATAAGTGCCAAAAGTACTCTTCCTATCTACTCTACACCCCACAAAATCAACATCCGAAAAAGCCCGAATGGAGAGTGCAGAATCAGAAAAATACCAGAGTCCAAAAATCAAGAGTGCTCTGAAGATACCTGAAGATGCAACAGACTGCTTGACGAGAGACACGAGGGGAAGCCCGAAATCGAGTGCACAAACACACAACAAATTGTATGTCCAACCTCAATGCTGTGAGATAGAGGAGAGAGCCGATCATGCTACGATACTCCTTCTGGTCCATAGGCTCTCCATCCTCATCAAGATCCAACACGATCAAGGTGGCAATTGGAGTAGACATCGGCTTGTTTCTTTTCATGTCGAAGAACCGAAGAAGGTCCTTTATGTACTTGCTTTGATGAACGAAGGTCGCTTCTTTCAGTTGCTTGACTTGAAGATTAAGGAAAAAAGTCAACTTGTCCATCATACTCATCTAAAATTTCCTACTCATAGAATTTGAAATTTTGGATACCAAAATATGAGAAGAACCACCAAATATGACATCATCGACATACATATGAACAAGCAAGAAGTCACTATCATGCTTGAGAGTGAACAAAGTTTTATCTACCATTCCCATTTTGAAATCATTCTTAAAAAGAAAACTCTTAAGCCTATCATACCAAACTCTAGGGACTTGCTACAATCCATATAAGTCTTTGGAGAGTTTACACACAAGGTTTGGGAACTTAGGATTTTTAAAACTAGGTGGTTGTTTGACATAGACCTCTTTATCTATGAAACCATTAAGAAAAGTACTCTTAACATCTATTTGAAATAGCTTGAAGCACTTAGATGCCACAAATGCTAATAAAATACGAATGATTTCTAATCTAGCTATATGTGCAAAGGTCTCTTCAAAGTCTAAGCTCTCTACCTAGTAATAACCTTGAGCTACAGCTTAGTCTTGTTGTGAACTACCAACCCATCCCCATTTTACTTATTTTTGAAAACCTATTTCGTTTCAATTACATGATAATTAGGTGGAGGTTCTACTAAGGTCCAAACTGTGTTTCTTTCAAAGTTTTTAGGCTCTTCATGTATGGCATTGACCCAAGAGTAATCATATATAGTATGGGTGATATCTCGGGGGTTCAAAAGACGTAACAAAAGCAGAATGTGTATGAGAATCTAGAGAGATAAATCTGGAGCGAGTGACTCGCTTATGTAAATCCTCAATCATCTGTTCCTAAGGATGTCATTGTTGAATATGAAGAGGGGGTCCTAGTGCAGATGTGCCCTCTACCTTATGGGTTGTGGAGGTAGGAACATAGGTACTCGAATCGCTAGTAGGAGGTGGCTGTTCTCCTGAAGCTGAAGAGGTAGAAGCAAACCCTTCAACCAACTCAGGAGTGACTAAAGGATGGGTTGGGTTCTCATCCTCTTTGTCAAGGTCATCATCAACCAAGTACTAGCCTCATCAAAAGTGACTTCACATGTCTTAATAATTTTGTTAGTATGCAAATTAAGAACATGATAGCCACAGAAATGAGTAGTATATCTAAGAGAAATGCCATAATGATATCTGGATTCAAACTTATCAAGATTACCATGTTTAAGAATGAAGCACTTGCAACCAAAAATCTTAAAATAAGAGATGCTAGACCTATGAACAAATCTAAACTCAAAAGAAGTTTTGCTTATGGCTGATCTCAAGAAAACCCTATTGGACACATAACATGTAGTAGAGATCACCTTAACCCAAAACCTCCTAGGGATGCTATGCTCATCTAGCATGGTCCAAGCCATCTCAACAAGTGTCCTGTTTGTCCTTTCTACCACCCCATTCTGTTGGGGAACTCCAGGTGAGAAGAATTGATGCTCTAACCCTCTCTCAGTCTAGAAAGTGGTAAAGGGCTGGTTCTTGAATTCTGTACTATTGTCACTCTTAATGGCTCTCAAGGCTCCTGAAAGGTCAACTGCTAGTCTAAGGGCCAATTGTCTGAAGTAACCAAAGGTCTCACCCTTAGACACTAGAAAGTATACCCAAGAATACCTGAGTAGTTATCTACAATGACAAGCACATACCACTTTCCTCCTGCAGACTGGACTCTAGAAAGATCTACTGTGTCTAAGTGAAGCAATTGTCTAGGTCCATCAGTCATCACTAAGGTAAGAGATGGATGAGAAGTAGAAACCATCTTACCATGCCTGCAGGGTGTGTACACTAGATCTCTAGCACTCTTAAGCCTATGCAGTCCTCTAATAAGGTTCGTGCTACTAACTCTAGTTAAGTAGTCGAAACCTATGTGCCCAAACCTTCGATGCTACAACACTAAGTCATAAGAGTCAAAAGCTATAAGGCACTTAGGACTAGAAATAGAAGAGATATTGAAATTAGAACTACAAATCCTCTCAAATCTAGATATCCCAAAAATATGCTCACCAGAGGAGTCTATATCTCTACACTCACCATCCTTGAATCTCACTTCTAGACCCTCATCAAGTAGCTGGAAGATAGATAGCAAGTTATACCTCAGCTTACTTACCAAAGCGACGTCTTTGAGCGTGAATTTGTCATTGATGCACATAGTGCCCTTGGCTATCATGGTACTAGTAAAAGCATCCCCAAACGTGATCAACTCGTTACCAGATGCACGTTTGAGGGAGAAAAACCATCTAGAATCTCCAGTCATGTGTCAAGATCACCCGGAGTCAACAAGCCACACATCCTCATTCCTCGCACGCTGGACCTACAAGGCACGAATAGGAAACATCTGTCCTCAGTACTGGAAACATCCTAACCTAAAGCGCTGCCTAGAACCACTAAAGGAGTCAAAGAAGCTGCCTAAAAATGTAGACCTATGTCTAGCAGGAAAAATAGGCTGCCTAGCTCTAGAGATAGTTAAGGGTGAAGGAACACCTCTAATGAACCTCAAAGCATGCTCTATGTTTTTTCTCTCGACCTTGGCTCTACGTAAGTAGAACTCAACTATGTGGCTATCCTTCTTACAGAAGGTGCAATGATACTTGACCTTTTGAGGGGGTCTAACCTGATGAGGAAGAACCACCTCTTGCTAGAGGGGGTTTGGGCAAAATCTGTAGATCTATAAGCTATCTTAGATGGCTCGAGGGGGTTCTACCTCAAACATGCCACTCTCAACAACGTTCACAACCTTAGGTGGGTGATTCTTGGAATACTCTAGAAAATTAAAACCTATGCCTCTCTTCTTCACACTCACATTAGATTGGTCAAGAATCATGTTGAAGTTCTTCCTCCCACTAGAGCATCTCTCAAGTGTCTTTTTAAGGTAGTCATTTTCTTTAGCTAAGTTCTTACATGTGACACACTCTTTTGACTTGGTTGCTCTAGTATACTTCTCCTTATGAATGGTTATCTCAAGGTTTAGAGACTCACAAGACACATAGGGGCTTTCTTAATCCTAGCCAACTACTCTTGATACTTACCCTAAAGGTCTCTTGCACTTCAACTATATTATACCCATTCACAACACAAAATACACAAGAATTAGAATCAACAACTTTTTTAGATGCAGTCATGGTTAAGGATTTTTTTAATTCTAGCTTTCTCTTCTAGAGTTTTATTAAGAGCATCTATCTCAATTGTGAGTTTAGGATAATTTTCACATAATGTAGTCCTAGAATGCATAACATTCTCAGTAATTTCTTTCGTTTTAATTTTGTTATCCTCACAATGGGAGCAAGTATGATCAACATTAAACTTTTGCAATTCCTTAAGAGCACTATTTAATTTTATCTCTAGCAAAGTACAATTTGAACAGGAAGATGGAATAACATCTACATGAATAGCATCAAGAGCAATAGCATCCATGCACACATGATTATGACTTAACTTAAGAGAATCAAGATCATCTAGAGCATTCTTGAGTTGATCCACAACAGAGGAATAAGCAAATTTCAATGTAGACAACTCATTGTGCAAGCATAAGCAAGATTTACAATTATCAGGATTAGTTGACTTGAGCTTAACAATCTCTAAGTTCAAGTTATCAGTCATCATGTCTTGACTTTTAATCATTTTGGTTTGCTTTCTTAGTTGTTGTTTAGCTGCAATGAGAGCTCATATCATAGCTTTGAAGGAGGGGCATACCTCGTCAAGATTGTTGTAGGGCTCATCAGAGTCAGAGGAGTCATCGTCGTGGCTGCCCTTGGCTATGAAGCATATGCCGATGAAATCTTAGGCCTTCTTCTTACCATGGGAGTTATGCTCATCGTCCTCCGTCCCCGAGTCCACATCACTCATGTCCATAGACTCAAGAGCGGCAAGGACCCGGTTGATAAACTTCCAATAGTTAGACTTTTTGACCTTTGTGTCTCAAGCTTGATGACGCTTTTGAAGGTCTTTCTCCTTCTTGCTCTTCAGTTTGGGGCATTTGGCCTGAATTTGGTTCGGCTTACCGTACTCGAAGCATGTTACCAAACCCATCTCCTCTTGTTTCTCATCTTGTTGTGCACTCTAGTAAATTTGGTAGATAAAATGGCTAAATATTCCTCAGGTAGCCTTTCAAAGTTGCTCATTACTAACTAAGTGTAAGACAGATAAAGAAAAACCAACATCTATATAATTTGAAGAACTACTTCGAGAAGGATCCATCATAAGGGCTATCAACTATATCTTAGGAAGACACGAGATGAAGTCAATCTCATGCGTCTTCAATCTTGAGTAGAGCTTATCCATAGTAAGCTCACTCATGACATTGTTGTCATTGATGGATATGATTTTCAATCCCTAGACCTTAACATTAAGAGCACCCAAGATTTGACGCGTATTCTTATATTCTAAGAAGGTCAAGCCAACATCACGGAGGTCATGGAGATTTTTTTTGAACCTTCCTCATAGCTCATCCAAAGACTCGATTGGGATTTTGCTCGATATTGGAGTATTCTTTTCTTGAGTTGATTCTGTCTCACTTCCTTGATCACGGTAGAGCCCTCATGGTAGTTAGAGAGGGTCTTACAGATCTTGCGAGTAGATCTCAAGTGAGTGACTCTCTCAAATTTTGATCGACTAAGCCCCTGAATCAGGAAGTTATATGCCTTGTTGTTTGTCTCTACATTGAGAGAGGTTATATTATCATCAGCTGGTACGACATAAGGGTTTTTTACCTTAAGTGTAACACCCCGATTTTCAGAAGAATTTAAAATTCTTAAGTTAAAAATGAATTTTTGGAATTTTCTACAAATTAATAAAGCTTAAAATAATTTTTTAGAAATTAAAAAGATTTAATATGATTAAAATAAATATTAACATAAGTTGCAAATATTTTATTTGGATTCCTGGTGTCTCAAGAATTTTTCTAGAATTTTTGGTGAATTTTTGAAATTTCTTTGCTATTTTCTAGAGCTGTCTTTGTTTTAATTGAATTCTGAAAAAGAAAACTTGGGAAAAATCCAATGAACATTACCGGGCCGACCCAGCATTGTTCATCAGCCCAGCTCCCCTCATCCACCCGATCGCCCCCGAGCCACGCGTCGGGCATCCGTGCGCCTGTGCCCCCTCTCCGTCCTCATCCGCCCAATCCCTCCCCTTGACACGTGTCGACCATCCGGGGGGCCTAGCACTGTGCATCTGTGCGGTTTCCTCTGCCTCCGTCCGATCCCTGTGCCTCCATCCCGGCCGTCCACGTGTCATGAGAACCATTTCTGTCTCCGAGCCGGACTCTCCGCTGCGCCGTAACCCAACCGGCCATCCTTGGTTCGCGTACCCATTTAAAACGCCGCCGCCTCGCCGCCTCCCCTCACCCCGCGCCGCTGCCACCCTCGCCGACGTCCTCGCCGTCACCGTCGTCCCGTGCCGCCGCTGCCTCCATCCTCGCTGTGCGCCACCGCCCCTTGCTATTCCCCGCTGTCTCGAGACGACCTCGTCGTCGGCTCCTCGCCGACCGGAGCTGCGCCGCTGCCTCCGTCCTCGCCGGTGAGTAGCCCCTCCGTTGCCCTTCGACCCCTCCGCGTCCGGCCGGGCCGCACCCTCTCCCTTCCCCTCACTGGTGAACGCGCCCGACCACACCCCGCGTTGCCCACCCTCGTTCCACGTGCCGTCGACAGACCCCGCGCCCGCGCCCCGCCTCACACAGCGTGCCGCGTGCGTGCCATGCGTCGTTGATCCAACGGTCGCCGCCCTCGATCGTCACCGTCGATCCAGATCTGGATCGATGGCCCAGATGCTGCCACGCGTCAGAGTCCCAGCCATCAGATTATGCTGACGTCAGCCCTAACCTGCGCGCCGCTGACACTTCGTCTCCTTCGTGGACGCAGTCCATCGTGAACCGAGTCACCGACAACCAGTCCCACGTGTCAGCGCACTGTGCTGTAGACCCGTCGACCTGTCCCAGCCGAGTCAGCATGCCACGTCAGTGTGCCACGTCATCCCTAGCCGCCACGTGGTAGTGCCACGCAGCATCACCCGACCCCACTGCCATGTCAGCATGCCACGTGTCAGTGCCACATTAGCCCTAGTGCCACGTGTCACTGCCACGTCATCCATGCCCGCCGCGTCAGCGCGACCCCAGGAACACTGTTCTGTGGACCAAGTCCACCGTGAACCTGACTTTCCATGCACCGAGTCTACAGCATAGTAACTTTTTCGAATTTTCAGTATTTTCTTTAGATTTAATTTTTCGAGAGCCCGTTCTCCTCCGTCCTAGCTCCAATTGACCCCATTCTTTTTCTTAAATTCATCTAAAATCGAGCTATGTCTTTTGGTTCTATTTTAAAGGTTTTTGGAGTTCAATTGAATTTTATTTGATTTATTTTTGTTGTTTCGATCGCTTTCTCTCTCGTTAGATCCCGATTTCGGAGGAGCAGGAGCGACGCCAGAAGACCCTGAGTACCTCGCTGAACATAATCAAGGCAAGTCATAACCTTTGATCATGTTGAACCCAGATTTTAATCTATTTTATTTTAAATTATTCTGCATCGCTATTTTTAATACAACCATTGTACTAGGTAGTTATTACCCCATTTGATTAAATTCCTCCTTGATAATTTTGTACACCATGATACCATTGTCACCACAGGTTGGAAAATTACATAGTGATGTTATGCTAGATGTCACGTGGGTTGTACGACTAGAATATTTAGCTTTGCTTATTTTACGAAAGGGGTTATCATCGCATATGAATAATTAATTTGACTTAATGACATATGGAACCGTGGTTGGTGCCACAATTATAAAATTTATGCCATGACATTGGTGTGTCATTGGCGTGGTTATACAAATTTGGTTTTCACTTGGGCGAGTGATCGTACAGTAAAGGGGGAAGTGTGAATTCACTTCGTGGGATGTGGAAGCCTCACCTGAGTAACATTAAGGACTTAACTTTGTGCGCCATTGATCTAAGCTTTACCGTGCAAACCACATGTCTAGTATATGATAGATCAGACTGATTAATTTGGGATAATTCAATTTTAATCTCGCCATTGTGATGAACATGGTTGCTGATTTCCATATGGCGCAAGGGGGGTATGATGCGAAACACTAATGGGCGGGATTGGGTTAAAATTGAACTTTGTAAAAGCCTTGTTGTGATTTTCTCAGATCGAGGTTAATCACATTGTGTGGGAACAGTTGTGCAACCTCTGCAGAGTGTAAACTATTCGAATAGCCGCATCCTCGGTTATGGACAATGCTCGGTGATTTCACACGAGGGGTAGTGATTTCATAAAGACTTGTGGTTATGATCGAAAGGTAAACAGGTAGTTCACTGTTGGTTTAGCTTGTGGATGAGAGGTTCACAAGTGGTTTAATTTGATTTCGTTGATTATTTATTTATTACTATTTTCCATTAAAGTTCTTTTTCTATCTATTTATTGTATTTTATCTTAAAATGTTATTTTATGTAAATTAACCTTTCAGCCCTCCATTGGTAAGGCTTGCATATTATATTATATTCATTTATTACAAATGACTTGCTGAGTACCAATGTACTCACGGCTTTATGCCTATGTTGCTCTGTTGAGGAGGAGTTTTACCAGCAAGAGGTACCAGAGGGAGAGTACTTCAGTGACTTCACGGATTAGAACTTCGCTCCCCAGTCGATTGCCTATAGGCATGTCGAATGGCTACTACGCTTATCTTGTTTTCTTTCCGCTGCTAGACTTTAAACCCTTCGGGCTAGTGATATTGTAAGCTTGGCCATAAGGTCGTACTTTGGATATTTATCGATATTTGAGTTTCCCTTTATTTAGCGTGTATATGGTTGTTTTGTCATCTATGTTTAGCTGTGTGCACTAGCGTGATCCTGGACTAGTGCAGTGTACACAGATAGTCTGAATTTACATATTCGGGTCTCGACATTAAGCCAAATTGCATGCTCTTGGGCCTCAATATAAGCATGCATGCGAGACTTCTAATATGAGAAATCCACTCCATCGAACACAAAAGACTTGGATGAATACTTGTCTACTGCCATGGCTTCTAAGACCCGTTAAGGTCTACGAGAAGAGATAATCGAGCTTTGATACCACTTATAAGACCAGTTTGCAATAGATGGGGTGAATGGTGTCCTCTTGAAATTTCCCTCAAGTATTCAAGGTTATATTCTCACACAACTACAGACTTGTAGAAAATAGAATTTTCATCCAAAACTTAAGCCAAATAGCTTAAAAACACTAAACCTCGAAGCAGCCGCTTCCCGGCAGTCTAATCGGTGTAGAAACGGCTATCCAACTGGTCCCAGGCGGTCTGACTGGTGCTTCAAGGGCGGTCTGACCGCAGCTGCTACATAAAAATTAGGCACATGAATAGTGTTTTAAGCCCAATTTTAAATCTAAAAATCAAAGTAACTTTGGATTTATAGATCCAAATGATATGAAATTTTGCGGAGATCTTTTCTAGGCTATCAAGAATCTATTCTAATAAACGATCATAAAAATTATGGCCAAAGTTTAGACCTGTTCCAATTTAAAGGAAAAGGGCACTGAAACAGAGCCAAAATTAAAATCGACGAATACAACTTGCTCATGGATAGACGATGACTAAGATGGGTCTAAATGTATTCCGACATGTCCCTACAAATAAGAACATGAAAGAAATCATATCAAAAACCCTTGGATCAAGAAATCACACTATGAGGCCAAATCAAGCAAAACCGGATTTTCATGATAAACTTGTTATCAAAGTGTCTAGATGGGTGAAGATAGATTCTTAGATATTAGCTCCATCTCTTACACATCCTTGGCACAAAAAGATTAAGAAAAGGGAAGAGGAGAGGTCAAAACCAACTAAATCAAGAGTAAATCAATCAAAACATGGGGAATCTGTGGAGATGATGTATCGCTTACTTGAGGAGATAAGTTTTACAACTACTCTAATTAGGATAAAGAGCACACAACGTACTCAACTCTCAAACCCTAACCGTATACATGAGAGCACAAGAAAGATGGATTGGATAGTTAACACAAGTCTCCATTCCAATCCTTTATATCGGTGGGCTAACCAGCCATATCTAGTCCTTAATGGATACTATCAACTTAGTATAAGAGGGAAACTCGATAATCCCACATACACGGGTTTTACATACTTTTCAAAGTGCATAAGTTCGAATTCGCTAAGTCCTTTACCTTGATCCATTTTGATCAAACAATCTTCTCCTTGACCTAAACTGCTCTCCAAGCGCCACTCATGCACTGCAATTAAGATCCAGGGTAGATTCTAGTATTTTGGCCAAACTACGTAAATACCCTTTCTTGACCAGCTCTTCATCTTCTATTGTAAATAATCATCATACTTACCACGTGTAGATTCATCATTGGCTTGCCATGCATTAGCAAATCTCTCCCGCTCCAGTTCTACCAGACCATTCCTCACTTGGACCGATCAAACTACATGGTGCAATCCGTCGTTCGAACTCGTCTTTAATATTTCTTGCCTTTTTCGTGCCATACTTGAGCTCACCATCCCACCCAATATCCTTGATCATTCTGGGCCTCAGCTCCCCCCTGAGCGTAGCTCTGATCCTCTCCGTCGACCATGGTGACTCCAAGCGTCCTTGCACATTCAAAGACAAAGAAATCATTTTCGAACACAAGTTTTTCACAACTTGACCCATGTTAGCCAAAACATGTATCATGCAACCTTTATGCATTGACCCAGGTCACCCAAACTCAATCCATGAATCAAATCCCAAAATCCTCAATTTCTACCCAAAATAGAAAACAGTCTAGATAATATGCCATCTTTGCAACACCAAATAACATTTCACAAAACTTACAATGGTTCATCACAATATTATCTTAGACCTTCTCACATGGTCCTTTTATCAAGGTTATGTGTACTAGGCTTGGCATGAGAAAAAATTTCAAATAGCCCTCGGTTTTTATTCTTTGTGATAGTTAGGCCCAAACCACCTGCTATTTTGGCGAACAAAGAGATGGGCACTTTGAGCGTGTCGCCTGGAGGAGGGTTTGATGATTTGGCCGATGTGCACAAATGGTAGCACCGGTGCTTCAACCACCAAGAGCTGCGCCACCTATATACGGTGAGTTGTGAGCTTGTAGGGGAGACATGCGAGGTGGAGAGGCACTGGGGCTATGGTGGTAGGGGGAGAGGGTGCTGGGGAGATGATGGTGGGGGAGAGGGTGCGGTTGTGGGGCAGTGGTGGTGTGGGCATAGGCCATGTGGGCGTCACTGGTACAGAGAATCAATCGAGGAACAGTAGAATGCCATCAAAACTACACTAAAATCAATCGAGGGATTGGTAACTCCACTGAAGTTCTTCTCACTATAACTTTTTTTAGAAAAGCTAGCTATTTCAACAATCAAACAAACATTAAAATCATTTAGAAGTACTGATACAATGAACTCGAGAGATACGCCTAGCCAAGATACATAATTTTCGACAACATAACTAGCCTCCACTAAAAACATTAACTAGAATAGATCTTGTTTTGTGAGCAATTATCTGAAAAGTGATCTTGTTTTGTTAGCAATTGTCACAAACACAACTGGGGGCTCTACTAGGGGGCACTACTACAAAAAGAGTCATTCTGGATGCCTCATCATAGACAGTTCAATACAAATCATCAGTGATAAAGTTACCATAGTCGGTTTTACAAGAATGATCATGTAAGTTCACCACGATGGAAAGAACCATATGTGATGACATACTTATTATAGATGGTTTTTATTTTGAGCCAGAACAAAAACCGTCTGTGATATTTGTACTTATCACAGATGATTTTTGTTCTGAATCGTCTGTGATACATCACAAACGATTATCACAAATGGTTCAAAACAAAAACCGTATATGATGACCTACTTATTACAGACGGTTCTTTACCTAGAACCGTCTGCGATAATATTTTAACTTACTCGCTCTCATCGAATTTAAATTTTTCGCTCATCTCACTAGATTTGCTCTTTAAAATAGAAGGTTCGGTTGTTTTTCTCTTCATCTCCTCATCTTTCTTCTTACTTCTCCTCCACTCCTCTCGTCATCTGCTCTTCTCCTCTCACTTCTCCTCTTCCTCTCACTTCTCCACTTCTCCTCGCCAAATTTTTTCTTAAAAATAGAAGGCTTGTCAACTCTTCTTCTCCTCATCTCCTCTTCTCTCTCTTCTTACTTCTCCACCTCTACTTCCCCACCTCTTCTCCAATCCCATCCGTCCGATTTTGCTATAACTTGGATGCCCAAAAATCTGGCTAAGTCTATATTTCTATCGTGGCTTGGATGCCCAAAAATTTGGCTAAGTTTATATTTTTACTGTGACTTGGTTGCCCAAAATTTTGGCATACAAGCTATATGGTAAAATTACCCACTTTTTTTTAGCTCTGTTACAACTATCACAGACGGTTTTACCAAGAACCATTTATTATAACTGACTATTACAGATGTTTCTAGTTTTGAACTGTCTGTAATAAAAAATGATCAGAGACGGTTTAAAAACTTTTTGTGAATAACCCCTATTATCACTGACCCATAAAGTCAGACGGTTTAGGGAACTGTCCAAAATGATGGTTCCGAACCGTCTGTAATAAACTTTTCTGTAGTAGTGGGGGACCGCATGCATGAATCACATGATCCCAGGCACCACAGGAGTGTTGGATGTGCCACTGGGTCTCTTTTATACCTTGTTGCATCACTTAAATAAAATTGGTGACATAAACGAGTAAATTTATAGTAATGACTTGCACCCACCTTACAAGTTGTTGTACCGGTGGTGTATTTTACTCTTTTTAAAAAGATATAAATAGCTTAAGTTTTGAAAGTTTAAGTGAATATATCCCAAAATAACATATTTTTGTGACTGGAGAGAGTGTGTGAAAATAATATCCTGTCCATTAGTAGCAAGCGTCTTGTTACTATCCTCTTACGTTTGATTCAAACTATATGAACATCATAAAGAAATTAAAAGTGTGAAATCTATACGCATATTAAGTTCAATGAGGAGTGTCAACCACTTCAAAGCCTTGTCCACTTTTGGTTCTCATTTGGGGTAGTGTCGAAAGGAATTATATGTATCCTATTATTTATCCACACAGACATATTGTTAGTGATCGAGCAAAAAAGTCAAAAGAAAAGATGTTAACTATAGATCAATTTAATTGAACAATATATAATGTTCATTTTGTACAATAAACTAACTATGTTCTAGACTTTTTTCTATCTATCTTGATCAGACTAGCAGTAACCTCGCGCTACTACAAAACAAGCTATACTAGATGCCTTATCGTAGATGGTTCATAAGGAACAATCTGTGTTGTAATTATCATAGAAGATTTTATAAGTGTGACCATCTACCGTTTGTGATACATAATTATCATATATGGTTCTTATTAATAACCACCTGTGATAGTTTATAGATGGTTATTAACAAGAATCATCTATGATAATTGCAGACGTCACAGGTGGTTCTTTATTACAACTATCTGAGATAATTCACATATAGTTATTACTATAAACCTTCTATGATAATTATGTATCACAGGCAATTTGTGGTTGGAAGTGTCTGTGATATGTGTCATTTGTCACCGAAGATTAATCTCCACATCGCTGATCTACTCTCAAGCACAAACAAATGGTTCCCTACTCTTTCTTGTCGCCGGCATTGATGACTACCTGGCCATCCTGTACAAGCACCTCGTCGGCTGTACGCTGGCAGATGCTATGGAAGGACATTGTGTCAATAGTGTCCTCCCTCCTATGTTCAAGGGTTTGCCGGAGCAGGTGATAGCCACCTTCAGTCGCCTTGACATTCTCCTCCACCGCATCTTCCGGTTGGTCTTTCACTTTCGGTGAGCTAACCTCGCCATTGATGTGGTCCTCCACAATAACATTGCACACCTTTAGGAGACTTGTGATTGCTTGGACTGCTAGTCGAGGTGGTGGGTGACCGAGTCAACCTTGTTGAGGCCTCTCAAGCAAGGGAAGAGAGACTATGGGCCCAATTCGACTTGATTCATCAGTCGAAGAGTCTTTGGGAGACACTCGAATGAGTTGTCAGTGGATGAACACATTTCAGGCTTCGTTCACTAATGATCCCTAACCATCTGATGCTGACGTCGCTACCTATGAAGTTTTGAAGACGGAGATAGCATGCTACCTCTGCCACTAGAAAAATTTTGATTATTTAGGTTTCTACTTTTTTTAAAACTATCATAGGTCATTTAGTGGAACAAACCATATGATATATATCACAAACGGTTTCATAAAAGAACCATATGTGATATGTACCACATCACAAACGATTCTTTAATGGAACCATTTGTGATAGTTCCTCCTATAAGTAGTGCCCTGCTAGGGTTTGTGCCCTTACTCACTCACTCGGCCACTTCCTTTTGCCTCCTCATCTCCCGCAGTGGTCTAGCCCTTAGCCAAAGCTAACTCCCTACCGTCACCCCCAACCAAATCCACTGTTGCCCATATAGCATCATGTCCATCTTTGGTTTTGGGAAGTCCTGTAATAAAATCCATGCCAATTCCTTTCTATTTCCATTCTGGTACTGGTAAAGGTTGTAGTAGTCCTGACGGTTTTCGGTGGTCTATCTTGATTTTTTGACACACATCACATTGCGCAATGTATTCTGCTATTTCTCTTTTCATCTTACTCCACCAGTATCTTTTCTTCAGGTTTGGGCACATTTTGGTTCCTCCGGGGTGTATAGAGAATTGCGACGAGTGAGCTTCTCGTAATATTAAATCTTTTAACTCCTTGTCATTGGGTATACAAAAGCGATCACGGAATCTCAAGATTCCTTGTTCATCTTCAGCGAATTCTGTTAAACTCTCTTCTTGACTCTTCCTTTTGAGTTGCTCTATTTCTTCATCATTTTCTTGGGCTATCTTAATTTGATCTGTCAAAGTCTGTTGAATCTCTAATGCTGCTATATATCCTTGCTTTACTATCTATAAGCTTAATCATTTAATTTCTCCTTGTAGTTGGGTTGGACATTCCAAAATAGAAGTTATACCATGATATGCCTTCCGACTTCATGCATGTGCTACGACACTGGCTTTTCCAAGATTATACTGAAGATCTATGTTATAGTGTTTAATCAGCTCTAACCATCTTCGCTGTCGTAGGTTCAAATCCTGTTACGTGAATATGTAATTTAGGCCCCGCTCGTTTCAGCTTTTTTTAGTTTCAGTTTTTTTTCACTATTCAGTAATTCGTCTTTTTCTGAATTTTTTTAGATTTTTTCAGCTTTTTTGCATTTTTCTTTTTTTCCCGTGTTCCTTTGCATTGTCCGTGATGGGCTAATATATTTTTCTATTTTTACTTTTTTTTAAATTTAATTATGCCCAAAAAGCCAAATTAGCTACAGTAAAAAAAGCCAGCTACAGTGAAATTTCAGCCAAAAACCAGAAGCCATCGCTAAAACGAACACCCCCTTAGACTCTTGTGGTCAGAAAAGATTTCACAATGATTTCCCAACAAATAATGCCTCCAAATTTTTAATGCATTTACTATGGTTGCCAATTCCAGGTCGTGGGTTGGATAGTTCATTTCATGAGATCGTAACTGTCTCGAGGCATATGCTACTACTCTTCCATCCTGCATTAGTACACATCCTAATATTTGTTTTGAAGCGTCATAGTAAATTTGAAAATCTTTCTCGGGATTAGGAAGTATAAGGACTGGTGTTGTAGTTAATCTAGTTTTTAATTCTTGAAAACTTTCCTCATACTTGTCTGTCCATTTGAATGGATTATCCTTTTTGACAAGTTGGGTGAGAGGTCTAGATATCTTTGAAAATCCTTCTATAAATATGCAGTAATAACTTGCTAGTCCCAGAAAAATTCGAACTTCTGTTACTATAGTTGGCCGCTTCCATTCCATTATGGCTTTTACCTTTTTAGGGTCGACTTTCACTCCTTTTTCTGTAATAATGTGACCGAGGTATGCTACTTCTTTTGTCCAAAATTCACATTTAGAAAACTTGGCATATAATTGGTGTTCCTTTAGTTTACTTAAAGCAATGTGTAGATGTTGACAATGCTCTTCTTCTATCTTGGAGTATATCAGTATATCATCAATGAAGACTATTACAAAGTGATCGAGTTGGTTCATATAAACCAGGTTCATCAGATTCATAAAGTATGCTGGTGCATTTGTTAGACCAAATGGCACCACTATAAATTCAAACATACCATATTTTGTAGTGAAGGCTATCTTTTCTTGATCTTGTTCTCGAATCTTGAGTTGATGGTTGTAACATCCCAAAAATTTTATTCCTTGATTAAAGTATTCTCTGGATTTTTCCTGGATTTTATTCTAAAGCCCTTATTTGAGAAAATTAAAATCTCTATTTTATAAAGGCCAAAATGAATTTATTGCATTTCATGAAAGTCAAAATAAAAGTATTTCATTTTCCTAAAGTCAATCTGTAATTACTTTAAGTTTCAAGAAATTATAAAGATTTAAAACCCTCCCTTTTAAAGTTAATTTGTGTTTTTGTGAAAATCATTTATCAAATTAAGTTGAAAATATTTTTTATTAAGTCTGAAATAGTCCGAGAAGGTTCTCTGAATTTTTCTGGAATTTTTGAAGTTTATTTGGTATTTTTCTGAGTATTTTAAAGCCTCCTAGTCATTTCTGAAAATCTTTAAAAGAAAATGAAAACCAAAACCTCTCCCCGGCCGCCAAGTGTCAGCCATCGGAGCCCCCTTGCCGCCGAGTTCCTTCTCGGCCGTTTGATCTCACTTAAGCTCTCTCCCCGCCTTGCCCACCTCTCTGGCCGACACCTGGCACCCATCCGACCGGCCGCCCCTCCGCCCGATCTGATTCCAGCCGCCCGTCACCACTTACCGCTTCGCCCACGGCCCTCTCCTCTCTGCCTGATGCGTGGCATCATCCACGCCGTTCCCCGTTGCCGTACCGAATCGGGTCCTTCCATAGTCACTTAACCCTTCGGCCCACGCCCGAACGGCCCCGATCTAACCCCATTTGCTGGATTGGATCTCGCCCGTTCACGGTCACTTACCGGTTCGACCACGATCCAGCGATCGCCCTCCCCCCTCTGCCACCTGTCAAAGATCCGACCGTCGCCTCGTCTCATTCCTTTTCTTCTCTCTCACTGATCGGTGGGCCCCACTTGTTGGATCCGTCTTCCCCGCCCCCTTTCCTTTCTTCCTTGCGCTATCGCCGCCCGCTGCCGCCATTGAAACCGAAACCAAAGCTTTTAAAGCTTCGGTTTCCTTCCCGATTACTCCCCCTACCAGCGGCAAATTAAACCTCTGCCTTCACCGCGTCCGTTTCTGGCATAATTACCCCCAATTGCGCCGTTTACGCCGTCGCATTGATCCTCCCCACCCGTTTCAACTCCGGCGTACGGTGCACGGCCGTTACCTCCCCTCCCCGCCTATAAAAGGGACTTCCCGAGCACCCTCTACTCACACCGCCCCTCTCTCGCCACTCAATCGGAGCATCCGAGCACCGAAGCCTCCCTGAGCCCAATTTCCCCTCCGCCGGCCTCACCTACTCCGGCGAGGAATCGTCGTCGCCTTAGGCCTCCCCGCACCCCACCAGCGCTGCTCCGACCTTGCTCGTGCCCCGGCGATCCCCGACGACCTCTGCCCCAAGCATTTGCACCACCGGAGCCCTTCGCCGCCGTCGACCCCTTTTCCGACCGCCGCCCCTCTTCGGCGTTCATCCGCTCCAGTCGTCCCCGTTAACCGCGCAAGGTACTGGTGGACTCCCCTCACTCCCCTCTACATTTTGGTGCCCTCGGCCGACGCCGCCGCCTGCCGGAACGCCGGTGGCCATCGGGCCCCGTGCGCCACCTCCGGCTGGCCGGGCCACATCACCTCACCGGGCCGAGCTGGCAGCCGCGTGGCAGCCCAGTGGCTGCCAGTCAAACGCCACGGCTAGCCACGTGGGCACCCGACCGCCACCCCGCGCGTGCGCAGTCACGTCGGCTTGACGCCGTGACATGGCAGCCACGAGGCAGCCACGTGGATGCCACGTCAGACCCCTTTGCCATGTCAGCGATCAATTATTTAAATAAATCCGAAAATCCTTGCTGACGTCATGCTGACGCAATAAGACCGATTTTCCAGTATAAAAATAATTCGGCCGAAATTAAATCATTGTGCTGACGTCATAATCTGTCATTTTCCTTTAGGAAAATAATTCAGGCTGACGTCATAAATGTTTTTCGGTTTAAAATTAATTCCAGAAATTGGGTATTTTTCTTTTAATTGTATTAAAACTTTGGAAGGCTATAACTTTTTCATTTTAACTCCAAATTGACCCATTCAAATTTTTAATTTTTCTAAAATCATGATCTATCCATTTCTGGCATCCTTTTGAAAATTTGAATTTATTTGAATTTTATTTTTGAATTTCTTTTGTTGGGCTCTTCACCTTAGATTTTGACAATTCTGGAGAGTTCGAGTTCGACGATTCTCAGCAGGACTTCGACCAAGGCGTGTTACACCTTTGACCATATTGAACCTAATATTTCAAATTTATATATGTTGTTTTACTTTCTTCCTCCCGCGCCCGCCTAAGCCCGGCCTGGCCCGCGTTAGAGGGGAAGATTAGCAAAGCGGAAAAAGGCAGAGGGAGGGGGAGCTGCATCTTATTCTCTTCGTGAGAACTTCAGGATCGGAGAAGCATTCGGAAGGGGCGAGGCCTTCATTTCGTTGGCAGAAGCAGGAACGATCCAATCCATTCGGGGCTTTGGGGAACCCAAAATCGAACTCTGTTTACTTTTTTCATAGATAGATGATATATATAGGAATAATATATACATCTCTTTACTTTAGATGTCTATGTATCTATTTTTTAATCATCTCCCGATTATCTTTTTTTTCTAGTTCGCACTGCTCTTTCTCTCTAAATTGCATCAAAGAAAATAGAGAGACACAAGTCAATATTTGAAAATACCTTGGCCCCTTTAAACTGGTCAAATAAATTGTCTATCCTTGGTAGCGGATACTTGTTTTTAATAGTTACTGCATTTAGTCCTCTATAATCTAGCACATCCTTGGACTTCCATCTTTCTTTTTGGTGAATAATACTGGTGTTGACCAAGGGGATACACTGGGGCGTATGGATTCCTTTTCTATTAATTCATCTATTTGTTTCTTGAGTTCCTTCAACTCTTGGGCTGACATTCGGTACTGACACTTCGTTTTTGGTTTTGTCCCTAGTATTAATTCAATAGCAAGTCTATTGATCTGTCTGGTGGCTTTTCAGGTAATTCTTTTGGGAAGACATCTGGATATTCTTGAATTATTGGTACTTGAGAAACTCCTTCCACTACTTTGTTGTGAATAGTTAACTTCATCTTCTCTATTAAAGCTGGGTTCATTCTTACTGTTACTTGTTGTCCTTCTAAGTTCATTAAGGTAACTAACTTATCTTCATAGTCCACTTTGGCTTTGTGTCTGGTTAACCAATTCATTCACCGCGAGGCTTTTAAATGACACTACGGTAATCGTGAGGATTTCAAGGCAATAGCATTAGGTTTTAAGCATCTCTAGGGTTGGAGGGAGCTTGGGGAAGTGATGGTTTGGCCAGGGAATGTATGGTTTGAGCTACCCACGGTAGCCCTCTTCAGCCGGGCTGCGGTGCTCGAGGTCGGAGTTGTAGAGAGTTCGGGAGCTTCTGGTGTTGATTTGAGGGTGTTCCTAGGAGCTAGTGGAAGCTACTGGCGAATGCAATTGAAATATAATGGGATGAATCATTGGGTTGGGAGATGGGGCTCACCTTGGGCTTTTCGGCGATCTCTGGCAGTAGGGTGAGCTACAGAGCAATTGGCTGTGCAAGGGGCTTGCTGTGCATCTGTGCTTTACTACGGAGGGGTGCCAGGGTTTAAATAGAGTCGGGATGGCGGATTTGGTCGTGTCCTTGTACCAGCGATGGGAGAAATCGGTGGACTTCAGGAGAGCTCGGGGAGGCGTGGCTCAGCTGGCCGAGGAGATATACTGATAGTCTTGGGGGATGAGTTGTGGCAGTCAAAAGGTGCTGAGGCTGGTCAGGTTGGCTGTAAGAGCGGTGGTCGGCTGTGAGGTGGAGAACGGACGACGGTGGCCGATTCTCGTCCTGGTGGGTTGACACGTGGGTAGGGAGCAATTAAGGCTTGTCAGTGGCTAGTCAACCGAGGTGCAAAACTATTGACACGGTGGTAGGGCAAAGCAGCAGCGGGAGAGGCGGTAGAGCAGGGTGGTGGCAAATGCGGTGGCGGCGATACAGTGAACAGTACCACCACAAAAATGAATGGCTGAGTTGAGTCGGCAGTGGATTTGGGCCAGGGTTGGCTGGGTTATGCGCGGAATTGGGCTAGGGTTACCGAGAATCAAATGCAAACAAAAAGATTCAAAAATCTTCAAAATTCAGTTTTGTTTCAGTCTCCATCGGTGGTGACGTCCTCTCTAGCAACGAATTCTAGCAATATTAGATTTTAGGTTCACTGGGTTTAGGTTTTCAAGGTTTACCATACCCCCGGCCATATACTATTTGTGCTGGGCAGCACGATGACGTAGATCCAAGCTAGAGAGCAGCGACGACAAGCTGAATGATGATGAATTGAGAGTGATGAGTTAGGTTTTTACGGATGGTGGTAGACAGAGGAAGCATCGCTATAATTAGTGGGGATAGCAGCTAGGCATAGGGAGACAAGGGTATTGTGGCTAGGAAAATTCCTATTAGCAAAATTTCGTCAGTAACCGATGGTTACCGGCCTTATCGGTGGGGAGCGATAAAATTTTATACCTGACAAAAAATTTGAATTCATCAAAATTCATCTAAAAATAAAAAAATAAATTCCAACTCAAAAATTTTGGCTGAAAAATTTCAAAATTTCTGGTAACCGATAGTTATCGTCCGTATCACCACTATCTAATAAAAGTTTTGATCTGATACAATTTTCCCTACCTGCGGCCAAAGAGGAGGCCACCACTACCCTTGGTGCTAGTAGCCACGTCATAAGGCAATGGTGGCTGCTCGCTAGCAACGAGAAGTAGGCCGTGGGTGGGGGTGGGTTAAGTGGCAGCTCTGGTTTAGGGGTGGGTGGAAGAGTTGGTTCATACTTATTCTATCTATAAATATAGGTTGTTATGAGTTTCATACGGTCAAACTTTTTAAGTTTTGACCATTAATATATGTTAAAGTATATAGATTGACTATATAAAAATAATATCATTTGATTTACCTTGCAAATTCTTTTATAATATATTTTTATAATTATTTTTACTAGTATATTATGATAATAAATCATAGTCAAATTAAAGTCATGCATTGGAGATCGTAAAAAGTAAAAAATGACCTACACTTATGGATGGAAGGAGTATATGAGAGAAGAGATGTGAAAATTGTTTGGATTCAGGTCTAATAGCTCAAAATTTGGGGTACTCTATAGCATGTAAGAAGGTACTCAAATACATACTACCTTCTTTTATGAAAGTGTCTGTGGTGCATGTTTGAATTTGAAATTACAAATAGTATAAAATCGCATGTCCATGTGGATCCATTTGGCATTTGTGCTCACCATGGATGCATGTGGGATCGATTGTCCTTGGCTTTTTCTTTTTTGTAAGCTAACCCCCACACACACACATGAACACTAGTGCAATTAACCCAGGACTTATTACACAAGGGAACAAATTCACTTTACAGCTCTCAACTATGCCTTCGATCTGATTTTCAACCTTCAACATCAAAATCATTTACTCTTTACCCTTTAACTATTAAAACCATTCATAACATAATCTTCACATAAAACCGCTCTGGTTTGGTCCAACGTGGCAGTGGTTTAACTTCAATGGTCCACTTTACAACTCTCAACTATGGTCTCAGTTTGATTTTTAATCATCTTTAAAACTATTCACTTTTCACCCCGTAACTATTGAAGCTGATGCAAAACACAACCATCCCATGAAACCGCTCTAGTATGATTCTGACTTGGCGGTGGTTTTATCTTCAATGGCATCTTAACGGATAATGCACCGCTCTAATATGATTCTGACTTGGCGGTGGTTTTATCTTCAATGGCATCTTAACGGATAATGCACATTAACGTGGCATCCTAATATATAACGTAAGCTGATGTGGTCTCGCCTCTCAGCAATACTTTTATCAGATCAAGAATAAAATAAAATAAAATAAGAGAGAGCCCACTAGTCAACCTCTTTCTCCTATTTCCTCTTCTCAAAACCACCCGCATCATATCGTGTTCCACAACCTCCTCCCTCACATCCCAAATTAATTTGAGTTTCATAATGACAACTACTCATAATCGAAGTCCTTCTTTTCCAACGCTGCCAAGCTTCTCCACCGTGGTTGTCGCAACTGGTGTGAATCTGTCTGATTCCTTCATACACGAGGATCATCTATTCCTCACCTATATTTTAACGTGTTCATTTTTGCCTCTCTTCCATCATAGCGTTGTCACCTCCATGACCTAACCGTCACCATCGCCCACCACTGTTGCTTACCCAACACAGCACGTCTCTACCCAAACCATTATCAATGTAAGGTTCCTTATATCGTGAGCATTCCATTTTGTCTTTACCTGTGCCTCTCTACCACCCTATCACTGACACTGTGCCTAGCCTACCATTTCCTGGAGCTCTCCATCTATGTTCTCCTCTGTTAAAAGCTACTTATGAAATCAATCTAAGCTTGAAAATAAATGGTTTTAATGGTTCAATGGTGAAAAGTAAACCGTTTTAAAGTTAGAGTTGAAAATCAGACTAAAACCAAAGTTGAAGGTTATAAAGTGGACTTACTTCCTTATAAAACCAATCTATGGTTGAAAAATGAATGATTTTAATAGTTGAAATGTGAAAAATAAACGATTTTGTTGATTAAAAATCGAATTAGGACTATAGTTAAGCACTGTAAATTAGACTTGTTCCTAACACAAAGTGCCTCGATCAGTTAGCCCCTTGCGTTACCGACATGCATGTTCTGCGTTAGCTAGTGATTGCCACGTGGCGTTGCACATGACATGCATACCTTGCTAATTGCCGACACGATCGAGATATTTATCGTCTGTCAGGAGAAGTGCATGCTAATCCTAATTAACGTTCGATCGATGCTACTCGATCATCGCACGATCATCATGATTAGAGGTATGACTGGTTTTTCTCTGCAATCTAACGATGGCCCCCTAACTAACAAACAGACTCATCTGAAACTTAGGAAACACTCGTACTTATATCAAACCCCAGTGCAGGTAGCATGCATGCACGGATCGACACGTATCGATCTCTCATAAATCATCAGCTGCTCTCCGGATTCCCGAATCGAAAGCCCAGGCCGTGGACCATGCACGCATCAATGCGTGCATGCAGCACCAGTTCTTTGCTAGCCAGCTTGGGCGCCGACACTTCACAATCGTACCTAGCTGCCTAATTATTGGTGCAGTGCAACCATGCATGCAAGCAACCAACAGCAGCCACGCACAAAGTTGCTGTACAATCATCCATATCATGGCCGCTGTTCGATCGATCGTTGCGAGAGCGTACCTGGACTCACGCGCGCGCGTACAATGTCTAGCTGTTGTTGAAATAATTCAAATTTATTTCAGAGTCTATATTGAATTAAATTTAAATCAATTTAAAATTAAAAAATTTATATTTCAAAGTCGATATCACATTCAAATCTAATTTATAAAACTATATATAAATAATAGAAAAAACCAAAAAAATGATGCGGCGATTTGAGCGTACCTATACTCACACACGCACGTACAATGTCTAGCTGTAACGACGAATGGATGTGCGTGCGTGTCAACATACATACCATGTGACAACAACTATGATCCATCCATGATGGGTCTGTTTTTTTTCAGCTTCTTAAAACAGTTTTTAGTTTTTGCTACAGTACCTAACTTTTAAACGGAGTATTTTTTTAAGATGGAGTCTACAAGTTAATTATAGTACACATTAAAAGCCTAACATCTGTACCATCCAAAATCGTAAGCAAGTATCTCTCTCTCCGTAATCTTTATCGCAAATAGCTAAAATTAAAAAATTTCAGCCAGAAGTTATAAGCCGCAGCTAAAAAGAATAAGCGCGATGATGATCAGTAGACGCATCGATCTGTAGCCTTTCCAAGCTAGCCCGCCGTGTCTTTTCAGGCAAAACATATCTGCGACCTTCAGAGCGTGTACCACGCATCCTTTCCTGCTACAGTACCCAACACCAGGATCGATCGATCGCTTCCTAACCTTCTAATTAGAATCAGGCACTCTGGATCAATCATGCATCCACTATTATAAAAAAAACTTATATTAAATATTTTATCTCAAACGGTTCATAAAAAACGTCAGTGTTAAATATAATCATAGACGATTTATGGTGAGAACCGTTTATGAAGTATCACAGACGATTTTTACCAAGATCCGTCTATGATATCGCCAATATTACAGACGATTCTTGATAAGAATCATTTGTGATAATTTATAAATATCACAGACGGTTCTTACCAAAAACCGTCTATAATATGCTAAATATCACAGATGATTTTTTGGTAGGAATCGTCTGTGAAGTATCACAAACAGTTTGCAATACAAACCGTCTGTGATAATAAACTTATCATATGTTTCCCACCTCGTAATCCTCTAAAATTTCATAATCTCCCACCTGAATTCGAGTAGGATTTCGTTCCGACACACCTTTAGTAAAATGGGCATAAAATTTGCATACGGTGTCCGGTTTTGACGTTTTTGTACTCGTTGAAAAGCTAACGATGAACACAATCCAAAAAAATGACCCACTTGCGCTAGTCGCCCTCTAAGACCGCTAAAATCGGCCATCTTTAGCCTTAAATTTGCATTACAAGTTTTTTATTTCTGTTTCCTTCGAAATTTGGGGTTTGTCTCAACTGCAAAGTTGTAGATTTCATCGAAACCTTTCAAATGAGTATATATAAGCCATATAAAACTTTACTATTTTATATTTTGAGACTAGTTGTTTACATTGTATCGATATATATATAGTTTTTACTACAGACGGTTCGTGGTTTAAACCGTTTGTGATAATTATGTTTCACAGACAATTTGTGATTCAAAACATCTATGATAATTTAATCTCTGACCATTGGGTCCGTCGATCCTTCTCAACCCAATTTCAGCTAATAGAAACCGACCAACCCTCACCCTACAGAACATAGCTCCCACCTCTCTCTCCCCTATAAATACTCACCTGAACCTATGCGCTCAAAATGTTAGCTATGCGCTCAAAATCTCTCTAGTCTCCTCACCGCCCTCCTCCTCGACCCCGACCCCTACTTCATGTGCTCAAGTCGACACCTGCGATGGTGACCATTAAGAACATCCAGCTCGCGCGCTGCATCCAAGATAAGAGGGTCTAGGCATAGAGGCCTCATCGGTGCAGCTAAGCTTTCATTAGGATCTCTATATCTTGTAATGGAAATAAAATGTTCTCTGCTATGTTTGTTTGTGATATTGTAATAGTGAATTGTAATATGATGGATTGTAATGGAAATAAAATGTTCTCTGCTATATTTGCTAATGTTATCTGTTGTGTTTGCTATTGTATTTTCTTGTTTTCAAAATGCATAGCTAATATTTCCTGAGGCTAACTGAATAATAGAAAAAATTTTAGGTATAGAATGAACTATCATAGACAAATTTTTTTGGTATAAACCGTCTGTGAAGAACACTATCACAGATGACTCGAAATAAAAACTGTCTGTAATACTCACACAACATAGACAATTCTATTTACAAACCGTCTGTGATAGAAAAGTATCACAGACGGTTCTACATATTAACCGTCTGTGATATACGTTCATCACAGACGATTGGTAGCTAGAACTGTCTGTGATGTGTGAGTATCACAGATGGTTTTTGGTTAGAGCCGTCTGTGATAGTGTTTTTCACATATGGTTCTAGTTACAAACCGTCTGTATTGTATTTATCACAGACGACCTTCGATTATCACTGACCTATAAATTCAGACCATTCAGAAAAAATATATGTGATAACGTTTTTGAACCGTCTATAATGATGATTTTTACAGTATTGATCCCAGTACTGGACCAACAGTACCCAAGCATTTCCGGCCACTGTCAATACTGAGCTATATATGCACCCACCTAATTAATTATGGATACATATATGTATGTTTAGCCAATAATTAAGAGCTAGCTAGGTCGATGCATTTATCATCACATCTTGGAAGAGTACAGAAAAGGTCATGCATGTGATGATCGCAGCAAACAAAGTGAACTAAAACTGACTAGCTAATAGTAACAGCCAGTTTAGCAGAGCACAATGGATTAATTAATGGAGGTGATGAGACTGGAGCTTTCGTTATCTGCTGGTGCAGTGCAGGCATGCAGCTGCAGGTAGATAGATCGGATGAGACTGAGATGGATGGATGGATTGAAACGTAGCAGGTGGCTCGCTTAATTAATTAGCAAGACGGGAGACCCATTTGGGGGCTTTGCCGGTAGGAGGGGAAGCCAACACGTGCACCCGTCGCCTTCCAAAAGACCTTCTCCCTCCTCCTACTTTCCCGAAATGGACGTCCTAGCCGCCTCCCCTCGTCCAAAAGACATCTCTCTCTGCTCAGAATTGGTTGCCTTGTCCATGGAGGTTAGGTTTCAACGTGTTAAAAGTAAGTACCGGTCGCATTAGTCAAAAAGTGGATTACCATCGCACGCTTAATGGGTGAACACGGTCCATACTGGAAAGATCAATATCTGCTTCTTTTCGGGAGAAAAAAAAGGATGCTTTATATATATAACACCCAACTAAAATTTTTTGTGTATTTCAATCGATTTCTCACTGTTGAATGTGCTCCATAATTTTTGCGCTGCCCCCTCCACCTCCATCTCTGGATCTCTGGTGATGCCAGTGACTCGCAAGGTCTTTGAAAGAACCCTAGCTGCCCCCTCCACCTCCATCTCTAGTGATGTCGGTGACTCGCAAGGCCTTTAAAAGAACCCTAACTTTAATTAACTCTAAATAACATAATTAGTAGTAATTAAAGAAATAATTAAAATTATTAAAACATATTAATTACAAGAACGAAGTACAGCTTTTGGCCCTAGGCCTCAGAAATGAACTACATATAATATTACAATTCTTTTGATTACAAAAATTTATGCATGTATGAAAAGCTACTTTCTTAAATAAAATTGCAATAAGAATACAAACTAGAATAAATATTGCATTGCATTCCTTTGCCCTGTCTCTGTGTGCTACCGATGGTAGCATCCCAAACCGACCACCCCCGTTCTTTTTTATTTTGCAATTGGAGAGCAAATCGAATAACAATCTAAGGGAGAATAAAAAGAAAAAGGGGAAGAAAATCATCGTCAGTACCCTCTGGCTCCTAGAACTATATAGAGTGGCGCTCATCAAGGTCTACAGACCATCCTGGGCCGATCGGTGCCTCTCACCATTAATGGGCCTCATCATTCGGTTTTTAGAATCCCAACGCCTATATTTTGCCAACTTACCTTAGCCAAAAAAAAAATCCCAAAACAGTGAATAGCCCACACTTTGGACCTTCAGTCCATCGATCCCATAGGAGACCAAGACACAAATGAGAATAAGAATGGAGCCCCCAAGCTGTGCAAAGCCAAGACTGAGAGAGAGGCAACCAAAACCCCCCATACTTAAGCCAGCATTCCAGCCCTGCCCGCATTTGTCCACTGCATTGCCACAACCACTGAAGGCACCAAACCAGCCGAGAGCCCACAAAGCCAATAGAAAGCATCCTAGCCCCCTCTCACCAGCAAAGTCAACCAAGAACCATCCAAGAACACCGAGTCGAGCAAAGCCAAGAACTACTAGAATTACTCTCAGTCAAAGGCCAACAAGCCACCATCCACCCAAATCCAGCAGCCCCAACCAAGTGAGGAGAGGAGAGTGTTAGAGAGGAGGAGACAAAAAGTAGAGGAAGATGAAGGAGAGCGTGGACCACGGGACCAGGAGGCCGACTGGGTGGACCACCACAAGGCGACGACCACCACAAGACGACGTTCCCAATAGTGACAAGAAGCCTCGACCACACCTTTGTCCACGTCTGCAACCATGTGAGGGCCACACTACAACCAACCAATGAGTTTCCTATTTCCAGCCCGACACAAGTAGGCCCACTTTTTCCCTCCCACCATTCCTTTTTCCCTCTTTTCCCTTTTTGGTTCATCCAAGAGAAGCACACAAAAAACTCAGCATGCACTTCACCTCAGCTCGATCGGTTGAGCCAAGCAGCTAAGAGGGAGGAAGAAGCCACCCAGCCTAATCGGGGGCTACCACAGTAATCGGCAACACATGCTAGCACCATGAATGCCCTTGAGCTTGGGAGACCACTCCTGGGCGTGAGACCCCAAGAATCGAGTCCTGACAGCATGGCCACTAGAATCCCCCAAGAACTGGGTGTGGTAAAAATGAGACAAGTATAACAAAAACAATAACTAAATCAAATGCGTAAGCACAGATAGGGGTAGAGGAGAAGGTATAACTAGTGAGAAGAGGAAGCCAAGCCATAGAACCACCCCAGCCACTACCACCAACCAAGAACCGAGCCCATCATAGGATTTCCCTCGGCCGTTGGCATCCTCCATGATGGTAGAAGGAGGTCGAGGGAGCCGCTTGGCAACCGAGCAGCCGGAGCAACCAAGTAGCCGAAGGCCAAGTAGCTAGAGCAACAGAGTAGCAAGAAAGCTTGGATGATGTAGGTGATGAAGGACTAAGACGTGCAATGAAAAACATACAAATCGGTGATATTAAGCCAAAGGAGGACCCAAGCATCTCACCTTCATCAAAGCAAGTTGAATCTCTCAGCTCCGCTACAATAAGCAACATCTAAGCTATAGATGTGAAAGAAAAAGAAGAATATCATCTACCACCAAAGATCCATAATGCTACCACAAAGGATCATCCAATAGATCAAATATTGAGTGATGTGAGTAAGTGTGTTCAAACTTGTTCTAAAGTAGCTTTATTTTGTGAGCATTACTTATTTGTATCTACTCTTGAGCCAAAGATCGTAGATGATGCTTTAAAAGATCCAGAATAGGTGAATACAATGCATGAAGAACTCAACAACTTCGCCCAAAATGATGTTAGGACTTTGGTAGAAAGACCCAAGGAGCATAATGTAATTGTAACAAAATGAATCTTCCAAAATAAACAAAATGAGAATGGAATTATGGTAAAAAAAATAAGGTAAAGTTAGTTGCTCAAGGTTACACTCAAGTAGAGGGTTTAGACTATGATCAAATATTTATACCTGTAGGCTAGACTTGAGTCAGTTTGAATTTTACTTGCCTTTACTTCAAGTTTTAATATTAAGCTGCATCAAATGGATGTAAAAAGTGCTTTCTTAAATAGCAAAATCACGGAATTTGTATATGTTGAACAACCTCTTGGGTTTGAAGATCCTAAAAATTCAAATTATGTGTATAAACTCTCCAATATACTATATGACTTAAAATAAGCTCTTAGAGCATGGTATAAGCATATTTGAGATTTTCTACTTTCTAAAGGATTCGAAATTGGAAGGTTGGACGCTATTTACTAACATCATTGACGATGATTTCTTCATATGTCAAATATATATTGATGATATTACATTTGGTTTTATTAATCAAGATTTTTGTAAGAAATTTGGTGATATGATGTCTAGTGAGTTTGAGATGTCCATGATTGGGGAGTTGAGCTATTTTCTTGAACTTCTAAACAAGCAACATAAGGATATGACTTTCATAAGCCAAACGAAATATGTGAGAGATTTACTCAAGAAATTTGGCATGAAGGATGCAAAACCCATCAAGACTCTATGGCAACGAACGGGCATCTTGATCTTAATGAAGGAGGTAAACCTGTAGATTTAAAGTCTTATAGATCCAAATAGATAGTTTACGTTATCTTACCATATCTAGACCCGATGTCATGTTTAGTGTTTGCATGTGTGAACGGTTTTAAGTATCTCCAAAAGAGTACCATTTGACGACCGTAAAGAGAATTCTAAGATATTTAAAATATTCCTCTAACATAGGCTTACGGTACCCAAAATGTGCAAAATTTGATTTAATAGGATATTCGGATTCCGATTATGCAGGTTGCAAAGTGGATAGAAAAATCACATGTCATAATTATCAATTGTTAGGAAGGTCCTTAGTGTCATGGTCTTTTATGAAACAAAATTCCATAGCACTTTCCACGGTCAAAGCCGAATTTGTTTTTGCGAGTAGTTGTTGTGCTCAATTGCTATGGATGAGGCAAACTTTGATGGATTATAGAATAAAAGTTGACAAAATACCTCTTTTATGTGATAATGACAGTGTGGTGAAAATAGCAAATAATCTAGTCCAACACTCAAGAATCAAACACATAGATATACGCCATCATTTTTTGAGAGATCATATGAATAAGGGAGATGTTGTAATTGGCCACATCCGGACCTAAGACCAATTAGCGTATATTTTCACTAAACCATAATATGAAAGCTATTTTTGCAAATGATGGAATGAATTAAATGTCATAGACTACTGAAATGTTGCTTGAGCCCTAACCTCATGTTTTCTTGTCCTTTTGTTGTAGATTGAGGTATTTTTGAAGGTTATTTTCAAATCTTTTGCTAAAATCCTTTATGTTCATAAGTTTCTCCTAGTCTTAAAATGCATAATGAAACCCCAAGAATCGAGTCCCAATAGCATGGCCACTAGAATCCCCAAGAACTATGTGTGGTAAAAATGAGACAAGTATAATAAAAACAATAGCTAAATCAAATGCGTAAGCACTAATAGGGGTAGAGGAGAAGGTAGAATTGGTGAGAAGAGGAAGCTTAGCCATAGAACCATCCCAGCCACTACCACCAGCCAAGAACCGAGCCCACCATAGGATTTGCCTCGGCCGGCGGCATCCTCCATGATGGTAGAAGGAGGTCGAGGGAGCTGTTGGGCAACTGAGTAGTGGGAACAACCAAGTAGCCATAGGTTGAGTAGCTAGAAGTCAAGTAACTGGAGTAGCCAGAGCAACAAAGTAGCCAGAGGTCGAGTAGCCAAAGTAGCCGAGTAGTCGAAGTAGCTGAGAGGTCGGGATAGCTGGAGAGCTCGACGAGTGCATCAGATTGGCTAAACCAAGAAGTAGCCTATAGATCCAGCGTATACACGTAGATCCTACAAAGTAGCTGCTAGATCTAGTAACCGCTAGATCTGGCTGATAGCCATCAGATCTGACAAGAGGTGACCCGAGGAGAGGTGGATCACTAGAGCTGAGCCGAGAAGAGGAGGCGCACCGAGAGTAGCTGACGAAGGGGAGCACCGAGGCACAGGGGAGGAGGGGAGCCGAGGAGAGCACCAGCATTGAGGAGGAAGAGCAAGATAAGGAGAGCAATGGCAGAGGACTGGAGCATTAGTCGAACGGAGGAGGCGAAACTTTTTGCTGGCCAAGTGAGACCAAGTGTTTTAGACTAAGGAGGAGAGGCGTTATGTGGAGCGTCGGTAGAATGGAGGAGGCGAGGCATTTTGTCGAACAAGCTGGGCTGAGCGGATGTGGGTTGAGCCGTGCCGAGTTGGTTGAGGGTAAATGGGCAAGGCCGAATGCCTAGGCCTATTTGACCATTTAAATAATAGTAGTAGCGGGGAAAATTGATAGATTCTAACATCATCAGTAGGCTAGAAATCCACCAAAATGGGGTAGGAAATTTTTTCTAGAAATCTATTAGTATCCTAAAGAAATATTTTTCTTATAATAGAGCGTCTGCCTATAATGCAGAAGTTGAGCTAGTTTAGGCTAAGGTAGCAGATCAGGCTGTAGTTGATCCCAACACTTACTACCACTCAGGTAAGCTATTTCTTGATCACATATATAGTTATGTTAAATGTACAAATTACATTCTATATCATTATTGTGTATCTACATGAAAACTAAATTTGAAAAACTGAATCGAATAAAGAGATGAAAAGAGATAGAAAGAGAAAATAAAAGAGGAGAAAAAGAAAGAAGCATGAGAAAAAGAGAGTAGTCCGACTGAGAAGCGGGTAAATGAGACCTTGAAAAGGCAAAGAGAGGGAAAGCGGGACCCTTTTATATATGGATAGAACATAAGAATCCACAAAACACTCACTTGGATATGGGACCGAATTTAAAGTGCCAACCATTTTTCCATCTCAGATGGGCAGAAAATACTATCCTGTTACGTTATTTATCTTTCTATATTGAGTAAGTACCTTATGTGTGAGTAGAGATGGATGAAGCTCAGAACCAGTAATGCCAGTCTGGAAGTTAGTAAGTTCTAGGTGCATATATTAGCACAGGTGGAGTGCTGGGCCCGGAGCCGGCACCAACCAAACGCTATTAGAATATGATGAAGCCCAGTTGAGTGACCCGGTACACTGGTGGAAAATAGATAGACTAGAGATTTAAGCAACGTAACTTGGAAAACATTTTATACTTTGAACCTGACCCCGCACCAAAGGAAGTGTGAGAAACGTAGTTATGATGGTTTAGAGTAGCTATGAGTATAGTAGCACAAGCCTACGCAATGCTTAATAAAATCATGAATTTATGCTAGTCTTTTAGATTAGAGACTACGCTGATCACTAGAGATCTTTCTTCACCCAAGTAAAAAGTAGAGTTTTTATAAACTAAAACTTGCCACTTAATTTGGTTAGAGTATTTTCCAGAATTAGATGAATAGAAATTGTAATAACAAGCAAGAAGAGAGGCATATAGTGTATTTTGCTATTATAAAGCTTGCTAAGTACATTAGTACTCACTCTTACTATTATTTCCCTTTGTTAAACCCTGTTCTGACTAGGGAGTACTCCGAGCAGAATGAAGGGATAGCAGGCACCATCGAGGTCGTAGGAGAGGAGGGCGATGGTTACGAGGGGTCAGGGGAGGTGGAACTACGGTTGGGACGAGTAGGCGTCCCGTTGAGACGAGCAGGAGAGCTCTAGGGTACTCATCTTATATCTTTTCTCATCTATGTATTTTTATTAAAGACTGTAGCCCTTGTGGCAAGGACTGTAATAAAGAGATAGTTTCTACATTATTGTTCTACTGCGCGACTCTGGTAAAGGCTTATTATTCGTTGGAGTACTGTTTTACTGATTAGACAAATAATACTTCATTGCTTAAGTGTAATTATTCTCCAGATAATTACACGGGGCATGACAGTCTTCACGCCATTGCCTCTAGCTGTGCTGGCTCACTGCCGAACACCCTGTTCTGCCAAATGCCTCATTCTTTCACCTTAGATGCACCTTGTTTGAGTTGTTATAGTATCGAAGGTAGCTGCAAACTTTGTCCCAGCCGCAGCATGGGGAGAGGATGAGGAAGACACAAGGAACGAGCACTAACTCACTGTGGGAGAAGGTACGGAGGAGGTTGGTGAGGATCTATTGGTGGTACGATGAACCTTGCCGATGATGGTGAGGAGCCTTGTGGGCACAAGGCCTGCATTATTTTATTTGTGGTGGTGGCTAGGATTGGGTGGGGAGGGGAGAAATCTAAGGCATCTAATCTACATGTGTCCCTCCATTCTTTTTTTACTTAAGCTAATAGATTTAAAGCTATCTATGTTAACTATATGAAAATTATATGATTAGATTTGTCATTAAAAATATTTTCATAATATTATAATTTTATTAGTATATCTTAATGTAAAAGTATAAAAAATAGCGATCAAAATTGCATCTTAAAGACCGTGAAAAATAAAAAATGTCAAGTAAAAACAACAGAGGAAGTAATAGCTACCCCTGATTTTAGTGCAAACATCATGGTACAATAAGGATGTGACAAATATTTAGGAGTCAGGATCTGGATCAGTGTGGTAATAGAGAAACTTATTGCTGTCCCAAACAAAGACCCTCTTGTGCTAAATGTTGTGATTATAGCTAATTTTTTAAATAATCTATTTTTTATTCCAAATTATAGTAATATACCTCTGTTTTTTATTTTACACTAATGATCTTCTGTTGCTTCACCATTGAGCAACTTGGACTAGTCACCCAATGGTTGCACGCCAACTGTCCAAGCCACCCACCGGTTGAGCAACTAATAGTAGTCGCTGAACAGTTAAGCAACTTATCATCTAGTTGCTCAATGGTGGAGTGACTACTTACTGCCAGGTCATCCATTTCTCTTTGACCCAACCCCTACACGGTCTCTCTCACCATTTCTCTCGGGATGGAACGAGGGGAGCTTAGGAGAGGAGGAAAAAGAGGGAGAGAAGGAGAGGGGAGATGGACGTGAGAGGGAGAGAAGTAGAGGAGTTGGGAGAGGGAGTGAAGGAGAGGAGAAGAGCTCGGGAAAGGGAGAGAAGGAGAGGAGAGGAGATCATGAGGTGAGAGAGAAAGACGAAGGAAGCTCATTGATAAGGAAAGAAGATAATAGTCTCACCTATTCTTGTTCTCATCCGAATATACGCAACGTGTCACTACTTATTGGTTTAGCATGTATTTAGTGAATGTATGTTGACAATTGGTAATATTTGCAGTGAGAAATCTATCATGTCTAAGACCATAAGATTAAATGTGCATTATGGTGTTGGTACCATTCATGAAGGTCCATATGGTGTTGACCTAAGCGTTTTTTTGTAAGTCAATTTATACACCCAGACATAGAGAATACTCCAATCAGAAGCAATGTCATCCTACATGGGCTTTGGAGTTAATCTGCCACACATTCGGTGGGAGTTGAGGAGACTGATACACACAGTTGCATGGAAGGGCTTTGTGAAAGACTACCGGTGATGTAGATACAAGTACGTGGTACTCGTGCAAGCATGTCCAAAGGGAGTCACAAAAGGCCCTGCAGAGGGCTATCGTCCGGTTGGTCGGAGCAACTTGAACGCGTAGCGCGTGGTTCATGATGAGGGTGAGGTGGCCGATGTTGTGAAGGCAGAATTAGAATATCACACACCATACACTGAGCCCATTGGACAGGTGGATGCAGATATTGCTGAGGCAGAATAGGAAGATTGTACAATACACTCTGAGCCCATTGGATAGGCGGACATAGGGGAGTATGTCGATATCATAGTGCGTTAGATGAAAATTGATGACTAGATGACTTGGGCTGAGGAGGAAACTTTAGAAGAGGATGACGATGACTTTGCCAATAAGGACAAAGGTCCTATGCCGTAGGGATGGAATAGGGTGGATGTTGAGGATTTTCTATGCACCATGAGTATGAATTACTGTGGGAGTACCATGGTATGGAGGTTTGGCTTCATACAATGTTTGATGATAAGGGATCACTGTAGGATGCCATTAAGCTATGGGCTTTATCTATGCAGTGGATGTTTTGGGTCCTAAAATCTAACTAGGAGCAGTACACCGTGGTCTGCGAGTAGGTTGGTTGTCCTTGGCATGTGCACGCATGCAGACCCAAGTAGGAGACTCACTGGTTTGTCTCTAAGGTGGAGGCGCACTCCTGCATACTCAGTAGTATTTTGCCAAAACATCGTAACCTAACATACACCTTCATAGCCAATCTTATGTACGGAGAGATAGTGAAGAAGGACCTAGTGGCCAATCTCATCAAGGTGGCTATCGAGCAGAAATTTAAGTATAAGATTAGTTACGCGAAGGTATGACGTGTGAAGTAGAAGGCTTTAGAAAGGATGTTTGGTTCTTTTGAGGTGACTTACGACAACCTTACTTGTATGCTTTAGGTGCTATAGGATATGAACTTGGGCACATACATTGCTCTGAAGGATAAGCTATCTAGAAAACTGCCAGGTTTCATGGTTTGGTAGAGGGCCTTCTTAGCCTTCGAAGCTTGCATCGACGCTTTCAAACACATGTTGCATGTGATATCAGTTGTCGGGACATTTCTAATTGGGAAATACAAGGGGTAGATCCTGACAGCAATTGGCATTGATGGCAATAATCAAATCTGCTCTTGGGCATCACATTTGTCGAAAGTGAGAATTTTGATAGTTGGTTGTGGTTCCTTCGACATTTAAAGGAGGGAGTAGTTAGGCATATCCTAATGTCCATATAATCTTTGATCGCCACTCCAAGATGATGAAGGCTATAAGAAAACTTCAGCAACACCCTTAGGAGTTGTTCCCTTCACTACACATGAGGAATAGTTGGTGTATTCATCATCTGAGAGCCAACTTCTTCAAGAAATTTCTGTATTAACCGTTGATGAAGCTATTCAAGAGGCTGGCTATGTAGAACCAGTAGTGTAAATTCGATGCGTTGTGGGAGATGTTGAAGGTGCACACCAGGAAGCACATCATCGAGAGGAACAAGTGTCCGCCCTTTCCTGGGGAGGCGTAACTTGAACGATTCGCACCATTGCTAGAGCTTGACCATCCTGGTGTGACATGGAGGACCTTAAGGAACATCAAGTGCTTCTTCCATTAGATTGAGATCGAGCTATTGGAGAAGTAGTCCTTGTTGCACAACACGGATAGTGCGAGGTACAAATTAATGACCAATAATTTTATAAAGGTGTACAATTGGGTTCTTAAGGGCGTCTGTTCTTAGCTCCTTGTCACCATTGTGGAAGGCATTCTGCAAGGTACAATCGGGTATTTCAGGGAAAGGCATGCAAATGCGATAATTCATGCAAGCAACTCATATACTCCATACCACTCGAAGATTACAACGTATATGTAGACCAAGACCGAGAAGGGTCAGTTGCACATGGTCTTCATGATGAACAATACTGAGCATTATTTCAACATGCTCCTTCAAGACAGAGCCAGATTTAGGATGGCTCGCTCTCTTGTTACCCACGAGGTGTGCCTTAGAAATCATGTGAATGAATCTAGCTGCACATGCAATAAGCCAAAACTCTTTCACAAACCATGCTCTTATGTCCTCACCGCATGTGAGACTATTAACATGGACCCATCAAACTTCATGTTAGAGTACTTCATTAAGGAGAGGGTGTTGTAGGTGTGATGCGGCAAGCTAAGAGGCTTTAGGGTTGTGAGTAGCTTCGCCACATCGGATATTATACAGAGGACTTAGATTCTAGATCTTGACCTGTTGAAGGGTGGGAAGGGTCGTGTGTAGAGTCATCACATTAGGAAGGATATGGACAAAGGGGAAGCTGGAGTGGTTAGTAGATGTTGCAGCCTCTGTGGCTAGGAAGTCCACACTGTGAGAAGTTGCAAGGCACCTGCCGACGAGTAGGAACACCGGCGTGAAGTGTAGCACCACTTCTTGTTGTGTGTGTAGTGGTGTTAAGATTAGAAATGATATTATGTTGTAACTTCATTCGTAGTGTTAATCTGTCATCGTTAACAACGCAGGGGAAGTGTGCAGCGATAAGACCCAATCAAATGAGATAGTCTTACGCGATGATAAAACCAAACGAGATAGCTTTATGCAGTGACAAGACCAAACGAGATAGTCTTGTGCAGTAACAAGACCAAACAAGATAGTTTTGCGTAATGATAAGACTAAACAGGGCAGCTTTGTGCAATGACATGATACTACCCTAGTCCACGAATCGTCTGACGTGTTGTTGCCTCACGGACGCGAATTTGCCCAAACCTTATTGGACTTGTAAAGCGTACGCCATGTCAGCTTAGACTATAAGTACTACCCCTCCAGCAGCGTGTTTTCCTGTACCACGACTGCAATACTACATCATTGGTATGGAGGAGCAATGGGAGGAGAGCACTAAACTCGCAAGGGCTGCAGTAGCCTGAGATAAATAAGCAAAGCATGCCAGGAGGCCACCTCCCCGAAACGAAGCCCCTGTACCTCCATCCCATACCTCAACATTCCCATCAAGCATTCGCTGTAGAACCCACCCATGGGGGAGACACCCCCTCTGCTAGTGCAGGGATGCGTGCAAGTTCTTTAAGTTCAAAGGGCGGTTGAGTTTGGACATGCGTTACTAGGGTTGCAGTAACTATGCTTGTGACTATGTCGACTGGCGCTGGGACACAGCCCGCTACCAGCGCCAGTAAAGATGTGTTACAATTTTCGATGATCATAAAATGTTACTGCGAGTCAAACAGATTTCATACTCTTGAGAATCTACAAAAATTACAAACGGACCAACCTACCTTGTCTGCACTTTTATTTCTAAAAAAATAACAACATACAAACAAGATTTGCTAAATGTATTACCTACAAAAATTGTCATTTATTTTCCACAATTATTTCCATTGGATCAATAAAATAATATTATTATTTTAAATCGCCCAACTAGTGCGCGACTTATCAACGTGTCGCCTACTAGTTGAGAGGCTAGGGCTGGGCAACTAGCTTTAGTCACTCAATCGGGGGTGACTTGGACAGTTGGCACACAACCATTTGGTGACTAGTCCAACTTGTCTAATGATTGAGCGACAAAGAATCATTATTGTAAAATAAAAAATAATATATATTACTGCAATTCGGAATAAAAAATAGATTATTTTTTAAAAAGTTCAATTATAGCTAGCAGCGTACATATAGTTCTAGGCAAGTAGAAGTGAACACTAATATGATTAAATGTTACAGTCGTGATATGTTGGCTTTCATGACATGCATATAGAGTTTGGTTTAGGGTTAGGCCGGAGAAGACGTTGACATGCTTTTGAAAGGACATGGAGTGAGCGACTGCAGTCCTTAAAAAGGATATAGAGGCGTCCAGAAAAATAGATATAATTCCTCCTTTATTCTTTCATCTCATCTCTGTATAGCTATGTTGTAGTATCATGCTATTCAACTACACTATCCTTTCTTCTCGATATGCACCGAGAAGGTAGGAGAGTGAGATTTCCAAACCATTGTTGCAGGCGGCAATAAGGTTTTTCCAGCACTACTTGCAAAACTACTTGGCTTTAACGTCGACTACTGCTATGATTGCTCGTTTATGTGCTGCTTCTCTTTTCTCCATCAACCCTATTGTAAGTCATTCGTATGATTGATCAACTGTTATAATATTATTCTTGTGTATTTTCTAAAGTATAATGAGTTGCCTGCTGTTAATTTTGTTTATTTTATCATTAGTTTTTTTACTATAGCTATCTTTTAGTAAAATTTAAAATTAAAATATTGTTACATTTCCAACAATTTTTTCATTGACAGATCGTAGTTGTTTTTTCCTGAAAAAATTGTTGAGAAGCGATATGTACATGTTTATGTGATAATTGTTTGCGATGAGGATTCCAATTGTCAAATTATCTTTTTAAATTTTCTATATTGTAGAGTGTACACTGTACTATATTCACCATAGACATTTTCTCTAATAGAAAATTGAATTGTTTTCGATGCCACTGATCTAGAGTACTTGCTCTTGGAACAAAACTACATATACAGATCACTGACCGTAAATTGAAACAACCAATATGTTGTATTAGATACATTTCTTTTTCCAATCCGACGAAATTCATATGTTCCCTAAACGCTGGCTCCAAGTACCACGCTGGCCAAAATGATCACGTTCGGAAGCGAGCATCCAAACATGCAGTCTGTTTCGTTGTTCCATCAGCACATGGGCAGGCCGGGTTGTGAAAGTGCAGTCTCACTTGCTCGCATCCCACGCACGCACTCAACTCCAATTATTTTTAGGAAATATCTGTGTTCAGCTAGCTTGGACGCAATTATTTGCAAAACCGGCTTACCATCTTAACTAGCTGGTCCAGTACGATAACGTTCAATCACTAGCAATGAATCCGACCGATGATATAACGTTTGATTTATATCTAGCTACCTGCTGCTCGATTTCATTATCTTAGTTCATACATCCACATTTTGATCGAAGAAGTCCATAGTCCATGGTTCTTTGATTGTCGATCTGGTTTAATTTACCTTCTGTTAGTGAAAAAACGTACGGTGGTTTTAACTGAAGCAGGGTTTAATTAGAAAACCGGCTAGAACAGTTCAGGCCCTTAATCCCCACTTTAAACGGAACACATATACTGGAGTACTTGTTACACGTGATCCCAACATTAGGGTTTACAAACTAGAAAAGAGAATTTACGATCTGTTTTTCCTGGAAGCCAGACGAGAAGCACCCATAAAACCGAACCTACTCTAGGTGGTTTAATTAGGGCCGGTTTTCGATAATCAAAACTGGCCTGCAGGTTGTTGGTAAAGTAATAAGTGTATCTATCCCTAAAAAGGTGTCTTCTTAACTTCTCTTGGTTCAACAAACAAGAAAAGGATGCTAGCTTGATATAGCTAAGACGCACTCCATCTTAACTTGTTGGGTCATCTTTGCCTTTCTGGAAAGTAATTAAGGATGGTTCTCCTGCATTGCTCGTGAGTGCGTTTAAGAAAAAATTTCGCATAGGTTTGGCAAAGTTTGAACATGAATATATGTTCACGTACGTGGTTCAATGTTGATCTCTCTACATATATCTCATTGTTGCGTACCACATATGCACCTCACTGCTCGTTTATTTCACCTTTGTTTACCTGTTCGATCGTGTTATATATGATCACTTATACCACTTAATCTCATCTAATAACCTCAATTGTTGTCTAATGTTTTTTTTCCTTTATCAGACAATACAAAGTTCTCCAAATTCAATTCCAAACAGTCAAACCATTTGACCTACAGCTTTTTCCTGAAAGTTCAGCGAAACAGTAGTAAAGCTTACATGCATCGCTATCGTTCTTTCCCTAGCTAGCTTGACCGTCTTTACCATTGAAATCTCCTGCGATCTTTGTTCAAAAGTGCTCAACTAGTTATATGCATGTATATCATGTATGACTTGACTCCATATATAAATCAACAAACAACGTGAAATCAAAGGTACGTGATCCTTGACAATTTCCAGAGATCTAGCTAGCATAATTAGTATGGGATGTTCTTTTTGGCTGCGGCTGATGGTTTTTGGCTGCGGCTGATGACTTTTTGGCTGTTTGCGACAGAGATTGTGGAAAGAGAGATACTCGCTTGCGATTTTTGATGGTACAGATATTAGTTTTTTAACGTGTACTATAATTAACTTGTAGACCCTATCTTAAAAAAATACTCCGTTTAAAAGTTAGTTACTGTAGCAAAAGCCAAAAGCGGCTTTTAGAAGCCGTAAAGAACATGTAATATCCTGAACGTCGTTTCGGCGTCAGTTTTTAATTTAATCGCGGAGTCACCCAGATTTTCGGTAAATTGTGGGAGGTGAAAATAAATTCCTCGGAATAGTCTAAAATAATAAAAAAAAGAGTTAAAATAATTAATTAAGAGGTTTTGGGCTATCCGAAGGGGTCGGCCAGCCATTTTGGGCCAGACAGCCCAAACGGGGGCCCGTACCCCCTCCCAAACCCTAACACCCTCTTTATAAACCCCTTGGGGAGCCCTTCCTCCCCCTTTTCCCACCCCATGCCACCACCCCCTCCCTCCTTGCGCCTCCCCTCTGCCCAAGTGCTGCTGCAAGGAGAAGAAGGAGAAGAAGGAAGAAGGGAAGAGGAAGGAGAGGAAGAGAGGGAAGGAGAAGAAGGGAAGGAGAAGGAGAGGAAGAAGAGGGGTGATCCCAATCCCCTAGGTAATTCTTCCTCACCTCAATCTCTCTGTTTTATACTGAATTTACGGTTCTTAGCCCCAGATTTGAAGGGATTAGCATTTTAGAAAACTCCGATTAGAGAATCCTGGTTGGCTGTCTGTAGATCAAATCGCGCGGTGTTACTGTTCATACGGTTTAGGCCTCTAAGACGATTTTTCCTGAGGGTCTCCCCAAAAGGAAAAACGTAGAGGACGACGATATGAATCTCTTGTATTTTTTTCAGATTTTTTGGCTGCGGGATCTGGGCGCAGTAAGGTCGGGAATCTTGCTGTCCGTCAGGGGTGCAGTTTGGGGCAGACTGCTGTTCAGTTGGGACTAAGGGGTAGTAAACGATTTTTATGCGTATGGTCATAATTGAGAAAAATGTGGGGAATTCAGTAGTCTAGCTACTGTAAAAGAATCAGAATTTTTAGAGCCTTGCTCTGTTCTGGGGATGTGTTAGAAGCTGGCTTCCCAAAATGTCAGAACAGAGAATGTCCTCTGTTTTGCGCATTAGGTAGCACCTTGCTAAGAACAAAATAAAAATATATGATCTACATGAAAAGTGTAGGTATTTAAGTAAGGAATCCAGATATATATCTTTTTCTGTGATTAGTTTTATATTTTTAAAGATAGAAAAATGTTAAGCAGCGCCGTTGCAGTGGGAAGATTGTAGAACCGTTCGCGGGGAAGGATGTTGTGGGACTTTGGGGTTTAGCGATATCTTTTCTTCGAGAGTCGCATTTTTATTGTTGTATTGTGTGCTGAGAGGTACCTTTTTGGACAGGCATTTTTGCTTCTGAACGCGCGTGATTTCGTCGCTTCGCCGGTAGAGGCAAGTAAACGTAGCGGATGTGCTACCGTTTAACCCATTATTCTTACTACTTGCAATATGCGTGATTTTTCGTGTTGATAAATGATATTCCATGATTACATGTTTTATAAGGAAGAATGTGGTAGTAAGATATTATTCAATTGCACCATGTTTGAATGAATTTTGGTAGTATTGTGGTAATTTGCTTAATGAGCTAATTGTAGTATATGAAAGTAAATGCATGGTGGTTATGATGATATTTCCTTATTGTTAAATTCATGAGAATCATATTGATGCCCTTGAAGTTGGTATTATTGTGGCTTTAGTGGTAGTATTCTTAACGAATACTTGTGGTCGTATTGTGGTCTTTGTGGTAAATACACTATAGATCGATTGATTATGATCTTGATGAACTGAATGTGGAATATGTGGTTGACCTTCGTGGTTAAATTCTTGTGGTTTATGATTATCATATCATTCATAACATGTCATGACATTGCATTGTGGATGTCGCCGCTTATAGCCGCGACCGTACCGGTACAACATCGTGCATTGCCGTAGCACGATGCACACTTTTACCTTGTTGGGTAAAAGTGCAGTGGAGCATAGCATGCATATGCATTGCATTTGTGGAAAGATCATTTGCATTCTTATGCAATATATTATGGTGAAATTATTTTACAAACAACTACAACTACTTCATAGTTGTAAGGTGGAATTGGCTCATGAGGGTCACTTGTGGTATGAGGAATGTGGCTGTGGTCGTGGATTGGGGTTCATCCCTTGTGGTATGGTTGGGGTTGTGATTGTGGTACGAGATTCTTTTCTCTTGTGGTAATTGTTGATAGCAGTTGTGGATGCGAGAAATAATAAAGTTAGTGAGGTAAAACATGCTAATGTTTTATTGTCATTGGTAGTGGTAGTGGTGGATGATATGAAGTAGTTAATCCATATTTATATGCTAATGTTTTATTATTGTTGGTAGTAAATATGGCTGAGGCTATAATTGTGGTCATTATGGGAAATGGAGATTGATGTTTAATATCATTGTAGTTTAATTAGCTTGTTAATGAATGTAGATGTGGACATGTAGATACTTTAATGATGTTGTATATTTGTTTGTAGTCTGAATAGCCTATTAAACAGTTTGCTTGCTGAGATTTTTATCTCACCCTTGTTTTCCCCCTACAGGTGATTCTTGAGCATTCATGGGACGGGTAGAGCGGCATCACAATAATGCACTTGGTTCATCAATTCATGTTGTAATAAAGTCGATGGAATTCTAACCAAATGTTTAGCTATTCGAGGATGATTATTTTATTTAAGAAAGATGAACTTGTGAACAATTCGTTGTTGTTTATGCTTCTGCTTAATGCTTCATGTATAGAAAATATTGCTGGAATAAATAATCTTGAAATTTTGGCTAGCTGTAGAGTGGTTTGGTGGCATTCCAGGGTAATGTGGGTCCTGGGGTGTTACAGAACAGGCCCTATATATTGCGAATTTCATGTGCTTACATATGAATTAATTGGCCATGAGCTCGTGCATGCATGTTGCTTCAAATTAAGGTCTAACACGAGTGTACAAGACAGCAAAAGATAGTAACATGTGACTGTATATATGTAGTGGAACCCTCACTGTGCTGTGCTTATATACAAGAAGCCACAGGTGGATCCAGAACAAAAATAACACGAGGGCCTCATGTTCTATACATATAAATATTAATGCATCCATCAATAATGTAGTAGATAGTAATGAGTTCTAAATTTTGTAATATCAACTAACTTTATGATAAAGTTCAATGGTAAATAACTATTTGTTAGACAACTTATCAAAATTAAGAAACCCACTATTAGTTAAGGATCTAAGGTGAATTCAAGAACAAATCATGCAAGATTAAATCTTCTCTTTTTCTTCCCAAACATTGTATATGAAAAATCACATGTGCAAGATTGGTAAGGCCCATTATCCAAGTACTTTTTTTCTTACCACATATTTCTGATTGGGAAGATAGTAATCTATTATTTTCCTTTTCCCTAGATCAAACTGAATCTCCTCTTCCAATTGATTTCTAGACTTTCTATATTCGTATCATTTACACTTGAACTTAGTGCCTTTCTTTTTAGAAATTGCACCATGACTATGGACTACCTGCCATGGGGATCGAGATGACAATTATTGAAAATTAGAACACACTGAATTAGATATTAAAACACATTGAAAAATTCTCTAATTCAATTGTTGCAAAAATCAAAATAGGGCATTCTAATATTAAAACCCTAACCCAAAAATATTTTAAAGATCATGGAATTGAAATCCTGAAATCTAAATCACAAAATTTAGTCCCTATCCTTGAAAAAAAATAGGTAGAATTGAAAGGAACCAAGGAATTTGATAGGATATTGAAGCAATTACCTATTTGATAGGCTTGATCATTAGCTATGAAGCTAGGAAGTAGGACAACCTTGGACTGTCATCGCTGTTGCAGAGAAGGAAAGAAAATTGCGTGGGAGATAGCCAAATAGGGGAAGATAAGATGTTTGTTATGGGCATCTAGGGGCATTGGCTACTTGTGGCCGTCTGGGCAAATAGGCGAATAGGTGAAGTGAGCCACTCGGTCACTGGTGGCTAGTGTGGGCGTGGCCACGCCTGGTGCTATGCGCCTATGCGGCTGTGTCCTAGCCGCTGGGTCATGCCCTTGCTGGGCTGCACCACATGAGCCCATGGGAGAAGTTATGGCCTGCGTGCTGACATGGGTCACTTGGCTATAAGTTGTGTGGCATTAGTTTTAGGCCTGTGGGGACACACTGTGTAAACTTAGGCTCTAAATAAGAAAAATTAAAATCGGCCCAGGAGCCTATGCCCCCATATAGCCCTGAGTGCATCCACCCCTGCAGCAAGTTGTATGTAGTCAATCTAACACTTAGGGCAAAAAAAAGCTTGTGAAAAGGTGAATACCTAGCTACAAAAGAAGGTAACATTACTTGCTGTGATATAGCATAATTTGTGTAGCTAATTGTTGGACTAGATATTACAATCAGAGGGGGAAGCGATGCTTTCAAATTTAACCTCCTAAAAGCATTCTGAAACTTTCACTCTACTAGCTACTAGAAGTTAGGAAGATCAGTTTAGCTTACCAACAAACCCCACACAAAAGCATGGAAACAAATGAACTTCAACTCCTTTGGACCAATTTGACCACTATGGGAGAGCGGTTGGACTGGGCCGAGTGGTCTAACCACCAGTGAAGACTAGTCTGACCAGCCACCAATCTGAACGCTGGCCTGGGGGTGGTTTGACTGCACTCCTGATCCCAGAATAGAGAATCAACGAAAGCAAAAATCCAAAAAGGTGCAATCTTGAAACTATATCTCTAAATGATGTGAAACATTGTACACACTTTATTGATGATCTTAGAAACCTAATTCATTTAAGAATCACAAGGATTTTGGGTGTAGGACCGATATGACAACAAAGGGGGTGAATAGTGTCGTCAAATATTTCTCCAAGTATTCACCAATTCTTCACTTTAATAACTGTGAGAAGCTATGCAAATCAAGAACCCAAAATTCTAAAAATCGTTGTGCTACAGTCGTGCTTTCATATTTGTTTAGGATTCTTATAATTAGCCAAGCATTATAATAATATCTTTACTTTCTTTAGGAAGGCCCAAGGCCAATGGTTGTAATTCATTCTTGTAATTAAATGTGTTGTAATTATCTTAATATTTGTTGATTACTATTAATTGCAGTGCTTAGAAATAATTAAATTTTAGGGTTTTTTAGTTGAGTTAACCACTAAAGCAGCAACATGAGTTCTTGATAGTGTAGCTCGAGTATGTGGAGCCTTAGCTCCAGTCAATTCCAACCTTCTTCTTATTGCTCACTTAGAGGAATAATCCTTTTCTCCTTCATCAGTTTGAGAAAAAAATTTCATCAATTGGTATTTTTTTTATTATGAGGGGACTTGTCAAGACCCAAATATGCAAACCCGAACTCTATGCATTCTACACTAGTCTAAGATCACGCTAGTACATATAATGGAAACATAGATGAAATATCGATCATGACATTATAAGCTAGGAAAAACTCAAATCTTATTAATTATCAGAGTTGCGACCTTAAAGCCAAGCTAACAAATAATAGCCTGAAGAGCTTAACAAAAACTAGCTGTGGAAAGACAATAAAAAGCGTAGTAGCCACTCAATATGCCCACAGGTAATCGACTAGAAAGCAAAATCCTAATTCGAGAATTCGTCGATGAAACCTCTAGCGGATATGGCTCTTCTTCAGCAATTGAGTAAATATCGATATAACCTTGAGTTCATAGAGTACTCAGCAAGTTGTTTGTAACAAGATGCAATATATTTATAAAAGGCTTAATAAATGATAGCTAAGTGGTTACTTTGCATAAAACAACAATTTGAATATATTGAAAATGCAGTGACGGAAAGGATGTAAATAAATAAGTAAAGAATCAAGAAATGAATAAACTACAAGTGAAACCATTCACATCCCATACAACTTACTTTCTAACCAAACTAATATTTATGAAAAACTTAACCCTCATGTAAAATCATCAAGCATTGTCCATGATCGGGGACAAGGCTATTCGAATAGTTTTACACTCTGCATAGGTTGCACAACTTTACCCACATGAGATAATACACTTATCATATCAGTCGATACACGCTTCCTTGGGCCTATGGTAAAGTGATTATCACAAGACCTTTACAATGCTCACTTTCAAATTAACTTTACCCGCTAAGGTTTTACTGCCGAGTAGGCTAACCATCTAGTTGGAAAAGCTCCCTCTTGCGCCATGTGGAGAATTACCCATAAATGAATTTTACTATCCACATCATCTCAACGATGAAATCAAAGTTGAAACATGATAGGTTAATCGGTCAGGTCCATCCTATACTAGACATGTGGCTGTACTATAAAGCTCAGATCAAGGATGCACAAAGTTAAGTCCTGAGACAACACCTAGACGAGACATTCATATCCCAAAAGTGATGACCACAATTCCCCATTTTACCGCACGATCACTTGTCCAAGTGAAAACCATTCTGTATAAGTAACACCAATGATACTACCTATATCATGGTATTCAAATTTTATAACTGTGGCTGATCATCACGATTCAATATCTCATTAGTCAAAATTAACTAATTAATCAGCATGCAATGATGAGCCCAATGTACTACAAGCATGGCTAGACATACTAAACGTACAACCCATGTGGATTCTAGTATTCCATCACTAAATAATTACACATCCTACGATGATAATGGAATCATGGTATTCAAATTACCAAGATAGAATTTGTCAAATTGGATTATAACTACCAAGTACAAGGATTTGTATTAAATTAGCAATAAAAGATAATTTAAAATAAAATAATAAATAACAAATTTAAAATAATAGGTTTAACATGATCAAAGGTCATGACTTGTTTTATCCTTGCTCAATTACCAACTCTTGATCTTCTTGTCCTACTTATGCTCCTTCGAAGACGTTATCTAATGAGAGAAAAAATAAATATAGTACAAATAAACTCAAATAAAATCTAAAAACTACTAAACCAGAACAATACTATAAAAAGGCAAATACTAGATGCCTCATCATAGATGGTTGACCAAAACTATAAATATTAAATACAATCACAGACGGTTTTAGTTTAGCAACCGTCTATTATTGCTAGCTGCACTAAAAACTATCTATGAAGAGGTAATACCACAGACAGTTCATGTGGAACACAGTCTATGAAGTATCATAGACAGTCCTTTATAAGAACTGTCTATGATATTACTAAATATCATAGACGGTTTTTTCTTAAAACCATCTGTGATACTTTGCAGATGCTTTGTATTAAAAATCAACTGTGATAATTAAGTCATCATATATGGTTTGTATTAAAAATCGTCTATGATAATTTCACTTATTACAAACACCGACCATCACAGATCCATATCTGTTTCTCACAGGCTGTTGCTTTGAGGATGTGGGGCTTGAGGCCATTTGGTGAAATGAGACCACGGATTTGGGAAGAGTGATTATAGATCCATTTGTTCTTGACTATCTATGGTTAGTAATTTGTTTCTAATTACATTATGTTCTAGATTTAGCTTTGTAAATGGAGAATTGAAGATGCTTTAGATCTAGCTCGATGTAGAGAGAAGATTATTTACATCTAGCATAGTTTAGGATTTAGCCAATTCATAGTCTATATCTACTTAATTCAATTTAATTAATTATTCTTGCTATGGAGAGCTACTTTAGATTGATGGCAATTCCCCTCGTGAGGGTGAGGCCCTATGGGGAATATCCCCATGGGGGGGCGGGGGATAATCTCCCCCCGCAGGGGGAGTGGAGAGGCCCCGCTATACCAGCGGGGTGGGGATGAGGGTCATCCTCGCCCCGCGAGGCCCCAGGGGAACCTAGTAAAAATAAAAATAGAAATTTTAATAATAGATTATAGTTTTTTAATATAAAAGATTGTATTCTTTTCTTATATATTTAGACTAAAACTTAAATTTATATATTAGAATATATATTTTGAAGCTGTAGTTTTTCAAAAATATGCTAAATAATTATAAATTAATAAATAAATTTAAATTATTATTTTTTGAAAATAAATTTAGTCTTTTTAATCCTCCGTAGGGGTCGGGTCCCCGTGGGGACCGGGGACGCGGGGCATCTCCCCTCGGGAGGCTTAGCGAGGTGGGGCGGGGGTCGGGGTGGGGCCGCGGAGGCTTCCCCTGCGATCCCCCGCCCCATTGCCATCCCTACTTTAGATCATATATAGTATACAAATTAATTCAATATTTAACACTAAATTGTTATATGCATAGCGTAGGGCTGAAGCTAGATGTACGCTGAGATCTATGTAAGTGAAGATTACAATAATGGCATGTCTGCTTTTGCAAGAGCTATCGAGAAGGATATGTTGAATAACAATATGGAATATATGTATTACCTATGCATTCACCGTGAGAATCTAAAGATGTTTAAGAATCTAGCGCAGATCAAAACACACTTGATTTGAAGGGTTTTCAAAAAAGGGTATACATGTTAGACTAGTTATGACAAAGATCAGATTACATAGGAAGGTAGTAATAATGATATCACTGACGAAGTCAATGATATGCCACCAGATGATGTTGATTATGGGTCCGATTTAGATAGACTACATGATGACAATCTAGATCAGATCCTTTGTGATACAGAAGAGAACTGTGATAAGAGAGAGTATGTTAAATTCTAGAGCTTGATGGAGGACTCGGAGAAATATTTGTTCACATGATGCAAGTAAAAGTATATGAGGTTATCAGCTGTGCTTGAACTGCTGAAATTGAAGGCAAGCAACAATTGGTTTAACAAGAGTTTCATAACGCTACTATGTCTCTTGGCGGACATGCTTCTGGAGGTAAATGAGTTGTTCAAAACCACCAATAAAGCTAAGAAGGTTCTTTATCCATTAGGAATGGAAGTAAAAATAATACATGTATATCCAAATAATTGTATCCTCTACCATAAAGAATATGTAAACATGCATATATGTCCAATGTGCAATGCATCTCGATACAAGCGTACAAATCAATCAGATGACCGTGAAAGAATCGAGGTGAACAAAGGATCTTCTGCTAAGGTGGCATGATATCTTCTTATAATTCTTTAGTTGAAGCATTTTTTTAAACCCAACAGAGGCAAAACTACTACGTTGGCACTCGGAGGAGCATAAGAAGGATGGAAAGCTAAGACGCCTTACTGATTCTGTCTAGTGGAGAAATATTGATAGGAAGTTTGCAGACTTTGATGCAGAACTAAGAAATATAAGGTTTGGATTGAGTACAGATAGAATGAATCTTTTCGGTAACATGAGTAGCCAACATAGTTCCAGTTTTATAATGACAGAACTACCGAAAATCTTGATTTTTCATAGGTTTTGCTTTCAACGACTAGTTTTTGTGGTGTGGGTATATATACCCCCTTGTGGCCGGTTGGGGTAAGATTTTTGGCACTCTATTTCACTCTCTTGAGCTAGTGTGAGATCTTAATCTCAATTGTGCATGTGTTACACTTTGTGAGCAAGGAGAAGGCCCTAAATTGCATGTGTTTCATCTAGAGGTGTATTGAGCATCCACTTGAGCTTGTGCATTTGTTGCACATGGTGAGAGTCAAGCAAGGGGTTTGACTTATTACTCTTGAAGTTTGCCGACTTCAAGATGGCGTTGGAGGTGTTGTACGCAGTGATCTTCTCAAAGAAGGTTGTGAGAAGACCCGACGAAATTGTGAAGGTTAGAGCTCATCTACCCAGAGCGAGAAAGAGCTGCCACTTGTGGATTTGAGGTGAATGGCTTAATAGGTGAATGGCTTAATTTGTGGTGGATTTGTGGAGTCAGCCCAATTCATTTGGGCTTACCTCAACGTGAACTATGGGAGACCGGCAAGTCTCCAAACACCACGGTAAAAAAAATCGTGTCTTTGTGGTTTATTTCCTTGTGCTTAATTTATATTCAAGTAATTTACATTTATTGAATTAAATTGATTATTTTTCATCCTAGGACTGCAAACCTAGACTTAGCTTATTATTGCACTTATGTGAATATTATTGATTTAGGCGTTATTTGTGCTAAATCAATTTGAGTTAAACTTCCACATTATATTCTTGATTTGAGTCAAATAGAGAATTAGTAATTAGCCAAGAGAATTTAAAACCATCTATTCACCCCCTTCTAGTCGGCTTTCTCGATCCTACAAGTGGTATCAGAGCTTGGTCTCTCTTTTTCTTAGGCTTCACCACCTAGAGAGTAAAGGATGGCAATTAGGGATATAGTGCACCTTGATAAACCACCTCTATTTGATAGCACAAATTATGATGATTAGAAAATCCGTATAATATACTATTTTAAGGCCATAAGCCCAAAAATATAGCAGATTGTAGATAGCACAAATTGAGGAAGAGAAATGCTCATATCTCGACGCTCAAGCAATTAACGCTTTATTTAGTGCTTTGAGTGTAGAAGTGTTCAATACCATATGCAATCACCTCAACCGATGAGGATTGTATATAAGAGTGGATATCGGGAGAAGAATACTTAATTTCTAGCTTCGACGATGAAGAGCTTAATGAATATCATATGATGGTTCATGACAAAAGATAATAAGAAGGTAAATAATGGTAATGACAATGATGCACCTTCTTGTGATGAGTTAATAGACATGTTAGAAGAGTTTAATGAATATCTTGGGAAAAAGAAGGCTAAGTATAAGATTTTTGAAGAATGAGCATCTCTATTTTCAAAATGATTATAATGAGCTAAAGGGAGAACATGAAATTCTTCTTCTCAAAGAATATTCTAAGCCTAATATCGATATAGGCATTGCTTGCAATTTACTAGATGACATGCCATGTATAGCTCCTAATTCTTGCATGCCATCTGCGAGACCCGGAGTAGAAACTCCTAGACCCCCTGTGTATTACTGTACTAGTCCCAGAGATCAATGCTAGTACATACAGTTCAAACAGAAAAGATGATACATTGCCAACAACGCTTTATTACAATAGTAACTGAAGTTAACATAGGCCATTGCCTAACAAAGGTTCACAGAACCTTAAAACAAAAGATTAAACACAGCGGAAACACAAAAGATAACTTGATCGACCCATCAATCTGCCACAGGCAATTGACTGGGGAAACGAGTCCTAATCTTCCGGGAAGAATCCACCGCATCCACATTCAAAGACAGAATCGTACTCTCCGGCTTCAGCTTCTTCATCCTCTGCTATTAAATTGTAGAGCAACAGGTGAGTACAAAGATGTACTCCGCAAGTCTTGGGAAAGATGTATAGATGCAAGGCTTTCACAAAGAAAGGCTATAGAGTTCTTTTGCAAAGATCAGCGTTTTATTTTTAAATATACATAATTACTTCGAAAGCAATTTTGTAAACGTCTTGTTTTTCATAATAGAAATTAGATGAAGAATTTAGTGAAGGTTACAACACCAACACTAAAATCTCAGGCAATCCTGCCAACTTTCAAAACCTCAGGTTAAATCCACCTGAACTGGTTACACCACTAGTCTAAAGATCACGAGAGTTCCATCCACTCCCGAGTTTTTCTCCAATTCATTTTGTTTTGAAAACAAAGTCAAACTTTCTACCATGTGTATGCATTCTTTGCCCGCCCTTGACCGTGGGCACGGCTATTCGAATAGTTTTAACTCTGCAGAGGGTGTACAACTTTACCCACAAGAGATAAGTCATCTTTGCAGTCAACATGCTTCCTTTGGCATAAGACTCAGATAAATTATCACAAAGCTTTTCACCTACTCCAGTATAGTTTAAATACCACCCGCTAAGGTTTCACCACAACTCGAATCCACGAGTTGGAGCCCCCTCTTGCGCCATGTGAGTACAGTAAACCCTGTTCCTCACTATGAGTAACCAGTATACCCTGGCACCCAATACACCACTGGTAATATCTAAGCTAAACTTTTATAGGTTAGTTAGCTAGGTCGTACCCATATAGACTTGTGGTTGTACTGTTTTGCTCAGTTTGGACAAACACAAGCGTCGGTCCTTAATCGACCAGGGTGGCTCATTCACAAACCCAACAATTCTCGTGCTAACTGCACCAGCCAAACCTTCCATCCACCCTTGTCAACTTTTCCCTTTGAATTTCATTTTTTTATTTTCAAATTAACAGTGGTAACATCCATTACCACTTTTCAAACAAAATATTTAACAATGGTAACATCCATTACCAATGTTCAAACAAATCATTCATCAAAACATTTGATAAACATGCTACTCATTTGATCATTATTACATTGATTTGCTACGCTAAGCATTTGCTAGTATTTTAAACATTCAACCAATATAATGCTAACTCATTATTGAGTCAAAGGGATATCCTAAGTTGACAATGGTACAAGGTGAACAATTTTCAATGGAAGGTATAACAAATTGGGTCTTTAACTAAATTTTCTAAATCAAACTATCACTTGATATAACATAAGCATGCATTAATTTAAAATAACTACCTAAACATTTTTCCAAATCATTTGAGCAAGTTGATCAAAGGAAACTTGCAAAACATGGGAGCAAAATGTTCAAAAGAGACTTGCCTTCTTGCACTGGGTTGAAACCCTCCGGAGCTTGGTCCTGAATATCCTCGGACAAATCGGCCTCTACACGAGAATCGAGAAAAACCAGATAAATAAAATAAAATAAAAACTAAAAAATTGAGAATAAATATACCAACTGAAAGATCGGAATTTTAGATAAATTTAGAAATTTGAATGGACCAATTTGGAGTTAAAATGAAAAAGATATGGCTATTTGAAATTTTCAGATTTGATTAAATCTATAAATTCGAAATTACCGCAGGTGGGGTCCATCGTCACGAGTTCATTTAAAATGAGTCTCGACGTATGGGACCCACTGGACGATGTGTGGTGCGAGAGAGGTGGTCGCTGACGGGTGGGACCCAGGTGTCAGCGCGGATAAAAACGGAGAAACTCAACCTCGCGCGCGGAGCGGGGCTCGAACGCGCGCCGAGGGAGTGGGAGGGGAAGAGAGCGGCGCTAGCCAAGTGAGCGGGGAGGCACTGCCTACCCCATAAGGGTAGGTAATCCTCTTAAGGATTAACAGCGGGGAGGCCGGCGATGCGAGCGTGGCATACACGTGGCTGACGTGGCTCGGCGTGGCGACACGCGTGTCGCCACGTGGCATGACACGTCGGACGAGTTTGACGTGGCGACGGCGCGCCGCCGATGGAGGTGGATCGGACGGCCATGGGCTTGACGCGCGGCGTGATCCGGTGCGTCGATCCAAATCCGAAGCGACGGCGGGGATGGCACGGCGTGGAAGCGGAAAGCCGCGCGATGGCCGACGCGTGGCTTGGCCCGCCGCGCGAGGCGTCGCGCGGGAGTGACCGCGCGCGCGCGCGACGCTGGCGGCGTGACCGAGGCGGGCGCGAGGTGGACGCGGCGAGATGGAAACACGCGCGCAGATCCGGCCGTCGGTGAACGGGCGGTGGGGATGACGCGTGCGAGGCGGAGTCCGAGCGATCGGCGACGCGTGGCCCAGCGCGCCGGCGCGACGCGCGAGCGCGGCGCGGCGCGACTCGCACGCGGACCGAGGAGCGGTGACCGCGGGCGCGCGCCGCGCGCGCGGACCGAGGGGCGGCGCGAGACGTTCGTGCGGCGGAGGCTTACCGCGGCGGCGACGGCTCGTCGGCGACGCGAACCACGGCGGCGACTACGGCTATGAACGCACGCGAAGCGGAGAGAGAGAGAGGTTGCGGAGAGAGAGAGCGGCGTGGCTTGTTTTATGCACGGCGGAGGAAGAAACGGACGCACGTCCTCGCCGGCGTTAATGGCGGCGGTTACCGACGCTTCGCGGCGGAAACGGGCGTCTCCTCGGTTGGAAGCGGTGGAGTTTAATGGCGGTGACGAGCGGACGCTCCCGGCTCATTAAAGGCGAAGAAGTAACGGCCGAGGAGGCGAAACGCGAGCTCAGCGGCGGCAGCGCGCGGAGAGAAACGGTCGGGGGCGAAACGTCGGGGACGACGGCTCCGACAGGTGGGACCCGCTGGCAGTGAGTCCACGCAGACTAGTCTCTGACAGGTGGGGCCCGCTTGTCAGCGCAAATCCAAAAAAAAGAACTCAACCTCGCGCGCGGAGCGGGGCTCGAACGCGCGCCGAGGGAGCGGGGAGGGAAGAGAGCGGGCGGCGATAACCAGTCGGGCGGGGAGGCTCAGCCTACCCAATAAGGGCGATCAACCCTTTTGAGTATTAGTCGCTGGGATGGCCGGGCGCTGATCAGATGCGCGACACTTGGCGCAGCGAGAGGGAGGGGAGGCGGGATGAGGTGTAGACGGCGGGGATTAGCTCGGCCGGAGGGAGAGCGAACGGATGGGTGACAAGTGTCAACCCGAGGAAGAGTTTGGATATTTAAATCTTTTATACATTTCAGAAATTAGTAGAGGATTTTAAAATAGTCAGAAAAATACCAAATAAATTCCAAAAATTCCAGAAAAATTCACATAATTCACTGATAATGTTTTAAACATATGAAAAATATTTCCAACTTATTTTGATATTAAATTTTCTTTTCAACAGAAACTTTAAATTCTGAAAATTCCAGATAATTGGAAATAATTAATTTAAAATTATTTCTTCAAAATAAAAGCAAAAATTGGGATGTTACACCATCTAAGGTTAGTATATTCACCTCTTGTGATGACTTGCTAGATATACCATGTTACTCTAAATTAGATGGTTCTACTTTCTCTATGCATTGCGATACTAACATTATAGAGGAAAATACTGAGCTCAACATCCAAGTCACAAGATTACAAAATGAATTGAAGAAAAGTTACCAAGGGAAGGCCTCTCTTGACAAAATATTAGGAAGTCAAAGAAAATCAAATGACAAGAGAGGTATTGGATTCATCTCCAAGAAGGAGAATAGCAAAATAAGGCACAATGCAAGATACACGAAGAAATATATCAAGTACCATGGTTGCAATAAGATGGTTCACTTTACCTCTAAGTGCCCTAACAGGGTGAATGACAAGCAAAAGTCATCAAAAATGAGGCAAACCGGCAATGAGCAAGACAAGAAGATAAGAAGGGTAGCAATTACCAAACTTGCTATAATTACTGGGAGAAGGGATATTTTAGTAAGGATTATCCCAAAGGTATCATTCCTAAGCCATCTCTTATTAATGAACATTATTTGCTTAGAAATAATAGATATGGCAATGTGTTCTTTAGAAATGTTAGTTCACAAAATTTTAATATTAGGGCCACTTAGGTGCTCAAATCTATTGTGACTAACCTTCATGGACCCAACCAAGTTTTAGGTATCAAAATACGCTTAAAAGCTTAATAGGTACTTAGAGAGGCATTGAAGGCTTGACTCATTTATGAACAGATGAACTATACCATATGCAAAATGGACTCAAGCTTGAGGATGATCATTTCATATCAAAAACCAATGCCATCTCAATAACAAGTATTTATATTTGATATAGTTAGCCCCTAGCCTTGTATAGGTTGCATTACATGAAAATCATTTGAAATGGGTGCTCTTACTCTTGTTCTAAAAGTTCAATATTGAAATTATCAGCAAGATATAAGTGACACATAAAGCGGGAGTGCTAAATCATAACCATGCATATCACATCCCTAAGTATGCTCAAATTAATTAAGTGCTAGTATTGCTATTCAAAATTAAGCTCTTTAGCCAAAAGTCAAAAATCTTGAAATTATTAGTATATCATAAAAAAACTAGTTTGAAAATATATACAAATGCATTTCAAATGTTTTCCAAAGGTTTTGGCTTTAAGAAAATCTTATTTCAAGTAAAATTCAATTTCCAATCCAAAACTAGAAGTCTAGTATCTTATTTTGTTTTTAAACTCAAAATTGGGCCAAACTCAATTCTAAAAGGAATTTAAAAAATTTTCAATAGCAGAAACCTAGAGTTGGTTGTTTTAAATATTATTGGTATTCAAAAGTTTTCCAAGAGGCCAACTAATCAAAAGTTATTTGGTTTTGGAACACATCCAAAATATTAAGTTGACCTAAGTGGTCATAATCTAGCACTTAAATGAGTTTTATCTTTTAAGCTAAAATTATTGACATATATTGGCTCACAAGGGTATTTACAACTCATACATGAAATTAGATACTTAAGATACCCTCAGATGTTCATTTTGTAATCTTGAAATTTCCTTTAAAATGAGCTTGTATTTGAAAAATGAAAACTTAATTTGTTAAAATCTATATTTAAATGTTTTTAATCTTGGTATATAGTTAGAAGTGCTCCACAAGTGGTTTATGTTTCTTTGTAAAAAACTTTAGAGCAAGTTACAACATTATATCTTGCCTCTCCTCAAAAATCCAATCCTTGGCATGCTTTCAGTCGAAATCTGGTACTATCGCAGTGCACCTAGCAGCACTACCACTGAACGGCATGACCACAGTTTAAATGGTGGTACTACCGATTTTTCTAAAAAAAAGGCTAATTTGATTCAAATTTATGATTTCAATTATCTCGGCCTTTATCTTTGCTCCTCAAAGTCAATTTGATCTTTCTTATCATTGCTAGCTACCCTTAAGTAATCTTTTGACTCCATATGCCATTTCAATCATTTTATGATACTTTTTTATAAATGACATTCTCTCTAAAGTGGTAGTCTTCTTTATCATCTTGACCTTGGCATGAATTTCACTCTTATTATTTTAAGTGATATCATCTTTTTGTTTTAAAATGGTATATAATCTTTTCTCTTACCAAGCAAAAAATCTTTTCTTAACCAAGATCTTTCCTATAATATCTTTCACTTGGTATCTCTAACAAGTGGTATCCCCTTCAACAATTTCAAGGGAAAATCATTAAAAATCTCTCAATATTTCAAGTGGGATACAAGGTGATCATACAAATATCATCAAGTTTTTACAAATGGAATCAAGCACACTTGATGTCATGTATGTTCACAAGCAGTATCAAGTCTTCACAAAAGGATTTAATCATACTTGATATCATTCAAGCTTACAAGTGGTATCAAGTTTCTACAATTAGAATTAATTATACTTGGTATCATTTATATTTACAAGTGGTATTTTATTTTACAATTGGTATCTAATGCCATCATAAGTGGTATAAAAGTCAAAGTGGTATATACTTTTCATGGAAAAGATAAGATAACCACAAAAAGGATAAAAGCACCTATTATGAAAAAAAATGAAGTGTTATCCTTGATTCTTGGTGCTCTATGATATAAGAAGAGAAAGTTCAAATAAAAAAGAAGACATATGAAAAGAGAAGAAAACTAAGAAAGAGAATAATCCTTTGTGTGTCAAAGGAGAAGAAGAAAGAAATGCCAAGTGAAACCTTTGTGTAAGGGGAGTTTTTCTTCGTGAAAAACATATTCAGTACTTTTGGGTATACTTAAACAAAAACAGGTAAAGTATTACTATTGAGAAAATTATTTTTACCTATTTGCCCAAAATGTTTTATGAGTCCTATGAATGAATGTGTTTTATTCTCATTTACTCCAATTGGTATTCATAGAGTGAAAATTGTCAATGATATGCAAGTTTAGCTTTTTAAAAGAGCCCTTTTGGTAAAAAAATCAAAAATCTTGTTCAAAATACCCAAAATTGTGAAAAACTAGATAGAAGTACTCAAATATATATTTCAAGTGTTTTCAAAACCTTTTCTGTAAAATTTATATATTAGAAGACAAAAGGATAATTTGGCTCCAAAATGATCTTATATGATCTCGATTTTATATTAAATGACATATTTCCCTAAATCGAAATCTTTTGAGTATTTAAAAAGGTAGTCAATACAAAACTTAAAGGGCTGGTCATTTCAAATATTTCTCTAGTTCAAAGTTTTTACAAAAGACTAATTATTAAAAAGTTATACTCATTTAAATCTCATGCAAGAACTAGTGTTTACCAAAAATGATTTACTCTTGCATATAGTGAATTTTGCTATTTGAGCAAGATTTCATTGTGTATCTTAGCTTGAAATAGTATTTTTAACTTATACAAAGCTATGAAAGCACAAAACTCTATGAAATTCAAATTAATTTGTATTTTGAGCTTTTGATGTAAAATCAATCTACCCTCATGCAAACAAAATTTATTTTAACATATCTTTTAAATGGAGACTCTTTTTACAAAAATTATTATTGGAAAAGTTTCTTAGGAGTCCAAAGTTTATTTTTGCAAAATTTGGAAGCATTTGAGAAAGTTGTGTACTTTTCACATTTTAACAAATGGTAAAATTTCAAAATTGTGTATGGTTTTGAGCAAATCTGTGATTTTTGTATCTTTAAGTGTGCTCATAATCTGAGGGAGACATAATAATGACTTTTAATCTTCTATTATTGTTCTATACTGACAAATTTTATCAGATTTATTAGACTTATGTAATTCAGTTTTTCAACTAGCTTTTGAAGTTCAACTGGAATGTGAAATTATGAAAATCTAAAACTTTAAGTTGGAGTGTGCTTCACATACTACAATTGGTATCAAATGTCAAGAAGGGGGAGAACTCCAAACTGAAAATTCAATTGGAATGACAAGCCTTAAGGATCTCTAAAGAGTAAAATTATTTAATATGTTTCAAATATCTTTTCATTTCATTCCCTCAACTTCTCTCTTGGTCATTCATTTAATTTTATACTCCCTATGACCAAAATTAAGTTAAATCAATTTGTATTAAGCTCCATATGTTGGAAAATCTCTCTTTTTGCTAAATTTATTTTTCCCTTACTTTTTGGTGATAAATGCCAAAAGGGGAAGAAATATGCATAATAGCATTATTGAAATGTATAATGCCAAAAAAAGGGGAGAGCCAGTTGCTATAAAGGGACATCCCGCATAACCTATGGAAGCAACCCCATAGGGTTGAGATGCTAAGGGGGAAAGGTATTGTAAAGGCCTCGTGATGATCTCTCGATCTACGTGACTAAGGACTCACATAGGCCTGTCGGGCTGATTGTCTCTTGTGGGTAAAGATGTACAAACTCTATAGAGTCTAAACTATTTGAATAGGCGTGCCCACGATCAAAGGCGGACATGGGAACATCATTGAGTTAGTTCTATTTCAAAAACCTTTTCAGGTGGGATAAAAACCTATTAGAGTGAGGTACTCTGACTTTAATTTTTCCTGGAGAGACGTACTCCAGCGGTGATAAAATCTAGCATTGGTGGAGGTAGCCATGCACTGTAAAAGGTGGATGTAGCCTGCACTGTTATTACTATTGCACTCTCATAATCACTTTACAAAATATGATTTGGTTGAAACTGCTAAGTCTCAGGAGTTTTATGGTATCTTTGAATCACTGCTTTTGCAACTAAAGAAACATCAAGCCTTCCTTTCACAGCCTTGCATATATTGTTATGGCAGTCTGTGTGGTGGCTTGTTGAGTACGTTTGTACTCACTCTTGCTTGATTACTATCATCCAGTCGGTCAGTAAAAAGAAGAAAAAGGCCTTGCAATGCTTCAAAAAGGATCAACAGAGCTGGTATCCAAGGTGGCCAAGAGCTAGGTCGTGAAACCCTAGTTGGCTACCTATGGACAAGTCCTAAGGGTCCCACTTAAGTGAAGTTTCTGCTACTGCACTCTTGTTTTCGGCCTAATCGGCCCATGTGTAAGTTATTAGTGTATAATCTACGCTTCCGCATAATATGTTTTTGATATACAGTGATGTATCTATAAGCACTATCTACTAATCTAGGGAATAGTGCGGTGGAATCACAGAGGATTCAGATTTGCTAAATCCGGTTCCGACATGGGGTAAGATTTGTAGCACTCCATTTCACTCTGTTGAGCTAGTGTGAGGTTATCATCTCAATTATACATGTGCTGCACTTTATGGACAAGGAGAAGCCTCTAGATTGTATGTGTTGAATCTAGAAGTGGATTAAGTATTCACTTGAGCTTATGCATTAGTTGCACGTGGTGAGAGTCAAGCGATGGACTTGACTTATTACTCTTGGAGTTTGCCGACTCCTAGACGGCGTTAGAGGCGTCGTGCTAATCTACTCAAAGAAGGTTGTGAGAATACCAAGTGAAATTGTGAAGGTTGGAGCTCACCTACCCGAAGCGGGAAAGAGATATCACTAGTGGATTTGAGATAGAAAGCTTAATTCATGGAGCTGGTCCAATTCATTTGGGTTTACCTTAACGTGGACTAGGAAAAATCGGTAAGTCTCTGAACACCACGGTAAAAAGAAACTTTATCTTTGTGGTTTATTTTCTTATGTTTAATTTACATTCATGTAATTTATATTTATTGAATTAAATTGATTACTTGTCATCCTAAGATTGCAAACCTAGACTTAGATTGTTGGTGCACTTAAGTGAATTTTATTGATTTAGACGTTATTTGTGCTAAACCAATTTGAGTTAAGATTTCATGTTATTTTCTTGATTTGAGCCAAATAGAGAATTATTAATTAGCCAAGAGAATTTTAAAACTGTCTATTCACCCTCCCTCTAATCGGCCTCCTCGATCCTACACTAGCGTGCCTCCTCCCCTAGCGTGCCATATGTAACATTATTCATTCCTATTTATGATATGGCAATGAATAATATTTCATCATAGTTACCAGTTATCTCTTTTGCTCTGTTGTTGTTTTATCAGTACACATCTCGAAAATGAATGCCTGGGCTTAAGTTTCAATTATGCCATTTTGATGTCAATATTCCAAAGGTGAATTGCTAATGCTCTGAAGCATCAATTTCCTAAATAAAAAGATAAGTCATATTTCAGTTATCTTTGGTCCAAAAAGAAATAAGTAATTATATAATAACAATTGAAGTACACATATTCACACCAACAATATATATATATATATATATATATATATATATATATATATATATATATATATATATATATTTCAATTGTTATATACTTCACAGAAAGCTACTAGTTATATACGGATCTCAAGTAGTTAAGAAGCCCACTATGGTTTTATTAAATCTTACATGTTGTTAACAAGAAAATTGATTAGGTAATTCACATATGGAGGTGTTTAGGTTGAGAAATGGGTACACTAAGTCTTTCCTCATTAGCAGTGCCCATATGTATCAAATGGTTAAAGTGTGTACCATTCTACAAGATGTACCATTTGTTTTCAGTTATATTCTACAGCCTGAGATATGCTTTCTGAGTATCTTAGATTATGCAGTATCGAAATTTCTTTGGTTTATTCAGTTTGTTGAAATGTGGACAACACATGCTTTGTGAGTATCTCGGATTTCAATTTTGCATTACTAGCAGTGTGTGCTATACTAGTAATTTTCCTTTTATTAATTACTCTAGTACTGGGAGACATTGCTTGTAATGCTTGTGGGCTAGGTTTTACTGCTCGATGAGGATAATTGTCATATTATGAAACTAAAATGATAACCTTGTTAGGCTTGTGCTATTCGAATTGATTCTTATTATCATTTGTTATTGTAGCTAGTTCACTAGTACTCTCTATTTCGGTTGATCTTGAATAGTGTTTGTGTTATAAAATTCTCTGAAGATTCATTGTTAGCTGATTGTGTCTACTAGAATTGTTGAGACTGATAGACACTTCTTTAATCTATTTTCAATAGACTATTCTGTTCAAACAGTGAATCCTTGCACTATTAATTTTTTGATTTTCTATCAAAAGAAGGTATTGGATTATTGTAGTAGTATTGTTCTTGACTAAATGTAGAGAATCTTAAAGAAAGCTCAAAGTCTAATTCATAGTTATCATATTAAATTAGTGAAGAATATTGAGAAGTTTTGAGAAGGCTAAGATTTTATCATTTACAACTCTGCATCTGAGAGCAAGACAACACACTTTAAATGTATGGATTTTTTTTGTGGTAGCCATACACATAGAGAATCTTATCATAATATATTCACGTTTGTCAGAACTTCTATTTCTTTTGAAGATGACATCCGCTCATTCTCCGTCATCATCGTCTCATGCATCTGATGCACCGTCCTCTGAAAAATCTAAGTACCATAGAAGAGAACTATCGACAAGGCCCGAGGGTTGACTTACCATCACGAATGTTGATGCGTCTAAGACCCCTCTCAATCCTCACCGAGAAGCATCCCCATTTCATAGAATGGTCAGAATAGTTACACGAGAATGGGTCAAAATCCCCTACGATTCATGGAAGGACTTGAACAAAGATAAAAAAGATGCGCTGGTGATAGAATATTTTTTGATCATTCGAGATCCCACAAGAACATCAGGCCTCCGTGCGACAACATGCATTGCTAGTAGCATGCAAAGAGTGGAAGAACTTCAAAATCATGCTTATCAAGCAATACATGGAGAAGGATCTGACGCTCTTCCAGAAGTATCCATTCCTGAAACTGTGCTGGCAAGACTTTGTGGCAAAGAAGACGACAAATGATTTTAGGAGTAAAAATGCGGTGCATAGGGCCCTCTAGGCAAAAAAACATGCACCCCATAGACTCGACACCCCTGGGTATGTGGATAAAATCCCACAATGGAGGAAGGAGGATGAGCATGATCCTGTGGAAGGCCTCTCTGCCATTTGCTAGGATCCCTGATGAGCATGCCCAAAATTGGATAAGAGCGAAGTCATCTACGGTGTCTTTGAATGCCATCTTCTTTCCAAACCTCGCAGATGAGGAAGTATCTCAGTGTCTGGTAAGATGTCGAACTACCTAGTTTATAATTACTCTATAACTTTGTAGGAAATGAAATAACATATCAGGCTCTTACAGGAAACACTGAGAACACAATCTTCCGAAGACTCATTCTAGGTAGTCAGGGAGAGATATATACTCTCTGCGGCCTTAGAAAGCAAGGAGCACCCAGGTCGCACAAGAGGCCTTTGTCTTTATGTTCCATAGAAACAGGGATTCTCAGAGGACTCTGAAGTGTACCAGAGTAGGAAGAGAGCCAAAGCCGAGCGCGATGCACAGCTACGAGGGGAGAGTCATAATCCCTCAAAGAGGAGATCACTGATGCCATTAGAGATGACATGCAACTACAGATGGAGAGAATAGAAGAAAGGTTTAGGGAAAATCGGTTACAAGCCCCCACTGCTACTGTGCTAGCCAGCCCCCTAACCGTCGGAGTAGCTGTGCATCCAACCTTACCTCAGAAAGCAACCACAGATTTCCAGTCGATGACATTCTAGTAGTAATTATTATCTCTGGAATGCTTGATCCATTGATAGGCTTGTTAGAGTAGCTAATTTTATATCGTTATGTAGGTGGATATGAAGTGCAAACTCCAAGTGAGATATGCCTCTGTTACCCTTTATGCTGCTTGGGGCCAGACGTATCCATTCGGTGCCAACGCATTAGTGCATAGTGTAACCCTAGCGCTGGCTTTCACAAAAGTGAATATGGATGGTGTTCATGCAAACTTCGATGTTGTCCCACTGTAGATGCCCCCAAACAACGAGATCATAACTCTAGGGTAAGCTATTGGAACATTCATCCAGTGACCCAAGAGGAACATCTGCATGGAGGCACCTATACTAGTGTCAACTTCACAGGAAAGTCCTGCATCAGTGCCAAGTCCATGGGAGCTATCTGCACTGGTGTCAAGTTTATAGAAAAGTCATGCAACGGTGCTAAGTCCATGGGAGTTATCTGCACCGGAGCTGCTTGCACTAGAGTTACCTTCACCGACACGGCAAGGCATAGTGCGTCACATGCATCTACACCTCATGCCCAGTTACTCGCATGAAGTAACAATCTAAACAACGAGGTGGCAAGACCAAACCAAATAAGACCGATGATATCCCCTTCTTGCCATTGGCCCAGAAATTCATGCTGCGCAAGCCATTGATCTACCTGGTAGAGCGCCTCCTAACCATAGGATTCGCTTGTCAAATATTGCATGCATGGTACAAGGAACAGGACAACAAGATGAATAGACAATAGCACTCAGGTGTCATCGTCAAGTTTAGGCCACATCATCTTAACCATGAGGTTCAAGATTATGTCTTCACGATGATCTTTAAGGACTTATTCTTTCTCTTTAATCTTGATGCCCTCAATACCTCACTCATTCAATACTGGACACTGTAAGTGTGCACAATCATGGTCTATGTTCATGTAATGCCGATAAATGTCATATATAAAAACTTACTTATATATATACATGGTTTGTTATGCCAGATCAAGGAAATCACCGGTAGGTTTTCTCGACCTACACTTGGTCTCCATGCAAACCATCCAAGAGGATGCATCCTTCGTCGAGGCTTACATGACGACGTCACCGCAACAAGTAATTCATACTTTTGCCCTACAACCAGGGGTAAGTGTTGCACTAGTGGATATACTTGTTGATTTGTACTTTATAAGCAATACGAACTTAGGTTTAATGACCATAACGACATGCATGTGTAGGTTCCACTGGATTCTAATTGTAATTATACCAAAATAGAATATAGTAATATACCTTGATTCCCTAAAGAGGGCCAAACACAACTTCACAATTGTCTGACAATTAATCGACAGGTAAAAATATTTTTTCTGTAGATAACTCTATTGTAGTCTTTCCTTCCTTCGCAATGGTTAACTTTTTAGAATCACGTAGGTCATTCACTACGTATGTTGATGATGGAGAGAGATCTAAGGGGGGGAAAGCGCCCTGCGACACGATCTAAATTTTTCGGTATTCGCTAGTACACATTAATACTATATAACACTTCTTACTAATACCTATCGAACTAACCAATTCTATTTTTGCAGTGCCACCAGCAACTGCCGGGTAACAACTGTGGATACTATATTTGCCACAACATGGAGTTACTCTTCAATTCTGTGGTGACCAATGATCCTTAGGTTTGTCAATCTTATAATACTTATTTCATAGTTATCAATTTATATGTATGCACGACTCTGATCTTCCTAGCTACAGGTTGCGACCATCGCTACAACTATGCTGAAATAGGTTGAGCTCTAAAAAATTCAAGAATAGTTTGTGTACTTCTTATTGTCTCAAGTCATAAACCAAGCTGGGGAGTTCCACAACGTAGATTGAACTTGATTGGGATAAAATTGAACTTAATGGTATATGTGTGTATTTGTTCATAAATAGTTAATGTATTTCATTTAAGTTAATTAATTTATGAAATAGATGTTCTTATTTCTGAAATAAACGTGGATTGGATGTATACATGTACTTGTGTTTTTGCTTGTTTCAGAGGGCATGGTTAGCATTTATTGAGGCTAGCTAACAAACATAAATAGATTTAGTAATACAAAAGAATATCATAGACGATTTCATCTACAAACCGTATGTGATAGATATATATCACAAACGGTTTCATCTTCAAACCATCTATAATACGTCAGCTATCACAAACGGTTTGAACTACAACCCGTCTGTGATAGTCAACTATCACAGACCGTTCTGAGTTAATAAACATCTGTGATGGTCTACATCACAAATGGTTCGAAAACCGTCGGCGATGACCTCATGTCATTATTGACCCATAAAATTAGACAGTTCATGAAACATATGTGATGATATTTTTAAACTGTCTGTGACGTTTTAGATGAATTTAGAAAGAAGAATTGGGTCAATCGGAGTTAGAACAGAGAAGAACGGGCACCTGGAAAATTAATTGGCTGAGAAAACACTGAAAATTAGAAAAGACTACTGTGTTGTGGACCGGGTCTATGGAATAATGTGATCTACCATGAACTCGACGTATGAAATAGTGCACTAGAGCAAGGCTAGGGCTGATGTGGCAGGCTGACTGTGCAGACACATGGCCAGATTTGGTGTGGTGGCGATAACATGGCACTTGACATAGCATGACACGCGGAAGGTGACGTGGCATGACATTGTGGCATGTTTGCGTAGAAGTGGCAGTGACATGGCTTGACACGTGGACCTAGGGCTAACGTGGACTGGTGACATGGCATGATTCATGGTCTACATGACAGTGGGTTAGGTCTAGGGGTAATCTGGACGACAACGTGGCGTGGGTGAGGTGTTGCTTCGATGACCAAATGGACGCGCAAGCGAGGCGAACGAACTGGTAGGCGGTGCTGGCAGAGTGACGCGTGGGGTGAATGGCTTGGCAACGGTAGAAGCTTCAACGGTGATGATGGCACAGACGTCGATGGCTCAGGTGCAGAAAATGAGAGGCATGGCTCGGTATTTAAGGTGCGGACGCTGAGATGTCCGAGATGAGCACTACGTGGAGTCTAGAGCGGCGATGACATGGGCGCCAAGACGAACGCGGTGGCGAGGAGACGAGTTCGAAGTGGACACACACGGGGAAGATGAATAGTGCCTAACAAGTGGGCCCCACCTATTAGTGGCCGCAAGAGGAGGAGACACAAGTGACTAACATGTGGCAAGCATCCGGTGGGCAAGGCGGGGGCACAGATGCTCAACACCTGGCGCGGCGGGGTGGCGGTCTAGGCTGGGTCGGGCCAAGGAATGGATTGGGCCCAAAGAAACAGTGGTTTTGGCCCACTATGGATTTTTAGGATTTCCAGGGATTTTGTAATTTCAGAAATCAATCTAATACAAAATATGCTATAGAAAATAGCAAATTAATCTAAAAAAATCCAAGACAATACAAAAAAATTTCTTGCAACACAAGGAACCCAAAAAACAATTTCAAAATTAATTGAAGTTTAACTTAGTCACATTAAATCTTTTTTATTTCTAAAAATTCAAATTAAACTTTAAGTAATTCCAAAAAAATCTAAATGATTATTTTTATTTTAAAAACTCTAAAAAAAGGACTGAAAACAGGATGTTATAGGAGTTTTATCCTCTTCGCCTCGATCTTTTATGAGAGAGGGAGAAGCAGTTCTTTTTTTGTCCTTTTCTTCTCATCAGGATTGAAGTGAACTGCCTGCAAGTATTGAACCATAAACTATCTGTTGGTATATAATAAAAACAAAGATTATATCAAATGGTTGATGAAAAATACTTACCAATCTTCTGGCAAATCATTCATCTTCATCCTCAATATCGTAAATAACCTTTGGATGGGCTTTATTATCCATCTCAGGCCAAGTCAAGAAACCGGTTAAAATTTTCATATGTTGATTGATTTCGTCTTCAGAAAGAGTTGCAACCACAATAAAAAAATATATAGATAAGGCTTAAAAAAACTACAAAATAGCGCGAAAGATTATTAAAAACCAATGAAATTTGCCCACCGGGGAATCTCTGGTTGGATCATCTAAACTTTGATATCTCCATGTGGGATGATCACTTAGCTTCAGAGGGGTAATGTGTCGCAGCATCCAATCCTTAATTACGTGCCATAAGGTCAAATTCTCATCTAAAAGATTGCCAATCTGCATAACGACCAACATCACCTTAGGAGTCTCAATGCTTGGTTTTTATCCACATCTGTGACTACGCTGGTCATTTCCTGGAGTAACACATTGGTGTGTCGACCGGAAGCCTAAGATGGAACCATTCCTTGGAGTATACGGCCCAGGAAAGCAGACCAGGAATCGGAGGATGCAAGGATTTCCTCCCATCACGCAAGCAAAAGTGAACGCATCCAATGTTTGATTCACATTTCAACCTAGAAAACGATAAACAATTCTACCGACGGCATAATTCCTAGATATGCCTCGCATAAGTGCTGTAATCCATAGTACTCGAGAACAGCTAAGTGAATTCGGTTCCACCACATTGTCTGGCGCTTCCCACGCGAGAATCGTCTTTGGATCAAGGAGTCCTGCATCAACAAGCGCTTGGATCTTGTCTTCATCAACCGAAGATGGACCCGAGTGGGTAGCTTTGTATTGATTTTTAAAAGCTGTTTTTTTACAGTAAATTATTTTTCTACAGTGCTAAACTTTGAAATATAGTATTTTTTATGATAGAATCTACTAGTAAATTGTAGTACACACTATAATGACTAAAATCGTGCACGAATGTCTCTTTCTCTATAAACTTCTTTACGAACTGTTACTATTTATAAGTCAAAACTAAATCCAATATGAACGGCCCGACCTTTGATATGGAGATTAGATCGACTTGAGCAAGGACCGGTTGAAGAATTCTAGAGAAAGTTCTAAGATCTGATAAGGACTTACGGCGGTTTAGATTCTCTTTTTTTTTTTTTGTTGAGAGGGCGGTTTAGATTCTAAAGTGGTAGAAATTCACCCACCATCTGTATTTATAGCTGTTTGAGTTGCAACTTCCCACGTTCGGAACAGGAATTACTGTTCATATAGCTATTTTCTGCACGGCACACTGCAAGAAAAGGTAAATCTTCCCACTACCTTTTTCACCGTTACTTATCCAAGATTACATGCGGAATTTGGGACAAATTAGAAATTGTTATTGCATAATTCCGACCGAAGGTAATTCCCCCAACCAGTTCATTACGATTGGCGAGGATATTAAAATTTATTAATTTTTGTAATTACTTAATCCCATGTCCCAGCTAGGTACCTCATATGTATCGATTAAATGATATACTCTTTAGAAGATTTGTAAATATGTGTTTAAATAAGCCATATTAGTAGAGGGGTCCATAGGACCTAAGGTTGCAAAAAAAAAAAAACTCGAGACTCGCGAGCTACTCAAACTCGGCTCGTTCTAAACTCGATTCGAACTCGGCTTGAACTTTAAACAAGTTGAACTCAAGCTTCATTTCAAGTTCGTGAGCTTCATTGAGCCGAACTTGAATAGTTCGCGAGTCTCGATTCGAGCTTAAATAGTGATACATATTAACTCTTACCGAACTTACCCGAACCGAACTCGAACTCGAGCTTTTCTTATTATTGAAAATTAATGTATATTTAAATTATTTTGACTGTTATCGAGTTTACTTGAACCGAGCTCGAACTCGAATCTTTTTTATTTTTGAAAATTAGTACATAATAAATTATTTTAATTGTTATCGAGCTTCAACGAGCCGAGCTAGAGCCTACTCGAGCTTAGACTGAGTTGAGCTCGAGCCCAGATTCAAGCTCAAACCCCAACTCAAGTTCGACTCGAGTTTCTACCGAGCTCGAGCCTAGAAGGCCAAATTCGCTCAAGCTCGACTCGTTTACAGCCCTAAGGACCATCACAGACCCAGTTTCTAACCAGCTTATAGGTCGGTCTATCATACACCCACGCGTGCATAACTACCCTAAATGTGTTGCTGGCGGGTAACCACCATATAATCTGGGTCTTAAGTGTTGAGAAACCCTCGCTTGCGACCAGTCCGAGCGATTCCTCTGCTTAGAACAAGAACGAATCAATCACAGAAGACGATAAAATAATACATTGAACACAGAGAGAGGTAGAGAGAACTCCTGATCTTTCTTTATTGCTTTCAATTCATTGGTTACAAATTTAGCCATATGGCTCTTTATTTATAGGAGGCGGTGAGGTGCCCACTACAGATAAGGACTCGTTTAAACGAGAGAGGATCCGTTTAAACGAGAGTCCTTATCCTGGTTTCTTAATACTCCCCCTTGGGCACTCATCCGACATACTCATGCCTCATTAAAACTCTATAAAAACCCAGTGGGAAAATTTTGGAGAAAGAGTACATGATGCATATTATGCTGCGATGTACGAATTACCTCATTAAAAACCTTGACCGAGAAACTTCAGGAAAACTCGTCAAGGGAAAAAGAGTACAATTCACCCAACTTCATTCAGTTTTCAGGACTTTTATTCTTTGGGTACTTGATCTTCAGGATCAAGGTTTACTAACGGGCTTGAGAGAATTCTCCCCCTGAATTCTGCACTTCTCTAAGTCTCATCATACCAATCCCTCGCACCCACCTTTCAAAGTTAGATGCGGGGAGGGACTTTGTGAATAAATCTGCTAGATTTTCACAAGACTTAGTATGCAATACTTTAATCTCGTCTATCTTTTACAATTCATGAGCATAGAAGAACTTGGGGTTGATATGCTTTGTGAGATGACTCTTCACATAGCCCGTTTGTACTTGTGCAACGCAAGCGGTATTATCTTCATAGATAATTATGGGGGTTTGCACAATATGCATCCCACATGACTGCTGGATGTGGTGAACCATTCAGCGTAGCCAAGCGCATTCATGTGCGGCTTCATAAAGCGCTATTATTTCTGAGTGGTTCGTCGAGGTAGCTACAAGGCTTTACTTAGACGATTTTCAGGAAATTGCAGTTCCACCACACAGGAATACATAGCCTGTTTGTGACTTTGCGGTATGCGGATCAGACAGGTACCCGGTATCTGCATAGCCAATCAAGTTCAGATCTTGATTCTTTCTGTAGAACAATCCAAGGTCCTTGCTTTTTTGGAGATATCGGAAGATGTCCTTTATGCCCTGCCAATGCCTTTTGGTGGGCTTTGCACTATACCTTACTAACAGGTTCACGGCAAGGGCTATATCCGATCTAGTGCAGTTTGCTAAGTACATGAGTGCTCCAACTGCACTCAAGTATGGGAATTCTGGTCCTAGGATTTCCTCCCCCTCTTTTCTACGTCGGAAAAGATCTTTTTCTTGCTGTAAAGATCTCCCGATCATCGGTACTTTTGATGGGAATGCTTTCTCAAAACCAAACCTTTCTAACACCTTCTGGGTATAGGTCGACTGATGTACCAACACTCCTCCAGGGATATGCTCAAGCTGCAGGCCTAAGCGGAACTTGGTCTTGCCCAAATCTTTCATTTCAAACTCTGACTCCAAGTAGGAGCTTGCTTCTTTTATATCTTCCACTGTCCCGATGATATTCAGATCATCTACATACACTGAGATTATACAGAATCCATTCTGAAATCATCGTATAAATACATAAGGACAGTCTTCATTGTTCGTGTAGCCTTTCTTGCAAAGAAAGTCGCTTAAGCGATTATACCACATTCTGCCAGATTGCTTCAGTCCATACAGGGACTTTCTAAGCTTCACACTGTACATATTTCTATTTGCTTTGTCTTGGTTCGGGACAGGAATTCCTTCAGGGACTTTCATATAAATCTCCGAATCCAAGTTACCATAAAGGTATGCAGTCACAACATTCATCAGTTTCATTTCTAAATTCAAGTTCACTGCCATTGAGATCAAGTATCTAAAGGTAATTCCACTCATGACCGGGGAGTAGGTTTCTTCATAATCAACTCCAGGACGTTGAGTGAAACCTTGTGCTACTAGTGTTGCTTTGTATCTCACTACTTCGTTTCTTTTATTCTTCTTTCGAACAAATACCCACTTGTGCCCTACAGGGTGCACATGGGGAGGTGTGCGGCATACGTGCCCAAATACCTCTCTTTTGTTCAGAGATAGCAATTTAGTTGCTATTGCCTTCTTCCAATCTTCCCAATCTGATCTTTTCTTACATTCAGCGAGCGATGCAGGCTCGGGATCAAGATCAATGATTGTGGCAATTTTCTTTGCGAAGTAGATATCGACACTGGCTGTTGTCCTGTTCAAGGACTCTCCTGTGTGCACATAATTTATAGCTATTTCTTCATGAGTTGCTTCTTCTAGAGCTTCATCTTCTGTATCGCTTCTTTCAATTGCGGTAGCAAGTCTCTTTAGTTGTTCGGCTCCGATGTGTGCGCACACATTCATAACGATGGGGATATTCAGGTCTTAACTAGTTCTCCTTCTCATTCTAGGGGATTTTGATGATTGGCTGTGATAAGTCCTTCTTATCATTTTTCGCGATATTCAGATCCAGTATGTCCTTTTCAACAGATGTCATATTTGTGCCAGGTCTCAACTGGCTCCCCTTCTCATTCTAGGGGATTTCGATGATTGGCTGTGATAAGTCCTTCTTATCCTTTTTCGCCAAGCGTCCCCGGTTACTTAGGATTCGAGGAGCCGGAGTTTTCGTCCTTTTATTTTGCGGCCTCTGGACGGGATTAGGGATACCTTCAATTTTCTTTGGTATTTCAACCCTCTCCGGTGCATTGCGTGCAGGCACATACGACTTAGTCACGCTCTTCAAATCACTAAAGTGATCGGGCAGTTGATTTGCTAATGCTTGCAAGTCGATGACCTTCTGGACCTCCTTTTCATTTCCACTAGTGCGCAGGACATATGCAGGAATTCCCATGGCTTCCCACGTAATTTCTCGATATTTTTCATCAAGGGGTTTATTTCCTCCCCTTAATGTCCGGAAATTATCCTCATCAAAAATGCAGTCAGCGAAACGGGCGGTATGCAAATCTTCCGACATGGGTTCCAAATACCTGATTATGGATGCAGTCTCATAACCAATATATATCCCAGTCTTACGGAGAGGGCCCATTGCAGTTCGCTGCGGAGGGGGTATAGGTACATAAACCTTGCATTCAAACCTCCTGAGATGAGAAATTTTCAATGGTGACCCTTGCGGTAGTTGCATAGGTGAATGGATGTTGTAGGCCGAAGGTCTAAAGTTGATGAGATTCGCTGCATGTAGCTGGCAAATTACAATTCTGCAAAAGGGGTCGAGCAATAAATTTAATTCGCTTGATTAAAGCCTCTGCCAAACCATTCTGGGTATGGATATGCGGTACCGAATACTCAACTGCAATCCCCATCGCCATGCAATAATCATCAAATGCTTTTGAAGTAAATTCTCCGGCATTATCCATTCTGATGGACTTGATGCGATGATCAGGGAACACATTTCTGATGCGAATGATCTGCGAGATCAATTTGACGAAAGCATAGTTTTTTGTGGATAATAAACCCACATATGACCACTTCGAAGAATCATCAATGAGCACCATAAAATATCTAAATGGCCCTGATAGGGGTTGAATAGGACCACAAATGTCTCCCTGGATGCGTTCCAGAAATGCAGGTACTTCATCCTTCACTTTCAGAGTGGAGAGTCTAATAATTAATTTCCCTGTGGCACATGCAGGGCACACAAAATCTTCATGATTCGGGAAATTCTTCACATTAATATTATACCCTTGAGAATTGTTAATTATATTTCTCATCATCCTAAGACCTAGGTGACCTAATCTATCATGTCAAGGACAGAATAGTTTCGAGCTTCTAAATGCTGTCTTCAGGACAGTGTATACTGCAGGTGCCTTTATGTTAGTATAATATAGCCCAGTTTCTAGTGAAGGAGTTTTTCTAATACCCTTTTGCCATTCTCTTCGCTCTTCGTGATGAGTAGGTATTCCTTACCGTACTCTTCTTCAGTCTCAATGTGGAAACCATTGGCGCGAATATCCTTAAAACTTAAGAGAGTTTGAGTCGATTCTGGGTACAATAGGGCTTGTTCAATGACCAAACTTGTGCCCATTGGAAGTATAATTATAGCTCTTCCGAAACCAATTATACATGCATCCCTTCCGGCGATTGTCGTAAGGCTGCTAGTGCTCTTACGAATCGACTGAAAATATTTAGTCTCTCTTAAGATGGTATTCGTGGTACCACTGTTGGCAATGCATACTTCCTCCATAGGGCGCCACACGTGCTCTAATATAAGGTATTTTATTAATATGTATTAGAATACATACAGCACATAAATAAAACACACAAATATTAGCACATATCATGCCATTGTAAACTGAATAAATAAATGAATTATTCCAAAATCATTCAACCATCACGAGAAAACAAAACTAAAGTACCATTCATGCAAGTTCTAACTTATCCATTTAATGTAAAATAAATGACAATTAACGTCTTATGCATTCTGTGCATCAGACGGAATCAACTAGAAAGTCATTGACTTCTTTGGCTATCTTTTCAGGAGTGATATTCTCTTCCAGAGAAATCATGAAAGTGGCTGTCTCTAGGTCGTAAGGGAGTGCTGCTGCCGGGATGGACTCAACCTCCATAAAATCAGACAGCTGTTCAATATGCTCCCCCTCAACCGCTGTAAAGTGAGCTTCAGGCTGCCCTTTGCCATTCTTCTTCTGGGCTTGGTGGGCATCAATGACATGCTACGGCGCTTTACAGATCCGCGACCAACGTCCCCACTTGCCACACTTGTAACAACCTTGGCTCTGCTGACCATAGGTTTTGCCACTCTCTTTAGCCTTTTTTGTCACTTGGAGCATCTGACTTGCCTTTCTGAGCAACGGCCTTACCCTTCTTCCCCCTTCTTTTCATCAAGGGCTTTCGCACCTTGTAGCTCCCGACGTTGCCTCGTGGCCAGCGGAGCTCCCCAGTGGCTGAGCGACGTAATTCTTGCGGAGAAGTTCATCTTGAGCCTCCACAACCTGCATCATATCAATCAATTCGGCGTACTCCTTGTAGCCGTCTTGACGATAGTTGCGGACAGATTGTACAGCATTGGGGTGAAAGGTGGACAGGGTCTTCTCAATCTTCTGCTCATCTGTGATCTGCCTGCCACAGAGTTGAAGATAGGTACAAATCCTATGCAAGGCAGAATTGTACTCCTCGACCGCGTGAAATCGGCAAACCTCAGTCCGATCCACTCCTGCTCTGCCTGACGAAGAATGGTGTACTTTAGCCTCTCAAACCGCTTCTTGAGAGTGGTCCAAAGAACTAGCGCGCTTTTCTCCACCATATACTCATTCTTGAGAGTAATACAGAGATGGTGCCTGAGAAAATGAAGTGCCTGATCATTCTCCTCAGGTGTAGGTTTGGCGTCATGCCGTCCGCCAATCCCGATAGCCGTGCGGAGTTTCCTGGCTCTAAGTACTATCTCGACATCAGATGCCCACGTTAGATAGTTTTTGCCATGCTGGGCAAGCTCCTCGAACTCCCGGTTCGTGATGCCAGTCATCTACATGTGATGAATGGAATAAATAAGTTTACTTCAGGTAAACATGCATGAAATTATTTACTGTAGGTAAATAAACGGTACAATAGATTCTCATAAAGTTTCATAATTTTCTAAGCATTTTCCATAATTTTACTGCTAATTTTAGTGATTAAAAGCAATTTAAAAAATTACAATTAACCAAAATAGTAAATAAATACATAAAATACATAAAACAATAATGGCATAAATAAATAAACTTCAAATGCTGAAAATAATGTAAAATTCGGATTCCAAAGGCCCTTTTATGCTAGAATATAAATTTTCAGCAAATCCTGTAATTTCTGGGGGCCTATATGCAAATTTTCAGTTCAGAAAAAAATTTTGCGTAATTTTCAAATTTTCTGGGGTATTTTCTGCAAATTACCGCCCCTTTCCCCTTTTTTTCATCCGTCGGCCGGGCCTCCTCCCCCCCCCCCCCCCCCCCGCGGCCCATCTCTTTTCGGCCCAAAAGGGCCTGCTCGGCCCGCATAACTTGAGGGGGGTGTGCTTAGGGTTTCCCCTCCCCTCATTTTGTCAGTGGCGGCGGCGGCGCCTGGCCCGTGCGCCTGCGTGGGTCGCGCGAGCGGCGGCGGCTACTAGCCGGTCAAGGAGGCGCACGGCGGCGGGCGGCGCTGCGGCTGGGAGCGACCAACGGGCGGCGCGCGCGGGGCGCGCGCGAGGAGCGGCGGCCGGGCGGCCGCGGGCCGAGCAGCGCAGAAGCGGCGGCGGCCGCGGGCGGTCAAGGAGGGCGACAAGACGGGGTGGCTGGCTCGCGGGGCGAGCGGCGGCGCGGCGCGCCGTGGGCACGCTTCGGGGAGAGGCGGGCGGCGGCTGCGCCATTCAGGGCGGGAAGCCGAGGTGGGTAGCGGCGTAGGCGCAGTCCAGTGCGACGGCGCAAGCGCGGGCGGAGGAGGCCGGCGGCGGCGGCGTGGCCAAGCTGGGCCGGCGCGGTTGCGGGGCCGGAGCAATGGCGCAAGCCGCAGCGGCCGGGCCGGATGCGGGCCTGCAGGGCCGAGGCGACAACGGTGGCGCGCGCATTCGAGCGCGGTATCCGATGCTAGCTGCGGCGCCGTGCGAGTGCACGCACTGGCGGGGCTACCGAGGCTGGCGGCGGTGCAGTGCTTCGAGGGCCGGTCAGATCGGTGCGCGCGTGCAGGCGCGAGGAACCGAAGTGGCGCTGGTCGGAGGCGGCTCGGGCTGGTGCGCATGCTGGCGCAGGGGCCGACGGCGGCGCGCGCTCGGGCGCCATGGCCGGCGGCCAGCGGTGTGTGGCGGCGCCGCTCCCCTGTTTTTTATTATTATTAATCTGTAATCGTGATGTGTGCAATCTACCGATCGGCGGCGACTTCTAGTCTGCTCGCGGTAGATCATTCTATAGTGCAATCGACATCCACCCTTTCAAGCAATTTACCGATCGACATTTTGCCAGTGACTTCTAGTCTGCTCGCGGTAAATTAGGGTGAATTTGCACCGTAGACACTCAATATAGAACGCGAAAGAAAATGCGAATTCAAAAGCGATCTAGAAAATTCAATCTATGCTTCGATGATTACCTTCGTTCACCGGAGCGTAGTCGTGCTGATAACGTGTTGAGAAACCCTCGCTGGCGACCAGTCCGAGCGATTCCTCTGCTTAGAACAAGAACGAATCAATCACAGAAGACGACAAAATAACATATTGAACACAAAGAGAGGTAGAGAGAACTCTTGGTCTTTATTTATTGCTTTCAATTCATTGGTTACAAATTTAGCCATATGGCTCTCTATTTATACGGGGGTGGTGAGGTGCCCACTACGGATAAGAACTTGTTTAAACGAGAGAGGATCCGTTTAAACGGGAGTCCTTATCCTGGTTTCTTAATATTAAGCACATAAAACGTACTCCTCCAAACAATGCTTGAAGAATGAGTCATTGAGAACAATTGCTACCACGTGCGCCGCCTTTTGAAATAATAAGACTCCTTCTCTAGCAGTAGCAACTGCCGCCCCTTGGGCAGTATATAAGGATCGGCCGAACAGCAGGCTAGAACAAGAGAGAATTGTAAGCATACCACATTCAATATTTTTCAAGACCAATGAGCACTCCTGTACTGCATCCCTATCAATAAAGATATCCTTTTTTACATCTTTTTTAATGATTGTTTGTGAGTTTTAGTGCTTGCCTTGTTATTTCATAAAATCTTCATCTAGCCATTGATAATAATTTTATTAGGTTTTATAAATACATTAAAAAAGAAATTAATTGTCAGAGTTGACGCTTTGCAACCGGAGGGAGTATGATCCCGTAGGAGCGTAGGACAGAAAAACATGAACACACATAATTAAGAATTAAACAGCATGCATGTGTTGTGGTGGGCTCCTGGCGAAGCCCAGAAGCCCAGAGAAGCTGGTCCCTATGAACAGTATCAATTTTGTTTTTTCCCCATGTATCCTTCCTCTTAAGAGTGCGTTAGAAAGAAACTACAAAATAATCTTTGTAATAGTTTACATATTTTTATAACTCAAATCAATAAGTCTATAAATTTAAATTACATGATTTAAAATTTCAAACCTTGAAAGTTAACAATTATAAATTTTATGTTGAAAATAAAATTCAAATTTTACTATTTAAATTCTCTCAATTAAAAATTGCAACATTCAAAAATTCAATTCTTATGATTCAAATGTTCAAATTTTGGATTTTTAAACTTTTTAATTTTAGACTTTGAGTTTGGCACTTTAAAATATTCGAACTTGTATAATTTAAATTTTTGGAAAATGAATTTTCTAAAATCCAGAATTCAAATTTTTAGATTTTAAGTTTAAAATATAAAAACTTTAGAATTTCAAATTCCAAAATTGAAAATTTTATATTTAAATTGCCTAAATTTAAGATTGAAATTTAGGATTTAAATTTGATATTTTGGTTTCAAAATTCATGTTTTGAAAAATATTTTTAATTTGAATTTTGAATTCAGAAAGTTCAAAGTTTGACTATGAGAAATTAAAGCAAATGGTAAAAGTGCCATAGGAAATATTCCTTTTCCTTGGTATTCTAAGATAGACAACCTTTTTCTATAGGAATGTGATTCATAAATATTATCGAAATCTAGTTTCTAAGATAATTTTGAATTATTGGTTTAGATTACTTGTTGTTTCACCAAACAAGGCAATATTATAGGATTACTAAATCATTCCTATAAATCCTTAGAGGATTCTACCAACCAAATGCATTCTAAATGCTACTATCGTGCTGGTGGAGAGTGGAGCTAGTAGCAATATAGTATAGAGTTCATGCGGTTGCAAGCCAAAGGTAAGGCCCCGCTCATTTCGGCTTGAGCTTCTGACTTATTTTTCACTATTCCTAAATTTCACCTTTTTCTAGCTTTTTGGTTTTTTTGAGCTTTTTTGTCGGTTCTTTTTTCTCATACTCGTTTGTATTATACGTGATAAGATAACATATTTTTTTCTATTTTTAGATTTTTTAAAATTTAATTATACCAAATAAGTCACCATCAGCTACAATATAAAATAAACCAGCTACAGTGCAATTCAACCATAAGCCACTAATTTTCAGCCCAAATGAGCGCCCTCTAAAACTAATTAAAATTTTGGCTTTTAACACTACTATATATGTCATCATGAAATGGTGCATCTATTCCATTTCCCTCCTTAGGCCCAGCTTGCTTCCCCACTGGGAGGCACTCCTCCCTACCTACCCATCTAACCTAATGTGAAAGGAGCTGAGAAAATAGTGTTGAGAAATTAATGGAGAAGTAGATGAACGGTAACACAATCCACATAATCAATCGCTAAGAATAATAGATCAATCACAGGAGATACCAATTGAGAAAGAACACCAGAATATAGTCTTTATTAATTTTTATATCTGTTTACATGGTACAATGCCTTTCTATTTATAGTCTAAGCCTACCAGAGGCAATTCTGGTATTTGCCCGCACCAGAATCTTCTAGGTTTTGTAACACTCTTCTTAGGCGAATACCACGGTATGCACATGATTAATCAAAAACTCCTCCCAAAAACCTAGTGGGAAAAAAGATGGAGAAAAAAGTACATTGCATCCATTCCCTATGACACACTTGTTGTCTCATTAAAAATCTTTACATGAGAAAACTTTAGAAAAAAAACTCACAAAGGGAAAAAGAGTGCAACATTTGGATCTTCAGGATCATATAAGTCTTATGGCCTTACATAAGGGCTATGGTTTAGGGATTTACCCCTCTGAACCTTATAACTCTCTAAGTCGTTTTATACCTATGTCTCAAACACATTTGTGGAAACTAGAGGCTAGAAGAGATTTTATGAATAAATCTTCTAGATTATCACAAGATTGAGCTTTTAATACTTTTATCACTCCATTCTTCTAGAGCTCATGAGGATAAAAGAACTTAGGAACAATATACTTCGTGATATTACTCTTAACATAGCTCATTTGCATCTATGCAACACAAGCGGCATTATCTTCAAAGATAATAGTGAGGTCATTGACGGTGTTCAAACCACATGACTTCTGGATATTTCTGAGTGGTTAGTAGATATTTCCATGACGCTTCATACAATGCGATTATTTCTGAGTGGTTAGTAGACATAGCTACCAAGATCTACTTAAATGATTGCCAAGAAATAGTTGTACCACTATAAAGAAATATAAATCCTATCAGGATCTCACATTATGTGGATCAGATAGATATCCAGTATCTGTATATCTAACCATAGTCAAGTCTTGGTTCTTCAGGCAAAATAATCCTAGATCTTGTGTACCTTGAAGATACCTGAGGAGGGTTTTAATACCAGCCCAATGTCTTCTGGTTGGAGTTGCACTGTGTCTGGCTAGCAAGTTTACTACAAAGGCAATATCTGGTCTCGTACAGTTAGCTAGGTACATTAGTGCCCCAATGGTACTTAAGTATGCAACTTCTAGTCCAAGAATTTCCTCATTTTCTATCCTTGTTTTAAAAGGGTCTTTATCCGTTTGTAGTGATCGAACCACCATCGGTGTTTTAAGTGGATATAACTTATCCATGTTAAACTTCTCCAAGACCTTCTTGGTATAAGAGGATTGGTGTACTAAGACTCCTTCAGAGAGATGCTCCAACTGCAAGCCTAAGGAAAACTTGGTTTACCTAAGTCCTTTATTTCAAATTCTTTAACAAGATAGATGTAACATCTTGATTTTTAGAGATTTTTAAAACCCTAAATTTTTTAAAAAAATTTGTAACTTTCTGGAATTAAAAAAAGCTTAAATTGAATTTTTAGAATTTTAAAGGATTTAATATGATTAAATTAAACATTAACATATGTTGGAATTAATTTATTTGAGTTCCTTGTGTCACAAGGAATTTTTTAGTATTTTTGGTGAATTTTTGGGATTTATTTACTATTTTCTGGAGCTCTTCTTGTTTTGTTGAATTCCTGGAAAAAGAAAAGCCGGGAAAATCTTTTAAAAACCACCCCGGGCCAAATTCCCCTCTAGCCCATCGACTCGGCCCGGCCCACTTCGCCCCGCGCTCCGCTCCTCTCAGCCCTGCAATCACCCCGCTCTCAGTCGCTCAACCTGCCACGCGTCGGTGATCCCGCGCGTCGCCTCACTTGCCCGCCCGATCCCCTCCCATGTCCACGTGGTGCCCATCCACTCGCTCCCGTGCTCCGTGCCGCCCTCGCCCGCTCTCCACATCCCGCTCTCACCCGCGAGCCGTCGGATTCGCCACGCGCCATCATCCCGCGAGTACGCCCGTGCCCGGTTGCCCAAACGCGCGCATCCGCCCGCATCCCGCCCTATCCTAACCGTCCGATGCGCCACGCGTGAAGCCTGCCGTCTTCGTCTCCGATCCACGCCGTGCCGTCTCCGTCCAGGACTCGTCTCGATGTACGTGCATAAAACCCGCTGCCGCCTTCCTCGGTTCTTGTGCTTTGCCGCTGCCGTTCCCCTCAGAGCTCGCCGCCTTCCCGTGCGCCGCCGTCTCCTGCCGCAGGCTATCGTCGTCGGTGCCGTCTCCTCCCCGCCAACGCCTTCCTCACCGCACCTGTCCCCACCGCCGGAACCGTCTTCGTCGGAGCCGCACCGCCGGCCGCTCTGTCTTCTTCTCCAGTAAGCCGCCGCCGTTTGCGCTGCTTCCCTCCAACCGCCGTCGAGTCCCGCCCCTCGCCGGACCCCGTGCTCGCCGCTCCGCCCCTCGGTCCGCGCGCCACTCCCACGCCCGTTCCCTCGGTCGTCGTGCCAAACCGCGCTCACATCCATGCCCCGCGTCCGCCGACGCTTCGTGCCGTGTGCCGGACACGCCTCGAGGATCCCACCGCCCACTGCACCGGAGTCGCTCAATCTCAACCACAGATCCAGATCCGAACCAACAACCCCGATGCAACCACGTGTCACTGTCCCGACCGTCAGATCCCGCACCGATGCCCGCCGCTGCCGCCGCGCCCGCATGTGACACATCAGCCCTACACACGTCACCTAGCCACGTCAGCCTTAGGCCATGTGGCAGCCACGTGTCACGCCACGTCATCTGCCACGTCAGCAAAAACCAGCCACCCGAGCCACGTGGCAGCCACGTCAGTAGGCCACGTCAGCATGCCACGTGTCACTCCCTCCGTCAGCCACGTCAGCCGTAGCGCACTGTTTCGTAGACCGGGTACACCATGAACTTGGCCTATTGTACCCTCGGTCCACAGCATAGTAATATTTTTGAATTTTCAGGTTTTTCTTTAGGATTAATTTTTCGAGAGCCCATTCTCTCTCGTCGTAGCTCCGATTGACCCCATTCTTTTTTCTAAATTCATCTAAAATCGAGATCTAGATTTTGGTTCTAGTTTCATGATTTTTGTATTTCATTTGCTTATCATTTTATGTGTTTTTCTGGTTTTAGTCGTTTTCTCTCTCATTAGATTCCGATTCCGAAGAAGTAGGAGCTACGTCTGAAGATCAAGAATACCTCACTGAGCATAACTAAGGCAAGTCGTGTCCTTTGATCATGTTGAACCCAGTTTGCAATCTACTATTTAATTATTTTATTTTAAATTATATTGCATTGCTATTTTTACTCAAACCTTGTACTTGATAGTTATTGCCCCCAATTGGTTAATCCCTCCTTGATACTTTGAAATGCCATGATACCATTGTCACCATAGGTTGGGAAACATACTAGTGATACTACGATATTTGTCACATGGGTTGTACGGTTAGTATGCTTAGTCTTGCTTAAGTTACGATTGGGTTTATCATCACATGTGAATTATCAACTTGACTTAATGAGATATGGAACTGTGGTTGGTGCCACATTTATTAAAATTTGGGCCATGTTATTGGTGTGTCAGTGGCGTGGTTATACAAAACTGGTTTTGCACTCGGGCGAGTGATCGTGTAGTAAAGGGGGAAGTGTTGGAACACTTCGAGGGATGTGGTAGTCTCGCCCAGGTATACGTAAGGACTTAACTTTGTGCGCCATTGGTCTGAGTCTTACCGTGCAAATCACATGTCTAGTATGGGATGGACCTGGCTAATTAATTTGGGATGTTTTAATTTCAATCTTGCCATTGTGATGAACATGGTTGCTGATTTCCATGAGGCGCAAGGGGGGTGTGATGCGAAACCCTAGTGGGCGGGATTGGGTTGGAACTGAACTTTGTAAAGGCCTTGTTGTGATTACCTTAAGCCGAGGCTAATCACATCGTGTGGATACAGTTGTGCAACATCTGCAGAGTGTAAAACTATTCGAATAGCCGCGTCCTCGGTCATGGACAATGCTCAGTGATTTCACACGAGATATAGTTATTTCTGAAAACTTGTGCAGTATACACAGAGAGTCCAGATTTGCATATTCGGATCTCGACAATAGAAACTTGCTTCATTTATATCCTCTGTCATCCCGATGATATTCAGATCATCGACATATACTGGAATAATACAGAATTCATTCTGGAATTTCTTTATGAACACAGGGACAAACTTTATTATTAGTGTATCTCTTCTTCAGGAGGAATTCACTAAGCAGGTTGTAACATATTCTGCCAGACTGTTTTAAACCATACAACGATCTTTCTAGCTTGACACTGTACAAGTTTTGATTCAATTTATCCTGATCCAGAATCTTTACTCCTTCTGGAATTTCCATATAAATATCTGAATCTAGTGATCCATATAGGTATACGGTCACTACATCTATTAATTGCATACTTAAATTCATATCTGCTGCCATTGATATCAAATATCGGAATGTTATCCCACTCATGATAGGAGAATAAGTTTCATCATAATCAATGTTGGGTCTCTGCGTGAACCCTTGTGCAACAAATCTCGCTTTGTATCTCACCACCTCATTATTTTCATTTCTCTTTCGGGCAAAAACCCACTTGCATTCTATAGGGAATACTTTGGGTGGTGTTCGGGCTATCGGGTCAAATACCTTTCTTTTATTCAGCGAAAGTAATTCTACCTTAATTGCTTGCTTCCACTTACCCCAGTCTGAACGCTTCTGGCATTCAGGTAAGGACTTTGGTTCTGGATCCAGTTCAATGTTTCTTGCAATCTTTGAGGCAAAATAGATGTTGATAACTGTAGTTTTTCTCTTATATAGTTCTTCTGACTCAACAAAATTAGTGGATATTTCTTCATTTATCTCATCTAACTTCTCGTGATTTTCCACAACGACGGAGTCTAGTTATTCTGAAATCTCAGTATTAGTTTATGCATGCATAGTTATACTGGGGTTACGATCTTCAGGATCATTTCCTTCAGGGATTTTCTCAACTTCAGGTTGAGCTTCTTCAACAGATATGGGAGATATCTTATTTTCATCGAGTTTCATTTTCTGCGGACATCTCCACGGAATTGAGGCCTCATTCTCCAGTGCTCTCCCCTTCTTCTTCACATAAGGTGTGGAGTGGTTTGGGTATCCTTCTGGGTACTTCCACTCTCTCCGGAGCATTTACTGCTGGCATGTAAGACTTTGTCACTCCCTTCTGATCATCATTAAGATCCGAGGCCTAAAACTCGAGGCATTCCAATATATTTCTCGGCATTTATTTACAATTTGATGTAGGTTTATTATTTGTTGAACTTCTAGTTCAGTTTCTATAGTGTGTGGATCCAGGGCCTAAAAACCCAAGGTATTCCAATTTATTTCTCGGTATTTATCATCATTAAGATAATTTTCTCTCTTTAATAATGGGAAATTATCTTCATCAAAGATGCAATCGACGTATCAAGCCGTAAATATGTCTTCTGTGGTAGGCTTAAGATATTTAATAGGATGCATACATTGGACCACCTAGTAGAAACATCTATTACCACCATAAAATATCATAAGGGGCCTGACAAAGGTTGAATGATCCACATATATCACCTTGTATTCTCTACAGGAAAATAGGTGATTCCGCCTCTACTTTCATGTAAGAGGGTCTAGTGATGAGCTTTCCTTTGGCATAGGTTGGGCACAAGAAATCTTCAGGTTTAGAAAATGATAAAGTTTTTAAGTTATGGCCAACAGAGTTGCTTATTATTTTTCTCATCATGCCAACCCTAGGATGCCCTAATCAGTCATGCCAGATCTTAAAAGGCTCCAAGGCTTTATACTCTATCTCCATTGCTACATATTTTTCAGGTTTTATGTAGGTGTAATATAACCCGAAGGAGAATGAGAAAAGTTTTTCAACCACTCTTTCTGATCGTTGTCAGATTTGGTCGAGAGGAGGTATTCTACACCACCCTCATTTTCTATCTCGATATGGACATCATTCAAGCGAATATCCTTAAAACTTAATAAGGTACACTTTGATTTTGGATATAGGAGAGCATCCTCAATTACTATTCGAGTACCCATAGGGAGAATAACTGTGGCTCTTCCAGTACTAACAATTAGACAATCGCTTTCGATGATGGTCATAACATTTCCTATTTTCTTTATTAACGTACAAAAATACTTGGTTTCTCTTAGTATCGAGTTGGTGGTTCCACTGTCTACCAGACAAATCTCCTCCCCCGCCATCGGATTTGATGAGTTGTTATATATAGAGCATAATATAATCAAACAATAATTCAACAGGAATAAAGTTCTAAAAGAATAGGCAACTCATTTAATTCATTGAGTAATGTTTAAATCCTAAATAATTAATACTTCATAAGAGCATTAATAATCCACTATTCTTTTGAAATAACCTAAACTGATAAAGCAAACTTAAGAAAACTATGACATCTGGAGTTGCTCAGGAGACAGCCTATGGCTTACTGCAGGTCGCCATATGTGTCAACCTCCATGTGATCACCCCCTACTGTAGTGTCGAGTTCCATCACTGCACTTGGGGCATAACTATTGTTAGTATCAGGCTGATCAACAAAGTATGTCTCTACAGCCTTCTTCATTAGCGTCTTCTTGCCTTTGACAACTGACTCTTGGTAGAGCTCTACCAGATGCTTTGGGGTGCGACAATTGCGGAACCAATGGTCCATAGTAAGGTGCAGGAGGGTAGGTCTTCTTGCTACCCAAGTATGACTTCTGTTGCTTACCTCTCACTTGCCCCATCCACCGGGGCTTTCCATTTTCTTTCTGCATATTTAGTTTCTTCCACTGTCCACCCCTCTGCATAGGGCCCTTTCTGCAGCCCTGGCTACTAATAGTCCTCTACGAATTAGCACGTGCTTCTGGCAATGGCTGTGATCCAGTGGGACGAGTTTGATTGTTCTTCATCAGTAACTCATTATTCTTCTCTACCTTGAGAAGAGTGGTAATCAGCTCCGAGTACTTCTTATACTTGGCCTCATGATACTGCTGCTGGAGTGTCCTGTGAGTATGGTGAAAAGTGCTCAAAGTCTTATTAATCATCTCAGTGTCTATGATCTTCTAGTTACAAAACCTGAGCTCAGCGACAAGTTTGTGAATAGTAGAATTGTATGCAGACATCTTCTTGAAATCCTAGAACCTAATGTTGGTCCACTCACACTGTGCTTTAGGCAGCATGATGGATCTCTACCGATCATACCTCTTCTTCAGGGAGTTCCATAGTGCCAATAAGTCTTCTTTCAAAAGATACTCAGACTTCAAGTTTGGGTAGATGTGGTGTCTCAAGAAGTGTAGTGCCGCACATTTGGCGGCATCAGAAATGGTAGGAGCCCCAGCTGCAGGTGGGGTTATGCTAGTGCCAAGTGATCTAGCTATCAGGTTGATCTTAGCATCCATGTCCTATGTAAGGTAGTTGCTAACATCTAGGGCGAGCTCAGCAAACACCTTCTTAGTAATGTCAGACATCTCCTACATTGTCTATACATAATAATAAATTTACTATTTGTAAATAGCATGAATATTGCTAAATCGGTAAGGTGTGAATTTTATCTATTCAGCGGATATTATTAGGATTTTTCTAGAATTTTCTAGCATTTTTAACAATTTGTTGCTAATTAATAAGTAATTTTTAGAATTACTAAATAAGCAGAAATAAAATGCTAAAATAAAATAATTCTAGAAACATAAATAATAAAGCCATAATATAATTAGATTATAATGAAGCTTAAATAATTTAGGAAATAAATCATGTGGAAAGAAATATCGGACTTAATTGTAACTATGACAAATTTTAGGATCAAATTTTATAGCTATTTTCAACTTTTCGGCAGGCTTATGTAATTTACCAAAAATCCAGGGACTAAAACGCAAATAACCCCAAACTGGTTGTGCCCCCTTTTTTTCTCTCTCTCTCTCTCCTTTTTTTCTTTGGGCCTAAAGCCGGCCCGTGCACCCCATAGCCTCCCAGCCCGTTACTGTTGCTTGGCGTATGTTCGGCCGGTGACTATGGTTTTAACCCTAGCCACCGGCTCCTTCTCGTGGTGGCGGTGCACTCCAAGTGGTCGGGTGCGTTTTTAGCAATGACATTTGTGGCACAAAAGGGTAGAGTAGCGGTAGCGGCGGCAACCATGGCGTGAGAGGTGGCGACTAAGCAGGACGGCCGTGGGTGATGGCCGGTGGCGTCGGTGCGGTCGCAAGTGTGGGCCTATGATGCAGCGTTGGCGGCTTCCAACCAGACGAGCAGGTGGTCTCGGGCGGTGTCCAACAGTGCTAGCTCAGGCGCACGAGTCTTCGGGTAGTGGCCAAGCAATGCTGGTGCGAGTGAGGACGGCCGATGTGGCGTCGATGGCTTCGGCCGACATCCAAGGCGTGGTGCAGAGCATCAGCTTCAAGGCGGCACTCAAGCGGGTGACCGAGGGCAGCGTCGACGAGAGGCCGCGGCGAGCGAGGGCAGCCGGTGTGGTGCCGGTGGCTGTGGGCTGGCGTGGGTGCGAAGACCGAGCGATGAGTGGCCAGGCGCAGCGATGTCTTTGGGGCACCAGTTCGGCCATGGGTGGTGGCGCTGAGGTTCAGCCTCGGGCGGCGATGGTCGGGTTTGTCCATGGGTGGTGGGGCGACACCAGCGGCTTTGGGTCGAGCGCTTGGCGACATCTTCGGCGGCTACCGCTTCGGGCGGTGGTGGCTTCTGGCAGCATGTACAGTTTCGATTTGTGGGTTGGTGACGTCCAAGGCTGTGCTGCTGCTGGGGACTGTGCGGTGACTGTCCATGGCTTCGAGCGATGGTGGGATGGCTTCAGGTGTGAGGGACTTGACCATGCCAGGAAGGCCGGTGGTGGCTTCTGGCCGAGCGCCTTCAGATGGCGGCACGGTGCCGGACTTTGGGTGGCAAAGCGATCTTGGATGGCCAAGGCCAATCTACGGTCGTGCAGCGGCCGACGGCCATGCAGTGGGTGACAGCCCCAAATCTGCCCTATATTCATATGATTTCTAATCTGAGATTGCAAACTGATCTAGACTCTGGATGACGATCTACCAAAATCTTGATCTATGACACTGATATCACATGAGATTGATCCAAACATGACATTACTAGAGAATATAAAATCAATCTAGATTGAAAATACGAACAGCAATGCATAATAGATTGGTTCACGATTTGCATACCGTACTTTTCGTAGAGTGGTTCGTGCTGATAACGTGTTGAGAAATCGATGGAGAAGTAGATGAATAGTAACACAATCTAGATAATCAATCATCAAGAACAATAGATTAATCACAAGAGACACCAATTGAGAGAGAACACCAGAATGTAGTTTTTATTAATTCTTAGATCTGTTTACATGGTACTATGCCTCTCTATTTATAGTATAAGCCCACCAGAAATAATTCTGGTATTTGCACACTCCGGATCTTTCTAAGTTTTGTAACAAATAGTACCCTTTTGCTCTACTGTCTTGGTTTGTCGACGTGCTATCTCACGTGGATATCCAATAAAATTTCAGCATTCCAAATAAGCCATCTATATTTACAGCGTTCCAAATAAGCCATCGATATTTACGATTTACTTCTGATCACTAATTTCTATAACTTTATATGTTACCGACAAAGTATTTTAAAATTATAATGTAACAAAAGCATTTTTAGGCCAATTGATCTGCTGGTACCATTTTGATATGGCCGATGTAAACAGCTTCATATATTAGCAGCGAGAAGCTAATAAAGTTTGAAAGCGCACATATATACCTTGGATAGTAGTAGCACTAAATATTAGTAAAAAGTTTTCTTAATGGCAAAGAATGTAAATTTTTATTTCACCCCTTCCGTGCCAAAATGAAGGAAAAATGGCTGGAAAATTCTCCAGAAATTCATACATAGAGGACAGACAAAATATAAAAATATACTCCATTGAGTTAATAACATATTCAAGACTCCTTAAACACTACGTACCATCAATAATACACAAACCAAGAGAAAAAGAATGGCGAGAAACGTAAAAAAATACATATGCATTAGTAGTACTTAGTAATGTAGCGGTGGTCCAATTAATCAGAGGTAAGAAGTAAAAAAAAAATTAGAATGGCTTCGTGCTTTTCGCCAATCTCAAAGCACCTGCCCTGTCCCAGCGTGCTCGGCCTCCACGTTCGAGATCAACGGCTCGTAGCGCCTCCTCTCCCCCGCGTCCTCCTCGAGCTCCCCTTCCTCCGGCCTGGCTCCCCCTGCCGCCGCCGACGCGTGTGCCCCGCCCTTCTCCACGTCGGACAAGTCCACGTTGGCCGAGGACGACGTCAGTACCTGGGCCCGCCGAGCCTGCGCCTCCCAGTCGGTGGAGCCCACGACGCAGAGCATGAGCCCGGCGCAGCACACCTGGGCGGCGAGGAGGCCCACCCATAGCCCGACGAAGCCCACTCCAAGCCCGAAGGCGAGCACCACGGCGACTGGCATGCCCACCAGGTAGAAGGCGCCGAGGTTGATGTGCGCGGCTCGCGCCGGCCGCGCGCTACCACGGAGCACACCACAGCCGACGGTCTGTGGGCAGTTGCCGAGCTCGCAGAGCCCCACGACTGGCAGCGCGGCCGCGGTCAGGCGGAGGATGTCGGCGTCGGCGGTGAACAGGCGGCCCCACGCGTGGCGCATCCCCGCCGAGAACGACATGGCAGCGAAACCCATCACGGCGGCGCCGGCCACGGCCACGTGCGCCGCGGCGCGCGCGCGGCCCGGGCGGTTCGCGCCCAGCTCGTTGCCCACCCTCGTCGACACTCCGAACCCCAGAGACGACGGGAAGACGTACACAAATGCCGTCGTCTGCATGAGAACGCCCATGGACGCCACCGCCGGCTTCGGCTCTGGCAGGAGCCCGCACAGCAGGATCATCACCTCGTACCACCACCACTCCAGGCACACCGACACGCAGCTGGGCGCGGCCAGGCGCGCCAGCGGGCCCCACCCAGTGAACCACTCCGCCGTGGGCCCCCCCGCAGCGCGCAGCGTCGCATCGCGCCGGCCGACGTACACGAGCAGCACGCCGAGGAGAACGAAGTTGGACGCCGACGCCGCGGCAGCAACCCCCGGGGCGCCGAGCCGGAGGCGCCCCACCAGCACGTAGTTGGCTGGCACGTGGAACAACACGGCGGCGCCCGCGGCGGCGGCGAACGGCTGCGTGATCCCCTGTGAGCGGAGGTACACGCGGAGCGGGTGGATGAGGGAGAAGCAGAAGAGGTCGGGGAGGGAGAAGAGAAGGTACTCGTGAGAGAGCGCCGTGATCTCGGGATCCTGGCCGAGGAAGATGAGGATCTTGGACATGTTGAGCCAGAGCGCGGAGAGCGGCAGCGAGCAACAGAGCAAGAAGAGAACAGAGCGGTACAGTGTGAGGCCCAGGAGCCGCGGTTGATTGGCGCCGAACGCCTGCGAGCACAGCGGGTCCATGCCGAGGGAGAGCCCGGAGAGCACAGAGTAGCCGGTGATGTTGGCGAAGGCGACGGCAAGCGACCCCGCCGCGAGCGGGAGGTTGCCGAGGGAGCCGAGGAAGAGCATCGACAGAGCCGAGCGGGAGTAGAGAAGCAACGCCGTCAGCGCGATCGGGCAAGCCAGCCGGCACAGCGCCGCCGCCTCACGGACGTTCTCCCCCGCTGCCGGCAGGAGCACGCCATCCCCGTTACATTTTAGCTCCCGTCGGCAATGGGCGCCGGCCGCGTCGCCTTCTGGGACGTCCGCGCACTGCGCCAGAGTCACGTACACGTGGTGGCCGCCCTTGCCGCCGGCTAGCGACACCGGTGGCGCCGACGGCACGGGGGTGGTGGTGCACATCGATCGGCTGTGCACTGCAACTTCGAGATTGAGAAGAAGAGCAAAAGACTAGTAGCGGAGCTTAAAGCTTGGAGCTATGCACTTGTCTTGGGACAACCTGCAGTGGAGGGTGGAGGCTGGAGAGTTGGGTGCATGGGGTTTTATAAGGATGGTTACAGTTTTAACCTTTTAAAACTACTCATGGGAATGCGGGTTACCCTTTGTTTTCTTTTTTTTTACTGCACATCGTAGGAGATGGCTTCTGCCTTATTACAGCTAAATAACTAATACTCTCTTTGTTCTTTTTTACTTAATATATTTAACTTTTCACGATATTTGATATATAACTTTGATCATTATTTTTTTATAAATTTACATTAAAATATGTTAATAAAATTATAATATTATAAAAGTATTTTTAATGACAAACTTAATGATATAATTTTTATATAATCAATCTAGATAATTTTAAATCTATTAGTAATCTAATTTTAAAAATTTTGACAGCATAGATCCTACAAAATCACGTAAAAACCGAGGGAGTATTGTGAGAGTACATTTTTTTATCAGCCTGCAACTACGGATCTTGGTCGGCTTTAGTCCTCTGGTGAATTTGATACCCTACAAACTTTCTTTCCAAAAGGACTCACAGTATACTCTAATTTGTAAAAAAAGGCCTATAACATTAAAATCCTTTTTTTAAAAATATATCACAGAGATATCAGTAACTAGCCATCCAAGATAATCCTGGCTCACTCAATGCATGATTGTCACGGATCCCAGTCTTATAATTAAGATATACTAAACCCTTCTTAGTTAATCCAATAGTTGGATAGGGAATTGGTACCGTGAATACCACCTTTGTTTGGGAAACAAGTGGACAGCTAGCACAGATAGATATCCCAGCTATCTGGGCTGTGTCCTGTCCAATTAAAATGCATGGACTAATATTATAATCGATGCTGTGGATTTATTCTAGCACTTTTCATGTACTGTAAGACGAGGTTGATTCGTTCTTTCCTCCCCTCCATGAGCTTTCGATTAACCTCTTGCTGTTTATGTAAGTTTGTTTCAGGAGAGCTGTCTAAGCGCGATTTGGAAAACGGCGGACTTTCTTGTAGGTTGTGTGGTTTATGAGTTGTCGTCTTTGCCACGTACTGGCCATGGTTTAGCAGAGATCAATCACACATAATTACTATGTTAGACAAGCCAATATGGCAACATTTTGCACCTATGCTAGGCCAACACTACATCCATGGCTTAGCATTACATCGCTACTTTTGCACCAAAAAATGGCAACATTTGGCTTCACCTCATACTTAAGGCCCATTTGAGATGTAGTAAAATTTTCTGTTCATACAAAAAATGAAGTAATTTCTACGAAATTTATATATTCCAAACATATGGCCTTAGTCTTTTAGATACCGAACACCAGAGTGCAATCAACAGCTCAAGCTGACCTTAACCCCGTGTCATGTAGGTGAATTAGTCTCTCTATTTCTAAGATCTTACATGCAAGATCCTACATGGAAGCATGCACATTACTACAAAAAAAGACTTATATTAGACATTTCATCATAGACGGTTCATCAAAACCGTTAGTGTTAAATGCAATTACTGACGGTTTAGGTTTAGAGACCGTCTGTGTTACTGTCAACGATAAAAACCATCTGTTAAGAGATAATATCACAGATAGTTTATGATGAGTACCATCTATGAAGTATCACATACAATTCTATCAAGAACCGTCTATGATACTTCACAGATGGTTTATATTAAAAACCGTCTGTGATATATTTTCCACCTTGTAATCCCTTAAAATTTCATAATCTCCCGTCTGAGTCTGAGTAGGATTCAGTTCTGAGACATCTTTAGTAAAACGGGCAAGGGGTTCAGCAAGAACAGCTGAAATTTTGCTTGAAACAAGATAGAAAGGAAGAAGGCAAGAGTAGATCTGCACTATTCTAAGTCACCAGCATCAGCAGGGGGCTTCTGCTTGTAACATCCTAAAAGTGTGGCATTTTGTTGATGCGTAGAAGCTGAAAATGGTGTTCGGTGCATTTTTCTTTCTGCTACTTGAATTTTTTCTGCTCCACTTGTTTTAGATTGTAGTTTAATGAAGGATGTGTAAGTCTAACTTGCATTAGCCTAAAGTTTCTTGTAGTGTAAGCATCTTTCTGAATTTGTAACCGTGAAACTTATATTTGTAAAATTGTAAGTGTCCTCTTGTGTATGCAGTGATATATGTAATTCAGATCTAAAATTCAAATTCAAATATGTTGTTTCGCTTTTAGAGGGCATGGCTAGCATTTTGTGATGCTAGCTGAAAAACAACAAAATTTTTAGGTATGCTAGTTAGTTTTTTTAGATATAGAAAGAAATATTACAGACAGTTCTTATTATGAACCATCTATAATCACAGACAATTTGTGTTTAGAATCATCTGTGATAGTATATCTTCATAGACGGTTCTAGTTTCAAACCATCTGTGATAGTATACCTTCACAAACGATTCTGATTCCGAACCATCTGTGATATTGTTTTCACAGATGGTTCAAAACCCATCTATGATGACTTCATATTATTACTGACTCATAAACTTAAATAGCTCACAAAACCGTCTGTGATTACGTTTTTGAACTATCTGTGATGACATTTTCTACAGTAATGGCATATAGTACACAATTTGTGTTCACGACCCACCGATCTTTTCTACCGCCTCCTACTCCCCTTGTCACCCTCAAACTCTCCACTATATATGGTCCTGTTCTTTTTTGCTTTTTTATGCCTTTTTATTTTGGTTTTTTCGAAAATCGAAACAAATGGTGCTAGTTTCTTTAAGTGGCTTTTCTAAGTTGCTTCTCTAAACAGCTTCTCGAGCTCAAAACCATATGCGCTGTCTGCGTTCGTGTTTTCGTCGTCTGCCACCGTTTTAAAAAATACAACTAAAAGCCATCAGCTATTGCTCAAAAGAACAAGTCCTATATTGTTGAGATACAGGTAGGCTATACTAGCGCAAAGTAAAATTTTCTACCGCATAAACTAGGAAACTATGCGAGTAAGAAATCATAGATCGTTACCACTAGACGCGCAGTGCAACGAAAATAGAGTTAAAGTAGCCGATTCAATGAAGAGCGCGTCAATATAGTAGAAGTAGTCGATCGTCCTCCAACCAACTGCCTCCTCGCGATCGTCCCGATCAGCGCCACAGTCGTAGCAATGCCTCTACCGAGGTCCACACGTCCAGGGATGGAACACCGTATGTCAGCGTGCTAGCACCAGCGCGCATGGCAGGGATTATGAGAGGTGGCGGCTAAGATTTTGATTAGTGTGTTTTAGGATACCTCTCTCAGCCCCACACCTCTCTTTATATTGCCTCCAATCGGATCCTTATCCGATACAAGTAGAGATTGTATCATACTTGGAGACTATCATCCGAACTCTTATTGTTCTAACCCATTAAATGTGTGATCCGGTAGGTTTATGTATATTTAGCCATGGACCGAAAACTTCTTTTCGGTCCATAAGTCGGTAGCAGTCCCTAGCAGGACATAACGACTCCCAAACATACATAAATATCATATTGGACGAACCTATATAGTACTTTTGTAACAATCCATTTACCTCATGATACTATATTGAACTCACGATGAGAAGCGTGCCATCCTATGATAACTCAGTCATTCACTCGAGCCTGTAGTGGATTACTCAGCTGTGATTGACTTCTCAACCACATTCGATATAGACATGCACTTTCTTAATCCAACCACATCGAGAGGCCTAGATATATCTCTTCTGTTATAAAGAAGGGGCAAATTCTATCTTGATTGTTCATATTCCTCCGTATGTTTCATAGTAAACCTGAAAGCTATCTTTATGACCACTCAGTTATGGAGTAGTGTTTGGTAACCCATAAGTAAACTATTACACATGTAGAAAACAGTAATGATATCAGGTCTAAAAATCCTACATACACTATAAATGAGATCAACTGATGACACTTCAGAATTTAATAATTCTCGCAGTGTCTCATAGTAGGTCAATATAACATCATGTTCTCTAACATATGTCCATATTATTGATTTGATATCATATATTCATGATTTGTGAAACATGATCATCAATCAATATATGTGTTGATCTGTAAATCATAATTGTCCTACATAATGATATAAGATCAGGGATAACTTAGAATAACATCAAAACATAAATAAAGAGTTCCACGAACAAATTATATACTTATTGATAGATATGAAGATATTTATTCAAGAGACAAAATAACATATTATTTAAAAGATAATAAACATAGAAGTGATACAATGATCTCCATAATTGCCTCTAGAATATTTCACTAATATATAATTGGTGTCTTTTAGGAAGTCGTGAGCTTTATTAACTCAAAACATTCTGCTTACAATCCGTGCAGAAGGTTTGTGAACAAGAAAACTAGGGCTCGTAGGCAGCCACTCCTACGGATCCCGCTATGTGCATGCAAATTTAGCACAGCAATGGGCCGCATTATAGACCGACCTACGTGCAAACTGAGAAACAAGTAGGAAAACCCAGAACTAATTAAGCTCGCAAACTTCGTCAAGGACCGAAGCAACCACATATTTGTGTGTTTGACTGCCTGTCCCATAACTCCATCAATTCTTGGCAATCCGATTCGAAGATCGCAAAGGCTAGGGCTTCTATGATCAGAAACCCCGTTGTCCGTATTGCACCAAGCGCTCGGGAAGCATCATGTCGTCGAGCAACACCACTGGCTACCTTTGTTGGGCTCCCTTGTCCTGTATGCCAACAAGTTCTACCTACGACCGACGACGAGTGCTACCAGCTGATCCCATTAATATGTATCGTGGCACGACAGTGTTGTAGTACACCGTAAAACTATAGTCACTATCATGCGCTCTCTTCATGTGTATATCAATGAAAACGATGTCATATTGTTTCCTTTCACTATTCCTCACAAAAAAGATCTGAAAAACATTTATTTAGAGAAATTTTGTCACGGCCCCCATTGTATTCGCCACGTCGGGGATCCAAATTCGGAAGCCTTCCACATCCTAGCCCTCTCTTCACTCGTTTTTCTAAAAATAGCCTTTTCTCATTCAACACTACTACAAAAGAGAATATACTGAATAGCTACATCACAGATGATTCATATGGAACCGTCTGTGTTGTAATTATCATAGACGGTTCATACGAATAACCGTCTGTGATATTTTTATAGACAGTTATTTATATGAACCGTCTGTGATAATGTAAGCTATTACAGACAGTTCTTATTAATAACATCTATGATAATTCACAGATGGTTATTTATATAAATCGTCTGTGATAATGGCAGACATCACAGATGATTTGTATAAATAACTATATGTGATAGTTCACAGACGGTTATTAAATCATAAACGATTTGTGGTTGGAACTGTCTGAGATACGCATTATATATTCAGCGTAGTCTCGACAGATCTATTTTTATTGTGCTACATTGAAGGAGGCTGTCGGCTTTGAAGAGTTTGGTGAAAACATACCGCTTGTAGATCGATTTATTCTTGGTGATTAGATATTAATATTTGCTTCTAATAACTTATATGCCTTGTACGTAATAGAGAGAGATGATCATTTGCTCCAACTTAAAAATGGGTCATTACTCCTAGTTTACTTCAATATATTCTTGCTTCATAATATATATATATATATATATATATATATATATATATATATATATATTACTTCATGAATACATGGCTAGCTACTTAATTTAGATATTAACAATTTAACAATTTATTATAAGGTGAATGACAATTATATGTGTAAATAGTTAAGCTGGTTAGCTATAGTAGCATTAATAATTCAATTTGACACTAACTAATTTGTTGCATGTGTAGCGTAAATAGACCAAAACTAAATGTACATTGAGAACTGGATGAGTGAGGAGTACATTCATGGCATATCGGCTTTTAGAAGAGCGGCTAAGTAGGATATGTTTAAGAAGGGGATAGAATATATGTATTATCCATGTATTGATTATGATAATCTGAAGATGTTTACCAACTCAATGCAAATCGAAACTCATTTGATTCAAAAGGGTTTCAAAAAGAGGTATACATGTTAGACCAGTCATGATGAAGAGAAAATTATATAGTAAAGTAGTTACAACATCATCGAGAGAGGCAATGATATGCCGATTGTGGAATATGCTTTCGATGAGGATAGGTCACAGGATAACAATTTGGATCAAATGCTACGCGATGCAGAAGAGAACTATAGTAAGAGAGAGTTTGGTAAATTCGAGGGCTTGATGAAGGATTGGAGAAACCTTTATTCCCATGCTATAAGCCGTAATACATAAAACCTCATATATTTTTGAACTGTTGAAATTTAAGACAAGTAATGGTTGGTCCGACAAGAGTTTCACGGCATTGTTAGGTCTTCTAGCGAATAAGCTTGAAAAATTATAAAACTTTATGTGCAACCTCCTAACATAACGTAGTTGATTGTGTAATTTTTACATAATTTTATCCACTATGAATATTGCTCGAAAATTCGTAAAATTTTGATATTTGTAGAAGTTGTTACATATAGTAAACAAACTCCAAAAATTACAAAATTTTATGCAAAGTCTCTCGACATAGTCATAGTGATTTTGTATTTTTTTTAGAATTTTATGTGCTCTGAATTTACCACGTTAATTTATGTTTATGTAATTATTAAATTAGTGATATACGATGCTCATGTAATTATCATAAAGCCATGTTGTGATTGCAGACGACAAAGGCTATTTCTGTAAATAAAATTCGCATACACCTATTTCTATAAATATGATTACAAATGGTGCTGAATGTGACAAAAATATATCCTCGCAACAACAAAAAAACACGCATGGTACATATATAGTACACTGGCCCGATGCATGTGAGTATGTGATGTTTGTGCCAAGCTAGATCCACATGGATGTCAGTAAAGTGGACGCGACTATTGAGCAATGTTCGATCCATATCTAAATATTGAACACTCCCTCTACCTTATCCATTCCCACTATCTCAACCACTTGAACTTATCCCCCTCTCTCTCAAGCCTCAACCAGTTGCAGCGCCCAACATATCGCAAGCTCCTCCCCGGTCCCACCCCTTCCCCATTTCTTCTTTCTCCCTAGTGAGATTCACATGCCTCCACCGCCATCTCCGTCCCTGCCGGTCATCACTTATGGCCGCCCCCACCTCCGCCCCCGCCAGTCACCACCCAGCCTAACTCATCTCAACCATCGCCATGCTGTCAGTCGTCGTCACCCACAGCCCTCCCCCAATCCTACAGCCGATGGTGCCCATGTTGCCCCCACCGTCCACCTCTAGGACACCGCTCCCCCTTCCTCTATACCTTGGGATCTAGTGAATCTCTCTATAACCTAGGTAAATCCTAGCCCTAACCCTAACCCCACACCACTGGTCGCTCGCTATAACCAGAGATCCAACCACCATCGTTGGAAAAGGTAAATGATTTGTCATTTTGTTGTTCGAATATCTTCCTCCTTGATTTATCTTAATTCGTTCCATAACTATGGAACTCGTATTCGATACCATCAGTAAAAGCATCCGACACAATCACCTGATACGTATAGCAAGATAGAAAGACAGAAGCAGGTAGATCACATGGACAAGAGGGCGCTCTTATCCTATTGCACAATGGTTCAGTATTCTTACTACTACGTGCATGTTGTGTAGTAGGGCCTATATATATATATATATATATATATATATATATATATATATATATATATATATATATATATATATATATATATATATGAAAAATATCTTTTACACCCGGGTGTAATTACACACACCTCTAATATCCCACCTAAATAAATTTAAAATACTCCTTTACCATCTTGAATATGCTCGTGTACTAATTATAAGATACTTCAATTTGAACCACATGAAAAAATTACGAGAAAGTCTATAGTTTTTAGCGTATTTTATAAATACCTTTATATACGCACATAAAAAGGAGTATATCAAAAAATATACAAACCACCTCTAAAAAATTGTTTATACCACTTAGATGGTCTTAAATACTCGTATACTACATGTATATACCTTCCGTTACACGAGATACTCTTTACATTATGAGATACGACATAGGGTGTAATTACACCTGAGTGTAGAAAAGAGACTTCCTATATATATATCTGTGTGTGTGTGTATGTGTGTGTGTGCGCGCGCACGCGCATGCATGCACCATCAGACTTAATTTGCTCCCAATGGGGTGCATGCTTTTCGATCTTGACGTTTACTAGTTCTTGTGCAGAGATCGAACGATCGAGTGGATCTTGACGTGAGAGACCATGTGGAGGTAACCCCGGTTGTGTGATGAGTAATTGACACGTGTCCTACAAAGTCTGAGTTTGTTCTGGGTATTTTTTTTGCTAATTACTAATGCGGATATTTAATTATATCATTTTGTGCGGTACTATGTAATGTGTTTTCTTGTCGGTGATGACTGCAGAACTTTGAGACAGAGTCGTGGCGAGACACGGGTGACCGGACTAGGCACAGGCGGTGCTGAGGTCAGAGAGGTCGGGATGTGTCGAAGACAGCGAGGACTCGAAATGGCTGCGAGGCATGCGCGGCAAGAAACGAGGAAGCTTCCAGGAAGGTGCAGGAGGGGCATTTTGGTAAATGCGCAAGGCTGCACAAAAGGAAGCGAATTGGGTTGAGAAAGAATGAGCATAATGGATTTTTATTAGAAAATGATCCATTAGTGGAGAGTAGGTGTGACCTAATGGATAAAATGTGTGTAAACCCATTAGTAGAGAGTTGGTGTGACCTAATGGGTAAAGTGCTTGTAAACCCATTAGTGGAGGCCATAAATAGAGGTGCTCTCTAGGTGGAGAAGTGCACTTGAGATAGAGAGAGATATGGGTGTGAGTGTTAGGGTTTCCTAATACTTGTGCTCTAAGAGAGAAGGTTTTAGGGGTTCATTTTCATGTGAAAATCTGGTTCATGGTTGTCTCTATGGGTGTTGTGTTGCCTAGGATATGAGATGACAAACCCTTTGTATTCATTTCTCTATTATTAATCCGGGATATCTCTCTTCCTCTTTTGAAATCTTATGCTAATGTTGTTATTGCTATTTTCTTTTGTGTTTTATTTCTTGTCAAGTAGCTGTAAGTTTTTGGTATGCTCTATGATGGGAGATTATCTCAAAGTATGATGACTGGTTTATACCCAAGAGCATTCTTGAGATTTTGAAAAGGACAATTGCTTGATTCTTGGGCCAGTTTGGTGCAGCAAGAAAATCCTATCTTCTTCTGGTTTTTGGTTCAGCACTAGTTAATATTGTAGGAACCAAAATATCTCAGCCAAAAAATTGCTCCCTGCAAGTCTTATATGGGGTGTAGATCAATAGACTTGAGGAGAACAGCAACCACTCATTATCTTCCCTAATTTTTTATTCTGCTGTTCGGATGGGTCTTTTTCAGCAATGAATGCGTGTGTTAGTGCAGTCTGCAGTTTTCCAGCAGCAAACAGATTTCGACTGGGAATTATTTTGTGCTGCTCGGCAACTATAGTTCTTGCTGGTTTGGTTTACTGCAGGGTACAACTATTTTGTTTTCGTAAGCAGAGAGAACTCTTTTCGGTTTGGCTGTTTTCAGGTTAGTCAGTTCCTATCGGCAGCTTTTTATTCTTCTCTGGTTAATTTGCAATATCTGCCTTACTGTAATCTCTGTCCATGTTGCTTACAGTTGCTGTGTTTATGGAGTTTCCTTTTATGTTTAATTTGCTACCAAAGTTTCCTCTACGGTATCAAATTTCTTTATCTCCTATCAAACTCTCAGTGTAATTCTCAGCAGTAGTTTGTGTTGTTTGCTTTCGGGTGAAGAGAGAGAGGTGCATCTGTTGTTTCGCTTTGCACATGTGCCTTGACAACCGCTGCATTCGGTTTTCTGCTGATCCATCCAGTCTTGTGATTGTTTTATTTGCGCAGTAGTAGTTGTGCTCGGTTCTCTGCAGTGATCTTTTTCAGTTGTTGGTTTCGATTTGGGCTCCTAATCTTTTTCAGCAACACACCTTTTGGGTGCTAGTTGCTGCTCTATTCCTATTGGTCAGCTGCCTGTACTTCTTCTAGATTAAAGTTTTAATTACAAGTCTGCAGTCTTGGTCTCCTCCTTTTTCAGTTTTTGTCTCGGTTCCATTATCAGCCCTCTGTATCTCGGTTTGGCTGTTCATCAGATGCAATGTTCCGGTTCACTCGCAGATTTGTCGCTTTGGTTCAGATTAGTAGACAAAGACTCAGCGATTTTCAAAGAAAGCTCGATGTTCGGTTCTTCCTGTTGGCCGATCAACTATCCTCTGTTGTGATTTGCTTTTCTGTTGGTTAAACAAGTTTTTTTATTTTGCTTTGTTAGTAAACACTTTTTGGGAAGCTTTAGCTCAGTTTCTACAGAAAAAGAACCGAGGCTTTTGGCCAGGTTAGATTGAGGAGCTGCCTTTTAAAAGAAATTGGTTGGTCATTCTTGTAGGTTCCAGTCTTTGTTATCGGCAAAAATATTTATTCTGCTGCTTTATAGTTTCTTCAAACATGTGTGTTCTAGCTCTTTTGTCAATTGAATTTTTCTTTATAGTGAGCTTTACTTCATTTCTTCATAGCTTCTAATAGCTATCGGAGAGGAAGTTTTGTAAGATTTGTGTGCGAACTTCGGGGACGATTTTAAAAGGAACCATTCACCCCCCTCTATTTCCATTTCCGATCCTTCAATTGGTATCAGAGTCGGTTAGCTCTTTTCAATAGATCTTAACCGGTCTCAAGAGCCATGGCAATGGACAAGTATTCGACCAAGCCGCCCGTTTTTGATGGCATTGATTACCTCTTCTGGAAGAGCCGAATGGAGACATACATCCAGGCCCAGGTGTACGCCATCTGGCGCAAGGTCAAGATCCGGTTTGTTGTTCCTGCCGATGAGAACATCAATGCCGGGAATATGGCTGATGTTGAGGCAAATGCAAAGGCAAGGAACATCATCATCCAGGGCCTGAGTCGTAGTGAGTTTGATCGCAAATCTCATCTTGCGTCCGCTTTCGATATTTGGGAGACCCTCGATGCTTACCATGAGGGCACCACCCAAATAAAGACAGAACGACAGGACCAGTTCAAGCGAGAGTATAACAAGTTTGAAATGCTCGCTGGCGAGTCCCTTGATGAGTGTTTTGCGCGTTTTCACAAGATTCTGAGCAACCTCCGACTCGGATAACGCTCGACAGATACTCACTGCACTCGATCTGCGTGTTTGGGAGATGAAAGTGACTACAATCAAGGACACCACGGACCTCTCGACTTTGACTCTTGATGCGCTGTACTCGCGTCTCAAGACTCACGAGATTGACATTGTCTCTCGCAAGTCGAAGTCACAGTCGATAGCCCTAGTCATCGATCCCGCCCGCTTCGATTTTTAAATGCGATTCATTGTGTAGTTTCTCCCTTGCTGCTCTCTATGATGTAACTGATGATCAGTTAGAGCAGCTCGAGGATGAGCAACTAGCCCTCCTAGCTTGGAAGTTTTCCCATGCTTACAAGAGGAGAAGGGACAGAAAGAGGGGATGACCTGTCATTTGCTTCGAGTGTGGTGGCCCCAACCACATTCGGGCAAATTGCCCCAAGCTAGAGAAGGGCAAAGCTGACTTCGGCGGTTCGAACAAGAACGACTACACCGACAAGAACCGCAACAAGAAGCCTCCAGCGCATCCACAAGGCAAGAAGAAGTTCCGCGACTTCGGAAAGGCCAAGAAGCTCTTCCACCGCGTCCTCGCCGCGTTCGACGACCTCGACCTCAGTGAGGTGGAGGGATGGAGCGACGACGACGGGACGGGTGACCAAGACCCCAAGAGCGGCGATGACTTCTCCGGCATGTGCTTCATGGCCCTCGAGGGTGAAGTGAGCGACAGCGAGCTGTACTCCGACTCGGACGAGGTATGCCTCACCTACGCCCAGCTCAATCATGCTTTTCTTAAGTTAGGTGGTTTTCATGCTAGAGCTAAGGCTAGGTGTACTGAGTTAGAGAATGAAGTAGATAGACTATCACGGGAGCTTACTTCACTTATATCTGCTCCCTCCCATGATGAGTGTGATACATGCTGTGCTTTGTTGGGTGATATGGAGAAATTAAGGACCTCGCATGATAGTTTGTCCTCTGAGCTTGATATTGTTAAAGTGGAGAATGCTAGTCTGCTTGCCGAGTTAGAACTGAGTAGGATGGCTGTTATCTTACTTACTACTGATGAGACTACTTCTCCCACCTCATGTGAGGTTAAGGACATTGCTGCTAGAGGACCTTATGCCATGCTTCTTGATATGCCCGAGTCTTGTGAAAATTGCAATAACTTAAAAATGAACTTAAAAAAAGCAGATCATAAAATTTCTGAATTGCATGCTTCTTTGATTGAGCCGATTGCTTCATGTTTGAATTGTCCCAAATCAACTACTGAACTTGAATCTGTTTCAAAACAGTTTCAAGAAATGGTTGATTATAACAAGAAAATGGCTAAATATGCTTCTAAGGTCCCTGTTAGCTCACCATGCAAAAATTGTGATAAACTAAAATTTGACTTGATTGCTCTGGAAGAAAAATGTGTGAAGCTAACTAAAGATTTACTAGAAAAGCCACAATCTTGTTGTGATGTATGTGCTGGTGTGGGGGAGAAGCCCAAGGATAAGGTAGAGACGCCTAGCGACGTGGACCAAATGGCTAGCAGTAGGACTGTCCCTTCTGAGGCGACTGTGCATGTACATGCCATTCGTTCATCTGCTGTTAGTTCTTCTTCTACTTCCTTACCTTCTACTGTCTCTCCTTCCCCCTGCTCTTCTTGCACTTCTCTCTTTCAGGAGTGTCAGTATCTTATAAACACTCTCGAGAGATTTGTAGGAGGTAAGAAGAAGCTAAATCTTATTCTAGACCAATCTAAGATCTGCAGATTTAATCAGGGTCTAGGATATGATTTCTATGAGAACATGAGGAAGCATCCACCAGCCGTGCTCAGACCCATAGCACCAGGTGTGATCGAGACTGAGCCCAGGACTGAGAAAGTCCAATTTATGTCTGTGGGCTTTATCCAAGGGATTTCTGACAGCAAGGTGATTCCACCTGCAACTTCGGCCTCTCAGAAGGCGAAGTATCATTGCACCTTCTATCAGAAGGATGGACATACGATCGATCGATGCTTCAGACGTGCCAGGATCGCGCAGAGAGACCGTGTTGCAGCTCTTAGGCGTATTCAGGGTCAGCCCCAGACCTTGAGTGTATCTAAGACCAACACAAGGTCTAGGTTTGCTACTGTTGATGCTTTTGGGCAGCATCGAGGACTTGGTTTTTCTGGTTCTTCTGATTTTCGTTCTCGATTTGCCCTGGGTCATGATATCCGCCGTCCTAAGGGTAGATCTCGTTTCCATCGAGATAGCCACCCGCGGCAAGATCAGCATGTTGTTGGTACTCCGACTCGCTCTCCCATAGCAGTCGGACCCAATAACAGCTTCAGGTCTTCACTAAGACCATCTGCTTCTTTAAGTGACAGAGAGCGTAGGGTAGATAGAGGTCAGTCGTGTTTGACTACGTCGTCTGCTCAACGTGTTATTCAGTATTGGGTGACAAAATCACTGTTGATTTACCCCAGTACTAAGAGTTTACTCTCTGTTTGACTCAGGTTCGCCGGGCAGGGAAGGGAAATGTTTGGCTTGTAGACTCCGGTTGTTCTCTTTATATGACCGGATACTCCTGTTGGTTTTCTTCCCTTGCCCGTGCTCCAGGTGATGAGACGATCACCTTCGGAGATGCTTCATCTGGGCGCGTCATCGCCAAAGGTACAGTGCGCATTAATGATTCCTTCATTTTGAAAGATGTGGCCTTGGTTAGTAAGCTGCAGTATAATTTGCTTTCCATTTCTCAGCTTACCGATGACGACTTTGAGGGGAGCTTTAAGAAAAATAATTGCAAAATTCTTGATTCTTCAGGTAGTCTGGTTTGCGGGATTTCTCGTTTTGGAAGGATCTTTCGTGCTGATTTTTCTGAGTCTTCTGGTGATCCTCTTAGGTGTTTAGTTGCTTCTGAGTCCCGCGACCTTTCTTTCTAGCATAGGAGACTTGGTCATATTGGATTTGACCATTTCACCCGAGTTAACGGCCACGATCTCATTCGTGGTCTGCCGAAGCTCAAGATGGTCAAAGATCTTGTCTGCACTCCTTGCCGGCACGGTAAGATGGTTGCCACTTCCCATCCTCCGGTCACAGTCACGATGACCGATGCACCGGGACAGCTGCTCCACATGGACACAGTTGGACCAGCTAGAGTGCAGTCAGCAGGACGAAAATGGTATGTTCTTGTCGTAGTCGATGACTTATCGAGGTACTCTTGGGTATTTTTCTTAGCCTCGAAGGATGAGATATTTACCCACTTTTGGGGTCTTTTTAGTAGGCTTTCTGTTGAGCTCCCGGGTGCCTTACGAACGATCCGCAGTGACAATGACACGGAGTTCAAGAATTTCTACTTTGAGAGGTTTTGCGATGAGACAGGTGTAAAGCACCAGTTCTCTTCTCCATACGTCCCCCAGCAAAATGGCGTTGTGGAGAGGAAGAACCGTACCTTGGTTGAGATGGCCAGAACGATGCTCAATGAATACTCTACACCTAGGAAGTTTTGGGCTGAGGCGATTGCCACCGCGTGCCATGTTTCAAACAGAGTTTTTCTGATGGCACACTTGCATCGCACTTCTTATGAGTTGATATATGGGCGAAAGCCCAGCGTCTCGCATTTTTGCGTGTTTGGTTGCAAGTGTTTTATTCTGAAATCTGGGAACCTAGATAAGTTCGAGTCACGTTCTTGTGATGGGATTTTTCTGGATTACTCGACTTCTTCCCGGGCTTATAGGGTCTGGAACTGCGAGTCTAGCAAAATGGTAGAGACCTGCGAGGTGACCTTCGATGAGGCCAGTCCGGGGAGTAGGCCCGATATCTCAGGTTCAGTAGAGCAGTCCAAACCCATCTTTGTGGATGATAAGGAGGATGACGATGAGAGTTGTCTACCCGATCCAGTTTCTCCTCCCCTTGAGGTACCTGCTTCTTCCACCGCATCTCAAGGAGATTATCCCATTCCTTCCGTATCCTCAGGAGCTAGTGGCTCTGTTCCTACCTTATCAGCTCATGAGGTAGAGGCCACTACGTCTTCTCATCCAGGACCTCCCCATCATATCCAGAAAGCTCATCCTTCAGAGCAGATAATTAGAAATCTCTTTGAACGCATTACACGCTCAAAGTCTAGCACGTCTCACTTCTGTCTCCACTCTGCCTTTGTTGCCTCATTTGAGCCCAAGGATGTTTGTCATGCTCTTTCTGATGAATCTTGGGTCAATGCCATGCATGAGCCCCCGCGAGGTCACAATGTTATTGGGACTAAGTGGGTGTTCAAGAACAAGCAGAGCGAGGATGGAGTGGTTATTTGAAACAAGGCTAGACTGGTAGCTCAGGGGTTCTCCCAAGTTGAGGGTCTAGATTTCAAGGAGACCTTTGCCCCTGTAGCCAAACTTGAAGCCATTAGAATCCTACTTGTCTTTGCAGCTTCTAAGGGATTCAAGCTTTACCAGATGGACGTCAAGAGTGCCTTTCTCAATGGCTTTATTGAGGAGGAGGTCTACGTCTGACAGCCTCCTGGTTTCGAAAACCCCAAATATCCAAACCATGTCTTCAAGCTTTCCAAAGATTTGTATGGACTTAAGCAAGCTCTCAGAGCTTGATATGACAGGCTTAAGTTCTACTTGTTAAGTCATGGTTTTGAGATGGGTAAAGTAGACAAGACCCTGTTCATTTGCCGGCATGGTACTGATCTTCTGCTCATTCAAATTTATGTGGATGACATCATCTTTGGTGGTTCCTCACATGCTCTCGTTTCTCAGTTTTTCGATGTCATGAGCTCGGAGTTTGATATGAGTATGATGGGCGAGTTGAGCTTCTTTCTTGGCTTCCAGATCAAGCAGACTCGGGAGGGTGCCTTCTTGCATCAAGGTAAGTACACTCGAGACCTCCTGAAGCGCTTTGACATGAATGATGGTAAGCCAGTATCTACTCCGATGGCGACAACGACTTCACTTGATCCAGATGAGGATGGCGAGCCAGTTGATCAGAAGGAGTTCAAAAGCATGATCGGGTCCCTCTTGTACCTCACTGCCTCGAGACCGGACATACACTTCTCTGTATGTCTGTGTGCTCGATTTTAGGCTTCTCCTCGCGTATCTCATCGTCAAGCGGTGAAGCGCATCTTTCGGTACCTTCGAGCTACCATTGACTATGGTATCTGGTACTCTTCGTCTTCCTGTCTTTCCCTTAGAGTCTACTCCGATGCAGACTTTGCTGGTTGTAGGATAGACAGGAAGAGCACTTCTGGCACCTGCCAATTCATTGGCACTTCTCTTGTTTCTTGGTCTTCTAGGAAGCAGTCCGGTGTTGCGATCCACCGCAAAGGTCGAGTACGTTGTCGCCGCTAGTTGTCGCGATCGGTACTTTGGATGGCTTCGACCCTGCGGGACTTTGGGTTAGTTATAAACAGTGTTCCACTCTTTTGTGATAACACTTCTGCTATTAATATTGCTAAGAACCCAATGCAACACTCTCGGACCAAGCACATTGACATCAGGTTTCACTTTCTTAGAGACCATGTGGAGAAGGGTGATATAGTGCTCCAGTTTGTGGAGAGTGACCACCAGTTGGTTGATATCTTTACCAAGCCATTGGATAGCTCTAGGTTTTCAGCTCTGCGGGGAGAGCTTGGGGTGGTTTGTCCTTATGGACTGTTGTGAGGGGGAGCTTTATATTTTACTGCTTTTATTATATTGATTATGCTCTTACTCCTTTCTGTTGCATAGCATTCGGGGTACATTAGGGTTAGTCCTTCTAGCATAGGTTAGAGTGGTCTTCTTATCTAGTTGCTTAGACTTATGCTCTTATCTTGTGATTCTAGGATGCTGCTTATTAGCTGTCTCTCTTCTCATTAGGTTGAGTTTACTCACTTCTTATAGGTCTAGCGAGGGTTGGGCCACCTTTGAGTAGACAGTGAACGTGTTTACTCCCTAGTGTGTTAGACGACCAGTTGATAGTCCTAGAGTCATATGGGGTAGTTGAGAGTCAGTTTGAGCCATAGTATCCTCTATATCTTGTCTATGCTTTAAGGACTGCCTTTTCTGATTTATTTGCCAGCTTTTCGTTTTATTGCTTTGGTTCAGGGGGAGTTCTTTTGGATATGCTAGAATTTAATATTGACATAACTCAACTTGAACCAAAAATGCATCTCATGTTGAGGGGGAGCTGGATTTTATTGCATTTCAGTTTGCATTGTAATATAACTACATGGAGCCTTGATTATTATTCTTTTATGACTTGTTTAAAATGAATTACATCTTGCCATGATCTGTGCTTAATTGCTGGATTTATCATGACTTTATATGTGTAGTCTAGTCTTTACCATGATAAGTTTCTTAAAAATGCTTAACTTGAATTAATTCATGTCTTGGTAGTTCTTGAGCCTAGTCTATCTTTAGTTATCCTTTTATGATTCATGCCATGTCAAATAGGCTGAGTTGAGTCTTGAATCTCTATTGAGTTTTAGATTGAACTATGCTAGTTCCTTTATGAAGCATGAATTATTTTAACTCCTTGGTCTAAAACTCAATTTAAGCAAAAGCAAAAAGATCTCTTTTGTGCGAAAAAACTGATCTCACCAATTCTTTCTTCTGAGACTGCTTGCCATTGCACTAGGCATGAACTTAGGGGGAGTTTTGGATGACCAAGATCACTTCCTTAAGCTTATTGCTTGGAGTGGTCGCATGAGGCTTGAGATCTAGTACATGGCTAAAAAAATAAATCTATGAAAATGGTTGAAGCTTAGGAGGTAGTTGTGAATGGCTCCTAGTCCAGGACTTACTTTATTAAGATAAAACCAAAAATGATTTTTCGCAAAAATCATTTGTGCTAAATTTGCTTATTCACAAAAAGACCAAGTACTTAAAAAAAGAACTGGTAGCCCTCTAAACCGGCTCAATATTAGTTTCTTGATTTCACTTAGATTATTTGACATGGCTTGCATCATCCTTGGATACCTTTAGCTAGACTAAAATCATGTTTGACTCGACATGCTAAGAAATTAGATCAATTTTCAGATTATGATTTATTTGGTTTAGCTAGTCTATACATGAATCATCATGATCTTGATAGCATTCTTATGAATTATGGCTTGGTGTAATATTCGAAAAATCATTAAGGATAATATTCATGGCTCCGAATGCTTAAAATAAATAACACACAGTCATTTCATTCTCTCATGAATTTTGATGATTTTATTGCCAAAAGGGGGAGAAGTTTGGAGAAAAAGCCTTCTGGAGCTTCGCAGAAAAATTTGCTCTTTCAGTTTCTGCTCCAGTTTTCTCGTTTGTCGATATAGTCTTAGTTACCTTGATTTTCTTTTAGACCATATTTGACTCTCAAACTCAACTTTATGTTTTTTCTGTGTTTGTCAATATACTCATCAAAGGGGAGATTGAGAGACCATGTGGAGGTAACCCCGGTTGTGTGATGAGTAATTGACACGTGTCCTACAAAGTCTGAGTTTGTTCCGGGTATTTTTTTTTTGCTAATTACTGATGCGGATATTTAATTATATCATTTTGTGCGGTGCTATGTAATGTGCTTTCTTATCGGTGATGACTGCAGGACTTTGAGGCAGAGTCGTGGCGAGACATGGGTGACCGGACTAGGCACAGACGGTGCTGAGGTCAGATCGGTCGGGATGTGTCGAAGATGGCGAGGACTCGAAGTGGCTGCGAGGCGTGCGCGGTAAGAAACGAGAAAGCTTCTAGGAAGGTGCAGGAGGGGCATTTTGGTAAATACGCAAGGCTGCACAAAAGGAAGCGAATTGGGTTGAGAAAGAATGAGCATAATGGATGTTTATTAGAAAATGATCCATTAGTGAAGAGTAGGTGTGACCTAATGGGTAAAATGTGTGTAAACCTATTAGTGAAGAGTTGGTGTGACCTAATGGGTAAAGTGTTTGTAAACCCATTAGTGGAGGCTATAAATAGAGATGCTCTCTAGGTGAAGAAATGCACTTGAGATAGAGAGAAAGAGATATGGGTGTGAGTGTTAGGGTTTTCTAATACTTGTGCTCTAAGAGAGAAGGTTTTAGGGGTTCATTTTCATGTGAAAATCTGGTTCATGGTTGTCTCTATGGGTGTTGTGTTGCCCAGGATATGAGATGACAAACCCTTTGTATTCATTTCTCTATTATTAATCCGGAGTATCTCTCTTCCTCTTTTGAAATCTTATGCTAATGTTGTTATTGCTATTTTCTTTTGTGTTTTATTTCTTGTCAAGTAGCTGTAAGTTTTTGGTATGCTCTATGATGGGAGATTATCTCAAAGTATGATGACTGGTTTATACCCAAGAGCATTCTTGAGATTTTGAAAAGGAAATTGTTTGATTCTTGGTCCAGTTTGGTGCAGCAAGAAAATCCTATGTTCTTCTGGTTTTTGGTTCAGCACTAGTTAATATTGTAGGAACCAAAATATCTCAGCCGAAAAATTGCTCCCTGCAAGTCTTATATGGGGTGTAGATCAATAGACTTGAGGAGAACAGCAACCACTCATTATCTTCCTTGATTTTTTATTGTGCTGTTCGGATGGGTCTTTTTCAGCAATGAATGCGTGTGTTAGTGCGATCATAGCTTTTCCAAAGAGCAAATAGATTTCGACTGGGAATTATTTTGTGCTGCTCGGCAACTATAGTTCTTGCTGGTTTGGTTTACTGCAGGGTACAACTATTTTGTTTTCGTAAGTAGAGAGAACTCTTTTCGGTTTGGCTGTTTTCAGGTTAGTCAGTTCCTGTCGGCAGCTTTTTATTCTTCTCTGGTTAATTTGCAATATCTGCCTTGCTGTAATCTCTGTCCATGTTGCTTACAGTTGCTGTGTTTATGGAGTTTCCTTTTTATGTTTCGGCTGCTACCAGGTTCCTCTCGGCTGTCTGAAATTTCTTTATCTCCTGTCAAACTCTCAGTGTAATTCTCAGCAGTAGTTTGTGTTGTTTGCTTTCGGGTGAAGAGAGAGAGGTGCATCTGTTCGGTCGCTTTGCACTGTGCCTTGGACAACTTTGATTCGGTTTCTGCAGATCCATCCAGTCTTGTGATTGTTTTTCGCCGCAGTAGTAGTTGTGCTCGGTTCTCTGCAGTGATCTTTTTCAGTTGTTGGTTTCGATTTGGGCTCCTAATCTTTTTCAGCAACACACCTTTTGGGTGCTAGTTGCTGCTCTATTCCTATTGGTCAGCAGCCTGTACTTCTTCTAGATTAAAGTTTTAATTACAAGTCTGCAGTCTTGGTCTCCTCCTTTTTCAGTTTTTGTCTCGGTTCCATTATCAGCCCTCTGTATCTCGGTTTGGCTGTTCATCAGATGCAATGTTCCGGTTCACTGCAGTTTGCTGTTTCGGTTCAGATTAGTAGACAGCAGCTCAGCAGTTTTCAGCAAAGCTCAGTGTTCGGTTCTTCCTGTTGGCCGATCAACTATCCTCTGTTGTGATTTGCTTTTCTGTTGGTTAAACAAGTTTTTTTATTTTGCTTTGTTAGTAAACACTTTTTGGGAAGCTTTAGCTCAGTTTCTACAGAAAAAGAACCGAGGCTTTTGGCCAGGTTAGATTGAGGAGCTGCCTTTTAAAAGAAATTGGTTGGTCATTCTTGTAGGTTCCAGTCTTTGTTATCGGCAAAAATATTTATTCTGCTGCTTTATAGTTTCTTCAAACATGTGTGTTCTAGCTCTTTTGTCAATTGAATTTTTCTTTATAGTGAGCTTTACTTCATTTCTTCATAGCTTCTAATAGCTATCGGAGAGGAAGTTTTGTAAGATTTGTGTGCGAACTTCGGGGACGATTTTAAAAGGCACCATTCACCCCCTCCTCTGTTGCCATTTCCGATCCTTCATGACGATTACTAGTTCTCATGCAGAGATCGAATGATCGAGTGCCAAACGTGCGGTAGAGAAGTAGCTTGGGTAGGATTTGTGTCGAGACCTGAATATGCAAATCCGGACTCTCTGTGTATTCTGCACTAGTCCCAGGATCATGCTAGTGCACACAGTCAAACATAGATGTCATCACAACCATATACACGATACGAATAAAGGAAAAGCTCAAATATCAATAAATCTCAAAAGGTACGACCTTATGGTCAAGCTTAAAATAGACTAGCCCGAATGGCTTAACAAAAACTAGTAGCGGAAATACAAATTAAAGCGTAGTGGCCAATCGACAAGCCCACAGGCTATCGAGTGGAGAACGAAACCTAATCCGCGTAGTCGTCGAAGTACTCTCCTTCTGGAACCTCCTGTTGGTAATACTCCTCTTCCTCAACTGAGGAACATTGGGCATAAAGCCGTGAGTACATTGGTACTCAGCAAGTCGTTTGTAACAAATGAATGCAATATAGTATGCAAGGCTTACCAAAGGATGGCTGAAAGGTTAGTTTGCATAAAATGACATTTGAAATACAATAAATAGATTGAAGGTGAACTTTAAGTAAAACAGTAATAAATAATTAATCAATGGAATAGATATAACCACTTGCGGACCTCCCATCCACAAGCTAAACCAACCGCTTATGGACCTCCCATTCATAAGCTAAACCATCAGTGAATTAACCATCCACTGTCCAACCATAATCCATCAGTTTTCACAAATAACTAGCCCTCGTGTGAAATCATCGAGCATTGTCCATAACCGAGGATGCGGCTATTTGAATAGTTTTACGCTCTGCAGAGGTTGCACAACTGTACCCACACGATGTGATTAGCCCCGGCCGAAGGTAACCACAACAAGGCCTTTACAAAGTTCAGTTACAACTCAATCCGCCCGCTAGGGTTTCGCATCACACCCCCCTTGCACCACATGGAAATCACCAACTATGTTCATCTCAATGGCAAGATTAAAGTTGAAACATCCCAAATTAATCAGCCAGCTCCGTCCCATACTAGACATGTGGTTTGCACGGTAAAACTCAGATCAATGGCGCACAAAGTTAAGTCCTTAAGTCTACCCGGGCGAGACTACCTCATCCCTCGAAGTGCTCCAATACTTCCCCCTTTACTGCACGATCACTCGCCCGAGTGAAAACCAATTTGTATAACCACCGTCGATGACGCACCAACGTCATGGCACAAATTTTGATACTGTGGCACCAACCACGATCTGCTGTGGCTCCAACCACGGTTCAATATCTCGTTAAGTCAAATTAATTATTCACATATGATGATAAACCCAATCGTAACTATAAGCAAAGCTAAGCATTCTATCGTATCAACCCATGTGACAAATAACCTAGCATCACTAGTATGTTTTCCAACCTATGGTGATAATGGTATCATGGCATTCCAAATTATCAAGGAGGGATGAATTCAATTGGGACGATAATTACCAATACAAGGGCTTGAATAAAAGTAGCGATGCAATGTAATTTAAAACAAAATAATTAAATAATAGATTGTAAACTGGGTTCAACATGATCAAAGGACACGACTTACCTTAGTTATGCTCAGCGAGGTACTCTTGGTCTTCGGGCGTAGATCCTGCTCCTCCGGAATCCGAATCTAACGAGAGAGAAAACGAGTAAAACAAGAAAAATACATAAAATAATAAGCAAATGAACTCCAAAAATCATGAAACCAGAACCAAAAGCTAGAGCTCAATTTTAGATGAATTTAGAAAAAAGAACGGGGTCAATCGGAGCTAGGACGGAGGAGAACGGGCTCTCGAAAAATAAACCCTAAAGAAAATCGGAAAAATTAGAAAAAAGTTACTGTGCTGTAAACCCGGTCCACGGGAGGCTCGGTCTACGGTAGACCCGGTGCACAGAATAGTGCACGCGGGAGAGGGGGTGCTGACGCGGTGGGGCTGGGCTGACGTGGCAGCTGCTGATGCTGCCACATGGCTAGGGCTGACGTGGCCTGCTAACGTGGCTGCCACGTGGCTCAGGCGGCGTATTTTGGCTGACGTGGCTGCCACGTGTCATGCCACGTTGCCCTAGGGCTGACGTGGAGTGCCACGTGGGTAGGGCTTACGTGGCTCGGTGCGGGCGCGGCGACGGCGGCGGGATCGGACGGCTTAGAAGGCGACACGTGGGCGCATCTAGGCCGGAGGTTTGGATCTGGAACGGGCAGCTGAGATCGGGTGGCGCGGAGGCGGGAGTCGGCCGATGGCCGACGCGTGTCTGGAGCGCTGCACGAAGCGTCGTGCGGACGCGGCGCGAGCGCGGGTGCGGCGCGGGGACCGAGGGCTGGTGCGCGGTCGCGTCCGGCGAAGCGAGCAGCACGGCGGGTTCTGGCGAGGCGCGCGCGGGGCGTGCGAGTGCGACGGCGGCGGGGTGGTCTCCGGCGACCATTGCGCACGGCGGAGGGTCCAGCGGGCGGCGGGGTTCTCACCGGCGACGAACGCGACGACGGCGGCGACCTTCGGCGACGGTCCGAGCAGCGGAGTGGCAAACGCGGAGTCCGGTGATTCCTTCTTCCCTTCTTCTTCTTCTTCTTCCTTCTTGTTTTTCTTCCTTTCTTTTTAGCCATGGCAGCCAAGGGGGGTGGTGGCCAAGGGGAGAGGGGGTGGCGGCTAGGGTTTGAGGGGGAATAAAAGGGGAAGGGGTGGGTGGGCCTGGTGGGCTGCTCTAGGCCCAAATGTGGGAGGCATGCCTCCCTCTAAAAATAGCCCACAATATTTTTTTAATAATAATAATATTGTTATTATTTTTTTATCTTTGGACAATTATCGTCTCCCGTGATTCACCGAAAACGAAGAATTTCGCGAATCCGCTAAATATTCCCAGGGACGCCAGAAAGATGTTCAGGGCATTACAGCCCCCGTCAGCCTTGGCCTCTTGCACGCTCGCCTTGGCCTCGCCGGCACCGATCGTGGAGAAGATGGCAGGGGGTTGGGGGAGGAGGGGTCACCGGGGAAGGTCAAGGGAGGAGGGAGCGGCCGGGGGAGGAGAGGGAGGCGGCCGGGGGTGTCGGGGGAAGGCGCTGGGGGGAGGAGAGGGAGGTGATTGGGGGGTCGGGGTAGGCGGCCAGGAGGGGAGGGGACACTGCCTCGCCAGGGTGGGGGGAGGGGGAGAGGGAGGGGAAGGCCAAGAGGGGAGGGGGAGCCGCCGCGCCGGGGTAGGGGGAGGGGAGGGAGGCCGGGAGAGGAAGGGGCGGGCCGCCGGAGAAGAGGGCATCGGGGAGGGGAGGGGGCCAAACCATCGGAGGAAGGGGCGTCGGGGTGGAGAGGCGAAGGAGGCGCGAGATCAAGATAAAGAAGAGGGGACAAGGAAAAGGGGAATGAATGGGACGGGTGGGTAGAGGAAAAAAGAATGAGGAGAAAAGAAAAAGGGAAATGGGAGGAAAAAAATTAAAATTACAAACTAGATTTTGAAAATGCAGGTTAAGAGAATATTTCATAAAATGTGGCTAACACTGATTACCTTACGAAATTTTAGTAGCAAGTCAGCATGTTATTAAAAGCTGAATAGCATGTCATGAGTAGACCGAAAAGAGGGAATTAGAGACCACCAATTAAATAAATATATCACTATTAGATTATTCAAACGCCATTGTTCTGTCTAAAGGCGGACAGAATCAGTAACTCTATACACCACTTACACATATACTTTCCCTAGCACCTAGTAACTAAAGAAATTATACTCGCATGTATATAAATACAAAATATTGCTTAACACCTTAATACATCATAAATACATAATTTATTGGGCTATACTTTCACTAGTTCGATTATACATGTATGCGTATACATAGGAATTCCACTTTTCCCCCAAAACATTTACATGTCCATATTTTTACGCAACTAATTCAATTTTTACTAGGTTTTTAACGAGGAGGGCACGAGAGAAATGATGATGGTAGACGCCGCCTCTGTCGTCTATAGTTTATTACACATATACAGACAGAAGGTTCTTCTACTCTATTGGTTTGAGGTTTAACAGATATAATAGCAGTTCCAAACTTCAGGACCTTCCTAACAACAAGGCTAGCATATTATACACTTGCTATTTCCACTCTTTCTTTGGTAGACTCTTAGTATCTATACAAATATACAACATACAATACAGTTCTATTCCGTATATACCTACATTTGGCAAGCACACATGTATGCTACAAGACTAGTATATTATACGCATGTTGTTACTTTTCTCCTAAAATATTTACATGCCTATGTTTTTATGCAACTAGTTTAATTTTAACTAATTTTTAATGATGTGGGTACGAGAGAAAGGAATATGGCGGCCAATGCCACCTTCGTTGTGTACAGTTACTTCAGGCTAGTTTGGGCTGGCACGGCACGAACGTCGACACGACGGACTTTGGGTTGTGTTTGAGCCTGGCCGAAGGCAAGGTGGGCCAGTATGGCACGACACAACAGGGTGATTGGGCCGAGTCGGCATAGCACAAAGCAGCCCGAAGCACGATTGGCCTGGGCTGTACCGGCACGGCACGGCCCAACTCCTAGCTGTAGCCATCACTAGCTAGGATGTCGATCGAACGGTACACATTGATTCAATTATCAATGTGGCATAATGTGGGAGCTCGGTTTACACCCAACTATAGACACAAGAGCTAGCTTAAGATGGCCCAGGAGTCTATAACTAGTTTAATAAGAGAGATATGTACCTTAAGTTATATACAATCTGTAATAAATAAGCTTTTTAGGCAACAATTTGTTGTCCATTTAATCATGTGAAAAATTAAAGAGCAATACCAATATTTCTTAATTAGAAGAAGCTAGCTAGCTTAACTTTCTAACGTCCAACAAGACTTAGATCTAATGGATGTAAGTACCTGAAACGAACCAAAATTTTCAAAACATTGAAATTGCTTTGAATTTCGTTTGAATATGAAATCTTACCAAATTAGGAAGTTTTCTTGATTATGTCCTTTCCCTTTCTAGAACTCCTCCTCCTTCCTTGCCTTGGCGCCATTTGGCTTGATGCCTCTTCCCCTGTTTCCTTGGCCACGCGCTAGCCCGAGCGCATGCCAGATCATCAGTGCCATGCCTGTTGAACATGCACAGTGCCCTGCCACCTGGCTGACTAAGCATTAACTGGCCGTCACACCTCTAGCCACACTCCACCAACTCACCGCTGCCATTTCTATAGGTGCATGCTCAACGCACGCCAACACTTTAAACTGCCTCGCCAGCACAAGCGCCTGCACCAGTGAGACACCACCTCCATCGTGATGGCACCGCACCTGCCAGCGCTGCTGCCAACTTTGCCCAAGCCGCTTGACCACTAGCGCCACTGTCCACGCGTCGGCTTCGCTGTCTTTGCACTGGCTCCACCATCTTCAATGACCTTTAAAGCCGAGTGGAATCACTCCTTAGCTTACTTTGACACCTAGTCACAACCCCACGACCATTCCCTCCCAACTCCGACCAAGACTCACCACCACTACCAAGCCTCACTGGTTAGCCCCAAATTATAATTTCTCCTCTAGCCTCAATTTGGAGCCAATTCCTCATTACCTTAGCACCTCCCCGACACCACTAAGACAACACTGACCACACCGACTCCTAGTTGCCCATAAGCCGTTGGCACGTGCGCCATCGCCATCCATTCTCAGCCAACGTGGACAGCCATGTACAAGCCGAATTAGCCCAAGCCACCATTGCCCTTAGCTTTCATGTTCACTATAGATACTCAAATCACTTTGAGTCTGGCGGAAATCCCATCAGAGCATCACTGTGTTGTGCGCTAGGTCCGACGAGCCCCTTCCATCGCCAGCCTTCTCTGACGTGCCTCAGACCGCGCTTATGCCAAAAAATAAAACCCTTAGGTCCCGCTGATCCTCTTTGTGCCACCACTCACTGCCGGTAAACCTCACCGATGAGCAATTGCACCGCCATTCCCTTCCTCTACTTGGCACCCATGGCGCGATTTTTAGTTAAGCCGAGCTCCTTCTGTGCTTAATAGGATGAACCAGTGGGTTGATTGTGTTGGCCCAAGACGATTAAAAGTCCAATGAACTAAATGGGGCAATCCCAGTCTATTACTATTCATGGCCTGAGCCTAGCAATGTTCAGCCCTTTTAAAATCAACCCAAACCCATTACTGTTCATATGACTCGATCCATTATAAATAGTATCAGCCTGTTTCTATTCACCCAACCTGTTACTGTTTATTCGACATTAAATATATTTATACCCATTTAGACCGTCTCAAGCCCGCTTAGCCTATTTTCAATTATGTTCGACCCAACAAAACTTATTTTGAATCCTATCTACCCAAACTCACATTCTTTTATATCTTTTTTGAATATTTTATTCCTAGCTTGCATTTTGCAAAGTAGAAACTCATTTTTATTCATTCTTTTGTGGTAGTTTTCGGATTCAACTAGTTGGCCAACGGAAAAGCTACCGGAGAAATTAAGGTGGATGGTGTAAGCCTAAAGCCTACAGAGAAATAATCAAATACTTTGGATAAAAATGCAAGTCACATGTCATTGATCATATTAATCCCATATTATTAAATTATTGTTACTTTTATTATTACTATTTGAGCACTCTTATTTACGTACAATAATAGTCTAGAATGATATGATGAATAGTTAAATCCTACCACCGAAAAGCCCAATTATATTTATGAAAGCCATATTCACCTTGACAACCATGATAATTAATCACTTTATAGTTAACTATTAGTAGATTGTACAACTAAAATGATACTAAAACTAATAAGAATATTTTGGCTTTATGCCGATAGATTTTAAGATGGTACTAGGGTAGATGTTATTTGGTAGGAAGCTACTAGATGGTTGGAGCCCACTACCCCACCCTAGGATTTGAGACTCTAGTTTGGATATGGTGGTGTGGTGCCAGTGTGCACAGGATATGTAAATGATAGCCACATAAGGACTAGACCCTTATGCTAAGTAAAAGACATAAAACTCGTTCAACTACAAGTTTGACTTGTCAACCTGGTCTAGTACACTACTCGATCCAATTGAATATCTATAGGAAGGATAGTTATCCCAACGTTTGGAGATAGCCTACGAAAAAGAGGTGGAATGAAAGTTGGGACTGATAAATCCACTTGCCATTTTTCACAATAATAGGTCCACTTAATGTGGGTCATGATTTCTGCTCTGGCCTATGGGTTCTTGAGAAAGTTGTATGGCCTCGAGCCTACCAGGTAGAAACTAGAATGGATAGAGTAGTAAATGGCCTTATTATCTCAACTCAGTCGCACAATAACATGTTGTGTATCTACAGCTTAACACTATAAGTTTAAAATATCTTGTGGGTAAAGTTGGATAACTCTATAGAGTATAATAAATGGTATTCGAATATGTCGTGCTCTCAGTTAGTAGAGTTGTGTTTCATGAGTGATTCCAGCAACAAGGCTTAAATATAATTTGGAGGATTTTAATATGAAAATTGTGGATGACAAATCCCTTGTTAATTAAGTACTATTTTATTATTTTAAATGCAAAGTTCTTTACCAGTAAACTTGTATCTATTCTTATCGTACTACAACTTATGACTCTCTCAATTTGATCTCCTTGCATAGAAGTTATATAGCCCTTCCATATGGCCTACTGAGTATCTAGTGTATTTAATCTTGTTTATTTTTGTTAGAACAGACACACGAAGAAGAAAGGATGCTTTAACTTTTCTTGCTAAGATTACAACTGCACTCAAGCGTACCTGTGGGATTTCTTTAGATTCTTCTGAATTGTAAGTTAAGTTTTGGATTTAAATACCTGCAAAACTGTTATAAGCAGGTATGATATTCTTTTTATCTGTAACTAAACTTATGACCAATCGTGAAAAACAGGACGGCACTATTCTTAAAAGTGGGTCGTTACAGTACCCATGTTAATGGAGCATCTCACGATCCAAGTAGTTGTCGTCCATGCTTGCACTGAATATATATACAGTGAGGATTTTATTTGTGCGGAATTTAGGATTTACACTATATGACGTGACTCCGGTTATTTATCTATATATCGGTGAGATTAAAGATATATTCTTTGTTTCAAGAGCTAAAAAATTCCATAATAATCATTTAATCAGGAAAAAGAAGAATTTTAGAAATTTCCGTATTAATCTATATAAAAAGTAAAGACCTTATACATCTATAAGATGGCCCACATATATTATAACGACAAGGATATTGTCAGAATATAATATGAATTGCATATGAATCACCAGTCGGGTTCACTCGTAGGTTTCCAAATCAACGTGTAATTGATGCGTCCGTAAAACGAGTTCTGTTTCTATACGGAGAAGTATAGGCTATTCACAAGAAAAAGTGGTAGCATCCAACAGGAGGAGGAGGAAGAGCAAGCACGCTGCTGCGTCCCGACTCCCGAGCATTTTCGACTGTAGCGCGCGCATCCGAGCGTCTCCGGCGCCGTCGTTGCCGCAGGGCTGCAACCAGTGCATCTTCCTCCAGGTTACACGCAATGCTGCGTCCACAGTGTTTTCAGCTGTAGCGGCCGTCGCTGCCGCGAGGCCACCAGTGCCTCTTCCTCCAAGTTTGAGTTGCGCGCGCAATGGAGGGCTTGGAAAGGTGGATTTTCGTCATGGCAACTGAGAAGTCTATTTGCTGTTTGGTGCAGATCAAACAAAGCACGACCTCATGTGGATGCTGGCGCGTACAAGCAGGCCGTATATGTCCAACAATACAAGGCTAGATTCGTGTTGAAGCTGGAAATCAAATTTGCATCGAGCTACATAACACTAGATTGGAACTCCAAAGTAGAGAGAATTAGCAACTATGCAAGATCAGCTAGCGACGAATGAAGTGGTTAAAAAAAAATCTGTACTACTTTCGCTCGGCCAATCTTGATATATCTGCTCATATTAGTAGTTAAGTTTTATATACGGAGGGAGTAGTTGACAAGAAGCTTAATAGGTGGGTTATTTTAGGTTGTGATTTATGGTTTTTGACTTAAAATTTTAAATTATGTCTGTTCACGAGAGAGATACTCGCGTGTGATTTTGACCGATATAGATAAAATCGGAACAATGTCTACTATAATCAATTTGTAGATCCCGCATTAAAAAGACACTCCATTTAAAAACTAGTTATTGTAAAAAAAAAAACCAAGCTATAAACCTAAAAAACTAGTTATTGTAAAAAAACCAAGCTATAAGCCTAAAAGGACAATGTGTCCGTAACTGAAGGATAGGTCCAAGGTATTATTGTGGTGAACAATCGACATTTAAGAGAAGTGTGAACTTGGTTTTTACAAATTTACCATTTTTCTAGATAGAGTATAGACCTGGAAATCTGACCAGCCAGAGGAGGTGGTCAGACCACCCACTGGGGACCGACCCCCTCTAGTGGTCTAACGGGTGGTGTCAGCAGTCAGACTAGCTAAGGAGCGGTCTGACTGGGTAGAGGTGTTGCTTTCGGCTAAACTAAGGATTTTTGGGAATTTTGGTCATGTGGTGATTTAGTTTGACCTAGGTTAGTGTACATGTATTACATGATGCATGTTTTAACTAATGTGAGTCAAGTTGTGAAGAATTTATGCCTAAAAATGATTTCTTGGTCTTTTGATGTGCAGAGTTGTTTAAAGTCAACTAATGTCAATGGCGAGAATTTGGGCTACACTCATGGTGGAGCTGAGGCATAGAACGATCAAAGATATCAGGTAAGATAGCTGAGCCAAGCATGGCATGAGAAAAGTAGAAAATATTGAAAGAAAGTTCAAATGATGGGTTACAATATGTGACTTAGTTGGTCCAACTAAGGCTTGGTCTGGTGGAATCAGAACGAAAGAGACTTGCTAACGTGTGGCAAGCTAGTGGTGCATCTACACATGGCAAACATGATAATTACTTGTAAGGGAAGATGAAGACCGGGTCAAGAAAGGGTATTTTAATAAGTTGACCAAAATACTATAAATTACCTTAGATAAAAAAGCATGATGCTTAAGCAGCGCTGGGAGAATGGTTTAGGTCAAAAGAAATTGAGAAGATCAAGGTGGATCAAAAGTTAAGGACTTAGTGGATTCGGGTTTATATGCTTTGAAAAAAGTGCATAGTGTAGTGTCTAAATAAAAACCGTGTTGCGTGGAGTTAACAGATTTTTTTATATGTGCTAAGTGGATAATATCCACTAAGATTAGATAGCTGCGGGTTGCCTAACTATTTAACGGGTTGTGATAAAGACTTGCTAGAAAATCATTTAACCATCCAACCTTGCTCATTAAAACCAAGTGTTTTAGGGTTAGGCTTTGAGAGGTGTAAGTGTTATGGTGTGTTGTCTTATCCTCTAGGTGAAGTCGTTGTAAAACTTTCATTCTCAAGTAGCAATATATCAATCTTATTCAGCTCTCATGGAATCCCCTTATGTTGATTGATTTGCTCTTGATCTTATTGGTTTTCATTCTTCTCTCTCCCCTTCTTGATTTTTTTGTGCCATGGATGTAAAGTGATTGAGATAATCTTGGAGATCAAGCCCCATTCATCTAAGCATCTGGTTTGCAAGTTCACGAAGTTGGCCAGTTTTATTGGTTTTGACCTATCCAAGTGATTTCTTAATGTAAGTATTTTTTTACTTTGATTCTTTTGGTGTTCTTGCTTGCTATGATATGTGCGAGTACATTCAAATCCATCTTAGCCATTATGTTTTTCTTAATTTTGGTGCAATCTTACTTGTTTCCAGGAAGGGTAAGAATTTTGTCATGGATTCTAGCAATACTTGGTCGGAATACGTTCTTGAGACTGCAAGCAAGGTGGGTGCAAAATTTTATTTCATTTGGCCTTACATATTTGGAGTTGCACCAAAAGTTGTATCTCTTCGGGCTACTTTCAGTTTCTGGAACAAGGAGACCAGTCAGACCTTCCTCCACCCGGTCCAACCACCAAGGTCGGTTAGACCAGCTTGTTGCTGGCGGTCTAACTGCCTGAAGCCTGAGTTTCTTTAGATTTTGATTTCTTAAGTGGTTTGTTTGCGGTTTTGGTGTTTGATACTAATCTTAATATCTCTATAGTTATGTCAGTGAAGGATCAGTGAATACTTGAAGAAATTTTTTTTGAAGGCACTATTCATCCCCGCTCTGTTGCCATACCGGTCCTATAAGTGGTATCAGATCCTGGTTAGCTATTTTCATAGATTTTAACCAATCTTAGGAACCATACCATCAGACAAGTATTTAACCAAGCTACCTATTTTCGATAGGTTGATTTTTCTTATTAAAAGGTTTGCATGCAATTCTACATTAAGGCTCAAGGGCACATAATTTGAATTTAGGTCAAGAATTTTTATATTGTGTAGGCCGATGATCAGGTTACACCAAATGTAGAGACAAATGGCAAGGCTTATAATTTTCTAATTCAAGAGCTTAGTTGATCTAAGTTTGAGCGAGTTATTCACTTAAGGCCTGATTATGAGATCTGAAAAACCTCCGCTGGCTACCATGAGAGCTCTACTGCGATTAAGGAAGTAAGATAGAACCAATTAAAGAAAGAATACTCAAAGATCGAACAAAAGCCTAATGAATCCTTGGATGAGTCATGGGGAAGATTCAATAAGATTATTTATGATCTTTGTGCGATTAGTTTGATATTTTTTTATTATGAGAATACACGCTAGATGCTGGGTGCACTTGATGTGATGATTTAGGGAATAAAAATCACTTATATCAATGACAACACTGTCATGGGTGTCTTTATCATAGATAAGCTCTACTCGAGGTTGAAGATATATGAGATTGACTTTATCTCGCGTCTCTCTAAGATAGAGTCGATGGCTCTTGTGGTTGACTCTTCTCAAAGCAGTTCTTCAAATTCTTTGGATTTTGGCTCTTCTAGATTCTTATTGTCAGCTTTGGACTCTTCGAGCGATAAATAGCTAGAGAAACTTTCTGAGGATGACTTAGCTCTCATATCCACAAAATTCATGAGAGCATACAACAAGATGAGGAACAAAATAAGGGGTGGCTCTATCACTTACTTTGAGTGTGGTGAACTAAACCACATCCAGGCCAAGTATCCTAAGCTGAAGAGTAAGGAGGAAAAGGACTTTTGAAGGTGTCCTCAAGCTCGTGACACAAAGTCTAAGAAACTCAATTACCACAAGTTCATCAACGGGGTGTTTGCCACTCTTGAGAACATCGATATGTGCGATATGGACTCAGGGATATAGGACGACAACGATGACTCCCACGACAAGAATAAGACCCAAAATTTCACCGATATATGCTTCATGGTCAAGGGTAGCAGCAATGTTGACTCCTCTGATGTTGAGCCCTATAGTGATCCTGACGAGGTAGGCCATTCCTCCAAAGAGATCAAACATGCTCTTGTTGCTACTGAACAAAAACTAAAAAAATAATCTAAAATGATTAAGAATCAAGACATTATGATTGATAACTTGAACCTAGAAGTTGTTAGGCTCGAATTCATGAATTCTGATGATAATTGTGAATCTTGTTTGTGCTTGCATGATCAAATGACTAATCTAAAATTGCTATTTCACCTTTTGTTAGTCAACATAAGGATGCTCTAGATGAACTATAATCTCTCAAATCTTATAATGATCATGATTGCTTAAATGATATTACCTTGGATATGATTCCTTTAGATGTTATTCTATCATCCTGCACAAATTGTGTTTTGCTTAAATTAAAATTGGATAGTGCTACTAAGAAATTGTTTGAATTTGATGCTTATCATATTTGCTCTCACTGTGAGGATAGCAAAATTAAAATGAAAAAAATGACTTAAATGCTTCTTTCTTGTAAGACTAAATCTTGTAAAAATTGTGCTACGCTCACAATTGAGATTAATGGTCTTAACAAGACACTTGAGATAAAATTAAAAAAAATACATGTCCATGATTGTATCTAAGAAAGTTATTAGTTCTATTTGTTGTGCATTTTGTGCTGAAATTAGAACTGATTTAGATGAGATGCATGAGGGTTTTAGAGTCAAATATAAGTAGTTGGATAGAGTTAGAAATTCATCGTATGTGTCTTATGGGGCTTTGAAAGTAGATGTAGTTGTTCATAAAGAGATATATACTAGGGCAATGAAAACCAATGAGTGTGCCACATATAAGAAAGATTACCTCAAAAAGACACTTGAGAGATTTTTTTAGTGGGAAAAAGAATCTCAACATGATAATTGACCAACCTAAGGTGTGTGTGTGTGTGTGTGTGTGTGCGAAGAAAAGAGGTCTAGGATTTAATTCTCCTGAGTATTCGAGAACCACCTGTCTAAGATTATGAGAGTAGTTAAGAGTGACAAGTTCGAGGTAAAACACCCTGAGCCATCCAAGACTATCTTTCAGTCAGCAAGTTTGGACTAAAACCCTTCTAGCAAGTTTGGTACTTCTATTTTAGCAGGTTAGACCCCTTAAAAGGTCAAGTATCATTGTATCTTTTGTAAGAAGAATGGTCACATTGTTGAGTTCTACTTTAGTAGAGTCAAGGTTGAGAGAAAAGAGATGATGAATGCTTTGAGATTCGTTAGAGTAGTTTCTTCACTTGTGAGTGTCTCTAGAGCCAAATAGCCTGTCTTTCCTTCTATACATAGGTCTAGATCTATAGATGACTTTTTTTAACTCCATTGGTGGTTCTAGGTAGCGCTTTGGTTTAGGATATTGAGAGGGCAGACCACGTGTTGCGTCTAGATGGGGGGTATCGGCATTTTTGTAGGCCGATTCGGAGAAGTCTAGGTGATTCTCGTGTGTATTTTCATGATTATGTTGCTAAACATTTTATTCCTGCTTCTACTGATATTCCTAGACTTCGTGTGGCTCAGTACAGGATTCCCAAGCTTTTCATAACTAACCCCAGTACTAAGGCATAGATGTTTCCTACTCATGCCCTATAGTTCCATTGAGCGAGGAAGGAATATGTGTGTCTTGTTGACTCTGAGTGTTCATGACACATGATCGATGATTCTCGATGGTTCTCCTCTCTCACTTATGCATCTGGCAATGAGTTGATCTCATTTGGGGATGTTTCTACTGGGATTGTGACAACAAAAGGCATAGTGTGTGTCAACAATAATTTTATGCTCAAGAACGTCACTTTGGTAAGTAAACTCGGGTATAATCTACTATTTATTTCTTAGAATCTCGATAAGGGTCTAGAAGTGAGATTCAAGAGTGGATATTATAGAGTTCTAGACTCATCGGATAAGTTTGTCTTTAAGATCTCTAGGTTTGAGAGGATCTTTAGTGATTCAGTATCTCTTCTATCTCTGATCTTATGTGTCTTCTGGTTTCTGACTCTCATCATCTATTGTTGTGGCATCGTATGCTTGGACATATAAGTTTCGATCATTTAACTAGAGTTGGTAGCAAGAATTTTATTGGAAGATTGCCTAGGCTTAAGAGTTCTAGACTTAGTATGCATACCCTGTAAATATGGTAAGATGGTTTCTGCTTCTCATCCACCTCTTACCTTAGTGATGATTGATGGCTCTAGATAGCTCTTGCACTTAGACATAGTTGGCCCTTCTAGAGTCTAGTCTACCAGACAGAAGTGGTATATGTTGTTCATTGTAGATGACTTCTCTTGGTATTCTTAGATGTATTTTCTAGTTTCCAAGGATGAGGCCTTTGCCTACTTTTGTGAGTTGGCCATTAGACTAGCAATTGACTTCCTAGGAGTCTTGAGAGCCATTAGAAGTAACAATGGCATAAAATTTAAGAAATCATTTTTTGCCACTTTCTGCATGAGAGAGGTTTAGAGTACCAGTTCTTCCCACCTAGAGTCCCCAAGCAAAATAGAGTTGTAGAGAAAAAGAATAAAACCTTTGTAGAGATAGCTAGAAGCATGTTAGATGAGCATAGCACCCTATGAGGTTTTGGGCTGAGAAGATTTCTACTTGTTATGTGTCCGATAGGGTTTTCTTGACATCATCCATAGGCAAAACTTCTTTTGAGCTTATATTTGGTCATAGACCTAGCGTCTCCTATTTTAAGATATTTCGTTGCAAGTGCTTTATTCTTAAACATGGCAACTTGGATAAATTTGAATCTAGATTTTATGATGATATTTTCCTTGGATATCCTTCTCATTCTTGTGGATTTTGTGTATTTAATTTGTATACTAACAAAATCGTTGAGACGGGTGAAGCCCCTTTTGATGAGGCTAGTTCTGGTATTAAACTCGATATTGTAGGTAGACAAGTACATAGTGATCAAGAGAGCATCTTCATCAACGATGATCCTGACTTAGAGGATGAGGACCCAATCCATCCTCTAGTCACTCCTAAGTTAGTTCAAGAGCATGCTTCCACTACTCTAACTTCAGCAGAGCAGCCTCCTTCCACCTTCACCGATGCTTCAAGTGACCCTACTTCTACCTCCATAGCCCATAAGGTAGAGGCTATGTTTGCACTAGGACATTCTTTTCATATTTATGATAACACCCTTAGGAACATTTGATTGGCGATCTCTATGAGTGAGTTACCTGTTCTAGATTTATCTCTCAAGATTCTCATGCACATTCTATTGTTGTTGCGTCTTTTTAACCTTGAGATATCACCTATGCTTTATCTGATTGCTCTTGGTTCTACCATGAATGAAGAGCTTGAAAACTTAAAAAAAATAAGTCTGGACTTTAGTTGAATCTCCTACTAATCATATGTAATTGGAACAAAATGGATTTTGAAAAATAAGCAAAGTGATGATGGGTTGGTAGTTTGCAATAAGGCTAGGCTTGTAGCTCAAGATTTTTTCTAGGTAGAAGGTTTAGACTTTGAAGAGACCTTTAAGCTAGATTAGAAGCCATTCGTATTTTACTAGCATTCGCATTGTTTAAGGGCTTTAGGTTTCTTAAATGGATGTCAAGAGTGATTTTTTAAATAGTTTCATAGAAGAAGAAGTCTATCCTTGACCATGTGTAAGCTCTTTAAAACCTTGTATATATTGAATCAAGACCCTAGTGTTTGGTATAATAGGCTTCAGAGTTTTCTACTTAAGAATAATTTTAAAATGGGAATGGTAGATAAAACCTTGTTCACTCTCAGACATTGCAATGACATCTTACTTATTCAGATTTATGTAGATGACATTATATTCGGTAGCTCTTCAAATGCTTTGGTGTCCAGATTTTTAGATTCTATGAACAGGGAATTCAAAATGAGTGTGATGAACGAGCTGACTTTCTTGCTTAGTCTTCAAGTTAAACAACTGAAAGAAGAGACCTTCATTCATTAAGACAAGTACACAAAGGACCTTCTCCAGTGCTTCGACATAGGAAGTAGCAATCCAATGTCTACTCCAATTGTCACTTCTACTGTGCTAGATCATGATGAGGATGTAGAGCTCGTAGATCAGAAGGAGTATCATAGCATGATCGGATCCCTTCTCTACCTCATGGCGCCGAGGTTGGACATATAATTTGTTGTATATCTGTGAGTTTGATTTCAGCCTTTCCCTTGTGCCTCACATCATCAAGCAGTGTGTCACATCTTTTGGTCTTTCAAGACACTTTTGAATTTGGGCTCTAGTTTTCTTTTGATTCTACACTCTCCATTCAGGCTATTTCTAATATTGATTTTGTGGCGGTGTAGAGTTGATAGGAAGAGTATTTCTAGTATTTGTCATTTCTTAGACACATCTCATATTTCCTGGTCATCTAGGAAGCAGTCCTCTATTGTACAGTATACTACTGAGGCGGAGTATGTAACAATTGCTAGTAGCTTTTCTTAGGTTCTCTAGATCTTATCTACTATGTGAGACTATGGGTTGGCTTTAGATAGTATTCCTCTCTTCTGTGACAATGCTAGTGCCATAAACATTGTTAAAAACCCAGTGCAACACTCTAGAATTGAGCACATTGATATTAGATATTATTTTCTTAAAGACCATGTAGAAACGATTAATGTTGTGCTTCACTTTATAGAGTCAGAGTGCCAAGTTATAGACATTTTCACTAAGATTCTTCAGTATTATCGTTTTACTTCTTTGCAAGGAGAGTTGGGGTTATTGGTCCTTTTGGCCTGTTTTGAGCTAGAGTTTATCTCTTTTGCATCCATTGTAACATAATGCATATTTAAATTGAGCAACTTACATCGTAAAATACTACATAGAGCTTTGACTATTATCTCTATGTGATATGATACCTTGTTTTACATTTTACCATGTCTTGTGCTAGTTTACTAGATTTACCATGTCTTTCTATGTGTTGGTTAACTTTTGTCATACTAGCTTTCTTAAATAAGAAAAACTTGAACTAATAATAACTTGTTGGATCTTGTGACTAGTTTATTTGGTATATAAGAAGCTTTTTGTGGAAACTTGATATTTTCAGTAGCTTCTCTCTATTTCTAGCTCATATGGTCATTTTTAGTCTTTGCTTCATTTGTGTGACCATTTTGAGTGTTTATTTGCAAAATTCCCTCTTTAATTCTAAAACCACCTTCTATTTGTATTTTTAGGAAATTGCCAAGGAGTTTATCAAGAGGGAGATTGAAGGACCATGTGTAACATCCCAAATTTGCGTTTTGCAAAAATTAATAAAAATCATTTCTCAGTTTGGTGAGTTTCAAAATTTCATTTATCGGAGTTCTTGATCTGAATTTTCTGGCGGCAAAATTTAATTAAGGTAAATAAAAGGTGAAAATCAAGACTTCAAAATCAAGTCCGACTTCTCAAATATTTATTTGGAGGTCCTAAATCAAAAATCTGAAAACAAGAGAAATTAAAGTCAAGGTTTAAGTTAAATTAAAATACTAAAATTGTCTCACCTACTGAACTTAACCAGATGTAATTTGCAAAGTTCTGAAAATCCCAAAAGAATTCTCTGGGCCCGGTCTCTTTCTTTCTTTCAGCCCTTCCGGCCCACCCGGGCTCCTTCTTTTCCTCCTGCCCGTTCTCCCCCTCGGCTCCATTCCCTGTGCCGCGCCGCCGCCAGGCTTCTTCGCCTCCCCTCTTCTTTCTTCGCCTCCCTCCACTCCCCATCTCGGCCCGCGCCTCCTCCCTTCTTCATTCTTGGTGCCCCCTCGCCGAACTAAGCCTGGGCTGCAGCTCCACTGGCACCTTCCCCAGCCCCTCGCCGGCCAGCTCTGCCCAGTCACCGGCCCGGCCCAGATCCCTACGCCGGCCATCCTATCCCGCCCCAGGATTTGCGACTCCCCGGTTTTCCGTCGTATTCATGCGCCTGCGCCTCACCTAGCTCCTCCTGTCGCGTCGCCGAGCTAGTACCTCTGCCCTCCTCGCTAGCCTGCGCCGACTTCGCCATGCATCAATGCTGTGCGTCGCGTCATCTTGGGCGAGCCAGCCACCACTGGTATTACTCCGCCCCAGCTACTACTTTCAATGTCTCCACCGGCCACCTTCCCTCCAGTGCCTTAAAGAAGCCGAGGCTCCCAGTATCTTCCCCGAGCCCTCACTCCTTTTCCTTCCAAACCGAAGCCTTGTTTTTCCCCTTTCTCTCCGGTTGCTCCACGGCCACCAGGTGATCTCCCCCGTCGCTGCCTCTCCGACCAATTACCGGCGTTCAGAGCTTCCCTGGGATGGCCTGAGCATGATCCAACCGTTGGCCGGGCCCCTCGACAGCCCACCTCAGCGCTTTCCCGGCCAAGCCACCGCCTCAGGTGAGGTCCACTGGTCACCCTCCAGCTCATGCTCACTCATTTTCTCCTTTTTCTTTCCCGTGATCGATGTTGCCCCGTAGCTCTACCAAGGCCGCCGTCCAGCGCCGCCGCCAGCTCCTTCGGCCCCATCGCACGCTGCGCCAGCTCGGGGAGTCCCTACAGCCGCCGACGCCAACGCTCCTCCCGCTGCCCCTCACTGGTGCCGCCGATCCCCAGCACCTCCTCTCTGTTCTCCCCGACCGAGCACCTCACTCCCACCTCTGCCTCACTCTTTCTCTCTGTTGGCATGACAGGTGGGCCCCATCGAGGCAGTACCTGACAAAAAGTGAATGCTTGTAATATTCCTTGCATGGTGAGCTTCTGAAATCCATCTCTAAAAATTATGCTATGCAGTCAATGGATGAATCTTGTGGGTTAAAAGATCCCCTTTTTGTATTAACACTGTGACTGTGAAATTAGTATGCTCCTAGCCATCAAATGCCAAATTATCCTTGTATGAGCATCTATTTAGATCAAAGACCTCATGGCTAATTTCCAAATGTCTAGTAATTAGCATAATCTTGCTAGTTATGAAGCCAATAAGTGGATTGTGCTTGTTAAAGAACTCCTTTTTGTAATAAAACTATGATTGTGGAATAATTATGCTCCTACCCCAAATATCAATTTATCCTTGTATAAAAATTGGTTTAGAACTAAGATTACATGGCCAATTCTTCAATTAATGGCATATCCTTGCTGTGTGAACATTAAAGGTTTATTTAAGCAAGAATAACAATGGATATTCTGAGCTGAGCATGCTAAGAAAGAGATTCTAGAATACTGTCAAGTAAGAACTTACTTGCTAGTTGCATAAGAATTCAATGAAAACACTTGTCATCCTAAATCGAGAATCACCGCTATCATTATTACCTCAATATCCTCAATTGCAAGTCCAAAGTTTTCAATGCTGAACCTACCAAAAACTCAAGCAATCTGCCTAAAACTCATCTCTGCCCTTCTCCTTGAATTTGATGATAAAGCTCAACAATCTACCCTCTGACACATAAAATGCTAACGCACAAATTGTTCATTTTCTAAAATCAATAAACCTTCCTTTCTATTGTAAATAAAATAATTGTAAATCCAGTTTTCAATATCAACTCTAAAGTACAAAGAGTCAGATATTCTTTTGGCTTAAGAGACTAGTAAACCTAAATAAAGAATTGCTACTCTCTACCTCAACTAAATTATTTTGGAGTAATTCCAATAATCACTCTAAGTCCACTTCTTGCAATATTAAAGCATAAATGTCATTCATTAAACTAACCCCCCTTGACTAAATATATGGCTAAAACATAACTTTGCATTCCAAATTTAATCTAATTACTTTTCCAGCAATTAGAATAATTAACCCTATGCAATCTTATCTCATTAAACCATAACCCATGTTTCCAGTAAATCATTCCATCATCCTCTTTAATAAGTTGTGAATTATTAACTTGCTCTTAGCCATAATTGAATAAATACTCCACTTCATCCTATCTCTAAGACCCTAAAATGCATGTATTCAAGTATCTAGCAATCTTTCTAAAAAGCACATAAGCCCAACTAACTTTTGGAACTTCCTTGATAAATATAAAATATTACAAAAGAAGTTTTAAAGGAAAAGATCAAGCCTTGTATCTTGAACCCTGCAGAAAAATCTTGCGGGTAATCCTTTATTTAAATTCTTCTGGTTTCGTAAAATTTTCCCTCACGGTAAAGCTATTTAATCAACTCTTTTCTATCAATTAAATCCATTCCAATCGCTCCCTCTCTACTTTCAAATTATAAACAACATTAAATAAATTCAATTAAATTAAATTAAGCCTTTGCCGTTGTTTGAATTTATTTGGTTTTCCATTTTGTTGCCGCGTAATTAGAAGCTGAAGTCTGAAGACAACAAGACCAAGCGGATTCGGGCTACAATGAAGATTCAATATTTATTGCGACTGACTGGTTAAGCGGGCTTTGAACTTAAAATCCAGACCGCGGTAAATAATCAAGGCAAGTCATCACTTTGATCATATTGATCCCACATTTTTAAAAAAATTACGTTCATTCAAATTATCAAGATGCATGCTTACTTGTTATGCAAATTATGTCAAATGTAAGGTAGATATTGCCCTTTATGCTACCAGTATTATTAATGTGACACCCTGTTTCCAGTTGATTCAACCAATCCTTGTCGCCCTAGATAATATTGCTATTAACATTAGCTAAGTCATATTTACTGCCAATTGAGTCCAGAGCTAGGGCATTCAATTGTCCGGCTTATCATTACTTCAAATATGTGAAATTGTTTTGGGCAGTCCTTGGATGTAGATGACTGATAGTTTTGGTACAGGTTATCTTATGCTTCTCAAAACCCTAAAACTTGCTTACCTGTCTGGGCGGATGGTAAGAGTGGTTGGTGGACGTAACATTGGGTTGAGGAAGCCCGTCTGGACAAATTAAGGACTTAATCCTGTATGACCTCTCCATGTAAAACAGTACAACCACAAGCTGGCAAAGTGTAGGCATGACTGAATAATTTGTACTCGCCAGTAAATGAATGCATTTCGGGGGAAAGCACGATTTTTCTCGCTGGACACAAAGCGTCCTGGAGATGGTCGTGTCACTGGACCGAGATGGGCGCAAGAGGGGGTCTAGCTGGCGCCAATGGCCTTCCTGTAGACGAAACCTTAGCGAGTGCATTCATTTACTAGATGCATTGTAAAGGTCATGTGATAATCTGGTTGATCTGCATGTCTAAGGAAACATACGGAATATAACAATTGGGTTATCTCTTGTGGGTAAAGTTGTGCAACTCTGCAGAGTCTAAAACTATTCGAATAGCCGAGCTCATGGTCAAGAGCAGACATAGGAACATCCTCAAGTTAGTTTTATTTCAAAAAACCTTTTCGGGCGGGATGAAAACTAAGTGGAGAGAGTTACTCTACTTTGTTGGATTTTTCTTGGAGAGATGTACTCCAGTGGTATTAGGGTGGATGTAGCCCAGTAATCAAAATTAGCATTGGCAGAGGTAACCATGCACTGTAAAGGTGGATGTAACCTGTGCTACTATTAATATTGCACTCTCTCTTTATAACTTGCATTTTGGTTAAAATTGCTAAGTCACACGAATTTTACCTATTGTATTGGAAATGTTGTTTTAGCAAACAAAATAACCTCAAGCCTTCTTTCACAGCCTTGTATGTAATAGTTATCAGCGTTGCATTTTGTGTGGTGGCTTGCTGAGTACAATTTGTACTCACTGTTGCTAATTACCCTCCAGTTAGTCAAGAACAGAAGAAGATGCCTTGCAATGTTTAAAAAGGGTCGGCAGAGCTGGTATTCCAGAAGGCCATGGACATAGGTCGCAAAACCCCAGTTGGCTGCCTGTGGGCAAGTCTTGTGGGTTCCACTTGTGTGAAGATTTTCCGCTACAGCATCCTCTGCTTTCTCAGCCTAATCGGCCTATGTAAGTTATTACTGTATTAATTATACTTTTGCTTAACATGTTTTTGATATACAGTGAGGTAACTGTGAGCACTGGCTACTGATCCAGGGAACAGTGCAGAAATCACAGAGGAATTCGGATTTCTAAATCCGGTTCTGACACCATGTGAGAAGGTATAGTGTTTTGTTGTGATAAACACTTGCCATTTTAGAGTGTGAATTTGTTTTTTTGCAAATTAGCTCTTTTTCTAGATAAGTTGAAGACCTAACAATCTAACCGTCCAGAGGAGGTAGTTAGACCGCCCACTGGTCAGACCGACCCCTTCCAGTGGTCTGACTGGGTGGTGTCAACGGTTAGACCAGCTGGGGAGCAGTCTGACAGACTGGAGGTATTGCTTTCAGTTGAAATAAGGATTTTTGGGAATTTTAGTCATGTGGTGATTTCGTTTGACCTAGGTCAGTGCATATATGTTGTATGATGCATGTTTTAACTAACGTGGGTTAAGTTATAAAAAACTTATACCCAAAAATGATTTCTTAGTCTCTGGATGTGCATGGTTGATTGGAGTTAACTATGGTCAATGGTGAGGATTGGCGCTACGCTTATAGAGGAGCTAAAGACCACGACGATCAAGGATGCCGGGTGAGATAGTTGAACTCAAGCATAGCACGAGAAAGATGAAAAATATTGAAGAGAAGTTTGAGAGACGGGTTGCACTATGTGGCTTAGTTGGTCAAAATGAGATGTGGTCCAGTGGAAACAGAGTTTGAGAGACTTGCCGATGCGTGGCAAGCCAATAGTGCACCTACATGTAGCAAGTATAGTGATTGCTAGAAAGGAAAAATGAAGAACCGAAAACTATCTTAGATCAAAACCAAGGCGCTTGAAAGAGCGGTTTTGGATCAAAGAGAAGCTGAGAAGATCGAGTTAGATAAAAAACTAAGGACTTAACGGATTTTGGCTTATATTTTTTGAAAAGCATGTATAAGTGTAGTGTGCGAATAAAACCCGTGTTGTACAGAGTTAATAGGTTTCTCCATATGTGCTAAGTGAATAGTATTCACTAAGATTAGATAAGTGCCGATTGCCTATCTATTTAGCGGGTCGAGATGGAGACTTCCTAAAAAACCATCCAACCTTGTTCATTGAAGCCAAGTGTTTTACTATTAGGGTTTGATAATTGTGAGTATTATGGTGTTCTCTCTTATTCTCTAGGTAGAATGGCTATAAAATATTCATCCTCAAGCTGTAATACATCAATCTAGTTTATCTCTCATGGAATCCTCTTGTGTCGATTGATTTTCTCTTAATCTTGTTGATTTTCGTTCTTCTCTCTCCCTATCTTGATATTGTTGTGCCAAGGACGTATGTTGGTGAAGATTACTCTTGGAGATCAATCACCATCCATCTAGGCATCTGGGTTGCAAGGTCATGAAGTTGTCTGGTTTTTTATTGGATTTGACCTCTCCGAGTGATTTCTTGATCTAACTATTTTTTGCCTTGATTCTTTTAGTGTTTTTGCTTGCTATGACATGTGAGAATATATCTAAAGTCATCTTGGCATTATTCATCCACGAGTAATTCATACTCACCGTGAGACCGTAAGCAAGGTGTGTGCAATATTTTATTTCATTTGGCTTTGTATTTTTAGAGTTGCACTAAAAGTTGTATTTTTATTTCATTTGGTGTGATCAATAAAATATTACACACACCTTGCTTACGGTCTCACGGTGAGTATGAATTACTCGTGGATGAATAATACCAAGATGACTTTAGATATATTCTCACATGTCATAGCAAGCAAAAACACTAAAAAAATCAAAGCAAAAAATAGTTAGATCAAGAAATCACTTGGAGAGGTCAAATCCAATAAAAAACCAGACAACTTCATGAACTTGCAACCCAGATGCCTAGATGGATGGTGATTGATCTCCAAGAGTAATCTTCACCAACATACGTCCTTGGCACAACAATATCAAGATAGGGAGAGAGAAGAACGAAAATCAACAAGATTAAGAGCAAATCAATTGACACAAGAGGATTCCATGAGAGATAGGATTATATATATATATATATATATATATATATATATATATATGAAGCCTCTTTTCTACACCCGGGTGTAAGTACACTCTATGTCGTATCTCACAACGTAGAAAGTATCTCGCGTAACGGAGAGTATATACGTGTAGTATAAGAGTATTTAAGATCATCTAGGTGGTATGAACAATTTTTCAGAGGTGATATATATTTTTTTTAGACATACTCCTTTTTATATATGTATATAAATGTATTTATGAAATACGCTAAAAATTATGGATTCCTTTACAATTTTTTCATGTGGTTCACATTAGAGTATCTTATATTTAGTATATGAGTATATCTAAAGTGATAAAGGAGTATTCCAAGCTTGTTTAGGTGGTATATTAGAGGTGGGTGTAATTACACCCGAGTGTAGAATGTGTGTGTGTGTGTGTGTATATATATATATATAGACACACCTGAGCTAGGTATGATTAGTATTCTGTTTATAGGTTCCATCGCCAAACAAAAGAACTTTGTATAGGCCCAATTAAGAACAACGGTCGTGGTCCCTTTATTCCATGGATATAATACCGGTCCACTTAACGATCCACACGATTTTAACAAGTTGAATTTGTGTTGTTGTGCACATCTTATAGTACAACATAATACTTTTTTAGTTGTCGATTCGGACGTAGATACGGTCTTCTATAACACATACCTTTGACTATTGATTTTTTTAATTATATGTTCATAAAAATTATAAAAATATAGTGATTTAAAGTATTTCTGATGAAAAATGTACTAATACTATTTTTATGTGCAAATTTAAAGACATTCATGTATGTTAATGGTAAAGTTTTAGAAGGACGACTACACACGTTCTATGAAATTTGAGAACAGAGGAAGTATCACGGTTAGGTAACTAGGTAGCTTGATCACTGCTCATTGAACCACATCACCATTAGGGAATGTACATTATGGGTATGTATCAAATAATAACTAGCCTTATGTAGGACGATAAAAGAACTAACAATCTTAAATACTACCACTCAGTTCAAAAATATATGACATTTTAGAAAGTGTGCAGTTAAACTTCTCTAAATTTGTTACTTAGATTGTCATATGAAAATAAAATCATAGATTTTGTTGTGAAATTTTTTATTATATAATAATTTTATAATTTTTCACTAACATATTCATATAAAAAGTAAAAAAAATCAGTGTTACATTCTAGAGACCGTGAACCCTCCATGTGTAGTATATTCTTGAATAAAGTAGTATCAAAATGAATAGACAAATCATATCAACCACTTCAGTGGAAGTTCTAGGATTTTCATTATGGGTGTTCAGAGTTAAAGAAAATATTGCTCGATGAACAAAGAAAATGCTTTCAGTGGCAAAAATCAATGTACAAATTGTTCCTAATAAAAGTATCTAAAAATAATATAGAAAAATTACAAAACAATGAAAAAAAATATAATTTTAACTCTTTGGCTCTTCATGCAATCTTAGGGACAGTTATTTCATTTCATTGTTGCTTAGGATCATCTTGCTAACTTCTTCAAACGTTAAAAGTTTAAGGAAATTTGTTTTATTATGTGAGTCTAACTAGCATTATCTCACAAAATTTCAAATCTACAAACTTCTTCATTTCTAAAGACTATATGATCTATATTTCACCAAGGCACAATCGTTTAATCAACTATTTAGAATTTGCCAATTTCAGAATTGAAAGTGGGAGTGGGAGAACGAATGCAACCCCCGTGAGGATGAGACCTTACCACAATGCTGGCCCTACAAGTGCTACTACGCTCCCTTCCCTTCGCGCTTCGGCCCTTCTTCAATCTCCCGATCTAGGCTACCACCGTGCATGGCCATTGTGGTATACGGGGTACGGACTCGCACCATTGGCTACTGCCTCCCTTGCGCTTGGCACTATCCGCCCACCTGCCATCCTGCTTGCCACGCGCACACCACCGGCTGCCCTACCGCCACTTGCCCGCTGACTGCTTGTTGCCTACATGAACCGTGCATGTGGCGCCCAAACCGTCAAGTGAGTCGACCCACACAGAGAGAGAGAGAGAGAATAGGGAGGTTAGGTGATTAGTGTTAGGGGATGGTCGAATGGGCCAACATGAAGTGGGCCAACTGGAGAGGGTGAGCTGAGAAGAAGTTAGGCAAGTGGGGTGGAATTAGGCTGATGGGTATAAATATGACAAATCTGGCCCAACTAAGAGTACACACTACTACAAAAGAGGCTATATTGGACGTCTACATCACATACGGTTCATGGGGAACAGTCTATATTGTACTTATCATAGATAATTTATAAGCGTGACCGTGTGCCATCTGTGAAACGCAACTATCACATAGGGTTCTTACGAATATCCGTCTATGGTATTTTACAAACAGTTATTGATATGAACCGTCTATAATAATACCAGACATCACAGATAGTTCTTATGAATAAACATCTATGATAATTCACAGATGGTTATTGATACAAACCATCTGTGATAAAGGTAGACATCACAGATAATTCTTACGAAAAATCATCTGTGATAGTTCACAGGGGGTTATTAATATGAACCGTCTGTGATAGTTTCGTATCACAAGCGATTTGTGGTTGGAATCGTGTGTGATATGTGTTTGTAGCATGAATATTGGCGCTTTGTCTTCCCGATGTGCGCACGCCTCTTTGAACGTATCGGCTCCCCGTTGCGTCTCGATCTTCATCTCACGCACAATGTATTCATTGTTATATAAAAATGACCATTCACCACTGAAGATTAATCCCCACATCACTAATCCTATTCAAGCACCTCGTCGGCCGGTTATCTTTCTTGTCTTAATTCTTTGTCTCTCAAAAATAAATAAATATGTGGCTTTCTACTCTTCCTTGTCGCCAGCATTGATGGCCAACCTGGCCATCCTGAATGAGCACCTTGCCGGTCATACGCTGGCGGATGCTATGGAAGGACACTATGCCAACAGTGTCCTCTCTCCTATATCCGAGGATTTGCCAAAAAAGTTGAAGCCGACTTCCACTGTCTTAACATCTTCCTCCACCGCGTCTTCCGGTTTGTCTCCCACTTTCGGTGAGTTAAGCTTGTCTTTGACATGGTCCTCCACAATAACATTGTTTGTCTTTTGGAGGCTTGTCATCACTTGGGGTGCTTACTCGAGGTGGCGAGCGACCGGTCAACCTTGCCGAGACCCCTTAAGAAAGGGAAGAGAGCCTATGGGCTCAGTTCGACTTGATTGTTCAATCAAACAAGCGCATCAACGGGTGGACGCATTTCGGGCTTTGCTCGCTAATGATCCCAAACTATCTGATGCAGACCACATCACCTACGAAGCTTTCAAAATGGAGATAGCATGATACCTCCGTCACTAGAAAAAACTTAGTTTCTACTTTTTTATCTTTTGTAAGAAGTGATTGGCCACGCTGTTTGGCCATATGTAAAATAAAGCAGTTGAATTTGTATTAACTGTCTTCTATATATATAAACGGTCTCGGTATAATGAAATGACGGTACTACTGACCGGCAAAAAATAACTAAGTAATACATATTTACTTCTAAGGCATTACTGAATTTGTATTTATATATATAAGAATAAATTTAGAACCATTATCACAGACAGTTCTACTTTAGAACCATCGGTAATATATTTTCACAGATAATTATTAATGAGAACCGTCTATGATAATTAGATATCATAGACAGGTATTGATATGAATCGTCTGTGATAATCAGATATCACAGACGGTTCATAGTTGGACATGTCTAGGATACGCCACGTTATTAAATGTCTAGCCAGCGGCGTCTCGATAGATCTGTCTTCACTACGCTGCATTGAAGGACGCAGCCGGCTTTTGGGAGCTTCTAATTATGTCTTGTAACAGAGAGAGATGATAGCTAGGTTTAGAGAGAGATGGTAGTTTGCTCCAATTGAAGAATGGGTCAGTACTCCTAGTTAATTTCAATATATTCTTACTTGATATATATATATATATATATATATATTGCTTCATGAATACGTAGTTAGCTACTTAATTTAGATATAAATAATTTATTATAAGGTGAATGAAAATTATGTGTAAGTATTAGGCTGGGTAGTTATAATAGCATTAATAATCCAATTTGACATTAATTTATTACATGTGTAGTATAGATGAACCGAAACTGGATGTACATTGAGAACCGTGTGAGTGAAGAGTACACTAATGGCGTGTCTATTTTTAGAAGAGCAGCCGAGTAGGATATGTTGAAGAAGAGAATAGAATATATGTACTGTCCATACATTGATTGCGATAATCTAAAGATGTTTGCCAACTCGGCGCAGATCGAAGCTCACTTGATTCGAAGGGGTTTTAAGAAGGGGTATACATGTTGGACCAGTCACGGTGAAGAGAAGATTATATAGGATGGTAGTTATAACATCATTGAGAGAGACAATGATATGCCAGTTGTGGACTATACTTTCGATGAGGATAGGTCGCAGGATGACAATCTAGATCAGATGCTACACGATGCAGAAGGGAACTATAGTGAGAGAGAGTTTGGTAAATTTGAGGGTTTGAAGGAGGACTCGAAGAAACGTTTGTTCTCGGACTGCAAGACGCAATATTCAAGGTTGTTACCCATTCTTGAACTACTGAAATTGAAGGCTAGCAATGGCTAGTCTGACAAGAGTTTCACAGTATTGATAAGCCTCCTAGCGAACATCCTTCCAGAGGAAAATGTGTTACCGAGAACCACCTATCAAGCCAAGAAGGTTCTTTCTCCATTAAGAATAAAAGTAGAAAGAATACATGCATGTCCGAATGATTGTATCCTCTACTATAAAGATATGCAAACTTACATGTTTATCCGGTGTGCAAAGCATCTTGGTACAAGTGTAAAAATAACTTCAATGGTAGGGAGGGCATCGAGGTGAAGCAATGACTTCCTGTTAAGATGCTGTGGTATCTACCTATAATTCTCCATTTGAAGCATTTATTTGCAAACCGAAAGTATGCAAGATTGTTGCGATGGCAGTCGTAACAGCGTAAGAAAGATGGAATAGTAAGACATGCTGCTGATTCTACCTAGCGGAGGAATATCGATAGGATATTTGTATACTTTAGTGTGGAACTGAGAAATATAAGATTTGGGTTGAGTACAGATAGAATGAATCATTTCGGTAACATGAGGAGCCGACATAGCACCTGGCCCGTAAATGTATGCATGTACAATCTTCTTCCTTCGTTGTGTATGAAGTACAAGTATATTTTGATATCACTACTTATTCAAGGGTCAAAACAACTTAGAAACGATATTGATGTGTACCTAGCACTATTGGTGGAAGATCTTATGATACTATGGGATGAAGGGGTACAAGTATGGGATACGAACAAACGAAAGAACTTCACTCTGCACGTCATGTTGTTCTGCACCATGAATGATTTTTCTGCCCTTGGTGACCTGTTGGGGTTAAATACAAAAGGAGCTAAAATCTATCCGCACTACTTAAATTATACCGAGAGTGTGTGGATGAACAACTCATGCAAAACTGTACACATGCATCACCGTAGATTTCTTCCAAAGTATCACCCATACCACAAGATAAAAAAATAATTTGACAAAAAAGAGGATAACTTAGCACTAAGGCCTTTTAGTGGGAAAGAGATCTATGATATGGTCAAGAATATCAATATTGTACATGGAAAGGGACGTAAATTGAGGACCCGTCAAAGGAATATATGGAAGAAGAGGTCAATATTTGAGACTTACCTTATTGGGAACACTTTGAATTTCACAATTGCATCGGTGTTATGAACATAGAGAAGAATGTAGGTGATAGCTTGATTGATTTCTTTCTAAACATTCATGATAAAACAAAAGATGGTGTTAACGCACGATGTCACTTAGTTCCGCATAGGTAGTATCATCGAAGATTATGTGTACCGATACGCAATCGATCTCAGCCAGAGGGTAGTATCATCGAAGATTATGTGATTGGTCTCTTTCTAAACATTTATAATAAACATTCAAGTCCAATATACGCAATCGATCTCGGCCAGAGGGTAGTATCATCGAAGATTATGTGTACCGATAGGTGTACCTCTATCTCGTCATGATTGTAAAAGAGCTTATTGAGTTCTGCGTCGATTACATGATTGAGGTCTAACTAATAGGTGTACCTCTATCTCGTTACGAGGAGAGACTAGATGCTATCGGGACCATCGGAAGAAAAGTAATAACTTCGGATCTAGATACGTACGCTCAAGCCCATTTCACGGTCTTACAATACATGACTGAAGTGTCCCCGTATATTGAAGGGCACAATGATATGCTATACCAAGAGAATCCAGGCCAATCAGAGATTTGAGTTACAAGGCAGCACAACCGTCTGTTCAACAAATGATTGAAGGTGCAATTCACTGGGAGGTCATCAAGTGAAACGCTGCAATGGTTGAAAAAAGGGCCAAAATTTACAATTGTGATATGGTAAGGATACGACATTAATGGGTATACATTTTATACAACAAATCAGGACAAAAATTGCACAGTGTAGAACTTAGGTGTCTGCATAGATGCATTTTATGTGCACTTTAGTACCACTGGCCCAAACTTGTACTATGGGTTTGTAGAGGAAATTTAAGAGCTCAACTACATAATTTTCAAGATTTCTCTATTTCAGTGCCGTTGGGTCCAACTCCCATAGGGTGTAAAGGTCGATAAGGACGGGGTCACTACTGTGGACCTCAAACGTGTAGAATACAAAGATGAACCATTTATACTCACGAGGCAAGTTGTTCAAGTTTTTTATATAACCGACCTGACAAGTAAGAAACACCACGTAGTTCTTCATGGAAAAAAGAAGGATTGTCGGAGTTGAGAATATTGTGGATAAGAAAGAGTACAATCAATTTGATGAGTTGCCTCTATTCAGAGATGACATCAGGCTTAAGGAAGAACAAGGTAATGAAGCAAGCTATATACGTGTCGATCATCATGGAGGGCTTTTTTAAAAGGAAATAACCAAGCGTAATCAATGATCTCACATGACGAACACCTATTTAGAAATTACTACAATGTAATCATAAGAAACTCGGCATATAATTATGGAACTATTTCATTGTAATTGATTCAGTAATTAAGAAATAATTACATCTATGATTATGTTTGGTTTTTTCATAGGGCATGACTAGCATTTTCTGAGGCTAACTGAAAATAGGATTTGTTATAGATAGCGAAAGAACTATTACAGAAGGTTTAGTGCAACAAACCGTTTGTGATATATATACCACGGATGGTTCCATAATAGAACCATCTATAAAATTACTATCATAAATGGTTACATAATGGAACCGTCTGTAATATCTAGCATCCCAGCCACGCCTCCCCCGGCGACCCCCTCCGCGCCATCATCTGGGCCTCTAGGGGTGGGGGCAGGTTGCCGCCATCATCTAGGGGTGGGAGGAGGTCCCCACCATCGTTCGGGCCTCCGGGGTGGGGGAGGTACTCCGCGGGAGCAGTCAATGTTGAAGGGAGCAGTTAGTGAGGGAACTCACCGCCATGGCTCTGACCCCCTGTGCGGCTGTGCCTCCGACTACCACCCTCGGTTACGGCTACACCGCTCCTCCTGTGACTGTCGTCTGGGCTCTGGTATACTCCAGTCCTTCCTCTCTACTCCCTCTCTCTCTCTCTCTCTGCTCTGTGATGACTTGTGGGGATGACCGTGAGAGTAGTGCCTATGGGATGGCAACAGGAGATGGGAGGCACGACTGAGACAGCCGCCGACATTTGTGTGCCGGTCATGCCCCCCATGCTAGCTGTGGCCACCAGGCCAGGTCGGCCCGAGCAGGCACGATATGTCATGTCGTGCCATGCTACCCAATGGGCTAGCTTTCTAGGCCTAGCCCGACCCACGATTCGTGCATGCTAGCACAACCCACCACGTGGCATGCCCATGCATTGCTTGGGCCGTATTGACATGGCCCACCACGTGGCATGCCCGTGCCGTGCTTGGGACGTACCTAGCCAGCCAAGCCTCGGGCTGGTATGGATAAGCCTGGCCTGACTCCCAGCTCAACATGTTCCACTTTGTGAAGCGCGCGCACGCTCTCTCTCAAGTTGTGTGTCTCTCTCCCACCCAAATGTGTGGTGCATTCTGCTGCATCCCACTAAAGAAAGTTTCTAAGTAGGATAGAAAGGTGCATTTCCTCTGTGTGTGTGTGTGTAGGAAAACCTCTTTTCTACTCCTAGACATAATTACTCTCTATGTTGTATCTCATAACATAGAGAATATCTCACGTAACAGAGGATATTTACGTGTAGTATATGAGCATTTAAGACCATCTAGGTGGTATGTACATTTTTAAACATATTCCTCTTTATGTGCGTATATGAACGTATTTACAAAATACGCTAAAAATTATGGAGTCCTTTACAATTTTTTCGTGTGATTCACATTAGAGTATCTTATAATTAATATGCGAGTATACCTAAAGTAATAAAGAAGTAATTTAAATTTTTAGGTGGTATATTAGAGGTGGGAGTAGTTACACCCATAAGTAAAAGGTATTTTTCATATATATATATATATATATATATATATATATATATATATATATATATATATATATATATATATATATATATGAAGCCTCTTTTCTACACCGGGTGTAGTTACACCCTATGTCGTATCTCACAACGCAGAAGTATCTCGCAGAATCTGAGAGTATGTACGTGTAGTATACGAGTATTTAAGATCATCTAGGTGGTATGAACAATTTTTAGAGGTGGTATGTACATATCTTATAATTAGTATACGAGTATACCCAAAGTGATAAAGGAGTATGTCAAGTTTGTTTAGGTGGTATATTAGAGGTGGGTGTAATTACACCTGTGTAGAAAGTATTTATCTATATATATATATATATATATATATATATATATATATATATATATATATATATATATATATATATATATATATATATATATATATATATATATATATATATATATGGAGCATATCTAGTGCAAAGGGTATTTGGTGTAAAAGTGCAAAAACTTCTCTCACACCATCGGATGCATTGTGCGGATCGGATCAAAGATGGTGGAACCCCACCTCATTTAATTCATTTAATCAATCTTTCACAAAACCCTTGCATAGATTAAGTTTTATGGGGTGGGGTTCCACCTTCATTGATCCGATCCGTACAATGCATCGATGGTTCTTAGAAGTTTTTGCACTTTTGCACCTAAATACCCTTTGCACTAGATATTCTCCCATATATATATATATATATATATATATATATATATATATATATATATATATATATGTATATATATATATATGGTACAAACTATCACTTCCAATATAGCACTTAAATGACTATTTTATACATATTTATCACTTTTAATATACATAAATACTAATTTTAAGATATTTTAATATGACTTGGTTGAAAAAATTTTGTCGGAACCCTTTATGTTTGCTATGTACACTTTTTCGTGTATAAAAGAAGTACATACATAAATTATGCTATAAAAATTAGATTTTGATAAAAAAAATATTTACAGAAATCACTTTAGAGTATCTTATCATCATTATTAAAGTATGCTCAAATAGATAAAGAGATATAATAACACCATTAAAGAGGTATATTAGTAGTGGAAGTACGTACTCCCAGGAGTGTAGAAACATCTTTCTATATATATATTACTTTTCTTTAATCATGTCTTAGATAATGGTTTTTGATTTTTTTTTTAGTACAACGAGGACGCACGCACACAACACCACACACACACACACACCCATTTGGGTGTGTTCAATGCACTCGCTTTAAGACAAGCAGAGACTTACAAGTCTTACATGGCACGAGCATGCACCTTGACCACTAGAGGCACCCACGTGCATGTGTGTTCCCAGGAGACATTATTCATGTAAACAATACCCGAAGGCACTGTTCATATGAACAGTGCCCCCTCCAACGGTGCGGCACCCGAGATCGATATGCCACCTAAACAAACTAGAAATACTCCTTTATTATTTTATATATACTCGTATACTAATTATAAGATACTCTAATGTGAATCACATGAAAAATTTGCAAGGGAGTTCATAATTTTTAGCGTATTTTATAAATACCTTCATATACGCACATAAAAAGAAGTATGTCTAAAATTGTACATACCACTTAGATAGTCTTAAATACTCGTATACTACACTCACATACCCTCCATTACGTGAGATACTCCCTACGTTGTGAGATACGATATAGAGAGTAATTACACCCCAGAGTAGAAAAGAGCTTTTATATATATAGGAAGCTTGTTCTGTACTCCCAAGATTACATACTCTCACTTCTAATATACTACTTAAACGAATATTGTATATCTTTTTATCACTTTTGATATACTTAAATACTAATTCTAAGATACTCCAATGTGGCTTGGTAGTAAACTTTCATCAGAACTCTTTATTTTTGCTATATATCATTTTTCATATATAAAAGTAATATATACACAAATTTTGATATAAAAAGTGGATTTTTTATGAAATTTTGTATGGAACTCTCTTTGGAGTATATTATAATCATTATTAGAGTATATTCAAATAAATAAAGATGTATAACAACACCATTAAAGCAGTACATACTCTCACTTCTAATATACCACTTAAACGACTATTTTATACATCTTTATCACTTTAAATATACTTAAATACTAATTCTAAGAATTTCAATGCGACTTGATTGAAAATTTTTCATCGGAGCCCTTTATATTTGCTATATACACTTTTTCATGTATAAAAGGAGTACATACACAAATTATGCTATAAAAATGGATTTTGATAAACTTTTTTATGGAACTCACTTTAGAGTATCTTATAATCATTATTAGAGTATTCTTAAATAGATAAAGAGGTATAACAATACCTTTAAAAGAGTATATTAGAAGTGTGAGTACGTACTCTCTGGAGTATAGAACCATTTTCCTATATATATGTATATGTGTGTGTGTGTATTACTATTTCTTTAATCAAGTCTTAGGTAAGGATTTTTGACTTTTTTTTAGTACAACGAGAACACACTCACGCACACACACAACACCACATACACTCACACACACCACGTGGGTGTGTTCAATATACATGCTTTAAGACAAGCAGAAACTCAGAAGTCTCACGAGGCACGGGCACATATCTTGACTACTGAAAACATCTACATACGTGTGTATTTTTAGAGGACACTATTTATATAAACAGTATCTGAAGGCACTGTTCATATAAATAGTGTCCCTCCAACGATGAAGCACCCGGAATCGATCCCGGACGGGTTGACAGCACGTCGGCTACACTTGCCATCCGAGCTCTACTCGGATCGCAATAATGGTTTCCGACTTGACTTGCATCCGTAGCCGATTTTTTCTTTTCGACGGTGAGGTTGTAGAGTGGCGGCCTAGTGGAACAAAAAGACAGGGAAAAGCCAGAAATTTCGGCTACGTGCGTTCTCACCCAAGCTAGCGCAAGGAAACGTTAGCCATGAGGTAGCTCGAGATATGGTGCAATGGTACACCCATACCACCTATGCAGCCGCTGCAGAAGACGACAACATATCAGGTGGAAGCCACCTTAATTAGCCTCGTAAAATATGAGAGAGTATATGCATGCGAAGTTGTGCTATCGACGATCGTCCACTCCATAGTAGCTAGCCTCACGGCGGACATAGAAAAACGAGTCATCAGGGTCACCACACCCTAATCTCACTTGAGCTAATGGGTGACCTGTTGCACACACGAAGTGGTGTCATGAATTATGTAAAAGTTGTTGGGGGTCACATGAACGACGAACCCAGCAACTAAACTCTAGATCCGCCCTGCCTAGGACGGTTAATTAATTAGGTATTATTTTGAATGGGTCGAGAGCTTTTTATCGGAAATTTCCGAAGAAATTGTATTGTTTCCTTCAAAAAAATCCAATAGAATACCTGTATTTCAAACAGGGTAATGATAAAATGCGTTGATGACGAACTTTAACAGTTGTGACATGCGATACGCTCCGCGCCACATAGAATTGATTAAGGTAGGCTTTTGTTGGTCATTTCAGTGACGGCCACTTTGACAGCATGTATGCTTGGACGTTAACATCCACATACCTGACATCCGTGCGTGTCGTCCTTTTCGGTCCATAAGATGGCCATGACCAAATGGACGACTGAAGAAGAAAGCTAAGCTTGATTTCGGCCTGCCTGTCGACGGAGGATGCGCTGCACGTTGTCGTCCACGCATTCGCTTCTTCCTTTTCTCCGACAATTAAAATGCACCTGACATAGCCTCTCGCATATATCGAAGTGGCATATGGAAATAAGGCTACTTTGAAGGAATTAATGGATCAGCCGTTGCTGTGCTCAATTCTCGAGTAGTTCCTCTGCATTACACAGGAAATTTACGCACATGGTTCTAGGTTCTAGCCAGGGTCCTATAAAATAAATTAATATTTCTGCGCATGCATGGTTCCGGCGTTGTAGTGGCTTATAACATAGTCTTGTTTTTTTAGTAAATTGTATTTTACACAAGGGTAAATCATATTTTTACTTTACATCAAGATAGATAAAATAAATTTCACTTTACACTAGCCCAATCTTGTTTACGCTACTATAATGAAAGTCATACTGGATGCCTTATCATATATAGTTCTCTAGAATCAGTTAATATTAAGTTGTAGCGTAGTTATCTTAGACGGTTTTACTAACGTAACCATCTATGTTGCAACCGATAGCAAGAACCATCAGTGATACCTACTTATCACAGACGGTTCGTAATAAAAACCATTTGTAATGTATGAACTTATCACAAACGATTTTTGTGAAAAACCATTAGTAATATATCACAGACGATTTCTGTGAAAACCCATATGTGATGACCACTTATCACAGATGGGTTGTGAATGGAAGTGTCTGTGATATTTACTATGTTATTAAATACCCTCATCCCAATAGATATTTTGTCTATTAGGCACACGACGGCTTTGAGGCGAATTAGTTAAAGGTGACCAGAGATTTAAAAGGATGTTTGTGTATCCATTTGTTATTGGTGATCTAAGATTAGGAACTAGTACTATATATAATAAAATGTATTATATTATACTTAGATCTGTGCACTTTGTAGTTGCAAAGAAAGAGCGATCTAGCTTGGTAGTTTTGCTCTAATGTTAAAGTGGGTCTCACTCCTATCTACTTTAATACTTGTTGGATTGGTTCATGAATCATAGCTAGCTATTTTATATGGATAAATTATAGTGAATAACAATTATGTGTAAGAGTGTATGTACACGTAATGGCTACTTAGGAGAGCATTAATCTAATTTAATATTAATTTATTATATGCGTAGTGTAGATGGAATGAAACTAGATGTACGTTGAGAACCATGTGAGTGAAGAGTATATCGATGGCGTGTATGATTTTAGAATAGCTACCGAGTAGGATATGTCGAACAGGGGGATAAAATTTATGTAGTGTCCATGTATTAATTGCAAGAATCTTAAAATGTTTACCAATTTAGGGCAAATAGAAGCACACTTGGTTTGAAGGGATTTCAAAAAGGAGTATACATCTTGGAGTAGTCACGGTGAAGAATAGATTATATAGGGATGTAGTAATATAGTCGAGGGAGACAACGATATATTGGATGTCAATTGTTCTTTCAATGAGGATAGGTTTCACGATGATAATTTGGATCAGATGTTGTGCGATGCAGAAAAGAACTATAGTGATATTGAGTTTGGTAAATTAAAGTGCTTGTGAGATTGAGTTCGGTAAATTCAAGTGCTTGGTAAGATATTGAACTATCTGGTTGGTAATATGTCCATAACTTCATAGCAACCGAAATAACATGTTAGCCTCTTACAGGAAACATTGATTGTGAAATCATCCTAAGGCAACTTCTAGGCCATCAGTCAGAGAGACATATTATCTATGGTCTTGAAAAATAAGGAGCACCCGGGTCAAACACGAGGCCTTAGGGTTTACGTTCCCTGAAGGTAGAGATTCCCGGATGGCTCCGACTCGTACAGGAATCGGAAGAGAACAAAGGTCGAGCGCGACGAGCGCATAAAAAGAGGAGAGTCATGCAAAAAATTTCAAGAAGCTAGCACGTTTGGAGGAAAGGCTAGAGTAAGTACTCAGCTAGTCGCGAGTCGCCCCCATTATTGTGGAAGCCAGTCTACATCGTCATCGAAGTAACTGCGCGTCCACACACAAATCTAACCAAAGCGATGCCCGACTTCCGATCGACGAAATCCAAGTAATTTATATGCCTGGAATGCTCTAAAGATAGACTTGTAGGACACTTTAGCTAATTGTGTATCGTTTTGTAGAAATCCACACCCTGCAAGCTCCAAGTGAGGCTGATTGGGTCTATTTCTATTGAGGCTAGGTGGGGGATGGCGTTTTCATACCAGGAAGGGACAGCGATGCATGGTGCCCAGTTGGCGTAGGGTTACGCCAAGGTCCAAGTGGATATGGTACATGTCCAATTTATGGTTGTTCCGCTAGAGATGCCCCCGAATGAAGACATCATAACACTAGGGGATACCGTGCACACTTTTATCCATTAGCCCAAGAGAGACATCGCATTAGACCCTGTAGTGTCGTGATTCCACACGACCATGCTTCTCCAACAAAACCCTCATTAACTCCACATCAACCTCCACTTTAGAAGGCTATCGTATCGGCTCTCATGGAGATGACGCCTAAGAAACAAGAAAAGTATGCTAAGTCGTCTTCTGGGAAGACGTAACATAGGTGAGGCGCTAAGGCCAAATCGAAGAACATTAAGGTGCCTCGCAAGCCCTAGACATTCTCCCTTGAAATGTGTTGGTCCCTAACACACTATTACCCTGCCTTGGAATGGCTTACGCTAGTTTGCATGCCTAGTACAAGCGAAGGACCTATGAGTGGAGGACAAATCAACCTACTAGATTCACCGTCAAATACACAAAGAGACATTTCCTCCATGGCATAGGCTTCTTTGTCATGGGTTTCGACAACTTATTTGAACTATTCAACCTCGACTCCATCGATGCCTCACTTCTATGATGCTGGACACTGTAAGTGTGTACAATCAAATTCTATATTCGCATAATGCCAATAAATATCATAACTCATTACTTATGTATAGATACATGATGCAAGAAGCTCGGCGATCATGAGAACTGGTGGGATTTCCACGACCCATACTTGATCTCTAAGCAATGCATCACCTAAGATGCATCCTACGTCAAGAATTACATAATGACTAGATTGCTTACTCAGGGCAGCAAAGACTACATACTAGTGCCCTACAACCAGCGGTAAGTGCTTTATTAGTTGCTATAAAATTTTATTTGTACTTTATACACAACACGAACTTAGGTTTAATGACTATGGCGACATAAAAGAGTAGGTGCCACTGGATCCTTATAATCATTGTACCAAAGTGGAATAAGGTAATATACTTTGATTCCCTACTCAAGAACGACCACGACTTCACCCTTGCGCAACAAACACTCGATATGTTTGCTCATTTCCTCCATGCATAGCTCTATTATAGTCTTCTCTCCATTTTCCATGGTCGAGAATAACTTTTTCGATTCACATAGGTTATTCAGTGCCTATGTTGCTAGGGAGGGAGACACAAGGAATCAAGCATCACACTACAACATAGGATGGGATTTTCGATACCCGCTACAATACAATAATCATATATCACACTTCGTAATAATGTCTCTCGAATTGACAATACCTATTTATGTAATTCTATTTTTGCAGTGCCACCAGCAGCTACAAGGCAACCTATGTGCATTCTACGTTTACCGTCATAGCAGGAAGTCATGAGTGCTAAGACGAATGGTTTAAAGGTTTATCAATCTCGTAATAATTATTTTTCTAATTATTAATTTAAATATATATGCTTACTACTTTATGTAGTACTGTAGATGGCAACAGAGGGGGCGAATGGTGCCTAAAATTTTTCCCAAATATTCTCCAACCCTTCACTTCAGCAATTACAAAGCTATAAAAATTAGGGTGGAAAGCTAACACAAAAAGTAGCGAACCAAGACACTGAACTTCCGAGAAAAAATTAGCACAATATGTAGTACCACTATAGTACTGTGGTATTACCATTTGCTACAGTAAAAATGGTACTACCGCTAAAGTACGAGTGGTATTGCCACTACTACAGTATGATCAGGATAAATAGTGCTTTTAGTACTATTTTACAAATAAAAAATTCATGTAACTTTTGATCTGTAGATCCAAATGATATGAAACTTTACAGGAATCTTCTCTATGAAATCATGAACCTATTTCAACAAACGATCATGAAAATTATTGTCAAAATTAAGACCTTTTTCAGTTTAAAGACATATTGCAGCAAAACTAATCAAAAAGCTAAAATGGTGAATAAGACTTGCTCATAGGTAAATGATAGCTAAGATAGCTCTAAATATATTTTCACATATCACAGGAGGTTAGAATACCAAATAAATCAAGCCAAAAATCCTCGAATCAAAAAATCACTCAATAAGGCTAAAATCAAGTAAAATCAGGTTTCTTCATGAACTTGCTATCAAAGTAACTAGATAGATATAGATTGACTACCAGAGATTATCTCCATCTCTTATAAATCCTTGGTACAACAAGATTAAGAAGAGGGAAGAGAAGAGATGGAAACAAATTAAATTATGAGTAAATCAAACAAAATATGAAAGATCTATGGAGATGAACAAAAATTGATATATTGCTACTTGAGGAGAAAAGTTGTATAGTCACTCCACCTTGGAGGACAGAAAACACACCAAGCACTTAACTGTCAAACCCTAATCTTAAACAAGAGAGCACAAGAAAGGTAGGTTGAATGGTTAACTATAAGTTTTCATCTCAACCCCCTAAATAGATAGGCTAGCTAGTCACATCTAACCTTAGTGGATACTATCCACTTAGCACAATAAAAAAAATCCGATAACTCCACACATACGGGTTTTACTCACACATATTCACTTATGCACGCTTTTCAAAGTATATAAGTCTGAATCCGTTAAGTCCTCATTCTTGATCTATCTTGATGAAACCAGCTTCTCCTTAACCTAAACCATTCTTTCAAACGCTGCTCAAGTGCCGCGGTTATGATCCAATGTAGTTTTCGGTATTTTGGCTAAACTACCAAAATATCCTTTTTTTTAACCCGGTCTTCATCTTCTATTACAAGCAATCATCATGCTTGCTATATGTAGGTACATCACTGGCTTGCTATGCGTCGGCAAATCTCTCCCACTTTGATTTCACCATACCACATCTCACTTCGACCAATCAAGCCATATGATGCAATCCGTCGTTCGAACTCGCCTTTAACATTTTCTACCTTTCTCGTGTTGTATTTGAGCTCATCATCTCAACCAATATCCTTGATCGTTATGAGCCTCGGCTCCTTCATGAGCGTAGCCTCGATCCTCACCGTTGACTATGGTTGACTCCAAGAGACCCTGCACATTCAAAGACAAATAAATTATTTTCGGACACAAGTTCTTCATAACTTGATCTACTTTAGTCAAAACATACTTTATGCACCATTAATATACTGACCTAAGTAAATCCAACTCAATCCATAACTCAATTTCCTAAAATCCCCAAAATATCTATCTAGGGCGGCACTACCACTCCTATAATTCGGCGTTGATCGTGAATAATTCGGCGCCGGTTCATCGAATTTGCACCGATCGATGAAGCGTATGTTAAACGAGCAACTAAACTATGTGGACCTTTGCACAGTTGCATTTTTACATATAATCAACACAGGCCCATATTAGAGAAGTCACGTTTAATTATTTTGGCGGCATGTTTAATTAAGAACGGTGATCGATCGAGATGAGGAACCTTTTGCCGGACCTAACTAAACTACCTCGACATCAATTGATGTGGTGGCTCCTAGATTAGACTTGATGATGAAAGTGTCGAAAAGAAAGATTAGATATGATAAAAACCATGCCCCGGTGTGGAATTTTGATTGGGCCAAGCAGACAGATGCGGTCTGATCAGTCGAGTACAAGGAAACATAAGTAGCTCCTGTGTCCCATCGAGCTCCTAAATGATTACAACACCTAACGAAATCCGGGAGTTCTTGGTGCAGTAGAATTAGGCTAGCTAGATCGAGAGTGCTAGTCTACTAATCTAAAGTGACAACCGGTGTGGCTAACGAGTCACTTAACGTGTGCAAAACACTTTCTGCAAGCATATATTTCATGAAAACTTTCTTTCTGAGCATGTTTTTTTTTGTGTGTAAAATTTAGCGAATCAGTGATTGAACTGAAGCACAGAATATATTGTACATGCACAAACAGCACATGGGCCTATCACGCATCGATCGATTGCCTGGTTACTTAACCAGGTGAGCAATCAACTCCTGACGCATCTCTTTCACTCCTCGATCGCTAGCCCTGTTGCAGCGTCAATTCAGCCAGTGAGCGCGTGGTGCATATGGAACAGACACGTAGACACACGGTAACTGGAACGCACAGTGCTCCCCGATGATGCGCCCCTATCGGTATGACTAGGATAGAGGTTTCCCTGTGCTCTCCATCTGCAACTCTGCATCATCGGCAATGCTTACTTTACCAGTGATTTGTCTAGTGCCAGAGACAACCAGTACTCTACTCTTGGCCGCCGTGTTTGCCGGTGAAAACGCCGCGCCGACGTGTCATTAGTCGTCGTCGCCACCTCTGTCCCCGCACGGCCATTATTGGAGATCTAAGCTTGCAGCGGCCAGGCCAGTGGAAGCATCTGTAGGGGCATTGCATGCGTTAGGGTCCACCTGGCGAATTGGGCACTGTGATCCTCATGGAAGGTTCTGAGAGCTGGCCACCCTAGGAGCGCAACATCTGTGTAGCGGTGTGTGGTTTCCGATGCAAATCATACTAGGTAAGCTGACTCATCACATCATGCGTGTGGAGGCCCTGTCATGCTAGCTTCGTTTGTCATGACTCGATCGGTTAATGGCATGCAGGCCTGCGGCTATATATATAATGGTTATACGTTTTTCACCTTTGGAATCGTCATCATTGTTCGTTTGGCAGAAAGGCATCCTGGGAGTGAGCTCGTAGCTCCATCTGGTGCGACCCGCGTTTTTCCAGGTGATCGGAAACGTTTTGTTTGGTCCAGCTCCGCCCTGAAAGTGGGTGACGACTACGGGGAGACTATATAACGTATGAGTGGTAGTAGTATGTAGATTTCTCGTGTGCTTCCCAAGGAGGAAAAGGTCGTTTTAGGTTGGATGAATCGCCATGTTTACGCATGATCTTCCCATTGAAATGAGCTAAAATAAGGCCTAGGGGGGGTGAGGCAGCGGCCGTTAGGTCCACCTGGTGCAACGCAGTTTCCAGTTCAGTGCAGCCTCGTTGTCCTGAGATTCCAGCGGATAGAGCGGGGGCCAAGGCATGATGACCACACTACGTGCGTGGGCCTTGAAAGGTGATTCAACGTCCTACTTACATGAAGCATTAATCCCCGTGTTGCTTTCTGAGCAGATCGTCGTAGCGGCGAAAAAAGCAACAAAATTCAGCAAGACAAGATAGAACCACCCATCCAGAAATATGAAAACCGAACAACCAGCCTCTTTACCGCTAGCAGCATTAGCGAGTGCATGCCGCTTGTCAGGCCAATATACGTCCAGGGCATAGCACGAAAGTTAACCAGATAGGCCACCTCCATGTGTCGCATCTCATGCATTACGACCTGCTCGTTACCACTTCAGACAGAATGCGGCACATCAAATAACCGTAAGGAACACGGGCATGAGCAACCGGAAACTCAACCAGAATCACCTCAAAGAAAGAAAGGAAAAAGAATGGCGCCAGAACGTAAGGAACAGTCTTGCAAATTCTTATATTACAAGGAAGAGTACAAAGGGGCCTCGAGAAACACGGGTAGACAGTATCACATCTATTTCTGATCTAGACCTACAGCAGGGCTGGGCATCTCTGAGAGGCAAACAGGTCAACCCAGGGATGCCCAATGGAGTTCAGTTCGTACATTTGAGCCACCTGCTCCACAACTCCAGACAAAACCAACAACTGAAGTTGCGGAGCAAGCAAAGTTCTGTAGAAAAGAACTTCCATAGATCTAGACTGTCTACCACACATATTATGTCCTTCCACGAAATAAATTTTCCTTTCTTGTTTTTGCCATGTCATTGCACGACATGATTTTACCACCGTCCTCCTTCCCCGATGCTTGCAGATCTGTGTCGAAAAGGAAACTTTGTGAGTCGAGCAACTTACCAAATAGACCAGACCCCTCCAGCAGAAGCGGTACTTGTTCCTTTTTTTACACCATTTTCGAATCTCATGGGGTTGATGTCAGACTAACCCTGCCATAAAGTAACAAACAAGTACCGAACAGCAGAGTATAAAGAAAACAGAGCAATTGAAATACTAAATGCACGAGGACTGAGTTCAAGATCATGCCTCAGTGCCGCCTTCTGGGGTGCATGAGTTCACACCTGCATGTTTAAAAACAACTTCAATCCCATTGTCTGGCTTTCTAGATCAAATCAAACGAAGTAAACAAATAAAAATAGATTCAGATCATATCTAAGGAAATCTTAATAATTTCAAAAGGGGGAGAATGCACCAGAAGCAAGACCTCTAGCTCTTCCGGAAGGCCACTCGGGGCAACTCCATTCCCACCAAAATGCACATTTTCAACAAGGGCATTTGCCATGTCCTTTTCTGCTCTCACCAGCAACTCTGCACTGTTACTGTCTCCCAAGCTTTCACTTCCGACGAGTTCTGATACAACCTTCTTGGCAACATGCTTTAAATCTGTACATACTGCTACGGTTGGAGTGGTGCAGTTCTTGACAAGGGAAACACAGTTACCATGCTTGCTAGTCACGTCACTGGAACAAACTGCTCCCCCTGTCGCACACTTGGAGCCTGATGCGATAGAATCCAAGCTTTTCTCAGATGCCTGTGGTGAACTCGAGCAATTTGCTTGTTCTAGATTGCCACTGCCAGGTGAAGTCTGACTCCCACCACTCACACTAGTAGTCATCTTCGTTTGGTCATTACATGTCTCATCACCAACATTCCCAGATCGAGGTGGTGAAGTTTTCGGGTGAACTGGGCTGACTGATGCCCTCTTAACAGATCTGCAAGGTTCAGTGTCATCAGGCCCAGTAGAATCATGCCTTCTTTTGAGTTGACCATCCGGAGATCCAGTCATTGTGCCATTGTCAGTGTCATTTTTATCAGACTGCTGCTGGTGATTCACATGTCTTGAAGGACGAAGTCTCTTGTAACCCTCTGGAAACACATAAGATGGAATCTGCTTCCGCCGAACATGAGAAACAGCTAACTCCATCCCAGGCTTCCAGAACATATACATGTTGATTCCATGCCTAAACTCATCTACTGTTCCACGAATATCAAACTGTTGACCTTCTTGTATTTTCACACCTTCTTTCCTTGATAAGCCCATGAAGAAAGCACAATGAGCACACTGTCTAGAACGATCTGCGTACTCATGTGGGTAAGGATGGCATTGCAACATTCCATATGTGTCCCGTTCAATCTGCACGTGTCAACAACCAAGAAATAAATGTGCTGCAGTCACACAGACAAATTATCAGTGATAATATTCATTTTAAAAATTAAATCATAAAGGCTGTTTGGTGCTAAGAACAGGCATGAGAACCCTTAATTATCAAGTGGGGTTGTCACCCCACTTGTTCCCAAGCCAACCTTTAATTACCACACCTCTGATCTTCCCCATGGAATCTGTTGATGTGAATCACAGGGACTTTGCGTCCTTTTACCCAATGAATCAGAACATTGCAACAGTGACCCCCATTCCCCAACGAACAATTCCCACCACTATTCCTATACTCATAGCCCCAAGAGGCAGTGGTTTGATTACAAGCTGTGTTACACAATAACAGAAAACTTAAACAACAAATTACCTTTAAAGTCAGTTGTCTCAATCGGGATTCAACCCATCCCTTCCAAAGTCTAAGATCTTCATCATCCTCGGCAATGATGTCAACCTGTAGATAATTCTTATATGCTTCAAAAAATTGGAAAGGCTCAAAAAGGGCAGACCAATTAGACTTATTCAGCTCAATTTCCTGCATTGAAGAAGAGCAATGAAGACATCATCAGAACAGTAAGCACTTATTACAATAGTAACTTCAGTGGTGGTAAAGAAGTCTACCTGGCAAATTTTGTTACCAAACTGGAATTGCTCCATCATAACCCTCAGTGTGCTTGTTGAAACATTATAGCTGGAGTTCATGCATGGGTATGCTGGGGTGATAATTGGCATATGATGAGATTTGTCACGAGGATTTTTGCGTGGATCCCACACAGGAAAACCAAGCTCATCCTCCTCAATGGCACAAAGCATCACTGGATTTGGCCAGCACCACTGAGTAAAAACCCTAAAGAATCTCGAGACCAGCATACTCGGCACAGCATTAGGGTAGAGCTGGCAGACACGTGCAACCAGTAAAGCCCAATTGACGCCCCCAAGAAAACCAGTAACCTAGCAAGGCAAAAAACTAATTACCATAACTCAAAGAGAAGTTGCCAACAATGATAATAAAACCACTTACATTAGAGTAAACACCTCTTCTTTTTGCCCAGTACTTCAAACACCTTAGTGTTGTTCGAAAATTCTACAATAAAGTATGTATATCGTTAGACTGCTATACTAAAAGAAGAAACAAAAAAATGATGTGGTAGAAGACAAGAAAGATATAGATGACAATTCCTAGAATCAACCTCAATTTTTGGAACAAGTCTAAGAATTTGGTCTGCCACTCTGCATCCATTAAGACTACGAACTGTTGCTTCATCAACATCATAAAGCACAGATTCTTGAGAGATATCCAAATTCTGCAGCAATATGTTTAGCGCACAATGTATCTCTTGAAAGAATCGACATAAAAAGAGGCAAGACGCAGGATACATATTTTTACCATAACAATATGACAAACATAAAAAAGCAATTCATAGGTATCTTCACAACAAGATACATATTAGAAAATAACTCAACACATAATACCTTCTTAGTAAAATATGCTTACGAAGATACAAGTTAAAATACCACATATACCATGTTTTATATAAACCAAAGCTTATAAAGTATGCACAAAGAAACAAGTTAGCACATTAAAATATTTTATAGAATATAAACTTACTGGTGGTAGTACTAAGAGAGAAACACTGGCATAAAGAAGGTCAATTGATATTCCATGGAACTTAAATTTCATAACAGGGACATGTGCATCAGGTACAGGTTGCAGTTCAGTCACTTCTTCTGTTTGTGCTAATATGTCATGTAGTACAATAAAGAAATCTTCCTGCATAAAGAGTAATATGTTAGAAAGCACTAACATTATATCTAACCTATAAACCATACTGGTAATGCATAATAGAAAGAAGACATCACCTCACGATTCACATATGAAGGTCCAACACATAAAGTATCTATGTCAGCCCCAGGTCCATGAACCTATCAAGGCAGAAATATCAAATTATGCACAGGTGAATCATTCCATAAGAATGACTAACAATAATAGAAAAGTCCACTTTACCCCCTGAACTTATGTCCCAAGTCCGAATTACACACTCAAATATGAAACAATTCACTTTCGCCCAACCCCCCCCCCCTATCAAAACCAGAGCAAATCACCCCCTCACCCTAAACCACCCCGGTTTTGGATGACATGGCACCCACTTGTACAAGTTTCGCTGATGTTGTACAAGTTTCGCTGATGTGGCATCCATGTGGATAGTTATCGCTGGGTCACAAAGCTCAATTAGAGAACAAAAAGCTTGCTTGGCCCCACCTGTCATGTGCTTCTTCCTCCTCTGTTTCTCCTCTCTCTCGCTCTTCCACCTCCCCGAGCTCAATCGACCTCTGCTTCCTCTCCATCTCCCACGATCTCTCTCTCCAAGCCTACCCCATCTCGCCGTCGTTGCTCAGCCCCGCCGACTACGCCTGCTCCCAGTGCCCACTGATGCCTATCTCCACCGGATCCACATGCTCCTACGCTGCCACTGCCGCCACCCTTGGCCATGGCGGCCTTCGTGGCTCCCCCTCTCTGCTCTAACCCAATGCGATACCGCCTAGACCTCCTCTTAATTTTGCCCCAAACCGCAGACCCTATATCGCTGTTGTGCGGTCAAAACACACGGTGTCATCGCCTTCTTCCCCAAGTCCGGCCGTCGCGCCCTCCTCCGATCTCTCTGTCCGGTGAGCTTCCAAAATTGTTCGCATCACTTAGTGTTCCCAAACCTCCTCTCTCAATCCTTTAAGTTAATTTCATTTTCATGCTGCCGTTTGCCGGAATCGATCCAACCTGTCACCTATGACTGAGCGCCACCATCGCCAAATTCGTCCTCCAGTGAGCCCCTGCCGTCATCAACCACATTATTGTCTTCCTCTCATCGCATTCTACATCATGCTCATGTCTCCCTCGCTGGAATTTCGCCAGAGCACCGCCACCACCGTCAGTCGCCGCCTTGGCCACCACCCAACGTCGCCAGCGTTGCTGTCGTGCTTCCCTACCCGTGACGCCACTACCCAAGGTCTAGCTGACCCATTTTGTCCTTGACCGAGCTCGTCGAGTCGCCATTTACCGTCGCCGCCCAAATTCACCGCCGTGGAGGTTGAGGACGGTGTACGAAAAAGGAAAATCCATTCTGTGTAACAACATATATAGAAATACGAATAGTTCAACAGATGCAGAACAGCAACTTCTCAACAAAAGCATCAAACCCAAATGCTTTACAATTGGCCACAACTTTGTAATTGGTCAGTGATCTGACAGAATTTTTAGATGAATCCTTCATATACAAAAAAGAAGTTTAGCTTCAAATAGTATCATATTCCTGTTGTCATTATCCAAAATGTTGATTTTAGGGCTCAAAACCCTTTGTGGACAATTGAGAACAATGGAATAAGAAAAGGTGCAAATGCGACATATAGGCAATGCAAGGTGACCAAATTCGACCTAGCGGCACCCAGGGGTAAGCATGAGCATGATCTTCAAAATAATGGCAGTCCAGTTTGTCATTTGTCTAGTAATTGGCTTGGTTTGATTGCAAAGCAAACCAAATACTTGTGAACATGTATTGGACACCAACAGTGGCAAAACACCACTCATAAGTGAGACGGTGCAATGTGAATAATTGCTACTTTAACACAATCCAGAACATGGAGTGAGGTGATCGACTTGTTAACAAACATATTAACGATGTGCTTGGCATTCCCACATTGCGGTATCTTTTTAAAAGAACTTCTCTTATACTATTTTTTGTTATATTAAGTTACTAACTAATTGGCAACCTACTTTTTACAGCAGTGAGATAACATTATACTAAATTTGCCAAAGATTCTCTAAAACATACTTGATTCCACAGCACAGCAATGTCGAGCAAGTGCGAAGTTGTTCTATCAATTGATGCGATGCTCTATGTTCATGACAGCTGATTGGCAGTGTAGCGTATTGGGGGTTTGTTATACCAATCTATTCGAAAAGGAATCGCCTTCAGTGTTAATTTCACTCGTTCAGTGCTCGATACATCAAAACAGGCAATGAAGAAGTAGCAGAAAAGGCAATCCAGGATGTACACAACACAAAATGCATCCCACTCGCATTTATTGCCCAACAAAATGCAAATTCTAAAAGCTATTGCTGCTGCCGCCTGCTGCTTATTCCAATGATGGTCCAACTTCATTAAAATTAAGTTCATTTTGTGCCCTGCTATTGATCAAGGAGATTGTTGCAATATCAAATTCCACTTAGTCAAGGTTATTAAGTCGTAAAGTCGAGTCGAGTCGCTTAGGGGGCGACTAGGGAGACTAGTCGACTAGTCGACCGACTAGTCTGGACTAGTCGCAACTAGGGAGGGAGGAGGCTGCACAAGGAGGGAAGAGGGGGGAAGGAGAGAAGAGGGGGAAGGAGAGGGGAGGAGGGAGGCTGCACTGACCGGAGAAGCAAGGAGGGACCAAGGGAGTTGCCGCCGCCGCCAAATCCGCCGTCGCAGTCGCCAGTCCGCCGTCGCCTCCCACTTCACCAGCGCCGGATCCGCCGTCGCCGCAGCCGGATCCGCGGGATCCGTCGCCGCCGCCAGTCAGCCGTCATCTCCCGCTTCACCGGCGCCGGATCCGTCGCCGCCGCCATTCAGCCATCATCTCCCGCCAGTGAGGCGTGGCCGAGGGAGCAGCGGCGCAAGGCGATGGGGAAGGTGAGGCGTGGCTGAGGGAGCGGTCGGCAAGGGCGATGGCGGCCACTGGAGGAAGAGAGACGAGCGGCGGTCACCGGAGAAGATCAGAAGGCGGCGGCGCTCAGTGTTGTCACGGCGGAGTCGCCGCTCTCTGTCTCCCGCGCGTGACCAGCCAGGAGCGAGCAGCCGAGCCGAGCGTATATACCTGTCTGGCTGTCTCCAGCCCAAAGATCTCCTTCGCGCCGACTCTCCCGCAGCGACATGTATGTGTCATCCCGCCGCCTCGCCTCGCCTCTCCCCGCCGCCTCCTCCAGACCTCCCCCCGCCGCCTCGCCTCTTCCCACTGCCTCCTCCGGTCCTCTCCCCGCCGCCTCCTCCCCCCGTCGCCTCCTCTCCCAGGTGCATCCCCCCTCCCCGCCGCCTCCTCCCCCGCCGCCCCCTCCCCCGCCACCCCCTCCCCCCGCAGCCTCCCCTCCCGGCGGCCTCCTCTCCCAGGTGGGCTTTAGTCGGCCGACTAGAAATGGGAGATTAGTCGCCGATTAGTCGTCCGAACGCCTGACTAGTCGCTCCAGTCGAGTCGAGCTCTCTAGTTGTTCATCCTGTACCGACTCGACGACTAGTCGTGGATTAGTCGCCGATTAGTCGACGACTTAATAACATGGCACTTAGTCTTCAAATGCTGGAGAATTCTATCTCTCTCTGTTTGAATGAATCCAATGTACATCTAAACCATAACTACCGCAATTGCACTATTGAATGGAAGGATATGGGACACAAAAGCAAATAATATTACAAACTACAGAGGTGTACTGGCTAAAGTAATCATTCAACTACATGCATAGTACGAAAACTAAGAAGATCCAACAAAACTGTGCTATTTTCATGGCCTGATGGGTTAGAAAGGTTTGAGCGGTTGAAGAAAACAGCCAAAGCAAAGCACAGTAATTACCCCTAGACGGTATGACCCAAAGGTGAAGAGTACGGCATTTGCCTCTTCAACCATTTGATCACTATATCCTCTCTGACTAGTTAACTGCTTCGCCCAGTCTTTTACAATCTGCAAATTCAAACAGATGTTGTTTAGCGAATGATATTCTACCAAGGACAGCATTAAATGAAAGGGAAAGAATTGTAACCATCGTTTCATTTAGTAAAGATTTAGAACGCAACAATCCAAGCTTCGTTTCGAAATGTACGTTTTTCTCAGCACAAAGCGGGTAGCAATTGGCGAGGCAAGAGAAAAGTTACCTTGGCAAGCTCCCTCAGCACCTCCTCTCGCCTAGCAGACTCCTCCGCACTCTCATATAGACCCTCTTCAACCAAGAACTACAATTGAGATGAACAGACAAAACAACACATCTAAGTAACAGATGTTAGACTGAAACTAAAAGGTAACAACTAGTAATCGAATTAGACAAGCAAATCGTACAAACCTTCTTTAGTTCCTCCGTTTTGTGGAGATCAGCCTTCTCCGGCCCAGTCAACGATATTGGCTTTCCGTACTCCTTCGGGGCCGCGCCCGCAGCATGAGAGCTCGCCATCGAATCGATTCTCACAAAAACCGCAAAGCCCTCGGGCACAGCCAAATAATCCGCCCTCCTCTCAAGGAACAGAAACCCTAACCAGCACGGATCGGTGCCTCAAAGCCCGAAAAACTCCCCCCAAAACTCCAGCAGAAACGCCGAAAAATCCGACCTTTCTTCACGAAATCGAGCAAGGCACGATCTTTCCCGGCCGAATCCGCCGCCCCCGACCCCTTCGTTGGCCCTCAACAGAAGCACGAGTCCTACTAGGATTCCACCAAGGGAGCCTCCTGATACACAGATCCAAACCACGACACGGAAACCCCCATCACCCACAAATCCTCCGCCGCCCCTGAATCCGAAACTCCCTCCAACAAAATCCCCCACGGAACCGACGGGATCGCGCCGCCCGGATCAGATCGAAACCGCGCGCGCAGCCCGACTGGATCGGCGGGGAGGGCGCCCAGATCGGAGACGGTTCAGCTGCGCCCGATGGATCCGACCATCCGCCGCCCGCTGCGGTCGGGGAGGAGGCGGTACGGTAGGCCGCCGCAGCTGCGGGGGCGGAGAAGGAACCCTAGCTAGGTGGAGGCGGCGAGGGTGGGTAGGCGGATAGGTAGAGGGAAAGGGGGAGCGCGTGGGGGTGCGTGTTTTGTGAGCAATCAGCCTCTATTCTCCGGGCTGGGATTTACGGCGAGATTTTTTCGGGGGTTTTAAAAAGGATATCTGCGGGGGATTAGGGAGTTCCTTCGAATTATTAGTACTATTTTTAATTAGCTGATGGATTCCGTGGGATAGTCCCTACTAATATAGGGAGTGATCGTTTTAGTTTTTAAAAGTTTCAACTTCTAGTTTTATTTTTTTTTTCACTATTCACTACACTATCCACTATCTCAGCTACAGTAAAAAAAGTCAGCTACAGTGAAATTTCAACCAAAAACCAAAAATTATCGCTAAAACGATCACCCCCATAACGTAGGAGCGTTTACCTACCCATCTCTAGACTCTTACTCAGTATCATGCAGCGTTATAGCGGGCAAGGTGGGCGTGCCTGCATTGGCCGGGCCGCGGCCAGGTATGGTAGGTCTGATCTGAACACGATACAGCTCATCGGCCAAACGGACCGTATCTAGACCGGGAGGTCGGCACGATATGGCCCGTTTAGCTCGCGAGCTGTGCCGGCACGGTAACGGGTGTAAATAGGTCGTGCCGGCATGCCACGGTCCGACCAAATATAGTTGTTTTATGACTGTTTTTTTACCGTTGTGGTGTAAAAAATTCTGAAAAAAATAGCAAACAATTCGAAACAAACATGAAATTTTTTCTATAAATAGGGGGCATCTGGTCTCCATTTTTCACACCTCAAACATCACTTTCATCTGTCTATTTAGCTGTGAAAAAATCAGAAGTGCTTGTAGAAATTTGGTAAAATTAGTGAGAAATTTGTGAGAAATTCTGAAAATTCAAAAAACTCCAAGGAATTTTTGGAGAGCTGCAGAAAAGGTAATAGTGTTGTCTTATTTCAATTCTTTCATATTATTTTTTTGATTGAATAGTAAGTTAATGACTTAATTACTATTTCAATTTGCAGTTAATTCAATTGAGAACTATAATTTTTCAACTCTCCGAATTCGGCCTCACGGCGGAGGATATGCAATCCTTTTAAGAATGATATCCATCTACAGAAGGTCCACCTCCACAATAAAATGTAGAGGCAGAAGAAGCGACCAGCCCGGCAGCGCAAGGTCTAATCAATCCATCTTCTTCTAGCTCAACAAGTGCATCCATAACCCACATCACGGGTTCAAGAAGATCAAGAGCTACTACATCAGGAGTCTGGAATAATTTTGATAGAAAGTTCAGGACCGATGATGATGAAAATTTGGTGAGATATACTGTTTATAAAATTTATGGTAATGAATTATCTGTAAAATCTTCAGGTGGGACAGGTCACTTGCAACGGCATGTTGTAAGTTGCAAAAGAAGGTAGAGAATACAATTGCGCCAAACACAGGTTCAATATTACCCCGATGGCTTGGTACGTAATTGGGAGTACAACCCAAAGGTAGCACGCGAATCCCATTGTAGATTAATTACTTCTCAAGATTTACCTTTTAAATTTTGATGAGTTTGCTGCTTTTCAAAAATATATTAGGACTGCTCATAGCCCTCGATTTAGTGTTGTATTTAGGCAAATCACAACTAGAGATTTAACTAAATATAATAATGACTGTCGTGAAAAATTGAAAGAAATGTTTAATCCTTGTACATTCTCTATTGCTTTGATATCAGATATATGGAGTGGTAGAGCTAGAGAGGATTATATTAGTATTGTTGCTCATTATGTTAATGATGATTGGGTAATGAAAAAAAGAATTATAGGATTTAAATTAATTAATGTTTCACATACTACTAAAAATATTGCAGAATGCATTATTAAAGTGGTAGAAGATTTTAGCCTCACAGATAAGATTTTTTCTATAACTTTAGATAATGCAGCTGTAACACTAAGGCTATGAAAATTCTTACTCTTTTGTTTAATACTTATGCACAATCTTTCTTACTGCATCAACGTTGTGTTTGTCATATTATTAATATTATTGTTAAATCTAGTTTAGAAAGATTAAATACTTGTATTGATTCTTTTAGAGATGCAATTTTATTTATTAATTGTTCTAACCAAAGAATAGCCGTATATAAGAGTTTTTGCGTAGCAATGAATGTCCGCCCTAGAAAATTTGACTTAAACATGCCTGTTAGATGGAACTCTACTTACCTTATGCTCAAACATACATTGCCAAATAAGAGTATATTATCTGTTTTCCTTCACACCCAAGTTCATCAATCTCGTAGCTCCTCTAGTAGAACCCAAGTTAGAGACCCCGAACTTACTAAGAACGATTAGATTATTGGTGAAAAAATATTTTCTTTTTTAGAACTTTTTCATAAGGCTACACTTTGTCTTTCTGGAGTATACTACCCAACATTTCCTCTAATTGTTTATAATATTCTTAAAATTGCCACTCACCTAAAAGTTTTTGAAAATAATCCTGTACTTCGAGAAGATGTAGTTTCCATGGAAACTAAGTTTTTAAAATATTAAAGAAAAATTCTTATTTTATATGCATTTACCTTTATTTTGGATCCTAAACCCAAACTCCAAGGATTTACAAATGTACTATAACTTTGAAGTGATGCTACTAGTTTAGATTATTGTACATACTATAGAGTAGTTAACGATAAATTACATGAGGTAACAACAAATACGAAAATAAATTTGGGTCTGTGTGTTTGGAAAGACCCTAAGTAATCCCTAGCACCTCTGCGGGGACTATGCAATAGGGCAAGATATTTGGTTCTTCCTCTTGAGATTCTCGTGCAGGTACACATCAGTCAGGAGGAGCAAGGTGACAAAGCACCGGGGATCTATCAAGTTATCTCAACAGTGACAGCATCAGTTTTGAGTAAGAGTTAAACATCCTCTCCTAGTGGCAAAACCAAAAAGTAACATATCTAGTGCTATCCATATTAGTACGGAATGTGTTGATTGTTCCTGTCTCTACGGTCTCTTCGGAGTCAACTTTCAGTCTATTTGGAAGAATAATCGAGGAGCGACGAACAAGTCTCTCCAATGAGATGGTCGAAATCCTTCTGACCGTTAAAGACTAGGAACAAACTGAATCAAGACTCCAACATACTACACAAAATACAGACTTAGAAGAATCTTTTCACAATTTGTATTTAGATAGCAATGAATAAGATCTTCAATATTTTTCTTCAGATATACTCATTAGTGAGCTTTATAAACTGTACTTTTTTATCTTTACTAAGGTTTTCTCAAGTTGAGTTTTTACTTTGTAAAGTTTTTAACAAAGCAGTCATGTAATGTCATTTAACAAGTTAATAAAGCTCATTATATCATTGATAATAATTATCTTGATTATTAAAAATATCTATAATTTTTTGTAATTTTTTACAAATTTTTTACAATTTTTTCCTTTATTTTCTATATTTTTCTGTTATTTTTCAAATTTTCCCAGGCTAAACGGAACATGCCGCACGCAAGACGCGTCCGTTTAGCGCATCGTGTCGGGCTCACCCTCGGCCGTGAGTCGGCACGACGACACGGCCAGTTTATTAGCCGTGTCTAAACAAGTCGTGCCGACCTTGGGCCCGTGCTGTGCCGATCCAGCACGGCCCGTTGGACAGCACTATGCAGCGTGCCCTATATTACACAATCTTCTATTCTACTGGCATATTTACTAAGAATATCATCTACAAAAGATATTTTTACATCATAGATATCTTATATATTTTATTTTTGCTCATGTTAGACAAGAAACAACATCAGTTACTAAATGTAAATAACTTAATTTCTTTAAGAGTTTGCACACGTATGCTTTGACTAATGTATGTTTTCATAAGATAAAATTGATGTTCACAGTTCAGTCTAGGATCACATTTGATAATATGTATTATCTTTATTTGGTACTTTATTACATTGCATGGACATCTTACTAGTTAACCTGTATTTTACGACTTTGGCCTGTTTAGGTCCCGCTCATTTCAGCTTTTTTTCATTATTCAGTAATTCGTTTTTTCTGAATTTTTTTAGATTTTTTGGGCTTTTTTGTATTTTTCTTTTTTCTCGTGTTCCTTTGCATTGTCCGTAATGGGCTAACATTTTTTTTTCTATTTTTACATTTTTTTTAAATTTAATTATATCCAAAAAGCCAAATCAGCTACAGTAAAAAAAAAAGCCAGCTCCAATGAAATTTCAACCAAAAGTTAGAAGTCATCGTTAAAACGAACGCCCCTTAAAGAGCGGCAGTTTTGTTGGCCATATGACTGAAACAAATTTTTTTTTTGCTTAAAAGCAGTTATAGTTTTTGAATTCTTGGCCAATCTTGCCTCTAGTGGCGTGAGATGTTTGAAAATGGTCTCATCTGCGTGCTTTTCCCGTTCTATTCCCTGACACGCTCCACTGGCGCGCGAGCTCTACTGGCACGGCGCCCGACCTCGTGAGGAGATGGAGTGGCGCCCAACCGCGCGAGGTGAGGAGGCACGGCGCCCGGCCGCGCGAGGTGTCAGGATGAAGCTCAACGCTGCAAACGTCGTCCCGCTACGTTGCGCGGCCGAGCACGTGCGCCTGCACATCACGGTGGCGGGGTGGTTCTTTGTGTCCGACAATGTCAACCAGGCCCCCCAGCGATGTTGATCGCTATGCATGGCGAAAGAACGACGAGCTAGACTTTGCCGCAGGGTCAGAGGAGGACGCCACCGACACGATCCGGAATAACAAGCAGGCGTCGGTGACGAGTGTGGAGGAGATCCGGCAGAGGGTGGTCGAGCTCGAGGAGTGCTTGAGCATGCGGCAGGAGATCCACTGGCTCGGCAAGCCCAAGGGCGCGCTGAGCAGACTGTTTCGGAAGCTCGATCTCGACGGGAGGTCGTCGTCGCTACAGCAGCAGCAGCCGAGCACCAGCGACGAGAAGCACAAGTCCTTGACTTTTGAGTGCTAAGATTGCAAGGCTTATACGAGTGTTTTAGGTGGTCTTTGATGTAGTTCAGTTGCATGATGCTTTCAACTAGTACAATAGGTAGCGCATTAATTCCTTTTTTCTGGAATAAGAAATTGTTTAGAGCGTACACCTCGTGCAGGCTTATAAGCCCAGATTTTTGTCATTTTTCGTTGTAACAGCTGAAAATTTATTATAGCTATTGTTAACTGTTTTCTACATAATTAGCTATAAAAAATATAAAAAAAGTTATATCATCACTAACAATATAAAATCATAAGAGAAAAAATAAAAATAAAAAATACTAAAAAAATAAAATTAAAAAGTTACAAGTTAGAAACAAACATGTTGGAGCGGGCTAGCTTTCCCCAAGACTGTTTGAAGCTGACGTATTTAGGAGCTTTGGATTTTTTTGAAAACAAAAACCGGCCTTTTAAGCCTCGAACCAGCCTTTTAAGGCGTCGTGTCGTATCTGTTGGCGCCGCAGCCGGGCGCGCGGGTGGAAACGGGAGAGAGCGGATAGAGCGGCGTGGCGGTGTGGACGGCGAGGAGACGGTTTAGGACTCACGGTATAGAAGAGGAATGGGCTTTTGTTTGTGGTGGCTTGACTCACTGACTGATGAGTGATGATGATGGATGGATTAACATGCTCTCGCCAATCAAGTTATCGGAATTAGCTTTTCTTAACTCTCTTTTGTCGTGAGCGAGCAAAATGTGGATCAACGAGTACGGCGCAATGTTATCACGATGATACGTTGTCCATGGACCTACGACCGACGATTTATTTATTATGGATTTGGTGGTCACAGTTGGCAGCACTGGATTTTATAAATCGGCCGTGAGCTTTGCGTGCTTACCTTTTGTGAACGAATCTGTTGCCTCGAGTTTTTTCACCTTTTCTTTTCCTTTTTCAAGAACATACCGGAGAATTGTATATCTTTGCGAGTGTTTGCCTCAACTCCATGTGGATTCCTTTATGTTATATTTATAATTTATAGTTGTGGTTTTTGAATTCTAGTTTATTTGTGAGAGATAGTACGGAGAGAAAAATAGTCGCTTGTGATTTTAGTCAGTATAGCTGAACTCGGTACAGTTTGTACTACAATTTACTTGTAAATCCCGCCTTAAAAAACACATCATTTAACAACAAATTATTGTTTTAGCTTTAATTTCTCTTAATAATTTTATTTGTTAGACTAATAAACTATAGATAAAAATTATAAGTCGTAGCAAAAAAAAATATGTGATTTACTTTCCTTTTCTTTTTCTAAAACATGAGGAAGAGCTTTGTGTTGTTGCACCGAGTGTTTACCTTAGGTAGCATTTAGAATAACAATGACTTATGACTTTTTTAATGTAACTGACTGATTTTTACTTAGCTGAGTTAGCTTATTTGACATAATTAAATTTTAAAAAATTTAAAAATAGAAAAAACATATTAATCCATTACTAACAATATAAAGAAATATGAGAAAAAATAAAAAAAATAAATAATAAAAAAATCATGAACAGTAAAAACAGCTGTACAGTGCCAGTCGCAGACGCCCAATACTGTCGTAAGCGGGGCATTAGCTTTATTACTAGTTGTAGACCATGCTTCATTGCTATAGCCGTGTGCCCTTTGAAAATCAAACGCATGTTTACGCTTCTGTACATTTGTCACAAAGCTACGTGTCATGTAAGTGTCAGCCGCTTGGCTTTTCTTTTCTTTTTTTCAAGAACACATGTGTCTTAGCACTGAACACGTGACAGATATTTTCTTGCACTCCTGCGTCCAAAATAGGAAAAAAACAAAGAAAAAGTACGTGAGCCCATGTGTTGTTTCCATTAAATCGTATGCTTTTGGTTCTTACCTGGTTCGTATGGTAGCATTGATTGTTTTGATGTTGGTGTCTCGTACTATGAATTTTTTAAATAATTTATTTTTATTTAAAATTATAAAAATATATTCTTATATAAAATTTTTTATAAGAATAACTTTTAGTTGTCTAACCATTGGGTAACTGGCCCTATCACCCAATAACCGCGCGACAGCGTGCAGTCGGTGGATCGGTGGGCAACATAAATACAGTCGCCCAACGGTAGGGCGACTGGACCCAGTTGTCCAACTGTTGAGCGACTGGAGGTCCAGTCGTCCAACCGTTCGATGACTGCATGGGATATAAAAATCGCCTGCTCGACCGAGCCCCCATTTGTTCCACTGGCGTCGACTGAAAGCAAATATAAGAGAAGGGGAAAGAGAAGAGAAGAAAGGAGAGGATGGAGAGGGATAAGGAGAGAAGAGGTTCCACTATTTCTATGAGGCAATTTTTTTTTATGTTTTTAGTTAATATTTTGTATGAAGTAAATAGTTTGTTTAATGTAAAATTAGGATCCGTAGAAAATTATACTTGTAAAAAAAGAGTAATATAACTTTAGTATGAAGTAAATAATTGTAGAAAAAGTAATCAATATAGTTATAAAAAATTAGCGTCCGTAGAAAATTATAGTTGTAGAAAATTTAATAAATATTATAGTTGCAGGAAATGTAGTCAATATAGTTGCAAAAAATTAGGATCCGTAAAAAATTATATTTGTAGAAAATTAGTATCCATAGAAAATTATAGTTATAGAAAATTTAGTCAATATAATATACAAAATTAGTATCTGTAAAAAATTAGCATCTGTAGAAAATTATAGTTGTATAAAATTTAATAAATATTTGTATATGCAGTAAATAGTTTGCTTTGTGCAAAACATTATTAGATAACATTTATGATTAATTAGGAATGAATTTAATATTGTTAGTGTATTGAAAATTCATGCGTACCAGTAGAATTCGTATATTGACATTTAAATCAGTATGTCATGTAGATTGTGAAAACCCATTAGGAATAATTTGTAGTAAGAGAGAGCTCGAGCAGCAAGAGAAGAGCGGCGTCAGTGTGGGGTGGGGCAGATAGGGAGTTGATGCGTATTAGGGTAGAGGAAAGAGAGCGGTGTCCGTGTGAATGAGGAGGGGTTATGTTATGAGAGTAGCGTAGTAGTTCATAATAGGTGAACGATCATAGAAATATAAATTACAGTACAACAGTAATTTCATACTGCACAATGTCATTTGACTTGTTGCAACATTGAAAACATTTGCAAGCAGACATCAGCAATGCTGATGCCTACTACATTGAAAGTGCATAGCACTGTCAACACTATTTTGTGAAGGTCTGAATGGTATTGATTTGAGCGGTTTTGCACAAGCCAATATGGTACACCCAGACAGCCAAAATGCTCTAATCATAGATGTGATGCACTGGCTCACCCACAGCTTCTCTTTGGACCCTGAGATGTGTAGCGGCGTCATACAAGGGCTTTGGAGTCGGTCTCTTATGTATAGTAGATGGGAGTTGAAAACATTGATACGCAAACATTGATACGCACTATTACGTGAAAGGGCTTTGTGGAAGGCTGCCAGCGCTGTAGATACGAGTGCATGTTGCTTGTGAAACCATGCCCAATAGAAGTTGTACAAGGCCCTACCGGCGGCTCTCATCCGGGTGGTGCGAGCAGCTTGAGCGTCCAACATGATGGTCAAGAGGAGGACCTAGAGGCCAGTTTCACAAAGGTTGAAGAGGAAGTTGCTCGTGACTAGGTCGATACGGTAGATGGAGGAGAGGAAGAAGGGTCACGACATGTTGAGTCTACAGGACAGACTGATGAAGAGGAGCATATAGAGTACATTGTACATCAAATGGAGAACGATGACTAGATGGCCTGGACTGAAGAGGAAGCTGTACAAGAGGACGATGAGGACAGTTCCGATGAGGACGAAACTCCCATCTCGTAGGAATAGAACAGGTTTGACGCTGAGAGTGTGGCTGCGCATGATGAGCACGAATCACCGTGGGAGTATCATGGTACAAAGATTCGATTGCACTCAATGTTTGCTGATAAGGTATCATTACATGATACCATCAAGCTATGGGCCCTGTCCATGTAGCAGACTTTTCAGGTCGTCAAATCTAATCAAGAGTAGTACACCGTAAAATGCAAGTAAGCCAGTTGTCCTTGAAGGGTGTACACATGTAGACCAAAGTATAAGACTCATTGAATTATCTCAAAGGTGGTGCCACACAGGGGCGGACCCACAGGGTATGCCGGGTGGGCCACGGCATACCCTGGGCCCAGCCAGTCAGCCACAGCCCGACGATAGGGTTGAGCGGTTCGTGACCCTCGGAAGTACCGCCCAGCCGAATGGTTCACCTGCCGCACCGCACGCATCAGTCCGAGTAGGTGAAAGGGCCCAGTCAAACGGTTCGCCTCCGAGAGTCCTCGCAACCGCCACAAGCGCCTCCGAACCTCTCCTCTCGCTGCACCGCCCTCCTCGTCCTCATCCTGGCCGCCTCGCCACCGCCGCCTTCTCCCTCGGCATCCGTACGAACACCTTCATCTCTTTAACTACTGGTTACAAGCTCACAGCTCACCAGCGACCGTACCCCTCACTCTTCCCTCCTCTGCTTGCTTTTCTTGCTAGTACGCGCAGCTGGGCCGAAGGAGTTGTTGCAGGAGCAGAAGAAGTCGGCGCGCTTCCTCCTCGCGCCCATCGGCCATCGCTGCCTCCCGCGACAACCTTCTCAAAGCTCATACCCTTCTCGGTATTTCCATTTGCTTAGTCAGTCCTTACCTAATTTGGTTCGTTGTGTCCGTATGGTTCTTGGCAATTGTGGCTTTGCAATGCAGCTTCGACGAATCGTCACGAGGACTCGAGGAGGTGAGGGGAGGGTGAGTGCGGCAGGAGGGACTGCGTGCCACAGCGGGGAACTCGATTGTCGCGCTTGATCGCGGATGGCGTTGAGGTTGGGGGCTTGCATTAGGCATCGGTGGTTCGTTTTTGGTACTCTAGGTGTTTGATGGAATTACCTCAGAGGTCCGCACATTCAACTTGATACTGAAGAATGCCACATCGCTGCTCGCTGATAAGGATCCTCTCAAGGTTGAAGCTGATACTAGGCTTGCCAAGCTAATACAGTAAGTTTATCGCTAACATTTCAAGAAACTTACCTTACTACTCTATATTATGTTGAGTAAACTAAGGGTTAACTAACCTTGTGCAGGTCATTCTCCGACCTGGGAACTGTGGTGTAGAATAGTAACTTTGAACTCACTGGTGATACGTAACGTTGCCATGCTGCTTCTTAGTTTTTATGATGTTACGTGTCTGAATATGCTGGACTCTTAACTATATGTAATAGCTCGATGCATCATATGGTGTAGGTAAAAAGCTTTTCTTTGAGTTCATGTTTTTGTATCTTCTAGCTGTGGCATATTCAATAATCCTTTAGTCCATGCGCGACCAATTCACTCTGTGCTGTTGATTTTCTTTTAAACCAAGAGATAGGTCTTGTGTCATCATAGGAAGTTACTAACTACTCAGTGTTGTTATTCCTCAAATTATTTTCTCCAGTTTGGAACGTCTTCTGGTGTTCCCATCAAGTGAATTTACAATTTTTGCTCCCTAATAATATGTAGTAATTTAATAAAAATGGTGTTGTACAGTGTGCTCATTCCTTTCAATTTCCCTACAAGATGAGTTTCAGGATGTTGATTACATTTTTTGATTTTCTATGGAACTGCTTTGGACTTTGGAGTCTTCGCAAGCTAATATATGCACTGGCAAATGGTTTTACCGAATTGCATATGAAAATTTTGGTGCGGCATGCCCTTTGGTAAAATCCTAGGTCTGCCACTGGTGTCACACTCCTGCATTCTCAACAATGTTTTGCCGAGGCAGCGTAACCTAACGTCCACCTCCATAGCCAATTTGATGTATGAAAAGATAGTGGAGAAGAAAGACATAGAGGCCACGCCCATCATGGTGGATATCGAGACGAAATTCAAGTATAAGATTGGTTACGCGAAGGCGTAGCATGCAAAGCAGAATGCTTTGAAAAAAATGGTTTGGGTCTTTTGAGGCAACATACAACAACCTTCCTTGTATGCTTCAGGTGCTGCAGTACAGAAACTCAGGCACGTACACTGCTGTGAAGAACAAGCCATCTACAAGGCCGCCAGGTTTTGTGGTATTACAGAGGGTCTTCTTAGCTTTCGGTGCATGCATCGAGGCATTTAGGCATATGCTGCCCGTGATATGAGTTGACATGACCTTTTGACTGGCAAATACAAGGGTCAAATCATTACGTCCAATGGCGTTGATAGCAATAATCAAATTCTGCCCCTGATTATCGTATTTGTCAAAAGTGAGAATTACGATAGCTGGTTGTGGTTCCTTCAAATGTGAGGGTAGGAGTTGTCGGACCTCGTCTTGGTGTGTGCGTAATCCATGATCGCCACATCAGGATAGTGAAGACCATAAGAAAACTTCAGAAAGACTCCAAGGAGTCGTTTCCTTGGTCGGATATCAGAAACAAATGGTGCATTCGCTAACTATAGCTAACTTTTTCAATCAGTTTTCGAAACAACCGTTGATGAAGCTATTCCAAAGGTTGGCTATGTAGAACCAAAAGCACAAATTTGACACTTTATGAGCACTGTTGGATGAGCACAGTAGGAAGCACATTGACAAAAGGAATAAGGGACCAGCCATGCTTAAGGTGACACAACCCGAGTGCCTCATAACATTGGCTGAGCCTGACCCAGCTGGTCCGAGGAGGAGGAGCTCACGGAACATCAAGTGCTCATCGCAATGGATCGAGGTCGAGCCATTGGGGAAGTGATCCCTGTTGCATGATATGGATGGCGCAAGGTACGACATAATGAGAAATCTTATCGAGGTGTACAACTAGATTCTCAGGGGCTTTCGTTCTTAGCCCCTCATTGTCATCGTGGAAGATGTTCTGCACAACATAATCAGCTATTTCATGGAGAGACATGTAAATACCACACTTCATATAGTCAACCCACAAACACCGTACTGCTCGAAGATTACGATCGTTTTAATATGCTCCTCCAGGATTTGCGACGACTCATTCTCTTATCACTCATGTGGTATGCCATGGAGATCATTTAAACAAACCTAAATTCTCGTGCAATAAGTCAAAGCTGTTACACAAGCCATGCTGTCATGTCCTTGCTGCATACGGAACGTGCACATGGATTCTTCGAACTTCATGTCCGAGTACTTCTTTAAGGAGAGAGTGATACAGGCGTGGTGTGGCAAACTTAGGGGGTTCAGAGTTGTGAGCAACTCTCCAAGTCAAAGATTCGCTCCCACAATGTATCTACGTACCTCATAACATAGCGTTCATGGGGAAGATCAATCCAACAACGAATTCACATTTTGCCATCTGCTGCAAAGGAGGGGTAACATCGAAACTTTATTAACAGTAATACGAAATAAACGATTGCTTAATTGTACCCCAGAGTATGAGCATCGGAATAAACATCACCTGCCATCAAATTGGCCTTCTGTGACCTATATGACAGTGTCCTTCCTGTGTCTGCATTTCGACCACACCGGTTGAGCACGTCTATTTGGCATCAAGCGGCAGTTAGGGCCAAAGTCCTCCTTTCTTTCTAGGGAAATGTCTTTGTTGTGGTTACAAGACCAAACAGTGAATAGAGAAAACTAGGGAGAATTGTGGGATTGAAGGTAGTCTCTGGCCTTGGGATTGCCCAGAGGAGGCTATTTATATTACTGTCATTTCCTTGTTACAACATTACCCCTAGGTATCATGTTCCATCTTAGGGTATTACTGCCTTTTTACATACTCAGACGGGCCTTCTAGACCGGACCCATTTATGCATTACAACACTATATAAATAGTCAGGCCGAATGGGCCTAAGGTGGAGGCCATCCCCACAACAGTCTTCCTTTGGCAACCCATATTGGACTAGTCCCTTAGTGTCTGCCATAGTATGTTACTCTAGGACGGAGAAGGTAGATCTTCCTATGGTTCACTGGGTTGAGTGCGCCTACTCTCAAGGGGTTCGGCATGCATTTTATAACCCATGGAGGGGGGAGGTAGCATGCTTTATGACAAATCGGGTCATGTGCTAGCTCTGCTCCTCATAGAACTGGCCTTTGGACCAAAAAGACAAGACTATGCAAAGCATGATGTGACAACTCACCACAAAGTAAGATGCGACAACACTCTACCTCGCCAACTTTTCATATCGACTTGACAACAGTGACCTCCTCAACTTTTTAGACCAAAAAAACGGACTCTCCAAAGCAGAACATGATAACACTCTACCTCATCAACTTTTCAGATCAACATGACAAAACTACACCTCAGCTTTTCAGACCGTAAAGATAGGAATTTGCATAGCATGACATGACAAATCCCTGCAAAGTTAGACGTGACAACACTCTGCCTCATAAACTTTTCACATCGACTTGATAACACTAACCTCCTCGGCTTTTCAGACCAAAAATAAGGGAATCTACAAAACAGGATGTGACAACACTCTGCACGGTTAGACGTGACAACACTCTGCCTCCTTAGCTTTTTAGATCGAAAGATAGGACTCTGCAAAGCAGAACATGATAGCTTCTTACAATGCAAGCCATGACAACACTCTGTCTTGCCAGCAACTTTCAAAAAGACAAGGCAACACTCTGCCTCGCATGCTACTTACATGAAATTAACCACACCATGCCAATCCTTTGGCTTATAAAAGGAGGTGAAAGAGATCTGGAAGAGAACACTACACAACCAAACCCAACACTACACCAACGCTTACTTCACCACGTCGGGATGAACAAGTGGCAGAAGAAGCAATTGGACAAGATAAGAAAGCAATGGGAGGAGACCCACGAACTAGCAAAGTCTGCTGCGGCCCGCGACGAACAAGCGAAGCGTGCCAGGAGGTCACCTCCTCGCAATGGTGCCCCCATAACAACAACCCCGTCCTAAACATTCTAACCAAGCATTCGCCGCAACACACGTTCGAAGGGGAGACGTTGGCCCTCTGTTGGTGTAGAGATCCATGCAAGTTCTTCAAGTTTAAGCAGCAGGTCAGCCTAGGTATGCGTTACTGAGGTTGCATGAACAACTCCTGTCACTATCCCAATCGCCGTCGGGACACGAGCAGCTATTGACAACCGGTAAGGTCCAATTATAGTGTGTTCCCTCTACTATTTCTCTTTCAAAGTACGCAGTACAACCTCTCTCGTCTACCCGCAATCCCCAGAACCGCAATATGGCTACCGTAAGTGGATCGACCTAGAGATCCACCCAAATGACCAGTGGACTATCGATTACGAGGAGTGTGATGTCAAAAGGGCCCACGAGATCTAGGAGGAGTGCCATAACGATGAGCAAACTGAGCGTATATGTCGGGAGACGAAAGCTCATCTCGAGCTGTGCATGTGTAGGGAGCGCAAGGCTCACAAGAGGAAGCGCGAGAAAAAGAGAGAAATGGCGACCAAGACCAGAGAGGCCGCCGAGAAGTTCAACGTTAAGCTCGCAAGGAAGGAAAAATGGCCCCGATCCATGCAGTAGGTCTGGCCGTTCTGTACTAGTCCCCAAAGGTCGAATTTATTTTTATTCCAAAAAGGCGCATATGTATTGTAGGAGTATTTTGGTTTGTTGCATTGTGCATGATGCTGTTTCTTATGAATGTAACAAAACCGTGTGTGCCGTATTATTCTCAGCTTTATTATGAAGTCTATTTTAATTCACAACATCACATCTCGTTATCTTGTTGTATTCAATTCTTCGCGTAGTATGGCATCCAACAATATGAAAAAACAAGTTCTCATCCATATATGAATTTTCAGTTGCATTATAGTATCACTTACCTTTGTACTTAACCCTTATTGCTATATTAATCATCCTCAAAAAAAATTTTCATAAAATTTCCTGCACTACAACAACATATGATGATCGCAAAATGTTATTGCGAATATAACAGATTTTGTACCATTCATAATATACGAAAATCACAAATAGATCAACCGACACTGTCTATTATTTTTTTAAATTACAACTTACAAATAATATTTGTTAAATGTTACCTACCTACAACAATTGTCATTTACCCCGTGCACGGTTGGGGGCAATTGTGTAAAAAATTGGCTGAGGTGGCAGTCGTCGAACGGTCGGGCGACTGGACGTGCAGTCGTCTAATGGTTGGACGCCTGTCGCCCAATGGCCCACCTATTGCCTACGTGTCGCTCTCCCGTTGGGTGACTGGATACCATTCTTATAAAAAAAATTTAGACACGTGTATATTTCTGTAATTTCAAATAAAAATAAATTATTTAAAAAAAATTCCACATAATATAGTCCTTAGCTTGGATTACTTTGTGTGCAGCATAAAATTATGGCCCACTTAGAGCATTGGATTTTCAAGGGATTCGTAAAAGAATTGTGTCGTTCTTTACATTTCATATGAACTTCCCGTGTTGCAAATACGCCTAAATAGTTATTGTGGATAGTATTTACTACATCTACTTCTCGAAAGAGCCATGATGCTCCCAGAGGAAGACAAGATTTGGAACAGCAGGGTTTTTTTCGTGGTAAGGCTTTGGGGGCATTTGGAATAGCGATGACTTTTGGCTGAAATTTTACTGTAGCTGGCTGATTTTTTATTGTAACTGAGTTGGCTTATTGGGCATAATTAAAAATTTAAAAATATAAAAATAAAAGCGGCATGTTAACTTATCACAGACAATGCAAAGGAATACAGGAAAAAATACAAAATACTAAAATACTAAAAAATAAAAAAATACTATAGGACAAATTTGCTATAGTACTCACGAAGAAGCCATCGCTGGTCGCTGGCAAAAAGCTATCGTGAGCGGCCCCACTGCTTATACAAAGGGGTCCGATGGAAGCTAAGACAAATTAAGGCCATTTGTGGAAATACAGGAATTTTGCTATAAGGATTTTATTTATCTGAGTGTAGTTTTTTACGAAAATGTAGCTAGAAACTAAGGCCCTGTTTGGTAGAGTTATAGATTCTCATTTTTCAGCTTCTGCTTTAAATTCTGTAAGAATCCACTTCTCTGAGAATCTGGAGCTATCTCTGAAAAGCGTTTGGCTAGTGGGTTGGCTCCAGATTCATAAAAGAGGAGATTTAAGGGGAAAAGACCATGTTACCCTTAGTTTTAGCACTTGAAGCGGAGCTCTAGGTATCAGCACTTAACTAGAATCGTAAGGTGTAATACGAGTTGGATTGTAGATAGCCAGCTTCTCAAACTAGTATAATTTACTATCAGCAAAGTCCTATGATCCAGCTACGAAGATATTTACAGGCCCGATAAATCAATCAACTGTTACAACAAAAATGTTCTCAAGAGGACAACATAAAAGGTGACCTTATAAGCAGATCTCACAGACAAGTAGACTCAACCATTCAACCTGGACGATCATATACATGTTTTCTATAGCAAACACTGAAACAAGATAAAAGACACGAAGCGATGAATCTTATGGTAGGTATAGTAGCTGATTGCAGCACCGCTGGGAAACCAGGGGCAGTTCTTTCAAAAGAGGAAAAACAATCACAGTAAAATCGTAGTAAACTCGTATTTACATATCCAAAAGGGGGTTTGAAATTAATTACATAGCCAGTACACATAAACATCCAGAACCAGAATCTTTGCACTATTGAGTGGATCATGTCCCGCTTTGTCTTGATTTTCAGTTGATGTCTCAAGTGGACGCACATTAGGATACAATTTATAGACTTGACGATGTAGCTGGGACATGGATGGAAACATATTCAGCTCAATCGAGCATGCCCATGGATCACCAAGCTCGGGTGATTGCCGGCAACAAAAATGTCCTTGATACAGTTTAATGGTCCAACCGCATGATTAATTTTTTGAAAAGCAAACAAGACACAGATGCTTATTAGAACTTGGCTGCCATTTGCAACTGAAAATACCAGGATACCAACAAGCATAATCATATAACTGAAAATACCAGTATGCCAACAAGCATAATCATATAACTGAAGAAAGCCAAGGGAGGAACGCCAACAAGTTTCTAGCGACTAAAACTGAGGCAGGGCAGCAAAACAACATATACCAAATACAATATTTCAGTACACTGTAAGATAGAATGCTAGATATAACACCAACAGAGACTCGAAATAAAAACTAATGGTCCTAAAACGAAAACTACATTGGATTGATTTCATGAACAGACATTCACATGTAACAATTGCGCTTAGAACTTTGCCAGACACCTGGCTATATCATGAACTGTAGCTATGGGAGGTGGAACATGTAACAAGTCTTTCCATGCGTGCAGAATAATTTAATAACAACTTTTGGACATCATGGCACCCCTGAGGAATATCTCACATGCTTCCCGTCACCAAACCCACAAAAAAGAACACATTTGTTCAAAAGAAAAGGTGTTTTGCAATTACCTCCTTGCTACTAGAAGGTTGCAGTTTGATCTGCTCAAGATGCAACTTGCCCTTTTGCCAACGCCGCCCAAAATATGCCATTCCCACCAATGCTTATTGTCTTACAAGCATATATGTATCTACTTGTTCAGAAAGGAGCTAAACATAACCATGACTACTACCTAAACACATGAATATGCAATATAGAACCCGGTGTGTTCAATGTGATTGTATGCAGTACATAACTATTCGTGAATCAACAAAATTCTTAGCACCACATCTTGACAATCAATAAGCCGAACTGGGAAGGATGTTGCCAATGCTATGTTCAACTTTGTTGGATGTAGTTTTTGAAAAGAGTTGGTCGAGAGCACTAGTATCCACTGATGATAAACTACTTCAAGGATGCAGTGCACAAATGTACACTTTAAAAAATAAAGCATGAAAAACAGTACCTGTGAGGTGGTGGAGGGGGGAGGCGCGGCGGTCTCATCGCAGGTGGTGGAGGGGGCGGCGTGAGGCTGGTGCGGATCTCCTCGTCGTAGGTGCCGGAGGGAGGGTGGCGGCGCAGGGCTAGAGAGGCGACGGTCGGGGCGGGGAGGAAGAGGCCAGGGCGGCGCCGGAGCTGAGGAGAGGGGAAGGAGGCAGCGGTGCGAGAGGGGAAGGGGAGAGGGGAAGGCGACGGCGCGAGAGGGGAAGGGGGAGGCGGCGGCGCGAGAGGGGAAGGAGGGAGGCGGCGGCACGAGAGGGGAAGGGGAGAGGGGAAGGCGACGTTGCGAGAGGGGAAGAGGGAGGCGGAGGGGAAGGGGAGGCGAAGGGCGAGCTCGGGTGGGGAGGAGGAGGCAGAGGGCGAGGGGCGCTCGGGTGGGGAGAGGGAGGGGGCGCCGACTTGGGTAGCTGAATAGCAAATGTGGGTAATTTGTTTTAACTTCAATGTGCAGATTTGATGTAGGGTGGACAGCTCCCCACGAGAATCCACCAAAAGGCTGCTTCTCCTTTCTAGTTCATTTTGGAGTCTGCTTCTCGCGAGAAGCAGAATCTAATCATTTTGAGAATCTGGGTGTTTGGTACAGCTCCATAAGAATTTATTGAGAAGCTGGGAGCAAGAGCTGTACCAAACAGACCCTAAGTGTAAATCTTGATAGAAAAAAAGGAGATTAGGAATTCAGTCGAAGCTGGACTACCAGAGCATCAGTTCATTAGTTAGTTGACACGTTTGCATTAAGTTGAGAAGCCAACAATTCCCGATAGACATGCCTAAGGAGGAGAGATTGCCCATTCTATTCACCTTAGCTTATAGCTTTTCTAAATAAATAAGATAATATTTTTATTATCTTTTTAAAATAATTTATTGATACTTAATTCATTTATATAAACACTTGTCCTAAAATAAAATCATTAGCCATCACCCTAAAACATTGGCCACAACAATAAATAACAGACCCGTTAGATGCTGCAAGTCAAAGGCACGTTCTTTTCAGCTTCTCAAAACAACTTTTAGCTTTTGCTACAGTACCTAACTTTTAAACGAAATATTTTTTTAAGATAGATTCTACAAGTTAATTATAGTACACGTTAAAAGCCTAACATCTGTACTATCCAAAATCGCAAGCGAGTATCTCTCTCTTCGTAATCTCTATCGCAAACAGCTAAAATTCAAAAATTTCAGCCAAAAGTCATAAGCTGCAGCAAAAAAGAACAGTCAAAGCATCACATTTTTTTAGTGAAGCAAATGGGGCTCTTAAGGACAAGTCCCCAAGAGTCAAGACAGAAGCGATTGTAAAAGCGCAGAGAAGGCTAGAAAGTGCTTATGCTCACAACCTAGCTACGAGTCTCTCATTAACAATTGGTCCATCATTCAATTGTTTTTATTTCTTTTTTTTTGTGGTAGATAGTCTCTTTCGAAAAAACAGTGTTTTTTAAAATCAGAACAACGGTGTTCTTACTATGAAAATATTGTCCTCCCTTTCCATTCTTTTTTTAGCGAATCATCTTTTTCTATTCGAAAATAACTTTAGCTACTTCTAAGTATACCTCCAGTTCATGAAGAATAGGGTTAGAAACTAAATTTACGACAAAAGATAAATTCAAAGATAGATATATATTTGGTTTGTATCGTGGTGGTCTATTCTTTTGTCGCAACCATTTTGCCCAGTCAATTGAGCCCAGAAAGTCCTATGAAAAAGGCCTTTTTTTATTAGAACTTAAGTCTATTTTACTCTCTGAACTTTTATAATAGTCCAAGTTTCAATCTTGAATTGCAAAATTAGATGTTTTACAACCCTGAAGTATCAATACTGTTTATTTTACTCCTTAGACCGATTGAAGGCGGTTTTGCCCCGATATGACGCTAACGTGGCAGATGTTTTGACACATAAGCTAGTTTTGGGTTTAGAGTTTTGACACATAATCAACCTAGTGAGCCAAATGTGCAAATAAATTAAAGAAATATAGTAGGGCCCACATGTCATTATGAAGAATCACCTTCTTCATCCTTACTAATGCTTCCTCTCTCTCTCTCTTCCACCCTTCTCTTTTCATGCTTTCTTACGAACCCCCAGCCATATCACCTTGAGTGGCTCGATGCCCTTGCCATTACCCTGTCCACGCCTGTGCTGTGCCATCGCTGGAGGCCCACGCCAGTGAGCCTCACCATGCCGCTATGGTAGTCGTCGTCGCTAGCCCTCTCGGGGTCATCTCGAGCCGAGCTGAGAATGCATCTAGACTCCGTGTTGAAGTCGTGCACCTCCCCTACTCGCACTCACTAGAACTCACCGTCACAGTGCACCAACCTAGTTCATGCTCGCTGTGACTGGCATCAAGCCATTCCCGCTGCATCAAGCCACCTCCGAGTACATCGACCCCACCCTCATGTTCACCTCACCCAGAACATGTTGTGCACGAGGCACCGCCACTTCTCCTCCTCCACCATGGTGCGGTGGCGAGGAAGACAACGGCGTTCCTGGTGACCCCGTGGCATTTTGATAAAATTGTTTTAAGGGGAAATGAAGCTTGCGGGCAGGAACACGATGTGACATGATCACAAGAATATTTTTTGGGAGATCTCACGGGGGCTGTGAGATCGAGATCTATGGCTGGTAGACAAATGCGGAGAAGAAGATGCAATTCATCAAGCCGGTGGCAATTTTCTTCAAATTTGATTGAGGGTTGTTTTAGGCGAAGCTAAGGCAACGTCACAGACCCAAGCAATTGTAGAGAGAGAGGGAGGGGGAGGAGACAACAATGGCTATTGGTAAAGAGAGGAGAGGAAGAAGAAGAAAAGGAGAATGAGAGGATAGGAGGCTGAATGGTGGGTCTGGTTATATATTTTGTTTGTGTATTTGATGATCACGTTGACTAGGCTGCCACATCACCCTAAAACAAGCTTACATGTCAAAACATCTGTCATGTTAGTGCCACCTCAGTGTAAAACTGCCTTCAATCTACCTTAGGGGGTAAAGTAAAATGGTATTGATACTTGAGGGTTATAAAACATCTGATTTTGCAGTTTGAGGTTGAAGCTTAGACTATTGCAATTGTTTAGGGGGTAGAATAAACTTATTCCTTTTTTATTCATCAACGCCTCTTGGGCCGGGGTGACCTAGGCATCAAGCCCAGAGAGTCCTATGGATGATGGGTCGAGATGAGGTATATATTAGGTATACTATGTGTGTGTGTGGCCATACATCATATTTGCATCCCTAATGAATATTTTAGCCCATAATTTGTAATTTGAGTTATGTGACTTTTGTTAGCGTGTACTTTTATTTGTTCTATTAGACAATATTTTCTTAACTCCGCATCTTTGTAACATCTTGATTTTCAGAGTAATTGAAACTTTTAAAATTAAAATTTCACCATTTAGATTTTTCTGGATTTAATATAAGCTTAAAATTACTTTGTATTAATTAAAAAGATTTAATATGACTAAAACAAACATTAACATTTGTTGAAAGTATTTTATTTGGGTTCCTTGTGTCTCAAGGAATTTTTTGGATTTATTTGCTATTTTCTAAAGCTCAAAGGAATTTAGTTGAATTTCTGAAATGAAAAATCTTTTAAAAATCCCTAAACCCAGATAGGCCGAGCCTACCACTGTTCATCCGACCCATTGGATCTCAGCCGACCGTTCTCTCCCTTGCCACGTGTCGGCAATCTGGCTATCCATAGGATCGACAACCCGATTGCCACGTGTCAATCATCTAGCCATCTGCGCACTATTCATCTACCACTACAATAAGAGGCCCACATGTCAACTACTCATGGTTTAAAGCTGGCTTTAATTGAGTTTCTTAATGACCTAGGTCCAAAAGTCAGTGAACCATTACTTATAACTAATGAGTGTAATTAATCCTAATTAATTATGGACTAATGACCCAATTAACCTAATGATATTGCTATAGTGTCTCTCTTTCTACCAAAACAGGGCATGGCGGCTGGCATGAGGGAGGAGAAAGGAGGCAACGATGGCCGAGATGGAGAGGGAATAAATTAGGGAAAGAACGAGCTGGAGATGGGTGGAGGGAACTCGCTAGTGCAGGTCATGAAGTCACAGGGATGCTCTAACACAGAGAATCAACTTGAGCTTCATCGAAACAAGGACGGTGATGGCGGTGGAAGTTTTTGGCCAGAACAAAAGTAGCAGGGGAGGAAGATGGAGAGGAGCTCGGCAGCTTAAATAGCAGATAGGGAGGAGGGGTGATGCACGACATGGGCCATGGCAACGAGTGTGATGTGGGAGTAGGTGTGGGCGCAGGTGACTTGCGTTGACGTAGGCGCAGTGCACTGGTGTGAGCGGTAAGGCATCACAATAAGCGGGGGCGCGCGGTGGGTTTTTGGTGCTTGGCGCTGGCGTGGCGACACGACACGATGGGAGCAGTTGGCAAATGTGGTGTGACATGGGAGCGGTGTGGTGGGGGCAGGGGTGTGTGCGGATTTGTTGGCGTCGATTAGCTAGCATGAGCGCATAGTGTGCTGTGGCATGGCGTGCATGGCTCTAGTGTGCGCACGGGTCAGGGCAAGGTGAGTGCATGGCAAGGCGTGAGCGTAGGCACGAGCGTGCGGCTGGGGCGCTACATGGGCATGGCAGGGGTGCAATAGTGCGGCATGGTATGGGTGTGGTAGGGCTTGGCAATGCGTTGTGCTTGGGAGTCAACGCAACTAGTGGCAACGCAGTGGGCACAGATGCGAGTTGATGCGAGTGGTGCGGCACAGTCAGCTGAGCTAGGGCGTGACCAGAGCTGAGATGAGCAAGAGAGTGAAGGAGGATGGTGGGCCGTGGGTCGAACGACACTGTGCCAGGAGAAGGAGAGATGGGAAAAGAGAGTGGGTTAGTTGCGGTTGGGCTGGAGAAAGAAGGAGAAATGGGCCGGGGAAAGGAAAGAAGAAATAGGTTGAGTCCAATTGAATTTCTAAGTTTTTTATTTGCATTTTACTTTTTATTTGAGTTCATTTTTTAGTTTTGGCTTGAATTGAATTTGAGTTTTGAATTTGAATTCAAAATTCATTACTTTCAATTTTCATCCCTTTATTATTGTTATTGTTGTTGTGCATTATTTTGCTTAATACAAACTTCAGAAAAGCCCAAATAGATTCTAAAAAATCTAAATATCAACAATATGCATTAAAATGTTTTTAAAAAAATTTCATATTTTCAAACATCCAAAATTTTGATATTACAAGAGCCAACATCCATCAAAACAAGATGTCATGTTTTAAAGTGTTGTGGCTTTTGGTCTTTGACTGAAATAATACTGTCGCGACAATTAGCTCTTCTGAGGTATTTAATTAAAGAAAATTAAAGAAAAATATAAATGATAAAAAATATCATTATATCTCTACGGATAATGTAAATAAAAAAGAAAAAAAAAGAAAAAACAGTGTTAGAAAGCCAACGCGCTCTAAACAGGTTTTGGTTTCTAAAAACTAGAAGCTATCGCTATTTAGAACAAACCTTATTTTGCTAGTTTCTCTGTCTCTTTTCATGTGGTACATGTATATCGGCGAGAAGGAAATACTTGAGGGCACCCTGCACGACGAGGGCACCCTGCATAACAAAATTTCTTATATACCATGTAGGAAGAGGTGCATAGGTTCACGCCTCGCAAGTCAGCAGCCACGCCATTGCCAGCCGCCGGTGCCTTGGAAAAACCAAACGCTCCGTCCACAGAAAAGAGGATGCAAAGCCCATCGTTTTCGTCTCGTTCCTTGTCCTCTCTCTCTCTCTCTCTCTCTCTCTCTCTCTCTCTCTTACAGTGATTATCATAGAAAACGGGAAAAGCGAGAGAGCAGGACAGATCGATGTGGAAAGCCACCAAAGTAGAGTACTCTTCCTCTTTATCCACCGCTAGCACAAAAAAAAAAAAAGAAGAAGAAAGAAAGAAGACAATCGTGCGAACAATCTAACAAGAAAATCACTTGCAAGATAAAAAAAAGAAATGGACGATAGGCTCGTGTAGTAGTGAAATCATGCTATAAGTGTTGCCAATTTGATGGACTAGCGACGGATCGGAGGTTATAAACGCATCCTCTACATGTTTGCAGAAGTAAGGATCGCAAAATAGAAATATGGTTTCTACAATATCTGAAATACAATTGCAGCCCTCCCCTGTTCTTGTTCCAGAAAAAAAAACTTCGTTTGAAGGAAATAAGCCGGTTCGAGTGTCTCGTAGCGCTAGGGACTGTCCAGTCGTGGACCACTGTATTGTAATTTAATTTTTCTTACCTGCGACTAAATTAACGTAGGTAGTCAATAAACAGCAGAGTACATGAACAACGAACAACAACAATAAAAATAGAAAAATATGTTATCCCATCACGGACAATGCAAAGGAACATGGAAAAAAAATAAAAATGTAAAAAAGCCCAAAAAATCTAAAAAAATTTAGAAAAAAATGAATTACTGAATAGTGAAAAAAAGCTGAAACAAGATGATCTAAAAATCCTTATATGTTTATCCCAAGAAAAGAACAAAAAGCTTTTATTAAAGAAACAATCAAGGTACATGCATAGAAATAATTGCCTAGTACTGATAATCTAGACAAATGCAGTGACCTCTCTTGCCAGCATGTTTTCATCTACAGGAATGCTGTCAAAAGTACACGCATCAGAAAGAACTTTTTTGTGCAACATGGTGATGTTCTTCCATTTTAATTATTCTTTTATTTTATTTTCTCCTAATATTAAAGTACCGTTTAATTTAGCTTCTAACTTTTATTTTTTCACTATTCATTAATTTCACCTTTTTTATTTTTTTGGATTTTTTTCTTTTCTTTTTTCCCGTATTCTTTTGCATTGTTCGTGATGAATTAACATATTTTTTCTATTTTTATTTTTTTAAATTTTAATTATACCAAATAAACTAACTAAACTATAGTAAAAAATAAACTAACTACAATAAAAAAAATTACTAACATCATTCCAAATACCCTTGGAACCTTCCTATCCATTGCCACAGGCGGGCAGCAAAGCCATGCCAATCTGCCATCGTCGCCGTCGCTTTCAGGGGTGTCTCCAATCATCTCACGGGAATCTCATGCAAAATACTTATCATGGCCGAGGCCGACAACAATACAAGCAATTTGGAGCTTGATGAAAAACAAAATGGAGTACTACTAATTACTTTCTCTATCCAAGTTTATAATATATTTTTAATAAATTTATCTATAAATATAAGACATATTTTATATTTTAATATAAAATTAGTATGAGGATTTCTATGTACCCCTAATAAATATCTAGCTTTACTTTATATTCACTATATGCATGCATTGAATATAGTACTTAGAAATAATAATTATAGGTAGTCTAGTCATTTCTAATATTTTTTTAGTCTATATAACAAGAGAAAATACATTTTATATACTTAGACGGAAGGAGTAATAAAATTTGCAACCCTTTTTTATCCTTCATAAATACTAGTTTTCATACACATCCGTCACTTGTTTTATTATCCTTCAAAAATGATAAAAGGAAATACTCGTATTATTCTTGATCTATTTTTTTCGGTTGTGGCTGATGGTTGTTGTCTCTAGAACGAGTGTTAGTGCGAATAAACCGAATGCCGATAAACATATAGGTCACTTCAAAAAGACTGTCACGATAAGTTTATTCAAAAGAACGGTGAAAAACTGTCATATTTGTTTATTTGAGAAAAACTATAAATTATAAATTATAAGTTATAAATTAAAAAGGATAAAGACATAATAAATCCATTTCATCTTTATCTTATCTCCGAGAGCGCGCCTGCAGCCGTGCAGACGCTAGCTTAAGCGCGAAATTTATCTGCACCTTAATTACCATTTACGACTTCTATTTATTCCCGTGTGGTACGCATGAGCTGGCCAGCCAAACATCTGCACGTGCAAACCCATAAGTACCACATGGGAAAAGATTAATTCATTACTGCAATTAAACCAACGCTAGCGGAGAGTATATCTGTATATGCATCAATGAAAGGAAGGCAATAATGCTGATTATATAATAAAGAGAAAGAATTATGGTAGACAAACAAATATATATCTCGCGTACGTCTTTATCCAGACAGGCGCATGTAATGCAGCCAACGTTATCATCAGCCCAAAAACAATATATATATAAAAAAATAACTTTTACTCTCGGGTGTAATTACACTCATATCTAATATACCACCTAAATGAACTTGAAATACTCCTTTATCATATTGGATATACTCATATACTAATTATAAGATATTCCAATGTGAATCACATGAAAAAATTATAAAGGAGTCCATAATTCTTAGTGTATTTTGTAAATACCTTTATATACACACGTAAAAAGGAGTATGTCAAAAAATATACATATCACTTCTAAAAAATTATTCATACCATCTAGATGATTTTAAATACTTGTATACTATATGTATATACCCTCCGTTACGCGAAATACTTCTTACATTGTGAAATACGATATAGGATATAATTACATTTAGATATAGAAAAGAGATTTCCTATAGATATGTAGAAAAGGGAAAAAAGGAAAAACAAGTACTTGGAGATGAGGGAAGCGGAACAGGGTCCACAGCTTCTTCGGATCAACCAATTGAAACGCGTCACTTTTTTGACCGTCCTATCAGATAATCAACCAAGTAATCAACAGCTCAGGCATGTGACCACAGAAAAAAAAAATATGTGAGTTCTTGTGGGCTGTCTCTTTAATTCTGATTGTTCATAAAAGAATATAGAGAAAAATATTTATGTGTGATTTTGATCAATATAGATGAAATTAAGATAATGTCTACTACAATCGATTTATAGATACCACTTTAAAAAAACACTTTGTTTAAAAGTTAGTTACTGTAAAAAACTAAACCATAAGTCTAAAAGAAAAGAGTCATATATCTTCAACACAATCCATCTAAGACACCCATCTTCGATCCAATAGCCCGCAAGTGCGTACCTGCAATTACAACTCAAATGATCCAGGGGTGCAAAAGGAGAGAATAATTTTTATCCGACCGATCGAAGGTTTACAGAGCGAATACATACGGGAGAAATGGGTATACGGCACAATCTGTGTCCGATTATAAGGAAAAATACCAAATAAAATATAGAATAAATAATATCCGTCAGTACTTGCTCTGCTTGTAGCCACTACAATAAAAACCCCACGTAAAGGTACTTTTCTACTGTCACTTTTCAATTTATCTATAAAATTAGGAGTTTTATAGTTTGCAGGCAAAAACAAAACATACAATTTCTATCTATTTGACCGGATGAATATTTACGAAGTAAACATCCGATACTATCTGTGTCTAACTTCGTATATTAAAAAAGTACAGAATAAAATATAGGATAAATGCTATCTGATTGCGCCCTATAGCTGATCCGTTCCTGAAGGGATGGAAAGCAAATGATCCGTCCATCCACAAGACGAGGTGAATAGGCGACAGCGTGACACTTGACAGACGATGACAGCTGCCCTTTTTACCTCTATCCAGTCGATCAGGATGCCCGATTGGCAAGGCGAGGCCTATCCGAACACGGCCCAACATGCAGCCAGATTGTGACACACCCTTCCGCCCACGGAATTCCAATCTTCCATTCCATTATCCATCCAACCCCATCGCCTCCTGTATTATATATAAACGCACGGACGGAAATGTGGTCTCGCACTCCAGATTTCCCAGGTTATATGCACGGTCAATCGACCATTGCCGCTTGCTTGATCCATTACCACTGCGAGTGCGATGGGGGAGCCTTGCAAGGCAGTGGTGCTCCATGGGCTAGGCCAAGAAGGACGAGGAGACGTCGTTGTTTGTGGCGGCGGTGGCGGTGGCGATGGTCGGGTCTCTGAGACGGCGACGGGCTTGGACTCCGGGGTTGTGTCCAGCGGGTCGCTGTTCTCGTCGAGGTCGAGCCTGACCGACGACGACGATGACGCGACGTCGCCGCCGGAGGGTGGTCGTAAGCCGTCTTCCTCCTTGTCGTCGGCGGACTTGATGCAGCTGGACGGGGGCGGCGCCGACGGCGGGCCGCTCTACGAGCTGGCGCCGCTGCTAGCGCACCTTCCTGTCAGGTACATGGATGTTTCAACGCAAGTATTATATATCATTTACGATCCATGCTTGTCATATCTTGCTAGTAATTTAACTTGCAACGTGTTGCCTTCAAATTAATCCTCAGCTTAATTCAGGCTCCGTTTCGCAATGGAACAGAGAAAAGACTAGTTCTTGAAAGTGATCCAGGTAATGTACTCGCTAGGAAAAGAAAAGGCATCACACGAGGTGTAACGATTAATTGAGTCTCTGCATTGCCTACAGAGTTTATGACATACTTCTTGGAGACAGATCACACATGAGCAGTAGAGAACTTGAGATGGCCTATTTCTTGTGTCCAGATTGCGTTGCAACTATACTAGAGTTGTGAAAAGTATACGATTTAAAGAATTTGAAGCAAAATGGTTAAAGAAGTATTGCAGAACAGCACGGCACAAGCGAACTGAAAAAAATAATCTCTGAACAGTTGTCAACTTGTTATCTAAATCGTTTTCGGAACAACTTGTTATCTAAAAGTTCAGTTCTTCTTTGAAGAGTTAATGTCTTAAAGAGTATGCTAATACAGTTGTATTTTCACACCAGTAACATATCTTTTCTTTTGATGAAAGACCAGTAACATGATCTTTTTCTTATGGAAGACCAGCAACATGATCTGTGACAAGTAAAATTCACTTACCGCAGGACAGGGCTGTCCAAGTACTACCAAGGGATGTCCCAGTCCTTCACGTCGCTATCCGATGCCAAATGCGTGGAAGACCTCGCAAAGAAGACCACCCCTTACACCAGCAGGATGAGGGCGTGCAGAGGCTATGCTGCTGCAGGGCTAAGGACGAACCGGTTGTCGAATTCGCGCTACGTCCCAGGGCCGTGCAGCAAGACGATAGCCAAGAAGATACCGAGGGGTTCGTCTGATCGCCTGCTGTCAATAGCAAGGAGCACAAGCCTCTTGCACAGCAGCGGCAAACCACCTGCGTAACAGAGCAAGAAAGATCTGTACAGATTCTAGCTAAAGGCAATGCACGGTCTTGCAAAATGAGATGAGATGAGATTTACCAGAGATGAGCACTGCACTGGAGCTAGAATATCTCCAGTTTCCATGTCTTCCTTTGTCAGTAGATCTTTCTGCAGTTGAAAATTTTCAGAAGTGAGTTTTGCTTAGTTTTCCTTTCTTCTTTGACCAATCTTATTTCTGTATGTTTGGTCGTCTGTGGATGATGCTAAGGTCAACAGCTGAAATGGCTGAACTAAGAATATGTACATTATAATCGACGAGACTTAGTCTGGAGAGGAGAATAACATAATTTCAGCCGCTTGGTTTAATGGTAAGTAATGCTTCTGAAAAACCACCACATAAATTCACCTTAAAAACAACCACGCATATTTGATGAGCTTAAATCTGGATGCTTAATTGACACTTCAGATTATAATTTCCATCACCACAGATACTTTCCATAGTATGGGAAAAGATACACTGTTTTGAGCAAAAGATCCATTACAAAACCATCATTGGACAAATTCACTGGTCACGAACCCCAATGGAACTTCAACATGTTTCTAGATAGAGTCCAACATTTATGTCCAAAATGATGATTTATGAATTCTTTACAAATTAAAACCAAGTGAAAGATGTTCCAGAGCGGGACCATAAAAATGGTAGGAATGTCCTACACGAAGAATAGCTACTTCCCCCATTGTTTTTGTTAGAAGTATTTATATTAGTCTTTTGTATAAGGGTTTTTTTTTTGTCTTTTGCTCATGTCTTGTGCATGCTTTATTATGACCTATTTGGCCCATGGAATTGAGTTGAACTCGTTCCAAAATATGGTGTCAAAGCACATGGCTCTTTCTCTCCCCAACCCTAGCCGCCATTCTCTGACCACCGCTGTTGCCTGAGGACCGCCACCTCCTTTTCTCTCTGCCGGCTAGGGGTGGATATCGAGCTAAGTCCTCATCTTATTGAGCTTTTTTTAAAAAAATTGCCACAGTTTGATTTAATATTATTTTACGCATAGTTTGGAAGTATTTTTAGAAATGAGCTAACGAGCTGAGTTAGAGCAAAATCCAAATTCATTTGGAATCAACTCATTTCATTGTTTAACCAATTAACAAGTATAATTGAAGCAATTTTGAACTGAGCCAACGAGCCTCACTAATGAGTTTTTTGCCACCCCTACTGCCGGTGTCTGTGTCGTGCCGCCCGTGCCCATGCACGGTGTCTGCAAAGCGCTGACCATGCCCTCCTGTCGGCACCACCGTTAAATCCGATGTCGCACCACCTAGATCTGACCACCGTCGGTCTTGCCCTGCCCATACTGGCCATCTCCGCGTTAGATTCAGTTGTCTCCGCATCGCCACATCGGACCGCTCATGCGCCCTCCCGCCGCCGCCACTGTCAAATATGATGTCGTACTGCCTAGTTCTGACCATTGTTGGTCTCACCCCGCTCAGATCCAACCATCTTAGTGTTGAATTTGGTCATCTTCGTCATCGCCTACCCGGATCCACGCTACCCCGAGCTTGAGCCGCACCGAAGGAAGAAGGTGACGCTGCCCTTGCTCCAACAATTGCCCCTACTGCTGCTCCGACAGTCGCCCTGTTGTTGCCCCAGGCTTCTTGAGCTCCGCTCATGAGCACGAACTGATGGACGCTACTAGCCCCACCGTTTCTATCCCACTCCCGAAGATTGTGTTCAATGGGACAAACTTTCAGGAGTGGTCTGTGCATATCTACAGATCTGCCTCAACAATCAGCGCCTTTGGGATCACCTCACTGGCAAGTGACCTTGTCTGTTTCTCCCTACTTCGTCGGTTGGGCCCTATCGATGTGGGTGCCACCCCTGCTGATCCTGATGTCATCGCTACATTTAATGATGCTATGGAGATGTACCAGTTTAACCTTCATACTTATAAGAGGGGGCAGGGTAATAAAGCTCATGCCATTGCCATCCTGATTGGGACCATTACTGTCGACATCTCTATAGACTTCGTCAAGCTCCCATAGTCACAGCTGATGTGAGAGCGTGTTCAGGCACAGTATCTGCCGAGCAATGATGCCCTCCACCTCTCTATGATACACCAGGTGCACTCTCCAATATCTTGATACCACTGTTGATGACTTCTATCAACAGATCACTGGAATGTGACGCCAGCTTGGCCCTTTGGGACTGGATGTCTATCGGACTTGTCCTTGTTGTGTGCAGACCTAAGCTCACCATGAGACTCACTGTTTCTATGACTTCCTGATGTGTCTTCGACCAGAGTTTGAGACGATTCATGCTCACCTTTTAGCCCGCTCACCGTGCCCATTTCTAGTGGAAACACTCACATTTGTTCGTTCCAAGGAGACTCGTCTCCATGGCATTACTCAACAGCTGTCTTCTATTGTCCTGGCTATTTTTATGCCCACTGCTCCTCCAGCTCCTGTGGCCATCACATCTACTACTGCTCCTCCAGCACCGGTGGGTGCACAGGTGGCTGTTGTTAGCACCTCTACTAGTGGCCTTCATTGCACCTAGTGTCAGCGTGATAGCCACACCTACCAGACCTGCTACACTAGGACGCGGGTCCAGGGCTACAGAGGTGGTTGCCCTCAGCGTGGCTCTGCTCAGTCAGGAGGTGCTGGTGCTCCTCGCCAGCCAGAAACTGCTCAACAGCTGGTCTCCCTCCTTCAGCGTCTGATTGTCAACCCTACCACAGGCTCTTCGGGTATTGCTAGTCTTGCCACTCAGCCTCCTACTTCAGGTATATCATATCCTTGGATCTTAGACTCTGACGCTTCCTTCCATATGACACCAAATTCCACTCACCTTACCTCTGAGTCCTTCCATTATACTTTTTTCCATTCAGATTACAGATGTACTGTTGGATTGTTGGATTTTGGATATCACCAAATCAACTAATAAAAAAAACATAGATCTAGGATAAAGGTAATGCAAATTAGAAAAATAGAATTTAAAAAAAAGGGTTGGATTTAAAAAAGTTGAACCAAGATTTGAATTAGAAAATAAAAAAAATGAAATTAATTAAATTCCAAAACCCTGTTTGGGCCAACCTGTTTCCCATTTCCTTCTTCCTCATTTTCCTCTCGGCCTGCCACTCTTTCTCCTTTGTTTGTTTGTTTGTTTCTGGCCTAGTGGCCCAGTCGCCGTGGCCCTCTTCTTCTTTCTTTCTCTTTTTGTCGAGACCGGGATCTACAGATTTGGACTCTCTTGTGTATTTTGCACTAGTTCAGGATCACGCTAGTGTACACAGTGATAACATAGATAAAATATTGATCATGATCACGATTAACTATGAAAGTAAATATTATTAATTATCAAAATAGCGACCTTATTGTCAAGCTTATAAATATTAGCCTGAAGGGCCTAACAAAAAACTAGCAGTGAAAAATAAAGATAAACATAGTAGACATTTAATATGCCCAAAGGTAATCAACTGAGGAACGAAGTTCTAATTCATGAAGTTGTCAAAGAATCCTACTTCAAATACCTCTGTCTGATATGATTCTCCTTCAATAATTGAGCAATAATGGATATAGCCGTGAGTACATAGAGTACTCAATAAGTCATTTGTAACAAGATCCAATATATAATGATGCAATGTTTATCAAAGAATGGCTGAGTGGTTATTTTGCATAAAGCAACAATTTAAGTAAATACAATAAATATATTGAAATACACTTTGAAATTGATTATTAAATAAATAATTTAAAGTAATTGACTAAACCATAAGTGAACTACCATTCACTTCCCAAAACCACAAGTGAACTGCTATTTACTTCCCAACAAACCCAACCAAGGTTTTATAAAATTTTACCCATCGTATGAAATTACTGAGCATTGCCTATAACCAAGGACACAGCTATTCGAATAGTTTTACACGCTGCAGAGATCACATAACTTTAACATATGATATGACCATCTTATAATGTCTGCGCAACAACACGCTTCCTTACACGTGCCAACAATGAAGATCATAACAAGTCCTTTAGAATGGTCAACCTCAACCTGATTTTGCCCACTAAGGTTCCACCACTGAATAGACTAAATCTATCAAGTCAGAAGCCCCCTCTTATGCCAATGTGAATCAATGGTTGCGACCATGACCCACATTCATCTCAATAACAAAACCAAGTTGAAACATCATAAATTAATTAGTTACGTTCATCCCATATTGGACATATAGTTGTACGGTAAGGTTAAGATTAATAGCACATAAAGTTAAGTCCTTAATCATTACCCAAGCGAGACATCCATATCCCATTGTGCTACAACACCCTCTTTACTGCACGACCACTCGCCAAGTGAAAGCCATTTTGTTTAATCCACACTAATGACACTACCCAGGTTATGGCACATAAATGGTATAATTGTGGCTACAACCACGATTCAATATCTTATTAAGTTAAAATTAATTAACTGATCAACATGTGATGATGAACCCAACATAACAATAAGTATGGTTAAGCATACTAGATGTGCAACCCAAGTGAATACTAATATTGTATCACTAGCTATTACCCATCCTAGGTGACAATGGAATCATGATATTCAAATTATCAAGTAGAGAATAATCAAATTGGTCGATAACAGCTGGTTACAAGGATTTGTATTAAATTAGTAATACATGATAATTTAAAATAAAATAATAAATAATAGATTTGAAATAATAGGTTCATCATGATCAAAGGTCATGACTTACTTTGGCTTTGCTCAGTTACCAATTCTTGGTCTTCAATTCCTGCTTCTACTCCTTCAAAGATATTATCTAACGAGAGAGAACAAACAAAACACAAATAAATTCAAATAAAATCCAAAAATAACCAAGCTAGAACCAAAAGATAAAACTCAATCTTAGATGAATTTAGGAAGAAGAATCGGGTCAATCAGAGTTTGGACAGAGGAGAACGGGCTCTCGGAAGATTGACTAGAGAGGAAAATCCTGAAATTATGAACCGATGGAATAATCCTTGGCATCTTCTTTTTGATATATTTTCTTGGAATTAAGTGAGTATGGCAAGTAGGGCCACTCGTCATGGACTTGAAGCAACTCAAAGAGGTATCAACAGAGAGATTCTCCGTGAAGAACTAGAGCAAAGAAGCGCATAGGTTTGGCCATGGCACTGGCGAGGGAAGGAGTGGGAGGTGAAGCCAACTGGCAAAATGAGTTGCTAATGACCCGGGAAACAGGTGGGAGGTGGTTGCATGGAAAACAGAGCACAATGGCAGCGACAGCGGTGGCATGGAGTGGTGGCCATGGGTAGATTGTAGTGGCGGCGGTACTCCGGCAGTAGCTAGCGGTGGCAAGCATGAACACAAGCTAGAACGTACTGTGGTGAAGCTAGGGAAGTGGTCGGCTAAGCTAGGGACTCACAAGAGATGACACAATCGACGACTGAACAACGATGGTGGGGAAAAAAAAGGAAAAATCAAGATCTCGATGCTCGATAAAGGAAAACCGAATCTACTTAAAGGTAGCACACATGAGGTGTCCTAGGCGCCCAAGGCTAGGCATCGGAGGCAACAAACTTACAGTGGGTTTCCGAGGACAGAGATGGTAGCACCATGTAGAACGAGACGAGACGAATTTTGTAATGGTGATGACACAGGCTAGAGCTCAACGGAGGTGATGAATCGATGATGGGAGACGATGTAGATCGATTTTGGGAAAAACTCGATTCCCGTCGAATGGCTACACGAAAATCAAATAACTTCACATGAGGGTACAAGATAGTCGAGAACACAAAGTGACGTGAAAGGAATTTGAAGAAATTCACTGGAGTGCTCGGAACACAAGTTAGAGCAACGAATAATTTCAGGAACATCAAGCTCTCCATGATGGCAGTGTTCTGGGTTTGAGGAGACTTAGCAAGGGTTGCAAAGGATTAAGAAGGGTCACGGGGTCGTATATAAGGGCTCAGAAGAGTTGAAAATGGACTCAAATTTGTGGGATTCGGCTTTGAGTTTGTTTAGGAAAGGACGAGATAAAAGGTGAATGGATGAACAAATCATGAAGGGATTGGAAGGAAAGGATTCCTTCATGATTTAAAATAGCTCTTGTATTGGCAAGACGTTCAGATAAGGTTTGGATGGAGAGTTAGCTTGGGAGGGGGCATGGCCTCTATTCTGCTGCTATGCTTGGTTTAGTTCGACTGGACGTAGGGGATGACAAACAGTACCCACACATGAATAGTAATGATGAATAGTGCCAAGTGAACAACAGCCGAGGGGAGAGAGAAAGAGAGAGAAATGAAGGAAAAAGGAAAGAAAAGAAAAGATGGGCCAAGAAAAAATAGGTTGGACCCAAAAAATAGAATGGATATTTTTCTAGAGATTTGGATATTTTAGAATTTCAAGGAATTTCATAATTCTAGAAATTTGGATAAATTAAATTGAGCTCCAATAAATAGCAAATAAACTCCAAAAAATCCAAGAAAATACAAAAAAATTCTTGCAACATAAGAAATCCAAATAAAATAAGTTTTCATTTAATTGATGTTTATTTTATTCATTTTAAATCTTTTTAATTTTAGAAATCATATTAAGCTTTAATTAATTCAAGAAAAATTCAAATGGTTATTTTATTTTATTTTAAAAAACCTCAAAAAGGAAGTGAAAATTAGGATGTTACACTTTTTTCCTCCTCCTCTCGGCTGAGGTCCACACCCGCTCATGCTCATTGCTCGTTCCTCCCACCCCGTCCTCACCGCGTGTCCATATCGTGCCCTGCCCCTCCTCTCATCGACCATGACCAGGCCTCGTTGCACGCACCACATGACGCACACCCATGCTGTGTCCTGCCAACGCGCCGCGTGCTCATCCTCTCCGTAGTGATCACCACCCACAAACCCATTGTCGGTCACGCTGCGCCGCACGCGCGCATACTCACGACCCGACCGCGCCTGCTTCACTCCCATGCCCTAGCGCCCATGCCGCGTGGATGTCGCTGTGCTACACATGTGCTCAACCCATGTTGTGTGTGCCTACATTACGCACTGACTAGCGTTACTTGTGTCGCCATTGCCGCTCTCAGCCATCGCGCCACATGTTGTACATGCACATCGCCACCCCCTCCACTCCCTTACCTATTTATGCCCCCCGACCTCCTCTCCTTTCTCCTCACCCCTCCTCACACCCTCCCGCACCTCGCTGTTACCCCTAGCGAGCTCGAGTCAAGTTATTTGCCCTTGCCGTGGAGCATCGCCGTGATCATCTCATCGTCCCCGCCACTCCGCTGAGCTCCTGGCTGATTTGTTCACGTGAATCCAAACGTCTTAGCCCCTTCTTCAATCCCCCAAACATGCTTTAGTTTTCATCCACAAAAGCTCATTAACGCCATCGTCTTCCTTACCTCCAGCTGCATTCGCCTCCACCGGCACCATTCCTTCTCCGGTGAGTCTCGGTCCAATTCCTTGCCCCTGGACTATCTCCTCACCTCCCTCTAGCCATCCCCGATGGTGACATTGGCCATTTCCCTCTCCAGATCATCGTCGCCATTGAGGATCACCGTGTTGACTTGGGTCACCATCACCAGCACACCTCGGACCTTCATCAATCTCGTCGTCCTCTGGTGAGCTCCCTGTGACCTGTAGATGCTCATGAAGACTTTCTTTTTCTCACCGCACCACTATGTGCTTGATTGCCATGGTGGCCATGCCTCCACCGCCACTGTGTGCTGTTACTATAGCTCACCTTGTGCCACGTTGTCACCTCGTATAGGTGCATTAGGGTCTCGACAACCCATTTTGGGTGTCATCGACCGTCGTCGTCGCACAGCTCACCGGCGCCGTGCACGGCAATATCGTCGGTGCTATTGATCTTTTTTGACATAGAGAGAAAGAGCGAGATCACTGTAGCTTGGCCCCACCTATTAGGGTTTGTTGATTTTCCAGTTAGAAAATAATTCAGTGAAATTAAAATATTTAAGAAAAATCAAATGAAAATATGATGAATATAATTTAGTTATAAACAAAAATAAGACTAAAATTAATTAAGGCATTAAAGAAAGGTTTTATGCAAATTGAAAATATTTGAAAATTAAATATTGATTAGTTGCATGTCAATTAGGATTAGCAAATCAATTAATGGATGAAAATAATTAGTTTAGGATTAAATCTTGGAAATAAATAAGTTAATGTTGTATCATATAACAATTTTAATTGCTAACCAAATAAAATTTGAAATCTAAACCTATTTATAATACAATTGTAAATCAAATATAATTATTTAAATAATAAGTGAGTCACTCTATTAAGGTAAAACCCTAAGTTGTTGAATAATCAAAATAGGATTAATGCCTTTGCAATATAGATTAAGGTAATGTCCAAGTGTCATGTGCCTTAGGTCATTAGCAATAATTCTTTGAAACTACAACTTGATGAACTTAATGCATGTTAGTAGGACTCGTTTAAATAGATCCCAACAAAGTTAGATAAATATTAAAAAATGTATAATTTAGTGCATGCGTGATAACTATAATTACGCTATAAAAAAATAATTAAGATGAATAGACAAATTAGCGTTCAATAGAATTTGCTAGATAACATGTTAAGGTTAACCATAGATTGTAAATTAGATTGGCATGTAGTTCCGACCATAGATCGTCTCTTGTATATAGACCTTCCCATCAACAACTTGCTACTAAAAGTTAATTGCTAAGCAGTTATGCATTGATCAAGGCTCGGAGTATTGGGATTGTTGCTTAGCATGCATATTAATCAAAAGTTAAAACCCTAGGATTAATTAATTATCAATTGCATTTTACGAGTAATTAGTGGCCTAACTAAAGTTAGTTGTTGATTAACAATTAGTGGTATAACCTGTCGGCTACTTAGGTACATCTCCAGCATAAGAATATTATAGAAATTAATTAAATAGATGCCACGTTGTAAAGATACATTCTAAAGGCCTTGTGATGATCTTTTGAGCCTCACACCAATGGTAGCGTGGTGGTAGAATAAGTTGAGCATTTATTGTGGGTAAAGTGTGCGACCTCTGTAGAGTAAAAATAGTTCAAACAACTATGCCCAAGGTGAAGGGTGGGTGTAGGAACTTGCTTGATATAGTCTCGGTTTTATAAAAACTATTTGTGGGTGGGATGAAAAACTGACGGGTAGATGGAACCCTGAATTTGATTTCCCCTGAATGAATAGAACCCAATAAATATAATGGGTGGATAGAACCCTAGAAATAAAAATGGCATATGGTAGATGAAACCATGCTCTATAACAGGTGAATGGAACATTCACTATAATTATTATTGTATCATCTTAAACTCTTTAAAACCTGGTTTAGTTAAAATACTAGCCTAGGTCTCAAAGTTTACTTATTGTATTGCAAATGTGGCTTTCTACAAAGAAAAGAACCTCAAACTTCCCTTTGTCAGCCTTGCATTTATTATAATTGCATTCTGTGTGGTGGCTTGCTGAGTACTTTTGTGCTCACTGTTGCTCAATTACCATAATTCAACAAGATGAGAAGAGGAAAGCTCTGTTGGCTCTTATTGCCATTTGGAGGGACTATGATGAGATTTTTTCTCCTGTTATTCATATGACTACTGTTTGCACTCTTATTGCTGTTGCCACTATTTGCAGTGGACTATCTCACAACGATGCAGCGACGGGAGAGGCGGCGAGATGCAGGCAGCAATGGGAGGCGGCGAGATGCGGGGAGGCGCCTGGAGGGAGGAGCGGCGGCAAGATGCAGGCGGCGACGGGAGGCGGCGAGATGCGGGGAGGCACTTGGAGGTAGGAGAGGTGGCGACGGGAGAGGCGGGGAGGCGGCGAGATGCGGGTGGCGACGGGAGAGGCGGGGAAGCGGCGAGATCTGGGGGAGGCGGCTGGAGGGAGGAGAGGCGGGGAGGCGGCGACGGGAGAGGCGGGGAGGCGGCGAGATGCGGGCAGTGACGGGAGAGGCGGCGAGATCTGGGGGAAGGCGATGGAGATGAGGCGAGGACAGCTGACGGAGTGAAGGCATCGGCATGGATTGAGGAGTGAAGCGCACGGGCACAGCTCGCGACGGGGCCAGGGCAGTAGGACTATTTTTCCTTTTTTAGCCCTCTAATTATCTAAGGTTGAAATCGTAGTCACCATTGTTCTTTTTCTATAGGTATAAATGATATATGAACATTAATATACTACACTATAGGCAACAAGTAGTTTCTTTTAATCTAGCTAGCATAGTGCTGTAATTTTTAGCTCAAAAGAGGTTGTGTGTTCGATTTTTACAGCCTGCACATTTTATTATTATTTTAAATCTTTTGTACCATTTTATGATTAATTCTCCACCTTCCATATTAAGTTAATGAAAAGTCACCGGTCAATTACAAAAAATCAAAATTATATTTTAGGCATCCTACTTGTTTAGCCGTATTCTAAAACGTCCCAATGTTCATCTCGACGCAACTGTGAATTGACACAATCTTAAATATAACTTATATTTAAAGAGTAATTTTGTGACGACTTATAAAACGTGTTAAAAAACGTCTTTATATGCTATGTGGTTCTAGACGTAGAGACGAATTTTAGAATGTCAAAAAAAAGTCTCTAGATGGCTGTTTTGTTGTAGTGTGTTAAGAATGTGTTTCTCAATGATGAGCTATGAGAGGAGGTCTACATGCACCAACCTCCTAGGCATTGTCCCCGAAGGTTAGCTGTGAGACCCCGGAGTAGCAACTCCAGAATCTTCTGTGTAATACCGCACTAGTCCCAGATCAAAGCTAGTGCACACAGTTAAACAGTAATGATACATAACCAACAACGCTTTATTACAATAATCGAGAGTACAGACCTCGAAGTCTTTTATTACAAATGAGGTTTCAAGACCTCACACCAAACAAAAATTACAGCGGAAGCAAAAGAAACTTAAGCAAGACCCATCAATACGCCACACGCAATTGACTGGGGAAACGTAACCTAGAAATCCGGAAAGCCTTCATCGAATCCATCCACGAAGTAGTCGTAGTCCGCCTCTTGAGCTTCAACCTCCTCTGAGAGTTGTTTTAAAGTGTAGTATGTGAGTACATAAAGTACTCCGCAAGTCTTGGAAAAGATGCAATAGATGTAGGGCTTACAAAGGAAGGTTATATGGTTCTTTTGCACAAAGCAATATTTTATTTCAAATACCATTATGTAATTTTGAAAGCATCAATTTAACAAAATAGTTGCAATACTGAGACTAGATACAATTTTCTAGCGAAGGTTCCAACCACCAACACTAGTACAAAGGCTCCATCCACCAAGGTTTAAAATTACGGGTTCCATCCACCCTTACTGGCTCCATCCGCCAGGACACACACTCCCGAGAGTTCCAACCACTCCCGAGTTCCCAAAACTTTTGTTTTAAAATCAAAACGAAAGGTCTACCATGTGAATGCATTCCTTGCCTGCCCTTGACCATGGGCACGGCTATTCGAATAGTTTTATTACTCTGCAGAGTTGGTACAACTTTACCCACAAGAGACAAATTATCTTAATAGTCAACATGCTTCCTTTGGCATGAGACCCAGATAAAATATCACAAAGCCTTTACCTTACTCTAGTCTAGCTAGATACCACCCGCTGAGGTTTCACCGCTGAAGGGTTAAATCCACCACAGTCAGAAGCCCCCTCTTGCGCCATGTGAGTACAGTAAATCCCTGTCCCTCACTATGAGTAAACCAGTAAATCCCTGGCACCCATTTTCCACTGATGGCACCTAAACTAAACTAACGTAAGTTATTGGCTAGGTCGTACCCATATAGACTTGTGGTTGTACGATAGTGCTTAGTCCGACAATCACAAATGTCGGTCCTTAATTGACTAGGGCGGCACATACACTTTACAAGATCTCGTGCTTACCGCACCAATCCAAACCAACCATCCGCCCAAGTCTAAAACCAATTTTCACCATTTTATTTTATTTAAAAAGAACAGTGGCAACACCAATCGCCACTAAATTTCTGAATACAACAGACTAGTTTAAAGAATTATAATTTCCCATTCCAAGGTTACAAAGGTTAAATAGCATGACTAAGCATTTTACTACCATTCTAATATTTGTCAAAGATTTAATAATAATCTCATTATTGAGACAAAGAACATCCTAAGGTTACAAAGGTACATGGCATTCAACTGCAATTGAGGGCATAACAAGGTTGCATTAACTAATACCTTAAGACATAAGTTATCATTTTATGTAACATAGCAATGCATCTAAATTTAAAATAATAAAATGATTTTAGCAAACATAGGTATAAGATGATCAAAGGAGACTTGCCTTCTTGCGCGCTAAATGATCCCTCTTGCTGCGTCTCGACAAACCCTTCGGCGACGTTGAGTTCTACGCGCGAAACGATAAATGCAAATAAATAAATAAATACAAATAAAATCATAAAAATATAAAATATATACTGGAAGGAAGATATTGAATTTAGATGAATTTAGGAAAAAGAATCAACGGATTCGGAGTTCGGATGACGGAGAACAAGCATTTGGAAGTTTGAATGGATTGGAAATTCCAGAAAATGCAAAACCGAGAGAATATTCTCTGGAATCTTATTTTTGGATATATTTGAGTGTATGACGTGTGGGGCCCGGTTGTCATTGGGTACAGATTTTTATTTTAATAATTTATGACAAGTGGGTCCCGCTTGTCATTGACTAAAGGTGAACAAAAATTGGCTAATAGTCCAACCGAAAATTGCATTTGAGCTCTTGATCTTTCATGACAAGAATGCATCAACAAGACAAAATAAACCAGGAGAAAATGATTAGATGTAAAAATCACAGAGAAGACACACGGGGAAAAGCGCGGCCGGCGAACTCGCCGGTGGCCAGAGGCGGGGCGGCGAGCGGCGGCGGGGGTAGTAGGGGCGGTGGCGCTCCTTCTCACGGCAGCGGCGGGGCCCGGGGTGGCCGGCGGCAATGAAAGATGGTGGCGGCGGCGGGGATGTGCGGGGTGGTGGCGGGGAGGCGGCGGCGGCAAGACGGCGGCGGGGCGACGGCCGAAGGAAGGTGGCCGGGCGGCGGGAGAGGTGGGAGCCGGGAGCCGGCCGAAAATGAGGAGGAAAAGGAATAGAATGGTAAGGGAAGACCAATTTATAGAAAGATAAGGGAGGGGAAGGGATTTCGGTTTTGAGAAAGTTAAAGGTTGGGGAACAGCCGGAAGATTGATGAGGGTGATTAGGGCGTCCGTTTCCATGTTTTAATCGGGAGTTAAGAGGAAGAAACGGCGGAGTTTTAAGAGCTCTAATTCGGCTCTAATGGTGGAGGAGAGAGAGAGTGGGAGGAGGAAGAAGGAGAGGTTGAAGAAACATATGACATGTGGGGTCCATGCGTCGGTGAGAGAGAAGGGAAATGAAGGGGTACGGGCCGTCGGATTTGCGACACGTGGCAAGTGAGTAGATGAGGGCCTTTGGATTTTATGAAGGGGGTAAGTGATCATGGGTGGCTAGGATTAAAACGTGGAGATAGATTGATTTAATCTAAGAGCGACACGTGGCAGGCTAGGATAAATTTGATTTTCATTTTCGGAATAAAATTTCAGAAAATACTAGGAACTTTATAAATACTTAGAAAAATAGCTAATATAGTCTAAAAATTTCAGAAAAATTATAAAATATTCCTGGAAGCATTTTAGACTTATAAACAATATTTTTAATTTCAGATTTGTATTTAATAATTTTATAAAATATTTTTTAACTTTTAAAATTGATTTTTAATTCCAGAAAATTCTCAAAAATTATTTAATAAATTAGGGAAGGCTAGGAAAAATAAAATAAACTCTTTTTAGCTTTAATAAAATATTTAAAATACATTTTCTTGCTTTAAATTTTAAATAAAAACTAGAAAAAAATCCAACTAGGCTCCAGAAAATCCAAATAAACTCCAGATATTTTTAAATAATTATTTTGGAATTAGTTTTGAAGAAAGCAAATTTTTGGGATGTTACATTAGGTTTGTCGCTTCAATCGTTCTCTCTATGGGCTCAAACAAGTCTCTCGTTCTTGGTTTGAATGTTTTATCGCTATTGTCATTGCTATCAGCTTCTCTGCTAGTGATCATGACCTTGTTTTCTTTGTTCACACCGTGTCTCATGGTCAGACACTTCTTCTTCTCTATGTAGATGACATGCTCATCACTAGGAGATGACACTCAGTATATTGTATTTGTGAAAACACGTCTCAGTGACCAGTTCCAGATGTCTCTTATTTGGGTCCTCTTCGCTACTTCCTTGAATTGAGGTCACTTCTATACATGATAGCTGCTACCTCTCCCAGTAGAAATACACCCAGAATCCCTTTGATCATGCTTGTCTCATTGATTAGCACAACATGGATACTTTTATTCACATAGCCACCTTGTTAGGAGCTTGGTTTATCTTGGTGTTACTCATCCTAATATTTTTCATACTCTTTACATTCTGAGTCAGTTCGTTTCTACTTGTATCCAGCTCTACTACAGTCGTCTCCTTCAAGTTCTGTGATACCTTCGTGGGACCATCACTTGATGACTTTTCTTCCCTCGCTCCAGCTTCTTATAGCTTCAGACGTACTCTGATACATCTTGGGCTAGTGATCATTCTGATCATTAGTATCTCTTTGATTTTTGTATTTTTCTTGGTTCTTCCTTAATTGCTTGGAAGACTAAAAACATAATACAATTTTTCGTTTTAGTGCTAAGACTAAGCTGAGGGCTATGACATCTATGACAACTGAGATCACTTGGCTTCGATGGCTCATTAAAGACTTTGGTGTTTCAGTTTCTACACCGACTACATTGCTGTCAGATAGCACTAGTGCAATTAGCATTACTCGAGATCCGGTGAAGTATAAACTCACCAAACACAATGGAGTTGATGCTTCCTACATGCCATCACAAGTGCAACAACAGGTTATTGCTTTTCAGTATATGCCTTTCGAGCTTCAGCTAGCTGACTTCCAAACATAGTGTTGTTGATTCACCATGGATTTGAGGGAGCTGTTAGAAGTATTTGTATTAGTCCTTTTTATAGTTTTTTTTGTCTTTTGCTGATGCATTGTACATGCTTTATTATGGCCCGCTTGGCCCATGGAATTGAATTGAGCTCATTCCAAAACAGTTTTCACCTTATAAAATCAACTGATAAAGTACATTGGGTTTGGAAGCTTGAAGGATCTCGTTGCCATTGGCAATCCTATTAAATCACTCCACTGATCCCCAGAATTTCCATGTATCTTGAATCCTTCAGCTTCCATTGCCGCCCGTCTCTCTGATTTGTACTGCACGGCAGTCTTGCCAATATCATCGGGTTGCCTGTAGCATGAGTATCCTTTCAATTAATGAAAACAGAGTATGGTGATTTCCATAATAATAACTTCCATATTTTTAAGTGCTTCTACCAGAAAGAATTTCTATTAATCCTTGTGTCGAAGAACATTTCTCACGTTCCTAGTAGTTAAACCGTGAGGCATTTCACTGGGAATTTCCAAGGAGAAACCATATAGACAAGTCCTTGTCAAAATGCCCCTTCAAGTTCACAATATACTCCAACGGCCTTCTCTAATGATATTATTTTACAAACTAGCTCTTCCAGAAACTGCTTCGATGCAACTAGGATGATTTGTAACGCAAAGTAAATAATAATGAGTAACCCACTCGCTTGATAGAGTTGTAGGAAATACCTCAGTATGAGTTTTTCCCATGAATGGTAGCCAGCAAACAAAAGATTTTCTTCTGTGGCATCACGCTGGAATTCACTTCGTCCAGTCAAGAGGATGATATGGAAACCAAGTCCCTGAAGCTCATTGTACAGTTTCAAGCTAGATGGTAATGCAGGTGCCTTGGCTACATCTACCCATTCATCAAATGATGTCTCATTGAATTCCTGCAATCTACAGAATCAGGGGAAATGTGAAAACAAAACAAGGTACCAATCTTTTTTGACGGAACTATAAACATGGCCATGCAGTCCTTTAGAAACAGCCAAATTATGCAGCCCTTGAAAGAACAAGCACCAGTCAGATGCTGTTACTTCATGATTCTAACAATTTTACTTTCCCTGTATTAAAAAGCAAACCATGTCCCTCAAAATTTGAGAGGAAAGGTCTAAAACCTACTTCTTAAAGCTGATTAAGCATTAGGACTTATCCCAAGTTACTTGCAGAAATTATCATGACTACTTGCACACGGTATTCTAGTACATTGGATTTGCAAAACAGCTTTTAATAGAAGAAACGTCAGGTACTCCGTTATCAATCTAACAAACCGAACATAACATAAAGCCTGTATTGGAACTTAATTTACAAACCATTTTTTTTCAAATCATACTTCACTTCAGAGTACTAGCAAATTTTGGGACGAGTTTTATGTAGCAATGCCCTTAGAAATCGAGGAAATGCCATCTATTGTCGCTCTGTGCGAAACTAAAATTGAAGTCACCACAGAATATGCCTTTGTGTTGGCACTTGGCATATTGCTTGACCAACTATCTATGTAGTACTTCTACCTTATAGTAGCATTGAGAAAACAAACGCACCATTTAGTGACAACACAAAATGTCTCAAAAGACATTTGCTTGTGGCAAGCATATAGACGATTCTTACTAGCTCAAAACGGAACCTTACGATTAGTGATAAATTTACCCAAATCCCTCGTCCTCCGCGCGAATTCGCATCGAATTCAACGGATTGCCTATCGCAAACGCAAGAAGCAAGAATAATGGCTGCTTGATTTGTGCACCAACAGTCAATGGAAAGGGTAAAACAAAACAGAGCTGGGTTGGGGTGAATTACCCCCATCCGCTGACGGCGTAGTACGGCGCGTTGGAAAGCAGCGTCTCGTCGACGTCGAACACCCACGCCGGCCTGGCGCCCTCCTCACCGGACGCGAAGGCCTGGGCAGCGAAGACGAGGGAGTCGGCGGCGGTGACGGCGGAGTCGGACGCGTAGCGCTCGCTCTCCATGTACCTGCCCACGAACTCCCCGCAGCGGTCCGGCACGGCGCTCCAGGGCCCCGCGTTGGCCGTCTCCACCGACAGCCTCCAGCTGTCGCAGAAGAGCGCGTCGGCGTCGTCGCCAGAGGAGATCTCGGAGCTGGGGACCTCCGGCACGGTGCGGAGGACGGTCTTGGCGCCGGCGCCGACCGCCACCGCGAGGAGCGCGAGGAAGAGGAGGCAGCGCATTGCGGGGGGGGGGTTAGGGCTAGGGCTTAGGGTTCCGTCGGGGTGGCGACTGCAGGAGCCGGAGAAGCGGCAGTGGGCCCGACGGGAATATTTCCCTTCCGATGGCGCCGCCGTGGGGCTTTAGTACAGGGAGGAGGGTGGTCACTAATCACGTGGGTCCCAGCAGTTCTGCGAGTGACTATTGTCACGGATAGGTTGGCCCCACATATTACCGGGCATAGCTGTCAGTGAAGCTAATGGAAGTCCCCACGATTCCCTTCGCACCCATGCCTTTCCAGCGGGGCCTCCGTGCAGTGCCTCTTTAGGTGGGCCCCACGTTGTCTTGTCTTATCCTTCCAACCAGTGTAAGGAGGGATTTACCAGGAATTTTTAAAATAATATTTTTTTAGTAATATCACATAAATATATCACCATTTAAAAAAGGGCAGTACTAGCGCCTATACATCTGATAAAAAACTTTCCACAGTACGCTCGGCTGTAACATTAATGAATAACGTGCACAATATTTGTAATTAGTATGTGCAACAAATTTGCAAAACTACATGGAAACGTTGAGATAAAAAACTAAAAAAATCTTCTCCCTAAAATTGGATGAAACCATGGGTATACAATTTAATTAATTGCATTAGAAAACTAGCTTAGAAATCCTAAATAAACAGATTTACACCATTAAAATATTACTACATTTTGAAAACAATAGTAGAAACATTTTACAGCGGCTCATGAAACAATTCGAGACATTGTTTGCAACAAAAAAAATACTCAGACCTTCCCCCATGCAACAATTGAGACAGCTCATGAAAGATTTTTATTTCGAGTGTACAACATTGTGCAATATTGTTGCAACATTATACAATGATTGTTGCAACATTGAGAAAAAAAATGAAAAAAATACATTCTCTTAACAAAAACATTACCGCAACATCCCAAACCAACAAAAACAACATTTAGACATGTATGATAACACAATTTGGATAGCTAAAGTGCAACACTTTAAGAATTTGTATTGCTACAGTAAAAAAAATAGTCCCAATACCTTGAATCACCTTTTGCAACAAAAAACATGTAGCTGCAAGAAACACTACTCGTTGGTTTCGGCTCCAATGCACAGTGAAAGATGAGGGCTTTTCGATGCCTCGTTGCATGTGGTTGAACTCCAGACGCAGCATTTGCATTTGTTGTTGTAAGCTCATGTCATAACACCCAACCATGAGATCTCGAACACATCCCCCGCTAAGGCTATAGCCGCGAATCAACTCTAGCTCCCCCTGGCCCGTGCTCTCTCTTCCAACCACTACCTTGGCCTCCTTCCTCGGAGTGTGGACATGGCAGCAACGAAGCTTCCGAACATTCGCCTCGACATCGTCCAAGATGACGACGCGAGGAGCAGCTGCTCTACAGAGCTCGCCAAGTGGGTGGAAGTGGAGGACCTCGGCTATGGTGCAGTGCGTAGTGTGCAGTGGCCCCCTGGATTGGGTCTCCATCAGGCGCTACGGCCACCGTGGCGTCTGCGTGAGGTGTGTCGTCCACATGCAAGGTGCTCCTTAGACTACAACCTTTGATACCACAACCGCGTGGAGTGGTACTAGCTCCTTGACAGCAGCGAAGCTCGACCTTGGGTGGTGTAACATCCCTTTTTGGGTATGTTACACTTTCTTGTAAAAATTTGAGGTTTTGTTTGAATTTAAATTTCAGAGTTCAAAGGTTGGCATTTAAATTTTAGTCTTGATTTTTATTTTTCCTGTTACTTATCTTTTCCCACCAGAATTCAAATTCTCCCATGGGCTAGCCCCTTTTCCTTTCTAGCCTAGTTGGCCTTTTTCCCTTCCCCTACCTTTTGGCCCAGCTGACCCGGCCTTTCTTCCCCTTTTTTCCTTCCTCCTTCCTCCTCTCCCCTATTCTCACACGAGCGCGCCTCGCTAGCGCCATGTCACCGCCCTCGATTTTCCCTCTCTCCTCCCTGGTGCTAGCCTTCCCCGTGGCAACTCTAGCACTGGCTTGTGCTTTCCATGCTAGACCTAGAACCCCGCCTCACCCGCTAGCCCCACCGCACGTCGACTTCCTTCACTCCCCGCCGCGACACCGCCGAGGCCACCTCCGGTTTTGCTATCTCGTCCGGGCCAGCTCAGGGCATTGATACCCCGCATTTCACTTTGCCTACATCGGCATTGCATCGCCCTCTCAGCTTAGCCCCACCAATCCCCCCGCCTAGCTTCGCCCGGTGGCTTCGCCGCTCCACTGCCATACCCAAGCGTCAATACTCCTTCAGCGTCGCCTCTTCCCCGTGCACATTGACTCCTTAGGAGCTGTTGCGTGTGCCCTGCATCCTCTCCACCTAGCCTGCACCGACCTTGCCCCTCTCCCTCTCTCCCCTCGAGTTCCAAACACTGGTTCCACTACCGTGCGCCTTAACTCGCCCAACGCTCCCCACTCCCTTTCCCCAGCTATAAATTATGGGTCACTCCCCGAATGCACTTCATCCATCTTCTGCTCTAGCCTTCAAACTTGAAAATCACCGCCGCTGGAAAGCTCCTTCAGCCGCCGCTGTCGCCAACTCTCTTGGAGGCACCTCCATTGGCATTAACCCTTCCCCTAAACTCCTCTTACTTTTCTAATGCTCCCATGAAGCCTAATTGGATTCTTCTCCTCTGTAGCTTGTCGAAGCCCGTTTCTTCCTTAACTCCGACCACCTCTCTTCACCAACGACTTCGACCACCGTCGCCCGATTCCATTCATCGAAAGCGTCCTCGCCGCACTGTGAAGACAACCCCAATGCCAATTTGGAGTTCCACCATCCCCTCTTCCCCAACGATTATCGCCCACCTCCGCCATTCGAGCTCACCATCGCCAACCCACCTCAGGCCTCCCTGAGCCCTGCTTCCCTTTTCGATGAGTTACTGTCATTTCCCATTAGCTTCCCTCCTATTTAATTGAGCCCTCGTTTCTAGAGTCGCCCCCATACCCCTTGCCCTAGTTCCGCCGCTACCCAGCTCACCGCCGGTGGTCACCTTGACCAAATACGGCCGCGCTACATCAACCTTAGGTGCGTGTAAGCCCCCGTAGACCCATTTTTGTAATGCTCTTGCTCTGCCAAGCCTTTCCTCGCTGTCAGTGAGCCTCGCCGCTTATCGGCCGAAGAAGAACACTGTTCCAGTGTCATTAGTATTAATCCTTCTATTAGTGGTTAATGACCATAATTAGTTTATGTTAATGGACCACTGACCAGTGGACCCCTATGCCGGTTTAAAACTAATGTTAGGCTGATATGTGGACCCTATCTCAGTTAATAATCTTTTTAAAACCCAAATTAAAAATCTGGGCCACTAACATGTGGGCCCGAAACACTGTTTGTGTAGTGTCATGGCCCCATATGTCATCCTCTGGCCATTTCTGAAAAAGAAAAATGAATTTCTTAAATTAATTAACCTGTGGACCCCACATGTCATACTCTGCATAGTTATGAATTTAAAATTATTTCAAAAATAAATTTAAATGGTGAAACCCACATGTCAGAGATAGAACTCTCTCTCTTTTATTTTTGGGATTTTTTCTAGAAATAAACTTCGGAGAGCTTGTTCTTCCTCGTCGTAACTCCCATTTGAGTGAAACCTATCCCTAAAAATTTTTAAATTCAAGCTCTTTCTGGAAATAAACTTTGGAGAGCTTGTTCAACCTCTTGGATCAATGCCATGCATGAAGAACTTGAAAACTTTGAAAAAAATTAAGTTTCTAGAACTTGGTATGATAGGTCTAAAAATTTTCAAGCCATGTGTGTAAACTCTCTAAAGCCTTGTATAGATTGAAGCAAGTCTCTAGAACTTGGTATGATAGGCTTAAAAGTTTCTTACTTAAGAATTATTTTAAAATAGGAAGGGTATATAAAATCTCGTTCATTGTCAGGCATGGCAGTGACTTCTTACTTGTTCATATTTTGTGTGGATGATATCATATTCAGTGGTTCTCATGCTTTGATATCCAGATTTTCAGATTCTATGAGCAGAGATTTCGAGATGAGTATGATAGGTGAGCTAACCTTCTCCTCAGTCTTCAAGTCAAGCAACTGAAAGAAGAGTCTTTTATTCATCAAAACAAGTCACAAATGACCTTCGGTGCTTTGACATGGAAAATAGCAAGCCAATGTCTATTTCCATTGCTACTTCTATCATGCTGGATCCTGAAGAGGATGGAGAACTCGTTGACCAGAAGGAGTACTGCAGCATGATCGCTCTCTCCTCTACCTCACGACGTCGAGGCCAGACATATAGTTTGTTGTGTGTTTGTGTGCTCAATTTTAGGCTTTCCCTTGTGTCTCTAAACGTCAAGCAGCGCGTTGCATCTTCAGGTACATTCAGGACACTCTTGACTTTAGACTTTGGTATTCTTCTGATTCTACTCTCTTCATTCAAGATTTTTCTGATGCTGATTTTATGGGGTGTAGAGTAGATAGGAAGAGTACCTCTCGTACTTGTCATGTCCACTACCAAGGTGGAGTATGTGGCTATTGCTAGTAGTTGTTCTCAAGTTCTTTCGATCTTATCTACTTTGTAGGACTATGAGTTGGCCTTAGATAATGTTTATCTTTTTTGTGACAACACTAGTACCATAAATATAGCTAAAAACCCAGTGCAACACTCTAGAACTATGCACATTAACATTAGATACCATGTTCTTAAAGACCATGTAGAGAATGGTGATGTTGTGCTTCACTTTGTAGAGTTTAAGCAGCAGATTACGGATATTTTCACTAAGACTCTTGATTATTCTCATTTTGTTTCTTTGCGAAAAGAGTTAGGAATTATTAGTCCTTTTGGCCTGTTTTGAGAGGGAGTTTGACTTTTTTTGCATCCATTGTATCATAATGTATTTTAAATTTAGCAACTTGCATTGTAACATAAATATATAGAGTTTTGACTATTATTCTTATGTGACATGATATCTTACTTTACATCTCGCCACGTCATGTGCTAGTTTGCTAGATTTATCATGCCCTTTTATGTGTAGCATAGTTTTTACCATTATAGCTTTATTAAATGTAAGGAACTTGAATTAATTCATGTCTTGTTAGATCTTGTAACTAGTTTTGTTTTAGTAATCCTCTAATAATTCATGCCATATCAAATATGCTAAGTTGAGTTTTGAACCTATATTGAACTTTCGATTGAGCTATGCTAGTTCTTTATTGAAGTACAAGTTAGTATTAGCTTTTTGTTTTTGAACTAAATTAAGAAAATGCAAAATAATCTCTTTTATTCAAAAAAACTGATATCACTAATTCTTTCTAATGAGACAGCTTGCCATTATACTAAGTATGAACTCAAGAAGAGTTTTGGATGACATAAACCACTCTCTTAAACTTGTTGCTTGTGATGGTCATAGCACAACTTGAGATCTAGCACATGGCTGAGAAAATAAAAAAATTATAAAAATAGTTGAAACTTAGGAGGTAGTTGTGGATGGCTCTTAGTCCAAAACTTGCTTTGTTAAGATAAAATTAAAATTAATTTTAGCAAGTGATAAATGTGCTAAATGTGCTTGAACAAAATGATTCAACATTGAACTTGTAGCACTGTAAATTAACTCAGTTGTAGCTTCTTGGTTCCATCTAGTATATTGACATGGCTTGGCTCATTTTTAGATACATTTAGCTCAACTATGATCTTGAGCAACTTGACATGCTAAAAATCCATTTTTAGATTACTGCTCATTTATTTTTAGCTTTGTTATATATGGTTTGTCGTGATCTAGACTAGCTATTTCACTTAATATTGGTTGGTGTAATATTTCTAGAGTCACTTTGGACAATTTTTACTGCTTCTAATGCTACAAATGACTAAATTATAGCCACTTCATTTCATTTGTACTCTATCTTTTTCTATGCATCTTGATGACTCCATTATCAAAGAGGAGAAAGATTGGTAAAAATGTATATCTAGAGCATGATTTGAAGTTTTGTGTAAAATCTAGCTAAATTGGAGCTTTAATGTGTTGTTGTGCTTCTTTTGATTTTTTGATCTCTTCCCACTATGACTAAGGTTAAATAGAATAATTGTTCTTTCATATGGATCTAGAGTGTGATTTTTTCCAATTTATTTGATGAATTTGAAGCTTTTTTTTTGGAAAACTTGCCACTTTCAGTAGCTTCACTCCATTCCTGCCTTATATGGTAATTTTCAGTCTTTGCATTCCTGTTGTTACCATTTTGACTCTCTCATTGTAAAATTCTCTTCTTTGTCTAAAATCACCACCTATTTATATTTTTAAAAGAATTGCTAATGGGTTCATCAAGAGGGAGATTGAAGGACTATATGAGAAGGTTCGAGATAATGTTGTGATGAACCATTGCAAGTTTTGTAGAGTGGTTATTTGATTTTACGAAGATTGCATTTTGTCAAGATCGCTTTCTAAATTTTTCTAGAAAATGGTATGACTGCAGCTTAGTGTCGATCGTACTACTATGCGGTAGTAGCACAAATTAGTGTCAATCGTACAACTGTGTGGTAGTATTGTAGTGTAGCGTCAGTCATGCCTCTAGGCGGTAGTTCCGACTTGTTGGATCGTCGATGACAATCAGAGGGGTGAATGATTGTAATTCACAGTGAAAATATATTTTATTTTTTTTACTTTCATATATAAAATGATAACCATCAAAAGCAACTAGTCCATGGGCAAATGAAATTAATTTCTCTAGCTAACAGTAGCATGCATGTACGTCTGCTTGAAAACAATGCTTGAGGTATATAGAAAACAACTTAATTCAGTTTGGAATTGAACTTATGTATAGTAAGCAGTAACATGGTCGTTTACCAATGATGAGTCTAGCTGCTTGATGGGATTAATGCGACAGGTGTGCACGAACGGGAGGCTCAAACTCTCTCTGCGTCGGTGTCCACCAGATTGTCCGCACCACGCACGTGCGTAGCTGGCAAGCGTAGATGCATGAGAAGACCCAGCCGATAGCGTGGGGTGACGTGTGTTGTACCCACCGTGCAAGGAAAAGATGGCGCGGCGTTGATCTCCGTGTCATGGCCACAGATCCCTTCTGAGAGCATTGGCAGCGTGAACTAATGGCCTAAATCACAAATCCCATGCACAACCATGTAATCTTCAATTGGATTATGCTCTCATAGATATGCATGTAAATATCAAATCGTCTTTTGCTTTACTCAAAAGCTTCCCTCACATCAATGCAGCCTCAAGCAACTAGCCACCGGCCATGTTTTTATACATACAAGAAAACCAACTGCTGCTCATAATACATACAGCATGCACACCAACTCATAATACATACAGCATGCACACCAACCTAGCCGCAACACCTAACCAAAAACCAACTGATTAACCATAATCAAGCCGGATCAATTACCTCAATCAGACTTTTGACCCACTACTTTTTAGAGATCCAAAACCCTTTTGCAACAAGGATTTTTCACTCTCATCGCATGTCGTAGCTTCCGGACCGCACCACCGTAGCTCCAACACGTATCATCCATTTTTGATTTCTACGCGCCCCAACTCGAGTATGATCGTCTCCTTCGACATCCTTGGCCCTCTAGACCATAACTTCGCACCAAGCCATCTCTTGGTCCTCATTCTAGACCACGATCTCCTTTGAGTTATCCTACACATGCAAAGACCAAACAATATTTTTTCGGCACAAATTCTTCCCAACTTGACCGACATAAATCCACACACGCCACACTACTCAAATAATATCAATACGCAATATTATCAATTATTCATCATCACAAATTTTTAAACTTAACCACATGGTCTAACATGACTTTTACTTAGCGTAGTTATTTTCCAGAGGTCAAATTATGAGGTGCAAGATGCGGTAGTACCGGCCCGAGGGAGGAGTAGTACCAACCTAGGTAAACAAGTCGGGTTTTTGGGAAATTAAGTCATGGATTGAGTTAGGTTGACATAAGTCAGTACATTAATATTATATGAAGTATGTTTTGACTAATATGTGTCAAGTTGTGAAGAACTTATATCTAAAAATGATTTCTTTGTCTTTAGATGTGCAGGATCACTTGAAGTATACCATGGTCAATAGTGAGGATCATTGCTACGCTCATGAAAGAGCCGAGATCCAGAACGATCAAGGATGTTGAGTAAAATGGTGAGTTCAAGTATGGCACGAGAAAGACGAGAAATATTAAAGGAAAGTTCGAATGACGAGATTACACCATGTAGCTTAGTCGGTCCAAGTGAGCTGTGGTTTGGTGAAACCAGAATGAAAAGACTTACTGACACGTGGTAAATATAGTGATTTCTTACAATGGAAGATGAAGACTGGGTCAAGAAAGGATATTTTGGTAGTTTGGTCAAAATACCAGAAACTATATTGGATCAAAACCACAGTGCTTGGAAGAATAATTTAGGTTAAGAAGAAACTGATGTGATCAAAATGGATTAAGATTAAGGAATTAATGGATTCAGGCTTATACACTTCGAAAACCTATGTATGTGGGGTTATCAAGTTTCCCCTATTATACTAAGTGAATAGTATCCACTAAGAATTAAATATGGCTGGCTAGCCCATCTATTTAAGGGGTTGAGATGAAAACTTATAGTTAACCGTCCAATCTTCCTCTCGTGTTCTCTCTTGTTTAGGGTTAGGTTTTGAGAGTTGAGTGCTTGGTGTGCTTTCTGTTCTTCAAGGTGGAGTGGTTGTAAAACTTTTTCTCCTCAAGCAAATAGAATCACTCTTTGATTATCTCCATGGCTATTTCTTGTCTTGATTGATTTGCTTTTAATTTGGTTATTTTTTCTCTTCTCTTATCCTTGCTTGATCTTACTGTTCCAAGGACGTATAAGAGATGGAGATTACCTCTGTGAATCATTCTCCACCCATCTAGATATTTTAGTAGCAAGTTCATAAAGAAAACTCGATTTTTTCACGTTTTTGTGATTTCTTAATCTGAGGGTTTTTTTGGAGTGATTTCTTTGGTATTCTTTCTTGCTATGACATGTGGAAACATATCCAAAGCCATCTTGGCTATTCTTTGCCCACGAGTAAGTTTTGATCATCGATTTTGGTTTTTAATCAGTTTTGATGCAATCTATCTTCAAACTAAAAAAAGGTCTTAATTTTGGTAATGATTTTCATGATTGTTTGTTAGAATACGTTCATGACATCCTAAAGAAAATCCTTGCAAATTTTTATATCATTTGAATCTACAGATCAAAAGTTTTTTTCATTTTAGCTTTTGTAATCATGCTGATTTTTCTATTCCTATGCTGATTTCACTATAGGAGCGGTAGTACTAGGTACTGTAGTGGTATTACGGCTTTATTGTAGCAAACAATAATACCGTGGTGCTGTAGTGGTACTACCATAATTACTGTTCATTGATCAAAATTTTAGTTTGTTGATTATATGGGTTTTCTATAGACTTTTCATCCTAATCTTCATATCTTTATAGCTATTGGAGTGAAGGATTAGTGAATATTTTAGAACAAATTTTGAGGCACCATTCAACTCCCCTCTATTACCATCTTTAGTCCTACATTTTGTCATCCAGCTCCAATCCGAGATCACATGTAACCCCATTGCCACTGGTGAGGCCCACTTACTCCCAACATGCTGCATCCTTATTATCCTCTCGACCCATGACTTAATTTGGAGGTTTAAAACTTTCTTTTTCAATTGAAAGTTTTCAAATTCTAACTGAAAGTTCCCAAGTTGAAAGTTTTACGGTTCCAATTAAATATTTTCATATCTCAAAGAATGAGAAGAAAAAGGAGGAGGAGGAGGAGAAGAAGAGGTGGAAGCTTCAAAGTTATCTAAAGGATATCCTCTAAACAACAACCCCGGAAGACGGAAAACGTGATTAGTGAAAACATTTTTGGTTAAGAAAAAAATTTTGGACCCCTCCGAGAAATCTGAAATTCAGAAATTTCAAAATTTTTTGTTTATTTTTGAAAAATTCGATCGAAAAATCCAAAAATATGGTTTGAATCCAAGAAATTCAAATAAATTTGAAACATCGGGGCTGCTTACTCGTCCCTTGCCAGCGCTGAAGGCCACATTAGTGCCACCTACTCATTCCCTACCAGCGGCCGTATCCACTCCATGGCTGCCTCCCTTGGCCCTTGCTGGCGCCGCCTCCCCCTCCCTTGCCGACGCCGCATTCACCTTCCATGCACAACCCTCCATCCGTTGCCGACACTGCCTCCCTCCCCCCCTCCATTCCCTGCGCCACCTCTCCCTCTAATGTTGCCGCCGGATTCACCTTCCATGAAGCCAGTGCCGATCGATTTTGAAGGATGTGGATTGGGGAATGAGAAAGAGTGTGTGACATTAAGCCTTTCTTTTTCGCTTGCGAAGATGGGGAATGATAGAGAGTGACTCGTGAAGGATGGAGGAGTCAACTCGGGGACCAAAACCATCTCGCTATCTTGTTTTGTGTAGGTAGGACCCCTCAATTGGGCCAGGCTGATAATTTCAAATCGGGCTAAATTTTTAGCCGATTTGGGCTTTTTGGGTATGGACTAAAAAAATTAAAATTCATGAATTTTAGCCCGAAAATGTATTCCTTAAATGTGATCCATCTGATGCATCTTACGCTGAGTTTGCTGAATATGTTTTGGCTTGTGTTCCACTTCTAGTTCCAGACAGTGCTATCAACCGCTGTCCCCTTGATGTAGCTCAAGTTGCACGGCCGCGGGCAAGCATACCCCACAGCAGCAAGCCAACAAATATTGGTGCAGCAATTGCAAGCTTTACTGCAGATACATACAGTACAGCCTACTCGGACAGGATGATGATCCTTGATCGTACAATTTCCTGCAAACGGATTCTTCAGCTGACAATCTTTTTCCCTTGCAGACATCTCGAATTCTACAATGCTCTTTGTTGGAGATCATAAGGTGGCAAGGCACTCAATTTTTATGTGGCATGTACACACATACACTGAGGTACTACTCTTCATCTCCATATATATAATATATAGAGGTTTACAAGCCTTTTATAGGCTGATGAACCGACATGGGTTCAGATATTATGCGCTACTACTAAACCGACTTGAGTACATAGTTTAACTTCCTACTGGCTATAGTTAGCAGATCACGTTCGGCCACTTTTGTTGACTACCATTCAATAGCTGTTGATAGCACAAAAAACTGGATTACTCTGGAGATCTCCAGCCACTGCTACTTGTTGCCAACCGGATTTACTGTTCACAGTCAAATATATAGATAAGTTACTAAAGTCTTCAACCGGATTCCTCACATGGGCTGTGTTCTCCAAACTTCATTACTGATATGCCTCTTGAAGCTTCATTACAAATATGTATTGCTGTTTTTTAACACTCTTGGTCGTGATGTGCACACTGCACAAGTGCACGTACATCACAAGTCGCAGCAGGTTTTTACATTCCCAGCAGCTCTTCTACTGGTTTTAAAGACACATAGGAGGTGTTTGGAAGAGGGGGTTTGCTTCGAAAATTTTTAGGACTTCGTTTAAGTCTGAACTATATCCGGAGGATTTGGATCCAAATGCCCCGATCCAAATAGGCCATCGCAGTAGCCTGATCTAAAAAACAAACACAATTCTACAGTAGCCAGCACAGGACCCAAATTATTTGGCAGCTCACTCCTGATCACTGGGAAATCAGATCAAGAAATCTTAATCCTGCAACGACGGCCAAAAGAAAGGGAAGATGAGGAAGTTAACCAGGAGGTTAATTGACAATTAATACGACCGGTGGATTACTAGGTGCTCGTCCTTTGCAAGCTCGCTCACCAGTTCATCTTGGGGAAGAGCTTGTCCAGGTGGAACAGGTGCTTCCGTACCCGGTACACATGCAGCGTGTACATGAGCGCAGCGCAGGTCACCAGGAAGAAGGACAGCACGATCAGCTCGCCGAAATCCTGTTGAAAGCTCGATTGATCACTAAGTCATATCATCATCATCATCTCATTCTTCTCTTGCCATTTAACATGATATAGATCGTAGTACATGGCAACGACGAAAAAGGAGTTAATTCGTCGATCTGATGCTGCGTGTACGCACTCACCCTGGGGTCTGAGATGATGATGCCCATGATGTAGGTGAGCAGGTCGAACATGGACTGCAGCGAGTTCTGGACCCCTCCGACCACGCACCGATCCGACTCAGAAACATTGTCCTGCTTGCATAAATGTCAAGTACACACAACGACGATAGCAATCGATAGGGTAGGGATGCATAAACCTCGATCGATAATGCCTCGATTGTACCTGCATGAGCTGCATGACTGATAAGTCGAACATCCAGAGGCCGAGGCGCGACGCGGCGACGCCAGCCATGAGCATCCACGCCGACGCGACGCCGCTGCCCACCCAGATGGAGCCGACGCACACCAGCAGGCAGCACCACTGCATCCACATGGACCATAGCCCTGTCCGAAGCGTGGACACCCGCGAATGCGCGACCGGGTACAGCAAGGTCGCGGCGATCCCGACAATGGCGCTGAACCCCCGCGCCAGACTGATCACGTACGCAGGGATGCCCTTCCAGTCCAGAGTCGCAGTCATAAGCGTACCGAAGCTGCAGAATCAAGCACACGAAATGCGTTTAGGAGTACACGCAACAGCAGGAAAAATGATAAGCAAAGGGGGCTTAAGACCGTGATCAGCTTGCTATTAATTAATTATAAGATCGGGAATTGCTAAGGAGTACTGAGCTATTTTCTCCCCATGGGGGTACTCGAGTTTCCATCTCTCCGATTTGCCTCGTAATTCATGCTACGGCTTCATCTCTAGTGGTGGCGGCTCTCCGATGACCGCTCCGACGAGTTAGGATTTGGGATTTACCCAATTTAGGGTTTAGGTTCATCAGAACCCCAAATTTAGATGGAGAGGGATCCAGTAGACCGGTGGCGGGGTGGCGGTGGCGCCGTCGGCCGTGGGCACGGGGAGGGCGGTGGGCAGCGGCTGAAGGGAGGATCGGTGCTCGGACGAGGACTTCGGTTTGGCGGGGGTACGCGACGACTGGTGCCGCCGATAGCACCCTCAGCGTCAATAGCCGTGTTGGGAGGTGGAAGCGATGGCAAGCAGGGGAGAATCCACTGTGGGTGCTTGTGGGGGCTTGAGCACCCCCTCCTTGGCAGCGTCGGCGCGGAGGGGGAGGCGCCGAGGAGGTCAGCGCGGAGGCGAATGGGGAGGGGGAGGCTGGAGGCGGTCGGTGCAGAGGCGGAGGGGGAGCTACGGAGGCCGGAGGGAGAGGCCGGATCCGGTCGGCGCGGAGGCGGAGGGGGAGCCGCGGAGGTAGTCGGCGACTCGGCGGTGTCGGCATGAAGGCGGAGGGGGAGGCCAGAGGCGGTCAGCGCGGAGGCGGAGGGGGAGCCACGGAGGCCGAAGGGGGAGGCTAGAGCCCAGAGGCCGGAGGGGGAGGCCGAATCTGGTTGGCGCGGAGGCAGAGGGGGAGATCGGAGCCCGGAGGCTGGAGGGGGAGGCGCGGAGGCGGAGGGGGAGCCGCGGAGGCCGGAGCCCGGAGGCACTCGCGTCGCTGGTTGGTGGTTGGCCTCGCCGCCTCGGCGCATCCGCCTGACCGCCTTTGCCAGTGCACACACTTTTGCAGGCTTCCTTTGAGAGTGCTCTCTAGAATAATATAATGAGGAGCAATGCATTGTCATCATAAAATGGAACTTTAGTAGGGTAGGTCAGCGTGAAGTAGCAATTGGTGAGTCTATAACATCAAGCTAATAGTATCTTGACCTAATGTTTACAGCTAATCCTTGTTTATTTATTTAGTGACTTAGTGGTATGTTTTCATTTCATTTTTAATATTTATGAACATTTACAATTTAATATTGTATCACTAAATTTGATATTTCTTATCTACAGATCGATACTCGCATATTTATGAATATTCGGGGGGCATATTATCCATTAGAAAGGTAGTAAATTTATTGTATTATACATTTCAATTTGTTCTCTTCCTATTTACATATGGATTTGATATTCCAATGGTAAAAGACTAGTAGATGTACTTTTCGTATGCTTATATTGTGCTATAGCCTCAACAGTAGAACTCCCCCTCTATTTTTATCTTGGATTCACTACTGATGGCAAGTGGTGCTCGCTGGAGGGCCATGACGATGCTGGGGGAGGCGACGGCATGGCAGAGGGAGGCGTCACACCGGTGGGGGTGGGGGTAGAGGTCGAAGGCGAGGAAGAGGCATGGCATGGGATAGCTCGCTGAATAAGAAGGGTGACACAGGAGGGAGGCGGGAGCAGTGACAGCTCGCCGGTGAGCAGCATTGGAGCTAGGGACGGTGATGACATGGCAGTGGCGGCTACGGTTTGGAGTGGAGGGCGGCGGGAATTTATATAGTATGAGGAAGGAATGGCATCCTTTATATCTTGATATAATTGCTGAAAATTTAACTACTAACAAAAAAACACTTGCTTTCCATGTAGACACCCCGGATAGATTACCTTAGGACGGTGAAATAGAGAAAGGCAAGAGCAACACCAGGGAGCATCACCTCCTGCCTCATGTACACAACCCAAGACTCCCAGCAGGGTATGATCGAGAGCCCCTTCGTCACTCCCACCCTCCAATCCAGCGCGCCCTGATCACCGTACCTCTGCACCTCCTCGTCGGCCGGCACTACGATCTCCGGCGGTAACACCACCGCCTCCGTCGCCGTGTCCCTTCTCAGCTGCTGGCTGTCTTCGCTGAGAGCGGGCAAGCCGTTGTACACGGAGACGAAGAGCCAGTACTGCAGCCACACCGAAACGACGTTCCACAGCGCTAAGGCGATCGCGGAGGCTTGCATCGACACGAAACTGATGATGAACCCGGAGAGCACTGGGGCCAGCAGCTTGCAGCTCAGGTCGATCCTCCGGATCACCGAGTTGATCTTGGTCAGCACCGCCGGCGGATGCCCTTTGGAGATCACCACCACCCTGCGATATGCAGCAATTATTGGAAAAAAAATTGTAGGCTTCCATTTGTTCAGGAAATGAAACTGGCGCCAGGAAAATCATCAGGGTTAATTTGAAGGATCGGATGTCGACTCAAGCACCGACGTATCATTCTGAAGTCTGAAAACATAAATCGCTAAAGCATGTTTGGAACGTAGGAATTTCAATAGAATTTGGCAGAAACTTCACAAGAAACTGTTCAGTTCCCGTGGTAATAAGAAAACAATTTTCACGTTCCAAAAAGGGCCTAAGGATACCTAGGACCAGGAGAGCATAAATGAATTCTGGCTAGCCAGTTCTTGCACAATATATAGATACAGAGATAGATAGATGATACCATTCCCTCTCAATCAATATGGTGCCGGCAAGAGTCGAAAGCGCTGCGAGCGCGCCCGACATGTTGGTCACGACGACTAGCGCCATGAAAGCCGGGAATCTTGTCGCCCTCAGGTTGTCGTAGATGAGCAGGCCAGTCACCGAGACACCAGCAACGATGAAGGATAAGCTCTGGACTAGCAGCCAGAGGCTTAGAACCTGCATCTCAATGCAGCCATTCATTGAACAGTGACAGTAACAACAAACAAAGTAACAAGTACTTGCAATAGACATGATGGACGATCGATCGCCGCACCTGAAGGTAGGTGAGCCTGTCTACGAGCGTGCCGACCATGGGTCCGAGCACGGCGACGGAGGAGGACTCGACGACGCCGTAGATGGCCGTGAAGAGCAGCGAGTCCGGCCAGATGTGGATCATGTACAGGCCCACCGAGAACTCCCACATCCTACAAGTGAAGGGACACAAGTTCGATGAGCTAATTAACCAGCTAAATTGGACTATTATGAAATTAATTAGCCGAATAGTAAATCTTCTTCCGTGATCACGAAGTGATTAGTCCACCCCGATCTGCCTAGCAATCCATCCATGGATTGGATAGCAATAGCACTGAGTGGTAATTCATTTCGCGACACAGGAAAGAACAGAGTACTTCGTCATTTACTTGCTTAATATGTTCATTCATGTACCTTGCACCCCATCTGGCAAGGAAGTGGCCGACGTAGAGGCGGCCGAGGAGGGACGCATGCAAGAGCTCGTCGTCGTTGTGGTTGTGGCGATGGAGGTGCTCATCAAGAAGAGGCGCGAGTTGACCGCTCCCAATCTCATCCGCACCCGCCATGCTAACGCCTTGATTTGCTTACTATTACCACTCTGAAGATAGCTAGAGCTCTAGCGAGATGGTCATGGAGGCAGGCCAGGGACCAATCACTCGCACCTCACATGGAAGGAGACGGTTCATGCGGATTGAGGAGGTGCAAGAGGATTAGGAGTGGAACACGCAAGAGCAAGCGCCAAGACAAGCATACACGGAGCATCGAGTCAGGGATTCCGTAGTCCGGGATAGCAGCGACATTTGATGGATTCAATTTTAAGCCTTATTCTTTCCGACCGTGACCGATGATTTTTACCTGTAATTTTTGAGACATCAACAAATATTAAAAACATCGATATAACATATAAAAATTTAAGCTTAAAAAATCATTTAAAAATCTGCTAAAAAACTGCTTGTTTATTTTGACTTGAAGAAACAAGTCACGAGGTCAAAAAAAAAAAACCGGCCAAAAAATAAGATGGATGACGTGGACAACGCTAGTCATCGACACCAGATAAGCAACCTGCGATCGATGGAGCACAACCGGCCCTTCATTTTGTCCTGACTTCTTTTATGTTTTCTGCCTGGCTCGCTCTTACATAGATCTGGTCAAAGAGATTCCCTGCTCTGGCTAGCTGGCTACCTGCTCCGCATACACTAGTAGAAGCATTGTCTTACATGATCACAAATCTGCAGCTAACACTGGTCTAACACTAGTATATACAGGTGCAACTCCATCACAATCACTAAATAGTAAGTAATTTTAATCTAGGCTTCCGCCATTGTTCTAGCGGCCCGTGGCCCAGCCTCGACTATGTATATACATACGGCACTGTTAACTAAGATATATATAAGCCCCTTGACATTTAGCTAGATAACGACGCTATATAGTTTTTGAATCGAGATTCAACTTTTTTCTTTTTTGAAAGGAGTTTAGATTAAATCTTATACAGCGGAGATGATGATCGTGCTAGCTAGCTCATGATGATGAAGGGAAGAAAGGCAAGTCTGAGATATATCTTATTAGAGCAATCCCAATGCTTGAAATCAGGACTAGTTTCTAGTCTTCTAAGATACTATGATACAAACTACAGCTCCAAACCATCGTTTCTTTGTGTAGGACCAGATCAAATCGTGACCAATCCTTTCATTCCCTTTTCTACACATGCATTGGCTGTTTTTTATAAGACACTATGATAAGAAACCAGGTTCGCTGCAGCGCATCTCTCGCTGATTTTCTTGCCTTGGATGACGCGCCGAAACAGTTTTTTATGAAGAAACGGTTTCCTTATCTCTCCTCTTTAATTACTATACCACGTCATCAAAATACTTATGTGGTAAGCCTAATTAATGTAAGAAACTATAGCATTAAAACTGCTCTTATGTAACCAAGTTGATAGCTACATCTAATGGTGATTATTGGCCTCGAAGAATGAGGTTAAAAAATTAATGGAGATCGATTATAGATCCAGTCAGGATGAGTGATTATTGGCCTCGAAGAATGAGGTTAAAAAATTAATGGAGATTGATCATAGATCCAGTAAAGATGAGGTTCTGCAATGCATGCATGTCAGGTTAAGCTTTTAGTTCAGAATCTCTAATCAACAGGCAGCTATGTATACATGTTTTAGGACTCTTCTTCCTTGGGAATAGTGCTGCTGCAAGCTTTCCTGTTCCAAGCAAATAAGATGTTGTGATATTAGTATGAATGGTCACTCCCAACTTTCTGCTTACAAATCAACCAAAATGAACCTTCCTCAGGTTTAGGCATTAGAGTTAAATCATCAATATTCTTCAAAATTTTAAGCTCACATAAGTAGGTCCCTACTAATATGCACCTGGTAGAATGATACATATAAATATTACCGAACATACTGAATGTTGCTATTGTATAGTGTCTGCCTTATATGTCCATTGTTGTCTGATAATTCAGGAGTTGGGACCCTTGTACTTTTATCTGCTGCAAGTCTTAAATTGTTACAAAATCATGGAGATATGGTCAATTCATATAGAGCCTGGTTGTCGAAAGGTTGAGTTTGCTAACAGTCAGCACAACCGGTTTTTATGATTCGTTTGTTTCTTCACAGCTTTTGCACAAACCGACTTCGGTACCACAGTTCATAAGTAGACTTTGCACAGCTCATAGTTTGGTTGTTTTCTCTGTTAGTTGAGAAGTATACGCTTTATAGCTAGATTCTTATAATTTCGGCATTCTGCATCTTGTCAGTCTAGATACACACTGAAACTGAAACTGGCTGTGGCGATGGAGGTGCTCATCAAGAAGAGGCGCGAGTTGACCCCTCCCAATCTCGTCCGCACCCGCCATGCTAACGCCTTGATTTGCTTACTATTACTACTCTGCAGATAGCTAGAGCTCTAGCGAGATGGTCATGGAGGCAGGCCAGGGACTAATCACTCGCATCATGCAGATCGAGGAGGCGCAAGAGGATGAGGAGCAGTGGTGAATCCAGGAATTTCAAGATGGGTATTCGAAGTTATAAAAATATTGTTTAATAGAAAACATAAAGGTCCATAATAGCGAATTATTCCTATGGTTCAGGAGAAACAACTGAGCATCACAGCACCACCACGAGAAACAACGGATGGCGGAGACGCCGACGCGGATAGTGCATATGGTTTTGGATTCAGAAAGCCGTTTGGAGAATCTGTTTCAAAAAGTCACCTGTTTATTTCGATTTTCGAAAAAGCCAAAAATTAAAAGCCCAAAAAAACAGGAGCAATAAACTAACATGCAGCTCTACTAGTACGAATGAGAAGATGGTGCCTATGAATGTGACATTAAATACTATAAGGACATAAGATGGCTCTCTGGATCACCAGCGCAGCTAGAATTTGATAATTTTAAGCACTGAACTATGTTTGCTCATTGACAGTGCTCCACTAGCGTAGTTGGTGAATGGTGAGCTAGAAAACAAATTCTAGATGCAGTTATGAATGGCACAGAAGCACATAAGGGGTAGGAGAATTAGCTTCTTGGCTGAAGGCTCAAAAAGGACAAAGCCATAAAAAGGACCAAAAGAAAATTGGAGTTACAGAAAATCACCTAAAGACAACTAAGTGCTAAGGAATCAGCATAATTTCTCCATCAGGCTAATATACAGCATTAAAAATCATGAAACCACCTCAAACAAGCTTCACCATCAGAACAAAGTTATATTCAATGGTGTGGCATAAACATGTAGAAGACAGCTTTACTGCATAGTGTATACTTTTGGTATTAAATGTGTTATTGACATAAGTAACCATGCATACAGATTTTAAATTAAAGAGTTCTCAACAGAATACACATTAGCTTGGCACATCATCTTCACTATGGCCCATTGTTCATGAGTGTGCTCTTTTTAACATACAGCTAAAAACATAATAACATATCACCAAACCAATTTCTAAATAACTCTCAACCATGTTTCTTGTTCCCATTTAATCTATCCTTCTTTAAGTTTTCCTTTTCCACAGCATACAAAACGTGTCATTCTATTTAGAAAACTACTCAGAATGTGTGAGTTGATGGTGATTGACAACTCTCTCCTACCTAAACAAATTCTAACAACATGTTCCAACCAAAAGAATCCCTACCAAATCAGGGCAACCAATCAGAATGAACCAAGATTGACTACAGTTTGTACTGTTGTGTGGATTGAGTTGCAAGTACTAGATATGGTTCGAACATAACATTCAATCAATTTTTCACTAACGTTTCCCTCTTCAACCCTATGAATGCAAGTGCAAACATCAAGTACTCGCTACAACTGCCCCCTCACTTGCCCCTTTTGAACACTGTAACATACTTCTCTGATGGCTAACACTCCCGAGTTCGGCTGAAAGCTCAATGAGATTCTGAGGGTGTCATACATACACTATGATCAATGGTAGAACAGAGAAGCCTTCTCTTCATTTAATTGAAGCTAGTAAATCCTGATGAACATACTAATTAAATCCCACTTAAATTTCCAGATTTGAACTTCCTGAGCAACCTCAATGTAAAATTTTTTTGGGATTACACATACTTTTGGCATGGATGGCCTCCTGCAGATCCGCAACCTTGGCCTGCAAAACGAACCCAAACCTTTCCAGTTTCCACGGGATTTTAAACCCCAGCCAAGAACCAAACTGCAAAACCCAACAGACTCAGTCTGGTCGGCCGGGATCCAACGCTATTAGTGATAAGCTCAAATCAAATCAAGCATAAGAAGCGAAGCGAATCGAATCCATCAGATCTGAAATAGGTAAAGAAAATCGAGCAGATACATGTTTCTACGCGCGTAATGTACCGCATCAGAACGCACGAAAAAAACTTGTTGGTTACCTGCTGGCTCGAGCTGGAGCTCCAAGTCAAAGCGGCGCGCCCGTGCCGGTGTGCCCGTGGGATCTCTGGATCTGGGACGGATTGGGATGAGCACGACTGCACGAGCCACGCGGGGGAGACCGGAGATGGGAAGCCGGAGGGAGAGGGACGGAGGGAGGACGAACCTGCGGCCTGCGCCCGTCACCCATGCGCCGGCGCCGCCACGGTCCACGTAAAGGAGCCAGAGGGTCTGAGAGAGTGCGAACTGAGGAGAGCTGACTGCCTGAGGGAGACGCTGCAGCCCTAGATTCCCCCGTGGGCTGGCAACTGGGGACTGGGCCAATTGCCCATTCGGTCACTCGGCCTGGGCAGCTGCGGGCCGCGGCACGGTTGGTCTGGCCGTCCGACGCGAAGGCCCAAGAGAGGCACGGTTGTGATATTAGTAAGTTATTGTCATGGTCACTCCCAACTTTCTGCTTACAAATCAACCAAAATGAACCTTCCTAAGGTTTAGGCATTAGAGTTAAATAATCAATATTCTTCAAATTTTTAAGCTCACATAAGTAGGCCCCTACTAATATGCACCTGGTAGCATGATACATATATATATTACCGAACATACTGAATGTTGCTATTGTATAGTGTCTGCCTTGTATGTCCGTTGTCTGATAATTCAGGAGTTGGGACCCCTGTACTTTCATCTGCTGCAAGTCTTTCCAGTTTTTATGATTCGTTGGTTTCTTCACAGCTTTTGCACAAACCGACTTCGGTACCACAGTTCATCAGTTGACTTTGCTCAGCTCATAGTTTGGTTGTTTTCTCTGTCAGTTGAGAAGTGTACGCATTATAGCTAGATTCTTATAATTTCGGCATTCTGCATCTTGTCAGTCTAGATTCACGGTGCAACTATCTGTAATGCAAACTGATATTTTGTGCAAACACACAATCTGTCCTTGTTTCCCTTGATAGCTTGCAAATTAGTCATCTCTGAATGCGTTTGTTTCAGGCACAGATAGACACAAGGGGATCGATGGCAAGTGTTTGCAGAATACCAAACGTTTAGCTGTTACTCTGCAGAACTGCAACCTTCCCATGAGATCGCGCAAACACTCAACTCTGCTTCGCATTGCACTAACACTCACTATGTGCATGCACTTCTTTATGATGGCACTTGTTTTGTTCTTGCAGAGGATTTGTTCAGCATTTTCATTGGCTGCAGGTAGGTGAATGCATTTGTAGTGCGTGACGGCTGTCTCTGTTTCTGGTTTGTTCCAGGCGAACGTCACTCCAATATAGTATCAGTAGTTCTCAGAAATTACCAGAAGCTAGAGAAGGGGGCGGAACCAGGATTTGGACTTAGGGGGCCAAGCAGACAACGATCACTGACGAAATATCACAGCAATGCACGTAGACTCCAATATAGTATCGATAACAAAGCACTAAGCATAGCAGCATATATTTGACGATACAAAAGAAAATTAAATGTCCGTTAATTTGAAGACGTTTACCTAGGTCCTAAATTTGAAGACGTTTACCTGGGTAAACTGGGTCCTGCTCATACGTTGTAGTTACAATTCTAGCCTGGAACTTCTAATGATGCAGAGATATTCTGAACAGAAGTTTGCACATCGGTTGGATTAGGATTAACGATATTCTGTCCTGTTGCTTGCACGTCGGTTGTGTTAGGTATGTGATCTCAGGCCAAACGGCCGAGACGAGAAAGGGAGAGGTGGGGAAACCCATGTCCCTGAAAATCAGCGTGCTGATCGGGGGTGCCTTCCAAATTTGGTTACGGTCCCTCGTTGCGCAGCGCTATATATAAAGGGGGCTTCCGGCTTCTCACGGTGAATACCCATCCGTCCCGTGAGAACCAAAATCCCGACATACCCAAAGAACACCCGATCTATTGCGCGCTGCGAGCAACGGGAAGGCCGTCGCCGCCACTGCTACAGGACGCCGCCGGCGACCCTCTGGACGACCTTCATCGACTCTTCCTCACGCCTGCATCACGCAGGCACGGGTCTTCGCTCATGGCATTCATCGGCGACCGTAAGTCTCGATTCCCCTCCACTCTAGATGTTCTAGTACTAAACTAGCAGATCACGACACATGCATAAAGATTATGAAACCCACATTTGGTATCAGAGCAACTGCTATTTTTCTAGAACTCTAGTCCACTGTTGAATGCAAAGAAATTTAGAAGGAGGGGATTTGCGATTTCTTTTTGCAAATCAAGACCCAAAGTTTCAGATCGGGAAAGCAACATAAAAAAAAATTGATGAGGAACCTGCTGCTGCGGCCGCTGCGAGCCAGCGCTGCGTGCCCACCGAGCGCCACGGCTGCGTGGCTGCGCAAGATGCACCACTGCGCCTAGCGCGCTCCGGCCGGCCGTTGCGGGGCCGCCGCGCGCGCCCTGCGCTCCTCTGCGCGCGGCCCGCTGCGCCCGGCGCCACGCAGACGCGCGGCCAGGCGCGCGCTGCTGCGCGCAGCCTCCGCGCCGCCTCCGCCGCCGCGCGCGCGCGCCGCCCTACGCCGCCTCCCAGCGCAGGCCATGCCGCCAAGCCCGCCAGCCCGCCGGCCTCCCAACGCGCTCCGCTGCAGGCCGCTCCTCCCCTGCCCGCCGCGCCTCGTTGCGCGGGCCGCCCTTGCCCCTCAGATCCGTTTTTTGGGGAGGCAGGTGAACGTGCGTGTGGTGGAGCATTTTTTGGGGGAAATCTTTGACCAGTCTTTTGATGAGATAAAGTTTAGGCTAATTGAATAAATTTTTTTTTCTTGACTGGTCAATGGGATAACGATGAGGTTTTTTTTCAAAGGAGGCCCCCTAAACTTTTAAGAAATTATGTGTTCTTATTCCTTTTGACCCCCTAACGCATAATCTTATGTTTTCAGCATATCTTTCATGCATATATTTAGGTATATGTACTTTCATGTATACATGAAATTGATTTATGATGTTTTTTTACGCTGTTAAATCTTTAATTTCTGTATATATATATTTCATGTATTTATGATATACCTAATATGATGTCTCTTATGAAATTATTACTAGATAATGTTTTAAGCTGCTGAAATTTTATGCTATCGTTTCCGCTGCATGATGTCCTCCCCTAATTGAATGGAACCAACGAGAAATTCAATTAGAGGGGTATAATTAATTTTACGTGCTATTACTTTTGGACCAACGTTAATTGTAATAGCATATTATCGATTATGTTTATTCTTGATATGTTTTGTTTTGGCCATACTATTACTCTTTGACCAACGTCAATTGTAATAGCATGCCCTAAATGATGTTAAATTTTTCGTCATCTGCCCAACGGTGATACGAAAAATTATTATAAGCATGTTGTTAATCATACCAACGTAAGATTAATTTTCATGCAAATCAATTATGTATTTTCCTAATGTAAATTTTTTTAAATTTTTTCAGCTGATTCTATTTCGGCTCAGGTTAATACAATTGAGCCACTTAATGGCAGCAACTTCCAGAAATGGAAGTTCACCCTTATGACGACATTTCAGCTCTTAGATCTGGACTATGCGTTCAGGTTCGATGAGCCTGTCGCTCCTAATGAAGGGGACGACAAATTTGATGATAAAATGAAAGAGTACAAAATTAATGTTGAAAAGTGGGAGCGGTCTAACCGCGTTTCACTTGCTGTAATAAAAAACTCCATCAGTAAGGCTATTAGGGGAGCAATCCCTGAAAAGGAAAGGGTGAAGGACTACTTGTCCTCCATCGAGAATCATTTTAAAGGATCCTCTAAGGTTTATGCTACCACACTAATGCACAGGCTCATGAACACAAAGTACAATGGTACTGGAAATGTCCGTGAGCACATTATGACCATAATCAATATTGCTGCTAGACTTAAGACAATGGAGCTCAAGGCTCAAGGCTGAATGGGGTGATGATGTTGTGAATCACATCAACTCCTCAAACAGAGCTAGTCCCTCTAGAAATAGAGGAGGCTATAAAGGAAAGGGCAAGAAGGAGCAACCATACTCTCCTTATAAAAGGCCACAGCATCCACAGTGTCCTCAAGCGCCTAAAAACGCTTCAGGTCCTGCGAGCTCAAACGGACAAAAGAAAAATGATGAGTGTCATTTTTGTCAGTCCAAGGACCATTTCAAAGATAATTGTCCTGGATGGCTAAAATGGCTCGCCAAAAAAGGTACTTATGAAATTACTTTTGTTGATGAAGCATTTTATGCTGATTTTGCTATAAATTCTTGGTGGATTGATTCTGGTGCCACTGTGCACGTTACGAATTCCTTGCAGGGATTCCATATGTTGAGAAATCTCAGAGGGGAAAGAAGCCTAAGAGTGGCTAACGGAATGGAAGCTGAAATTAAAGCTATTGGATCAGTTTCCTTAGTTTTGAATAATGGTTTTGTAATGAAACTTCATGATGTTCTTTATGTTCTCTCGATGAGAAGAAACTTAATTTCTATTTCATTATTGGATAATGATGGATATTTATGTAATTTTGGACACAGACAGTGTCTTGTTTATTTCAATAATGATAATATTGGTCGTGCCATCCGACACGACAACCTTTATATGTTATCCCTGCAAAATTCTTCTATATCCATGAATGTATATGATGTGACTAAAAAGTACAAGCGAATTGATGAGACTTTGTCGAAATTGTGGCACTGTTGTTTGGGCCACATTTTGAGGGGGAGAATTGAACGTCTCATTAAAGATGAAATTTTCCACCCCTTAGATTTTAATGATTCGGATGATCATTGTCTTGATTGTATCAAGGGCAAGTATGTAAAACAAATAAAGAAAGGTGCTACTCGAAGCACAGGGATTTTGGAATTAATCCAAACTGACATATGTGGTCCTTTCCCTATGACATCAGTGGATGGTTATAATTCTTTCATTACATTCACTGATGATTACTCACGTTATGGCTACATCTATCCCATTAAAGAGAGATCGGAAGTACTAGACAAATTTAAGATATTTAAGGCTGAAGTTGAAAATCAGCATAATCTAAAGATTAAAGTAGTGCGTTCGGATCGCGGGGGAGAGTATTATGGGCAACACGCAACTTATGGGCAGGTTCCTGGTCCCTTTGCCAGGTTCCTACAAGAAAATGGTATAGTCGTCTAGTACTTAATGCCTGGTGATCCCAGCAAAATGGAGTAGCGGAAAGAAGAAACCGCACGCTTATGGACATGGTTCGAAGTATGTTGAGCTACTCCACTTTGCCAGTAAAGTTGTGTATGGAAGCATTAAAGACCGCTGCACATATACTCCATCGGGTTCCTAGTAAATCAGTACCTAAAACACCTTATGAATTATGGACTGGGAGAAAACCAAATTTGAACTACCTCCATGTGTGGGGTTGTGCAGCTGAAGCTAAAGTATTTAACCCACAGATTGGGAAATTAGACCCCAAGACTGTGAGTTGCCATTTTATTGGCTACCCTGACAGGTCTAAAGGGTACCGATTCTATTGTCCAGATCGTACCACAAAATTTGTAGAAACAAGACACGCAGTGTTCTTGGAAAATGATGGGATCAGTGGGAACTTGGAGCCTAGGAAAATTGATCTTGAGGAGAAGCGGATTTATGTCCCTTCACTGCTAATCCGACAGACTGATTTCCCTGTGCCCCAAGTGGTTGTACCCCAAGCGGTTGTACCCCAAGTGGTTGTACCCACAGTTGATCCTGTTGTTGCAACTCCTGTTGCATCTCCAGTTAATTATGTGGCCACTCCTCCTGTTGAGGGCTCTGAAAATACTAGTACTGTACCTACTGATGAGCTTTCACAGCCCTCTGCGACAATTAATGAACAGCCTAATAAGCCTACTATTGTACCTGTCAGGAGATCAGAACGAGTGAGGAGATCTGCTATACCAAGTGATTATGAGGTTTACTTGAATGAAGATGATCTTGGGAAGATGAATGATCCTAACTCTTATAAAGAAGCTATGAAGAGTAAGGATTCATCTAAGTGGCTAGATGCCATGAAAGATGAAATTAAGTCTATGGGTGATAATGATGTATGGGACTTAGTAGAAATTCCTAATGGAGCCAAAACAGTAGGCTGTAAATGGGTCTACAAAACCAAACGGGACTCCAAAGGGAATATCGAAAGGTTCAAGGCGAGATTTGTAGCAAAAGGGTTTACACAAAGAGAAGGCATTGACTATAATGAAACCTTTTCTCCTGTCTCGACTAAAGATTCTTTTAGAATTATAATGGCGCTCACAACACATTTTGATTTAGAGTTGCACCAAATGGATGTTAAGACTGCATTCCTAAATGGAGACTTGTATGAGGACGTTTACATGACACAACCGGAAGGTTTTGTTGTGGAAGGCGAGGAACATTTGTGATGCAAGTTAAAGAAATCCATATATGGTCTGAAGCAAGCTTCTAGGCAATGGTATCTTAAGTTCGATGAAGTCATAAAGAATTTTGGATTTAAGGAGAATGATGTTGACAATTGTACATATGTTAAGTTCAGGGGGAGTAGTTACACCTTCTTAATTCTTTATGTGGACGATATATTATTGGCCAGCAGCAGTGTGGACAAGCTGCGGGAAACTAAAAGATTTCTTTCGTCCAATTTTGATATGAAGGATATCGGTGAAGCATCTTATGTTCTTGGTATTGAAATTCACCGAGATAGGTCCAAAGGAACATTAAGTTTATCACAAAAGGCATACATTGACAGAGTACTAATGAGATACAATATGCATAAATGCTCTGCCTCGCCTGCTCCTATTATCAAGGGCGATAAGTTTGGAAAATTTCAATGCCCAAAGAATGACTATGAATCTGATCAGATGAAGGCTATACCTTACGCTTCTGCTGTCGGAAGTATTATGTATGCTCAAGTATGCACACGCCCTGATTTAGTTTTTGTTACCGGGATGCTTGGCAGATATCAATCAAATCCAGGACTAGACCACTGGAAAGCCGTTAAGAAAGTCCTACGCTATATGCAAGGCACTAAAGGTCACATGCTCACATATAGAAAATGCGATAACCTAGAGGTTGTCAGTTATTCTGATGCTGATTTTACGGGGTGTAAAGACACTAAGAAGTCTACATCAGGTTATATTTTCACCCTCGCAGGAGCAGCAATATCATGGAAAAATGTAAAGCAAACACTTACTGCATCGTCGACAATGCAGGCTGAATTTGTGGCATGTTATGAGGCTACCGGGCATGCTGTATGGTTAAAAGAATTTTATCCCAGGATTAAGAGTGGTAGACAGCATTTCTAGACCACTCACTTTGTACTGCGATAATCAACCCGCAGTCTTCTATTCGAGTAACAACAAGTCAAGTGCGGCTGCCAAGCACATTGACATAAAGTATCATGTTGTGAAAGATAGAGTCCAGGATCAAACAATTAAGGTTGAGCATATTGGAACTAAATTTATGCTCGCGGATCCGCTCACAAAAGGCTTACCACCCAATATTTTTCGTGATCATGTTGCCGGCATGGGTTTATTGGAGAGCCTGTGATTCTGGAATAAGAGGACCAAATAAAGTAACCAACTCCCATAAAGTATTATGTTATCCGATCGAGATAGAATGGAGCACTATAAGTACTGATGTCCAGCGGTACTTAATTGATTGTTGTGACGCATTACTTTGGTGTGAATTTTTATTGCGAGAGGGCTCATGATGTTTAGCCTTACGATCAAGGGGGAGAATGTTAGGTATGTGATCTCAGGCCAAACGGCCGAGACGAGAAAGGGAGAGGTGGGGAAACCCACGTCCCTGAAAATCAGCGTCCTGATCGGGGGTGCCTTCCAAATTTGGTTACGGTCCTTCGTTGCGCAGCGCTATATATAAAGGGGGCTTCCGGCTTCTCACGGTGAATACCCATCCGTCCCGTGAGAACCAAAATCCCGATATACCCAAAGAACACCCGATCTATTGCGCGCTGCGAGCAACGGGAAGGCCGTCACCGCCACTGCTACAGGACGCCGCCGGTGACCCTCTGGACGACCTTCACCGACTCTTCCTCACGCCTGCATCACGCAGGCACAGGTCTTCGCTCATGGCGTTCATCGGCGACCGTAAGTCTCGATTCCCCTCCACTCTAGATGTTCTAGTACTAAACTAGCAGATCACGACACATGCATAAAGATTATGAAACCCACAGGTTGGACTGTAGTTTTCTGTACAAGGCTGGGAGCTTGAATCAACTTTCTTTAAAAAAACAATCAATTGTTTTCTTCCTAGATAGCAAGAGATACTAGTGATGAATCTCTTGCAGTGTTATCTAGCTAGTTACTCGAGTTCCTCAGGTCCAAATAGATTGTCGTTTTAGAAACATGGTTTTGGTTTGCAAGTAGTTGTAAAAAAGGGCATTATCGACTGCTGAATTGTTCTTGCTGCATGGAGCTAAGATGACATCTATTTTAGATCTGAGACGGTATGCCTTTTTTTTCTTGAACTCATTAGAGGTAATATTTCAGTTCCGAGGGTAATGACTACGTACAATTTACGTATTAGACCGGACAGTTCCACAAAAGAAATTCTCAAATGCACGGTTTCGATGAGTCCTCGGTTAGAGGAGGGGCTCACGGGCGTCTCTGAATTAGCAAAAGCCCACCTCTTAGTAATATGGAGTACCTGTACGATCATCTTTTTTTTTCTTTTGCCTTGCAGTTATTGTTAAACAGAGAGAGATGAGACATCTACGTACCATGTCTATATCATAATTGGACAACACAACAGTGACTATAACAGTGTTTATTAGAAGTTTCAAATAAATTATTACCTATTTCTAAAAAAATAAATTATTACCGAATTACTGAAACATGCATAATATACAAAAATTTAAATCATCAATCAAAAGCAAAAGTAAATAAACATCAACTTAAAGAGAATAGGTAGTAATCCAAGGAGTATCCTACAAAATATACGATACAAATATGGGTACATGGTACTGGTATTTTTAAAAACATGCAAGGTGGTGCATAGGTATCTTTCTTAGATCATATTTAATTGGTTTAGCGGTATAAATATGATGGATAATAAAAGAACTATATACAAAAAATAAAGAGCTGTAGAGTACATGAAAGAATCCAAATATTCAAGATTTTAGAACATTATCAATTCAATTTAATTTTTCCATGTTTGTAGCATTGATTTCATTTGTGATATTAATGCATAGTAGTGTATGTTAAAACAAAGAATATAGATTATATCTTTGGTGGGGGATAGTTGTCAATCATTTATAGCTAGATGTTTGTAGTCAACCCATCCTTGTCATCATTTATAAGCCATCCTTATTAAATATATTAATTCCCAAATATGTATCACTTATTCTTTATAATTTTTAATCGGCATATCTAATAATAGAGATAATAGTTGTATCCATATTAATACAATTAAAAAAATACAAATTATAATGGATATTGTAGGCAAGTTCGTGTATGTGCGTGGATCACTTGAGTTCAATTCCATCTCTAACATTTCATATCTTAATTCCATTCAAAAGTTCCCCAACTATACATGTATGCATATCATGGTACAAGTAAACTTCATGTGCATTTCCATAGATAAAAAAAATTGGTTATGATTTGTTAATCATAAGAAGAGTCCACCTAATTAAGAGCTAAATGTTTTTCTTTTTATGAGAATTTCTAGTAATTATTCTCATTTATCAGGTAACATCTATCGATTATAGATTGCTAAGCATAATTAGGGTCCACCAAATTATGGGCTAAATTTTTAAAAATTTGTGATAATTTCTACTGTGGGGACCCCGGCATGGAATACCCAAAATCATCGTATGTATTCTGTACTAGTCCTATGATCAGTGGCTAGTACACATATTCACAACATCGAGATCATATCTATACACATTGCATACAATTAATTTACAACAAAAGGGTGGTATATAAGCGATGGATAGTAAAGTTTACAATATATGGCAGACCGGCTAATTAAAATATAGGTATCAAGAATAAAGTGCAATGGGATACAAGTAAATAAACAAAGGCATCCAGCGGTATGCCACCATAGCCCATAGGCAACCGACTAAAGTTAGGCCCCAGTAAGACCCATTGTTGAATTCCCAAGTGCTAGAGGCAAAGAACGCATCGTCTGGCATGTATCCTTCCTCATTCTCTGATCAACAATAATTTAGACAAAGTTGACTATATTGTGTACTCACAAAGACTTATAATGTATTGCAACATACATACATACATACATACATACATACATACATACATACATACATACATACATACATACATACATACATACATACATACATACATACATACATACATACATACATACATACATACATACATACATACATACATACATACATACATACATACATACATACATACATACATACATACATACATACATACATACATATGCATGGTTGACAATAAATAAGGCTCTAATCTATAAGTTATTTTCAGCATGAAGTAGTTTTTGTTTGCAATACCATAAGTAGTAAGTTGCAACAGAATTGTAAAGAGCATTTGATATGTAATGGAATAACACATTTATATAACTTAATAACAGTAAATCATATCCATTTGCAGACCTCCTTGGCTGTAAACATCACATAATTTCCATCTATGGGCATGGCACATGAAAGATGTGTATATGCCATCCCATCATGTTCAATGAAACAGTTTTGAAAATAAAAACTATACTCATTACAGCTACATCCAAGCACGCTCATCACCGTGAGCATAGCTATTTAAATAGTTTTTAACAATCTCGGGAGGTGGTACAACTTTACCCACATTATATAATCAACTTTATTGTCAGCCATGATACACTTTCTTAGATGTGCGATGAAGTGATTATCATATAGCCTTTACATCATCTAGTCCTAACCTTGCACCAGCCTGATGAATGGGCAAATCCTCACTTGGTACCCCCCAAGTGAGCTGAATGATAGCCCTCACATCAGCGGATACCCTCCCTTTGGTGAGGCATTCACTTTATATTAGCATGCTTTAGTCCAGATACCTTGGTGAAGGGAGCCCCTATGAGCAAATCTACCTGGAATGCCCTCACTATTTCGACCTACCAAAATGCAAGGTTAGTCCTAGATACATTAATTAGCTAAAGTCAGAGCACATATAGTATATGTGATTGTACAGTTAGACTTAGATGTGCGGCAATAACTTTCGGTCCTTAATTGACCTGGGAGAGAATCTCCCTCTATCTATATGCGAGATACCCTCTCACATTTTATGGTTTATCATATAACTCTCCCACGTCTAAAATCTAGGTTTTCATTTTATTTTATACCAAAATAACAGAGGTACCTCCTCTGGTCTAACATTTTGGAATCATCCATGTCCACACACAAGTTTTTCTGAAATATTAAACTTAGTGCGTGGCTAAGCATCTAGATCATATACTTAATGTAATATACTCAAATTTTAACATTAGCTACTGTCTAAACCATATCAAAGGCTACAACAGTAAGGGTATTAATTTGCAAGGAGATTCAATGCATATAATCGGATATAATTACCGTTACCCACAATATAGCAATTTTAATAAACATACACGCATGCATAATAGATTTTGCAAACAACATAAAATATTTAAAATATTGGAACAAACATAGCCAAAGGGGGTGCTTGCCTTGCTTGTTGCTCAAAGAATGATTCGAACGCGATAAAATCCAATGAATACAAATAAAAGCCAAATAAATTCAAATAGAGACAAGATTTAAATATATTAGCATATTAAGAAATAGCATGATTTATAAAATTTAGAGATAAAAATTACTAAATTTGGAGTTCGTATGCAAAAGTTACAAGTGTTTAAATTTGGCTAGGTTTGAAAAATCCTAAAAAGAAAAAAGAAAATGCATTTATTGTTTATTATGGGGGCCATTATCAGATATTTTGGTACATTTTTGAATTTCTAGAGAGTGTTTCTTACAATTGGGCCCTACATGCCATACATATGGATTGAAAATGAGTCATCACTTAACCCTTACATGGGGGGCCCAAATGTCATCCAAGGGCTTCTTCTTCTTCATTTGGCTCTTGAGGGGGAGGAGAGAGACAAGCAGTGAGCAGCCATTAGAGCTCTCTATTGGTGCTTGGCCAACGGTAAGGAAAGGTCAGGGATGCAGTAGGAACTATAAAAATGGGTTGCTTGGGTGACTAGGTTCCAATGGTGGTAGTAGCTCACTCTCTCGCAACTTGTGGCGAGCTCACTGTGGTGGCAAGGCAGCGATCGAATGGGGGAAATGGCGACGCGGCTTGCTGGAGAAGAAGGAAGGAAAAGGAGGGGTGGGAGAGCATCCATGGGCCAAGGGAAGCTCACTGGACCACTCGACGGAGGTAGAGGAGGGCCAGAGTGAACTGTCTATGAAGCTCTGGAGGCAATGGTGGTGCATGTGGAGGGAGTTCCTAAGTGGATGAAGCTTCAAGCCGACCCTTGGGGGAGGTAGAGGAGTCCAAGGGGAAGCCCTAGCAGCAAGGAATCGAGGGGAGAAGCTCTCAGTGAGGAGTTGCAGCAATGGCAGCATCAATGGCTAGTTTTTTGGCAGAGTTGGGGAAGATTCATGCTCCCGGATATGCGGTGCACGAAGCTCAAAATTAACATAGGCTTTTGATCCTTAAGACTAAGAAAGAAATGTGACATGAATGTCTCGACCAAAAACTCATCGACGAAGAGGGGAACGACAATGTCTTCATTGCACTATAGCGGGCATGCTCATCGGTGTTGGGAAAGATGTGTGCATTCTAGCCAAGATAGTGGAGCACTTGAGCTGAGATTTGAGCAGAATGGAGAGGGGAGGATTGAACACAAAGTGACGTAGTCAATTGATTTAAATAGAGCAAGAAAATCCAAGGAATAGAGGAGAAACCAGGGGTGTGCAAGCTAGTAAATAGTAGGTAGCAGTAGTGGCTTTGCTTCTATTTCAATGCATTCCAAGCCGACAAGAGAGAAATGGGGGGTGGAGTTGGGATTAGACAAAGCAGGGATGGTACTGGAGCGGAGAATCGATGGGCATGGCATTCAAATGATAGACATAACATCAAAAAATAGTGTGTTTCTCTATCATGACTTCACTGCATGCTTGGTTGGAGGTGGAAGAAACCTCCTATGAGTGGGCCCCACATGACATTGAGAGAAAGAAAGGGGTGAGGTGGTAAAGAATTTAGAAAATTTCTAGACATACCAGATGAGCTCCAAAAATTATGAAAATATTTTTAGGTGCTCCTAATATAGTGTAGATTATTGGGTAAATTGTTTAGAATTTTATCTAGGATTTTTCTCAAAAAATCTTGGAAGGTCTCTGTTTTAATTAAATAGCATTATTTCATTTGAATAAATTCAAGAACATGTTCAAAAATGTTCAAATTTTATTTCCAGTGCCTTGATTATATTTGTGAGTTTTTTAAATGATTTCTACTATAAATTTTCTCATGCCACCATTAGATCATTTTTTAGATTTGAATTACATCTTTTCCAAAAGTTTTATGTTTGTGAATTATTTTTCCAAAGAAACTCCAATAAAAGCCAAGAAAATTAAATGCATACAAAATTGTTAAAATGTTCTCATTTTGCATTCTCTGGAATTTTGGTATGTTAGAGGTCTACCACCTTACAAAGAATCTCGACCCCGAGATTTGATGGATTTGGTAAAGAAATTTGGGGAGTCAGTTCTAAGTCAATCTTGTAGTTCCCATGTTGCTTCATTCTTAGTGTAGTTACTCCACTGGACTTTCAACATTTTGATAGCATGGTTATGAGTATGTCACTCGGCTTCGTCTAAAATGTGGATTAGATGCTCCCGATAAGAAGGATCAGGATGCAGACTGATATTGTCCAATTGGGTGCGCTCACTCAAAAAGTGGAGATGCTTCTTGAGTTGAGAGATATGGAACGCATCATGCACATCTAAACGGTGAGGCGGCAACTCCGATCGATACGCCACTTCGCCTTTCTTTGCAATGATTCGGTACGGCCCGATGTACCGAGGTGCCATCCATGGACCTACAAATGGTGGATGTCGTGGAGTATTAAGACCTTGTATAAACATAGTCATATATCTCAGGCCTTAGCTTGCGACAACGATGGCCAGCATAGCTATTTTGATGAGAATGCACTTCCTTCAATCGGCTTCTTATCACATCAACTTGTTCTTGAGCTCCTTGGATAACAGCTGATCCAAATAATTATTTTTCACTGACCTTGGACCAAAAAAATAGGGGTTCTACACTTTCTCCCATAAAATGCTTCAAATGGAGACATTTGGAGGGTCGATTGGAAGCTATTGTTGTAACAAAACTCGGTGAACACCAAGCATTTCTCCCAATTTGTGTTGTAGGATAGCAAGCAAGCTCTTAGCATATATTCTAAAATTTGATTTGTTCTCTTAGTTAGGCCTCCTAATTGTGGGTGGAGTGTCGTTCTAAAGAATAGCTCAATCCCCATAAACTCGTGCAAGCTTTCCCAAAATCGTGAAGTAAATTGAGGACCTCGATCGAAAGTTATCATTTTTGGTATGCCGTGCAATCGAATGATATGGTTCATGTAGATCTTAGCAAGTTTAGATCCATGATATGTGTTGTTCACTAAGATGAAATGAGCCACTTTGATTAGGCGGTTGACAATAACTTATATTGAGTCATGCCCATTTTGGGTTTTTGGCAAACTGGTAATGAAATTCATGCCGATGTCATCCCATTTCCACTAGGGGACCTTTAAAGGTTGGAGCAATCCCACTGATCACTGGTGCTCTACTTTGATTCTTTGGCACACAGCACAAATAGCAACATGTGCGGTGGTATCTTTTTTCATATTGGGCCACCAAAATCGTTCCCGGAGGTTCCGATACATCTTTGTACTCCCTAGATGAATGGAGAGTAGTGAATCATGAGCTTCTTAGAGGATTAGCTTCTTGGTTTCTTGGTTTTTTGGGGTATAAAGCTACTATCTATACTTAACCATTCCACTCGCATTTCTAGTGAACTTAGTTTTTTTCACCGCTCTACAATTCGTGTTTGATTTTAGCGATCACTAGATCTTCGAGTTGAGCGACTTTGATCTGAGATTTGAGGGTAGGTTGTAGCACTAGGGTAGTAAGAAAACCCTCATCAACCTCTTCTAGGCTAAGTCTCCAAAGCTCTTCCTATGTCATTGGTCGATTAGCTTCAACTGATGCATCGATAAAGTGAAGCTTTCAGCTAAGAGCATCGGCTACAATATTGGCTTTATCGGGGTGGTAATGGATATCAAGATCATAGTTTTTGATCAATTCAAGCCACCTTCTTTGCCTTAGGTTCAAATCTGGTTGCGTGAAGAAATACTTTAAGCTTTTGTGATCAAAACACAGTTCGCACTGATTACTGATGAGATAATGCCTCCATATCTTGAGAGCATGAACCATGGCTGTCAATTCCAAATTATGAGTCAAATAGTTCACCTCATATGGTCATAACTGATATGAAGCATAGGCCAAAACTTTGCTTCTTGTATCAACACACAACCGAGGCCGTGTTGAGATGTATCACAATACACAAGAAAAGTTTTCGTGTATGTCAGGCAATATAAGCACTGGGCTGTTGCGAGCTTCTTTTTCAGTTCTTGGAAGCTCTCCTCGTAGGCCACTAACCACTCAAACTTCTTGTCATTCTTAATAAGTTGGGTCATTGGTTTAGAAATTTTAGAGAAGTTCTCGATGAATTGATAATAATATATAGCTAGACCGAGAAAACTCCAGACTTTAGGGATGGTGCGGGGCTGACTCCAAGATAGCACATCATGTACCTTGCTAGGATCCAAGGCAATGCCTCCGTCAGAAAGAATATGGCTTAGGAAGCTAACTTCCTTTAACCAAAACTTACACTTACTGAACTTGGCATATAGTTGATATTCCTGAAGTTTCTTGACCACTATACGCAAGTGTGTTTTTATAGGAAACATTAGAAGAGACTACTACTATGCTATAATAGATAAATGATAATGTACAGGAGAGGAGGAATAAGAGGAGAGGAAGAACAGAAAAAACAGAAGAGAATCAGATGGACCGAATCCAAAAGAGAGCAAAGGACGTGTAGCCAGCTTGACCCTATGCAAAAGTAGGGAAGACTCCATTCTAAGTCTTGATTTCCAGTCATTTAGGCTCTAGTGCTGCTACTGGAAGATGAACTCATTTCAAATTTTCCAAATAAGCCAAGTAGCCAATATGAACTTTTCCAAGAAGAGTTGTCCCGTTTAGGTTGATTTCATGTTTAGTACTCTTGTTAGGGTGTCCAAATCTAGAGCCCGGTAGATCCTGACCTCATTCCAACATTGCAAGGAAAGAAGGCATTCAAAGAAGAGATGACTAAGGGTCTCTATACTATGTGAGTCACATAACATGCAATGTATATTGCCATCAGTGATGAAATTCTTCATCCTTAGCATAACTTTAGTGTTGAGCCTTTCCATCAATAAGAGCCAAGCAAAAAACTTTGTGCTTCATCAAGCATCTACTCTTCCAAACAAGAGGAAAAATCAGAGAATTGTTCAATTGTTTAAACTAGTGAGCGTACCATTTCTATAAGGAGTACATGGAGTTCCCCAAATATATGTCCACTGGTCATGAGTATTATGGCTGATCATGACTTCATTTGTGAAATTTAGTAGCTGTAAGTATTCTTGATAGGCTTCCTTTGAAAGAGGTAGTTGGTAAAGACCATGTGGCCCCATCGAGTGCATGTAGGTTTCGACCGAAATGTCTTAGTTGCAAGCATATGTGTATAATCTCGGGTATTTTGCACATAGAAGCTGGTCATCCCAGTAATCTTCCCAGAACAAGATATCTTGACCATTTCTCAGCTTCCCCATTGCAATGCTATGGAACGGAGTGATATTTTTTTATGATATCTCTCTACTAAAAAGATCCACAGGTAGTTGACGCATGTGGGACCATGTTTGTGCAGTATTGCACTAGACCAGATTGACCCACGGAGCATCACTTCTCTCGTAGAATTTATGCAGGTGTTTTAAGAGCAGGCCCTCATTAAGAACTCGAAGATTGAGGACACCAAGTCCTCCTTTGTTCTTCAACTTGCAGACTTTGTCCCATGCTGCCAGAGAGTTACAACGAGCTTGTAGATCCCTAGAGCCTCTCCAAAGGCAATAGTGTTATGCTCTATCTAAATGATCTATTACCTTTTTTGGAATTCTGAGCATGCGCATGTAATAGATCGGCTATAGGAAGAGGATTGCATTAACAACCATTAGCCTTCCTCTATAAGACAAAAAATTGGTCATGCTGGCGAGATGTCTTTCAACCCTGTCAACCATAGGTAGGAAATCCTTCACCTTTGGTCTGTTGTCCCTATTAGAAAGCTGTCGGACCCAGATTCAAAATCCAGAATCCTCTATGATTCCACCGCACTATTTTCTAGATCAGTAGATAGTGCTCACAGTACATTCTGTTATCATCTCATACATCGCATGATGATCATATAGTCATAATATAATTTACATCAGATTTTAAAATACGCCTCTTTGGGCGACTGTTTTATATAACAGGCCTCCCAGGCCAAATACTTACAGATTAAAAGTATAGCAGCGGAAACGAAAACATCAGTGGGGCCGATAAGCCACAAGCAGGCGACTGGGGGTAAATGTGTGCATCTATATTGCCTAACCCTAGGTAATATATGCGCACACCCTTACGGCAAGCCTACATGCTTAGGACTAGGCATTTAAGAAATCCACCCTAATTGCTATCGTCGGCTCCTTGACTTGGTGCATCCTCGTAGGCATAATGGTCTTGTCCTTCTGCTTCTGGATATGATGATACGAGGGTGAGCACACTAACCACCGTGCTCCGTGAGCCAATACACAGTATGCAATAATTTAACATGCTTGGCTTGACAATGGATAGGCTTAGGTTCATTTGTTTGCTGGGAATTTGCCTTAAAAGACGTAAGATACATATATAAAAATTTCCTAAGACTTAGCCATTTGTACCAAAAGCGTAGTGTTCTGAAAAGACATGTGATGGTAGTATTAGTACAGATTACATTCACCTTTACATGTCACCTGCACCGTATATTATCTTTCAACGTTATAGCTGCTTACATTATCACTGGGATGATACCCAGGGCAACACAATTCAGGACTGTCCATCATCCTTCATTTTTCTTTCCAAGTACCTTCCACTAAAAATTCATTTTTGAAATAGAACTATATTAGAGTTAAGTTCCCATGTCCGCTCTTGACCGTGGGCACGGCTATTCGAATAGTTTTAACTCTGCAGAGTGTGTACACTTTCACTACAAGAGAATCCGCTCGTTGGCCTGCATGATTCCTTAGTCATGCAGTTGAGTAGACCATCACAGTGACCTTTCAAAACTATCAGGTCTCGGGGTCCCATCTCACCTTTTGGACCGTTCCCCACTTGCGGTGGGTCCCATACGTTGCGCAGGATGTTAATTACTATTACTAGCACCTCTAGGCTTCACTCCCTATAGTGCTAGTAAGACAGAGAAACAAGTCACCCTTCCTGTTGGTGTCCCTTTAGCCACAACAGGCCCTGACATTCCAGCACTTCTTTCCCCAACCCGTGAGATGAGTCCGAGGTTCGATAGGTTTACTCAGTCAAGTTTCACTTTGCAGACCTACGATTGTACTATTTTACAATGGGAGGTCATAACCCGATTAGGTCCTTGGGTTATCTGGATAGTTCTACCACAATTCACACACTCGTGCACTCCAATACACCCTGCCCCCGAACCATTCGCCCAGACATATAAGCAATTTGGGGATTTTTGGGGTATAAAATAATGATCATTTTAAAAATACACTACCATTTCCATCTACAACTCTCCCCAAAACTACTCATTGTATTTGCATGTGATGTCGGGGTATTTTAACACTCCCGGAAACTAAGCAATGTTAAGTCGTAAAATATAAACGTAACTAATTTTTGAAACATTTACACTTATAAATTTTTCCTAGGGATAGTAAGGCTCACGATGTAAAGTGCTGGAAATGTATACTAATAGCACTTAATAGAAGGATAGCTAGCTAGAGTACGGAAACAATTTAAGATAGCACATAAAATAACATGATGCATTTTAATAATTTGAATATAAATAATTTATAAAAATGGGTATTCAAAATGATCAAAATATTTACTCGCCTGGGTCTTGCAGGTCTTGACTTGCGTCTGCCTCGGATTCCTCTTCTTGAGCTTCGTACGCTAATTTTGTGATAAACAGAAATTTAAAAACAAGTAAAAGAATCAACATAACTAAATAAATTCTCATCAAAATTTCAAACAAGCTCAAAAATTCATGATTTTGGTTCCATTGGAAAGAGGGTGAATTTAGAAAATTTTCTCACTTTATTTGGAGTTAAGATGAATTAGTTATGAATTTTTAATGTTTTCAGCCGAATTACTTCAAAAATAAAAATAAAAAATTCATTAAATAATCTGAGGAGAGAGGGTGGGGTCCACTGATTATAATATTTTTCTTTTACTTACACTGACAGGTGGGACCCACTGGCTTTTATTAATTTTTTAAATTCTCATAGATTGACACGTGGGGCCTACTGGGATTTTGAATTTCTTAACGCGCCAGCGACTGACACATGGGGTCCACCGAGACTTAATACTCCTCCCCTCGGTGTCACTGACAAGTGGGGCCACGGGGATTAATTATTCTTTTTGACGCTGACAGGTATGGACCGAGTAACAGTTTAATTAAAGCAGGCCCACACGTTAGTGAGTTTTTAAACTAATAAAGGTCATTAGCTCTAATTAATTACACCTCTAATCAGCTAGATGAGATGAACAGTGTCATCTTCCTCTGGCCGTGGTTGGCGAGGCTCGTCGCCCGTGGTGAGGGCTACAGTCGGCCGTGAGCATTCGTCAAATGGAATGCTCGTGACCGTGCCCACCTCTGGCCGAGCTCTCGCCGGCCAATTTGGCCGGAGCATTGACCGGTGGTGAGCTCGGGCGATAGCGGAACAGGACATCAATGGTGACGGCAGTAGATAGTATTAACATTCAATTACTCGCTCGTGGAGTACCTCTGGACGGCCACAGTGCGAAAATCGGGGTCTGCGGAGCTCGGGCGTGGCTGAGGAGGGCTGGCGGCGTGCAACGGCGGTGGTCCGAAGGGGGTGCATGGCGAGGGGGATGCTTGGGCCCCTCGCCGTGCATGGTAAGCTTTGGCCGACAATGGGGATGGCTTCGTTGCGCTTTAGTGATGCTCCTGGTGAACAGAATTGCCCCAGGGTGGCTTTAATCATGACGAGCTCGATCGCGGAGTTGGAGAAGAAAAGGTCGCCGGCGAACTGGGGGTCACGAGAGCTCGATTGCTTTCGGTGGGAGGGAGATGAGAATGTGGGGAACCGATCCATGGATTTAGTGGGCTTTTATAGCCGTCGCAGCGGGCTGCCCACGTGGAGGGGGTATGGCGGCCACGGCGGATGACGGTGGGGTGGTGAAGCCACAGTGCATGTAATCACAAGTTCCGACGTGAGTGAATCTTGACAGGAGAGGGCAGTGCTGGCGAACGCGAGCGTCACCGATGTGGAAAGGAGCTGTGGCTGATGCGGCAGCGTGGGTCGGGAGGTACGGGCAGCAGGCGAGGGCATGGGGTGAGGAGGTGCACCGCGGACTGCCGGTTCAAAGAGGAAACGAGGGTGGGGGTGACCGTAGTGCGAATCTGAGGAGGAAGGATGGGCGGGCACTGGCGCGCGCGAGTGTGATGGAGCGAGCAAGGCAGAGAGCGAGCGAGAGACAGGGACAGAAAGGGGAGGAAAGAAGGAGAGTGGGGTTGGCTGGGCTGGGCCGAAGGCCGGCTGGTTCTCCCCACTTCTTTTATTTTTTTTGTGATTTAATTTTCCTTTTCTGTTTTTGTTTGATTTCCATAATTTAGTTTAATCACATATGTGTATATAGTTTTGCATATATTTTATGTTTAAGACTTTAAGATTTTATTTCCAAAATTCTACTTCTCTACTTTCTATAATTTGGAAGCATCCTTTTTAATGTTGGGTGATTTTTGGAGGCTTGTTCATTTGGAGGATTTTTACATATGTTCCCAGTTTACTTCTATGAATTTTTGGGCAAGACTTTGGATCATTTTTTCAGATTCATATTTTGATTTAGAATTTTCTTTTATAAATATATTCCTTCATTTTTGGTGTTCCCTTTTTATTTTGTGCTTCAACACCATTCATGTGTATATATATACATATATATACGCTTTCTTTTTATTTAATGGAAACTCAATCAAAAACCAATGAAAATTCAGAAATTTAAAATGTCATAAAATGCCAAAAATTCAAAAGGCCCCAAATTACACACTCTTTATAGTTTCAAAAATTGGAATGTTACAAAAGCCTAGGTAAGTGAAAGGCATAGTTCCAATTTTACATCCAAACACGCCTGCAAGAGTGGCCACTTTGTCAACTAGGACATTGATGGGGATCATGATTGATTTATGAAGATTCACTTCGAGGTGGTGGAGTTTGAGAAAGTCTGGAGCAATCCTCTTAAATAGAGAAGTTGCCTGGAGCATGCCAGAAGGATTATTAAGGTATCATCTACATATTGCACTACCAAAAGCCTTCATTTCCAAGTTTTCTTCTGGCCACCTCATTGATTATAGACTGAAGAAGGTTAGCCCCTAGAACAAACAAGAGCGGCGAGAGCGAGTCACCTTGTCTTACCCCCCTCTACACTGAAAGGAGTTTGTAGGTACCCCATTTGTAAGAACTACAGAAAATCCATTTGTCAGGAAAGCCTTTTGCCCTCATTACTGCCATGATCGCTTCATGTTATATTGTGTCAAAAGCCTTTTTGAAGTCCAATTTAAGCACCAAGATTTCCTTTTTTACTCTATTTGTATTGGTGTATGTATTTGAAGGCCCAAGCTAGGCAGTCTTGTATTGTTCTTGTTTTCATGAATCTATACTGATTTGTATGAACTAGGTTAACAATAACCTTCTATAACCTATTAGCCAGAATCTTAGCAAGAAGCTTTAAGATCAAGTTGAGCAAAGATATCGGTATGTAGTCATTCAGGATCCCCGTGCACAGCTTCTTTAAGACTAGAGTGATGTAAGAACCATTGATGCCATCAATGTTGACCACCTCATTGAAGAAATCCTGACACATGAAGTAGAAATCATGTCTAATTATATTTCAACACTTACAGATGAATAAGCCATTAAACCTGTCCAGTCCAGGAGCTTTGTCTTAAGGAAGCATATTGACCATGTCATCTATCTCTTTTTGAGGACAATCCACCACCAGGTCTTGAAGATGGTGTGGGACTAGCATTAGCTCACTCAAAGCGAAATGCATTGTGGGTTGGGTAATTGCTCCCATTTTTTGCTTGAAAGCGTTCCAGATGGCCACTGCCTTATCCTGATGAGAATATATTGTAGTTCCATCATCTAGGGTTAAGGAATTAATTGAGCTCCTTCTATAACTCTCAGTTGCAAGTGCATAGAAATATTTAATATTTTCATATACCAATTTCACCCAACGGGAAGTACTATGCTTCTTCCAATACATGTGTTGGTAATTTAGCAGCCTTAAGAAGTGGTTTTTGATTATGACTCTGAAGTTCCTTTCTTCTGTATATAAGCATCGCTATTCTTCCAGGTTATCCAAGAAGAGCATTATCGCCCAACGGTTCTAGATGAGAATGGTAAGTTGGGAAATGGATTTGCTTTAGTTCTTGAGATTCCTGCGGAGATTTTTGAATTTCACCGTGATTCTAGAGGAACCATTTATTTGTTGAACTACCAAGTTCCAAAATAGAGTGACAATGTAAAAGAACCCTGGGTGCTCTGCCCGGTAGGATTCAAATTGAAAAAATTGGATTTGGGTACGACCGACAAGGAGCATGGTCAGAAGTATCCTTGGAAAGAACATGGACCTCAAAGTGAGGGAATAAGGTGGTCCAATTAGTTTGAAGGACCATGTGAAGAGGTCATGTTTAATGTTGTGATGAACCATTGCAATGTTTATGGAGTGGTTATTTGATTTTGCAAAGATCGCTCTTTGAAAGAATTGTTTTTGGCAAAAATTGAGGATACTATGTTTTGAGTCATGGGTTGAGTTAGGAGGAATTGGGTCTTTGCATTAAAGTTGTATGAAGTATGTTTTGACTAACGTGGGTCAAGTTGTGAAGAACTTGTATCTGAAAACAATTTCTTTGTCTTTACATGTGCAAGGACGCTCAGAGTCGTCATGGTTGACGGCGAGGATCGGGGCTACGCTCAAGGAGGAGCCGAGGCCCAGAACGGTTAAGGATGCCAAGAGACATGGTGATATCAAGCATGGCACAAGAAAAACAAAAATTGTTGAAGGGAGTTCGAACGGCGGGTTTGCACCAGATGGCTTGGTCGGTCCAAGTGAGACGTGATCCGGTGGAACCAGAGTGGGAGAGACTTACCGACGTGTGGCATACCAATGGTGAACCTACACGTGGCAAGCATGACGATTGCTTACAATGAAAGATGAAGACCCGGTCTAGAAAGGGCATTTTGGTAAGATTGGCCAAAATACCGGAATCTGCCTTGGATCAAAACTGCGGCACATGCGAGGTGTTTGGAGAGCGGTTTAGGTTAAGGGGATGCTGGTGTGATCAAGTTGGATCAAGCGAAAAAGGCTTAACGGATTTGAAGGATCGGAAATGGCAACAGAGGGGGGTGAATGGTGCCTTTTAAAAATTCCGCCCCAAATATTCACTCACTTTTCAGCCAAGAGCAAACTGAAAACAGCAATGAAAGCTTATCAAAACAGCAATGAATTGTATCCCAAAACAGCACTAAGAACTGCAGAAAACTGCACTACAAAACAACACTGCTGGCTGAGAATAGAGTAGAGAAAACAGTAAAATAAATTGCTGTGCAAAGCAGCCTGACAAGCACAAAGTAAAAGTTGAAAAGCATAAAGTAAAAGCAGCTCAAAATAAAAGCCGAAAAGCACAAAACAAAAGCTGAAAAGCACAAAGTAAAAAACAGCTCAAAGTAAAAGCTGAAAAGCATAAAGAAATCAGCAAAAAGAAATAGAAATTGCAGCAAAGAGATTCATGGATACTGCTATTTTGCTCTCGGGAATGTGCTAGTCATGAGACTTTGAGAAAATTCCCAGTTCAAAGCAAACTCATGTCCGCAGTTCCTCAAACAAGGACACACCTTAAAATAAAATAGATGAAGAACTGGAGAGGAGACTTTTGCTCTTAGGAATATGCTAGCCAACTGGTTTTGAGATGAAATCCGAATTAGAGCAAAAGAATCTGCAGCAAATAGAGCACAAGTATATCCCAGTTCTGGAGTAGATCCCAGTTCAAAGCAAATAAATATAGCAGCAACTAGAGCAAGAACTTTAAGCCAAAAACAAAAATAATGGAGAGAAAACAAACAGCTGGCACAAGATAAAAACATAGAACATTCATATAGAGGAAGAGAGATACCCCGGATTAGATAAAGAAAATGTTTACAACCATCTCTCCCATCTCTCATCTAAAACATACACACACATGGAGAGAACAAGTAGACCCTAACTCTCAACACAACTTTCTCTTAAGAGCACAAGCATTAGGAAACCCTAACACTCACACCCATCTCTCTTTCTCTCTCTCTCAAGTGCACTTCTCCCACTAGAGAGCACCTCTATTTATAGCCTCCACTAATGGGTTTACAAACACTTTACCCATTAGGTCACAATAACTCTCCACTAATGGGTTTACACACCATTTTACCCATTAGGTCATAACAACTCTCCACTAATGGATTTTTTCGTAACCAAATCCACTTTGCCCATTCTTTCTTAACCCAATCCGCTTCCTTTTGTGCAGCCTTGCGCATTTACCAAAATGCCACTCCTGCACCTTCCTAGAAGCTTCCTCATTTCTTGCCGCGCACGCCTCGCAACCACTTTGAGTCCTCACCGTCTTCGACACATCTCGACCGCTCTGACCTCAACACCGCCTGTGCCTAGTCCGGTCACCCGTGTCTCGCCACGACTCCTTCTCAAAGTCCTCCAGCCATCACCGATAAGAAAACGCATCACATAGCACCGCACAAAATATTATAATTAAATCGTTAGCATCCATAAATAGCACAAAATGCCTGAAACAAACTCTAACTTTCCAGAACACGAGTCAATTACTCATCACACAACTGGGGTTACCTCCACATGGTCTCTTAGAATTCAGGCTTATGCGCTTTGAAAAGCGTACATAAGTGACTTGTGTGAGTTAAAACCCTTATGGTTGGGGTTAACGGGTTTCCCCCATTATGCTAAGTGGATTATATCCATTAGGGTTAGAAATGGCTTGTTGGGTCTCATATATAAATGATTGGGATGGAGATTTGTGTTGACCATCCAATCCATCTCTCATATGCTCTCAAGTCTAGGGTTAGGGTTAGAGAGTTGAGTGCATTGTGTGCTCTTTGTCCTCCAAGGTGGAGTGGCTGTAAAACCCAACACAAGTAAGCAATATATCAATCTTGATCATCTCGATGAATCTTCTCTACGTGGATTGATTTGCTCTTGTTATGGTTGGGTTGATCTCTTCCCATTTTTCTTCTTGATCCTGCTGTGCCAAGGACGTAAAAGATATGGAGATTACTTGTGGGAATCTATCTCATATCATCTAGGTATTTCTATAGCAAGTTTATCAAGAAACCCGATTTTGCATGTTTTAGGCCTCCTTATGTGATTTCTTGTTTTAAGGGTTTTTGATAGTTGTTTAGCCTTGGTCTGGCTTGCTGTGACATGTGAGAACCATCTAGAGTTATCTTAGCCGTCGTATACTCCGAGCAAGTTGGATTCTTAAATTGGGATTTTAGCTCAGTTTTGTTACAACCTTCCAACAAACTAAAAAATGTCCCATCTTTGGCCATGTTTTTCATGATCAATTGTTGGAATAGGTTCACAATAACCTAGAGGACATTCATACAAAATTTCATATTATTTGGATCTATGGATCAAAAGTTCTCTTAGTTTTTGGATTTGAAATCGGGCTAAAAATACTATTTATCACATGATTTTACTGTAGCAGCGGTCGGACCGCCCAGAGCAGTCAAACTGCCTTTTGAACACTAGTCAGACCGCCTGGAAGGGTTTGGCACCAAGTTTTGTTGATTTGGATCAATTGGATTGATTCTTAGTTGGCGATCCTATGTTCTACACCTCTGTAGGTGTTTGAATATAGAATCTTGAATACTAAGGGAAAATCAGAGTTGGCACCATTTACTCCCCCTCTGTTGCCATATTTGGTCCTACAGAGTTGTTGTAAAAAACCAATCTAGTTGTTCCAATAGAGGGCCCTTTTGCATGTTACATCGGGTATAAGATATACCCTTAAGCAGCAACTCAATAAGATCAATACTGCTAATAACGCTATTGAAAGTCAAGATATCATTCAGATTACCTCCCAGTTTATTCCTATTCTGGACAGACCAAATGAAATTGAAATCTCCCATCAGAATCTAGTTATGTTGTGCAGGAATGTTTAGATGGAAGAGCTAGTGAACAAACTCATCCCTTCTCTGTCCATCACACAGTCCATAAATACTAACAGGAGTCCACTTATCTGAATTGTGAACTGATGAGAATTCAATTATTTGGGCAAATTGGGTGTTAGTTATTGAGGTTCTAGAGAAAACTGAACTATTCTAAAGAATGATCAAGCCTCCAAAAGCACATGTGGAGGAAGAGTAGGTGAATTTATCCAGGTTTTTGGGGGTGAAGTTGCGATGAAAGAGTGCTCAAAACTCTCCTTTTTAGTTTCCTGAAGATAGACCATAGAGCAAGCACTGTCTGTGATCTTATCTCTAATGGATCTCCATTTTTCGAGGGAGTACAAACCCCTAACATTCTAGCAGAGAACTTTCCAACTTCTAAAATTTTGTGACAGTGATAACTAAAATTAGAGGTATACCCAACAGAATGCGGAGCATTACTATCAAAGATTGTTGTGTCTGTTGACCCAAGAGAGCACTGTAGCAAGTTCGACAAAACATGAACTGAGCAGTAGGGTCGTAGTAATACAAAAGAAAGACAAGCCTAAACAAAACACCTATCACCCAACGCTTGAGCCCTTTAGTCTTCTGCTTCGGTTCTTTGCACTCCTATGAGGTTCTCATCTACCAGCTCCCTAAAGGAGATCGACAAAGACAGTGACCCCAGTCCCGCATGAGAGGCACCAAAAGTTTGGGCAACACCAAAGGGGCCTCCTCTGAGGTAGGGATTGACAAACTGGCCTGCTAATAAAGTTGGTCCATGGTAATCAACTCCATCCTAGTAACTATTGATGACAAAGACTGTGTGTCGACTTGTACCTGCAATGAGCTTGGGGAAACATTGGACTTGCGTTGCTTGTTGCATGAAAGCTCAGAGTGTTGTAAGCCGGTAGATTGCTTATTCAAACATGGACTTATGTGCAAGTTATGTACTAAGAGTGGAGGGGCAATGATTACGCCTCGAACTGAGTTGAGCAACAAGGGATGCCAGCCGAGCTATGACATCTTTAGGTTGCTCATAAATTTTCTCAATGCAAATAGAGAAAGTGCCTTGATGACTAGACTATGTTGGAATGGGGCCAAATAGTAGCTTGAGCTTTGCCAACTTTCTTATAGGCAACAGAACTGGGAAACGATCAGACAACAAATCCTTATAGGGGCCTCAAGGGAGCTGAGCCTATAAATTGAATGCAAGGAACTGGGATCTTTTCAGCCTAATCTTGAGAAACGCGATGATGAATTGATGAGAAAATAATGGCCAACCCCAGGAAGTATGAGGCAATATGAACAACAATAGATTAAAGCAACTCTAAAAACTAGCAATAGCCTGGACAACAAATTGCAGAGAAGTAGGCTCGGGGACCTAAGAAGTCCAAGTTCCTTTGCTGAATGTAGTAGCTGAAAGGAGCTGATGGCCAATAGGAATTAATTCCAAATGAGGACTAGCATTGTGAGTCTGTGAAGAATGCTCTTTTGCTTGTTGAGAGCTTGAATCCGACAGCTCAGATTAAGGATGGGATTAGAAGAGACAGAAGTAGACTTCTGGGGTTGCATTCCTTGATCAATTGGTAGGTGATCCTATTCTCCCGGAACTTGCTGATGATGTTCCCACTACCCCCACTGATCATCCTGAGGGGGAAGGAAAAGCAGGCTCATTAGGGGGGTTCTTATCTTCATCCTGGTGAGGATTAAGGGGATTTTCAGGGAGATCTTCATCTCCCAGCCCAACATTTGTGAAATCCGAGTAGAGGACAAAAACATGGATTGTCCATGATTCTCTAGCTCCCCCCAAATCCACACTTTTTTAGGACCATGTTCCGAGGGACTGCTTCGACAGTGGGATAGAGGACCTTGATAAGAACCCTTCCCTTAATTCTATCTCTTGAATGCCATTTCAAAAGCTTACCAAAAGAAGAAACCACATGCGCAATGAAGTGATGGTTGAGAAGATCCAAAAAGAAACCTAAGAACATGATCTAGTCCACTGTTGCAAAATTAGTCCCTCTCTAGTTGATGGCCTTATTGTGCCTATGAAATCTAATCTCGTGATGATCATCCAAGTGGTGGGGGTTCCCAAAGATCAACATATCTCACTGAATAGCTAAACTAAATTGGAAGATTCTAACTCCTAGTGGGTGGGGAGAACACCTTACTCATGGATTTCAAGGGCTCTTTGGATGAAGTTTTTGATGTCCATTACTACTTGAGTTATGTCTTCTTCTTGGTGGGGTAGGACCATAGTCGCAATAGCATAGTCTTCGTTTGGAGTTGCGATGACTCTCCCATGGGCCAACCTAGCACTGTTGGAGCGAAGAGTAGGAACCATTTCTTGCTAGTGAGTGAACAGGAAGACAGAAGAAGAAGCGAAGTGACCCAATCGCAAAAATCAAGAACATGAGGTTGTCTTGTAATCAACATCCCCTAGAGCAGGCACAGACTGCAAGGGTAAGTTTCATTTGAAATTCAAATCCTCCGTGGTTATATGGCTGAACCATGACTTGTTGTGGGTGAGTGGTTTGCCCTTGGTACTTCAGGGGTGATGGTGCTGAAGGACGAACGTTTGATGGTTGCCAAACACGTGGTTTCTGTGAGCTGTCAATTGCTGATTTTGTGCCATCCATTTGCACTTGCGGCTCTTCACAACTGCCCGAGTTGTATCTTCCACTTGGATCACCTTGTCTATCAAGATCTGGAAGTCAGGGATGTTGTGAGCAGAGAGAGACTACTTTATCTCTTCATTAAGGCGCTCCCAGAAGAAAGCAACCTTTCTCTTCTGTTTGGTATCTCAGTAGCAGCATACCGAGCAAGGTAGTTAAAGTGATGGAGAAACTCCATTAAAGGCATGTTCCCTTGTTGGAGGTCATAGAATTCCTACTTCTTGATCTCCATGAGATCCGTTGGGACATGAGCGCTTTGGAAGGTCTCCTTGAAGAATATGGCCCAAGTGATGACATGGCCTTTGGAAAACATGGCTTGGTAATTCTCCTACAAAGAAAATGCAGTACCTTGGAGTTGGTAAGATGCATAGAGAACCTTCTCTTCATCATTGCACTAGGTAATGTTCAGCTTGCACTCAGTAGAGCGAACCCAAACATCAACATCTAGCGGATCTTTGGCTGATGTGAAGGTAGATGGCTGAGTTCGCATGAACTTGCCCAACTTTGATTGGGATTGAGTAGCGACTACGCCTCCCATGGCTATAGTGCCGAGGGTGGTGGTGTTTTGGACCAATTGTTGCAGCAAGAGAGTATTGGTTTGGTATCCTTGCTCAATCATAGTGAGCAGTTGTGCCATTGTGGGTAGTTGGGGTAGCACTTCTTCTTTCACTTGCTGATTTTCAGTGTGTGGTGCACCCTGAGTAGCACGGGTCTACTAGAGAGTAGCGCACTTGATGATGGTTGCAGTGGATTGGGATGTGAAGGATTCAATGTCTCGCCTCCTAGTTGTCAAGATCCAAAGGCTTCACCGCTGCCATGATTTGACTTAGGGAGTGGGTTACCGGCATCCTACATAATTCGTGTCATGGGGATAGGATCAACACAAATGTTATTAGTTTGCACGAAAGATAAGAGGGAATAAGTACAAGTTAAGTGGGTCAACAGTTGAGGGTATCCCATGCCAAATTAATTCATCTAAGGCTAAGATTTACGAGAAATGGAGAGCAAGCATGCATCTGTAATACAAAGGTCAAGTTCTACATGGATTTCATAATATTTGCTTAAAACATGAAGTAGTAACATACCAAAATACATATGGCAAGACACAACCACCATACATCAGCGTCTTAGTGCCTCTACCTACCCAAAAGCTAGCTCACATGAACCTTTTGGGGTGAGTTCTACACCGTTCTAGTCTAGTAGTCTAGACCTAGGCGCCGTTGTTGGGCTCAATAGCGTGATGGTGGCGGCTATACGAACAACCATCACTCAATGGTGGCTTCTGACACTAAGTACAAAGCTCCCCCAGAATGGATGAAACAACTTGTGCTACTTTGTGGTGCTGAACCCAGGACGATGTGGTATAGACATCTCAAATTTTTCAAAGTGTTTGCTAGCCCCTATGGGTCTATGTAATGTCAAGTCTTCATCTTTAATGGTTACATGTTTCTTTCAAAATACGGGATATTTTGAAGTAAGGCGAGAAAGAAACCAAAAGAAAATTTTAGACAAGATGAGAAAGCCCATAGAGGTAATTATGAAGAATATATGAGTCTAAATTTAAAATTTAAAATATTAAATTTAAATTTAAAATATTTTTAATTAAATTTAAAATAAGTTGTATTTAGAAAATAAATCTTTAATCTGATGGCCATTCTATCTAGGGCTTATCCTATAGTCAATATGGCTCTAATACCAGCGTTGCGGGGACCCCGGGTGTGGAATATGTGAAATCACTGTATGTGTTCTATACTAGTCCCATAATCAGTATCTAGTACACACATTCACAACATTGAGATCATATCTATATGCATCACATGTAATTAATTTATAACAAAAGGGTGGTATATAAGCGATGCATAGTAAGTTTACAACATAGGGTCGACCGGCTAATTAAAATATAAGTATCAAGAGTAAAGTGCAGCAGAAGATAAGTAAATAAGCAAACGTATCCAGCAGTGTGACACCATAGCCCAGGCAACCGACTAGAGTTAGGAAATACAATAATCTTAATGTAGGTTTTTCGACATATCACTAATTGACGACGACTCGTTGGACAGCAAGCTTACAAAATTCATATCTTCCAATCTATCTAACCAAATTACATGCTCAAGGACTTCGTAGAAATATAATAGGATTATCTACAACTTTTTAGTAGATCAAATTCCCATATTAACATGCAAAGCGTCCAAAATTACATGACAAACCACTGCCCGTGAAATCAATCTAATAACTAGGGCTCTGGCATCTTCTAACCATGATGGCTCGTATCTACTTTGATTAAACTCCACTCTAATCCATATCTAATCAAAGAATTAATGAAGGAAAGAACTTTGGGTCATTACCCTAGAAGTGAATGTCGACAATGGCTAGAACGTAGAATACATCCTCTCCTTCCTTCTTCCTACTTCTTCCTTCTTCCTCCTTGGCATGGTAGATGACCAACAGCAGTAGCACTCACGTGGGGAATTAGGGCAAGCAATGGCAGCATGCATCCATGCATGCAGGAACACTAGAGAGCAAGGGCAGCAGCACATGGACGTTCAAGGAGGCGGTGCAAGGACTGAGGGTGACGGTGCTCAGTAGTAGGGATCAGCAGGGGGTGCTAGTTGGTGGTGGAGCAAGCAAAGGGAGGCATGGCAGCTAGGGCAAGGAGGCGACACTGCCTCCCTCCCAATTTGTGTGTGTGTGTGTGTGTACGCATGTGCGATGGTTGTAGAAAAAAGAATAGGAGGGTTAAATAGGACGTAAAGCTAGGGTTTCAACTAAAAAACCCACTTAGTTTCAGAGACTAATTGGGATTAGGATCCTAATAGGAAACTTACACCCACACTTGGCCCATTAGGCCATAAAATGCACAAATTAAATTTTGTTTGCTCATTAATTTGCAATTAGAATTTTGGGGATATTACACCGAGTGCCACTTTTTCTTTTCTCTCATACATGGCTTTTACTCATTTATTTTGCACTCCACATCCTTCTTTTCCTCTCGTACATGACTTTTAGTGTGGGCCATCAAGATTCTTTTTATTCATTAGATTCATCTAAAATCTATAATGGGTAGCCTTGTCTTATAAGATTCCATGTTTTATCTAAGAAATTCAATGGTAATCATTTACTAACCATAATAAGGATCTACTGAATTGTTTATTGGCCATAATAATAGTGAGATTTTTTTTCAATGATTTACTTTGGAATTCGTATGAAAAGCTAATTTTCCCATTTTTAGTTAATGTAGATTATACTTGACATGAACTCTTTTTAATTTGCTAATTTTTTATTCAATTATTATTCCAAATTTTAGTTATTTATGGATGTTACTTTAGATTTCGTATGGAATTCAAATTGCTAATTTTCCTTATTTTTTTAGTTACTTCAGATTGTATTTGACATTGACTCTTCTTTTAATCTAAGCTATTATAACTTAGGTCCACAAGATAGATGACTGGATCTTTCTTATTGATATGGGAGCTTCCTCAGACTACTTAATTAGTATAGGTTTACAAATTTTAATATTTTTATAATTTAGGTTTCAAATTCATTTACAAATGAAATATCTAATCATCCTTTAATTTTTGTTCCGAATTTGCATGTTTTGGATCATACTTGATATAGATTTCTTTTTAGTTTTAGGTTGAAATTCGTATAAAAAATCAATTTATATTTTCTTTTAATTATTATTCTGAATTTAGTAAGGAAATTCGTATGAAAATCAAATTGCTAATTCTCTTTTATATTTTATTTCAAATTTTAGTTAATTTGGATTGTACTTGACATGAATTCTTTCTTTTAAGTTGCTAATTTTTATTTAATTATTATTGTGAATTTTATTTATTTATGGATGTTACTTTGGAAGTTGTATGAAAATTAAATTGCTAATTTTCTTTATTTTTAATTCCGAAATTCTCTTAATTTAGATTGTATTCGACATGGACTCTTTCTTTTAATCTAAGCCATTACAACTCATGTCCGCCAAGATCTTTTTCTAAGTGTATAATTAGTATAGAGATAGATCAATTCTTACATCTCTAAGTTAACTATCAAATCTAAACATTTAAAATTAGAACCCACCAATTTAAGAGCTAGATATTTTGCTTTTTTAGAATTTCTAGTGTATTTCTATTTTTTTCTTAGCAACTCTAAAAAGCCCCATCGTCATTGAGGTTTAGTATATAATAGATAGATGGTTTATGTAGGTACCATGTACCTATTTTTTCTCTAAATATTAGGTACATTTTAGACCACACTACTGCATCAAGATTCATGTCAACCTACCCATTGCGCAGTCCCACTCCATTCCCCTCCACCCACCAACCCCATCCCGCCGCCACCCTCCACCACCGCGCGAGCTGCCTCCCCTCCTACTATGCCGACGTCAGAGTACCGCCGGTGTTGCCCCCTGGTTTGCCCCGACCGCTACCACCTCCTCATCCCCACCCTACCCCCACTGTTACCGGCTCACCGTTGTCACCGCCACTACCAGCTAATGACACAACCGTCGCCTTAGATGACAATTACATCGCCACCGTCAACACAATTGTTTCTTCTTCATCATTGCAGCAACTTGTCCTATGTGATCGCTGCTGCTGCTGCCTCCCGTGGCCGATGACGCCCTTGACGTCACTCCTCCACCAACCTCTCCGTCGTCTTCACACCATTGCCCCTTGCTTGCCACCACACTCTTGGCCATCGGCACCTCCACCATCGCTTGCCACCACGCAGTCAGTTATAGGGTTGGGTTTGGTCAACATGGAGGCCTAACCGGGGCACGAATATTGAGGCGTGCTCCATGATCCAGAAAGTGCCTGAAGTTTGGGAATTCATCAGGTACATGATCGATCTCAAGCAAATCCGTTTCAAATATGAGCTGTTTTCCAATTGGCACCGTATCGGGCGACAATATACGTACACAGAAACTAGTCATCATATCATTAGATCAAATTAACTAAATTCCTTTATGCAAGGATAAAATAGATGCAAGACACATTTGACGTTGCACCAGACTCCAACTAGAAACGACTCCCCCCCAACTATCTAAGTAACATATAGGAGCGTGATTTATGCATTGCAATACTAACGCACGTACCTTAGTGCGCAACAACCCATCACCTTTAGCATCTTCTATCGTACTACTGATCTTGAAAGGAGATGGAGGCATTAACAGAATCACGGTTTGGAAGAATCAGAAAAAGGCAGTATCAGGACCATGCATGCATGCCGTGCTCATATTCTTCCTCCACTACACATGCGAAAATTCTCTCGCAACTTCGACGCTGACAGGACTCCGGAGTCTGAATAAACACACGCATGCAGTTCTAGTATTGGCCATGGTCCAATCAAAAATCTTTTACAAAAGTTCCAAAAAAGAGAGGAGAGAGAAACAAACTGTATATATATAGAAGGGGTGAGAGGTAAGATTAAGCTTTTTGTTTATATATAGCAAGAGACATGACAAGCTTTTCCTTGCCCCTAGCTAGCTCTCTTCTTTTGCATGTGACAGTATCACAAAAGAATATGGTAACATTTATTCCCTCTCATGCATGTCACTAAGGAGATTTTGGAACCAAAGATATTCCTTAGGGAAAAAGGAATATTTTGGAACTAAAGCCATCGCCTTGGCTTGCAATCTTTACAGTTTCCTTGTACAGGGAATATTTCGTGGCAAATGTGTATCTTGCAAAACTATAGAAAATTCAAACATGTAGACAAATGGACCAATTGAATGAGAACATATACTAGCTTTACAAACGGATCATTTCACTCTTTTCCAAAATGTTAGCTTATTCGCTGAATATACGAAAAAAAAACAAAAGGAAAATGGTGTACACAATTAACCAATCAAGCAATACAATCAGAAAGCAATAGAATGTATGTTACTCCAGATTATTAGACTATTAAACAAATAATTTGACCAAAAGGCCACGATAAACGATGATTGCCGCAATGATTTTGCATCGATCGACGTGAGCAACTCACGATTAACTGACCCTTCCCCTGTGATGTCACCTTTGTTTTCTGTCCTCTCCTTTTTCTTTTTCTGTTTCCCTTTTGCTTTTCTGCTAATATCATCTTTGTCTCTTTAGGCATATAAATTTGAGCACTCAAATGAAACTTCCATCCCCTTATCCAGACACATTGGGTGAAGAGAAAGATGAATGCGCAGAGAGAGAGAGAGAGAGAGAGAGAGAGAGAGAGAGAGAGAGAGAGAGGATGTTTCTTGGATTTTGTTGCAAGCTTTGCCTTTTGAGTGTTTCTTGGAAGCCACTCCTCCTATGGTGATATACCTGAGCTTCTCGTAGCCTATGGTGTACGTATGCTGATCCTATCATGGCAGCAATGATGGTGTCAGGGTTCTAATTGGTTTTCCTATGGTTGCCTCTCCAAGACTGGCTACTACTCAAGGTGGCAGATATTTTGCTCTCTTACCCATGATGATCCTGGCTGTCAGATGGCCAGAAGGATGGGTACTGCCATTCCGTGCCCTCCTTACCACCTGATGTTTCCTGAAAAAAAAAAATAGAGAGAGAATAGAAGTGTTACACATGGGGGAGAGAGAGGAACATGAAAAATCTTTTAATTAGTTGCCCGGCTCAATCTGTGTATCTGATATGTATAATGCATTTTCACCATGCATAAGTATACCCTCTCCGGTAAAATAAACGCCGTAAAATGCGTGTAGGTGTACTATTTTGTTTTTGACCGTTCAGACTCTATCCTCTTTCTAAGAAAAGTTTTGCACAAGAGTCTTAATCTGTGGATATTTACATTGTAGAATGAAATGGTATAAATACATTTGCTAAAATATATCTTCATAGTATCATAGTTTTATTAATTTATACAAGTACATTTAATGCGAATCGAAGATCAATGTTGCATTTTAGAGATTATGGATGCAGTTTTGTAACCAAAGGGATTATTTCGGAGGGGGGAAAGTTTCACTACCATACATAAAGAGAAACGGCATGAGAAACAAGAAGAAATAAATATGCAGTAACGAGTAGTAACTCCACAAATATATGCGCCATTGATCTGAACTTCGCATGTTCGGCTGTAGAAGTCGTAGAGAGAGTGAGTTCTTACTCCTGCTTTGGACCTCCTTGAGGTGCAGCCCATGATCACCTCTTCGAGGCCAGAAGTCGAACGTCCATCGAACTTTCGCGGTTGGTGTGGCCGCTCATCCTCCTAATTCGTTTTTTTTTTGTCACAGATTAATCAAACCAAACTGTGCAAGGCTAAGCGTATAAAACATCTGACATTTGACAAATGATCGAGATGCAAAATAAATCTGACATTACCTGGTGATGGTAACTCGCCCCATGATCATACGGCTCGGCCGGCCTGAGCACGACGGAGCCCTGCTGAACCCGCGGCGCCGCGATCAGCGTGGCGATGGGGTTTGTCGGAATGCTGACGTGGAACGCTGCGGCGGCGGCGGCCACGCGCTGCTGCTCCTGGCCGGCATAGTGATGACGCCGGTGATCCTGCCCGTCGTGATGGTGCCCTGGATGCACTACTCCCTCGTCAGCCCTAGACTGCACTTGTTGGTGATCTGACGATCCCATGCCCACCTGTGTATGCAATAAACGTAAATGTTAATTAATTACTTGCACGGTATAAGTAGTAACTAATTACCTTGACAGGTAGTAATTAACCGGCTGCTTCTGTTACACTCAAAACTTTTAATGAGTTAACGTACATCTGTCACTGTTTGGTTAGATAGGGAAGGTGAACCACTTTGGAAAGTAAAATTCGAGAGATTCTAGTTTCTTGTCAGATCATATGCTTTTAATCTCTACTAACATAAAAAAAAAGAAGAGATTGCCCGTTCACAACCTCCTTCCTTCGCCCTCTTACAAGAATGAGATATGACCCATCACGAATAGCGTAGGCTGAGCATATCAACTGTTTTTTCAGTAAAATTTTTTAAGATTTATTTCAAATATAGGGTGCCACAAGAAATAGTTCAAATATTCTTGTAGAAATTATAAAATCTAAAAGAAGCCTTAGTTTCAATTTTTTTATTAAATCACTCAACACAATGTAAATTATCTTGAGTTTCGTAAAACACTCTGGTGAGAAAAAATTTCACATAGCATGAGACTTGAGATAAATCCGCAATCTCATATTTAATTATATCTACTACTTTTTTTTGATATTGTTAGGGTGAATAGATCATGCCCTTAATTAGGGTTGCTTGCTGTTTGAACAAAATGATGCCATAGTACAGCATTTGATATATACTATGCGCAGATTGTGTACTAGGTGTGTACGTAGTACTATGTATACGATCAGTCTATTTTGTTCTTTCAACTCACTAAATTGCACGACAAGAACATATGCTACTTCAACATTGCATGTAGGTCAGAGATGCCCATCAATTTTAGGTAAGATCTCAACCCTAGCTAGTACTGTTTTCCCGCTGAAAATTTTTTTCTCACCCTACCATTCATTGATCGGACTGAGCTGAAAGGACACGTTTGCCTTGGCACCCCACAACCCTCCCAAAACAAAAACATCGCATCCTATTCCATTCCTACCTACATTTCATTGATCAAGAAAACAAAGGAACCCTTGGTGTACAAGAAACCTATATATATTGAAAAGAAAACATTAATTACGTGATTTATAGCGGTCTAAATTAATACAAGTATGCACTGGCATCCTCGGCTGTGCCACTAATCGTACGTAAAGCCACGTAAGGGCACGAGTTTTGAGACCGTCTGATCAGTATTCGACGTTCAGGATAAATGTATCGGCGCTTTTTGCCGGGCTCGGCATTTTTACTCCTCGTATGTATTCCCGTGCTCTCGCGCGCGCGCGCGCTCGGTTTAATCCCAGCCGTACGTCGAGGCTCGAATAATACCTTTACAATGTAGCGCGAGGATCCGAATCCCCAAACTAGGTACAATAGAAGATGTAATTAAACTCACCTCCTCGAAGCTGCTCCTGAACTGCGCGAAGCTGAAGTCGTCAATGCCGGCGCTGGAGCCGTGGAACGAGGCTTCGATCACGTTGGGGGAGGCCATGGGCGCCGCCGCCGCCAAACGGTCCCTCCTCCTCTCCATCGCCACGCCGGCGGAGGAGGCCGAGGCGTCCCCGACGCCGCACTGCCTCGGCTGCGTCTGGTAGAAGATCTTGGAGACGACGAGCTCGCCCTCGCGCTCCTCCTCGGCCTCGCCGAGGTGGTACTGGTGCATCACCCAGTTGGTCTTCTCCGGCTTGCGGTGCTTGCCGAAGTTGGTGTAGAGCACGAGGATCTTCTTGCATCCCCTCTGCCGGCCGCCCACCACCACCGGCCGCGTCTTGCCAGTCTTGTGCCACCGCGTCTCGCTCCACTGCTGCTGCTGCGCCGCAGCTGGGGCGGAGCCCCCGGACGATGAGGCTGCGCCGGAGGCGTCGACGGTTGCCGCGGCTGCGGGCGGCTGGATCTTGCGGCGCTTGCGGGTGCCGGTGGTGTAGGCCTTAGACGGGCGGTGGAAGAAGTGGCGGTTCAGGCCGTCCTTGGTCACACCTGCATGGCCGTGAATGTCAGCATGTGTAGGTGCATGCATACACCAATGCGTGTGAGGATTACTCATGTCTGTTTGGCTGTTTCACTTTGGAAAAAAGAGATAGTGATGCAATGCGAGATCAGGCGACATTGGCTGTTGGAGGATATAACAACCTTGAGAGGAGGAGAAAACCTAACTTTGGACCGTAGGGGCAGATCTCATGTCACAGTTCATTCTAGAGAGAGAGAGAGATGTTCCACAACCACAACAACATCTGAAATACTAAAGATAATGTAAACTGGAGCTAGCAAAAAAAGAAACAGAAAGTGCGAACCTCCGAAAATAAAACATTGTCTTTTGAAAATGTGGAATTTTTTTAGGGGAAAAAAAGAGATAGGGGGGAACAGTAAAGAACACTCTTGATGAAATTAGAAACGCCAGACACATGCTGGGACAGATCAATTCAACAAAGAAATTAACCTGGCAATTTCTCAGGGTGGGTATAGCAGATGCCATCCTCCCCCTCAATGGTGGGTATGAACTCGTCGATCAGCGGGTGCGACGCCGCCGCCACGCTGCCGGACGGGACTTTCGCCTCCAGGTGCTCAATCAGCTCCTGATCTGTCGGGTCGAACTTCACCCCAGCCGGCAGCCCCACCCAATCCTACAATTATGCACCCATCCACACACACACACACACACATGACTAATAATCAAGAACTCCCATCACACATGTATATATAGCAAAACCTAACAAAGTTGTCACCGATAATCGTGTATATGTACGATGTACCAGCTTCCGGTCGATCTTGTGGCCGCACCTCGGGCAGCAGCTCGACTCCGACATGTACTTGCGGTGCTCCTCGATCCTTGAGCCGATGAGGTGGTAGCCGCTGCCGCTGCTCGTTCCTGCTGCCGTTGCACCATCCATGGTTGCCTGCAATTCTTCTCACTGCCCAGCAGAGGATAGTAGCACCCTGCTTATCTCCTCAGCCTATGCATGATCACATGTAAGAGAGGATTATTCACAAGGAGGAGGAGGAGAGGAGGAGGATGAGGAGGGAGATGGGGACAGGAGAGAGAGGGGAGAGGAAAGGGAAGGGGAAGAGGAGGGTGGAGGGGGTTTTGAGGAAGCAATAAAGATTTGGAGACCGGAATTCCATGTGTTGATCGCTTTAACTGAAGGGATAGGGAGAGAAAGGAAAAGGTTCCCCAGGCACACACGAAACACCTTTGGACATACGCTAGATCAAGCGGTCCCTCCCTCCCTCCGTCCATATATCTCTATAGAAAGAAAGAGAGACCCCTATGCATAATGCATGCACACTGCTGTACCGATCAGATAATTAATACTGCTCTAGTGGTAAATACAGAATAAATTCAGTTGATACTCTAGTAATACTGAAATATTTTGTGCATTATGTTTGCTAATTTTAGTATGTTGCAATGTTGGTTGGTTTAGTCCCGTATATGATGGTTCTCAAAATATTGCAATATTTTTTTAACTGAAGATGTATTTAAAAAATATCATAGCAAAAAACAAAATATTCTTTAAAAATAGAATAAAAACACATGTTACATACCGGCACATATATATAGGTATTTCACCGCTCCGTTGGAAATTACTTCTATACCGTTAATTTAAAATTTTAACTCAACCATTTAGTGTAAGGAAACTCAAAACTAGTATTGGAAATTATGATATTATTCAACCATCGATGTACCTATATTCTATATTTAATTACAATAATAAAAGTAGTGGTACATATAAGGGATTAGACAACCGTCTTAGCAATAGAAATCGCTCCGTGACTGGTAGCAACCGCTAAAAAAAGCCCCAAAAAATTGAATTTGCATTTGAAAACCAGACGAAAACATGTCAAACCTACCAAAACTGGTCAAACCAGACAAAATGTGCAAAATTTAAAAAAAATGTTCAAATGAAGCTGTTCGCAAAATATCGGGGGCACAAAAATTTCCAAAAAATCAATGGTAACAGGTCAGATTTCTAAAACCTGGTGCGTGCACGTAAAAGTGCTCGATTTTCTCTCCCACATCGAGCTCACACGTCTGCTCCGCCTCCTATCCCCACCCTCGCCGCCACCACCCTTGTCACCGTCGATCTGCCGCTGCTCCACCTTCGATCTCATGAAAAACCAATCTTTCAACTGCTTGTTTCGACATTCAACCGGCGAAAACATACTATCAACTCAAATATTCAGAAACTTTTAGCTTGAAATCTGAAACTATTTCAACTCGAAGATACGAAGTTTCCCCTAACAAATCAACCAACTTTCAACTCGTCGCCCAAACCAAGCCGCCATCGGCGACACCGAGCAGCCGGGCACAAAAGGATCCACTCGCCTTCTTGAATTTCTTGCCGCCCGCCGGGAGTCGCCACCAAGCAACAAGGGCAGCGGAACCTGCACACTTCGGCTTGCTTCCCCTTATGCAGCAATGGCAGCGCGAGGCGAGGCACCTAAGAGGCGTGTCGGATAGGAGACGGAGTTTGAGGGATGAGGAGGAGTAGCCGGTGGCGATCTAACCGCGAGAGAAGTGAGTGAAGGGGAATAATGGGGAAGAGTTTTAATAGGGGGCAATTAAATTTGTGTTTTCAATGGAGAATAAATCTGTATCCTTTGTACGTCGCAGTGGCGTAGGCAGTTTAAGAGCTTGTTTGTTTCAGCTGTAGATTAAGCAGCTGGTGAGTATTTAGTTAGTTAGAATCTGGAGAAGCTGGATAACCCTAACTTCTGGCTGCTAGTTTATTTTCTGGATTCTGTAGCTTCTGACTACTTAGAATCTGGATGAAAATCTGGACTGTTTGGGGGAGCTGTAGATTCTAGAGTAGCTGCAGCTGCCAGAAGTTATAACAAACATGCCCTAAAACTGTGGCGTTAATTGACCTCACGTGTTTTAAAAAAATACCCGATTACTATTGATATTTGTAGATGAATTTATAAAAGTCTAAAGATTGTATATGAGTTAACCATTAGTGTTTGGATCCTAGCTACACCACTGCTACGTTGTCCATATGTGATTAAATACATTGGACGGGAGCGCCTCTGTGCGAGGTTGAATGGCTGACCAGACTGCGTTGGTAACGTTTGCTCTAACGTGTTAAAATATTTTATATGTTTGGATACTTGTATTATTATATCACCATCTAAATATTAATTATACATTTATCAGAGTTTAGCATGAATTTGATTTACCTCTCAATAACACCTACATAATAATTATCTTATATTAATAGAGATGTGGGCCATGCATTAATCTACAAATTAAAACAATCGTAAAAGCAGCCTAGCACCGGTGCAGATACGTCCACGACAATGATCATCTTTTGTGACTTGTTCTAGGGTTTTGCTAGGAAAGAAGAAAGCAAAAGGCAAATGAAGAAAACGACCTATCATAGCTATAAAGGAGCTAAATAGGTGAGATGATTACCTGAATGTTCCTACATAAGTTTCAGAAACATTGAAACTGAACCCTCCCAACTAAACATGGTGGGGAGGCACAGATGGTTACACAGCTAAGATCATGCTTAGCTTAGATCTTACTTCAATTTGGACAATAAATTAGTGCATGTAAGATCCTGACCTTCACTGATATTTTTAACCAATAAATTATTTTCCCAAGACCAGTTTCTACGACCATTATGTGATTCATCGAATGGTTTTACAACTCGGTGAATTGCATTATTATTGTGCGTATAAAAATGAAATCTCTCAATACAAGCAGCTATTAATTGTCCCCCCCCCCCATCGGCCATTAAACCTATCTTATCTTGTTATCAGTACGTGAGAACCATGTTTTATATATATATATATATATATATATATATATATATATATATATATATATATATATGAAGCCTCTTTTCTACACCAGGTGTAATTACACTTTATGTCGTATCTCATACCGTAGGAAGTATCTCACATAATGGAGGGCATGTACGTGCAGTATACGAGTATTTAAGATCATCTAGATGGTATGAACAATTTTCAGAGGTAGTATGTAGATTTGTTGACATACTCCTTTTTATGTGTGTATATAAAGGTATTTACAAAATACGCTAAAAATTATAGACTCCTTTGCAATTTTTTCATATGGTTCACATTGAAGTATCTTATAATTAGTATACGAGTATATCTAAAGTAATAAAGGAGTATTTCAAGTTCGTTTAAGTGGTATATTAAATATGGGTGTAATTACATCCAAGTGTAGAAAATATTTTTCATATATATATATATATATATATATATATATATATATATATATTGTTGAAAATATAGGCAATATTTTAATTCCAAGCTTTACTAAGAGACAAATACAATAAACTAGTTATACAAAACACATAACTAATAGCAGGCTATTCATTATACTTCAAAAAAGAAAACAGAAAAATATTACAGTATCAAAGTCGATCGAACGCGCGAACGACTTACTGTTAGGCTTGATGAAAAACAGGAAGCAGCGCAGGCTCGATGTAGTATAGAATATAGATGACATAGTGTAGTGAGCGGTCGCGCAAATGTGTGCTGCCCAGAAACCTCATTGCCGCCCCCGTGCAGGTTTTCACGGTAGCAACGGCTCAGAGATACCACTCCTCTTCTTCACGGTGCACGTTGAGAAGAAAAGTCGATGAGGTTCAGACGGTGTGGCACAACAGTATAAGGAGGAAAAGAATGGAGGCAGAGGGATTCTTAGTAGTATACTTTAGACATCTCTAGGCATATATATATAGACAGACTGATAACTGATATGATTGAAACAGTTAATTACCTACTGGTAACTGACATATTTAACCAGCCATTTACCCACTGGTCATCTAACCTAATAAAGCCTCAATTCAAACATTTGAATCTCATTCAAACAGAGAGATACACGGTTCAACAAAAATAAATGTGGACTTAGTCTACCATGTGACACGTCACGGCACGGTCACGTGTCGCAAGTCACAAGTCACACGATTTTCACACAAAAATATGCGAATACGGGCGCGCGCGTACGCGCACGTATGTGTGATTAGCCAAAACCATTCTCATGCCAACTACATCTATAATTCAAGCAATGGTATGGATTCTACTTTATAAATTGGTTTCCCCCTCCTTACTTTAGCAATATGGTACTAAATCTTGCATGCTTTGGAATTAAGAAAATAGACCTCATTTTATGGGTCCATATTTAACAATACCCCACCAATTCCAAAGCAGGAAGCAAAAGGATATCAAAGATATTGTGCTGAAGTATTATTAATATACCAGTCTTTTAGTGTAAATCACGTACGGGTTGAACTTGCATCTAGAATAACAAGATTCATCTTGTCACAACTGATGAATAGACTATACCTTGAATTTACAGCTTTTGTGATCAGATTTCACTTGAAATCTCAACTAGTACTAAGCTACCAATAAATCACGCCTAAACGGAGCGTTATATGGTCATACTCCATTATCTGCTCATGAGCTTTCTAGATAATACCCTATTCTCGTGAACTGCGACCACATAGTTAAGTTCAAGTAGATGTATTCTTTCTAGGTATCCTACAGGCAAATACCTTTTCCTCATTTGGACAACAGAATACATTAAAGCTTGATATCAACTTTTCATACAGTTGAGAGTACTTTATTTATTAAGACATAAGTACAATCAAATATGTACTCTCTTGTTAAAACATCAACTTGTTTTTCTCATTACCTAAGTCACGGGATCTCCGATCAAGAAGGAATGGGTTGCCATTGTGATGTAACTCAGATGGGACTCATTCCCATGTCGATAGAAGCAACAGAAATAGCTTTCTATGCTAATCTCTTTGTAAAAGGGTCTGCCAGATTTTTCTCAGTGTTAATATAGTTCACATCTATCACTCCGTAATTTCTCAATTTTCTAATAGATTTAAGCATACGCTTCACATGTCTAGAAGACTTCATATTATCCTTTGTATTTATGACTTTGGCCAACATAGTTTAATTATCACAGTACATCAGAATTACCGGTATTGGATTCTCAACCAACGGCAAGTCTATCAGAAGCTCTTTTAGCCATTCAGCCTCAACAATGGCTGTGTCAAGTGCTACAAGTTATGCTTCCATGGTTGATCTCGTCAATATAGTTTATTTACAAGACCTCTATAAAACTGTAGTACCAGCTAAAGTAAACACATAACCACTTATAACTTTGATCTCATCAGCATCAAAGATCTAATTGGAGTCATTGTACCCTTCTAATATAGAAGGGTATCCAGTAAAATAAATTCCATAAGATGTTATGCCTCTCAAGTAGCATAATACTCTTTCAAGTGCCTCCCAATGATCAACTCCTAAGTTAGAAGTATACCGACTTAATTTGCTCACAACAAATGAAATGTCAGGTCTTGTGGCACCAGCTAAATACATGAGTGACCCAGTAATTTGTGAATCTCTCAATTGATCTTTTCCTAACCCCTAGTTCTTTCGAAGCTTAATGCTCGTATTATAGGACGTTGGAGAAACTTTACAATTTTCAAAGCCGAAGCGGTTCAATATTTTCTCAGTATAATGGGATTAGCTCAAAGTGATTCCATTCTCATTCTTGATCAATTTAATATTCAAAATGATATCTGTCTCTTCTAAGCCTTTCTTATCAAAGCATCGAGATAAGAAAGATTTGACCTCGTCAATTATGATAGTGTTTATTCCAAATATAAGTATATCATCCACATACAAACATAAGATCACTTCTTGACACTCACCATAATTGTAATATACACATTTATCAGCTTCATTCACAATAAAACTAGCAGTTGTCAAAGTCTTATCAAACTTCTCGTACCATTGTTTAGGTGCTTATTTTAAGCCATATAAGGACTTTATTAATCTGCATACCTTATTTTCTTGTCCAAAAATCATAAAACCATCCGGTTGATCCATATAGATTTCTTCCTCCAACTCTTCATTAAAAAAAAGTTGTCTTCACTTCCATTTGATGAATATGTAGACCATAGGAAGATGCTAACGCAAGGAGTACTCTATGGTGGTTAATCTAGCGACAGGAGAATATGTATCAAAGAAATCTTCGTCCTCTTTCTAAGTGTAACCCTTGGTCACAAGTCTTGTTTTGTACATCTCAATACTACCATTAGGCCTCAGTTTATTTTTAAAGACCCACTTACATCCTACAGATTTGCACCCAATAAGACGATCAGTGATCTCCCAAGTCCCATTAGCTAGGATAGAGTCCATCTCGCTACGGATTGCCTCTTTCCAATACTCAACATTAGAAGATGCATATGCCCCTGAAAGAGTATTTGGCAAATCATCCACGAGGTATACAATAAAATCGTCACCAAAGGTTTTGTCAACCCTTTGTCTCTTCCTCCTACGAAGAGCATCTGTGACAAAATTGTTATCCTCCTCAGGACTATCACAAATTGATTCAAAAATGGTGGGAAGTTCAAAAGTTTGATTATTCTTTTTTTTCAAAATTATTGGTTTGAATATTCTCAGTTTGTGTTGAAGTACTACCTACTGTTCTCATAGAAAAGATAATCTCAAATAATGAAGCATCTCTAGACTCTATTATTATGTTAGCAATAATCTCAAGAGTTTTTGATTTAACTACTAAAAATCTATTGGCCATGTTATTTTGAGCATATCATAGAAAAATACAATCGATTGTTTTTGGTCTAAATTTTCTCTTTTTCTGCAATGGTATATTGACTTTTACCGAACACCCCCAAGTTTACAGAAAATTACACTACTACAGAAAGCCTAATACTAGACGCCAAATCACAGATGGTTTGAAAAACCCGTCTGTGACTGACATTAATGCAGACGGTTTTAATTTGGACACCGTCTGTGTTAATGGCGTCGGAGAAAACGAGTATCAGAGACCGTTCTTACCAATGAACCGTTTGTGATATTTCAGTATCACAAACGGTTTTTATTAAAAACCGTCTGTGATAATCTACCGTCTGTGATGTTTTCTGTCAGAGGTTAATATATAAGTACGTACACATTACTTCTAATAACTTAACTACATAACTAGTTAATATATAAGTATACATTGCTTCTAATAACTTACCTACAGAACTACTGAGATAAGAGATCATAAATTAAAGGCAAATTTATTACAAAAGTCGCACAGATAAAGAGATTCCCAGATTCTAATCTTCAGGGCTTCGTACGCTTCTTCTTCGACTTTGGGAGTTGGAGGATCAGCCGCTGAGTTCTCGAACGCCGTTAAGATTGTCCATGCCCTCAGCACTTCCTCCTCCAGCCTGGGCAAATGATCAATAGCATAGCCCATAATCTCGTAGAGGATAGCATTATAAGATTCCTCAGAATCTGCCGTTTCTGCTTGATCAGCAATGCTATCCATCAGTCTCTCCAATGCCACAAGAACTTCTTCCGCTCTGTGCACGTTGTTGAGAAGAACCAGGGTGAGGGCTGTTTCCCTTTCTTGAGTAGCAGCGAGACGCCTCCGTCGACGGTGGATGATCAGGTCAACCTGACGGATGCAAGAAAGTTGAGGAAGGAGAGCAGGGCGTGTGCGGAGAAGCTGCTCCAGATGTAAATTGCTGACCGCCTGTGTAAGGTTCCGGCCGAACAACTCTTGATGAACAAATGAGAGGAAGGAGATGATCACGAGAATAGTAGAAGCCATATTGTACGTACGTTGCGTTGAGGACTAGGCACGCATATTTAACCTTGAGCAGAGACGGTTCGTATACCAAACAATAATGATATAGACGGTTCGTATGCCAAACATTAATGATATAGACGCTTCGTATAATGATAGTCGCTCTCCCGAGTCCCGATCGAGCTATCACAGACGATTTTATTTTGGAGACCGTCTGTGCTGAATATCACAGATGGTTCTTACCAACAAACCGGCTGTGATAGTCAACCATCACAGACGGTTCTTACCAATGAACCGTCTGTGATAATCGGGAATATCATAAATGGTTTTCAACTGTCTATATTTCGATATATATATTGTGTTAAAAACCGTCTGTGATAATACTGCTATGTATTTATTACGCCGCTCAGACCACATCTGTCTTCATTTCGATCCAGATCTAACCGGTGCTGCAGCTGGAGCCAGCAAGACTTTCAGGCCTTTTTTTGTGGAAAGAGGCTTATTTGGCAGGAAAGCTTTGAAGATTCATTGAGTTCTTGGTTGTCCTAGATATGGTTAGTAATGAAATTTATTTTTGGTTGCAATATCAAAATAAGTTTGATCTAGCTAATTAATTTTCGGTGAACTGTTATATATATACTTTGAAGATCTAGCTAATTTAGATTTAGCTAGCCTCAATGCATGTGGTATATATGTAGTAATAATTAATTAAATTAATTTTAATACTAAGTTGTTATATATGTGCATAATATAGGACTGAAGCTGGATGTATACCGGAAATCGTGTGAGTGAAGAGTACATTAATGGTGTATCTGCTTTTACAAGAGCTGCTGAGGAGGATATGTTGAATAAGGTGGTGGAATATATGTATTGTCCATGCACTGACTACGAGAATTTAAAGATGTTTAAGAATCGAGAGCAGATTGAAGCGCACTTGATTCGGAGGGTTTTCAAAAAGGGGTATACGTGTTGGACCAGTCATGGCGAAGTCAATGGTATGCCGCCGGATGACATCGCTAGTGAAGTCAATGATATACCGCCGGCTGACATCGCCGGTGAAGTCAATGATATGCTGTCGGATGATGATTGTAGTTCGGATTCGGATAGGCTGTACGATGACAATTTGGATCAGATGCTTCGTGATGTAGAAGAGAACTATGATGAGAGAGAGTATATTAAATTCCGAGGCTTGATGGAGGACTCAGAGAAAACTTTGTTCACGTGCTGCATGTCAAAGTATACGAAGTTGTCAGCTGTGCTTGAACTGTTGAAATTGAAGGCAAGCAACGGTTGGTTCGACAAGAGTTTCACGGCGCTGCTAGGTCTTTTAGAGGACATGCTTCCGGAGGGAAACGAGGAAGAATACAATCAATTTGGCGAGTTATCTCCTTTTGGAAATAGCATAAGGGTCGACGACGAACAACGTAACAAAACTAGTTACGTACACATTGATCATCATGAATGGTTACTTTTTAAAGGAAATAAGCAAGTGGAATGAGAATGGCGATATATATGTGGGCATTTGCATTAATGTATATAACAATGCATGTATAGGATGTATATGTGAATTGGCATTTATGTATATAACAATGCATGTGTGTGATATATTTGTGAATTTGCATTCATGTATAAGTGAAAATGTGTGATATATAGGTGAATTTTGAGAATGAGTCATACAAATGTATCTCTATGTTCATTGGACTGTTGTAAAAAAATATACTAGGTTGTTGTAAACAAATAACTACAGCTGGGCAAAGGCTTATTGAATGCTGGTTGGTGCAGTTATATTAATTATTAAGTACAGCCGGGCAAAGGATTATTACAGACGGTTGTAAGTTTAAAACCGTCTGTGATTATTATCTCAGACAGTTCTAAGCTTAGAACTGTCTGTGATATTTATTATCACATACGATTCTAATCTTAGAACCATCTGTAATAAGCCTTTATATAAAACTCCAGGCTAGGGTTTTGCGCGTACACTGCCAGTTATTAGCAATACCAACCAAGACTTGGTCACTCTCCCGATCCCCTGAGCCCGTCGTCGCCGCCGTCCCCAAGCCCGTCGCCGGCTACATGCGGTCCTCGAGCCCGTCACCGGCCGCCTCCGTCCCCCCGAGGCCGTTGCCGTCCTCAAGCCCGTCGCCAGCCGCCTCCATCGAGCCCCCGAGCCCGTCGTCGTCCCCCGAGCCGGTTGCCCTCCTCCTCATTCGGGCCCGTCGCCGGCCGCCTCCGTCCCCCTGAGCCCGTCGCCGTCCGCCTTCGTCGACGGTCAAGCCCGTTGGCCGCCTCCGTCCACGCTCGAGCTCCTCTCACATCGCCAGAATCCCCTCGGTGAGTCCATCTTCAATTCTACGTATTGATCTTTTCTGTTATAATCAATATTGTTCATATCAAATGAATGTTAGATTGATTATGGTGATTTTTTCTGTTGTCCAGTAAGTTATATTCATGATCTGTTAGTATCTTTTAATAGAAAATTTTGATTTAAGCTTAAGATCTAATATATAGTTGTCATATAACTGTTGCATAGCATTATGCTGATTTTTGATACATGATATTTATGTTGGGCATAAATTTCTACTTGAATAACTTAAAATATTTATCTGTGTATATGTTGATTAAGTCATTTTTATGCCTCTGGTATCATGCATGTTATGCATATGCATATTTATATGTATATATATGTTGCTAATGAACTTAGATATGTATATGTATACTTGAATATATGTATACATATATTGGAATTAAATTTAAGTATATGCTTATACCGCACTATTTACGTATATGCTATATTGTGCTTACTTTTCATATATGAGAAGGCCAACATGTCATCCGCGCATTCTTCAACATCATCGCCGGATGTGTCCACTTCAAAATCAACCCGCAAAGCAAGAGGACTATCGAAAAAGCCTGAGGGCCGATTTACCATCACAGAGGTCGATAGATCTGAGACCCCTCTCTTTCCTCACAAAGCAGCAAGGGCATTTCGAAGAACGATCGGAATAGTTGCACAAGAACGAATTGAGATCACATTTGATTCGTGGAAGAGCGTGAGTGAGACTCAGAAATGTGAGCTACTGACAGAGATTTTTGCATCGTTCGAGATCCCAGAAGAACACCACGACTCCGTGCAACATCGTGCCTTGCTTGCGGCGTGCAAAGCATGGAAGAACATCAAGAGCGTGCTTGTCAAGGACTATGTGGAGAAGGATCGAACGCCCTTTAACAGGTATCCATTCCTGGAACCACAATGGGATGAGTTTAAGGCGATGAAGATGACCAAAGCTTTCAGAAGTGCAGGCGCGGCACACAAGATCCTCCAGGCAAAAAACACACATCCCCACAGACTCAACACAGCTGGGTATGCGGGTAAAATCCCGCAGTGGAGGCAGGAGGACGAACAGGCAATCCTGCGGAACACCGCCCCGCCATTCGCCATGATCCCGGACGAGCACTCGAAATTGGATTACAGCGAGGTCATCTACCACGTCGTCGCGGGACATCTTCTTCCGGAACCCTGCAGACCAGGAAGTGTCCCACCGCCTGGTAAGATATCGAACTACGTACATTGTAATTACTCCACAACTTTCCTAAAAACTAAATGACATGTCCAGCTCTTGTAGGATACACTGAGTGTCGAATCTTTCCAGGGATCATTCCAGTCAATTAGGGAGAAAGATATACTCTCCGCAGTACTAGGAAACAAGGAGTACCCAGGTCGTACGAGAGGCCTTGGGTTTTATGTTCCTTGGAAACAAGGTTTCTCAAATAACTCCGAATTGTATCGGAGTAGGAAGAGAAATAAAGCCGAGCGTGATGCACGGCTACGAGAGGATATGAAGGCATCTCTTAGAGACAAGCTTGCTGATTACGTCAGAGATGAGGTGCAAAGACAAACAGAAGAAAATCAGCAGGCCACCGCCGCTCCTGTGCTAACCAGCCCCCCAACCATCGGAGTAGCTGCGCGTCCAATCCTACGATGGAAAGTGAGGGCAGATTTCCTGTGGACAACATCTTGGAAGCTACGAAGTGCAAACTCCAAGTGAAATATGCCTCAGTTGCCTTGTGCACTGCTTGGGGCCTGGCATATCCGTCCGGTGAAGGGGCTATGGTGCACCGTGCACCTTTAGCTCCAGGCTTCGAAAAAGTGACTGTGGATGGTGTGCATGCCAATTTCGATGTCGTCTCACTACCGAAGCCCCCCAATGACGAGATCGTGACTCTAGGGCAGGTCATTGGAACCTTCATCCAGTGGCCCAAAAGAGACATCTGCTTGGAGGCTTCTTTGCCGGTGGCAGGTCCACAACGGCAATACGAACCAGAGCAACTTGCACTAGTGCCATCTTCACAAGGTCTATCTCCACCACCGCTACCTGCACTGGTGATGAGTCCACGGGAGCTATTCCCAGTGCAACAACTTCCACCGGTGCTACCTTTACAGTCGACCTACAACCGAGGTAGCAAGGACAGCCGAGGCAGCAAGGGCAAAGCAAAGAAGACCGATGATGATATCTTGTACCTGCCATTGGCCCGCAAATTCGTGCTTGGCGAGCCGATGATCGACCCGGTGAAGCGCCTCCCAATCCTACCAATTAGTTGCGACCAATTACACATTTGGTATATGGAACAATCCAATAAACCAGAGGGAGAACGGCGCTCAGGTATCACTGTGAGATTTAGGCTGCATCATTTCCAGCACGAATTTCAAGATGGTGTCTTCGTGGTGACCTTCGAGGATTTATTTGATCTTTTCACGCTCAACGCTCTCGACGCCTCACTCGTTCGATGCTGGACGCTGTAAGTGTGTACAATCACAGTCTCTGTTCATGTCATATCGATAAATATCATATATAATTTGTTGCTTTCGTGTCTGTATATATAGACATATGGTGACTGAAGCTAGATCATCCAAATCACCAGTTGGTCTCTTGGATCCACACTTGGTCGCCAGTCATACCATCAACGAGGATGCTGGCTTCGTCAAGAGGTATATTGCAGCAGCACCGCTGGCTTACCGCGATAAGGAATATGTACTTATGCCCTACAATTAGGAGTTTCATTGGATTTTAATAGTAATTGTACCAAAATAGAACAAGGCAATATACCTTGATTCCCTAAATAAGAATAAAACCGACTACACAGTTGTCGACAAAGTAATCGATAGGTAAGTACATTTTCTCCATACATACCTATATTGTACTCTTTCTTTCCTTCCGAATGACTAAGGTCAACTTTTTCGAATCACATAGGGCGTTCGCGACATACGTTCAAATGGTAAAGCTCTCGACGCAACGAGCCAAAACTCTGACACATGATCGAAACTTTAAAGTATTCGCTAGTATATATTAATTAATCCTATGCAACAGTTGGAAGTAATGCCTCTTGAATTAACATATTCTATTTTTTGCAGTGACACCAGCAGCAGCCGAGCAACACGTGTGGATTCTACGTTTGCCACCATATGAGACTACTCGTCGATTCCGCGAGGATCACCAATCCCAATTCAAAGGTTTGTCAATATTCCCATAATTACTTCATACTTATCAAGTTATATATATACGCACATTGATATTCCTATCGATAGGCTACGTCCATCCCAAAAACTGCATTGAAATAGGCCAACCTTGAAGGAATTCTAGGAGAGTGCGCGTACTTTTTGGTGGCTGAAGTCCTAAATCCAAAGGGAGAGTTCTACATCGTACAATGATTTTTTTTATTGCTCTTATCACTCCGGAATCGAGGTCTCACGAAAGAAATAGATCCATAATCGACGACTTGTCAGGCTGCACAAGTAATACTTGGATGGCAATCATGCACCATCCAAGTATTGCTTGTGCAACCAGACAAATTTGTTGATTATGGATCTATTCATTTCACAAGACCTCGATTCCGGAGTGATAGAGCAATAAAAAATACAATGTTACCATCTAAGTGCAAATGAAATGTAGATCTTTTGTAATTGTGTATTTGTTAATGTATATTTTACTTCATTTCAATTAATTGATTTGCGAAATGGATGTTTTATGTTTGTGAAATGAATTGAGATGTGAATTAGATGTTTTATGTTTGTGAAATAAATTGAGATGTGAATTAGATATTATATGATTCTGAAATGAATTGAGATGTGAATTGTCTGTATACATGTACATGTTGATCTGCTTGTTTCAGAGGGCATGGCTAGCATTTCCTGAGGCTAGCCAATAAACAGAAATAGATTTAGGGGTAGGAAATAATATCACAGACGGTTTGTAACTAAAAACCGTCTGTGATAGCTACCATCGCAGACGGTTTGTAAGAAGAAACTGTCTGTGATAAGCCTATATTACAGACGGGTTTTGGTTACAAACCGTCTGTGATATTGATATATCACAGACGTTTTTTTGTTAAAAACCGTCTGTGATAAGCCTATATCACAGACGGTTCTTTCTTATAAACCGTTTGCGATGGTAGCTATCACAGACGGTTTTTAGTTACAAACCGTTTGTGATATTTACTCAACAGATGGTTTTCAAACCGTCTGTGATAACCATCAATTATCACTGACCCATAAATTCAGATAGTTCAGAAAACCGTATGTGATAACGTTTTTGAACCGTCTGTGATGCGGTTTTCTGTAGTAGTGTTAACATTAGGTTTTCTCCCCTTCCACTCCTCATATGAAGCAATCTCACTCCTTTTAGTTATTACTCTGTTTAGGATGAAAGTTACTATCAATATAGCTTCTCCCCACCATGCCTTAGGTATACCATAACTTTCTAATATGGCATTAACCAAGTCCATTAATGTCTAATTTTTCTTCTTAGTTATTCCATTTGATTGGGGTGAATATGGTGCTGTTAATTTATGGACTATTCCATGCTCAGAACAGATATAGGATAATTCATGAGAGATGTACTCTCTCCCACGATCAGATCTCAATCTTTTTGTTTTCTTTTCTAGTTGATTCTCAACCTTAGCCTTATAAGTCTTAAAGTAGTTTAAAGCTTCATCCTTAGTTTTTAGCAAATACACATAACAGTAACGTGTTGCATCATCAATGAAAGTTAGAAAATATCTTTTTCCTCTTTTTGTCAACAATCCATTCATTTCACATAAATCTGAATGAATAAGATCTAACGATGTCAAATTCTTTTCATCCGCTAATCTCTTAAAGGGTTTTCGAGACTGGTTTGCTTACACATATGATTGACACTTTGATTCTTTGATAATTTCATATTTTGGAACTAAATCTAATTTGGACATTCTAGTAATACTATCAAATCCAATATGACAGAAATGGGAATGCCAAACATTCGCCTCACATTTATGTAAACCTGTTGCAACATTTAGATTATAACAATACTTTAAAGTACTTAGGTGGAACAAGCCTCCGCTCTCATAGCCTTTTCCAACAAAGTTTTCAAACTTATACACTACAATTTTATTTGACTCAAAAACTAACTTATAATCATCCCTACATAGGAGAGAACCACTAATGAGGTTCTTGTTTATTGTAAGAGTATGATGCACGTTCTTCAAGTGGATAATCTTTCCCGAAGTAAGCTTCAGATCCATCATGCCAACACAAAGAACAGAAGCATGCGAGCCATTTTCCATTAGGACGGAGGAAGCCCCTGCTGCCTGGTAAGAAGAAAATAAGGAAATATCAGAACATACCTGAACATTAGCACCAGTATCTACCCACCAATCAGTGGATTAACATGCTAAAAAGACAACAGGTGGATTACCATACCCTCCTGAAGTCGAGGCCTCGCCTATGATCACGTTGACAGCTTTTTTCTTTTGTTGTTCACCATCTTTGATTTTGCAGAAGCGATAGTCTTTCGCTATATGACCATCTTTTTCGCACACAAAGCAGGTGATGTCCTTCAAATCATTTTTCTCAGTTTTCTTCTTCTTAAATCTAGTTGTCTTGTTCAGTTTGTTGGATTTGTACTTCTTTACTACAATCTTTTTCTCTATGAAATTTGTATTTTTGTGGCCAGAGGTGCTTGGTGCATCCTTTGCACTTGTTTTTTCTTCCGTATCGAGAGCAACAATAAGATCCTCAACATAAATCTCATCCCTCTTGTGTTTTAGGCTAGTGGTAAAATCCTGCCAAGAAGAAGGAAGTTTAGCAACAATACCCGTAGCCACAAACTTAGGAGGTAACACACAGCCCAGATGTGCAATCTCACCGACTAGTAGCTAGAGGTCATGATCTTGTCCAACTATAAACTTAACCTCATCCATGCTAAAGTCAAAAAATTGTTCACACATGTAGAGCCAGCGATCTACCTCTGCCGTAGCATATTTGTGCTCTAGTGCATCCCACAACTCTGTGGCATACTAGTAGTCCATATACACATCATAGAATTGGTCTGCCAGAATAGTCAAAATGCAACCCAGAGTAGTATTGTTTGCATTATCAAATTACATGAACTACTCAACCGTAAATGGATACTGTGGGTGGATAACCCACCACAACCCACAGACATGAGCCAAAACTTGGCTCTAGTCTGTCATCTACGAAAGTTTTGACCAGAAAACCTCTCAGGTTTCATCGCATCAAAAGCACTAACCATTTCCGTATTGCAACAAAGTTCACAATAAGGTTTCTGGAATGTTAGAAATGTAGGCAATATTTTAATTCTAAATTTTACAAGAAGACAAATATAATAAACTAGTGATGCAAAACACATAACTAACAGCAGGCTACTTATTGTACTTCAGAAAAGAAAACAGAAAGATATTACAGTATCAAAGTCGATCGAACGTGCTAATAACTTACTGCTGGCTTGATGAAGAATAGGAAGCAGCGCAGGCTTGATGTAGTGTAGAATGTAGATAACGCAGTGTAGTGACCGATCACGTAGATGTGCGCTGCCCAGAAACTTTATTGCTGCCCCTGTGCAGGTCTTCACAGCAGCAACGACTTGGAGATACCGCTCCCCTTCTTCACGATGCACGCCGAAAAAAAGAGTCGACGAGGTTCAGATGGTGCAGCACAACAGCACAAGAAGGAAGAGAATGGAGGCAGAGAGATTCTTAGCGGTATGCTCTAGACATCTCCAGGAATATATATAGACAAACTGATAACTAATATGATTAAAATAGTTATTTACCCACTGGTAACTGACATATTTAACCAGCCATTTACCCACTGGTAACTGCCTATCATCAAACCCAATAAAGCTCCAATTCAAATATTTGAATCTCATTCAAACAGAGAGAGGGATGCACGGTTCAGCAAAAATAATGGTGAACTTAGTCTACCAAGTGGTACGTCACGTCACGGCACGCTCGTGCGTCGTAAGTTACAAGTCACGCGATTTTCACACGAAAATATGCGAATACGCGTGTGCGCCTGCGCGCGCGCATGTGGTTAGCCAAAGCCATCCACATCCATAATTCAAGGAGTGGCATGGATTCCACCTTATAAATTAGTCTCCCCCACCTTGCTTTAGCAATATGGTACTAAAATTGTATGCTTTGGAATTAAGAAAGTGGGTCTCATTTTATAGGCCTATTTCTAACACACACACACACACACACACACACACACACACACACACACACACACACACACATATATATATATATATATATATATATATATATATATACACAAATGCCTTGCACATGAGAACCATCTCTTAGTATCCAAATTAAGTAGTACATAATAACTAAAGGTATATAATTATCAAGAGAAAATATAATATTTAAAACCAACTCCACAGCATTGGACCTTTTTTACCTCTCTTTAGCAACTTGATTCTCTTGGGAAGTATTCTTCTTTAGCATCCGGGTGTAATTACACCCTATGTCGTATCTCACAATGTAGGGAGTATCTCACGTAACGGAGAGTATGTACGTGTAGTATACGAGTATTTAAGACCATCTAGGTGGTATGCAGAATTTTTCAGAGGTGGTATGTATATTTTTTGACACTCTTTTTTATATGCGTATATAAAGGTATGTACAAAATACGCTAAAAACTATGGACTTCTTTGTAATTTTTTCATGTGGTTCACATTGAAATATCTTATAATTAGTACATGAGTATATCCAAGGTGATAAATGAGTATTTCAAATTCGTTTAGGTGGTATATTAGAGGTAGGTGTAATTACACCCGGGTGTAAAAAATATTTTTCCTATATATATAGCCCTTTTCGTAATCTTAGGAGTACATACTCTCATCTCTGATATACCACCTAAAATAACATGTTATACCTTTTTATCATTTTCAGTATACTTAAATACTAATTCCAAGATACTTCAATCTGACTTGGCTGAAAAATTTTCATCGAAGCTCTTTATTTTTGCTATATTCCCTTTTTGATACATAAAAGGAGAATATACACAAATTATGCTATAAAAAGTTGACTTCGATGAAAACTTTTATGGAACTCACTCAAGAGTATTTAGAAGTCATTATTAAAATATGCTCAAATACATAAATAAGTATAAAAATGCCATTAAAACAGTATATGAGAAGTGAGAGTACGTATACGTACTCCCACTTCTTATATACCGCTTAAATGATATTTTTAAACCTCTTTATCTTTCTAAGTATACTCTTATATTGATTATAAGATACTCTAAAGTGAATTTCATGAAAAAGTTCATAAAAGTCTATTTTTTATAGAATAATTTTGGTATACTCTAATAATGATTATAAGATACTCTAAAGTGAGTTTCTTGAAAATTTTCATCAAAGTCCATTTTTTATAGTATAATTTTGTATATAGTCTTTTTTATATATGGGAAAAAGTATATAACAAAAATAAAGGACTCCGATGAAATTTTTTCAACCAAGTCGCATTAAAGTATCTTAAAATTAGTATTTAAATATATCAAAAGTGGTGAATAAGTATAACATGTTTGTTTAAGTGGTATGTTGGAATTTGGAAGTGGGAGTATGTACTCCCGATAGTACCGAAAAGGCTTTAAACCGTTTTACTTTGATTATGTTGTTGATGACAAGGGTAGGTTGGTATATATATTTTGGGCGAATAGTATATGTCGAAAGAATTATGTCCATTTTGGAGATTTTGTCTCATTTGATTCTACAAATAACATAAACCATTATAACATGATTTTTACACCATTCACTGGAGTAAATCACCATAAGACACGTGTCTTACTTGGAGCTGCATTATTAAGCAATAAGAAGTCTGGGACGTACATGCAGTTGTTTTGTACATTCTTGAAAGCAATGAGAAGAGTTGCACCTAGGCTCATCATAATCGATGAAGATACTAGCATGAAGATTGCAATTTCCAATGTATTCCCTACTAGCACGCATAGCTTATGCATGTGGCACATTTTGCAAAAGTTTCCAGTTAAGGTACCACCACATTTGAGGGAAACCCTTTGTTGCACTAGTATGTTAACTCATGTGTATGGGCCTTAAAAACTCTAGAGGAATTTGAGGGACAATTTTCTTCTATTATTTCTGATTTTGGTTTAGAATCTAATAAGTAATTGGCTACTAAGTACTAAATCTATGCATCATGGGTACCTACTTACTTTAAAGATGTATTCTTGGTGGAAATCCTTAAAACCACTTCATGGTTAGAGAGTTCAAACTCTTTTTTTAATCTGTTTATTGGATTCAAAAATACTTTAGTGGAGCTTTGGATTAGATTTGTTAATGCAATGGAAGAACAGTGTCAAAATGAGTTGGAAGCTAACAATGCTGCGTTACACACAGTGCATGTTTCGCAGACTACATGGGCAATAGAGAAGCATGGAAGTGAGATCTTCACATTCGTTATCTTCACTAAGTTTCAAAAAGAATTGTTTGCTACGGAAGCATTGCAATATGGAGAACATGGAAACTGCAGGAGAGTACAAAATCTCAAGAATTAGCGATAACTCAAACAAGGTAAGAGAGGTACGTTGCAACCTTATAACAAAAGATGCCAAATGCTCCTACATGTTCTTTGAGTTATTTGGAATGCCTTGTCATCATATCATCCGTGTGTTGCAAAATCCATCACTTAAGAAGCTACCAAGCCTATTTGTGTTAAAGAGGTAGACCAAAATGGTAACTAATGATGACGTCTTTGATGGAGAGAGCAATTTATTGCAAGAAAAACCGAGGAGTGTAATAGAAACTTTTAAAGAAAAGTGGCCATCAGAAATACGCAGTAAGATTTAAGAATTAATTCACCATGATGGAGGAATAGATGAAGGCTTGAAATTTCTTTGGGATCGGTTTATCACATTTGAGGACGAAGTGACTCCTCTAATTTCTGAGAATGCGGTAAGTAGAGCTGAAGAGATTGAAGCATTTGTAGGTTGTCCCATCCCTAAGGAAGTCAACATAAAGCCACCAAACGATGTTAACTCTAAGGGTAGGTGCAAGAGAATAAAGCAGAGACAAAATGTAAAGGCGGATGTGAAGAAAGACGAGAATGTGGAGAACAAAACAAGGGTGATATGCATGTGTAGGTCATACAAGGAGATCGTATACCATGACACCATAATTGTCCTTTGAGAACAACAGGACATTGACCAAGGTAATGATAACAACATTTGTTCTCAGAAATTTGTTAAATTATTTTTTACTAACTCTCTAGATTGTTTTAATGTCAGGAAGCTGGATGAACGAACTGAATGCCTTGCACTATTGTGGAATGTCTTATAGCTACAGGTGGAAACGGATTGGATACAACCAAATAGTCTTAAATACAAATACGAATCCATATTTTTAAAATAAATACGAATACAAATTCGAACATTCTCGAATATGAATATGAATCGAATATTGTAACGAATTCGAATCACATATATACTTAATTTGGTTTAATACGAATATCCTCCTACAAATGTCATAACCGGCCGGTTTTTCTAGTTACCCATTTCAAATTCAAATTTTGACACTTGAAATTTGGCCTATTTCTTTCAGTTTTTCTGGTTACCGGCCGGTAACTGGTATCGGCCCCCGGACAGGATTTAGGCCGGTACCGATATGCATAGAAAACGGATCGAATACGAATGTGAATACAATTATTCTCAAATACGGATATGAATATTATCGAATATGAATACAAATATTTGCGACTACAGATTTTGCTTACCATATTCGCGTTTTCTCGAATTCGAATATCGGATAAAACAGATTATCCGTTACCATTTCCCACCCCTACTTATAGCTCTAGTTTGAGTGCTCCAATTCTTGTTTATGTTTTTTCCTCCTTGTGTACCATTGGTGATGCAAATTCCTTTTAATATGCTATTTTTGTGGACCATGTAAAGAAGTTCTCACTATGTATGATTGTATTGGTGTTGAGACTTGCTTGCTTGCCTTGTTAATTGAGAATTGAAATTTCGTGTCTGCTACGTAAGCAGCCCCAAGGGATGAGTGATATGTGGGGTTGGAGGCCTAAAGCAATTATGGGTATGCAGGTGGGTGTTGTTGGATCCCATTGGAGTGGCCAATGATACATCTGATAGTTCCACCCATGTCGGATGTCTGTTATAAATAGTTGCAGCATCACAAATCACCTATTGCAACAAATTAAGAGGAAAATTACAACAAAATATGCTTTTGCTAACACTTCAGATGTGCAATAAATCACAAAAGCTGCGGCAACAAAAAAGTTCCAGTCGGCTTAACTGTTGCAACATCCTTAGTGCCGCTTGAGTAGAGAGTAGCTCGAGCTCCACCACCACACTCTTGAGTTGAGGTAGGTGGCACTTGCAGGGGTGGTGGCTTGTCGGCGCAGAAGTTAGCACATGTGGAGGCCACTACCAGCGATGAAGCTAGGGATGCCATGGGAGCTCACGGAGGCCACGCCCAGCGGTGCGTGAAGCTCGGATAATCCTTGAGGATGATGCTTCCAGCCATTCTCTACAAGGATGATCGACAATGACCTCCTTGCGACCTCGAATGGGACACCGGTGTGCCTGTTGAGTCGCCCTCGCAACGCCAAGCCGGATTACCATTATGATTCATCCCCAAATTTTCCTCTATGGTTCATATTGCAGATGGGATTCTGAGATCAAGCTCCAATCGACGGGCCACCAGATGGGGTGGGGAAGGGGAGGGAGGAGTTGTGGTGTAGGGCGGGAGATTGATTTTTTAAATGAGATTGGAGTATTGAGGAAGAAGATGCAGGGGGGGAGACTGGATGGTTCAAGACGTGTGGCGTGGAGTGTGTGAATGAACGATGCGGCCGATGTGATATGTTGTATCGTACGTACACGTCGTAGCAATATCCTATATATATCCACGGCATTTTGATCATGAGGATACGTGTTCCTTGAACGATGATGATCTATATGTGAATGTCTGGAGTATGCATACGGGTGTAATTGCTTTGCTCCCACGCTACACACGCATAACAGGGTCTTTCGAGCACTAGATACTACGATTAGGATATGGTTTACCATGAAATAAAAAAGACAGGCAAACCTGAACAACCTTCGAAAACAAGTAATGATAATACAAATTACAGAATCATATATGCATGCATGTATTGATGTAAGGATTTGTCAATGGATGGAGCTGGAGTGCAGATTTCTTGCTATAGGTGGGCAGTTGCACCCCCAGAACATTGGGCCATGGCCATAGCCCATAATAGGTGAACTGCCCACGGTACTGCTCCTTCGCAATATTTTCAGGTGGCCTTCATCAAGGACCTAAACTGGACTTACTGTATTACAATGGGACAATAATCAATGTATATTAATTAATTCAAAGGGAACCCACACATGAATGAACCAGAACCATGGATGGATCACTGATAACATGTAATTTATGGGACCCAACACCCACACTTCGAACTTACATTTTTACAAGAGAATCTCGGAGACTACCTAGTGAGGGCGGTAGGGCATTACAGCGTTGTACAAGTGGATGAACAAACTCAACCATGATACGAACCAGCCACTGAATGTATATAAATATCAAAATAGAATAGAAAGAGCTCATTACATTTTAGAATACAGAAATTACAATGTACAAAATGAATGACAAACTGCACACTGAATTATTCTGCATGGCTTCAGAAGACTTTCACCTGTGAACTTCCTTTACAATTGCATCTTCGCCAACAGAAGATTGTGAAAGCAGGTGTTTGTCTTCCAGATCATCATCTTCAAAGTGCTCATTGCTGGTTGTGTTGGAACCATCTAAAAATTGAAGACAACAATAAGACATAGATAACCCATTGGAAATAGCATGATCTACCACCATGTAAAAAGGAACTAATGAAATGAGGAAAACCGGTATCTACCTGACAAACGACAGTCCGTGAGATGCTTTGTCTCAGTCGACTCCAACCGCATACTTTCTGGCAAAAGACAGTTGCAAAAGGCACCTGAAAGTAATTTGGATATTATCTTCCATGCTAACTAAGGATGGTATATTGCATTGCTTTTTCAAGAAGTGATGCCTTCAAAACAGAGCAGTTCAGAACAGAATTGAGAATAGAAAATTTAGAAGTTATCAACCCTGGGATGTTGATAGGCATGTGTGTTCTTTGACAATTACATTCCTAAATGTTATTCCTCATCATGGAAGCTATAGGGCTTATGTCCAGTAGCACTGTAGCAGTCAACTCAAGATGTGCAGCCACTGGTGGTAACACCATATGACATGTTCACATGAAGTACTGTAGATTTGGTTGTTACCATGTTATCTGTTAAGCTGTATTGCTTAAGAAATAAGCCATTTAGTTAAGAGATAAGTGTTTTAAGTTGGTTCATCTTTAGTTGGTGTAGTTTGGTTTAGCTATGGATCCAATCTGTTAGAAGTACCTTATAAATAAGATGGCATTGTCATATTTTTAAATTAAGCAAAGGGAATGAGTTAAAGTTCCTCTCAAGTCTACCCCTCTCTCAGCAGAATTGATCCCCTTCCTCCCTACCATGCGCCATTCCTCTAGCACCAATTCTCCCTCAAGCCATCGCTGTTTGGTGCGCTGTGCCTTCTTCATCTTGTCCCATAATGCCATTGTCATCTCCATGGGGTTAATCATATGTTCCTGTGTAGCCATGGCTTTGGCGATGGATAACTAACTCAGCATCGGAAGCCATGGTAAGTGACTCTAATACCAATTCTTATGAACCTTAGTTCATAATAGGATAAACACCACAGAGAGGCTGAACAGAAATGTATCAAAGATCACTGGTGCTAGAGGAAGGACACACAGCAAGAATTAGGTGGATCAACTCTGCTGTGTAAGAGAGATAGACTTGAGAGAAACTTTTAACTCATTATTTGCTTGATGTAATAGGTTGGCAATGTGTCCTTATTAATAAGGGGCTCCTAACACATTGGATCTAGAGATAAACTAAACTACCAAATAAAGATAATATGCAATCTAACTCAAAACACTCATGTCTAATTAAATGACTTCTCTATTTAAGCAATGCAAATAATTCAACTAAAAGATAAGATGCTAACAACCAAATGCACTGCTGCTGCAGTACAGTGTGAGCATTGTTCACGCTATAGTGCCGCTGGTGAACGGTACCACCATACTACTACACATGACATCTTGGGTCAATTTGTTTTCTCCTGGGCAAGGTTATCAAGTCGACAAATCGATACTACCCTCCTAGTGACCGACTAGTCGACTAGTCGGCCGACTAGTCGCTGACTAGTCGATAGGTACTGTTGATACTATTTATATAAATATATATATATAGAGGGACTTTATTGTAATTTCAGACACTAAAAAGGCTAAACTGCAAAATACCGATCCTTATTAACCCCCCTGCCTCGCCTCTTCGCTCCCCACAGCCAGCGCAGCATCGCCTATTCGCCCAGGCTCGCTCTCCCTCTCCCTCCCCGGCTCCCTCCTCTCGACCTCTCCCTCCCGGCCGACGGCTCCCCCTCCCTCCCCGGCTCCCTCTCCCTCTCGACCTCCCCCTCCCGGCCGGCCTCCACCTCCCTCCCTTCTCCCGGCATCCCCCTCCCGGCGGCGACCCGGCCGACGGCTCCACCTCCTCCTCTCGGCTCCTCTCCTCTCGAGGGAGGTCGAGAGGGAGCCGGGGAGGGAGGTGAAGCCGTCGGCCGGGTCACCGCCGGAAGGGAAGGAGGTGGAGGCCGGTCGGGAGGGGGAGGTCAAGAGGGAGAGGGAGCCGGAGAGAGAGGGCGGAGGGGCTTACCTGGATCTCGCGGCGGGAGGAGGAGGGAGGCTAGATCTGGCGGCGGCCGGCGGCGACTGCAGGCCGGAATCGCCGGATCTGCGGCGGATCTGGTGGCGGCGGCGGCAGATCAAGCGTCGGCGGCGGCAGATCCGGCGGCGGTGGCGGCGCAAGTCGAGTCGTTAGCTCCAGTCGCTCCTTCGCCGGCGACTTGTCGACGACTTGATAACCATGCTCCTAGGGCCTCACATTGTCCCGTCCCATACCGGAAAGCAAGTCATATGTGTGATACACCGGCGGCTTGGGCCTAGGGCCTCAGTGACCAGGTGCCATGGTAACTAGAAAGGGGAATGCGCAAGGGGAAGAAGATGCGCACCAGGTAGGAGAAAAGCAATAGGGTAGGAGAGGAAGAAAATAGAGGGAAGATATATTGATAATTTCTTGCTGTCCTTTATTCATGCGCCATATGCTCCTTATATATAGAGGAGTCCTAACAAGGATACCTAATGAAATCAATAGGATCATAAGGATCCTATCTAACCAATCTTACGGATTTTATCTAAACATGGAAATAGCAGATGCTAACTTGCAAGCAAAGAAACAAGCTTATGAGCTTATCTCAAGCCAGTGTTGTAGGTTTACTCACGTCAGGCTTCGGCCTATGGCTGTAGGTGATGCCCAACATGACATCTCTCCCTCCCTCAACAAAATGCTTGGCGATGTTGAAGCAGTAGCCACACCCACTGGCAAACCTCAAATTGTAGTGGGCGGTGGTGGTGTTGGAAATTCTGGTTCGGCTCTGCAGTTTCCAATAGCATTTAGTTTGCATGCATGCATCAGTTTCTAGTAATGTAATGCAGCAGTTTCTAGCAGCATTAGTCAGCAGTTTCTAGCAGCTTTACTCAGCAGTTACTAGCAGCATTAGTCAGCAGTTTATACCAGCATGTAATACTGCATGTAATACTTCAGTTTTTAGTTGTTTTGCATTATAAAAGGAGAGGAAAAAGCTGCAGTCCAGAGCACCCTGTGCAGCACCAAAAACTTCTTGTGTTCATCCTATTCCTTGCTGTTTGCTGTCTGGTAGTGTGTTGGTTGCTTGTCTCTATTGTCTCCAGCAAGAGGAAGCTGGAGGTGGAGACCTCAATTGGTATCAGAGCCCGTTACCGCACCTGGAAGAGGGATCGCGCGATCGAGTCGGCACTCATGGATCACCGTCGTCGATCGTCGTCACCACCACGAAGGGTTCGTGGCCAGACTCCGCCGACGGGAGGCACAAGTCGGGGCGACGGCGCTCCCGCGCACGGCGTGGTCATCCACCGTGTCGTGAAGGAGATGGGTGGCGGCAGCTCATACCCGACGCTGACCAAGACCAACTACTACAGCTGGGCGGGGCTCATGCGCGTCATGCTGCAGGCATGGGGCCTGTGGGAGGCGGTGAGCGCCGGGACCCAGGACTTCACTGAGGACAGGATGGCACTGGAGGCCATCTCGAAGGCGGTTCCGGCAGAGATGGTGGGCTCCATTGCGACCAAGGAAACGGCCAAGATTGCATGGGACGCCATCAAGACAATGCACGTCGGCGTCGAGCGCGTGCGCAAGGCGAAGGCCAACACCCTCCGCCGAGAGTTCGACTCCCTCAAGTTTCGGGATGGCGAGACGGTGGATGAGTTCGGCATACGTCTCAACGGGATTGCGCGTCAACTTGCGGTGCTCGGCGACGGCTACACCGAGGAGGAACTTGTCCGTAAGTTCTTGCAGGCCGTTCCACAAAGGTACTCGCAAATTGTCATGTCGATCGAGACTCTTCTCGACTTGAGTGAGGTCTCAGTCGAGGAGTTGATCGGGCGGCTCAAGAAGGCGGAGGAGCGTCATGATATCGGCGGTGGAGCAGGCGGCTCCATCGCCAAGCTGAACCTGACGGAGGACGAATTGATCGCGCGCGTGACGTCACGGCTGCGGCTCTCCGGCGAGGGCTCATCGGACCACGGCAAGGGGCCGTCGTTGTCGAGCCAGAAGAAGGGTGGCGGTCGAGGACGCGGCAGGGACGACGGAAACCGTGGAGGTTCCAGGCCTCCCAAGGCTGCCTGGAACGGCGGCAATGGCGGGAGCACCATCGCCGGCGATCAATGCCAGACAGGCAAGGCGGGCCATTGGGCCCGCGAACGCCGCAGAAGAAGCGGACGAGCAGGCCCATGCAGCCCAAGTGGAGGAGAAGGCCGAACCCACATTATTGGTGGCCACGACGTCGATCAACGCCACACCTTTCACTCCACCACCGCCGCCTGCAGATCCATCGCCGCCTGCGACTCCCACGCCCGTCCACCTTAGGGAGGACAAGCTCTTCGTCCAGCTCGGAGAGAAGGGTGACAACGGCTGCACGCGATGGATCCTCGACACTGGGGCAACCAACCACATGACGGGCGTGAGATCCGTCTTCTCCGACCTCGACAAGGGGATCCGAGGCACCGTCAGATTCGGAGACGGCTCGGTCGTCAACATTGAAGGGCGAGGGACCGTACTCTTCAAGTGCAAGAGCGGTGAGCATCAGGAGCTCACCGGTGTCTACCATATCCCCAGGCTGACAGCGAACATCATCAGCCTGGGCCAACTCGATGAGGATCGCTTCAAGATCCGATCAAGAAGGCGTCCGAGGATCCGGGACGGCGGCGCCGCTTGATGGCGAAGGTGCTGCGCTCGCCGAGTCGACTCTACGTCCTCAAACCTCGACATCGATAGGCCGGTGTGCCTCGCCACTCGGAGCAGTGAGGCGGCCCGCAATGGCATGCCGTTCGGACATCTCGGTTCCGTGGGCTCAAGAAGGCGCCCAAAGGGAAATGGTGCGCGCCGCCGCAGATCGACCACGCCGAGCAAGTCCGCGACAACCGCTGGCCGGAAGCAACGACGTCACCCGTTCCGGCAGTGAAGCGCGCATCGCGCCGTGCACGCGCTCGAGCTCGCTGCACGCCGATCTTTGCGCCCGATCATGCCGAGACACTGGCAGAAGCGCTCGTTTTGCTCGCCGTCGACGACAAGAGCCGTGACATGTGGATCGCGGCCGCTAGCATCCAAAGATCAAGCCGCGATGGCGATCATTCGCCTTCAAGCTCGACCGAGGCGGCAGAAGGAAGATGGGCACGCCCGCACGGATCGTGGCGCGCGAGTTCACAACGCGACATTCGGCGACCATCGCGCCGAAAGCGTGGAATCAGCCACACTCACCGCTACCGTATACTCCCAACGTAAGCGGCGTGGTGGAGCGGCGCAACGGTGCATCTTTGGGCATGGCACGAGCATGCTCAAGGCAATGCGCATGCCCTACCGGTTTTGTGAGGCGGTCACGACGCCATCTTCATCTTGAACCGCTACGACGAGGAGCGCCGAGGATGACGCCATTCAAGCCCTGGTATGGATACAAGCCACCGTGCATTTCTTTCGCACCTTTGGCCGTGTTGCGCATGTCAAGGTCACCGCAGCATCAAAGCTCGACGGCCGAGTACGCCGATGGTATTCATCAGCACGAGCCGAGCTCAAAGGCGCATGAGTTCTACAATCCGAGCACCAAGCTCGCTCACATCTCGCGTGATGCGTGTTCGACGCGAAGGCGTGGACCGGAGCAAGTCAACGGGAGCTCAAGTTCGAGGACATGGAACCCTTGCGCCGAGTTCGTGACGGTGTCGACCGCCACGAGCGCCAGATGGGTCGCAGCGACGCACGGTTTCGACCCACGACTCGCCACCGACACTGAACGCTGGCGCAACATTGTCCACGAGCGCACCAGGCCGCACACGCCACCGTAAACACCTACACCGAGCGCGCCGCCGAAGTTCGCATCACCACCATCGGCTGAACCAGACCTCGACGATGAATACGACGACGGCGACCTGCTCTGGTTCAGGACATTGGAGAACATTCTCGGCCCGACGGCGACACGGGGATCGCGAGCGGGAGTTGGGGATGAACCGCCGCTCGCCGTGGATGATGAGCCCGCCACGCTCGGCGAGGCACGTGGCGCAGGAGTGTTGGCGTAAGGCGATGATCGAGGAGATGGTGTCGATCGAGCGATGCGTGGACGCCGCCGACTTACCTTCGTGCCACCGCCCAATCGGTGACTGGCGGGTTTTCGTCGGCGTGACGGAAAGGGGCCATCATCAAGCACAAGGCGAGACTCGTGGCGAAGGCTACGTTCAAAGAACAGGATCGACTATGACGAGGTCTTCGCCCGTAGCTCGGATGGAGTTTCGGTGCGGATGCTACTCGTGTGGCGGCTTGGGAAGGCGGCTTGTACATCATATGGATGTCAAGTCGGCATTCCTCAACGGCGAGCTGAGCGAGGAGGTGTATGTCCGGCAACCGCCGGGTTTCGTCGCGGCTGGGCATGAGGAGAAGGTGCTAAGGCTACGGAAGGCTTTGTACGGGCCGTAAGCGCCACGCGCGCATGGAATGTCAAGCTCGACGGCGCACCTCCATGAACTCGGTTTCACTCGATGCGCCAGCGAGCACGGTATGTACACCAGGGGTGTCACGACGCGCTGCGTGGTGGTGGGTGTCTACGTTGACGATCTCATCATCACGGATCACGCCGAGGACATCGACACATTCAAGGAGAGATCGTCGGCTTTTCCGCATGAGCGACCGGGTTGTTTCTTACTACCTCGGATCGAGGTCAGCGTAACCGACGCCATCACACCGCGCCAGCGGCATACGCGCTGAATCTGGAGAAGGCGCACCGAAGGTCAGAACGCAGCCGACGCCCATGGAGGCGCTGGTCTGCCGCCCAGCGACGACCACGCCGAGGTAGATGCAACGATGTATCGAAGCTTGGTTGGGAGCTTGTCGACTTAGTGCATACACGCCCGACATCACTTTTGCCGTGGGCTCGTGGAGCGATTCATGGAGAAGCCACGGAAGAGCACCTCGTCGCCGTCAAGCACCTACTCGGTACATCTCCCAGACGATCGACTACGGCATCCTCTACCCAAGCGCTCGAATGGCGACATTCGCTGACGGGCTACAAAGGATGGCAATGACTTGGGAGATGTGGATGACAGAAGAGCACTAGGGATTATCTTCTTCCCTGAAATGCCAATCTCTTGGCGCCCCAAAAGCAAAGGGTGGTAGCGCTCTCCTCCGCAAAGTGAATACATCGCAGCGCCGCAGGCAGCCGCCTGCGGTGTGGCTCGCGCGGCTGGCGACGTGATCGCACCAAGCTCCATCGCCACAATTGAAGATGGACAATATGTCCGCAATAGCCTTAAGCAAGAACCCGTTCTTCATGATGAAGCACATTGATACTAAATTTCACTTCATCCGTGAATGTCCGGACAACGGGAGGATTTGCTTGGATTTCACGAGCTCTCGTGAGCGGCTACGATATCCTCGACAAAGTCACTTGGACGCGCTAAGTTACGTGAGCTACGCGAGAAGATTGGCCTCGTCAAAATCAAATGAACCGAACAAGAATTAGGGAGATTGTTGGAAATTCTGGTTCGCTCTGCGATTTTCAATAGCATTTAGTTTGCATGCATGCATCGCTCTAGTAATGTAATGCATCGCATTAGCAGCATTAGTCGCTAGATTTCTAGCAGCTTTACTCGTGATTATTAGCAGCATTAGTCGCAGTTTATACCAGCATGTAATACTGCATGTAATACTTCAGTTTTTAGTTGTTTTGCATTATAAAAGGAGAGGAAAAAGCTGCAGTCCAGAGCACCCTGTGCAGCACCAAAAACTTCTTGTGTTCATCCTATTCCTTGCTGTTTGCTGTCTAGTAGTGTGTTGGTTGCTTGTCTCTATTGTCTCCAGCAAGAGGAAGCTGGAGGTGGAGACCTCAGGTGGATGTCAGAGTTGCGCTTGTAGTACTTTTGCGCCTAAGAAGCCATTCACGAACATCAGCCAAAACTAATCACGGTTGGCCAGAAGTTGGTCAATGGTCGTGACCTTGGCAAAACCGTCCTACGGCCGAAGCAAAGGGAGATCATGCCCATAAACCACCTTGAAATGGGCTTCGTGCAGCGAGTGATAGGGGGTATTATAACAATATTATGCCCAAGAAAGCCAGTGCAACCACTGTCGGGGACGGTCACCAGTGATGCACCGGAGGGGCATGGCAATGGCCTTGTTGACTGCCTCTGTTTGAGGATGACATGCTGAGTTGATGTTCAACTTGACGCCATAAGAAGAGGTGCTCCATAAAAAGCGCTCCATTGTAATCTCTCCTCATTATAGTGATTTGCATTCAAACGTCTATGGTTTTTTCCCGCAAGAGTTTTCCATGTAAAAATTTGTTTATCGTTTCTATCTTGCTGTGCATTATTTGCAACAAGTGGTATCAGAGCTCCGAGTTCAAGATCCAAGCACTGCCCACAGGAGAAGGTGACTCCTAGGGAAGGCCATCGCACGGTGTTCCTCAGTGGGGCGACATCTGGCTCAACGACTGGCGTCCATGGCGAGTGCGCGTCGTCGAAACCGAGGCGCTTGGCAGCATCGAATCCGCAAGGGTAATGGATCCAAGTCGAAACAAACCAAAGCATCGCGGTTCGCAACAAGTGTTTCTTTTTCTTCAATTAGCATCGCGGTTCACAGCAAGCGTTTCTTTTTCTTCGATTTCAAGCATGAAAGAAGCAGCGACAAGGCTCGCAGGAAGAGACAGCAAGTCACACTTTGCTCAGGCCTTCTCTCTCCATGACTTGGTCATCACACGGCGACTAGCACACAGCATCCACGCGGTGGCACACACAACGGTGTCCCGAGGCGAGACCCTTCGGTCTCTCGGTCCAAGCAGCCAAACCGACAAGAAGCATCGGGGCAGCGTCCAATCTCTGCCAGTGCAAAGAAATGAAAAGGCAGAGAGTAGCGAAGAGAGAGATCGTCGCATCCGAAGCGAAATTGAATTGGTGTCAAGTTCGAAGCGCGGGCAAAGTCATGTGGGAACTAGCTGCATCATATATCAGACCCACATCTCAGGAGGAAAAAAACAGAGCAGCCGATCAAAAAAAGGAACAGGAGCAGAGAAGCGTCGCGTCCAGGCTTGGCGTCAGGAAAACCAAAAGCAAATTTTTGCCCAAGAGTGCTACATGTGTACAAACTATGTACCAGTGCCTTCATCGAAGTTTGCTTCATGCACTCAAAGAAAGCTACCAGGAAGCAAATGCAATCTTTATGCCCATGCACAAAACACCTACCAAAGGAGTTTCTCAAGATTTTGCTACGTGTCCAATCACTGTACAGGAGATTTTCAGCGGCTCAACTCAACCATTCGAGTCGGCTTGATTCCGTTCAACGACTCTACTCTATATTGAGTGTCGACCCGTGCTCTACCTCGGCGACTATTCCAGTGCTAGGTTTTACCAACATCATCGCCCGCGATGTCTGACGCCATGCCCTGGCGTCATACCGCACCATCTCCATAGAAGTTGTCATCTCTATATGTTTTTGTTGGAGGTAAAGTTCATTGCAATTCATGCCATTGTGCCTATTATCGACGGCATCCATACGAGATTAATCATTGGCGATTTCATCGACGATACATCGTCTTCTACAGGTTACTACGGCAAGATCCGTAGACGAGTATAAGGTGGAGTTGCAAGCATTCTACACGAGTTAATTGGGTTACAATTGACAGAGGAGATTTAAAAAAACAATGTCAGTAGTGAGGACAACTGAATTTGGTGTTTTATTCACCATTCGATGACACCCCTGATGGTAGCCAGCATGATACTCTCCGGAGATTTGTTGTTTGAAAGTGAAGATTTTGCTCCAAATTCGGTTTGAGATAAAAGATTTAATTGCAAGGAGTTTATTTTTACATGGATACTACAACGTTTTCAGTTGTCACAGCTCGATATATGAGGTCTCCTACAGTTTATTCTCCATTAACGGCATAAGAGTTCGTTTCATTCAAACAGTTTTATATGAGCAATTTCAACCATATCATAGAATTCAATTACCTTCGAAGCCAGTATAATGGAATTCAATTAACTTTGAAGCCGGCAATTTGACATACGTGATGGTTACACATGCAATACAATCTTTCTTGTTGAAGAGTTGCTTTTTCAATGAGCGTTGTTTACCGAGTTTTATGTTCCAAGTGGAGCATGTCAGATTCCATGATATGAGTTCTTCGTTATCTATCCAACGCTACAAGTGATATTTTGGCTTATGCCATTCGACGATTGAGCATTTGTTTTAGGAGGTCAATTGCACAGACTCAGACTTTGCTGGGGTTATGAATTGTTGAAGACTCAAATTGGTTCATCGGCTTTGTTAATAGTTGTGTGTTCAAACCTACTGGTGGTTTGCTCAATTTTGCTTCGCAATGAGCATTTGGACTGTTTCAGTCTTTCTACTTGAAGATTAGTCCGCTCAACACATACATACTGATTTTATTAGAAGAGTATCACATACTTGACTACTGGAGAGAATTCGGCTCAAAGTGGAGATGCTGAAGTTTGATCCGAATTCATACCGTGTTCACGTAGAACACTTCGTCGCCTCATGCCAGACGTAGCATGACATGTGTCGGGACCATGTGCAAGTTGTATCAGACGTGGTATCAATCTGTAGCAACCGACTCTGATTCAGACCACCCCATCAAAGAACACATGGGCCACGGATCCAGCCGTGTACAAGAGGCACAAAGTGCACATATTTCGAGAATGGTGAGGATGACTGACATTTGTTGACACGCGGCGAGCCTTCGATAAAATCCATAGAGATATCCTCCCAAATACATGAGGGCACCTCCAATGGTTGAAGAAGACCGGCCGGCTATAGCTACTCCACCTTATTGCATTGGCAGATAACACAATCATGGACGTATTCTTGTACCACCTTTTTCATGTGCAGAATGTAGAAATCCGCCATGAGGCACGGTAGGGTCTTTTGGACCCCTTCATGGCCCACCACATGAGCCATGTCCAAAACCGTGGGTAGCAATGGGGAAGTCGGGTGGATATAGACTGTGCGGTCATGAGTACCAGGCCATCATCCATGCTCACAACGCACCAGCCAACACATGTCTTAATGTTGTCCAGGTCAGAGTTGCCCGTGACCTGTCTCAAGTCGTCGAAGATAGAGAAGCATGGCGCTAATAGGTACAGCAGTGTCACCGTGTCAGTATCACGACAAGAGAGAGCATCCACCGCGATGTTTTGTTTGCCGAGTTTGTACTCCAGCGGAAGTCAAAGCCTAGCAGTTTACTCACCCAATAATGTTGAGGGATGGTGGAGAGCCGCTAGTCCAGCAAAAACTTTAGGATATAGTGGTCGGTGCGGACGAGTAAGGGACGGACACAAAGGTAAGGCCACCAATGTTAGACAGTCTGAACCAGGACAATCAGTTCGCGCTCGTAGGCGGTGAGCTTGGCGTGGCATGGCGCAATCGTGCAACTGAAGAATGCCACAGGTCCGGTGCCTTGACGTAGGATGGCGCCAAACCAAGACCCCGAGGCGTCACATTCGATGATAAATTCCTTGTTGAAGTCGGGAAGCTAGAGAACGTGCACTATAGAGAGGGTAGCCTGGAGTGCTCGGAAAGCCTCAACCACACCTCCACTAGAAGGCCTCCTTTTTTAGCAGCTTCGTCAGTGGTTCCGCGATAGTGCTGAACCTGCAAATGAATTTGCGATAGTAGACCGCAAGGCTCATGAAACAGCGCAAGGCGCGCGCGAAGCGTGGCAGCGGTTAGTCGAGGACTATGTGGACTTTTTGGATGTCCATGGTGACGCCGTCTACGTTGATGACGTCGCCAAAAGAGACACTTGGATCTCTTGAGGAAAAGCTTGTGCCGCAGGAGAAGGCAAAACACCGCACGGACATGGCGCAAGTGATCCAAGTATGAGGCGCTATAAATCAAGATATCATCATGAGGATATCATTCATGAGGACAGAGGATATCGTTCATGAGGGCTCAGAATGTGGCTGGTGCGTTTGTCAAGCCGAATGGCATGACCACGAACTCAAAGAGCCCTTCATGTGTATGGAACGTCTTCTTGATGTCCAAGGGATGCATGAGCACCTGATGGTACCCGGAGCATAAATCAAGCTTGGTGAAGAATTTAGTGCCCCGGAGTTCATCAAGGAGCTCATCCACGATAGGGATGGGAAACTTATCCTTAATGGTCTTGCCATAGTGCCTGGTAGTCAATGCAGAACCGCCATGTTCCGTCACGCTTCTTGACCAAAAGTACCGGCGAGGAGAACGAAGAGGAGCTAGTCCAGATGAAGCCTTGGCGTGCCATCTCACCGCATTGCTTCTCCAAACCATCCTTCTCATCCTTGAGCAATTGAGGATAACGATATGGTCGAGCTACACTAGTGTTGTTCTTGGCAGTAAGTGGATGTGGTGACTGCAAGAACATGCGAGCGGGAGAACCGTTGGTTACGCAAACACATCAGAGAATTGATCTAGCAGCTCCTCCATATTAGAATAATTAGATATCTTTCCCTGCATGCACTTTTCATGTATACGTCTTCCATATATATGCTTTCCTTGTATACGCTTTTCATGCATGCGTCTTCCATGTATATGCTTTCCTTGTATGCCTACATCAGGCTAATATATATATAAGCCACCCCAGCCCTTTAGTTGCGTGGTGTCTGCTCCAATCTTTCTCTACTCTTCTACATGGTATCAGAGCATACCTCCTGAGCCTCTCCGCTGCTTCTCCCCTTTTGGCCGAAGTTCTCATCTCCTCCTCAAGCCGACGCCCCCGGACGCCACCTCTCCCGGGTTGCCGCCAACTCCACCCGGCTGCCGCCTCCCACGGGTCGCCGCCACCCGAACCCTCCCAGGTTGGGTCGCCGCCTTCCCCCAGGCCAGGTCGTCGCCGCTCTCGGAAGCCGACCCCCCAACGACCTCTTCCCCGGCGAGAAGCCCACAGATCCGAATCGGTTCTAGATCTGGTGGTGATTACCTGTTATAGAAAAAAACCAGATCTGTCCAACTCCGGTCTTCAACCATGGCGGCCCCTCCCACCAATCCAGCTGCTGCCGACGCCACCATCGGCATGATCACACCTGTCGCCCCTCCGATCATCCTCAACCCCTACTACACGATCGTCGTCAAGTCCCATGTGCTGACCACCCTCGATCTGAAGACACCGAACTAATACCGATGGTCCAAATTCTTTCGGACCATGTGCGCGAAGTTCGGCCTCCTCTCTCACATTGACGGCACCAACACGGCGCATTGCGACGAGACTAACTGGGCCCTCATCGACTCCGCCGTACTCAGCTGGTTGTATGGCTCCGTCTCCGACGATATTCTCAACTCAGCGATGACTGATCAAGAGACCACCCGTGACCTTTGGGTCGCGATTGAGGCGCTGTTCCGCGACAACAAGGAGTCCCGCGCGATCTTCCTCAACAACCAGTTTCACTCGCTTGTTCAAGGCGATCTGTCCATTGCCGACTACAGCCAGTAGGTGAAGGTCCTCGCCGACGAGCTACGCAACATTGGCTACCCCATCAACGACACATAGCTTGTCCTCAACTTGCTACGTGGCCTCCACCCGCGCTTCTCCACCACCGACGACATCGCCAACTCCGTACCATTTCCCTCCTTCGTCAGGGCGCGGTCCATGCTCGCTCTCAAGGAGACTCCTTCGCAACGAGGCAAAGATCACCACCACCACGGCTTTGTTCGCCTCCGGTGGCTCCTCCGGCGACACATCATCGACCACTACTCCGGCCGCCAATGCTCGTGATGGGCGTCGCAGTGGCCATACCCGCCATGCAGGTAGGGCGGCCCCGGCCGTAGCGTCTTGGTCATCCCGGCGTCACCAGTCTCGACACCCTCAATAAAAACTCGCTCATCTCATATAATAAAGTAGACCGCTCTCTTTGCCAATCCTGTCAACTTGGCAAACATATGCGTCTCCCTTTTGTTACCTCTTCTTCGCGCTCCTCTACGCTATTTGAGCGAGTTCATTGTGATGTGTGGACATATCCAGTTCCTAGCATATCTGGTTTTCTTTACTATCTAGTGTTACTTGATGATTTCTTTCATTATTGTTGGACTTTTCCTCTTAGAAAGAAATCAGAAATTTCCCAGCTTTTAGCAGATTTCACCGCCTATGCTAGCACACAACTCGGTCTTCCTCTAAAATCCATACAGGCCGACAACAGCACCGAATTTGTCAACCACGCCAACACATCATTCCTTACTTCCCGCGGCATTACCCTACGCCTCTCTTGCCCATACACTTCCCCGCAGAATAGCAAAGCCAAACGCATCATTCGCACCCTCAACAATGCGGTTCGCATGTTCCTGCTCCATGCCACTATGCCTCCCAAGTATTGGGCCGAGGCGCTAGCAACTGCCACCATCTTATTAACCGTTGCCTATTCTCTTCTATCGGTGGTGACATTCCCTATGCCCTCCATCGCTCCCCACCACAGTACAATCATCTCCGGGTTTTCAGTTGTTTTTGTTTTCCGAACCTTTCTGCCACTTCTGCTCATAAACTTGCTCCACGTTCCACGGCCTGTCTTCCTCGGTTACCCCTTTCACCATAAAGGGTAGCGCTGTCTTGATCTCGCCACCAAACGTGTCATCATATCCCGCCATGTTGTATTTGATGATAGCATATTCCCGTTTGCCAGCAGTGACCGATCTTCACCTCCTCCCTCTCGCTCCGACTTCGATTTCCTCGACGTCGACCCTACCATGCCGGTGCCTCGCACTGCTACAATGGCACCCCTGCAAGTACCCCAGATGACTGCTCCGCTGCATGGTGTCGAGCGATCATCTCCTTCGTCCATGGTAACATCCGTCGCTTCGCCACCACGACCACCCGTGCATCTGGTTTACTCCAGACGGCCACGTCGCGGCTTCCGACCCACCGCACCAAAGATCGTTACCCGCGCGGCTCCAACTACGACCGTCAACGCCGCACTCTCGATTGGCTGCTCCCTCGGGCCATCCGATGGTGACACGGGCTAGGTCTGCTGCCGATCCCTCTGTGGAGTTTTTCTCCCTAGCGGCCGACCACTCCCTAGCTTCGCCCATCCCGGCGAACTATCGTAGCGCCCTTGCCGATCCCAACTGGGGCGTCGCGATGGCCGAGGGGTACAAGGCCCTCATGGACAACGACACTTGGCGACTTATACCGCGCCCGCCAGGTGCTAACATCGTCTCCGGGAAGTGGATCTTCAAGCACAAGTTCCACTCTGATGGTAGTCTGGCCTGCTATAAAGCGCGCTGGGTTGTTCGTAGCTTCTCTCAGCAGCACGGTGTCGACTGCGAAGAGACGTTCAGCCCGGTGGTCAAACCGACCACCATCCGGACCGTCCTCTCCATCGCCGCATCCCGCTCCTGGATGATTCATCAGCTTGATGTCAAGAATGCCTTCCTCCATGGCACTCTTAATGAGACTGTCTACTGCCAGCAGCTTTCCGGATTCGTGGACCCTGCTCGTTCCACCATGTATCTTCTCCAGAAGTCCCTCTATGGCTTGAAGCAGGCTCCCCGAGCATGGTACCAACAGTTCGCCTCCTACATCCGCGGCATCGGTTTCGTTGCTTCCTCCTCCGACATATCCCTGTTTGTCCTCCGTCAGGGGACTGACATGGCCTAACTACTGCTCTACGTCGACAGCATCGTCCTCACGGCTTCCACCCAAGGTCTTCTCTAGCATCTCACAGGCTTGCTCCACTCGGAGTTTGCCATGACAGACCTCGGCGACCTACACTTCTTCCTTGGCATCTCCGTCGCACGCTCCTCCAATGGCCTCTTCTTGTCTTAGCGACAGTATGCCATCGATCTTCTGCGACGCGCTGGCATGGCTGAGTGTTACCCTACGGCCACACCAGTGGACACTCACGCCAAGCTATCTGGCCACGACGGAGCTCCCGTGGTCGATCCGTCCGAGTATCGCAGCCTTAAGGAGGCTCTGCAGTGCCTGAAACTCACACGCCCTGACTTGGCATACCCCGTCCAACAAGTGTGCCTTTTCATGCATGATCCGCGGGAGCCCCACCTCGCGTTGATCAAACGCATCCTGCGATACGTCAACAGTACTCTCGACGTCGGTCTTCACATCGGCCTTACCCCGGCGATATCCATCACCGCCTACTCCGACGCCGATTGGGCTGGCTGCCCCGACTCACAACGCTCCACCTCCGGCTACTACATTTATCTGTAAGCGTCAGACAACCGTGTCTCGATCAAGTGCAAAAGCTGAGTACCGTGCTGTTGCCCATGCTGTAGAAGAGTGTTGCTGGCTGCGGCAACTTCTCCAAGAACTTCACGCCCCAGTTGCTTCGGTAACCGTTGTCTACTACGACAATGTCAGCGCCATCTACATGTCAACTAATCCAGTCCAGTACCGGCGCACGAAGCACATCGAGATTGACATTCACTTCGTCCGCGAGAAGGTTTCACTCGGTGAGGTTCGTGTTTTGCACGTGCCATCCTCTCATCAGTTCGCGGACATCATGACAAAAAGTCTCCCAATGCAACCGTTTCAGGAGTTTCGATCCAGTCTTTGCATCCGGACTGCCGCTACGACTGCAGGCAGGTATTAGAATAATTAGATATCTTTCCCTGTATGCGCTTTCCATGTATACGCCTTTCATGTATATACTTTCCTTGTATACGCTTTCCATGTATGCGCCTTCCATGTATATGCTTTCTTTGTATGCCTACATCAGGCCAATATATATACAAGCCACCTCAACCCTTTAGTTGCGTGGTGTCTACTCAAATCTTTCTCTACTCTTCTACACTCCATGAGATTGCCCATGCACGCAAATGATGTTGGTGCGAGCAGGCGTGATCCCTAGCCGTGCCAAGTGACCTTGTGGTCATTACGCCAGAAAGACATCGTCTTGTTGGCGAAGTCCCAGAGGATTGGGCCAAGGGCCTCAAACCACTGGATATCAAGGACAAGGTCAAATTCGTCAAGAGGAATCGTGTAGCAACCAATCATGAATTCTTCATAGCCCACCTCGAGTCGTAGTGTGCATCCCAGCCCCACGCTCGAGACGTGTTCGCCATTAGCGACCATGACACAAACCGTGACAAGGTTACACGGGAATGCCCTCGCATGGGACAGCCTGCGTTCTGATGAAGTTGTGGGTGGAGCCGGTGTCGAGAAGAGCCGCCGAGTGGCACCAACGAGCTTGACATTGAGCTGCATGGTGTGGCATGATCGGGGCTGGATACCAGGATCTCCGTTGTTGGCGTCGGCATAGTCATCAGCATCTCCATTGCTAGGCGACAGCAGGAAGAAGAGGTGCTTGCACGAGTCAAGCGTTCTTCACAATTGTAGCAGAGTCTGACTTCACGGTGGGCTACCATCTCTTCTGGTGTTAGGTGGCACCGATACATGGGCAGACTGGGAGGATGCATGGTGGCGGCAGTCTCTGCCGTTGGTGCCACGGTAGGAAGCACGAGGTGCACCGCGGTTTAGGGGCAGTGCGTGCCGTGGCTGAGGCCACAATGGCCGTCGCACACTGTTTGGGTTGGGCATGGTTGGTTGCCCTCCTTTGCGACTAGGGTCTGTAGCTCATATACGCGCGCAAGAGCCATGGCCATCTGTAGACTAGCCAAGTTTTGGAGCTCGACGTCCATGCGGATTGGCTCGATCAGTCCCGGCATGAAGAATTACACCTGCTACCTGGGTCGGAGGTGCTCCGCATGGTAGAGAATTGCCAGGAGCTTTCTCTAGTATTCCTCCACCATCTCGGTATGGCGCAATTCCTTCAGTTCACCTAGCGAGTTGTGCTATGTTGACGATCTGAAGCACAGGTTGACGTACTCCTTGAAGTTGCGCCAATTGGGTTTGCCTTCATCATGCTCCAGTTGAAAACACCATTGTTGGGTGATCCCAACCAAATGGTACAACGTGAGCCAAGCCTTCTCAGTCTCTGTCTACTGCCCTCGGAAAAAAATGCTTGCAATGTTGCAGCCATCCCAAGAGGTCTTCTACACCGTCATATGTCGAGAACTCTAGCTTGTGGAAGCGTGGAGGTTGGCCTCCCACTGCTCGCGCAGCTGCTGCTCCACTAGAGCTCTGGGAACCTAACGGCAGTGATAGCAAGCCGTCACCCAGTCTCTTCTCCAGGGTCGACACGCATCCTGGTGACTTGCTCCTAAAGGGTAGCAACAGATCGGTTCGCATCTGTGGTGGTTGCCGTCAACTGAGCAAGTTGCTCGGTGATGACAGCAAGCTGTTCCTCCATCTTGATACTCGGGCCACCCAAGATCGTCGGCTCTTATATCAAGTTGTCACGTGTCGTAGTGGAACGCAAGTTGTATGTGTGATACACCGACGGCTTGGGCCTAGGGCCTCGGCGACCAGGTGCCATGGTAACTGGAAGGGGGAATGCGCAAGGGGAAGAAGATGTGTATGAGGTAGGAGAGAAGCAGTAGGGCAGGAGAGGACGAAAATAGAGGGAAGACAAGAGACAGATTGATAATTTCTTGCAGTCCTTTATTCATGCGCCATATACTCCTTACATATAAAAGAGTCCTAACAAGGATACCTAATCAAATCAATAGGATCATAAGGATCCTATCAAACCAATCTTATGGATCTTATCTATACATGGAAATAGGAGATGCTAACTTGCAAGCAAAGAAACAGGCTTATCTCAAGCCTGTGCCATAGGTTTACTCATGCCAGGCTTGGGCCTATAGCTGTAGGTGATGCCCACCATGACAGACATGCACAAAGGAAACAGTGGAAATCTGGTCAATGTCCATTATCAGAATTCATGGCCAAGATTGATTAGCAGTGTGTTGCTGGGGGTAAGCATAACTAGTTATGAAAGATTTGAACTGAACCCATATGAGTCTGACATTATTCTCATATGTAAACATATGGCTGTAGGTGATGCCCACCATGACACAAATGCACGAGGGAAACAGTGGAAATCTGGTCAATGCCCATTATCAGAATTCATTGCCAAGATTGATTAGCAGTGTGTTGCTGGGGGTAAGCATAACTAGTTATGAAAGATTCGTACTGATCCCATATGAGTCTGACATTATTCTCATATGTAAACATATTTGGATGGGGGGATTGGGCTAGGATTTATTTTAAATTTAAACTAAATCCCAACCTGATCCTGCTCATCCAAACAGATCATTCTTTTATTTAAAAAAACTGCAAATGTACTGTATTGGAAACTTGTACCAGAATGGATTTAGAATTGTGGGTCCAATATATTAGACATAACAAGTAACACGGCAGCAATAACATGTTAATCTTATATTTGCATGGGTCGTATATAGGTTAGATCTAAATAATGGCATTATATATAGGTTAGATCTAAATAATGGCATTAACATTTCAATAGATGCTTGGGAGGGGATCTAACATACAGAGCTTGATCATTCTATAGTCATCATCTGTGTAGCGTACTAGCGTGTCATCTCTTCCTAGTTCTATGCACCTCTACATCGCCCTGCGAATAATCAGTACATTGTGTAGCCATCTCTCTTTCCATTTTAATAGGTGGTGCTCATCAGGCATGAATTAACATCTAATTCTCCATGAACCGTGTTTCCTCCCATGCTTGAGCAGTAAAACAATCCCACATATACTCTCGACATTTCTATAACTTTTTCTTCCATCCTACCAAGATATCACATGCTACTCCATCCATTTCCTTGAATACTTAGTATGCCCACCTTCTCTTGCCAAGGATTTTGTTTCACTACCTTCCTAACAATCTAGAATTTTAGAGTTTAGACTAATCAAGAATCAAGATAGGCTGGTAGTTCAGAACTACAGATACTATAAGTAGAATTTTTGTTTCAGTTTTCTCTGTTCGATTCTGCCACCCATGGATAGGCTTTAAATAATGTAACATACAAAAGAGATAATGTGAATATACCGATTAACAGTAACATCATTTTAAAGTTTTGAATACAATAATGTAAATGGAGCACAAATTTCTTACCTAGCTTAGCGAGTCGATTAACCCAACCAGGGATTGGCTTTCCTGTCAATCTCTTGCTAAGATCATTTGTAAAGTTGTTACAGTTCTTGGAAATGAGGTGGTAAGTATCCCCATGATATTCGGAGGCCATTCTCTGTATGAATTCTCGAAATTCTAAGGGATTCAGACTTGTATGGCCTATGAAAATCGAACATCTGTACATGAACCCTGGGCAGTTCTTTGGTTCCACCTCAAAAACCCCACTTGTCGGGTGATCATGAGCTCCAAAACTGTACTCTGATCCATGGACTGTTCCACACAGAATAAAATAAACAATAAAGAATCTGCAAACTTTGATGGAAAACATTATGCATAGTGACATCAAATAATCTAAACATAGCACAAAAAAAATCCTATCAAGTTTTCATCATCATAGAAGCATGACAATGACATATTGGCATCACAAAATACATGCATATTTAGGGTAATCTGTACAGGAATGCATAGAGAAAGAAAGGTTGATCAGTTGATGCCGCAATAGTCAGTAATACTCTGCATTATTCATTCCTAATAGATCGACAGTACTACCTCAAATCAAATTTACAAGTCATTCTAGCTTAAGATACAAAGAACAAGGAAGAGGTCAGAGTCCCAAACTTTTACACATTTACCCTTAATAACTATCCTTGGAAACATCTGTAGGCACTGGAAACAAGTGAGTTGGTGGAGGGAGGTCATTTATATCTATCATGGGCTATTAGGATTACATAAAGGCATTTAGGGAAAAGGCTGCCTAGAGAAAGCAAAACGAAAAGTGTTCGAATGCCCAAACTTGCTCAAACGGCATGCAATTTGGACTAGTAGTAATCAATAAGACAATAACAAGGGTAATAAAACAGTTAGGGCCTGTTTGGAATGCATGAATTTCATAGGACACATTTCAGCTCCCGCAGAAATTGGGAAAAATTCCCGTGTTCCAAACGGGTCCTAACATATTAGCAACCCAGTGGCAAGCCTTTACAAACTCAGACCAAGCAAAACAGAAAATTTTTGAAACAACAATGAGATTCGTCACAGAACTGAATTCCATTGATGAATTTCATGATAATTAAAGAGAAGAACTAGGATAATTAAATAATATATATAAGTGACGGTTCCACAATAAATTCATTCACGGGTCACTCAGTAATTAGTACTTTTTCAGCTATTTCTTTATTACTCGACAGTTGCAAGAGAAAAGCAACAGTCACCCACAATAAATACATTCACGGGTCACTCAGAAATTAGTACTTTTTCAGCTATTTCTTTATTACTCGACAGTTGCAAGAGAAAAGCAACGGTTCACCGCAGGCAAAGAATAAATTAGCGACACACTTGCTGAGAGAAAATGCGCCAATAGACCCTAATTCTAAGAGAACAATGCATATGTCAAACCAGGCTTAGGTCTAAAAGACTACACTAAAATGTGTCAACCAGAAAGTTTAAGTTCAAGAGAAAAGATGAATATAAGGCATTCTTCAAGAGAAAATGATGAATAGAAAACATTAAGAACATAGGCAACTTATGGCTCCTACTAAGGTTTCCATTTAATTTATCATAATTCAAAAAAGACAACTTCCAATGACTGCAATAAATTATAAACTTATCCATTGACAACCAAGCAGAGGTCCCATGACAACAAAAGTGTAAGCAGATAATTTGCTACACCAGCACGCAGCCACACAATCATTTTCTTCATTGTGATGAGTCTAAACTCTAAAGAGATCGATCATACTGCAAAATCACAACAAATGTGGTATAACCGTACAATTTAGGTATCAAATACCAAACCAGTTCAAAAAAGTAGGCGATAAAGTGCTAGTAAGGAATCTTCCCCAATTGAATTAAAAGAAGAGCTTCTTCAGAACGAAAATCGAAAAGATGTCTGATGCCATCTTCAAAGCGATAATCGCAATGTCCCATCCAAATCTTGAAGCAATAATCCTAGTTTCTAGTTTGGCAATTACACAATTGAGTACACAAATCAGGACTCACGAATGACAAACGAGATTGCCGATACAAATTTCCCAATATTCAGAATCTGGTTCTTGCACCATGTCATCTAGCTTACTGCCTCAGAAAAATCACAACATGACCGAATGATTCGCCATTGTCAATTCGCAAAAAGAATGCCTAAAATGAAACCAAGATCTAGTAGATACCCTCAAGAATCAACCACACCTAAAAAGAAATCGCCTTTCTAGAAAGATAAAGCACTAACTCCAAGAGATACCATATTTAACTATCAAATCAAGAAAACGGGACGGGTCCCAATCAACCCCCCTATCCCCAAACTTCATAGAATCTACCGAACCCGATCGAACTGGCCTCGCTCACCTTCGACGGCGGAGTGGAAGATGCCAATCCCGCACCAGTGGAGGTAGTTGTTGAGCGGCGTGAGGTCGTACACGTTGAGCACCACCGGGTACTCCCCCTCCGCCGCGCCGCCGCCGCCGGAGACCGCCCCGCCCATCACCTCGCTCTCCCTTCCTCCCCTCCGCGAGGAGGTCCCGAGCAAGCTCGCCGGGACCACCGCCGGCGAGGCCCTAGGTCCCTCCTAGGGCTACGGTTTTGATCTGGAGAGAGGGAGGCGATGCGAGCGAAACTGCGTAGACAGGGGACGGAGACGACGAGCGAGTCGCAGTCGGGTTCCGAAAAACTTTTTCTCACATCCGTCGGGTGATCGTTATGTACAAAATTCACTGACTGGTAGGGCTTGGGATTACATGGGTCCCAGTGACAGTGTCTTGGGTGGGCATGAACGGAAGGTGGGATGTCAACGTTGGGACAGGACAGGACTCGTCACTCACGGGAGAGGGAATTTTGGACGTTTTTGGTATTATGGCAGGAAAATTTCATATTTAGTCTTTTTTTATACAAAAATTTCAAATTTAATCTTTTTCATACAAAAATTCTACATTTATCCTCCTCTCCACTGCACGATTCGTCAGAAAGTGACATATAACAATCGTGCGATTAGGGACCGCACGACTACTATGCATGGCCTGACTGCACGATCACTGTAGCAGTGGTGGATCATGCGGTCCCCGACCGTACGACATGGTGCCATCCCGACCGAGCGCCGAAAGCTTGGATTCCCGCGGTGCTGCTGGCTTTTTTGCTTGCTCCTGTGCCCCTACTTGCATGTGAGCGCTCTGTGATAAAAGGAAGAGGGTGGCATGAGTATTCGCGTTTGGAAGGCTTCATTTTGCATTTGCAAGTGTAGACAGAGAAGCAGCAAGAGAGGCAGCATAGTGAAGGAAAGAAGAACGGCAAACACGGCATTTGGAGTAATTTTCACTGGAATCTGAAGTTTTCACAATTGTGAAAGTTGTAGATCGCCTCGTGAGCTTCAAGAAAAGGTAAATATCATCTCCATGTGTCTATAATGTTATTGTATTGATTAGCATGTAATTAGCGTAAACGTTATTTACGGAGTTCCTGCATGTCATTTTTTGATAAAATGCTTGTAGTTGTAGTGTATTGTATTTTATATTTTATGTGAAGAAATTTTGTATTGCTGTTGTAGTGAGTTTAGATGGTGTAAGTGTTAGAACAAGCGTTAATAGAAATTTTATGTTCAGATTTATTTATGAAATTACATGTACAAATTACAGGATAGAAGCCTTTTAAGAGGTACATTTTTCATCAATTTATTCAGTGATGTGGAGCCTCGAGTTGTGAATTGGAGTGTTGTAACCAAAGGAGAAAAAGGTTGATGTCTCATGTCTCTAATGGTCCTACAAATTTCCCTAGTCCCCTATTGTACTTGTTGCATTCTATCATTATCCGTAACAACTTTTTGTATTCATGTTTGCTAATTCTTGTAGATGAAATCACTGAAGTGAGTAACACTACGGCGTACATGTTAGATGGTGATGTTCATGTTTGTGAGAGCTTGCTTCCAGAAATGAAAATTTTAGTTATTTCATTTACATAAGAATTCATAAGTTACAAATGATGAAAAATGAGTAGTTGGATTGGTGAATTAAATAGAAGAATAATAATAGAAATTAGGAGAGAAATTTGAAAAAATTGTAATTTATTTATCGCGAAAGATTCGTAGATTAGAGAATTGGAAGAAAAAAAAGTACATTACATTTCTAATTTGATTTATATAGAAATTTGTTAGCGCACTCCATGAATGAATTCAAAATTATATTTACAAATTAAGATGGAAATATTACGGTTGTATGTGGTAGGCGGTAGCTACTGTATGATGGTACACTTGTTGCATGTTATATATACTAAGAGGGTTCGGTATGGACTTATGTTAGGTACGCCATGGGTGACATCCAAGACTTGTTCGTGTTCTACGGAAGTGGTCTCGTACGCGACGGGCCGTACGGGACAGACCTGTCTAATTGTGACCGGGCCGTGATCCGGGCACCCAATCTGAACACCATAAGCCTGTCTAAGCTACGGAGATGCATGCGTTCCGCATTCGATCGGGACACTGCAAGGAACAAATTACGAATCGAGGCAGTGTGTACCGCAGTGGTAGGTGCTGCGGGGGAGATAGTGTGGCAACTTATAAAGGTGACGAGTGACGCTTCATGGGCCAACTACATGGAGGTCGTGTGCAACCTTGACGCAGGGATTTATGCTAGGCCAATGGTGTATGTTCACTTCGTGGAGAGGACAGAATCATCCACCATGGGTGGCTCTGGTGGTGTTGGTGGAGATGTAGAGCCTGCATTACTCTCCAGCGGTCATGAAGATACTGGTGAAGGAGAAGGAGTCAATGGGAGATGGAGACCTACGGAGGTGTGTAGAGAATTTTCAGGCAAATGAAGGTGCAGAGAGGAGGTGGGCCGTCCGTGTTGATTGTCACGAGTACCTTGCGGACCAGGTGGAAGAAGTGCAAAGCGAGGAGGAGGAGGAGGATGTGGAAATAGTCAATTCAGGAGAGGACGAAGAAGGGGAACCTACAGCGGGAGGTGTGTTAGGTGGTGTTGTAACCACGGACGGTGCGTACGTGTTGTCCAGATTGGACGACATCGCAGCGGAATCCCTAGTTCTGCCACGAGCGGAGGGGGCAGAGTGGGGATTCAATGAGGGCACACTCCTTTTAGGGCAGTGCTTCTGTAACAAAAGTGTTGCGCAGCAAGCCATTGCCACATACGCCGTCAACATCAGACGGACATATCGGGTGCATAGGTCCAACCCTGACACCTCCATTGTGAAGTGTGTCGACGACTCCTGTCCTGGCAAGGTGTCCGTGCGCAGCGGTTCAGGGGCGCTGCCACGGACTTCCGGATAACGGTGCTGAAGGATCACACTTGTGAGCTTGCGGCGCTACTACATAGGCACCGAAAAATGACGTCGTCATATGTTGCGCAGCTTATAAGCCATCTTGTGGTGGCAAATGTGTCCATTTCTCTGAAGGTTCTCATGGCGGATGTACTGAACACGGTGGGGTTTGATGTCAGCTACAAAAAAGTGTGGCGGGCGAAACAGAAAGTCCTGCAGCGCATATTCGGGACGTATGAGGAGGCATATGATCTGGTCCCAAGAATGCTGCATCAAATTACAGAAGCAAACCCAAGCACATACATTAATAAGTACGAGCGGGTTCATGAGACGCAAGGGTCGAATTATTTTGTGCTTGATAGAGTGTTCTGTGCCTTCCGTTAGACAATAGAAGGCTTCAAGTGGTGTCGTCCAGTGCTAATGATGGACGGCACATTCCTATCTGGCAAGTACAATGGTACTATCCTGACCGCGATTGCAGCTGACGCAAATGACCAGTTACTCCCAGTGGCATTTGCAATTGTAGAGAATGAGAATACGGATAGCTGGCTGTGGTTCCTTACTAATGTGAAGCAGGCCGTAGTACAAGATCGGTCTGACTGTAAGTTCAAGCTTCATTATATTGGTTTTGGTGATAATGACAAATATTATCGTGAGACTAATGTGTTTGATTGATTATGATTTGGTTTAGTTCCATTTGGATGAAAAGGTGAAATCAAATAGGTATGCATTTGAAACTTACATTCATTTACATCTTAGTGCATTCTTTGGATCCAAAATATAGATTAAACTCCACTAAAAGTCTAAGATAAATATGTGCATATAGTTTCATGACACATTCTTGTATGCACACATTTAGGGAGAGTTCACTCTATGTTTTGTGTTTTAACTCATATTGCTTTATACTCAATTAGTTGTGTATAGGACTAACGTGATTGTTAAGTGTTTAAAAGGTTTAGTCCCAGATGTTGCTTGACTAACTAGAGATGCATGCAAAGATTGATAAAGAAGATCAATATGGGTCGAGACAAAGGTCAGCATGCATATGAATTCTAAAGTTAAATGTGCTCTTTCAATAAAATCGGTAATACCGCACTCCACTGCGGAACTCTGGCGGTGCGGTAAGTACCGACGCAACAGAGGTAGTATTACGCGATGCGGTAATCCGATTTTTGTGCGGTACATTTTTTTCAGAGAGCACCCTTCTGGGGACTTAAACTCAACAGAAATCGGTAGTACCGGATTTTCAATGGCGGAACTACCGTAATGCGGTAGTACCGCATGGTACTGCGGTAATACCGATTTTCGGTATGTATTTTCCAGAGAGCACCCCTTGAAATACTTGGTCTCTCTAAAAACTGTAGTACCGGAGTTTGAACGGCAGAACTACCGTAGAGCGGTATGACCGCATCCTGAGCGGTACTACCGGAGAGCGGAACTACCGGCCTTATAACGGCAGTAGTACCGCACTTTGGGTTTAAAATTTTATATTCAATTATTTGCAATTGTGGTGATTATCATCAATTACCAAAGGGAAGATTGAAGAATCTAGACACACCATTATGAGTTAATAGTATGTTTTGGTAATTAATGATAATCATATTATGGGACTAATATTTTTCATGAGTTGGATGAATAGATTATGTTCCAAGATGATGAAAACTTTGGATAACTTCATATGTTGAAGATCATCAAGCAAAGATTTGAGATGAAAATGGCTTCATGAGTTGAAGGTCATCAAAAGAGGATGCATCATGTGTTGATGCATATCAAGACATCAAAAAGGACATGATCATGAGTTGATCATCAAGTCACGAGAAGACAATGATATAGACTTGAAGTGAAGATGTTCATCATCAAGCTTCAAGGAAATGCTCAAGGTAAAGGTATGACCAGCTAGGGCTAAGGATGTATTCCTAGTCTTTTACCGGTCTTGGTGTTTGGTTGAAAAATCGGATTGCTAGTATAAGTTTGTCGTACTATTAAGAGGGGCCTTGTCTAGTAGCTTGAGTCTCATCATGTGTTGATAGCTTAATCTTGCTTACTCCAGCTCTCTATGGCATGATACTACTATTTGCGAATGTTTTTTGCGAATAGTTGTGGCTCATACTTTTAATCCTTGCAACATGTGACTATACTTTGCAAATGTGTTTTACAAATGGCAGAAGTCCATGTACCTTTTCCTTTTGATATGACCTAAGTTTGCAAATGTGTTTTGCAAGTTGTTGGAGGCCATACAATATCCCTTGACATGGTCTAAGATTGTGTATTATTGTTTTTCTTGGACTTAGACCGTGAATATGACTCCTTAGATCTCTTATAATTTCTGCATTGATCTAGTGTGTTTTAGATCATGCAAATAGATGGGTTGTGTAGCCCTCTGAATAAGCTTTCCATAGAGTCCAAGATCACTCAATTCTGACATCGGAGTCAAAAGTTATGACCGTTTTCCTGAGTGCTATCTATGCTAAAAAATAGAAGTGCGGTAGTACCGCAAATTAATCGGTAGTACCGCACTGCGGTAGTACCGTAAATTAATCGGTAGTACCACACTGCGGTAGTACCGCACTTTGTACAGCGGTAGTACCGATTTTCCTAATTTTTTCAGTGGTTTGACTCCAACGGCTAGTTTGACATAGCTGTTACTTTGTGCTACAGTAGAAATCAGTAGTACCGCACTTATAACGGCGGTAGTACCGATTTTTCTGATTTTTTCAGGGATTTGGCTCCAACGGCTAGTTTTTATGTGTGGGGTATAAATACTCACTTGTGGCCGGTTGGGGAGCAATCTTTGGCACCTCTTTTCACTCTCTTGAGCTAGTATAAGCCTCTCCACTCTATTGTGCATGTGTTGTACTTTGTGAGCAAGGAGAGAAGTCTCTAGTTGCATGTGTTGCATCTGGAGGTGGATTTAGCATCCATTTGAGTTTGTGCATTCATTGCACGTGGTGGGAGTCAAGCGAGGGGCTTGACTTATTACTCTTGGAGTTTACCGACTCCTAGACAGCGTTGGAGGCATCGTGCGTGGTGATCTTCTCAAAGAAGGTTGTGAGAAGACCCAGTGTGTTGTGAAGGTTGGAGCTCACCTACCCGGAGCGGGAAAGAGCTACCACTAGTGGATTTGAGGTGTAAGGCTTAATTCGTGGAGCTGGTTCAATTCGTTTGGGCTTTCCTCAACGTGGATTAGGGGAGACCGCCAAGTCTCCGAACACCACGGTAAAAAGTAATTGTGTCAATTGTGGTTTGTTTACTTGTGCTTAATTTACCTTCAAGCAATTTACATTCATAGAATTATAATGATTGCTTGTCACCCTAGAATTGTAAACTTTTGACACAGATTTAGATTGTTGGTGCACCTAGGCGAACCTAGTTGTTTTAGGCAATAGTTGTGCTAAACCAATTTAAGTTAAGCTTCCGCATTACATACTTCGTTTAGACAAATAGATATTATTTTAGATTCTAAGATAATTTTTAAGACCGCCAATTCACCCTCTCTCTAGTCGGCCTCCTCGATCCTACACCGACATGTGTGTCATCTCGGACCGCAATGCAGGCTTGATGTCTTCAATGCGAATGATGCAGAACGGGACACAGCCCCCCTTCCAGTGAAATGACATGAAGAACCGGTGGTGCATGAGGCATCTTGCGACGAACTTCCACATAAGGTTCCATAGCAAGGAACTAATGAAGATGTTCAGAAAGCTTTGTATGTAGAACCAGAAGAGGAAGTTCGAGGCCTTGTGGAAGCAGTTTGATCAGGAGACCAGCAAGCATGTACGACGTCTCGAGCAGGCTAAAGCTGGGACCGTGGAGAGAGGCTCCACGAGAATTGGGGAGTTCACACAATGTGTTCAGTCCAATACACTTAACTTGAAGATGTGGTCTCTACTATATGACACCTACGAAGCAAGGTATGAAATCATGACAACAAATATGTCTAAAGTGTACAATAGTGTTCTAAAGGGCGTGAGATCCCTACCTATCACGGCAATCGTGGAAGAGAGGTGGAATCGTTCAGTTGGATACTTTGTCAATAGAGTCATGATGGCGAAGAAGCATCTGGACGAAGGCAAAGATTTCTCCGAGGTAGCGCAGGCCGACAGGGACAAGAAGATGGACATGGCTCGTTCGCATATTGCTCATACCATGGATGGCTTACGGAGAAAGTTCGAGGTCCACCTCAGACAGAAGTACATGATGGGTTAGACTAGAGGAGATCGTAAGTAGGTATGCACGATTGATGAGATAGCATCTTGCACCTACAACAAGCAGCAACTTTTACACAAGCCATGCTCCCATGTGTACGCGGCATGCGCGGTATGGCACCAGGCACCCACGCATTACATCTCAAAGTATTACAACATAAAGCACCTATTTAAAACCTAGAGTACGGAGTTCCATTCCTACGGGGTGGACATGCACTACAGGGACCTTTGGCCAACGCAGGTGAAGTGGGTGCCGAACGATGCACTGAAGCACGTCAGTCGTGGGCGACAACATAGCCGTCGCATCCATAATGACATGGATGATAGCCAGCGTGGGGATCGGGTTCGGCGCCCGAAGTGCAGACTATGCAAGACGGTTGGTCATTCCTTTAGGCAGTGCCTAAACAGGTCGACATCAAGTAACGCTCCATAGTATGAAGCACATAGTTCTTCGTTGCTGACTGTTGGTTCCGTGTTTTTGAACTAGTGAGGGCCTTTGTTGTGCTCATGTTGTGTATGAGAGCACATGATGTTACAACCTTTATCCTCTGCTGAATGTATCTTACAGAAATATTTGTTGGAAATTATGTTGTGACTTATTCAACATTTCGTTGTCATTTGTTGTCATTCGCTGCAAATTACGTTTGTTGGAAATTATGTTGTCATCTATTGCACACTTTATTGTCATTCGCTGCAAATTAGATTTTTTGCATATTATGTTGTCATTTGTTGCACACTTTATTGTCATTAGCTGCAAATTACATCTGTTGCACATTCTCTTGTCACTGCGTACTGACTTGTTTTCATTCATCGGCAAGAGATGGCATACGAGTTGCTAGAGCCCCGTTGGGATGACCAGCACCAATGTGCGGCGTGGTCATCTGGTGCCGGCCCTCCGTGTTTGATCCTTAGGAGCCCCCGAGAGCACTGGCCTCTAGACCATTGGTACATCCCACTGCTGCGAGACACCGGCCCTTTTCCCATTCCTTGCATGCTGGATGTGCCGTATATGTTGCAGTTCGATACGGCGTTGCTGTCCGCACTCGTGGATCGTTGGAGACCGAAAACTCACACCTTTCACTTCCAGTGGGGCGAGATGATAGTAAGTCTTCAGGACGTGTCCATGCTGACAGGTCTACCCCTCCGTGGTGTAGCAGTAGTGCCACCCCCCAAGGCAGCAAACTGGAAGGTCGCCCTGAGTGTCCGGTTCGGTCACCCGATCCCAGACAACGTGTCTGGTGTGCCACATTTGTGGCTACGACAGTTCATGACCTGCCCCATGCACGCTCCTCAGGAGGTCGTGCGGACGCACCTCATCGCATACCTCCTGTTCTTGTTCAGGTGGGTCTTATTTCCTACCACCACTGGAGACTCCGTGCACCCTAACTACGTATACCTTGCGTAGTCCTTGGCGGATGCTTGGCCCGGTCAGGTGCCGCAGTATAGCTGGGGATTTGCAGTCCTTAGCGCTATGTATCGAGGCTTGTGTGATGCCTCGCAGCGTACTGCGGCCAACGAGCCGGTCTTAGCAGTGTGCTACGTCCTCCTACAGTACTGGTCTTGGGAGCACTTTCCTGTTGGGAGGCCTTACTTTGGGAATGTCGTGCACCCTTATGAGGTCAACCCGGTGTTCTACGATGAGGCTGATGGCGATGACCCCATTAATGGGCCAACAATGGGGACACGTTGGACACATGGTCAGCTGCAGTGGGCTAGGGAGAGACCGAGACGTGTATACCCAAAGTTCCATAACCAGTTCGAGACTCTTCATGAGGGCGAGATAGTCTGGTGGCCATGGACTCCACAGTTCATTCAGAGCACAGCCCCCACGGGTTGTCATCTCAGTGCCACCAAGACCACAAGTACTGGTTGACAACTTGCCACCTCGTCTTCTCCCACTTTGTCGAGCCATACAACCCGCAGCGAGTTATGAGGCAGTTTAGCCTCCACCAGCACGTGCCACCCCTCCCAGGATGGCCACTACCACTGAACGCCCATGAGTAAGTCATTGCACGGTAACTGTGTAATGTGTCGTTAGTACTAATGTGTCGTTAGTACTAATTGTGTAACGTGTGTACTAACTTGTAGGCAAACAAGAAGAGAGCACCGGAATGACGACTGGAGGGGCACACAGCGGCCGTGGATAGACCTGTGGTGTGACTCGGCGAGCACAGAGGTTGTGGACGAGACTCGGCCATACGACTTCGACATGTACAGTACGTACCTAGAGTGGTACGTTACACGCACCCGCAGTAGGCTTACTGGCCCTACCCCCACACAGTCCTACAGAGGTCGCGCACGAGGCTGCCATACTGGCAGGGCCGGACCGTCATCGAGCAGCACGGCATGACGAGACGGTACGAGACTACTCTCAGTGTACCTTGTGCGGCAAGACATTTTAACTCATTCTTTGTTTACCTGTAGTACGTTTTAACTCATTCTTTCTTTACCTACAGTACGAGCGCCTGAATCGTTTCCACGACGAGGCTGCTCAGATTCTCCAGCGTGGGAGGGCCAACTCCAAAGACCGGCTGCTAGCTTCAGTGCGTAACATCTACGATGACGCAAGGTCTGCGATCAAGACCATCAGCTGTAGTCGGCATCTGTTCACAACCATTAGCGCAACAACATGTGGGATCATATGAGCTTCCTATGTTCACGACCTCCTCGTTGCCTCTCTCGCGTTGCATCTGTTGGCGGAGGTCGTTGTTCTTCTCGTTAAGAGTCTCGATTCTCTCCTCCAACTCAAATATTCGATCACACAATGTATCCACGTAGTTGACAGTATACGGTTGATGATGAGGGTCGATCCAGTGGGAGAAGTCGCATATCACCATCTGCGGGAGAGGACGGTTAACATAGAGGCTCCATAAGTAGTAACGAAAAATGTACTATTAGCAATTTATACCCTGGAGTGTGGGCATCGGAAGAAACGTTGCCCGCCATCGAATTGGCCTTCCAAGACATGCACGACCACGTCCTCATTGCGTCTGCATTTTGGCTATGCGGGTTGAGCACGCCGGCTTGGTATCAGGCGTAGTGTGGATCGAAGATCTCCCTCCTTTCCCAGGGAAGGTCTTCCTTCGGTGACCCATATCCGAATGGCCAATCGGCTTCCAACATGATATGTTTCTGCACGATGGAAAATGTATTTCTTCGTACGATTTACAAGGTTCTCTACTCTTACTGTCATGAGACCCGAACCATACTTTTTATATCAAACGAGAGAACTTAGTGCAGTTACCACATAACAAAAAAAATGCCAACTTTGTGTAGTGACTTGACGAAAGAATGCAACTTTGTGCAAAGACATGACAAAAGGGGCCAACTTTGCGCAGAGAAATGACAAAAGAGGCCAGCTTTGCGCAGTGACATGACAAAAGAGGTCAGTTTTGCCCACAGACATGACAAAAGAGGCCAACTTTGCGCAGTGATATGACAAAAGAGGCCAGCTTTGCATAGAGACATGACAAAAGTGGTCAGCTTTGCACAATAACATGACAAAAGAGGTCAGTTTTGCTTAGAGACATGACAAAAGTGGGCAGCTTTGCGCACTGACATGACAAAAGAGGGTAACTTTGCGCAGTGATATGACAAAAGAGGACATATTTGTACAGAGACATGACAAAAGAGGGTAGCAATTCCTCCTGAAAGCAACCCTGAGCGCACGTGTTGATAAGGGTAGGGTAGTCACGGGGGCCCTCGAGCGCACGCGCATGAAAAACGACAGATACGACAAGGCAAGGCTAAGCATTATTGTGCAGTGAGGGGAAAGAGAGGATAGCTTTAAGCAGCGAGTAGACAACGACAAGATAAGACTGGGTAACTTTGTGCAGTGAGGGGAAAGAGATGCCAGCTTTATACAACAACTAGACATTATGAGCCATCTTTGCACAACGACAAGATGAGACAGGCCAGCTTTACGTAGTGACAGGATAACACTGGGCACCTTTGCGTAGTGACAGGACACGACAGGACCAGACGAGACGAGGGGGCAGCTTACATTACTTCCCGGGGTAGCTTTGCACGGCTCCAAATTAACCGCACCATATCAACCCTTGAGCCTACAAAAGGAGGTGGAAGAGATTGAGGAGAAGTCACTACAGAATCCAAACCCCACACTACACCACTACTTGCTTCACTGTATCGGGATAGACAAGAGGCAGAAGAAACAGTGGGAGGAGATGCAGAAGCAATGGGAGGAGACTCGCGACCTAGCAAGGTCTGTTGAGGCCAGCTCCCCGAAAAGACATCCCACGTCGCACATACCCCATCCCAGCAGTTCCAACGGAGAGATCGCTGCAACACCTGCCAGAGGGGGGAGAGGCCGCTCCTCTATTGGTGTGGAGACCAATACAAGTTCTTCAAGTCGAAGCAGCGGCTCAGCCTGGGTATGCGCTAGCGGGGTTGCGCAATCTACTCCAGCAAATATCCGGACCGACATTGGGACACGAGCGCCTATCAGTAGCCGGTAAGAACCACTTACAGTGTGTTCCTCCCCTCTCCACTACTTCTCTTTTCAAGTATGCACTAACATCTCCTATGTACTCGCAATCCCCAGAACCGCTGTGCGGGTTCCGCAAGTGGATCGACTTGGAGATCCACCCACACGACCAGTAAACTCTAGACTTCTAAGAGTGGGATGTCACAAGGGCATCTGAGATCCGCGAGGCGGAGTGCCAGAACGACGAGCAAGCCACACGCATACGTCGGGAGACGAAAGCTCATCTCGAGATGTGCACGCGTAGAGAACGCGAAGCTAGCGAGAGTGAGCGCCAAAGGAAGAGGGAGATGGCAGCCAAGGCAAAAGAGGCAGCCGAGGATTTCGACGCAGAGGTGCAAGGAAGGGAAAATGGCCCCGGTCCACGCAGTAGGAGGGGCTATTCCGCACTGCTCCGCTGAATGTCCAATTAATTTCCATAGCAAGAAGGCACATATATATCGTAGGAATACTTCGGTTTGTTGCCGATCTTGTATGATGCAATTTCTTACGCATGTAAACAAACTCTGTGTGCCATGTTATTCTCATGTTTATCACTTTGCTTCGCATTCAACTCTTCGTGTCCTCAATACCACTTACCTTCTTATTGCGCAGTCCTTTCTACACTAATCGTATGTTCATCTTCTTATTATAATTTTCTTCGGCATCTCTTTTACCAGTACAAATGGTACCATTTCAATATGATTAAATATGAATTTCAAAGCATTTCATCTTCTTTTGAGAAATTTATGTACTTTTCTAATTTTGACCAATTGCTAAATTTTAGAACTTTGCATAGTTTTGAGCAGATTTCTGATTTTCATATCTTTTAATGTACTCATAATCTGAGGTAGGTATAATTATAACTTTTGATCCTCAGATATTGGTCTATGTGGACAAATTTTCTCGGAATTATTGGACTTTTCTAAGTCAGTTTTTCAGCTAGCTTTCGAAGCACAATTGAAATGCAAAAATCTGAAAATCTGCTACTTATATTGGAATGTCCAAACCTTCAAGGAAACTATTAGGAGTACGATTTTTGAATATATTTTAAATATCTTTTCAAGTAAGTAATTAAACACCAAAATTGGCCATATGTATCTATTTTCATAATTTTATGACCACAGGAAGATGAATGAATTAGTATCAAGCTCCATGTGTCGAATATGTTTCAAATATCTTTTCACGTTTCAGTTACAATACAACGCAGCAGTATCAAATTCGAAATACATAATATTATGTAAAATCAAAGTTTACAAACCACATTTGCTACATCTAAAAATTATTATGGATAACTAATTAATATTTGCATTCATATACACATGAAATACCGATAACCAGAACCACCAATGGCGGATGAAAATTAAATTCGTGCATACTACACACATAAATAATTTGTGGACGAAAATTAAATTTGTGCACACTATACAAATAAATAATTTAGGACGAAAATTAAATTCGTGCACACTGTACAAATAAATTACGGATAAAAAATTGTAAATTATCTAATTACAAAAGATTTCAAATAAAAACTACATTTTAATTTACAAAATGAATGAATACTGGGTGGTGCAACCCTGTTTACATATACACATTGTGCTCAATATTTGCATTCATATACACATGAAATAGCGAGAGAGACAAAAAATTCATATACACATTGATATACATATCACTTTCCTTCTTACAGACCAGGCGTTCCTATCCTAGTCATGCACAGAAAAGTTTTCATGAAATTTTTTGCACTACAACAACGTATCATGATCACAAAATGTTTTCGTGAATTAAACATACTTTTACCGTTCACAATGTGCAAAAACCAAGAACGCATCAACCATTACACCGCATTACAAATTACCTCTGTATGTACGAGTTATTTTGGGCTCAATCGTCCCTACAAAATTCTTCCAAAAAATAACCGCACTATGACAAGGCACGGCGATCGTACCGTTAACAACGTACGAAAATATTTCGAAAAATAACAATCTACAAAAATATTTCCTACATGTATCATCTGCAATACATAACGAATTTTCAAAATATATTATATATTTTTTTGCATCTTCTCTTCTATATTATAAAATTGATGTATACTCCAAAAAAATATATATTACATGTAAATATGCATAATATTTATAATTACAAAAAATTTGCGTAACTGTCTAATAAAAAAACAAAATTTAAGCTAACCCGAATCGTGCGGTCGGGCACCGCACCACTCGACTGTTACAGTGATCGTGTGGTCGCCGACCGCACGATCAGGCCATGTACAGTAGTCGTGTGGTCCTCGACCACACGATTGCCATATATCACTTTCTGGCGAATCGTGTGGTGGAGAGGGGGCTAAATTTAGAATTTTTGCATGAAGAGGGCTAAATTTGGAATGTTCGTGCGCAATAGTACCAAAAACGTCCAAATTTCCTGGAGAGGAGGGAGTGGACACGTCGGATCTGACTAGTGTGTAGGGCCGGGTAGGGGATGCGAGGAGATATTTAGGCTACACCGGTGCTCATTTAGGTTTACAAAGTTCAAACTTCTAACTTTATTTTGTTACTGTAATAGCTTTTTTACTATAGCTATGAATAATTTCTTTAATGTAATTAAATTTAAAAAAAATAAAAAAACTGTTTATAACCAGGAACAATATAAAAGAATAAAAAAGAAAATACAAAAAAATCTAAAAATAAACCAAAAAACTAGGAAAGAACGAAATAACAAAGATAGAGGCTTGAATCTTAGGCTTAAATGAATACAGCATTGATCCAGCGTCCGAAATTCTGGTTGAATTCAACGATCTTGTTGAACTTTTCCCCCTGCAAAATTGGACCTCGGTCACTAGACGTGCGAATGTGGCATTTAAACATTTACGTTTTAAAATCGTCATGTCCGATTCCTTTCTCAAGGTAAACGGCAAAATACCTGTATGATGCTGAGATCTTTAATTTGCAGCTGAAGAAACAACTAGGCCTTGGGGGAACTTGAGATCGTGGTTGTCTATCCTGCGCCAGGAAAGGAAAAAAAACTCCTACAAGTGAATGTGCAATCCAAACTTATTGGACATATTTGAATGATTTTAGTGGACCAAACACTCCACTACATATATATGCTAGCTAGGTTCACCATCGTCCATCCATAATTTTAGCGCGCGACTTTTCAGTGATGTTGCTGGTGTCGAAATAACATGAGAGGCAGCAGTCACACGTCTAGTTATCAATTGTGATTGCTTGTGGTCTCTGTGACAATGAGGTTGGCACTCCTGAAATGAATTATTCGCAATTAACCAACCAGCCTTTCTCTGTAAATATGTGAATGCTACTACTGCAAAACAAGCTATACTAGACATCTAGTATGTGAATGCTACTACTACAAAACAGACTATATTAGACGCATATATCACAAATGGTTCATGGAGAACAGTCTATATTGTAAATATCACAGATGGTTTTACAAGCGTGATCGTGTACTATCTGTAATATGCAACTATCACAGACGGTTAATACAAATAACCATATTTGATATTTTCACAGACAGTTATTTATACCAACCATCTGTGATAACGTTAGACATCACAGACGATTCTTACGAATAATTATCTCTGATAATTCATAGAAGGTTATTGACACAAACCATCTGTGATAATGGTAGTTATCACAAATGGTTCTTACGATTAAATGTCTATGATATTTCATAGATGATTATTAATATGAACTGCCTATGATAATTGCGTATCACAGACGGCTTGTGGTTGGAATCGTCTGTGATATGTGTTTGTAGAATGAATATTGACGCTTCATCTCCTCAATGCACGCATGCCTCTTCGATTGTTTCGGCTCCTCGATGTGTCTCGATCTCGTCTCACGCACAATGTATAAAAATGACCGTTCGCCACCGGAGATTAATCCCCACACGCTGATCCTGTTCGAGCACCTCACCGGCTGGCTATTTTTCTTGCCTTAATTCCTTGTCTTTTAAGCACACAAAGAAATATATGGCTTCTTACTCTTTCTTGTCGCCAGCATTAGTGGCCAACCTGGCCATCTTGGATGAGCACCTCGTTGGCAATACGCTGGCGAATACTGTGGAAGGACACTATGCTAAGAGTGTCCTCCCTCCTATATCCGAGGATTTGCTAAAGAAGTTGAAGGCCACCGTTCGCCATCTTGACATCCTCCTCTGCCGCGTCTTCTGATTTATTTCCCGCTTCCGACGAATTAACCTCGCCATCGACGTGGTCCTCTATAACGATATTACATGTCTTCGGGAGGCTTGTCATCGCTTGGAGTGCTTACTCGAGGTGGCGAGCAACTGAATCAACCTTACCGAGACACCTCAAGAAATGTAAGAGAGACTATGGACTCAATTAGACTTGATTATTCAGTTGGAGAGTGTTCAGAAGACACTTGAGTGAGCATGTCAGCAAGTGGATTCATTTTGGGCTTCGTTCGCTGATGATCCCGAACTGGCTGATGCCGACAACGACGCATATGAAGCTTTCAAGGCGAATATAGCATGCTACCGCCACCACTAGAAAAAAAACTTAGTTTCAACTTTTTGTTGTTGTCTTTTGTAAGAAGCGACTGGTTACGCTATTTGGTCATATGTAAAATAAAGTAGTTGAATTTGTATTAATTATCTTCTATATATGTAAACGGTCTTAATATAATGAAATGACGACATTATTGACTAGTAAAAAGCAAGTAAGTAATACATATTCACTCCTAAGGTATTACTGAATTTGCATTTATGTATATGAGAATGAATTTAGAACCATTATTACAGACGGTTCTATTTTAGAACCGTCTGTGATGTATTTTCACAGACGGTTATTAAGTAGAATCATCTGTAATAACTAATTATCACATACAGTTATTAATAAGAACCGTCTGTGATAATTAGATATAATAGACGATTATTGATACGAACTATCTGTGATAAGTATGTATCACAGACGGTTTGCAGTTGGACGTGTTTGGGATAAACAGTGTTATTAAACGCCTAACTACCAGCGGGGTCTCGACAGATCTGTCGTCATTGTGCTGCATTGAACGAGTTAGGTGGCCGGCTTTGGGGAGTTTGGTGAAAGTATACCACTTATGGATCTAGCTTGTATATCTATTTGTTCTTGGTGATTAAAGGTTAGTATTTACCTCTAATTATATGCCTTGTAAAAGAGAGATGTATATGGGAATTCTTAAGTTCTATGTACGTAATCGATCTTGGTCGAAAGGTAGCATCATCAAAGATTATACAATCGAAGAGGTCATTGAATTCTGCATCGATTACATGGGTCAGGTCGAACCGATAGGTGTACCTCTATCTCATCACGAGGGGAGGCTAGAAGGTATTAGTACCATCAGAAGGAAAGCAATAACTTTGAAAATGAATACGTATGCTCAAGTCCATTTTCATGGTCTTGCAACACATGACTGAAGTGTCCTCATATATTAAAGAGCACAATGACATACTACGCCAAGAGAATCCAAGCTAGTGGGGGGTTTGGATCACGAGACTGTACAACCGTCAGTTCAACGAATTGTTGAAGGTGCGATTTATTGGGAGGTTGTCAAGTGAAACGCTGCAATAGTTGGCAAAATGGCTAAAATTTATAATTGTGATATGGCAAGAATACAACATTAATTGATACACATTTTATACAACAAATCAGGATAGAAAGAGTACAGTGTAGAACTCAAGTGTGTGCATAAATGCATTTTATGCGCACTTTAGTACTGCTAGCCCAAGCTCGTACTACAGGCTTGTAGAGGAGATTTGAGAGCTTCACTACATAATTTTCAAATCTACCTATTTCGGTGTCATTGTGTCCAACTCCCACAAGGTATAAAGGTCGACAAGTACAGGGTCACTACTATGGATCTCAAATGTGTAGGATACAAAGATAAGCCATTCGTACTCGTGAGACAAGTTATTCAAATTTTTTATGTAACTGACCTGGCAAATAAGAAGTGCCATGTAGTTTTTCATGGAAAAAGGATTGTCGGAGTTAAGTATGTCGTGCATGAGAAAGAGTATAATCAATTTAACGAGTTGCCTCCATTCGAAAATGGCATCAGCATTGAGGAAGAATAAGGCAATGAAGTAAGCTATATGCGTAATGATCATCGTAAGGGGCTTTATTTAAAACAAAATAGCCAAGTGTAATCAATGATCCCACACGACGATCAATACCTATTTGAAAATTATTGCAATATAATCGTCAAAAGAAACTTGGCATGTAATTGCACAACTATTCTATTGTAATTGATTCAATAGTTAAGAAATAATTACATATGTGATTATGCTTGCTTTTTTCATAGGGCACGCATGGCTAGCGCATTTCTTGAGACTACCTGAAAAACAAGATTCGTTGTACATAGGCGGTTTAGTGGAATAAATCAATTGTGATGTGCGTATCAAAGACAGTTCCACAATGTCTGTGATAGTAAAATTACATATTGTTCCATTATGGAACCATCTATGATAATCCCTCTGTAAATAGGCCTTATTAGGATTTTCACTCTCACTTCTCATTTGCGCACTCATCTATCTCTGCCGCCCCTGCTAGGTTTTGCTCTCACTCCTCACTCGTGCACCCAATGCCGCCTCTCTGAACAACGCCGCCTCTCTGGATGATGCCTCCTCTCCCTCCTGACGTGGCCTCTCCTCCCTATCGCCTCTCCTCCCGAAGGTATAGATTCCAAATCCCATATCTTTTACGAGATAGATCTTGGTGAGTTTGGATATTCTCTCCTTCCTACCTGCTGCTACTACATCAAATGATATGAATTAGACTTTGCTATAAATGTTTGTGGGCATAGTTTAATGCTTAATAATGATAGTTGTCTATTACTGAAATTGAGATGATAAACTAGTTTGATTTGGCTCATTCAAGTGGTGCTTATTGCTGTCATTTGCTAGTAGTATTGTCAGTTGTACTGATTCCTTTCAGTCGTGTGGTTTGTAATAGATTCAATACTATCTAGCTTGTTCTCAACATATTTGTACAAGATCCTGCTATCTTTAAGGTCCTGTGAACTTATTTATTATATGTTGATCAAGTTTTCATGGTTGGTACAAATACTGTTAATTTGAGAATAAGTCTTTTGGTGTTGTCCTATTAATTTACAGTAAATTAATTCTTTGAGTGTTAGCATATTTTTGTGAATTTTCACTGAAGCATAATTTTAAGAGTTCAAATTCTAAATTTTAGTTATCATTTCGTAATTCGTGAAGAATATAGACAAACTATCGAGAAGACCAAGAATTAATCTTGAGCAACTCTACCTCTGAGAGCAATAACAATCATTAAAATATGAGCTTTTTGCTGGTTTTAATTATTTATTTGCTTTATACCTTGAGTATATTATCTTGTCTAAATGTCTTGGAAGATTTACATGATATCATGTTAATTTTGACATTTATATGCTGCTGAAAATATACTTTGATTATCTTTTATTATGCTGGAATCAAATATGAAATTTTGCTAAAACCGCATTATTTCCTATATTAGCCGAGTACAAGGCCGATTACCGTATACTCATTATAAGAGGAATATTATAGCATTGAACATTTGCAGATATATGCTGAAAATCATGGATACTAAGATGAAAGATCCAGAGATTTATCAACCTGCCATATTTATTTTATGATTATCAATTTCTATATCCGTATGTGTATATATATATATATATATATATATATATATATATATATATATATATATATCACACACACATATATACACTAATGATTTTAACACTCTTAGCGACAGAGTGTAGAATTCGACTTAAGTACATCGATCTTACCAACCTTGCCGAAGTTCGAGGACAACCCTCCGATTCTTGATGGCGGAGGTCATTCACCATAATGGAGAACTCTACCCCAGCGAAGATGATAATTAGTTGTTCAAATATTTGATTCAATTCTAATTCACTCAGTTGTGCTTAATCGAACAATTAATTCAATTATACTTTATTCAATTATTCAATTTATTTATGAGATCTGTACATGTAATGATTATCATGTGTAATCTGTTTACGTTGTTTAATTTATTTGTGAGATCTGTGTCCCATGCTATATATATGTGATTAATTCATTTGTGAGATCTGTGTCCTGTACTATATATGTGTGATTTGCTTGTTTGTTTTTAGATGACATGATTAGCATTTTCTGAGACTAGCCGAAAAACAGAAAATAATGTAGATTTTCATATAGCTATCACATACGGTTTGTAAATACAACCATCTGTAATATGATACTATCACAGACGGTTTTTAAATACAACTGTCTGTGATATGTCCACTGTCACAAATGGTTTTTAAATGCAACCATCTGTGATATGTCCGTTGTCACAGACGGTTTTTAAATGCAACTGTCTGTGACATGCCTGTTATCACAGACGGCTAATACTAAAAACTGTCTGTGATATCTTACATATCATAGATGATTATTTTAAAAAAAACTATCTGTGTTGTATTTTATCACAGACGGTTTAAGAGTCGTCTGTGATAACCACCTGTTATCATTGATATATAAATTCAGAAGGTTTAGAAATCACCTGTAATAACGGTTTTAAACTATTTATGATGACCATTTCTATAATATGCGCCTCATCTTCGAATGGCAGCATTCCTTAGAGGAGCTAGTAGCAGATCTCCACCGCATTCAGGTGGTTTCGTCTTTGCTTCTTGGTGTGGCAGTGGAAGCATGCAGAGAAGCGAGGCGAAGCGAGGGGCCTTTGAAGGTGGGAAAGCGGCAATGACCGTTGGGCTTTATTATTTTCTATGAATTGAGCCTTTAGCAATCACCACTGAAATGTGTAACACAGCTAGTTAGTACTGACCGTCTTTAAGTAAGACCTTGACGATACACATAAGTAAGATCTGGCGTTGATTTGATATGTAACACAGCTGCACGCTGTGGGGGATTAAATACATTAAACTAAGATGTCGAACATGAAAGGCTACTGTCGAACATGAAAGGCTTCGCACACAACGCTCACAAATAGGAAGAGAACAGGCAGGTTTCCATTCCATGCATAAACCCTCGCGGAATAGTGGGTGGATAAAAGTCAAAAGTCTGGATGCACCTTAATATTCGTGCTTTTTACTCATGACGTGACTGCTCTTGTCTCTTGAAATGAAGGGTGGGTTTGTAACATTAGCATCCATGTCGGCACGGCACCGCACCGCCAACGAACCCTGGTACCCTTCTCTGGTATCGTAGCCACACTGCTACTGTGATAGGGTCGATTAGACAAACACGCATGGCACATCTTGCCAGCCCGTATGGGTGGTGATCGATCGAACCGTACAAACCCGTAGCGCGTAACTGCGCACTGTGGGAGATTAAATACCTTTAGACTTTTTTTCGGTTTATACGATTCGGTAAATACGATTTTAGTATTTTAGAAAATACAATAATTTTTAGAATACGGTATGGTATCGATAAATACCATCTTATTTCGGTACAGTATCGGTTAATACCAATTTTACCAAAGTTTGCGCGAATTGCTAAACGTTAATCTCATCTCCAGACTCCAATTTTCCATTCTACAATTAAAAATTCAGAATAGCAGTGGCAGATTGGACTGGCTGACTGGCAGTGTAGCACATAAACACATGACACATCCATACATAATAAACGATCCGGCAAAGAAGCCGCGCCGCGCAAAGAATGCTGACAGAGACGATGCGCGATAGCGGCACATTACATAAATAAAACAGCACGTCCAGCAGGCAGCAGCAGACTAGCAGCACATTACATAAAGTCATAAACCAACAGGCAGCAGCAGACAGCAGTGCAATACATAAACCAGCACAGGCGCACAGCGGCACATGCACAAGTGCACAACACTCTCATAGTCTCCCGTGCAAAATCTGAGCCCAAAGTGCAAATGAAACCAGCAGGCCAGCCTACTCCTCCAGCAACCAGCAGGCAGCGGCAGACAACAGTGCAGCACAAATGAAACCAGTCGGCAAACACATACATTAGACAGTCTAATTTTGAAATAATAACAAAAGCATTAAACTCGATCCGAGGAGTAGACACTTGCTATTGGAGTTAGATCTAGGCTTGACATTTCAATGCCTTCATAACATGAAAAATAAGCTAATTAGTTGAAGCATAACATGAGAAATATATTGCATATATTATAGTACCTTCTTCAAATTTAGACAAATCCGCTAAATATATTGCTAAGGTACTATGCAACTACTTTGGCCATCTACACTACGTTGGAAGCTTAGTTCAGTTTGACTATTGATCTTGGCAGGATGCTTCTTACAACATTTTGCATGAGAGACCAGTGAGGAGGTACCATTTTTTTGTGAATCACAGGCAAGGATCCGAGAACAATACTTGCATTTAGCCTTATTCCGGTCATTTGGTAGTCGTGTGTACTGGTTCCATATCTCTGATCTGGGATTCATTTGTTTCTTTCCATCTTGAGCTTCATTATCATTGGGACCAACAGCTTCATCGCTGCCCACATTCATACCCATACCCACTGACCCAACAGCAGCAACATCAATATTTGCAATATCATCTGACTCAGACATCTATAATCCAACAATGCAAAGATAGATAACCAATTAACCATTAACCAAAAATGCAACAACATTACAAATTAACCATGAGTGTTTTGTTCAATGTTCTCTAAAATCTAAATTGTCAAGTACTGGACAGAGGAAGCTACACAAACACATTACACATTAAACTCCACCACTGTCCAGCATGGCCTCAAAGTAAGAGTATCTCGATTATAGACAATTGTGTTTCTGAACGTAGTGAACGAAACAGGCAACGAACACAACAGAATAAGACCTTAATCTTCATCATTATATTCGACCTCCATGGCCTCAAGATCGGTCACCACATCTTTAAACGCGTCCAGATGATCTTGCACCGATCCGCCTTTTGCCAACTTGAGTGAGAAAACCTTCTGATTCAAATGCATTTTGTTGGTCAGATCCTTTGTTATGTAGATCTGTTCCAACTTCAACCATAACACAGCAGTGGTGGTCGCCTTCATAACTTCCTGGAGCATATTATTAGAAACATGAAAATGAATTTGGGAGAGAGCCTTATTATCTTTCCTTTGCTTCTCCTTAACGGACCATGCAGCGGGCATCTTGTTGATTTCTAATAACGCATCATCCAAATCGAGCTATGATAGAAATAGGTCACATCTTGACTTATCAAAGAGAAAAATTTTGTGTTACAATCCAGTAGCGAAAGATCATACTTCATTGAGCCATATCGAGTATGCCCTACATTGATCGGATGAAGAACCACACTTTGATACCACATATTATATAACGCATGATGAAATATGAAAAACAATGAAGAATAACCAAGATCACAAGGCAAAGATTTAACCTGAAAAACTCTTACGAAATGACCATGAACGAATAATAAGTGAAATCACTATATGAGGGAGAAGCTACATAACACTCTTGGCTTATTATATTGTAGATAAGTTGTGCTGTGCGTGCTGCTATCTATCAAGAGACTTACATGGGGAATAAATAACCTTAAGAATAAGGGTTCCAGATAAGAAAGGAATAGAGTTCTAGTCAAAATATTCAAAAACTGGAACAATAATCTGCTCGAGATGAGAACAATACTCCCCTCGAAGACCCAAGAAAGTCTTAGGAGATAATGGTGAAATATTGTAGTCGGAAGCGTCTTACGTAGCAATGTTTGACTTCAGTCAGCACAAACGATTTTGAACACAATGCATGATAGTGCAAGTCAATGCAAAATTCATTATGAATATGAAGATGATCTCAATCATAACTTTTGATCAAGTCATATTACCGATTAATTATACTGATCAGAATATATCTTTGAGCGAAATTTGATTAGATTTTCAGTTCACATCACATAGAACTAAGAGAAGAGAACAATTTTGAGCGAAACCTCACTACTACAAAAAAATTTATATTAGACACCTCATCACAGATAGTTTTTGATAAGAACCGTCTGTGATAATATTAAGAACCGTCTGTAATTGCAATCATAGACGGTTCTTGATAAAAACCGTCTGTAATACTATCACATATGGTTCTTATTAAGAACCGTCTGTGATATGTTTTCCGCCTCACAGATCCCTAAAATTTCATAATTTCCCACCTGAGTTCGAGTAGAATTCCATTTTGACACACCTTCAGTAAAACGGGCATAACTTTTGCATACGGTGTCTATTTTCGACGTTCTTGTACTCGTTGAAAAGCTAACGATGAGTTCGATCCAAAAAATTGGCTATCTTTAGCCTCAAATTCGAATCGTAAGTTTTTTATTTCTGTTTTTGCCAAAATTTTTGATCTTCCCTTCGAAATATGGGGTTCGTCTCAACTGCAAAGTTATAGATCTCGTCAAAACATTTCAAATAAGTATATATAAGCCATACAGAACTTTGTTATTTCATATTCTAAGACTAGTTGTTTATATTGTATCGGTATATATATAGCCAATATCACAGACGGTTCTTAATTAAGAACCGTCTGTGATAATTTGTTCTCTGACCGTTGGGCCCATCAATCCTCATCAACCCAATTCCAGCCAATAGAAATCCACCAACCCACACCCCACGGATCATAGCTCTCCCTCCTCTATAAATACTCACCCGAGCCCATCCGCCCCCTTTCAAATGCGTCTTAAGCTTTCTTCCTCCATTGTTTCTTCTAATATTTGATTCTGTGGGGTTTAGGTCTCCATCATAGCCTCCATTGCTTCCCGAAAGCTTACAGTGAGACGGCCACTAAGAATGCCTACCCGAGCTGCATCAGGGATGAGTTTCTCTGTTGTTCTCTATTGCTCCATTGTTTGTAGTATTTGATTCTGATTCTTCTATTTTTCTTTCTTCTCTGTTGCTTGAATTGAAATGGAAATGGAATGTTCTCTGCTATTGTAATGGTAGATTGTAATCCTGTGATGTTGTAATATTAGATTGTAATATAAATAGAATGTTCTCTGCTTTGTTTGTTGTCATATTTGCTTGTTTTCAAATGGCATAACTAATATTTTCTGGAGCTAATTCAAAAATAGAAAAAAATTTAGATATAGAATGAACTATCACAGACGGTACATGTTGATCTGCTTGTTTCAGAGAGTATGGCTATCATTTCCTGATGCTAGCCAATAAACAGAAATAGATTTAGAAGTAGAAAAGAATATCACAGATGGTTCAAAAACCGTCCGTGATAAATTCAGACGGTTCAGAAAATCATCTGTGATGATGTTTTTGAATCATCTGTGATGATGACTTTTGTAGTTGTGCCTGATTGAATTCTCAGTTCAAACACGTAGAACTGAGAGAAGAGAACAGACAAGCTTCTAGTTCACACGAACGCTTGGTCAAGTGTTCATTCAATGCCAACAACGCAACTGTCACCTGCCTCCCAGGAACCCTAATTAACCCTCAGTTATTGAGCTGCAGAGTACTAACACCCACAGACACAGCAGAGATGTACAGCCGCGGTAAATCTCGATGAGGAGTGCAGCGGCATGTGCCCCAGATCCTTCGTTCGCGCGAAATTGTACAAATGCATGCATGTCGCAGCGTCATCAATTTGTACTGTGCGCGCAGGCAGGAACTGCACTCTCTCTCTCTCTCTCACCTGATGCACAAACCTACCAACATTTAACTAGCACCATCCTCCCATGCATCAGACCGACAGATGTTGCAGTTACACGCCTCTCTCTTCTCCCTATAAGTAGCATGCATGTGGCAGGCAGTCACTAGTCAATACTCCAGTAACTGTCCACCGGCCATGGCCAAGCTCGTCGTAGCATCTCTCTACCTCGTCTTTATCATGCTGCTAGAGTGCAAAGCTGCCGCCGCTGGTGGTACGGGTTGTCATGGCGGCAGGGCTGCGGCGGGGGCGGCGGTGGTAGGGAAGGCGAGGGCCAAGGTGGAGGCCGTGTTCGTGTTCGGGAGCTCGCTGGTGGACAACGGCAACAACAACTTCCTCAACAAATCCGGCGTGCGAGCCGACTACCTGCCCTACGGCGTCGACTTCCCGCTCGGCCCCTCCGGCCGCTTCTCCAACGGCCGCAACGTCATCGACGCGCTCGGCGAGCTGCTGCGCCTCCCCCGCGGCGGCCTCGTCCCGCCCTTCGCCGACCCGGCCACCAGGGGCCACGCCGCGCTGCACGGCGTCAACTTCGCCTCCGGCGGCTCCGGCATCCTCGACCGCACCGGCCAGGACACTGTAAGTAGCTAATGGTTCTGGACGTCTTGCACAGTAGCATTAATTCTATATACTGTTATACTTGTGCTGCGAGTTTAGTTAATTAATTAGTTTCGTCTTAATCAGAGTAGATTTATCATTTATGAGTCTTTCGTGTGTTTCGCAGTGTTACAAACAGCATGTACTTGTGCTGTGTGTTCAATTACTGTCTCCATTTCAAACCAGAGTAAGATGACATATCACCTTTTAAAAACTTTAGTAGCTAACTTATACATAAATATTTAAGTTAGGCATATGAAAATAGTATTGAGATGAAAAATATTTATCATATTTTTAACATATTAGTACTATAAAACCCACTAATGTATAATCAAAGGTTTGTTTTGGAGATGGAATGTGCCTATGTCTTGAACGATATGTGTTTTGGAATGGAGATACTACAGTTATTGCGGAGCATTAATTAGAGATGGCGTCATGTGTACTTCCATATTTAGGGCGAGGTATTGAGCCTAAAGCAGCAAATCACCAACTTCGAGGCAGTGACTCTCCCTGACCTGCGGGCCCAGGTTCAGGGAACAACGACAGGCACCAGCTGCAGGATGAAGGGCCAGGATTTCTTCGCCCGGTGCTACATGCCCAAGAGCGTATTTGTGATTGGGACAGGTGGCAACGACTACTTGCTCAACTACTTCAACCCCAGGAGTGGGGACAGCAGTAGGCCCCCCTTGTCAGAGTTCACAAGGTCTCTCACCACCAAGCTCTCAGGCCATCTCCAGGTACCATCTTAACTGCACACACCTGTGGTTGCTGCAGCGCGTTTTATCATAGCCATTTTGTTCCTGTATGTTCCTGCAATATCACTGATATATGCATTGGCTATTAAAGCATGTTGGTATCTTCTTTTTGATTTTTCTACAGTAACTAACTTTCAAACTGAGTGTTATTTTAAAACGAGATTTATAAGTTAATTATAATACACGTTGTAGCTACTTCACTTATATCGGTCGAAACCGCACGTGAGTTTCTCTTACTCTGTACTCTCTTTCACGAACAACTAAAAACCATAAGCTGCACCTAAAAAGAATGTGTCCATCAGGAGCAGATCCAGACAAAAAGATCATTAGAATCACCTCTATTGTACTATAGGCTTACTCTTACTGATGAATAGTAATAAATAGTAATTTTTCATAAGATTTAGAAAATTCCATTGGATCCCATGACCCCAATGCTGATGTGTTGGATCCGCCTCTGGTGGCCATTATACTATTGGCTATAGAAAGAAGCACGGTTCCTACTTTCTAGTAGTACATGTGAAAATAAAAAAAAACCATATATTGTTCCTTATATTGTTGTTGTTTGTTTGTTTTATTTTTTTTCTTATTAAATTTATAGTTACCATTCATGGCACAATTTATGTTTCCGCAGAGGCTATATGCTCTGGGGGCAAGGAAGTTTGTGGTCTTCTCCATCCAGCCCATTGGGTGCACCCCTGTGGTGAGAGCGTTCCTCAACGTCACCGGCACAGCCTGCATCGAGCCGGTGAACGGCGCGGCGCTCCTCTTCAACTCCGAGCTCAAATTGCTGGTCGATGACGCGAGGGCACGCATGCCTGGCGCCAACTTCGTGTACATCAACTCCTACAAGATCGTCAAGGACATGTTCGATCACCCTGTTAAACACGGTAGCTGAGACCCTGTTTATTAGATCTTCTCTCAGAGCTATCAGTTCAGCTTTTATTCAGCGTGATTGGTTTCGCGTTCACTGTAGCCACGTTCAAATTACTGTAGTATTTTTGTCTCCATTTGATTTTTTTTTTGTGTTTTTTTAGTTTTTTTGAGTTTTGTTTTTTTCGTATTCCTTTACATTGTTTACTCTAGATTAGCGTGTTATTTTTATTTTTGTATTTTTTTAAATTTAATTATGCCCAATAAACCAACTCAGCTACAGTGTTTTTTCAGCCAGCTACAATGTTTTTCAGCAAAAACCAAAAGCCATCGCTATTCCGATCACCCCCTCTGTCTGGTTTCTAACTTTTTTACTTTCATCTTTTTCTGACAATATACTTTTTTGTTTTTTATTTTTTTTCCTTGTCCGTGATAATATATTTTTTTTCTTATTTTTTTCTTATCCGTGATAATATAACTTTTTATTTTAAAAAATTTAATTACTCTCTCTTAATCTTCAGATATTAGGGAGACGGGTAGAGCTTGTTGTGAGATGTCGAGCGGGTCGTCAGGCGTTCTCTGCAAGAGGGACGGGCCCATTTGCAGGGACAGGACCAAGTATGTGTTCTTCGACGGGCTCCATCCGACGGACGTGGTGAACGCCAGGATCGCGCGCAAGGGGTACAGCTCCATGTCGCCGGAAGAAGTATATCCAATAAATGTGAAGAAGTTGGCTATGTTGTAGTAGTAATCTTTTCGGTGTGAATTAATCCAAGTTAGCTAATACTAGTGTCCTTAGCTAGCCAGCAACATCGCAATGCAGCAGTTGGCATTGCGCTAATGTCCTATCGTGATCACCGGTGGTACCTATATGTACTTCTTGTAAGATCTTGCATGTATATAGGTCTGGTACGTACCTCATTGACAATGAGTATGGGGGTGATCGGTTTGGCTTTTTTTCGGCTTCAGCTTCTAGTTTCAGTTTTTTTTTCACTATTCACTACACTATCCACTAACTCAGCTACAGTGTTTTTTCAGCCAGCTACAATGTTTTTTCAGCCAAAAGCCATCGCTATTCTGATCACCCCCTATGTCATATATATACAGTAGTTTGCACCATACGACCGTAAAAAAAGTAACGTCTTCCAAAAGCCATTGCAATTTTTTTGGGTGACGTTTTGACAAAGTACTGAAGCCGAGATACCACTACCTATTGTAGTTATTTAAGGGGTGCTCGTTTTAGCGATGACTTCTGATTTTTGGTTGAAATTTTACTGTAGCTGGCTTTTTTTACTGTATCTAATTTGGCTTTTTAGGTATAATTACTTTTAAAAAATGTAAAAATAGAAAAAACATGTTAACCCATTAGGGACAATACAAAGGAACACGGGAAAAAAAGAAAATACAAAAAAGCCTAAAATATCTAAAAAAAATTCAGAAAAAGATGAAATACTGAATAGTGAAAAAAAAGCAGAAAATAGAAGTAGAATCCGAAACGAGCGGGGCCTTAATATCGAGAGCGCGGCAGGAAGCCGCCTAGCGTCTAGCCCGCCTAGGTGCTACCTATATAGCCAAATGGCTAGGAGGGGGCAGGAAAGCAGGGAAGAGGTATTCATTAGAGGAGAGGAGAAGAAGAGGGGAGAGGGAAGTAAACTTGGTGACATCGAGCTCAGATTTACCTATGGCCGTGAGGTGTGACCTCAACCTCAAGTGGCACTAGGCGAAGTCACCGCCTACGCTGCTGTGCAGCCCACATATGGTGCTGCCAACAGCACGAGGTCAGGGGCTTGCCGCTCTTGCTTGCCCCTCTCCTTCCTCCCCTCCATGCCAGCCCGCGCTAGCCGTGTCCGCGTCATCTGCGCCCAACCGTTGCCTTCTGCACCGCATTGACTCCTTGTGCTGCACGCCGACTTTGTCCACCCCGCACGTGCCTGAGCCATGCACTGGCCCGCCACCTCACCCTGTGCTGCACCGAGCGCTGGCGTCGCTAGCCTCGGCCTCCGCGTAGCATTGAAGCTGCCCAATGGCTATTGCCCCCTCCCCTCAACTATAAGAGCCTTCGATCTGCTTGAGCCCCCTAAGTGCCTCCACCTCTCTCCCCCGTCACCAAAAGCCTCCCATGCCCTTTCTTCTTTGGCTCTGGCCAACCAAACTACTGTCGATGCCATCTTCGCTCCATCGCACCTCTGGCCGATTCGTCTTGCTAGGAGCACCGTGTGGACACCTCCAAGCCGTCCTAGATGACACCAACCTTCCCTTCCCCTCCGGTGAGTTGCCCTCGCCGTCCTCCTCTCTGCCGCCGTGGTCCATGCTACCACCCTGCTCTTGCTTCCCCGAGCTTGGCCATCACCTCCGATGAGTCCCCCTCGGTCCCTAGTTGCTCCCTGGTGTGTAATTAGATTATCTCATCGTAGCTTGCTGTGGTGCCATGCACCCGAACACCGTCGTTGCTAAGCTCGTCGCTGGCTACTTTGTGCGCCAAATTGGCTTGTGCCACCTTACCAAAGCTACAGCTTGGGATGCACATTCTATTTTTGCCTTCCCCGCTGATGACATGCGCGGCAAGCCACCATTCTGCTCAGCCGATTGGGATCACTGTTCATCCATCATTAAGTTAAGGCACATAATTAATTAGTGCTAATGGCTAATCTTTCGCTGACCAGTGGACCCCTTTCATTAAGTTAGTTGATAACCCTTTGACATTTGGGCCCCATCCATTTAAAATTTTTGTTAAAACCAATTAAAAGAAGTGGAGCCACTAACAAGTGGGCCTCCTTTACTGTGTCGTGCACAGTACTCGCCCCCACCTATCAATGTATGAGTCTTTTTTCCTTTTGAAAATAAATTCAAAAAAGAGATGAAAACCCATGGATCCCACCTGTCAGCCTCTACGACCTTTTCCCGTAAAGAAATAATTAGAAAATAAAATTAAGTTACGTGGACCCCACCTATCAATGAGACATAATAGCTCTCCTTTGTTTATTTTGAGATTTAATCCTGATTTAAATTTTGAAGAGCTCGTTCTCACTCATTTTTACTCCAAATTTAATAAAACTTGTTTCTAAATTCAAGATATATCTAATGGTAGAAAATCATCCTATTTGGAGTTTTTTTGAATTTATTTGTTTGTTTGCATATGTATTTGCTTTCTGTTGCGATCATCCTTGTAGAGTACGAGAACATGGAAGAGCTGCAGTTCAAGTTAAGTCAAGACTTTCAAGACCAAACTACTTGTGAGCCAGACAAGTCAATGCTTGGATCATATTGAACCTATATTTCTATACAAATTATATTCGTTTAAATTATCAGATTGCATGCTTTATTTGTTATGCAAATTTATGTTCATCTTAAGGTTATAGATACATGTCTATCAATCATTGTATTATTATAACCCACCCCTTGGACACTTGAATACATAATCCTTATCATCATAGAAATCTAATGGTAGCCATACTAGCTATAAGTTGTATTTAAGCGTTATGCTTAGCATTGCTTAAATATTGAGACATTAAATTACCCTATCATCATTTCAATCATGAAACTAACTTTTGGGCAGCCATTGGAGGAAAATGGCTGGTATGTTGAGATAACTTAGTTTTATGCTTCTCGAAAACCCTAAAACTTGCTTTACATATTTAGGCGGATGGTAAAAGCTGTTGGTGCGGATGTGGCCTGAGAATATTTGTTTTATGGTCGTATCGCCCAGATAACTCTAAGGACTGAATCTTATGATGATCTCTCAATGTAAAATAGTACAACCACAAGTCTATAATAGATATGACCTAGCTAACTAATTTACATCCACCAGTATAGGTTATACCATTAGAGTGACCCATGAGTTGTGTCATTGGTTTTAAGTCGTCGTGGACATAGGTCGTGTTGCTGGATTTTAAGCCATCGTTGGCACAAGAGAGGGTCTTGGTGTGGTGGATATAACCTCACTAAAATAAAACCTTAGCGGGTATAATCTACACTGAGTGATGCATTGTAAAGGCCTTTTGGTAATCTCATTGATTCAAATGTTCAAAAGAATGTGTGAAACATAATAAGTTGGATCATCTCTTATGAGTAAAATATACAAACTCTACAAAGTGTAAAGTGTTTAAACAGTCATGTCCACGGTTATGGGCGGGCATGTGAACTTACTCTAGTTAGTATCTATTTCTAAAAAATTTGTGGGAGGGATGAACACTCGTCGGATGGATGTAACCCTGATTTTAGTTTGCCCTAGTTAGATGTAACCCAGTGATGATAATGGAGTAGATGTAACCCTAGTAACAAAAACTAGCATATGGTAGATGGAACCATGTAACAGGCAGATGAAACCTGCACTCTTATTAATATTGCACACTTTTACTCTCTTTAATAAAAATATGGTTTATTTTAAAGGCGAAGTCATAATAATTTTTATTTATTGTAATTTCAATCAATGCCTTTAGCAAATGGAAGAACCCGAGCCTACCATTGTTGAACCTTGCATGCATAATATTGCATCTCGTGTGTTGGCTCGCAGAGCACGGCTGTTTGTGCTCATCCTCGTTGACTAAATACCTCAGAACCTGTAGATCAAAGTCACTACACGTACTACAATACCTTAGGAGTTGATGGAGATGAAGATGAAGGGGACTAGGATGTTATCTAGTAGTTTAAATCTTTACCCCAGTTGGACCACTTTGTTGATGATTATGCGCACATCTATTATCCAAATTCTTAGAAGGTAGTAAGGCATCCTTTTATCCCCTGTCAGTCACTTGCATGTAGCAAGGTGTGCCCTCCCCTTTTGCTATCATTTTCGCTTCCGTTTTATGTAATGGATCTATTTGGCTTGATCAGCTTTTATTGTAAACTTGACCCAATGTGATCTATTTAAACTCTGATTTGTAGTATTAATGAATGGTATAGCTCACGTTATATATAAAATGATAAAGTGATATATCTGAGAATACTATCTGCTAATTCAGGGAATAGTACAGTAGTTTTACAGATTTTGGATTGACGGAATGGAGATCAGACATCACCTATCACTACCACTAGAACATCGGGCGCGCTTCACGCGCCTTGTTATGACTTCAATTGCAGAAATTAATTCACACTTCAATATAGACACTTCAAGCAGATGACAAATTGCATACATTTCAGTTGGAAAAACATCAATTACTATCAATCAACTCTTGACAAGCTATTTGGATTGTCTTAATAAGAATATGGAACATTATACCATGGTATCGGTACCAATGTTAGTCCTAAATCTCAAATGATCACCAGCCCAATAAATGGCATGGGAGAGCAGAGTATCTAAGATCAAAACCAGCACATATTGAAATTAAAGTAGTAAGAAAGAAGCACCGTAGACGGCAACATTCTGATCACCTTGGCTTTGGTCTCCTCGGCGGCGATGTCGACTTTGAACTTGAGAAAGCCCACACGTTTTCGAACATGTCAACCCCCGCACACAACGCAAAGGTGAATTCGGATGCACACACTCAATAGTTTCTTTGAATGCTACCAAATCCTTAAAGCCCAATCTCATGTTGATCAAGAAATGAATGATACATCGAGATGAGAGAGAGAGAGAGAGAGAGAACGGATGAGGATGCGCTTGGCGCGCTACCTTTCCTTCGCTTCCACGCGCGACGACTAACCCCGCCGCACCCACCGTCGCGGTGTGGCGGCGCATGGCCTCGTCGGATGGCTCGGCGCTCTCGACCACCGTCGCGGTGCCGGTGCGGCGGGCCCGTCCGCGTGTGGCGCGCGGGCCTCCCGAGGCGGACCAGAACGCGGTTGAGTCCGCGCTGTTCAAGCAGCGAGTGAGAAATTGCAGCGAGGGACGAGGAGAGGGGAGGCGGCGGGGGCGAGGAGGCGCGGGGAGCGGGGAGGAGGGGCGGCGGGGAGGGGAGGATGGGGAGGCGACGGGGAAGAACCCGCGGCGGAAGCGCGGGAGGGCGCGGCGTCTTTGCCGCAAGCGCGAATCCGAGGCGAGTGGGCACGGACGGCATGGGCGAAGGCGACGGGAGAAAGGGAGCCATGCGTCGCGCCAACTCTCTCGCGCGTCGTGGAATGCTCTCCATCGAGCAAAACTCAGTAGCTTTTAATATCTTTAGACGAGGCATTGTGAAGGTATATGGTTTCATGTGCTGTATGGATTATTAAATGTATTTCTTTTTTCAACGTAAACTAAGATTACCATTAGCCAAATTGTTAACTGATTCACAATCCAAATCTTAGGCAGCGCTAAGACGCATCTAAAGGAGTATGTCACCTGTAAGCGACAAGCTAAATCATTCAACTGACAGAATATATCCCCTTTGCCCCTACTGCTGCATAAAGACCACAACTTTACAAGTTTCAGAGTCCAGCAAAGAATCTGGATTGAGGAAACAATATATGCACCTTGACAAGCTCCATACTCATAAGTGCTCTCATAACGATGCCCCCATTAACTACCAGTTCAGCAGGTGAAAAAGTTGCCCAACAATGTCAAAAACATGTAGTATCAAGATTTTTCTACGAAGAAGTACCTTAACTTGATCTTTGTAACAAGAATCTTCAGGCGGGCCAGCCTTCTACACTAACGTTATCATACCACAAATCAAGAGACCAAAAATCTAACCTAAGACTTAACCTTTAATTTTACAATCGTGTAAAATATGTATGTGATACATGACATCATATACACAGAACGGGCAACATATAAATTCTACATATGTGCAACAGGGACAACGGACATTTGCATATACACTGAAGTCCTAACAAGTTATTTGTTAAGCTAGGACATCACAAGGCTATCATCTTTGCTCAACCTCCAATGCTATTTCATTACGCCTTGTGAATGGAAGTGTGAAAGGGGATTATCTGCAGTTTTGAAAACCGAGGATCGAGCAAAGACCAAAATTTGTTAATCTAGGACATCAAAAATATGGATCGTTGTCATGTTGAACAAGCTTTACATGCAACTTCCAAAGATCGCATCATCTTTCACTCGAAATTGGGTGTCTTTTCGGAGAGCTTCACGCAATCTGGATTCCCTCTGACTAATGTCATCGTCTGTAACCAAACTTGTTTCAATATCAAAGTGAGTATGGAGATGACTGTGGTAGTATGGTGGATAAAGATTTTGGTACGGATAGGAGTTCATAACTATGCATACCCTTACGAAACCATAAAGAATGAAGGGATGTCACTGCTAGTCTACTACCCTCCACTTTCAAACTTTGAAATTTTTTTAGTATCTTATATTAATTTAGTAGAAAGAGAGGGTGTTAACTTTATAACATAAAATAATACCAGTAGAGATGTTTATTATTTTCAAACTTCTCATTTGCGAAGGAAAGTTGAAAGTAGAAGGGATTAATCAAACAGAATCTTGTGTGCCTTTATACAATTTTGAACAAAAAACAAACATGAACGCTAAAGCATATCTGGTAAGAGGAAAGGGTAAATAGATGGACCTTGTTTTGTCTGCCTGCTTTAATAATTTTGGTGGTTTTATCTGTGATATCATTAATGTAAGCCCGTATTAGAGATCATGCTGGCGGTTTTTAATTTGGAAAGCAGCATCACAAGTTCACAACCCACATCATTCTAAATTATCTCCTAAATGAAAATCATAGAATATGGTTAGAGATATGCCAGGCACTCTGCACGTGTTTCTCCAGAAAAGGAACGTGAGTAATAAAGAAAATGAAAGATTTTAATGGAAAACATTACAAATGTGAAAAAGATAATCTCCATCGAGTTGGTACCAATAACCACCTAGTTGCTTGAGAATTTAAGTAGATAGTCGCTCAAGCAAAGACAGCGGTGATCAAATAGTCTTGAAAATGGTATGAAATAGAGGCTGCAGATTAAATTAATGAACCCGAAAAGGCTGCAACTGCGATGATTTTGCTGGGCACCTCCTTGATGGTCACAGAAGTGTCTTTCGGCAGAGGCAAGTTGGAACCATACTTTGATGGCATCACGAATGACATCTTCCATTTATTTTCATCAGCTGAACACAAGTTAAAGAGGAAGGCAAAACTTTTCAGTACTTTCTAACTGGTAAGGAAATAATATCCTGAATCACCAAACAGAGACAATCAGAACAATGGTTCATGAGAACGCCATACAGAACCCACCTTCTTTGTTATCACCGGGTGGTCATGTCCATCTTTTCGCACTGGTTCACCCTTCCTTGTAAAAACAGGGTTGTCATTTCCATTTGCTCAGCAGTTGTGTTCGAAGGCAAGCATACAAATAATACTTCTATAAATCCCCTTGGTTCAATTACCCAATGGAACACGGAAGGAATTTCGACCCGGGGAGGAAGCATATCAACTACCTTACCAAATAAGTAAGACGCCAAAGACGTTGAATGACCGAGATGATCGGTGAAGTCAAATCCAGTTCTTCGAGCATCGACGTCTCGGCAACATAGTACGATCGATCACAATTTACAACAGATGAGATCGTTAATCATCAAGTATCGCAATTGATTCCACTTCCACACATGCATAATTTCTAACTTAGACATAGCACAAAAGGAACAATTCGTTGGATAATAGCAACAATCACCTCCACTTCTCGATCTCGTACACCGCCTCGCGCCAGACGCGAGCGGGACCGTCTCGAGATCGGAAGCTGCGAATGCACGGGAATCTCGATGGCGCGATCGCAACCGTAAGGTTTTGGATAAAAAGCACGGTGACAAAATCATCATCGACCGGACATGAGGGCCTCCTCGGTGCGTAGCTCGAGCGCGCGACGGAAGGCGTGATTTGACCTCGGCGGCAAGGTCGGCGGCGCGGCGCTGCGACGCGACGAGGGCTCGCGAGGCGAGCGCCGGCAGACGGCGACGCGCGGGCTCGGCGCGCCGCTGATGCGGCGCTGCGGCCACGACCGTCGCGCGAGGCGGCGGCCGTGGGAGGCTCGCCTCGGGCTAGGAAGGCGCGCGGCGACCGCACGGTGGCGGAGCACAGGAGCGCCATTTGATTCGTTTCGACTCGGTGTCGAGGAGTTGCGGTGTCCTGTGGTGGTAATGGAACGAGCAGATAAATAGGAAGGGGGAGCCACTCACCTCGAGCACGGGAACCAGCGCCGCAGGGCGAGGCCGGTAGAGGGATGAGCCGCGCATGGACCAACAGCTAGGAATGATGGCCGCGCCGCGTGCGCTCCGCCCGACGGGACGCCAGGGCCGTCCGTGCACTGTTCCGACGGGACAGATCGGCCATCGGTAGGGAAGAGCGGCCGCGCACGCGCGTACGGCGAGGGAGCAGCGCCGCCCAGTGCATCGTTCGATCACGGCGGCTCAAGGGCGAATCTCTTCTTGTGGTGTAGAGGAGACATGGATTGCTCCGCCTGCTCCGCTCCTCTCCCCAGACGGCCCGCGCGCCGATCAAAGCCCCGTTGCTGAGCCCCCGCACACCTAGCCCGTCTACACTCAATCGCTGGCAATGGGGTCCAGAAGGACAAGGGCCCATCGCGCAGCGTCTTGCCGCGCGGCGCTGGAGGATGGGGCGCGACGCCCACGCACCGCTCCACGCCGAGTCGGTGGAGAGGAAGACCCCCCCCGCTCCTGCTCCCCGCCGCTGCACGCGGGACCGCGCATCAGCAGGACCCACCGGTCAGGATGGCGCTCTCTCTGCTGGAAGCAAGCTTCCGCGTGACGCCGTGACCGCGAGACAGTGCTCGCCACGCGTCGCCGAGCGAACGCCTGGGCGCTGCGTGGAGCGCTCTCGCGAGAGGAGAATGGGTGGGGTTTTAATAACTCCGATCAGCTGATCTCTCTCCCCACGCCCAACACCGCCTTTGCACCCGTTGTACCCACCAGGCTCGCCGCACCTGCCTAGAGCTACCTGCCTTGGACCACTGTTGACCACCGGATCAAGCGTCTAGGAGCCATATTATGTGGAAATCATGGTGGCACCTCTCTGTTTGGTGCCTAGATGGCACCTAGGTGGCCACCTAGGGAACCCTGAATGTTAGCCCGCACATCCACAGAAGAGACGGAGGGCGTGACGCCATTAAAAAATGAAAGTGTTCCCGCAGGAGGGTGTAGTCGTCGGTAGTTACGGCGTTTGAGACCCTGAGCACTGTCACCACGCGTGCCTCCCTTCCTCCTCCCCCCCAGCTTCTCCACCTATGCCACACTATGCTTCACCGGACATGAGCGCGCTTTGGCCGTTGATCGGCTCGGCGAAGTTTGTATGCATCGCGGAAACCATCCCGCCACCACCGCCTGAGGTAGAGTTACCCCTCTGATTGTGCTAATTCTACCAGGTTTTTGTGTATTGCTCAAGTAATGGTGGACAAAGACAATGCTCGGCACAACACATAATGCAGGGACAGAGGTTCAGAACATAGTCTAATAAGAATTGGTTTCAGAGTTTATTTGCCATTGTCAAACGGTGAACAGTTGTGATCCATCGGGACCATTGTTCTGCCGCACCTCCCATTCTGCCTGAGTGAGCAGAAGTGATCCATCGGGACCATTGTTGGTGCTGCGAGGGCGAATTCTCTCTTCATAGGCCTTCAGCTGCCCGATTGCTTCTTCGAATGACATTGAATCAAGGTTCGAGTACTACTCAATTGAAGTCACCAGCTGAAGGTACTTGTCGGGCACCGAATTGAGGAGCTTTTTGACAAGTATTGCATCCTCCAAAGTTTCACCGAGGGTGCTGAATTTACTTGCCATACAACTCAATTTGCTAGCAAATTCATCGATGGTATCATCCTCCTTCATGCGCAGGATTTCGAACTCGCTTCTCAGGGTTTGCAACCACGCCTTTTGTATGTGATCAACTCTAAGAAACCGAGTCTTCAGTGAATCCCACACCTCCTTTGCAGTCTTTTTCTTCGCGACTTGCGGGAGGACATCTTCAGGTACTGATTGGAAAAGGAATGTGTGAGCTGTTTTGTCCTTCTTCGTCTCCATGTCCACTCCAGCCACTGGTTGAACTGCTTCCTAGACCCCTTGAGCGTCCATAATGGCTTCCATCTTGATCGCCCAAGTGGTGTAGTTGGATGGCGTGAGTATCGGGCACTGGAATGGCACGCCGCCACTCTCCCTCGTTGCTTGTTGCGTTGTCAATGCCATCGGCTCAAACCTGGGGTATTTGGGCATACACCAACAATGCTCTGATACCACGTGATGGTATAAGCCCAAGGTTCACTCAATCTCACTGATTGTGCTAATTCTACCAGATTTTGTGTATCGCTCAAGTAATGGTGGACAAAGACAATGCTCGGCACAACTCAGAATGCAGGGACAGAGGTTCAGAACATAGTCTGATAAGAATCGGTTTCCGAGTTTATTTGCCGTTGTCAAACGGTGAACAGTAAACGGGAGATACAAAAACAAGAGCTGAACTGCTGATAGTATTTAACAGATTGCAATAGACTTTAAAACGTCTTAAGGAGCTAACTGACTTCCTAATTAGACTCCTGAAATCCCGCCATTCCTGACGTGATCCACACAGCTCGGAAGTGCAGATCTTGACGAACTCCATGATCTGGCCGAGCGCACTTCGCTGCAGTTCCGAAACTTCAGGCGTTACTCTGCGCAGAGTTCGGTCAGCTGGCAAAGCCTCGATTATTTCCAACACATTCCCCACTTCCATGTACCAAGAATCCGTCGAGTAGTCAGGGTTTCAAATTCAGCTTGTAGCGCAGGCTTACTTGTTACATTGAGTGGTTGGAGTTCATGGAGAAGCAATGCCGGGAACCCTTGTAGCGAATTGGCAATGCGGTGCTCGTAGCTATAGACTCTCTCAATTCTTGTTGGATTAGCAATTGTGGGTTTAATCTCCCCAAGTCAACCCCTGATTGGTTGGTTGGTGCTTACGGCTGCGTAAACGCCATGGGCAGAATTGTTCTTGGACTATAAAAACCATACGTAATCTCCTGGGACGGCACTGGTTTACTTTGAGAGAGCAGCCCCATTTGCTGTCGCTGTATTTTGTCATCGACATTTTGATTTTACATGCGAACTGCTCGTATGACGTTACATCTTTTTTTTAAAAGGAAATGATGCCTCGAAATCAAATAGTCGATCGATTTTGAAGTTGGTTCTGTCGTTTGTATCTATGATGATGCACTACTATGGCAACCTCTTCCGCTGTAGTAAGAAAAAGCTTATGACATGTATTAAGGGCATTATTGGAAAAGATTGAACTATTTAGTTGGAAAGATTCCTCCCCTTTTTGAAGACTGGAATTTTCATTTCAGTTCAATATTTCTTGTATCAGTGCAGATGTTATAACGGCACTCTATTTGCATGTCATTACTAAATTTGCTGTTTAATAGATAATTAAGGCCCTTCCCAAACTGGTTGTCAGTTGAAGAACATGCTTGGACTGGTTGTTAGTTGAAAAACATGTTTGCTTCTCCAGAAATTAAGCAATCATAGAACATATAGAATACCAATAAATGGGTATACTTACAGATAAGAGCAATAGGATCATCCTATACTAATTAATAAAAATATTTCTTTGTGTATACTAAAAACTATGTCAAACCCTTTCAAACACATATAAGAGTTCCATCAAATGCAATATCACAAAGTTCATAGATTACCAACCTGAGCACCAAAAGAAATGGCTGCGTGTATTATCATGCTATGTCTCTTAGACTCTTAGTGGCTGCAGGAGCACTCGTTGAAGGTCAGCCAAGTACATATCTTGCATGGTTGATGAAAATCAAGTAACGCTTCTTATGCACGGTATGATATCGTGTTGTTTGTGCCTCTTTGTTCACTTGACTCTCATGTTAGAGAATCTACGGAACTCAGGGTTTCAGACTCACTTCTATAACTGTTATAAAAGGATGCTACTCTGGCAGAGTGGTAGACTGGATTATAGTCTGAAAATAATCTGATCGCTTAGCTCCATACAAAACATTCAGCCATTTTTTTGTTTTTGTGATAACGGAGTTGTTGAAGGCCAAAAAACTTATGTTCACCCAGCCTTGATGAAAGTCTCCAACCAAATAGGAAGAGTATGTTAGGCACATGTCCTAGTGTTTTGTTGAGATTGTAGCATCGAGTATGACAAGTCAGAGGGGGGATGGACGAATGTCTCTTTCAAAATCTTTCTTCAAATATCAACAATACTAACAACAGAAAACCAAATTCATAACCTCATCAAACCCCTAAGCCAAGAAAGCAAAAAACTCGCAAAATCACAATCTTCACCAGTCAGACCGAAATTACCAACCAGTCAGACCAAAATTATGAAATTACAAACCGATCAAACCGAGAGTACCAACCGTTCAAACCTCAGTTTCAATAGCGGTCAGACCGCTATGAACAGTAAATCAGTGGATGAACAGTGATTTCAACGTTGTTTCAAATTCAAAAATCCATGTAACTTTTGATCGGTTGATCCAATGACTTGAAACTTTGCATACACCTTCTTTAGAATATCAGAAACATATTCCAATCAATGATCGAGAATCGTTACTAAAGTTGTGACATCTTTCTATTTGAATGAATGATGCACCAAAACCAAGCAAATGAGGGAAACTTCAATTTGCTCTTGCTCATGAGTTCTAGATGGTCTAAGTGACCTGGGATGGGTTTTCATACGTCATAGCAAGTTAGAACACAATATAAATTCAACCTAAAACACCCACAAGAGTAAAATCCAAAAATCACATCTCTCTTGAGAAAAACCAAGCAAACTCAAGAAATTCCTCTAAACCATGTCTAGATAGATGGGATCTTATCTCCAAGAGATATCTCCACCTCTTATACATCCTTGGTACTAGAAAAACTCAAGAGAAAAGAAATCAAAACAAGAAAGCTAAGAAAATGAAAAGCATATGAGAGGATTCATGACACAACTCACTTGAACAAATTTTGGATGTTTAGTTCACTTGAAGAGAAATATTTTATAGCCAATCTCTCAGGATAGTAGAACTCTAACCCCTAGAGCACACACATGGTTCTAACACATGAAAACCCTAACTCTAAACACTCATATCTCTGTAGACTCAACTCAACACAAGGCTTATATAGTAGAGGCTCCTCACCTCTCACTTAGCCCTTATAACCAGCCACTCTTAGTGGATCACACCATTGACATATGAGAAAACCTGATAATCCACACATAAATGGCATTTACTTTTACACATACATGTACGTTTTTCAAAACGCGACTTCCAAAGGCTCCACAAGCCTGATAAGACACTTCAACCACAAAGACATGACCTAAACCACTTAAACCAGCGCCACGGTTTTGCAAATCACCACTCTACCTGGTTTTAGATAATTTACTAAATTGCCACCCACCGATCTTTACGATGATATGATGTCTATGACTTGTCGCCAAGATCGTACGCCTGCTTTGAGGCCGTCACCACTTGAAATGCCCAAGTCACATGGCACACCAACATCACACCACAGTCCATGATGCCCAATGCCTTGCAATCAAGATCGTATGCCTACTCCGAGAAACGTCACCACTTAAAACACATAAGTTTATTTGGCACATCACATGCATGCACCTCTTCACTATCCTTATCTTTCTCCCATACTTCTCGGTTTGAGATGTTGCTTCACCCAGAATTACACGATACACTATGGCCTTAGGACTCCTTCTGTAGCCTCGATCTTGCTACTGATCGCAACAACCATCAAAGCACATACACACCAAAGAACAAGGCAATCAATCCGTACATAAATGACATGCACTTAACTCTCTATTAGTAAACCATATACATGGTCACAAGCCATAACTCACACATGCATAGACTCCCCATGACTAACATTTGCATAGTATCTATCGTAACTAACACTCAAAACAATAGAATAGACTTCACTCAACTCAGCAGGGCCAGTCTGACCATAACTAGCAAACCTATCAGATCATCTAGACCGCCACCGGTCAAACTGCCACCAGAGGCCGGTCTGACCGCATGCTCCCAGTGGTCAGACCACTTGTCAGGTCGGTCTGACCGGGACTCCAGAATAGCATAGCCGAAATGCAAATTTGCAAAAATCAAACTCAAGCAATGAAAGCGAGACATGACTAATGTTAAATACTCATCACTCACATGGGGCTGCCATCACATGGTTTTACAGAGATTAATGGATAACATGTACCTAGCAAACCAGAAAGGAATAAAGCTACTGAGCATGGTCAAAATATATCTAATGTGGTTCATAAACCATCAAGTGTGTGGATTTTCACAAATTGTCTTGTAATCAATTGTAAGTTTCACAGGATTATGAAAAGCTCTGAGTTTCATGAAGTGTCTAGCACTCAAAACTGCTAACTGATGATCTTATTTTGCATAAAATGTTTAGTGAACCTCTATAGCCTCTAGTTTCTTGTGTCGAGTTGTTCATGTTCTTTTTAATATCTGATAATATGAAGGTTTATATGTAGTTGCTATTGTGTAAAATGCAAGAAGGTTTCATAAGCATTGATTGTGGCCTGGCTTCAAGCAATACTTACAAGGATGACCACTCTGGAATAGTATATACCTCTGATTCTGATTACATAGACACTGGAGTGAACTACAATGTTTCCAATGATAAATTGGTCAGCTGGTGGCCATCACAGATAGAAGATCTAAGGAGTTTCCCAAATGGGACAGTGAATTGATACTGTGCCTCAAATAAATAGAGGTGTAGACTCACTAATCTATCATAGCTTTTCATTAAATCTCTGCATTCTGGAACTTCTGTTATTGTGAATACAAGCTCAGTCTTGTAACATATGCTTAAAATGCCACAAATTACTTGAGCTTGAGATAATTGATGAAGGAACTTGTTGTTTAGTGTTATTAACGTCCTGTCTACAAGTGTACTCATCTCAGCAACATATCTAGTTGCCTGGCATCTATTTTTGAGGGCGATAGCGCTAGCAGCTGTGCAGTTTAACTGATGCATTTTTGTACCAGGTACCTCAACACCTTCAGACTAACGGAGAAGAGCGATGTATATGCATTCGGCATTGTCCTTCTGGAGCTCATCACGGGCTTACCTGCTATGGTTAAATCAGAAGAGGGAACACATCGTATCATCGACGCGAAGCTCCATGGTCAGTACGATGGCAACTCTGCGTGGAAGATCGACGATGTCGCTCTCAAGTGCATACTGCCACTTGGCAGCATGAGACCGAACATGAACGCGGTGGTGGTGTCGCTACGTGAGGGAATGGAGCTGGAGCTTGCTCGCGAAAGGGCGGGATCCAGCCAGGGCAGTTTAGTGGAGATAGCGCACAAATATTTGCCTGTTCTCGTCAGTGGTCCGGGGTTGCAAGATGATGTAAACTAATTGGACAAATCTTTCTCATGCCTTTACTACACAACTTCTGGAGACTAGGTTCTAGAATGCCCCGATACTCGATACGGGTACGACGATATGAATACACCGATACAGCGATACATATTTTTCTAAAACAAGGATACGTCGATACGGAAATGTGTGTGTGTGTGTGTATATATATATATATATGTATATGCATATGTGTATATATATGTATATGCATATATATATATATATATATATATATATATATATATATATATATATATATATATATATATATATATATATATATATATATATATATATATATATAAAGCCTCTTTCCTACACAGTGTAATTACACCTTATATCGTATCTCATAACGTAGGGAGTATCTCACGTAACGGAGAGTATGTATGTATAGTATACAAGTATTTAAGATCATCTAGGTGGTATGAATAATTTTTCAGTGGTAGTATGTATATTTTTTAGACATACTTCTTTTTATATGCGTATATGAAGGAATTTATAAAATACGCTAAAAATTATAGACCCCCTTACAATTTTTTCATGTGGTTCACATTGGAGTATCTTATATTTAGTATATGAATATACTTAAAATGATAGAGGAGTATTTCAAATTTGTTTAGGTGGTATATTAGAGGTGGGTGTAATTACAACCTGGTGTAGAAAGTATTTTTCCTATATATATATATATATATATATATATATATATATATATATATATATATATATATATGAAAATAAAAATGTAAATAGGTTTCCAATGGTATAACTATCAATACTTGGCTAGTAATGAAAAAAATAAAAATTGTAAAGTTTGAATGGCATACCACTAGGTAGCTGGCAGTTTGGCACATACCCAATTGGTTGCAATAACCAAGAAGATATTTGATAACAACTTTTGATCCCGGTTGCAAGACTTCTTTTAATCCATGGTTTGACCTAGGCAAACAAAAGTATGACCTCGTATTAGTGAACAAGTAAATAACAGATCATGGAGAATTAACCAATTAGATAACATTCTTTGCGATATAATATAACATAGGTTGATAGAAGTTAGGAATATGTTAAGGTTACAACTTGCAAGGCACAAGGCCAAATTTAATTGTTCCAAAGTTGCACCATACAAAATACTAATAGAATTGAATTACAAAATACTAATAGGACTTAATTAAACTAATATTTGATTGCTCCAACTTGGATCAGATTCCCTCTTGCTGGCCACTAACTCACTACAGGCTACAGTCAAGCATTATTGCTTGATAAACAAATAACACTGAAAATTTGATTGAACCAGGTATATATAATGAGCATAAGTAAGACAGTAATAAACAACAAGTAATAAGTAATAATTTTCTTGATATGTATGAAGAATTATAGCAAGTAATAAGTAAGACAGTAATAAACAACAAGTAATAAAATAGTAATAAACAACAAGTAGTACTATCAGTTTGGGTTGAATCTATTAGTTGCATCCATCCAACACCAACAGTAAACATTGTCGATTGAAGCAGATGAAACGAGACAGGATTGGGATCGGCTAACTCACCACAGCTATAAACAAGGGAGACGGGATCAGGAGCGGTGGCTACAGCGAGGGAGAGGCAGTGGGTCTCCATGCGTTGGGAGAGGCGGCGTACCTCCAGGCAACGGGGATCGATGGGATCGGTGACCTCTAGGCGACTGCAGTGAGGGAGAGGCGGCGGATCACCACGCGCTGGGAGAGGCGACGGACCTCCAGGCGATGGGATCAGCGGATCTCTAGGCGACGGGATCGATGGGATCGACGACAAGATCGATGGGATCGGTGACCTCCAGGCGACGGGATCGACGGGATCGGCAACAGGATCGATGGCGGTTGGCTGGTGGCCTCCGGCCAATGGCAGCGAAGGACAAGGAGAAGCGACGCGCCGATGTGAATCTGCTGGGCGGAGTCGGGGAGGATTAGGTTTCGGGAGGCGATGAGAAGCGACGCTGTGCGGCTGGTTTTTATTCACGTTGGGCCATCTGCGTTGGGCTGTCTTTCTGTTGGGCTGGAATTTAATTGGGTCGACCGTATCGGTTACGTATCGCACCGTATCAGTTACGTATCAGGGTATTTTCTAATTTGTTTTTGGCTAAAATTCACCGATACTCCACCGATACCGTATTGCCGCGTATCGGAACGTATCGCCGTATCGGATACGTATCGCATACATGTACGGCAATCAAGTGGTGTATCGGTGCTTTATAGACAAGGTTCTTTTTGCAAATGTGAACTATTAGAGATGCAGGTTAATCGATACCACCGATTATGCCCATCTATTTTTTTTAGATTAAGGAATATTCAGAATTCCGGCCTCCACCATTCACATGCGAATGAGTATAGCCACTTAACAAACCAACTTACGGTACTAAGACCATCTCTCACCAAACAGTGGAACAAACTACCACTCAAACTTCAACCAACAAAAACACAAACTCATAACTTAGATAACCCTTCACCAAACGGTGATGCCCAAAATCATAAAAACTCTTCAACGCAAATGTTCAAGCTTCTATCCTTCTCATATGCCTCCAGCCAAACTTGCTGAAGAAATCCAACACCAATTTCTCCAATCGATGACATCCTTCTTTTAGTGCGATTCCCTCTTCCTCTTTAGACAGCTGTGACCATTGCTTGATCCAGTATGTCCCCCTGAAAATGACCTGCAAGAATGAATGAGAATTGGTCCTTTTGAAAACAACATCATTTCTATTCAACCACATTGCCCAACATAGAGCTGCAACCCCAATTAAAATCTAATTTCTAAGTTTAGAAGAGAAACTCCTAAGCCAAGAACCGAACAAATGAGTTACACTAGAAGGTGGTTTGATATTAAAGACAAGAAAAGTCGAATTCCAAATGGACCTTGCAATATGGCAATCGAAAAAGAGATGTTGAATTGACTCCTCCGAAGTACAAAAACAACACTTAGTACAACCAATCCAACGCCTCTTAACCAAATTATCTTTAGTTAAAATCACCCATCTCGACAAATACCAAAGAAAAACTTTAACCTTCAAAGGTGACTTAGTTTTCCAAAATACGTTTTTCCCTAGTAACCTCTCTTGTTTCATAATATCCATGTAAAGAGATCGAACTGAAAAAAAACCATTCTTAAGAAGATTCCAAGTAAAACCATCCTTGGTGTTATTCAAAGAAACCAAAATTACGGAAGAAACCAACTTAAGCCAAGCCTCCATCTTTTCCCCTGTTAAAGCACGTCTAAACGAGATATTCAAAGGGGTCGTACTTAGTACTTGAGAAATCGTAGCATTTTTCCTTCTAACAATCTTGTACAACCCAGGATATCTATCCATCATAGACTCGTTGTCTAACCAACGATCTTCCCAAAATCTAGTTTGTTTTCCATTATTAACTTTGAAGCTTCCCCTAGACAGAAAAAGATCTTTAACTTCCATGATCCCAGCCCAAAATTGGGAATCCCCTGGTTGCTTTTGAACTTGTGACAAAGTTTTATTCTTCAAATACTTTTTCTTAAGCACCTCTTGCCAAAGCTCTTCTTCATTCAGAAGCTTAAACAACCATTTACTTAGAAGACATTTATTTAAAACTTCCAAATTTAAAATACCCAAGCCTCACATGCATTTTGGTTTACAAAGAGAGCTCCACCTTGCAAGCCTATATTTCTTCGTGTGCTCATCACTTTGCCAAAAAAATCTGGATCTGTAGTAATCCAATTTTTTTAAGGATCCCTTTAGGAATAGCTAAAAAAGACAACATAAATACTGGTAGACTTGTAAGCACCGAGTTGATCAGAACAAGCCTACCGCCCACTGACAACATCTTTCCTTTCCAGCTGCTAAGCTTTTTCTGAAACCTCTCTTCAATTAACCTCCAATCTTTACTCAAAATTTTATGATAATGCATAGCTATTCCTAAATATCTAAAAGGATAGCTTCCCTCTTTACAACCAAATAACTCAACAAACTCTATACTTTTATCTTTAGCTGCCCCAAAACAAAAGAGTTCACTTTTATGGAAGTTGATCTTGAGACCCGATAATTTTTCGAAAGTACATAGTACTAATTTCAAATTCTTGGCCTCTTCTAAATCATTTTCCATAAAAAGGATAGTGTCATCCGCAAATTGTAAAATAGAAAGGCCATCCTCTACCAGATTTGGTACTAACCCCCTAAACTGCCCCAAAGATTTTGCTCTAGAGATAAGAATTGCCAACATATCAGCGACTAGATTAAAAAGAACTGGTGACAGAGGATCTCCTTGCCTTAAACCTTTTCTGGTCTGGAAAAAACGACCCACCTCATCATTAACTTTTACCCCGACGCTGCCCCTACTAACCACTTCCTCAACATACTTACACCAAGTCGGAGAAAAACCCTTCATTCTCAAAGCTTGTTGTAGGAAGGACCAATTAACCTTGTCATAAGCCTTCTCAAAGTCCAATTTGAGAATGAGCCCTTCTTTTTTCTCTTTGTGCAACTCATGGATTGTTTCATGCAGTACCACTACTCCTTCCAAAATATTTCTTATTGGCAAAAACGCCGTTTGCGAAGGTTTAATCACTCTGTTTGCTATCCCAGTTACCCTATTAGCTAGAACCTTTGTAAAAATCTTAAAACTTACATTAAGCATACAAATAGGCCTATACTGCTGAATCTGTTTCACCTCCTTTTGCTTAGGCAAAAGGGATATAATTCCAAAATTCAAACTATAAATGGGAAGAACCCCTTCGTGGAAATCTTTAAACATGGCCATTAGTCCTCTTTAATTAGACTCCAAAACACTTGATAAAACTTCGTTGGAAATCCATCAGGTCCCGGAGCTTTATTGTGTTTTAATTGAAAAACCGCTTCTCTAACTTCTTGTTCAGTAACTTCTTCTCTAACTTCTCTAATTGAAAAACCGCTTCTCTAACTTCTTGTTTTAATTGCCAATCAAAATATTATTTTCTTCCCTTGATACTTGAGTTATGTCATCTACTTGAACCTCGTCCAGGGAAAAAACATTTCTCTGTGCTGATCCAAATAGCCCTTTATAATACTTTGAAATATAGTCCTTTAAATTATCCTGACCCTCGATCACTCCTTCTTCTTGGTCAAGTCTAAAAATTCTAGTTTTCCTCCGTTTACCATTTGCCACCAAATGAAAATACTTGGTGTTGCTATCCCCCTAAAGCAAATTTGAGGTTTTAGCTCTTTGAAACCATTTGATCTCCTCCTCCCTAAATAAAAGCATCAACCTTTCTTTAACACTTTGCCGAAGATCAATTTCTTGAGAACTAAGAATACGCTTTTCTGCTTTTTTATCCAAATCTTCAGCAATCTTAAAGAACTGCTGCTTTTCTCTTTTATAAAGCCCATTTCCATTCTTAGCCCAGCCCCTTAAAAATTGTCTTAGCTTCCTAATTTTATTCTGCCATCTTTGAATGGAAGAATTACCTCTATTCTCTCCAACCCAAACCTTCGATACTGAATCATAGAAACCCTCTCGAAGGAACCATCCAAGCTCAAAATTAAACATTGCTTCATTCTTAACTACGTTACCTTCGCCAGTATTGAGTAATAATGGAGTATGATCTGAAAACTGTTTATTCAAAGCCATTACCGTGACCAGCGGAAATTTTTGCTCCCAATCCGTACTTACTAACACCCTATCTAGTTTTTCAAATGTTGGGGATAATAGAGAATTAGCCCAAGTGAATTTTCTTCCCGACAGTTCGATCTCCCTCAAATTCAGACCATCTATGATGGCATTAAATAAAAAGGGCCATCGATCGTCAAACCTGCCTTTATTCTTTTCATTGGAGTTTCTAATGATATTAAAATCACCCCTATCAATAAAGGCAAAGAGATCTTACTACACGCTTGAACCAACTCAGTGAGAAACACCTCTTTAAAATCAGGTTGTGCTGCCCCATAAACAGCCACTAACACCCATTTGAATCCATCTAATTTATTTCTAAGGATGAATTTAACAAAAAAAGTCCCCATCCTCAATGCTTCCAATTTCGAAAATATCAAAATTAACCCCTAACAAAATTCCCCCAGACCTCCCACGAGGTTCTGTCTAGTGCCAGATAAAGTTCCTCCCTCCACACAACCTGTTAAGTTTCGATTGAGTAAAATCTTTTTTCCCAGTTTCCAGAAGAGCGATAAAGTCTAAGCTCTGCTCTCTGGATGTGCTATACAAAAAACTGAATTTAGCCAAGTCTCTAAGACCTCTGCTATTCCAAAAAAGTCCTCTCATAATGAACCCCTTTTTGTTTTCTTAAGCTTCTTTTTCTTGCAAGTCCTTTTCAAGGACGACTTAGCGCCGGACTTGTTTGATTTACAAACAGCCTTAAAATCACGCCTTAGGTGATAGCTATCTTCATCGAAAACTTCTTCCATTAAGTCACCACATAAATGGTTAACTGCCTCATTTTCCAATTCTTCTACCAATTGTATTTCACTATCCGAATTACACTCCTCAACAAAATGATGGTCATGCTTTAAGGATAACCTAGACTTCTCATCAAGAAATAAACTTTTAACAGAAGAAACAAACGAACTCTCCCCTTTTCCCGCCACTACTCCCAACTGCTTAATATTATTAACTGTCGAATGCAAATGCATCGAATAAACTGAGTTAGTCGAAAAAATACCTTCAGCTTGCTCCGAATTCCGCGATATCACTCGACGCTCCGCCCTTGCCAGCGTGAGCTCATCTGACACGCCAGCAAGTCTCGGACTAGACCTTGTCGGGAAAACCACCATCTCTGGAACTGCCGCAGCTATCTGCGCCTTAAGCTCAACATCTCCCTCTGCTAACCCCTCCTTCTTAACAAAACCACCCTTGTTTAGCCCATTGAAATCAGCAACCTCTTTGCTCCCTCCTTCCACCTCTAAACCCTCCACTGACTGTGCCACAACTCCACCCTGCAAACCATTCAAACCCGGTCCCATCAGCACGCTGTCCAATACTTCTTCCAACCCCTTTCCTTCACTGTCATCCCTCAAAACTTCTTCTGAAACACCAACACCTTCCATCCCAAAGGTTTTTTCTATTTCCCCTAATGGAACCACCTTGTTAACAGCCTCCACGAGAGACTTGTTCACTGAAATTTCTAGAATTTCCTCTGCCTTTTCCTTCACAAAAACTCTGAACTCTGCTTCAGACAGGTTCGACACCTTCTCCTTCATAGATTCCGACCCCACTGCACTCTCTTTTGAAGAAAGAGGCGCCCCCTTCCCTTCTCCATCACTTTTTTGTCGCTTAGGATCCCTCGAACCAACCTGATCATCACCCAACAGGTCATCCTCTTCAAAATCGTCCTCATCTCCACTTCCATTACCCCCATCCTCCTTTCCATTCTAGTCCACTTCAACCTCATCACCATTCTCATCAAAACCCCGCCTCTCCACTTCAAACTCCAACTCAAAATAATGATCACCAATTACTACATCTAAGCGAGGAGGGATCAGCTTCGGATTTAACACTGCCACAAAAATTCTTCCGAAGTCACTCTTCCTAGTCGTTTCCATATCAACAGTTTGAATAGATCCCAACATTGAACCAACTGCCCAAAGGTTAAGAAATTCTCTCAAAGCTTTCCTTAACCCGAACACTTTAAGCCATACCTTTGCCCATCTTACTATAATCTATCTACAATTGTTGTAATTTCTGACACTAGAAGAGAGAGGTTCTTTACAAAGATTGTTTGCATGTAGTGTTTATAGTTCCCCATCTACATGCTATTTTTGTTTTGACATCCACGTATGACTATTTTGAAATTTTACTAATGCACCTAGGTCACATTATAAATTTTTCGTCCACCTGTGTCCAGTGTGGATTTCCTTCTGTTCAAATTTTTTGCTGAGGCTTATTTTGTGCCCATGTTTTCCTCCCCTTTTCTTTTTTATTTTGGAATATTGTAGCAATTCGATGGTAACAAATTCAAAATGGAATATTACTAGTTTGATAAGACTGTATGGGAGCAAACATACATGTTGAGGCTCTAGGTAGATATCAATGCATAATATATCCTATTGTCCCCAATTTACACCTAAGTTTTGTCATCATGAAATTTCTGTTTCTTATGATATGATTCCATATATTTCATGCTTGTTCAACAGGAAATTGGTGTTAATATCAGAAGAATGCACATTGGTGAAGGCGCAGTTGAACCACGGCCTGCTGTTGTAACGGTCATGGTAAAACATCGCTTCTGGATTCCCTACGTCAAACATCTGTTGCCCATTATTGTCAAAGCTGATGTACAAGGCAGTGTTCAAGCAGCTATGTTGCACGGACACGGACACATGTGTCTGACACGACACAACACCGACACCGGAATTCGCCGTTTTCCCAAAAATACCGATACGGCGACACGGCTATATATATTTAAATAATAAATAAATTACATATATATATTGTTTTCTATGTTTTCTCATGCTTGTCAAATTGAAATAATATAACCTTGTAAAGTGTAAAGTGTATTCAGAATGTGTGCCTCAACAATTAAACATCTTCTAGCTAACTTTCTTGTAAATCAAACATCATCTAATGTTACTACATAATCTTTGTAAATCACACATTCTTGTAAATCAACTACATAATCTAATGTTACTACATAATCTTTGCAACCATGAATCATCTAATATTACTAAAATCAAAACATATCTCGGTGCTAGCAGGCCCAGCAGTCGGCAGAGATGCGAGAGAGCGACAGAGCGCCGGCGGCTGGAGGAGGCGAGATGCGGGAGAGCGCCGGCGGCTGGAGGAGGTGATGCGGGAGAGCGCCGGCGGCTGGAGGAGGCGATGCGGGAGAGCGCTGGCGGCTGGAGGGAGAGCGCCGGTGGCTGGAGGAGGCGAGACGCGGGAGAGCGCCGGCGGCTGGAGGGAGAGCGCCGGCGGCTGGAGGAGGCGAGATGCAGGAGAGCGCCGACGGCTGGAGGAGGCAAGATGCGGGAGAGCGTCGGCGGCTGGAGGGAGAGCGCCGGCGACGGGAGGGAAAGTGGGTCGGCGATGGGGAGGAGCGCACCGGCGAGATGCGGGAGGGGCGGCGTTCGCGATGGGGAGGGGTGCGACTGTGCGAGTGGCCGGTGGGGACTGGAGAATGGGGGCGGCGGTGGGAGTGGGTCAGGGTAAAGCCGACCGCGTCTCCTGACGGCTGGCGGGCCAGATATTGCCTGGGCCGGCCGTGTCCTGGGTCGTGTCCGACTCGTCCATTCGCCGTGTCCGACACGTGTCGGAAATTTCAGTAATTAAAATTTATTCAAAATTCGGCCGACACGCCGCCGACATGTGTCCGTGCCGTATCCGTGTCGGACACGGTGTTGGACACGGATACGGCGGTTTAGTGGAGTGTCCATGCATCATACTCAAGCAGTTACAGATGCCTTAAGAAGTCTTAATAGTTCACAGGTATTTTTCTCATGCACATTTGATGCCTTATTTTTATTTTACTTGTGGAGTTAGTCTCACAAAATCTGACCATATGAAATTGTGTCAGGCAGTGCTTATAGCTGTGATGTTGCCTTTTTAGACCATATAGCTGTGATCCAATGGCTGGGGATGATATCAATGCTATTTATTGTATGCCATTTTTTCTGTTAAATTCATGTGAATGCCTATATTATATTCCTTTTATACGTGTTTGTGAACATTGTTCATGTTGGTGTCGGCTCAGTAAGTCAACATGACATTGATCTGGCACAAGCATGCCGAGCATATATAGTTGGTTTCAACATTCACAATCCACCAAGTGCGATCACGCTAGCAGCAACACAAGCCAACATAAAGGTACCATGTTTATTACTGCTCTAATGTACCATGTTTATTATTGCTCTAATGTACCATGTTTATTATTGCTCTAATGTACCATGTTTATTATTGCTCTAATGTCTGTCCTGCTGATGATTAATTATACATCTTTGGAAGAAATCTAGTTCTTTTCCTTGGAGACCAGTGATGATTTTTAATGTCATTTTTGGGTGGTCAGTGTCATAAGTAAATATGCCTTTCTGGTTACGTGCAGAGAGGCTAGAAATTACTGCATGTAATGCTTTTGTCTTTCCATATTTTCTAGTTTTCCTTTATATCGCGTAGACATCGTGAGATGTTATGGGAATTATTCGGGAGGACTATCTTAAGATAATTCAACGCTAGTGTCTATGAGGAATTGAGGATATGGACTATCATTGCATTGATTGGGTTGAATTTGGCAATGAGATCGGCAGATTTAAATTCAAATATGAGGAGCTTGTCAGGTAGGAACTAGCTTTAAAATAGGGCAATCAGAACTAAAAGCTCAACCACTAGATCACTTTTCAATGGTCTAGATGAAGGCAGAGTGCTTTGTCACTATAAGGTGGGAGGGTACGAGTGCAAGGTGGGGATATTCAGTTTTTCTTCTTTTTTTTTAGTGTCGGTGGCTTTTGGTGTTTGATGTATGCCATCTACATTCAATACAATGACTAAGGTTGTTCTCATTATCCTATTTTAAGGCTAGTTCTCCTTCAATACATTCCCCAAGTATATAATGCATTTGTTAGATTCTGAATGTATAGGTTGATCTTTTTTTGCAGTACTTGGAAGTGAGTTTAGCTGACTTCATAATGTTTGCTCTTTAGATTTTGCTGCACAAGGTGATTTATCATCTCCTTGAGGAGATGGGAAGGCTTATTGTGCAGAAGGCACCAGGTACGGCTGAAACCCAGATTTCAGGGGAGGCTGAGGTTCTGAACATATTCGAGCTGAAAGGGCGTAGCAAGTCAAAAGGGCCAGACATCAAGATTGCCGGCTGCCGGATAACTGATGGCTGCTTTAGCAGATCTGGAACCATGAGACTGTTGAGGAGCGGAGATGCAGGGTCTATGTGCTTCTCTGAAGCGGGAGAAGCAGGATGCGGAAACAGTCGACAAAGGTAATGTTGTGGATTAGTGATTCAGGATTGTCATGATTTCCAGGTAGGCGATATCATCCAGTGCTTGGAGCTGGTGATCAGGAAGCCCAAGTTCATTTCGACGCAGAGCGGTGCGGTTCGGATAGAATGTTATAGATAATAATTGTTTGATGCTTGCATGGTTCCATTTCGTGAATTCAGCCATTTGTGATGAACTGATCAATATTTTACTAGAGTAACAAATCAACTTGGCGGACCTACAATTTTCCCTTTGTTTGCTGATGACTTGTTGCAACTTCATCCAACACCCGTTCAGATATGAGATACACGGACAAGGCCACAAGCCATCTCCTGCTGACTAGATCTTTTCAGTGGAGAAATTAAGGGCTTTAGAGCTTGAGTCCGTTTGGAACTTTGTGATGCATTTTAATGATAAGCATGTTCCATGAACTACTTTTAAAATGAAACGGGTATTTGGTAATATATCTTTGTTTGTTTTTCTCATTACGAAGCAATGATCATGCTACTATGACACAGTCAACTTTCACAATTGCTCTGGAAGCCCAGACACAACGCAGCACATCAAGTTCGCTTGATAACTAATTAAGCTCGTACGTAAGGCGACAAACGTTAAACTGGGTCAGATTTAAACATGCCCTAATTAAAAGTTTTAGGTGGATTATGTTATTTCATTGGCTAAGGAATTGCAAATTTTAGCTACAAACCAAACAGGCCTAAACATTTTCCTCTGAACGCAAGTTACCAAAAGGAACTGGGTAGTATTTTTGGAGGACTGGTGAGTTCTTTTTTGCTATGGTTTATGGTTATGGCTGATAATTTTTTATTTTAACGCGAGCGTTTGCGGAAATGAACCGAATGCAGATAGGCTGATAAGTCACTTCGAAAAGATGATGCAGAAGCTGTTTCGTTTATTTGTTCGAATGAAGTCATAAGTTGAAAAGAAGGCCACCTGAAATCATCCTCTGCCCTATTTTACTTGTTGGTCCCTTTTCTGAGCTCACTTGATAGCATTTCATACAATATCTATGTTGGAATCTACCCAACAATGTCAAACAAATTGCTTGCTCCTGATAAACAAATTGTTGTCATCTTGACTCTCCTAGCACACCCACCCTAGATAAGATGTTCAGGGAGCAAAAATCAACAGAGAAAACAACAATCAACAGCACATTAACATCTTGACGGACCAAGTTGAAAATATAATGGTGATCCATCACATCACGTATACTCAGTCGCATATACTAGATCTACGGATCATGATACCGTATCAGAATTAAACACATGCAGTGCTCGTGCCTGCTACTCATCATCTAAGTCACGAGAGTTGTTGGGTTGAACCTATCTGGACCCCGTTGCCTCCTCAACTTGTCGCTTATTTTGTAGCTTGGTTTGTTTTGCTTGTTCTTTAGCTCTTGCACGCCAGCGGTAGTGTAGCAAGATCTCTGCCACTTGCGCGTTTAGACGGCAGTGCGCCTGCTTAAGGCCGTGCTCAATAACGTGAGCGTCTGCATTCAGTGTCAAACGTCAGTTTTTTTGCTGTGCATATTTTTATTTTAGGTTTTTTATTTTTTTCGTATTCCTTTATATTGTCTGTGATGGATTAACATGTTTTTATATTTTTTAATTTTTTAAATTTAATTATATCAAATAAATCAACTCAGCTAAAAAATAAGTCAGCTACAGTAAAAAAAGTTATAAGGCACTGCTGTTCTGATCACCCAAAAGATGTGCACGTCGTCTGGAGTGTGTATCAGTGCGTGGCATAGTTGTAGATACTTGTGCTTTGTAATTAATCTTTTTAGAAAAGTTACATTACCTGGTCCTCTTCAAGTAGATGTCATTTTAGAACGTGGGCGGTTAATATTTTAAAATTTTGACTATTAATATACACAAGACTATTTAGGTTTGGGACATGAAAATCGTGCCGGTAGATTTGCTATTAAAAGTAACTTCTTATCATTGTATTTTTAATAAATGTACACTAATATATAATTAAAAAATAATAGTCAAATACATGTATTTTTTTAACCCATTGTCAAAAAATAATAGTCAAATACTGTGTCCATGTCCAAATGATAAGTAAAAACAACAGAAAGATTTCTATTTTTTTTCAACCAAGGCATTATTGCTCCCTCCCTTCTCCAGCACTTTTGGCTTTCTTTTTGCTAACATGCATACCGAGGCAATCGTACTTACAATAAACTATGTCAAAATACTCTTCAACAAAGTCACATGCAAAGATCAGGAGGTACCAGATGGGGATATAGGTCATAGGTGTACTTGATAGGGACAATATAAAAAAAATGCCTATGGATTAGCAAAGTGTTAAGTATTTATAATAAATAATATATTTCTTATCAAAATTGCCAAGTATTCAACGTAGTAGGAGCATGCAATAAGGTCCGACTATTCTGGAGGTGATAGCCCGTTCAATTTGTATAACACCAGTAGGAAAAGAGAAAAAATACGAATAATAAAGACAATCTAAGAGAGAGTAAAAGGAACAAAAGGTTTTTGGCTTTAGAATATCGAATTAATTAGTACTTATCGAAATACCTGGACTGTCTAGGGCTGATTAGTACCTCTCACTTAAGTAGGTATTATCATCTGGCAGAAACTTAGCCCAACACCTATTTTTCTTTTTACCGACTTACCTTCCAGCGCAGAAAAACTGAAGAATAGTGTCAAAATCATCTCATGGACCAACGGTCCTAGGGTTTTACCCACATGCACAATCAGCCAAGAGGACCATGAAGATATAAGGCAAGGGCCGCTGGATCTTTGCACCAGCCACAACAAAAGAAAGGGAGTCAGCCATCTCTCTCCTCTTAAAGCCAACCTAGAGAAGCAATACCTCAATTCTATTTCACCATCGAACCAGCCACGAGAAGGCAAAAACTAGTAAGCACTAGAGCCACCCAAGGGCAAGGCTAAGTCTCACCATCCCTTCTTGCCAAACAAAGCCCACATTGCCCGCAGCCATCGAGAGAGCACCACCACCAAAAGAAGACAAAAAGGTAGAGCTAGGAGGAGAGGAACCTATAGGGAGTTGGAAAAGACCGGCAGCGTGAAGACGGAGACCGTCACAACCATAAGCCGCTAAGGACCACTGCGACCATGCCGAATCGGACCGAGACAAAGAGGAGGTGAGAAAGACTGACAAAAACGTGTGGAGAGCGTCACCACCACTACGGCCATCATCGTCATCTTCTCGTCCCTAATCATCCCAAACTAAGTAAGGTCTCCACAACCATCTAATAGCACATTCACGGCACACACAGCACAAGCCTGACCAACTGAGGAGAGTAGCCACGTTAGGAAAAAGGGGATAAAACAAGCTAGCCCTCGCTTTGGCCGGTAGGGCCACGACGGTAGACATTGCCGACATAGGATAGTGAACCGCGGTTAGCCACTAGCACCCTTGGAGAGAGAGCACATGCTCCCTGGTGCATGCACACCCTCCCCCAAGTCCCAACTCGGTGGCTCAAGCACCACCCTCACCATCGTAATGCATATGCTAGGAGGAAAACGAAAAGTTTAGCAAGAGCAAAACCATATAGAAATAGTGTAGAAGAATACTAGACCGAAATAAAGGAAGAAGGGAGGGGAACCATAAACCCAGCCAGAGGAGAAAGGGACCGATGCAGAAACCACCCAAAGAGACCACCTCGCCGGCGGCGAGCAACACCCCAAGGACAAGCACCAAGACTCCCAGATCTAATCCCAAAACCATCATCCAAACCATAGGGGCAAAGATGACTGAGTAGAGTCATGGGGAAACCAGCGGGAAGGCAACCGACGGTCAAGGGAGTCCGATTTGGGAAGGAACGAAGAGGAACTGAGATAGGAGCAGGATGCGACGCAACCAGGAGCTGGCACCAAGCACCTATGTACTGCGCACGCATGGGGCCGAACAAGGACCTGAGAGAAGCTGTGTGGAGGAAACAATGGAGGGGCTCGGCGGCTGGTGGTAAGCAGCATGAGGAACAGCCGCACCATGGAGCCAAATCAGAGAGATTTGGGGAGGAGGAGGGGAAGTGAGGGGAGAGGAGAGGATAAGGCTTCAGTCGAATCGGAGTTATTAAAACCCCATCCGGTCTGCTCGCACCACAGAGCGCCACGCCCGCTCGGCGCTCCCCGCCTCGCTCCTTCCCCTCTGCGCTGCGCCTCACACCCTCACCCGTGCATCCCTCCCCCTCCTCCCACGCCGCCTCCCCCGCACCCCTGCCTCCCCCTCCTCCCCCTCCCCCGCCGTCCCCTCCTCCCCCAGTCCCCCTCCTCCCCCGCTCCCCCGGGGCCTCCCCCTCCCCCTCCTCCCCCGCCGCCCCCTCCTCCCCCGGTCCCCCTTCTCCCCTACTCCCCCGGCGCCTCCCCCCTCCCCCGCTGCCCCCTCCTCCCCCGGTCCCCCCTCCTCCCCCGCTCCCCCACCGCCTCCGCCTCTGACCGCCGCCGGCGCAAGCTCAAGCTCGTCGTCAAGCTCTCCCAGCTCCCCCCGGATCAGCACCACCGCCGGGGCCCACCTCCCCCCTCGTACTCGGAGTCCTTCGACGGGGAGGAGGGGCGGCCGACGGCGGCGGTGGCGGTGCGGAGCGGGTCAAGCCTGTTGAGACCCGAATATGCAAATTCGGTCTCTCTGTGTATTCTGCACTAGTCCCAGGATCATGCTAGTGCACACAGTCGAACATAGATGAAATCACATCCATATACACGATAAAATAAAGGAAACCTCAAATATTGATAAATCTCAAAAGGTACGACCTTATGGTCAAGCTTACAATAAACTGGCCCGAAGGCTTAACAAAAGTAGCAGCAGAAAACCAAAAATAACGCGTAGTGGCCAATCGACGAGCCCACAGGCTATCGAGTGGAGAACGAAGCCTAAACCGCGAAGTCATCGAAGTACTCTCCTTCTGGAACCTCCTGCTGGTGAAACTCCTCTTCCTCAACTGAGCAACATTGGGCATAAAGCCGTGAGTACATTGGTACTCAGTAAGTCGTTTGTAACAAAAGAATGCAATATAGTATGCAAGACTTATCAAAGGAAGGCTGAAAGGTTAATTTGCATAAATGACAGTTGAAATACAGTAAATAGATTGAAGGCGAACTTTAAGTAAAACAATAATAAATAAATAATCAAAGGAATTGAATTAACCACTTGCGGACCTCCTATCCACAAGCTAACCAACCGCTTATGGACCTCCCATCCATAAGGTAAACCAACAGCGAACACCTGTCCACTTCCAACCACAATCCTCAAGTTTTCAGAAATAACTACCCCTCGTGTGAAATCATCGAGCATTGTCCATGACCGAGGACGCGGCTATTCGAATAGTTTTACACTCTGCAGAGGTTGCACAACTGTACCCACACGATGTGATAATCCTCACGTTAAAGAAAATCACAACAAGGCCTTTACAAAGTTCAGTTACAACTTAATCCGCCCGCTAGGGTTTCGCATCACACCCCCCTTGCGCCACATGGAAATCAGCAACCATGTTCATCTCAATGGCAAGATTAAAGTTGAAACCTCCCAGATTAGTCAGCTAGGTCCGTCCCATACCAGACATGTGGTTTGCACGGTAAAGCTCAGATCAATGGCGCACAAAGTTAAGTCCTTAAGACTACCCGGGCGAGACTACCACATCCCTCGAAGTGCTCCAACACTCCCCCCTTTACTGCACGATCACTCGTCCGAGTGCAAAACCAGTTTGTTTAATCACCGCCGATGATGCACCAACGTCATGGCACAAGTTTTAATATACGTGGCACCAACCACAGTTCCATATCTCATTAAGTCAAATTCATAATTCACATGTGATGATAAACCCGATCGTAACTATAAGCACACTAAGCAATTCTATCGTACCAAACCATGTGACAATAATCTAGCATCACTAGTATATTTCCCAAACTATGGTGACAAGGGTATCATGGCATTCCAAATTATCAAGGGGGGAGAAATTCAATTGGGACGATAACTACCGGTACAAGGATTGAATAAAAATAGCGATGCAATGTAATTTAAAACAAAGTAATTAAATAATAGATTACAAACTGGGTTCAACATGATCAAAGGACATGATTTGCCTTGGTTATGCTCAGCGAGGTACTCCTGGTCTTCGGGCGCGGAACCTGCTCCTCCGGAATCCGAATCTAGCGAGAGAGAAAACGATCGAAATCAAAGAAACACATAAAATGATAAGCAAATGAACTCCAAAATTTACAAAACCAGAACCAAAAGCTAGAGCTCAATTTTAGATGAATTTAGAAAAAAGAACGGGGTCAATCGGAGCTAGGACGGAGGAGAACGGGCTCTCGAAAAATCAAATCAGAAGTTAAATCGGGAAATTCGGAAAAGCTACTGTGCTGTGAACCCAGTCCACGGAATGACCGGTCCACCGTAGACCCGGCGCACGAAACAGTGTACGCGGGGAGGGGCTGCTGACGCGGCGGGCTAGGGCTAACGTGGCAGCCGCTCGTGCTGCCACGTGTCACGGGGGTGACGTGGCGCTGACGTGGCATCCGGGGGCAGTGATTTGCTGATGTGGCGCTGACGTGGCGGCGACACGTGGCTGCCACGTGGCAGAGGTGCTGACGGGGCTCGCCACGTCGGCTAGGGTTGACGTGGGCGGCTCGGGCGCGGGCGGCGGTGGCGGAATCCGACGGCGGGGACGTCGACGCGTGGCTGCATCCGGGCCGCTCGCTCAGATCTGGATGAGCGGCTCGGATGGGGCGGCGCGGGAGGCGTGAGTCGGCCGATGGGCGACGCGCGTGTCCGGGCTTGTCGTGCGAGGCGTCGCGCGGGCGCGAGCGTGCGGCGCGGGCGCGGGTGGACGGCGGAGATTGCGCGCGGGCGGATCGGCGACGCGTGATCCGCCCGCGTGTCGGGCTCGCTGCTTGGCGCGCGCGCGGCGGCGCGGCGCGAGGTTGCGCGCTGCGCGGTGGCGCGCGCCGAGGCGTGCGCGCGCGGCGCGCGGCGCGGGAGCGGCGACGGCGAGGCGACGCGAAGAGGGGTCGGCGCGAGGTCTCACCGGCGACAGCGGGGACGGCTCCGGCGACGGCGGGGACTCCGGCGACGGCGGCGGCGCGAGGCGAGAGAGCGGAGGCGATGGTGCACGCGAACCGAGGGGGCGGCGGCGTATTTATCATGCGAACCGAGGCGGTTTCGATCCGGATGTGACCCGAGCGCAGGCGGCGGGCGGTTTGAACGGTCTGGATCGGTGGGAGGGAGATCGGACGGTTGCGAGCGCGCGCGCGGCGATTAGGATCAAGCCACGACGCGGATCGGGCGGTGAGGAGGAGGCGGCGCGCGCGCTGGCGCGCTGGTGCCGCGCTGCGTGTCAGCGGATGCGCGACGCGTGGCGGGCGGCGGAATCGGGCGGCGGGAAGTGGGTGAGGGCGGGAAGGAGTACGGCGGCGGCGGTGATGCGCTGGATGAGCGACGCGTGGCGCGAGGTTGATCGGGCGGCTGAGAGGGAGGCGGGGGGCGCACGGCGAGAGGCCGGATGGCCGGCGCGTGGCTGAGAGGAGGATCGGACGGCTGAGGGAATTTCTCCGATTAACAGATTTTCAGAAATTCAAATAAATTGCTAAGAGCTCTAGAAAATAGCAAATAAATCCCAAAAATTCACCAAAAATACCAGAAAATCTCTTGAGACCTGAAGAATCCAAATAAAATATTTTTAACATATGATAATGTTTATTTTTCTCAGATTAAATTATTTTAAAATTCTGAAATTAATTTGAGGCTTCATTTAATTCCAGAAAATTCTAGTAAATTTCTTGTGACACAAGGAACTTAATTAAAATACTTTCAGCTAATGTTAAAGTATAATTTAATCATATTAAATTATTTTAAATTTTTAAAAATTCATTTTAGCTTGGTTTTAAATTCAGGAAAATTCTAGAAATTTATTTTTAAATTTAAAGTTTTAAAAATCCCCAAAAATCAGGATGTTACAAAGCCGCCCAAGAAGCGCCAGATCGAGTCGCACGGCGACAGATCTCGCTATCACGAGCTGAATCATGCCGCCGGTTTAGTGGTCGGCCTTGTTTTTGCTTCACTGTGCTGTTGGTTCTTTAACGCGAGATCTGCTCTTCTCTCAGGTTGGTGGTGGGAGGGGCGACGCCGCGAGCGCATGGCGAGCGGCTGCCGGTTCGAGTTCGGTTTGTTTCTTTGTTTGCTGATCTCTTCCTGCTCGATGATGTGATTGTGCCTTTTTTTAGAGAAGAAATTGTTTTTTTTTGCGGGTGGATTTAGGGATGGCGAGGACGACGCCGTTGCCGGACCGGAAGGCGCTGGAGATGATTCTGACAAGCTGCAGAAGTGCGTGTTTCTCACCTTTTATGTTTACGCGACATGGGATTTGGTTCGGACTTAATGAGCTCGATTTCTTTAAAAGCAGAATTTGGTTCAGACTGATTAAGCATAACCTCCATCCTCTGCGGCAGCAAATTATTCATCTGATGCCTACTACTCTTAGATGGCTTAATCAGTTATGCTTCTGTTGTCTAAACTAAACTATTCGACAAATTATTTGTTTTAATTTTACATGGAACATGCTTGATCAGGTAATTTTGTTGGAGATTTAAGATTCTTCTGTGATATGCTTTCTGTTGTTTAAAATGTTTTAAGTGCTTTGACTTACTATACTACATCACCACCTGATTGAATTGATCTTTGCATTTAACAGCCTGAGAAAGTGAAATTTCAACTAAGGCTGGGGCAGAGCAAGCCTATCTATGAAGCTTTCAAGGCCATAAGGAATTCTTCAGATTGGGAAAGCCTCGGTGATGCTCATAGCGTATAGTAGAAGGTAACCTTCTCTACAGCACAATGCCGCATGAATCACCGATCCGACTTCACTACACAGAGGTTACTTATGTTTTCCTTCCTAATAGCATTTCTTCTTTCCTTCATCACCCAAATAAAGGAAGTCGTTCTCGGTGGAGTTGATCTTGAGGATGAGCAGAGGAGAAGTTTAATCAAATCGAACAAGTAAGATCTTTATTTTATCAAATGTAGGGATATTTTAAATTGTCGTAAACATGAAAAGAAAGCCGGTGACTATAAAAATTGCATACTAGCTTATTTCATCTAGCAACTTATTCTTACGCTTTGAAGACACTGGATATAGGCTCGGCATGATCTGTTTCACGCACGGATGGATCAAAGTATTTTTACATAGCCTTAGTGAATAATTTTATAATGTGCTTAAAGTTCTTGTTCATATTGTTTATGGTTTTGCATATTTACTTATGGATGGTACACCATTCATGAATCAACGATACACTGTTCATGAATCACATTATGTGGAGTATAACATGCAATGCGACTTTTGGACAGAATTTACTTATGGTTTTTTCTTAACAAATTGTTATGTGCAACATGTGCCCATGTAAGCTTTTGGTGAACAAATGAGCAAAGCTAGGATTATCTTGAGTCTTGACATTGATGTTGATGGATCTTAGGCTCGCCACGAGGTCACATTTTGGGGGTGGCTGCAGTTTGTTGTAGGCGATTGCATCTTCGTTCACTTCATACTTCCAATGGATCGCATAGTGTCGCTTCATCTATTATTTCCATTTTCGCTTTTTCTTTGATGCATGTCGATTAATGGAGTGTTAACTTTATTTCGGAGCTTGAAAAGTTGTCAAAAGTTTAGTGAAAATGTGTTGGACGCAACAAAGAAATTTGAGAAATTAATTATCGATAAGAAAGAAATTGATGGGTTACTCTCTGGGCGCTTGGCTTAGCAAAGACAGATCTTGTCTCAAAGGTATGAACAATGAACATCAATACGGAAGCTGAGAACTACCGAGCCACCCAACCACGGCAACCACCCCGCGCCGCCAACTACCGATATTTCGAGACCGAGCCACCCAAAGGTACTATTTGTGCTGACAAGTGAAATAAACCTCTACTGTATTTGTTGAATTTAAGACAATTTCAGAATTATTCCCCACTGCAGATGCTCCTGGGGCACCTAGGCAGTGGTGGTTTGGAGGTGCTCCTGGGGCACCTAGGCAGTGGTGGTTTGGAGGTGGTACTGACTTGACGCCATCGTATATCATTGAAGATGATGTCAAGAACTTTCATTCTGTTTGTCAGCACCTTCTACATTACATGTTCCCAGCACATACATTTCTTGGCTGGTGTATATTTGTTGAATAACTCATGTTAGTCGTCTATATTTCATTATCCACTTGCAGGTTCAAAAACGAACATGTGATAAGTTTGATGCAAGCTTTTACCCAAGATTCAAAAAATGGTGCGATGATTATTTTCATATCAAGGTTAGTTTGTTCAGTTGTTCGTTTGACGTTTATGACTTTTGTGGTTGTGTATGCTTTAGGGTTTAGCAAAAAGGTAGAGGATGAGGAAGATGAGGGGCTGTTGAACGCGTCAGCCCTACGAACACCAGAGACTAGGAAGAGGGAGAAGAGTTTCAGCAATGGCCATGATGCTGAGCCTCACGTTGCTTCGGTGAGAAATTTCTATACTTTCCAATGCCCATTGTTGTTACCATTGCGTACTGTTGATTAACATAATTGAGGAGTGCATATGCGTTTCTGATGTGCAAACAATTTCATCTTGTTTATACTTGTGCCTGTTCTTAGTGTTTAGTGCCAGGCGTAGCAGGGGCTACTGGTCACAATGCACACCTGTCGGGGCTGCTTGCGGCAAGCATGCTTTCTTAACCATGCCAAAACACATCGAATCCATTGAGAAGTAAAACCTGCAGCATCTAATGTCGAAATAACTTAATCTGGATTTTTAAGCTAATGATATACATAACATTCTCACTTTTTTTTGTAAAAACATTCATATTTTTTTCTTGCTTCCAATGCATGATAAGGTCAGCATGGCCACAAGATTGCCTAGGAGTGCTGCCTGTGCTCACTAACTACTAGGACATGGATACTTAGGGCGAATGGAGAGGGCAAAACTTTTGACCTTGTTTCTGCTTTTTCCACATATATTTTCATATCTGACATGTTATTCTTGCCTGATAACATGTAATGGATCATATTATTTGTAGCATGATTGCCCACGTGATTCTGAGTTGGCTCTTGCCTATATAGAGGTTGAGATTTATTTGTAGTGTTTTGAATCAATTACAAAAAGGTATTGTCTATATATCTATGTGTGTATACAACACTTATTAAGAGTTCATGTATATTACTCTTAAGAAGGCAGTCCTTGTAGATAGGTCATATCCTTTTACACTATGTTTCTTATTGTATGGATTTTTTTTAAAAAAAAAACCTCAGCTGCTATAATTGGGTTGTACTGTTATGTCATTTGTACTTTCAAGGATCACAAGGTGTTATATGGCCTACACATATCAACCAGAGGCCAGATTCAGATTTCAAGAGAAGGTTGATGGAAATTCTTCTCAAACCAGTTAGCCGCAGAGAATATATTATGCTGTTCGACATGGCTTCTGTTCGGACTCCGTTAGTGAAGCTACGACAGGTGCGCAGTGATATGAAGTTCTACCCTATAGATGAGATGGGTAATTTGTATTTCGATCATTACCCTGGTATATTTCTGTACCCTACATATACAGTTTTTTTATTTTTTATGAACAATATTATGTACTGGCTTTTGGATAGATTGGCCGACCGGCAAATGAGCATTGATTTCCTGGTTACAATCGTGGATGATCTCACCAAAATAATGTGATACCAACCAATCAAAGAGAATCTATTGATGCAGCAAGTAGTCGCCATGGAGATCTTAGGTGCATTATGTTTTCTATTTATTTTAGGATATGAATGTTGGTTAGAAGGCCAAAGAGAAGCTAGAGAAACTATGCCTACTTCTATGAAAATAAGGTAAACGTGGTACTTTTTATGACTCTTCTCTCGCAATTTTATGTCTTCTCACTTTGCTATTGTACTTTTATCTTAATTAAATTGAAATGATTAGCTGAGAATACGCTTTCAGTAATGTAGTTCCAGCTTCTATCCTTATTTCGTTTAGTAAGGTAGCTTTTTTTAGCAAAGATCAGTTGCAGAATCACACTTCATGAACCTAAGCTTAAATGTGATGTGCTACATATGTACGGGGAGGCGCTGCGGCACTACGACCGTCGGACCACCTCGGCTTCTTACCGCCTCCGCCGACTGCGTGGTAAGCTTCCCCAGCCCTTCCTCGTGCTTGTGCCCTCCTCCCCTTACTCTTCCTCCCCTTCGACAGTTTGATCAAAGTATCAGACAATTGACAAAAGTTTGTGCAAAGTACTAGCATAAGTCAGTAACTGACCATACATATGCATCTTAATTTGTATTTTTTAATTTTATTAATAAGGTGTTTAATCAATCAATGATTAACTGTGGTTTGTTTGATTTGCACCCTAATTTTACAAAAGTCATTATGGTATGTAATGCCATATGAATGTTTATCTTGCATATACACTATGGGGATAATATTTGTTGTATGCATCAATGCATGAATGCTGATGTGCTCTCATATGAATACGGTTCTCAAGAGGGATTTATTCCACTCAATGCATTTATCTATACATGATTTTTTTGCGGATCAGTTCATAATGCCCAACCTGATCAATTGGTGACTTTAGTGGATATCAATTAGCATAATTGGTCTGAGATCTTTAGACGTGCACGGAGAATGTTCACGTTTCCTTGTTGTAATTATGCAAATTGAATGTTAGCTAACTTCGTAAAGGGCAGTGTTTCTATGATCGAGAGCTAAGCATGATTGAGTAGGTAGGCTGCCTTTGGACTTCTTTGGAGATCTGCTCAAGTACTTAGGTAAAGTGTCATTCTCAGAAGGTAGTCATGGCAATTGAATTAATTTCTACAATTGAAGTCATGACAAGGCGTGCGAAGCGCGCCCGATGTTCTAGTCAAATAAAAGAGGAAGGGAAGGTGTCGACTGGGTGAGGAAAAAAGAGATAAAGGAAAGAAAAATAAGAAAAAGGCAAGAAAGAGAATAAGCATGCATGATAAAATCTTTGTTTCGTAAATCTTTAATCCTGAGCATTCTGATGTTTGTGTCGGGTTTGCGCACATGAACGATGTCATATGTATGTGTGCATATATTGCTAGGGTGTATTAAAATTGGATGATGCTTGTACAGATGGAGGTTCTGGTTTAGTGCATCGTCTATAAGGTTAAACAGGCAAGTGCATGGTAAAATAGTGGTAGAATAGTGCTTTATGAGATGATATCCATTATTACATATTAATCATACCCTGATAAGTGATGTATATAGTTGAATGGCAACATTGGAAGGATGTTGCATCATGCAAAAATGCATGAGTCAGGGCGGTGACTAAATCATATAGCTAGTACGGATCACATGAGCTAGATTGGTGAGAAAGCTATATGATTAATTTAGAGTACTCTTAAGTAAGACCTAGAGAAGTAAGCACCTCCACGGAATGAAAGAAAAAACCCACTACGGTAGTTACTTCATGGGAGTGGAGCTTAAGACTCTGTATGAAAGAGGATAGGGCAAGAATGATTCATTGACTGGTGAATATTCCGCTATACCAGTATAAGTTATAGTTACAGACAGTACTATAAAAATTCTTATATTAGAAACCTCATCACAAAACGGTTTACCAAAACCATCAATGTTAAATATAATTACATACGATTTAAGTTTAGAAACCATTTGTGTTGCTACCAGTGCTAAAAACAATCTGTGAAGAGATAATATTACAATTATCATAAATAGTTCTTATCAAGAACCGTTTGTGATAATGCCAAATATCATAGACAGTTTTTTATTTAAACTGTCTATAATACTTTACATATGTTTGTGTTACAAACCGTTTGTGATATGTTTCCCGCTTTGTAATTTTCTAAAATTTTATAATCTCCTGCCTGAGACCGAATAGGATAACATTTTGAGACACCTTTAGTAAAACAGACATAATTTTTTCATACGGTATCCGTTTTCGATGTTCTTGTACTTCTTAGAAAGCTAATAATGAGCCCAATCTTTAGCCCCAAAATTGGCCAACTTTAGCCCTAAATTTGCATCATAAGTTTTCATTTTCTATTTTTGCCAAAATTGTGTATCTTCCTTTTGGAATTTTGGGTTCGTCTCAACTGCAAAGTTGTAGATCTCATTGAAATCTTTCAAACGAACATATATAAGCTATATAAAATTTTGCTATTTTATCTTTTAAGACTAGTTATTTATATTACATCGATATATATATATTGTCTTCGATAATTATATATCGTAGACGGTTTGAACCACAAACCATTTGTGATAATTATATATCATAAACAATTTATGGTTCAAACCTTCTATGATAATTATGTCCCTGATTGCTGAGCCCTTTGATCCTTCCTAACCCAATCTCAGCCAATAGAAACCCACCAACCCCCACCCCACGAATTGTAGCTCCACGTACATCCCCGTGCTCATTCCGCTGAAAATTTTCCCACTCCCTTCTCTCCCTTCCCTATAAATAATCACCCATCCCCTATCACTCTCAAAATCTCTCTAGCCTCCTCACCGTTCTCCTCGACCCCCGACCCTGATGGCCCTTACGAAGTAGATGGTATGCAAGTCTACGAGCAGCAAGACGCCGCGAAAGCAGCTGACTACCAAGACAGTGCTCAAGTCGACGCCAGTGGGCGTCAAGGACATCCAGCTCGCGTGCTGCATCAGGGGGCGAGAGGGCCTAGGCATAAAGGCCACGCCAAAGCTTCTACTGTCTGCTATGTTCTTGTCATGTTTAAGAGTAAGGTTCATAGGATTAGGAGATGTGTTCTTGCTATGTTAGATGTGTAATCAACTCGTTATCTTGTGATGCTATAATGGAGAACTCTAATCTTAACGAAAATGAAATTTTTTCCTGTGTTTGTTGTTGTGTTTGCTGTTGTATTTGCTTATTTTCAAAGGGCATAGCTAATATTTCTTGAGACTAACCGAAAAACAAAAAATAGGTATAGAATGAACTATCACAGACAGTTTTATGGTATAAACCGTCTGTAAAGGACTACCACAAACGGTTTGAACCAAAAACCGTCTGTGATACTCGAACCACCACAGACAATTCTATCTACCAATCGTTCATCACATTGAAGGTGACATGCATGGCGCAGAAGTAGCACATGTATTCCACGTGTAAACAGTAATTTGCACACCATTTTCAGTTGATATATTTAGGCGTGTGTGGCCATGCATTTTCTTTTAATAATTGGCAAAATTGTACATTTTTTTTCAATGTTCATCGCTAAGCATATGTTGTTTAACGTGACGTTAAGATTTAAATAGAGGAGATGTTGTCTAAATCTAGCAGCAATGATTGTAAATGATAGTGTTATAAAGTAATGTTAGTATTTGAGCTCAAAGGTTGGACCCAGGTGCTACAATTTGACCGTGCGGACATACGATAATGCATGGCTTTCGTTTTTTCTACGTACTTACGCATCCCTAAAGGCTGAAGTGATGGGCAAACATGTACAGCTTACAATATATGCTTGGTCTTGGATGGCTTAATAAAGTAATAAACACCCAACAGCATCATGCTGCAATGTTTGAGATCGTTGCAAAACCTAGATTACAATGCCACCTTACAATACATTCATGCCTAATATGTTAAACAGCGCAGGACTGCAGGAAGGTTTCTCTCGGCTTCCTGCCGTTGAATTAGGAGTCATTGCGAGCGTTTAAATAGACCAACAACAAGGCTATATTCGTATTAATTTCTAAAAATTATTTTTTATAGTAACTAACATTCAAATGAAGTGTCTTTTCAAGATGGAGTCTACTAGTCGATTGCAGTATGCACTATAATGACTTTATTTATATCGGCTAAAATCACACGTGGGTTTCTCTCTCTCTATACAGCTCTCTACAAGTTATTATTATTTATAAGCTAAAACCAAAAGTCATTAGCAAAAACTAATATGAATAGGTCCTTCCTGGTGCTCCATGTATATTTGGCCATGTATAGACGAGCGAGACTTTTTGGCCGATTTAGTGGTAGTGTGAGTGGTAATTAAAGAACTAGTGGCCACCGTGAAGAATTTGCAGATTTGGCGTGAACTCCACACGGCCACTGTGCGGAGAAGACTCTCGGCTGACATGCGCCCTTGCCGCACGGTGGAGCCAAAACCACACGGCCACCATGCCGTGGCTAAGGCTTAAAAAAAAGCTCGAGGTGAGCTACTCAAGCTCGGCTCATTCTAGGCTCGATTTAAGCTCAGCTCAAGCTTTAAACGAGTTGAATTTGAACTTGATCTCGAGCTCACGAGCTTCACCGAGCCGAGCTCGAATAGTTTGCGAGCCTCGATTCAAGCTTAAATAGTAATACATATTAACTCTGACCGAACTTATCTGAGCCGAACTCGAGCTCGAGCTTTTTTATTGTTAAAAATTAGTGTATATTTGAATTATTTTGACCATTATCGAGCTCACTCGAGTCGAGATTGAACTCAAACTTTTTTTATTATTGAAAATTAGTGCATAATAAATTATTTTAATTATTATTGAGTTTCAACGAGCCGAGCTCGAGCCCAGATTCAAGCTTTGATCTCAACTTGAGCTCAGCTCGAGCTTCTATCGAGCTTGAGCCTGGAAGGCCAGGCTCGCTCGAGCTCGACTCGTTTACAGCCCTAGCCGTGGCCTCCCCTCTCGCACGACTACCATGCGGTGGTCAATTAGTCGTGTTAATTCTTGATTAGCGAATTCATTTAAGTATACTAGTTACAGGAATTTTTAAATAAAACAAACGAGCTCAAAAACTTATAAACTTTTTTGTGGAGTCTCCTGACACAGTGTACTTGATGGTGTATTTTTTTTTGATATTCCATTCCAAATTTTACTCAAAAATTCATGTAATCTTACTATTTGTAGAAATTTTCTAATATAGCAAACGTGGTCGACAACTTATAAAATTTTTTGTGGAGCCTTCTGACACAGTGTACTATATAATGATCCTTCAAAAAATATTTCACATAAAATCTTAAAACCCTAACTTAAACGGTCACCCGCATCATATGTAGCAAACCCTGAAACCCTAACTCAAACGGCTGCCCAAAACGACAGGGGTGACAGATGTGTGGAGGCGAGAGGTTGGGCGGTGGCCTAAACCCTTAATGGGTGTCTCTTACCTAGAGCAATCATGTCTAAAATTTTCACATTCCAAGTCACATCAAATTATGAAACCCTAATTTTTGAAACCTAAAATTCTAATTTTTTAGACCTAAACCTTTAATTTTTTAGACAATTTTGCAACATATAAAACTCTAGAAAAATTACACTATGAAGTAAACTGTGTAAGAGCCTTCAAAAACATTTCATAATGTTTGAACCTCATTTTCTATATTAACAAATTTCTACAACAGTAGACTTAAATAAATTTTCAAGAAGTTCAGAATAGATAAAATTATGAAAAATTATACAAGCATTTACACTATGTTGCGAGGCTCCATAAAAAAATTATAATTTTTAAAACTCATTTACTATATTTAAAAATTATTAAATAATTTTTTAAAAATTTGCTATAATGTGCTACAATGCTCCAAACGGTGTCGTATGGTGCTATAGTGCTCCACCGCACAGCAGCCATACAGCGTGTGTACATGTCATATCCGGATCAATTCCGTGCGGTGGTCGTGCTGTGGAGATGCTATTTTTGCAATTTCCAAAAATGATTACCATTTTTACAAAAACGGAATTTCCAAAAATTGCTACCATTTTTACAAAAACGGGATGAAAAAACGCCAATACGGCCAAAATCTCAATATACAGGGGCTTCCTCGTGCACTCGCTTGGCTGTAGCGTGTCCTCCCTGGAGTTGATTAAGCATTGGTCGGGGAGCCAGCCGGTGCATCTCTTCAAGAAGAGCTATACGTTCCTACAACTACTACTACATACATTATACGTTTCTACAACTACTACTACAAACATCATCCTCGCACCTTATTCGTTTCAGCCTTTTTTTCAGCTTCAACTTCAGTTTTTTTTTTCACTATTCAGTAATTCATCTTTTTCTGAATTTTTTTTAGATTTTTTAGGGTTTTTTTGCATTTTTTTTCTCATATTCCTTTGCATTGTCCGTGATAGGCTAACATATTTTTTTTTATTTTTACATTTTTTAAATTTAATTATGCCTAAAAGGCCAAATCAACTACAGTAAAAAAAGTCAACTATAATGAAATTTTAGTCAAAAATCAAAAGTCATCGCTAAAACGAACGCCCACTGATATATTAGTGGAAGGGTGTCTGTAAAATTCGACGATGAAACTCGAAACCATGAGCAAGAAATGAAAAGGACGAATTATGCATGAACATGTCTAGCAAATGTATGTGTTTTTTTAGGCTGCAAATAAATATGTTTAATCTTGAGATTTAAATGCACCACTCAGGTTAGCGACCGCGTAAGGCTTTTGGCTTCTGCGTTGCTTTTTTTTCACTGTTGTTTTTTTTTGTCTTTTTTTGTTTTTCCGTATTCTTTTATATTGTTTGTGATAGGCTAACATGTCGCTTCTATTTTTACAATTTTTAAATTTAATTATGCCAAATAAGCTAACTCAGCTACAGTAAAAAATCAGTCACCTACAGTAAAAAAACCATAAGCTATCGTCATTCCGAACGCCCCTGACCTCTCTTACATCTGGTAATTTGTTGAGAATTTTTGGAAACTTTCACACCTTTCACAGTAACAAGTATAGATGTATGTGGTTGGTCTTTAGACTTTGACCTCTAGGGTTGGAGATGCCCAACGAGGAGTTAAACACAGTAACAAGTATGTATAGATGCATGTTTCTTCTGGGGGTGCGATCATTGTTGCCAGATTTGGGGCCTGCTCCCAGGGGTGTGGACTGGACAACGTCCTCATGTCCTGGGGCCACGACGATTACATGTACCTGGTATGTCTAATTCATCGTCGTCACCGTCGATGTAGTGATTACACTTCTCTGAAATATTTTTTTTCTTGTCTCAGATGACTAAGGAGAACAAGATCACCCTTAATTCCTTCTGCGGGGTTGTTCATCATCAGATACTACCACTCTTTCTACCGTAAGCGTGGCCGATGATCTTGATTTTTTTCCTTTGCCAAAGTAGTGTTAGTGATATGTCCTAGAGGCAATCGTGGAAATGATTGTATCACTTCTATGTTTATGATCTTTTGAATAATATATTATTTTATCTCTTGAATAAATATCTTTCATATTGATCAACAAGTATGTGACTTATTCGTGAAATTTTTTATTTATGTTTTTGATATTATTCTAAATTATCCCTGATCTTATATCATTATGTGGGACAATTATGATTTACAGATCAGTACATGTATTGATTGATGATCATGTTTCACGGATTATGGATACGGGATATCAAATCAATAATGTGGACATATGTTAGATTGACCCACCATGAGACACTGCGGAAATTGTTATATTCTTAAATGTCATCAGTTGGTCTTATATATAGTATATGTAGCATTATTAGAACTGAGATTGTCATTATTTTCTACATATGTAATAATTTACTCAGGCGTTATCAAACACTACTCCATGACTAGGTGGTCATAAAGGTAACTTTCGGGTTTACTATAAAACATGCGGAAGAATCTGAGTGATCAAGATAGAATTTACCCCTCCTATATAACAGGAGAGATATCTCTGGGCCCCTCGATGTGGTTAGATTAAGAAAGTGTATGATCATGCCAAATGTGGTTGAAGAGTTAAACACAACTGAGTAATCCATCACAGGTTCGAGTGAAGGACCGAGCTATCATAGAATGGCACGCTTTTCTCGTTGAGTTCGATCTAGTATCATGAGGCAAAGAGATCGATACATAAACATTATATAGATTCATCCGATATGATCTTTATATATATTTGGGGGTCGTTATGTCCTGCTAGAGACCACCACCAACCTATGGACCGAAAAGAAGTTTTTGGCCTATGGCCAAATCTACATGAACCTATAAGGTCATACATTTAATGGGCTAGAACGATAAGAGCCTGGATGATAATTTCTGAGTGGGATTCGATCTCCACTTGTATTGGATAAAGATCCGATTAGAGGCTATATAATGAGAGGTGCGGGGCTGAGGGCGATATCCCAAAAAAACCCTAGCTGTCACCTCTCATAACCCCTGCCGTGCGCGCTGGTGCTAGCACACTGACACACGGTGTTCCCTCGCTGGACATGTGGACTTTGGTAGAGGTGCTGCTATGACTGCGGCGTTGATCGGGACGATCGCAAGGAGGAGACGGTTAGCCGGAGGACGATCGACTACTTTCGCATATACCGAAGTGCTCTTCGTTGAATCAGCTGCTTCAACTCTATTTCCGTTGCATTGCGCGTCTAGTGATAATGATCTATGATCTCTTACTCGTATGGCTTTCTTGTTTACGCGGTAGAATTTTTAATTTGCGCTAGTGTAGTCTACCTGTATCTCAATAAATAGAAGTTTAAGTAAGGTTACCGAAAGTTTGCAATCTTTGCTATGATTCAGTCCTGCACAAGCATAGGGCCTACATGCACCTGATGAACGATGAGGACAATTAAGGAGAACCTCCAGTGGCTGCAAGTATTAAAGTAAGAGATATCCCACATCGATTACTCGCATACTTGAAATAGACTTTATGCATAAGAAATGTAACGACTAAGAACGCTTTTGATGCATGGTTCTTGCAGCAAGTATGACCTGTACAGCAAGAGCAATGTCAGGATAGACGTCGAGAAAGTGAAGCCCTACTATATGTCGCTCATCGAGAAGGTATGCCTGTTCCGAGATCAGCTAAGAATCGCACGTCTCCAATGCACTCCGAACTCTGAAGTCTGAACTGAACATCCTTTGCCCTGTAAATAGTCCTATCATTCTGATACGATCTTCTTGTCTAAATTCTCGCAGTACTTCCCGGGCAAGTTGAGATGGTGAGAAGGGCATGCACCCGGAGAAGTGAACACCAAAGATTTGTTCCGAGTTGTCGTGTACTATGATATACTACGATGGACGTTTCATACCCGAGTTAAGTGAGTGTATTAGTAGCACCCATTTTGTCTGTGCAGAGCAGAATTCCTTGAGAGCCATCAGCCATGCATGCCGGATAAAACTTGCCAATGTTTGTTTGTTCTCTTTGCAGATGTGCTTTGTCATACAGTTTGAGCATGAAATTCCCCTTCAAATGGGATTTTTTTTGTTTTCGCCGCTAAGCCATGCTATTATCTTGTTTTTACCATTTGCTAGGGTCGAAGCCCGAATGTCAGTGAGAGAACCCAATGGCGAAAACGAGATCTCGTCAGGCTTAGTGGTGAAAACGAAACTTTCCCTAGAAACAACGGTGAAAACTGCAGAGGGGGAGAGGAACTGAATCAAAATGTCTGGATGGGCTTTTTCTGGCCGTAGCGAGATGGTCCAAGTTATTACTTTTCTCTTGCCAGGTCAACAGTTCTCTCTCTCAAAAAAAAAAAAAGAGTACCCTGGGAAGGCCTGATGGGCGTGAGAACTTGCAAGCGGTAACCTAACAAATGGGATTCGTCTGAGCCCAAAGTTTTGTTTGGCCGGTTAGACGTCAACACCTCTCGCCATCAAAGAAGATTCGTCTGAAAAAGAAGAATCGAAGAAGAAGAAGATGCCAAGGCATGAGCTCAGCGACTTTTGGTTTCTTTCAATAATTACAATTTATTATACTAATAAATTATAACTAAAAAGCTATAAACCGTAGTCTAAATAATAGGCTCAATAGCTTCAGAGACACGTATAAAAGGCAAGAGAATGAACAGAAGTCCTAGGCAGTTGGTACTTGTGGCGGGCACGGCTGGTCTCCCCTGCCGCTTCAGTTTGTAAGTTTGTAACCCTGACGTTTAATAGGAATCGACGGATATCGGGTCATTTGAAATGTTGTGCCAAAGTATGTGTAAGTGTAGTGTTACGAAATTTACTAACTAAATAAGAACTAAAACCGACCCCTGTGTCTGATCTGCAAAAAAGCAATCAAGACTTAGGGCCAACTATCAAGTTATGTACCGTATATGTGTCCCAGCAATGGTTCTAAAAACCACTTTTCACATGATTTCGCTTCAGTTTTTTTGGTATCGTTGTTTCGGTTCACCCCTCTAAACTCCTCCTTTGAATTCAACTTATATACCAAATATACATATAATTACGTCTATTTTATATCCGAAACTTCAAATTTTCAAAATTTTGATTAAAAAAAAGCGAAAACCGACTGATTTCGACGGTATATGGGGAAATTTGTTTTTGAAGATTCTCACCTACTGAACTCCTGGAGATGATCATGTACTGCTCTAAACGACTTCAGCTTCTAACTTTTGACTTATTTAATCCAGAAGCTACTTTGAACGTGTCGGATTCTAATTTCGACTTATTTTCGTTTTTCTCATCTTTTTTGCCTTTTCTTTTTCTTCTTATTCCTTTACATTATCTATGGTGATATAACTTTTTTTCTTTTTTAAAATTTTTTAACTAAATAACTCAGAAAAAGTTAACAGTTGCGTGGGTGGATTCTTTTAGGTTGTGGCTTTGGTGTTTGGCTTATAATTTTTGAATTCTGATTGTTTGCGAGAGATAGCACACAGAGAGAAACAATCGTATGTTATTTTGGTCGATATAGTTGAATTCGATATAATATCTACTATAATTTATCTGTAGACTCTATCTTAAAAAAATACACTGTTTAAAAACTAGCCACTATAGTAGAAAATGATAAGGTAAAGTCAACCGAATGTACCCAATAGCCAAAGCCATAGGACAGAAACTAAGCACTTTAGACCCCGCTCATTTGGGTTTGGGTTTTTGGCTTATTTTTTATTATTCCTAAATTTCATCTTTTCTTGACTCTTTGACTTTTTGTATTTTCTTTTTTCGTATTCGTTTATATTTATCCGTGATGGGTTAATCTGTGTTTTTCTATTTTTATTTTTTTAAAAAATAATTATATCAAATAAATTATTATTAACAACAGTATAAAATATATTATTTATAATATAAATTTAATCGCAAATCATCAAAATTTAACTCAACCGAGCATCTTTTTGAAGCGGGTCCTTTACTTGTCCCCGTACAGAAGGCAGGCGCACATTTTTAATGCAGTGCCAGCGGCGACGATGCATTCGAAAAGAAGCTACGTCCAAAGTAAAGTACGGCTGAGAAGCGAGCGACTTTGTACGGCAACAGAAAGTTTGGCCAGCACCCAATCAAAAAGGACGGTCTCCCTTGTGACGCAAACCAAAGCTGAGAGCCTTGGTGAAGTGCACTGCAGCCGATTTGGCGATTGACCGGACGCCCACAGCGCCGCGGTGGGCGATGGCCAAACCACCACGTACCTCCGGCATGACACCAGGGAATTTAAAGGAATCTAGGCCCGTCCTTTTGGCCTACCCCCAGATGGTTTTGGTCAATATAATTTTCAAGACGTAGTAAAATATAGGGATATCAATATAAATAATATATATAATTTTAAATTCAAAAAATTATTTAAAAATCTACTTCAAACAATTCGTCTATTTATTTTGACTTTCAAATAAACTAAAAAAATAAAAAAACAAAAAGTAAAAGACCAAAAGAATGAGGTAAGCTGTATCTCACCTGAAAACTTGATTATTACTGGGTGGTGATCGGTGTGGTACCATTTCAACAAACTCTTAACATAAATTATCAAGGCTATGACTATATCCTAAAACTTTATAAATTCAGGCTAAATTGGTTATTTTATTATCCCATCCTAAGCTTTAAAACTCACAAGGCATCATAAGATTACTGTTAACCATAATATTCTAGCAAGACTCTTTAGTCAAGAACAATCTATTAATCAATAATTTCTAAAAGTACACAGGTATAAAATATTTATTAAATGTCACCCATTCAACTCTTAGCGATTCACAACTCATCGATAAACAATTACCATGTCTGCGAAAATCTATTTATTGTCCTATTTTTAGATGCAATCACATAAAACATTTACAAAAATAAATTCAACATTCTCACCTTATGTTCAAAACTTAGATTAAAATACGATAAAAACATCAACAATATAATCTCTACTAAATAAGGTTCCACACGATCATATAACAATATCCACCCATTCCTTTATACACATTAGATCAATTTAGCATGACAAAAAACATATAAATCAAGCATCAACATATGTTCACTGAATACGCCTAAGATAGATTAATTCATAATTAATTTTTAACAATGACAAAAATCACACACACACACACACACACACACACACACACACACACACACACACACACACATATATATATATATATATATATATATATATTATATATTCAATGTAACATTCACATTCAATTAGAATAATCTAGCAAAATCAAATAACCCAATTCATCTAATACAGATTGAGAATTTCTTAACATTATGGTTATATAACCAATTCAACCATACTCCATGCTTCCTTATAACCATAACAATTCAAGTTATAATGAACATACTACTACCCACTATTCATTGTAAAAAATATACTATCACATTTAATCAGTTTCACTCACAAGATGTTGCTTGAAATCAATTATATACTAGTACTTTTCCTTGTCATTCCACACCTTACCTATATATATATATATATATATATATATATATATATATATATATATATATATATATATATATATATATATAGTGTGTGTGTGTGTGTGTATCAAACGGAAGAAAAATCATCACCATAAAAAGCTTTTATATTTTTTCACTGACAATTCCGAGCATTAAACTTAAACATGCAATAATACACTAACATACATATGTTTAAAACTTCCACATAAATATGGCTTGCAAAAGACATTCTCCTCGATCCAAAATGAAAATATTGAGCTAAGAAATGAGTCGTAACCCTCAGTAAAAATGGTAAACCACCATAAAAATGACCTGGCAAGTGAACAACTTTCAAAAGCAATAAGAATAGTTCAACAATCGAAAAAAACTATAATTTCTTTATGGAACCAAAATAGAATGAAGTCTCGTTACTAGCATTGAAACTAACCAACAATTGAAAACTTATGGAGAACCAATAACTCACTGATCAAACGAAAACACCAATATAAACACATCCCCAAACATTGATAACTAAAATTATTCAAGGAAAACTCTTCATTCATTCATGCACCACACTCGGTGGTACAACCTAGCCATGCCATAGCCATAACCATGACCTCTATCTCTCGGCATCATTATCCATCTCAATGAACCAACCATCCAACACAAACATAGGCAATAAACAGAACAATTTCTCTACCGTCGTTCCGAGGTGGCTTACCAGAACAGTCTTTTTGAAACAGCTTATCGGCGTTCGTTTCGTTTACATAAGTGCTCGCTCTAGTGCTAAAAACTATAAGCCTCAGTCATAGGGCTGGGTTTTTTCTACTTTTAGATAGCTTATGCTTATACAGACTGTAGTAACTAGTTTTTAAACGGTGTGTTTTTTCAAAGTAGAGTTAATAGGAGGATTATAGTAAAAAGTGTATTGAGTTCAACTGTACGAGCCAAAATCGCATACAACTATTTTTCTATGCGTACTATCTCTCATAAATAGATATAATTTAAATATTTAAGCTATAAACTATAAATCATAAATCCTAAAAAACCTACCCATACACCGTAAACAAGTTTAGGTTAGAAATTACGTAGCAAAGTGATAATATGGAAAGGAGAAAGGATGAGAGCGAAAATGTTAAAAACCATCCCTACAAATTGCCACCTCCGCCCGTTGCACCTGCACCGTCACACACACGCCTCCCTCTCCTTTTCTTTTCTACCCCTACACGGGGGGCACGGACACGCCTGGGCTGCACCCACCCAGGCACAGCGCTTCCAAAATCAAAACCCCATCACGACCGCGGCGCCCTCTCCTTCGGCGATGCTGACGCGTCGCCGCCGTCGCTCGGGCTCCCTCCTCCGCCTCCTCGCCCTCCTCCTCCTGGCGGCGGCCGTCGCATTCTCCCCCGCCGCCGTCGCCGCGGCGGCGGGGCACGCGGGCGACGAGGACCGCGCTGGCGAGGCGGCCGCTGCAGTGGCGCGTGGGGACGGCGTGGCCGTGGCCGCGGCGGAAGCCGGAGGGGAGGTGGCCCCGGGCAATGCGACCGCCAAGGAGGGCAGCCTCGCCGACATGATCGACCGCGCGCTGGAGAATGAGTTCCCCGAGTCCGAGGGCGAGCAGGGCGGCGGAGGTGCGTGGATCTGAGCCCCGGGGAACCCGCGATCCGCACGGGGGTCCAGCGGCGCGGGATCTGGTTCCGACGCGTGGTCAGTGGCGGTGGCGTACCATGGCGTGTGTCGGTGGCCGTCCTGCCTAGATCTCGGCCTCAGTGGCTGCGGTGTTGGGGTGGTTGGGGCATCACGAATTGAGCGAGTTATTGGGGATTTGAGATTGGACTGGCCTGTGCTAATCTCTGCTGCTCTGGTTTTGCAGAGACGGACCCGGGCAGCTTCAACAACACGGTTGCTGAGAAGCAGGTGATTTCACCCGCACCATTTTGTTTGTGTGTGGTCGTTCGTATCCAGTAATTAGGGAATCTGTTTAAATTTTACATTATGATGCTTCTGGAATGGTTTGAATGTTTGGGTCTTGCCAACTTTAGGTTTGGGAGATTTAACTCATTATATCTAGAATTTGTGAGTGAAACTAACTAGGTTAGATACGGGTTGCATGCTTGGAAGATATTTCATATTATGGTTGTCTAAATTGGATGGAGTTGACATTTGAATAGAGGCTGTGGCTGTTTCTTACACGGTTACATACACCTGTGATCATGATGATGCTTCGCCAGCTTCCTTAGTGTATTGTAGTTTCTGAGCATTCAATGATCCTTCCATATGTCATTATGTAGGCTTTGCGCCCTTTGACCCGGTATACAGCATTATGACTTAATGAAGTTTAAGTTGAACTTTTCCTTGTTCTGACTACAATACCTTGGATGGTGTTTTCATACTAGGTTAGATAATAGTAATTAATATTTGTTTATGTTGCACCTAAGCTACTATATATACAAGTATATAACTCATTTGAGTTTTGGATAAGCCGCCTAATGCTGTGTCCCTGCTGACATTCAGTTAGATGTTTGATCTTCTACACGGTTACACCCATTGGCTAAAGATGCTTTGACCCACCACCCCATTACTATATCATATTTCCCAATTCCGAGTAACATACTTGTTACTTTCTCAATTTGTTAGTGTACTGCCCTTTCATTTTGAAGCATATAAGCACATTTGTCATATGTTTCAAAAATAATATGTTACATCTATTTCATCAGACAATACATTGTGGTTTTTGAAAGCATAATTGTAAAAGCTGATGCAAACATACCCTATATCAGTATATCTGCATAGCTGCAGTGCACTTTTCACATGTTTGCTAGTGTCTGTAAAATATTGGTAGTTATACATCATAAATTTGCAAAGTGCTCATCTTGTTCTGTATTACCCTTTCAGGGAGTCCTCGAAACTGTGGCCAGAAGAGTAACAAAGAAGAATGAGACCAAAGACAATAAGTATGTTCCTAATCAACATTTGAATTTTTGTTGTTTCTTTGTTAAGTGAAGTTAACCTGTTTGATTAATTTCATAATCTATAGTAAACCTCCCAAATTTGTAATGTTCCACTCCCTAGGTCATTCCCATTTAAGGAAGTTTTCTTGGATCGGCCAGAGCAAGAAGATGTTCCCACACTGATTGATCGGAAGGTATGGGCACTGTAATTAATTGCAGATTTTTTGTTAAGCTACTTATGTACTACCAAGATTCCAAAACCCGGAACTAGGGGAAAACCGCCGGACGATTGGTAATGGTTATCGGCCGGTAACCGGAAAAAGGTCAAATTTCACGCATCAAAATTTGAATTTGAAACCGGTAACTAGCCGGTTACCGCCAAAAAAACCAGAAAAAAACCGCTCAAACCGGTTTTTCAAATTTGAAATTGAAAATTCCTAACACATTCATGGCAAAAGTATGAAGTCAAGCACGGGAGGTGCATGCATCTTCCTGATACATTCCATTAGTGTTAAACAATGTAAACATCATTAGTCAAACTAACTTTTACATTAAAAAATTAGAAATTCCTAACACATTTATGGCAAAAAACATGAAGTCAAGCACGGGAGGTGCATGCATCTTCCTAATACATTCCATGAGTGTTAAATAATGTAAACATCATTAGGGAAACTAACTTTTACATTTAAAAATTGGAAATTCCTAATATATTCATGGCAAAAAGCATGAAGTCAAGCACGGGAGATGCATGCATCTTCCTAATACATTCTATTAATGTTAAATAATGTAAACATCGTTAGGGAATCTAACTTTTACATTCAAAATTCCAATTTTGAATTAAATAAAAAACCGATGGTTTTTTTCTACCAATTGGCACCGGTATAACTGGTTACCGGCGGTAACCGGTTGGTTACGGCCGGGATTTGAACCCTGTGTACTACACATGTAGGAATAGTGTTGTAGGCCAACTGTTATTTACTCTGTTTTACTCGTATGCTGTATTGACACAACTGCAACTCCAGGATAATGTTTTTATTATATCAAATCCGAAGTCAAAATATCCTGTGCTGCAGCTGGACCTTAGGTATGTTACCCAATTATTGGAGATGATGAATGAAGATAAAGTATCTATCTTATATCATAACTTGATTTGTTGAATTTGAACTACTGTAGGTTGATATCAGATCTTGTGGTTGTTATTGTGTCCGCTACATGTGGTGGAATTGCCTTTGCTTGCCTTGGCCAACCGGTGAGTATACTACTTGTTATGATCCCGGGTAAACACCACCAAGAAGATGGCCGGATGGTGTCGGCGTAGAGGGGAGAGGGAGAGACTAGATGAGGGAGACTATAATATTTCTCTTCATTAATTGATTGCAATAGCATGTGGTAGCCTCCTTATATAGATGGCTCCCCCTAACAGATAGATTCTAATCCTAATCTAACAAATATAGCAACTCATATCATATCTCTAATTATATCTCTAACAAAAGGAATCTAATCTCTAACTTAAATAGAAACCAATATCTAATTATCACCCGACTGGGCCTTGGGCCCAAGGCCCACACCCCTAACACTACACCCCTCTCGGACAGGCAGCTCGTCCTCGAGCTGCTAGGCGGCGATCATGACAGGCGGAGTTGGCCGGCCGAATCCCGGAGGTGGCGGTGCAGGAAGCGGCAAATCGGCGGCGGAGAACGCCGGATCCGATGGCGACGGCGCAGACAATGGCAGCAGGCGAGGCGGCGAATCGCGCCCATGGCGGTCGACGGCGTTAGCCTCTGGCGAGCGGCGCGCGGCGGGGTGGGCGGCCGGGCGGATCTGGAGCGGTGGCTTGAGGGGCGTCGGTTGGTGTGGCCGGCGGCGGCTGAAGGGCGTCGGCCTTCTTCTCTGTCTCTTGTATCTTCTTCATCAGATTCTCAAGAGATTTCTTTAATTTATTCACGTTCTTGCTCATGTCATCCATCAGGGTTGCCATCTGATGGTAGATCGCTTGGTCATAAACCATGGTAGCAGAAGTCGTGGGAAGGGAACGATTGCTCTGATACCAAGTTGTTATGATCTCGGGTAAACACCACCAAGAAGATGGCCGGATGGTGTCGGCGTGGAGGGGAGAGGGAGAGACTAGATGAGGGAGACTATAATATTTCTCTAGCATGCGGTAGCCTCCTTATATAAATGGCTCCCCCTAACAGATAGATTCTAATCCTAATCTAACAAATATAGCAACTCATATCATATCTCTAACAAAAGGAATTTAATCTCTAACTTAAATAGAAACCAATATCTAATTATCACCTGACTGGGCCTTGGGCCCAAGGCCTACACCCCTAACACTACTACTTTTGTCTCCTCTCATCTCTGCCACATTCTTACCTATATAAGACATATGTGTGTTTTAAGATGTTACTTTTAAGATTAATGTGCCTAAAGCTACAGCTCCAAAATACATTGCAGGTGATTACAGGTTATTTACTTGCAGGATCTATAATTGGCCCTGGAGGTTTTAGCTTTGTCAGTGAAATGGTGCAAGTAAGGTGTTTTCACCTTTTTTTGGTTGCTTTTCTTGATGCTTAATCCAGATAAATATCATTGTTAAATGAAATATGCATGTGCTTTGCTCAGTCATATCACTGCTTCAGCAGACAGCTAGATCATGCTTGTTTTGGTCTATGCAATTTATTTTAAGCACATAAGAAAAAGAAATACATACTTTTGACTTGCTTCTGCATTTATGTTTTTCATACCCTGTCAAGTTTTTTTGGAACTTTTTGTTTCTTTGCTATTTATCATTAGAGATTGTTCTTATTAATAGATTGATTTGTAAATAAAGAAGTCTGTGGAAGTTAAGAACATTTTTTGTCTAAAGCATGGCATAGTATTCTGAAACTCTTTCGTGGTTAAAGATGTAGTAATAGGTAGAGTGGAAGTATGTGGTACTTGAGGTGTGTTTGTGCATTGTGTGTGAAATAGTTAATTGTATGAGTAGTGAAGTTCAAACAATTAACCACGAGGTCATTAACTGTAACCTAATTGCAGATACCATTTTGTGTTACTATATCATAAGAGATTGATTCTCTAGCTTAAATGCCTTTTGTTTAGTTTTATCATTCTTTGAGCTGCATACTTGAGAAGTTTCCTTTGGCTTTGAGTCACTTCACATCATGCTGCTCATAACATAGACAATTTATTTATTAGTGCACAGTTCCTTTATGTGTATATATCTCATGTTTAGCTGATCTGTTTCTTCTCGGTCAATTTCTGTTCCACCATTTTATATATCTCAACTTCCTTTGTTGGCCAACAACATGCATATGAATTTCCTGCTGATTTTAGTCAATTCTACACTGCTTGACTTGTGATTCAATTACTAACTCGTGAAAGTTTTGCTTGTAATGCATTCATCTACCTGTATATGTTTCATGCACTTGATGACTTTTGCTTTCTCTTCCAGGTTGAAACAGTGGCCCAATTTGGTGTGATTTTTCTCCTGTTTGCTCTGGGACTTGAGTTTTCAACAGCAAAAGTATTCATCTTTGAAGCTTTCCCCCCTACATTTATTAGGTATTTGCACTCATAGCAATGCGGAGTTATCATAATAACAACATGTGGTGTTTCCACATTGTTTCAGCTTCGAGTTGTTCGTGCGGTTGCTGTTCTTGGAGGATTGCTCCAAATTATACTGTTCATGTTCCTTTGTGGTATTTCTGCGACGGTATGTTTCTTCTTTGCTGTCTATGTTATGATGTTTCCACTTTGGAGCCGATTGTTTCTTACATTGCGTAAAGTAAGCTCGCACACTTGTTACAGGGAAACTTCAAGATGTGTTACTGTATGTATCGTTGTTCAAGCATCTGAATTTGTAGTAATTTCTCTATGAAAAATGATTAGAATAGCAATCATTTGGTGCATCCATAAAAACTTATTGTTGAGACTTGAGACTCACCTGAATGTGTTGCCACTGAAAGTGAGGAGACGACAATATGCCATTGAGGTAGTCAAGTTGCACCAAGTCACTGTATCACGCTTAGTAGCTTTTGGCTTACCAGCATTCTTGTGAAACAAATTTGAGGCTTGTTGGCCTATTAGCCTCCCCCCTTTTCTAGTATCATATATTGCTTTGACTTTCTGATTTTGGCTTCAAAAGGCATTCCTAACAGTTCTATTCTGGTTTGCTTATTTTCAATATTTAATCGCAGCTATGTGGAGGCAAAACAAAGGAAGGTGTTTTTGTTGGTGTTCTTCTTTCTATGTCTTCGACAGCTGTGGTAATTTTCTAATTATTTGATGGTTGCATCTCTCTGGATTGTATTGCCTCTGAAGACAGCAAACTAGAGATTTGTTTTGAGCTGCTTACTCTGCTCTTTTCTTCTTTCTTTATTAATAGCCAACGGGCTTAAAGACATTAACTACAATGCAGTATTCTAAGTGACTGCATGCATATAACTACAGTGCGAAATACTAAAGGATACAAGCAATAACTGTAGTACAGTATTCTAAGCGACTGTATTAAAGTGTCATGCGCATGCAATGGAGAATGCTAAGGGTTGGACTGCATGCACTAGGATTAATGCTAACAATTCTCCCCCTAATCCTTGTGCACTAATCATGGTTTGATTTTGAACATTCCAATCTTCGCACGGAGCTCTTGGAATTTGACTCGCCCAAGTGCCTTTGTTAAAATATCAGCGAGTTGGTCCTTGGTTCCAATGAAATCAGCGCTGATACTCCCATCCTCCAAGCACTCCCCGATGAAGTGGTAGCGAAGATCGATGTGTTTGCTACGTTCATGGTAGACTGGGTTCTTGCTTAGAGCTAAAGCGGATTTGCTATCCATTTTTAACTCGACTTTCTCAGCTTTTCTCCCTAGGAGCTCGCCGAGTAACCGGGCTAGCCAAAGACCTTGTGTTGCGGCAGTAGTGGCAGCCACATACTCTGCCTCCTATGTTGTCACGGCGACAAGGCGAGGCGAGGCGCTCCGGAGGTGCCAGGACGCCTAGGCGCCTAGGCGGGCGTCTAGACGATGATTAGACGATGGTAGAGAAAATAAGAAAACGGAACTCTAGAAGTCTAAATTAAAGTCTAAATCGGCATATTTCTAAAAAAGGACCTAATTGCAATTCTATACAACTACGAGGACTACATTTGAAAAATTCCAAATCCTTTTATTACGGCAGCCGATACCCTCCCGATCGCCGTCCGCTCTCTCCGCCTCCTCTCTCGGTCTGTCCGCTCCCGATCCCCTCCCGATCGCCTCCTCTCCTCTCCTCCCCTCCGGATCCACCGCCTCCTCTCCTCCGCGCGCGCGCTCTCTCCGACGCCTCCCGGACGGCGCCGCCTCTCACTCGGTCCCTCCACTGCTCGGCCGCCGCCTCCTCCACTCGACGACGCCGCCGCCGCCTCCACTCCACCGGACGACGCGGATCCGGCCTCCGTGCGGATCGGGGCTCGCCACCGGATCCGGTCCCCGCCGCGCGCCGCCTCCACCGGACGACGCCGGATCCGCCTCCGCGCGGATCCGGTCTCGCGCCCCCGCCGCCTCTCCCGATGCTCGAAGCTCGATCGGCCGCCTAACTTGGAAAAACTAGGCGATAGCCCCTGTCGTCCACCTTGCGGCGCCAGGACGCCTAGGCGTCGCCTAGGCCACGCCTTGATAACATAGTCTGCCTCACAAGATGATAAAGCCACCACTCTTTGCTTGAGCGATTGCCAACTCACCAGGCTTTTGCCCAAAAAGAATAGCGTGCCGCTTGTACTCTTTCTTGTGTCGATATCGCCGGCGTGGTCGCTGTCGCTGTAACCAAGCAGCCGTGCTTTTCCATCCTCTTGCCGATAAAATAGTCCATGGTGGATTGTTCCGGCAATGTAACGGAGGATGCGTTTTACTGCCACCATGTGCTCCTATGTTGGTCGTTCCATAAAACGACTCACAAATCCAACGGCGAACGCCAAGTCTGGCCGCGTGTGGACGAGGTAGCGAAGGCTGCCAACAATATGCCGATACTTCGTGGCATCTACCTCCATGGCCGTGCTGTCCCGACAGACCTTGAGCCTTTCCTCCATCGGGGTGTGGGCTGGATTGCATTTCTCCATGCCTTCCGACTGCAAAATCCGTGCGGCGTAATGTGCCTGCCCAAGACTGATGCCGCTGCTGTTCTGCTGTACTTCAATGCCGAGATAGAAAGACAACAAGCGAAGATCACTCATCTGGAATTTGTTTCTCATCTCGCCCTTGAACTCCTCTAACTGCTCCATAGCTGGCCCCGTAATGATTAGATCATCCACATAGACCCCAACAAGCAAAGTCTTCTCACCATGGCCACGTTTGTAGACTGCGTGCTCGTGTTCACTTTGCTTGAAGCCAAGGTTTTTGAGAGTGTGATCGAGCTTTGCGTTCCAAGCTCGCGGTGCCTCCCGCAAGCCATAAAGTGCTTTGCGTAGCCGCAGGACCTTCCCTTCTTCTCCAGTAATGACAAAACCTGGTGGTTGCTTCACGTATACCTCTTCCTTCAATTCTCCATTGAGGAAGGCGGATTTCACATCCATGTGGTGGACAGTCCACCCTTTCTGAGTAGCTATGGCTAGCATCAAGCAAACGAACTCCATGCGGGCAACAGGAGCAAGCACTTCGTCGAAGTCAATGCCTGCCTGCTGCACAAATCCCTTCGCGACAAGTCTCGCCTTGTGCTTAATCACTTCACCAGACTCATTCTTCTTCAACTTGAAGACCCATTTGAGGCCAATAGGGCGGTGACCATGTGGTAGACTGACAAGTTCTCAAGTCTTGTTCTGTTCCACTGCGTCGATCTCCTCACGCATGGCTGCACGCCATGCTTCGTCTTGTTCTGCTTCAACAAACGAGCATGGCTCACCTGCGCTCGCCAGATGTAGTTCGGCTTCATCCAACTCTCGCAAGGCGAACCCCGGTGGCGCAGCTCCTCCAATTATATTTTCCACGGTGCGATACCGCACCGGTGTGTCGTCGTGTGCTGCGTCGAGCCTGGCAGAGTCATTTGCTGGAGGTGAGACAAACTCCGGCGCAGGTGAGGAAATAGGAGTCGCTGCCGGAGTGCTTGGAGTAGTTCTTTGAAGTCACCGGCGGCGCTTTGGCGCGTGGTGAAGGAGTCCGGGCTTCTTCACGCTCGACAAGATCTTCTCCCCCATCATTTTGTACTGGAGTCTCTCCAGTGTGAGGGAAAGTGTACTTGATGGAGAAATCACTGGTGCTGGTGGAAAGCACCCCGTCATCCTTTTCCATCACCCAATTCCAGCCGCGTCTCTCATCAAACACGACGTCGCGGGCGATGCGCACGCACCGCGTCCTCGGGTCCACGAACCGATACGCCTTCATTCCCTCTTATAAGACGACAGGAGAGCTACGGTCATCAAGCTTGCGGAGATGGCCTTGCTCCTTCACGTACGCCAGGCAGCCGAAGGTACGGAGAAACTGGGCCGCCGGCTTGTCTCCGTGCCACGCCTCATAGGGCGTTTTCCCGACAAAGCTTTTGGTAGGGGAGCGATTGAGGAGAAACACTGCCGTTGTCACAGCCTCCCCCCAAAATTCTGCCGGCATGCTTCTCTGCTTCAGCAACGCGCGTGCCATGGATACTATGGATCGTTCGCTGCTCGACGACGCTGCTCGCGCGTGGCGCGGGGGCGCGAGAAGTGGCGCCGCATACCTTGACCAAAGACACGATGGCGGCAAATTCGTGGACGTGAATTCGCCTCCGTTGTCCGTGCGAAGAACTCGCAGCCGTCGCCCGCTCTGGAGCTCTGCTGCTGCCTGAATCCTCTTGATTGCTCAGATGCTCCACTCTTGGCCGTGAGAAGTGCTATCCACATGTACCGGGTAGCGTCATCAACCAACAGCAGGAAATACTGTCGCCCGCCTGGAGTCGCCGGCGTTATAGGGCCGCAAAGATCGCTGTGGATGAGTCCGAGCGGCTCCTGCGCTCGGTACTTGGACTGCTTCGGAAAGGCCGCTCGCCGTTGCTTGGTGACGACGCAGGTGTTGCAGAGATGCTCCACGTGCTCCAGTCATGGCAGTCCACGCACCATTTCATGGCGGCTCATCTGCTCCAGTGAGCCGAAGTTGATGTGGCCAAAGCACTCGTGCCAACGCCAAGCGTCGTCGTCGTGGTGCGCAGCGAGGCAGATTGGACGTGCGACCTCGAGATGAAGCACGTACTGGCGATTTCAGCCATGCTTGACTTTGGCGAGGAGGCGGCGCTGCCGATCCCAAATCCGCAGCACGCCGTCCTCAATCACCACGCGCGAGCCGCTCTCGTCGATTTGCCCGATGCTGAGGATGGAGTTCTTCAGATGCGGGATGTAATAGACCCCGCTGAGAGCTTTGTGTTCTCCATCCTTGCCGGCGCAGATCACGGTCCCGCACTCGCGGATGTCGACGAGGGAGCCGTCGCTGAACTAGACGGATCCGACCACTGCGCGGTCGAGCTCGGCGAAGACGTCGCAGCGGCCCGTCATGTGGTTTGTGGCGCCGGTATCAAGGTACCATCCTTCATGGCGGTCGCCGTTGTTGTCGATGCCGAGCAGAGCTTGCGCCCGCGGCTCGGTGATGTGGACGGGTGCGAGTTCCAGCAGCGCAGGGTCGGCGCGAGCTCCGGCGACGCAGGGTTGGTGCGGGATGGTGCGGGCACTAGTGCAGGCACTGGCGGTGCTAGGTCTGAGGAGACCTGGATCTGGGTCATGAGGAGCGCTGGCTCCTCATCCACCTCCTCCACTCGGGCCAGATGGGCCTTTTCTTTCCTGGGCTGTCGGCAATCCCTAGCCCAATGCCCATGACGCCCACAGTTGTGGCACTTATCATCGCGTCGCCCCTCCTTCCCCTCAGTGGCGGCGCTGAAAGCCTTGTTCCGCAGCACCCGCGACCGCCGACGGCTTCCGCTCCCGCTTCCGCCTCCGCTTCCGCCGGACTTGGTGAAGTCCTCCCTCGACCGGCGGTTCCGCATCCGCTCCATCCACTGCTGCTCGGTGAGGTACAGTTTTCCGGGTTCTCGCGGCGGCTCCGGCGGCTCGAGGCGGTCCTCCGCAGCCTTCAGCCGCCCGGTCACCTCTTCCAGCGACAGCTCGGAGATGTCGAGGAGGGTCTCAATCGACAGCGCGATCTGAGAAAATTTGGGCGACACAACCCGTAAGAACTTCCTGACCACCTTTGATTCTTCGATTTGTTCTCCGAGGGTGGCGAGGCTGGTGACGAGGTTGGAGAGGCGCAGTGCGAAGTCGTCGACGTTCTCTCCGTCACAGAACGAGATGTCCTCGAACTCCTTCATCAACTGCTGCTCCTTGCCCCTTCGCACGCGATCGCTCCCGACGCGCATGACTCGGATCGCCTCCCACGCCTCCTGCGCGGTCTGTTTGACGGTGAGGCCCGCCATCATCTCCAGGGGCACGGCGTGGAGAATCGCCTCCAGTGCCATGCGGTCCTCCTGGAAATCCGCGGCGCCAAGCTCGATCGAGTCCCAGAGCCCGCAAGCTTGCAGCATCACCCTCATGAGCAGGCTCCACTCGGCGTAGTTCGTCTTCGTGAGCGTTGGGTATTTTCCACCTCCAACCTCCTTGACCACTCTCTCGACGACGACATCGTGACCACCCTGATCTCGGTGTCGCGGACGTCTCGGTGGTGGTGTAGGCGAACGGCGCCGGCCGCGACGTGGGTCGCGGATCGACTCGACAGCGCAGACATCTCCCAGGTATGCTCTGATACCAATTGAAGATAGCAAACTAGAGATTTGTTTTGAGCTGCTTACTCTGCTCTTTTCTTCCTTCTTTATTAATAGCCAACGGGCTTAAAGACATTAACTACAATGCAGTATTCTAAGTAACTGCATGCATATAACTACAGTGCGAAATACTAAAGGATACAAGCAATAACTGTAGTACAGTATTCTAAGCGACTGTATTAAAGTGTCATGCGCATGCAATGGAGAATGCTAAGGGTTGGACTGCATGCACTAGGATTAATGCTAACAGCCTCTCAGCTAAGGCTCTGTTCCAAAGTACCGTGGCTTTTGATTTTTGATTGAAATGGCTTTGTAGGGTTTTTTTTATGAGGTATTCAATTAAAGGAAAATGAAGAAAAAATAGAGAAAAAAACGCCGTTATCTCTTCACAAATAATGCAAAGGAAAAAGAAAAAGAAAAAAAGAGGAAAAAAGAGAAAAAAGCCACGTTAAGAAGTCAATGTGTTTTAAATGGCTTTTGGCTTCTAGAAGCCAGAAATCATCGCTGTTTGGAATGGAGCCTAAGTCAACAATTGACCCTATAATGACTGGCCTATGATAAATCAATAGTTTATAGTAGCCTGATAGCCTTGATGTGTCAATAAGTCCTTCTACTGTTTACTGTACCTCACACGGGTGTTCATTAGCATCTATGCACACCGTTATGTTGAGTCAATTTCCTATGGTTTGTGACTGGTGTGATTGATAAATCTTATTGTTAGTAGTTAGTACATTGTTCTGTGTTGCTTCGACTAGCTCCTCATCACCATGGAATGCTGCTTTAGTACTTTGTCTTGGTGTCATGCTACATATCCTCTCAATTGCATGGAATAAACTTGTTTTTGCTGGTTTCTGGTAGAACCATTACCTATACATGACAGAAGGCAAAAGGGTTTTCATTTTAGCACGTCCTAATTTGGTATATGATGTTTGACCCCTGTATTTAATAGGTATTCTGAATGTTGCATCACCTGCTGTAAGATTATGCTCATGCTGTATATCCATATCCTTTTGTTTAATGTTAATGGGAGATTTTTTGATATGCAGGTTTTAAAATTTCTGATGGAAAGGAATAGTATCAATGCCCTGCATGGCCAAGTTACGGTTGGCACACTGATATTGCAGGTGTGCCGAACATAGATTCATCTTCTGTAATTGTTTAATTTTCTGAGGAGATAAATTTGTAAAGATACATATTTTGCTTGCTGCTTTTTAAGAATTGAATGATTAAAGCCTGGCTCAAGACTGATGATTTTTCATCTATGTCAGTTGCTTTGTATTGACATCCCTTCCTCTTAGGATTGTGCTGTTGGTCTTCTGTTTGCACTTCTTCCTATTTTGAGTGGCACCTCTGGTCTTCTTCATGGAGTTGCATCAATGACAAAGTCGTAAGTGCAGTATTTTTCCCCTGAAAAACTTCTATTTGCATTAATTAATTAATTAATTAATTTTATCAGAACTCGAATAATTTAAACACTAGAAGTATGGCTTCTATAGTAAATTCAAGTTATTTCATTGTCTAAATGGTGGGTGTAATTGAAACAGCTGTGCTTACCTTAGTCTAGTGGCAAACTGGCAACACAATAGCTTATGGCCTTTCTCATGTCTTGTCAAAACTTGTCATATTGTCCTATCCTATGTATATTTGGATTACCCCTACTTCCTGTAGAAATTTCCTAGGATATAATCAGGCATTGAATTATATTCTTATGACACAAAACTTAAAAAATTCTCAGGCTTGTTGTGCTGATAACATTCCTGGCAATTCTCTCTATCCTGTCTCGTACTGGTGTGCCTTGGTTTCTTAAGCTGATGATAAGTCTTTCGTCTCAGGTGAGTATAATTGAGGGAAAACAGTGCGTGAATGATTTCTTGGAGCTATTAATTTAAATCTTCTGTAGTAGAACATTCCATTGTCATAATACAAATGTTCTGATTGCTGCATTTCATGCAGACAAACGAACTGTACCAGTTAGCAGCGGTTGCATTCTGCTTGTTATTTGCTTGGGTGAGTTTTTGACTGCTTGCAGGTTATTGTCTAGTGCAATATTGTGCAGTGACATACAAAAAGATAAGACTTTATTTTGAATACTGCAGGTAAGAGTTTACATGTACTAAAACCTGGCCAAAAGTTGTGCTCTATATGAGCCCAGAAAAGGATGGCAAAAAATTATTACTTTATTAGAAAATAAGATATAATAGTAAAAAGTAACTATCTTGTTGAACTTGACTTTTTAAACTATACTTTTCTAGTTCATACCAACAACTGCGCCTCCAGTATTTTTCTTAATTATTTTCCAAGCTCTTACAGTATTTTGCAGAAGTTTGCTCCTTCAGTTTTTACCAACCCTTTCTTTGTTACTGGTTTACCCGCACTTAATATTTTTAAGAAAGTTTACTAGCATTTATACCTTTATGACATTTTCATTCTTCTGTTTTGAAATTGTCTCTTCTAGGAGTATCTAAAAAATTCTGCTACTCATATGTGGCCTTCTATGATGCAGTGCAGTGATAAGTTAGGACTGAGTCTCGAGTTGGGTTCGTTCGCAGCTGGTGTAATGATATCAACGACTGATCTTGCACAACACACTCTTGAACAAGTAATTCCTTTCTAATATCTTCTACACTGTTTTTGTTTGGCGGGGTTTGCCAGTTTTTTTAAATTTTGAAGGGCATCTACTATTTGGTTTGATCTTTCTTTTACTGCTTTAGTCAAATCCATAGCTAGACTCTTGTAGTTAGTAATTCATTATATGTTCTCTTATTTCAGGTTTGTTCTTTCTGCAGATTGAACCCATTCGAAACTTCTTTGCTGCTCTTTTCCTTGCCAGCATTGGGATGCTAATTAATGTCCATTTCCTGTGGACCCATGTGGATATACTCCTTGCAGCAGTGATTTTGGTGATAACTATAAAGACGTTTATTGTCGCCATTGTCATAAAAGGTTTTGGCTATAGCAACAAAACATCTCTTCTTGTAAGTCTTCATGATGTCTGTTTAAACGCACTCACATCCGTTGTTGCTTATGCAGTCACGCTAATGTCGTCTTTTTTCTATAGGTCGGCATGTCTCTTGCACAAATAGGAGAGTTTGCTTTTGTTCTTCTTAGCCGTGCTTCAAGTATCCATCTGATTGAGGTTAGCTCTGCACATTTTGTTCCTTTCATGTGCTGCACCAACTATGCTGCTGTATAGTCACATAGTTACACATACTCAGTTCAGTCAATAGTAAATGTCTTGTTCTGAGAATTTAACAGTCAATAGTAAGCACTGATGTGCCATTAAATTGAACATAGGATCGCTAAGCGCAACATATCTAAACGACATAAATCTTTTGATGCAATCAATATTTTAACTACCTATTTTACTTCCCAGCATAGTTTGTTTTTATGATACTGGTCTTTTAATCCAAATCTATGTGTACTTCCATCTGATAGCTGCATTGCTTTTCTTCAGGGCAAGCTATACCTGCTCCTTCTTGGAACCACTGCGCTCAGCTTGGTACCTACGTAATCTCTTCGTTCCTTTTAAGCTATACTGTGTTATCTCTGTAAATACTAGATAACAAATATTGGAAGTGGTGGCTCAAATCGGAACACGATCACTAAACCTACTGTTTAGTCATTTTGATTCGCGTACCATATCTACCTTTGATGACATCGTGTTTTCATGAAGTACGTATGATTAACTTACCTCTTGTGTGTAATTCTGCAGGTAACAACACCCCTGCTATTCAAAATGATCCCAGCAGTGGTCCACCTTGGTGTTCTTTTGAGATGGTTTTCTGTTGATAGCAATCAGGTGGAGGTACACGTTCATATGAACTGAGTTCATCTGTCGATTGTTTTACTCTGGAAACGGTTGCCAACCAATTCATCGGTTCTTCCTTTTCAGTTGGGTCTAAAAAGTGATGGCCTCCGCATCGATAGCGGCAAGCGCATAAATTTGATAGTCCAAGGCTCACATGACTCGTGACATATGTGGCACACCGCAAGCTACTTTTTAGCGTGGCTTAAGTCAACAAGCTCTGTAAAGTGTTGTCGCGTGTACCAAAGAGCTTGTAGCACATATGCACGGAACGGAAGGGTGTGGAGGCAAAAGAAACCATATCTCGATCAATGTGTGTGCGATCGATCCTTTCCCCATCGTGACGATTGCGAGTGCTGGGGCAGTAGATTTCGCCGGTTTTGGGAGAACAGTGTGTCTTGGATGGTTGGCGCAGTGCGTCGCTCGCTCAAGTGTGGGGCCCCCAAATGAGGGTTTTCTGTAATATAAGAATGCGTGCTGATTGATTGACTGGATTAGCGCCGTAGGATTTTAGGCTTGCTCGTTATGCCATTGTATTCATTCGTCAAAGTGTTGTGTAGTGAGTTTGCCATAATCATTTCCCCGTGCACACTATTGCTTCCCTTCGAAACGCATCCAAGGGCTATGCTGCACATCGCGAGCCCCACGGTCGGAAAGAAAGTCATTTTGGATATGTATCATACATCCTATTTTTTTTCACTTTCGTCTTATGTATATATCTCTTTCTTATTTTTTTTTGTATCACTTGTCTTCTACAAATTATTTTGTAGCTATCACTATTTATTTTTAACTAAAAATCATTAGTAGAAATCAATACGAACACCTATTAAATATAAACTAGACGAGTAACATCCACATAGTTGAATCCCCTCTATCTCTTTGGCACCTGGATCCTTAGTGGTTTGCCAAACCAAATGCAAGATATGCACATCATAATCCTTTTATAATTCAACTAGCAGTGTTATTATATTATAAGAAGTAAGTTCACTTTACCCCTTAAATTTACCGAGTTTGGAAAACACTCTCAATGATATGTTCACTTTATATCTTCAGCTATCAAAATCAGTGCAAATTACCCCTAGAGCTAGTTTGATGGGTGGTTTTTGCCACTTGGCCTGGTTTGTATTGATGTGGCATTATAGTTAGTATCAAATAATTATGCAGTAAATGAAAAGTAAAAAAGCATCCAAGTAAGCAACCATGTCACTGTCCTTACCAGGGGCGGATTTAGGCCCATAGCAGAGTAGGCTTTAGCCTAGGGTATAAAAAAAATATAACCTGGGGCATAAAAAAATATCTAATGTATAGCCTAGGTCCAGCCCAGATAGTATTGCATTGCCAAATCCTACCTGTGTCACCGCCACGCCTTCACCCCAAACTCCAAAAACTAGCGCCTCCAGGCCTCCTCCCACCGAAGAAACACGCCGCGTCGACTTCTTCCCTCCTCCCTCCCGCTGGATTGGTGTGGGGCTAGAGATCCATACAGGTTAGCTTTGTTTGTTGGTAAGCCCTACTTGCTTGGATTTATCCTAGTCTTTTCAACATGAGCAATCAAATATAAATCCGTCCATAAATTCAAAGCTAGTGACAGTGTTATCTAGATCTTTTTGGTGTTCGAGAGCAATTCGTAGATTGTGGCATGGAATCACTACAGAGGATCCGTGGGTTTGCCATTTTGATGTTGCTCCTTTGACTTCTTTTCTTGTTGTCAGGCCGCGAGTTCATACAGTTTAAAAAGGGAAGTGAAGGCGTAAAGTTCGGATGGTCCGAACGTTTCAGGTGTTATGGTTCGGATGGTCCGAAAGAGTTGGACGACTAAGATGGTCCCATACCCCTTCGTTTAATCAGATCTGAAGGTTGATATTGCTAACTGCTGAGATATGAGGAGTCGACGGTGGATATGGACTTATACCCCTTCAATCTCAACCGGGTGGCGTAGAAGCAAGGTGACGTTTGGACAGTTCGAAGATTGTTGTCTTCTTTGCCGTCCGATGTATATCCAACAGCTAATAGCAATTTGACGTTTGGACAGTTCGAACATTTGGGCTGAAATGGTTCAAATGATGCTGATCGAATGGTGTTTCATTGGTTAGGGCAATCTGACTAGTGACAGAGCCAGGATTTGGCTACACCTCGGGATAAATTCTAACAATATAAAACTAACGATGAACGTTAAATCCTGTTCTATATTCTTAGAATTTAGCATAGGGTGTAGCCAAATCCTGGCTCCGCCATTGATCCCTGCCCTTCTTTCCCTACGATCTGTGTAGCTGTATCTCCTTCCCCCTCTCTCCATTCCTCCCACCACCTCCATGCCTGATGATGAGCAGCACAGATAACACCAACCTTCGCCAATCTCCCGCGTCCACCTCCACTTACATGTGCACTACCTCCCCCCTTCCTCTCTTCTACCTCCTCCTTACCCTCATTCTCGTGCCGAAACGAGATCACTCTGCCACCTTCTTGTCCAAGTGCAACAACTGATCGCCGCACCTATTCTATGTGGCACCATGGTGCAACGCCGAGGAGGCACCTGTGTCCATTTACTACGTGAGGCGACAGATTTGTTCAGGCGGCTTGGTGGAGGCATTGGATCAGAGCATAGAGAGGGGTAGTGGCAGATGTAGCCATGGCCAAGGGCGGTGCTAAAGCGGACGAATCCGACAGAGAATCATCCACAGGCACTAGGAGTAGGTAGAGTAGGCAAGGCCAAGCGGCGTGGTGGAGTCCAACGTCGGCGAGACAAGGTAGGCTTAGAGCAAGAGAGATCATGGGAGATGGAGAGGAAGCTAAGGTTGATTGAGCTCGAGGAGGTAGGAGAAAGAGAGAGAGAGGTCAGCTACTCAGGAGAAATCAGACAAAGAAGGGCCAGTGTGACGGGATGGGGCCAAGCAAGCTTTTTTATCTCTATTTTTCTAATTGACCTTTGTTGACTCAGCGATACTTATCCATGTGAATGCTACATTAGCTAAACCTGTACAAGTGGTCACTGTGTTATCCAAAAACAGAGTGGTTAGGGCAAAGGGGTGATTTGATCCGGTTTTGATAACGAGGGATGTAAAGTGAACGGTGTCGTAGTTGAGGGTATTTTTTGGAATCGAGCTATAAGTTCAGGGGGGTAAAGTAGATATCTTCCTTATAAGAACGAGGGTCACACTAATATATTTGTCTTTTCATTTGTATCAGATTTGAAGATAGAATGTCATTATGAGAACAATATTCACACCTAGTCCAATATTAACACAATTGTTGCATTTATTCTAGACAACACGGTGGCAATAATGGGACATGGATCTAATCGTGGGCTCCCAAGTTCGCACTTTTTATGCAACACTTGAATCGAACAAATGAAAAGTTCTAAAGCCTCGCATTTAATGTCTATCATTTACCAAGCTAATTTAGGTAGAATGGCAGTATTGCTGATTTACAAGTAATATTCTTGTCAGTGTTTGTGCGTACTCCTGCAGTGATCGACGAATACTAGGTTGCTTGGATCAACCAATGTTGCAAGCAGGAGCGATCGGGATATCAGTTGATTTTACAGTAATTTTCTCTATACTTTGTGCTCTTTTACAATTTTGTACTCTCGTAGGGCAGGTCCATCCACGGAGATAGATCAAAAATTTTAGGCTCCCAAACAAGGCCTAAAACAATGACAGGTAGATCTCGTGCGTGTTCTCGGGGGAAAAAAGAGATGGCCTAGTGCGTACCAACCTTATGCACACAAAACAACTTCAAAGACTGACACACCGAGCGAGGACCGACCTAGTGAATGGAGTGCTTTACAAGCGAGGCATATGAGCCTCGCTCCTACAATGCCTGGCATGTTGCAAAGGCCAAGAACTCCTCACGGAGATCCATCACGGCCTATGCAGCTCACACTTGACCCCATATACCTTGGTAGGGAAGACTATTTGTTAGGGATTCTACTAACCCATGGCCGCTTTAGATGCGCGAGAACTGGTCAAGCGCTACCAAAGATGATAGTGGACAATGAGGTTCAGCCACGAGCCATTGACCCCCCATCCGATACCACTGGTGTGGCCGCTTGCACGCTAGGGGCTCTACATCATGGGGCCACTCCCTCGTACCCCCGGTGACCTTCGGTTCATCAACATGGGTCGAGGTGCAACTCCTTGCTAGGATCACATTCGTGATGACACAAAAGTTTCTCTGGCAAAACATCATAAGCCGATCGACTTCACCCCATTTAGACTGCTCTTCAGTGATGCGTCCATGTCAACCAAAGAGCTCAAAGCAAGGTCCCATTGTATGCTAGTTGAGGCACCAGATGAAAGCCTGCTGTCGCTGGATCTCATTGATGAGACGCGGGTCTAAGCTACTAACAACATCGCCAAGTACCTATGAATGACTGCAACTTCCTACAAAAGAAGGTTAGGCCGTGTTAAACTTGCGGTAGGGGACCTCATCCTCAAGAAGGCTCACATGCTAGCATGTCAAGTAAGTTGGAGTCGAAATGGGAGGAACCCTACATAGTGATAGCCTTCTTCAAAGCAGGCTCATTCCGCCTCTCCATTGCAAACCGCTCAAGCACACATGGAATGGCGACTGCCTCCACCACTACTACGCCTAGTCACATGAAGGGTGGCGCCAACTAAAAGGCGAGTAAGCATCCAAGTAATAGGCCTACGCGCCACACCTATAAGAATATAATGTAAAGCTTACCCGCACAAACGGGGTTGAATAAAGCTTCCTTCAACACAACGTGTCTATAAATGGTTGTTGGCAAAAAAGCAAACATTGGTGGCTAGCGCACCCTGGCATATTCTACGGAGTCTAAAACAAACACCGAAGCCCAACACACCCCAGCGTATTCTACAGAGTCTAAACAAAAAGCACAGAGGCCACCACACTTCGCGCTACTCTATAGAGTCTAAAACAAACGCTCATGGCCAACGTGCCCTGGCGTACTTTACGGAGTCTAAAACAAACGCTGGTGGCCAACACACCTCGATGTACTCTACGTAGTCTAAAATAAACGCTGGGAGCCCAATGCGCCTTGACGTTCTCTATGGAGTCTAAACAAAAGTGCAGAGGCCATCTCGCCCTATGCCACTCTATAGAGTCTATACAAAATATCGGTGGCCAGCACATCCCGGCATACTCTATAGAGTCTAAAACAAATGTTGGGAGCACAACACGCCTTAGTGTACTCTACGGAGTCTAAACAAAAATGCGGAGGCCATCATGCCCCACGCCACTCTAAGGAGTCTAAACGAAAGTGCGGAGGCTGTTGCACCCTGCACCACTCTACAGAGTCTAAATGAGAGTACGAAGGCAACCACACCCTGTGCCATCCTACATAAGTCTACACAAGGGCGCGAAGGCTCTCGCCTCGCGCACTCTATGGATTCTGAATGAAAGGGCAACACACCCTGGCGTACTCTATGGTTATATCGAGTCTACCTCCGTCTTCAATGATGCCCATTCGAAGGGTGGGGATGGAGCATGCACGAACCTATGATGTCTACCGCCGCTTTCGACGATGCTCATTCGAAGGGAGCGCGTGCCGCGTGAACCTATCTAGTCTACCGCCAGGGAAGGCACAAACGACATGATGTTGTCCTAGCGGTTGCGAAGCTCTTGATCATGAGAGGCTACTACTGGGAGAGTGGTCCCTACCTTGGCCCAATTGGCCTGCTAGGGCAAAGGCCCATTATGCGTGTAACTAGAAGGTAGGCCCACTAAGGCTATGCCAACGAAATGAACTAAGGCTATGCCAACGAAATGACATATTTGCCCTTGTTAGTAAAGACCCTAAGGAGAGTATTTGTGTAAACAACCTCTCCTATGGCTATAAATATGACCCACAGAGCACCATGGGGAGGAGAGAGAATATTTGGTGTAAGAAATAGGTTTGAGTTGAGATTGAATACAGAATAGACACACTCTATATCTCTCTCACTCTCTTGAATTTAAGGTCCAGGTGCCTCTTTCAGGCCTCCTAAAGCTCCAGCACCCACTTTTTGGTGCGTAACCACAACACTCACCTTTGATCACTCTGAGTAGCCAATGTTACGTAAGTAAAACTTTCTCTTTACAATATATATTATCACATGTCAATGCCTTTTTCAAAGAACTGATGGAGAATGAGAAAGGAAAAGAGATTAGGGAAGGATAGCTACAGCTGAAGGAGCAATTGGACCATAAGCTATGTATAATAAGAGGGTAGAGGGTACCCTGGTCAGGAAGAAAAAATGGGTAGGTTTGGGCCCTCTACATATGATTGTAATATAAGGACTAAACAACTCTCACTCGAGTATAGAGCCGTATCTTCTAGAGTCAACCATATTCCTGTTGAAACTAGAACTGGTATAGAGGACAAAAGTGATGGATCCAAAACTGGCGGACCCAAAACTGGTATAGAGCTCGAAAGTAGGAAGTATCAAGTGAAGGTTAGACCGTCCCTACCAACGACTAGTTCACAATTGGATGGGTGTCAGGTGAGGGTAAGAGATCGCCCGAACCAACAACTATGAATAGTTAGGTGGAGATATAATAATGTAACTAGAGAAAACATTCTGTACTCTAACTCTGTACCATATCTAAGGAAATGCGGATAACCCAGTTGCAAAGAGCTTGGAGTAGCTAAGGGTAAAGTGACACAAATCTACAGAATGCTGATCAAATCATGAATTTATGCCTGTCTCTTGGATTGGAGGTTACAGAGATCGACTGGATCTTTCCTTCACCAAGGTGAATAGTAGTATTTGGAATACTAACATATGCAAATTCTTCTTTAACTTAATAACCTATTTTATTATGGAAGAAGAGATGGAATATAAGATTTGATGATGAAGAGATGAGTCATATAGTTGCATTTTTTGCTATTAATGCTTGCTGAGTACGTTGTACTCATCCTTAATATTAAATTCCTTTGTTAGATTTCAGCCTGACCAAGGAATACCTTGAGTGGGACGTGATGTTTATAAGCCTAGAGGATGTCACGTGGGACGAGGATAATCATAAAGAGGACCAAGATGAGATGGACACCCTATTGAATAGTTGGGACAAGTGGACGACCTTTAGTGCCTCATCTCCAAGAGTTAGGATATATAAATAATATGTATCGCCTTATGTATATGATATTTATACTAAAGACTTCCCTACTTAGCTAGTTGTTGTAATAATGCAAAGTCTTTAGTTACTGTTCTATTGCACAAGTCTAGTATGGCTTATTATTTTCTAAGATGTTAATCTTATGAAGTAATAATCTGTTGTCCAATATCATATTGCAATGATAATGACACGGACGTCACAATGCATCCATCCATCTTACTGCATTCGCGCCTTCTAGAAACTCTTGTTGGTTACTACTTGGTACTGCTGCCTTCACCCTAGTACGTATATAACGTTGACAAAGGAAAACGCTCGGATTTGCACCACGGAGACTGTGTACCAGGTCAAAAAAAATTATGGGTTCGCATTCTTCTGTATATTTTAACAAGATGTTAGACTGAATATGTCCTACATATACTGAATATGTGTGTGTATGCACGCATATTGTTGCTTACGAAGGATTGAAGTCATATGCATGAAATAAGACAGTGTCCTTAATCACATAGTACCATCTAATCATGTGCGCGGAGGGATTTGTGCCAGCTGCAACGTATAATAAGCGATGTTTAACTTAAAACATTGTCCTCTTTCAACACCAAATAGTGATAAATACCAGTAGCCTCAAGTTGCAATCTGCAAGTCCTATAGGACAAAGAACAACGAAGTTCCATCAATTAAAAGACAAAATGCTTAATTAGTTACCATAAATAAAAAGGTATCATATGATGATAGCTAATCAAAATACCTATTGTCCGGCTTCACCCTGAATTCTGCCTGGATTTCGGGTGTGTATGGATGAAGGGGTTTGAAAAACTAAATCCCAAAAATCATCCCTACATAACTACAAAAGAGGCTATACTAGACGCTTGTTGGAGTCCAAGTGCTGATGTCCAGTCATCTAAGAAATGTGCTCATAATGGAGAGAGATATACAGTATAGTATAGAATTATCTTATTATTTCCTCATTATAGTCTGACTTCAATGCTACAAGGTGATGGATACTGGCTCGTTGAAAGAGATGGAAAGCACCATCATAATTCTCAATCTGAGCCAAGTGGTCCCAATCCACATTGTTTTACAGCCGTCACATTGTTTTGGTCATAGCAGATGATTCGTGATGTATTTGAACATGAGGCCTTATCCATTGCGTAGATATTAAAATAAGCTTTCCAACGAGTACAAGAACACTCGAATCGGATTCGGTTTGTAAAAGTTATGGCATTTTTAGTAAGTGTCTGTTAAGCTGTCCCGAACCGAATCCGAATTGAGTTTTGAGTTGAATCCGAGTTTGAATCTGGTAACTATCCAAAAAAATATCCGGTAACTATCTGAAAAAATATCTGATAACTATCCGAATTAAAACGAACGAACGGTCGGAAAATATCCGCTTCGTTTGCACCCCTAACTGCTGATTTGCCAGGATAATCAGAAGTACCGACGTTAAAACGATGGTAGTACCAACATGCGGAAGTACCAAAGTGTAGATTCTAGTATGACTACTTTGCTGTAGTACCATGCTCGCCGGGCGGTAGTTTTCATTTTCCTGATAGTTTCTAGGGCAAGTAATGTGTGAATTAAATGGAGTTTTTTTCTTGGATTGAATCAAAGGAATAGATGTGCAAACATCATTCAACACAAACTATAGTCATTTGTCCAAGAAAACAACTCTGAATCATTCACATTTCAAATCAAAACCTAAACTTGACCTAGGGTTCTCATAACCAAGATAAAATGAGAGTTTTAATCCCATTTACCTTCTGGAATGAAGGAATTGAACCCTTTGGGTGCGTGAGGTCACCAAGAAGCGAAGAGATCCCCACGGGATGTGGAGATCAACAAAGGGGATTTGGGTGGTTTCTTGAGAAGAGAGAGAAAGGAGTACGAGCTGTTCAGTTGTGAGAACGGATGGTCCGGAGAGAGAAAGAGAGAATAAAAAAGAGCCAGGCCCGAGAGTTACTCTGCAAACCAACTAAAATCGATAGTTCTGTAGTTAACACACCGGTAGTTCCAAAAATTAGAAGTACCAAAATTTTAACATCGGTAGTACCATAGAATGCACAGTAGTAGTTCTGATTTCTCTGGAACTTTTCAGGACTGAACTTAATTTGATAAAATATGCAAATGATCTCTAGTTTTACACTCAAATAAGAATCATTTAGGATCATTATACATTAGGAAGACTAAAGAAAAACTTTTAATATAGTTTATATGATTATAGAGATTTTTCACCCTTTGGAATACCTTTCAAAATTCCTCAAATAACACCAAATGAGCATGAATGCATGAGACAAGAGTTCAAGCAATATTTGAATAGTTTATGATATTTAGTTTATTTCTCAACTTGCAAAATGGCTTTCATGTAATGGTTTGGTGAAAATATCCGCTAATTGATCTTCGGTTCGGATGTGGCTAATTTTGATATTTTCCTTGCTCACATGATCTCTCAAGAAGTGGTGGCGTATATCTATATGTTTGGTTCTTGAGTGTTGGACTGAGTTATTTGCTATTTTCACCGCACTATCATTGTCACACAGAAGTGGCATTTTGTCAAATTTAATTCCATAATCCATCAAAGTTTGCCTCATCCATAGCAATTGAGCACAACAACTATCCGCGAAAACATATTCATTTATGGCGGTGAAAAGTGCTATGAAATTTTGTTTCTTGTAAGATCATGACACTAAAGACCTTCCTAACAACTGACAACTTCCTGATGCGCTCTTTCTATCCACTTTACAACTCACATAATCGGAAACCGAATATTCAATTAAATCAAATTTAGCACCTTTAAGATACCAAAGCCCTATGCTAGAGGGATATTTTAAATATCTTAAAATTCTATTTGTGTTCATTAGATGACACTATTTTGGAGATACTTGAAACTGTGCTCACAAGCTTGTTTTAAGCCATATAGTGCTTTAAAGAGTTTATGCACATGATTTAGATTTTTAGGATCTTCAAACCTGGGAGGTTGTTCAACATACACAAGTTCCATGATTTTGCCATTTAAGAATATACTTTTTACATCCATTTGATACAGCTTAATATCAAAACATGAAGCAAAGGAAAATAAAATTTGAATTGACTCAAGTCTAGCTACGTGTGCAAATGTTTTATTATAATCCAAACCCTCTACTTGAGTATAACCTTAAGTAACTAATCTTACCTTATTTCTTACCATAATTCTATTTTTATCTTGTTTGTTGTGAAAGACCTATTTTATACCAATTACATTATCTCCTTGGGTCTTTCTACCAATGTCCCAACATCATTTTGGGCGAAGTTATTGAGTACTTCATATATAGTATTCATCTAATTTGGATCATCTAGCGCATCATCTATTATTTTTGGTTCAAGAGAAAAAAAACAAAAGAGTAATATTCACAAAATGAAGCTACTCTAGATTTAGTTTGAACACCCTTATTCACGTCACCCAATATTTGATTTATTGGATGATCCATGGTGATAGCATTGTGGATTTTTGGTGGTAGTGGTAGTTCTTCCTTTTCTTCCACATCAATGGTTTGAATGTCGATTGTTGCGGAAGAGGTAGGAGCTTCAACTTATTTTGATGAAGGAGATCCATTTGTGTCCTCCTTTGCCTTGATATCCCCAATTTGCATGTTTTTCATTGCACGTTTTAGACCTTCACTACCTATATCATCCAAATTCAATTACACTTCTTGAGAGCCATTAGTTCCATCAAATTGAATATCACAAGATTCTTCAACTATACCGGAGTTTTTGTTTAAGACTCTATATGCTTTACTATTAGAAGAATAACCAAGTAAGAAACCTTCAACATATCAACTTTGAAATTTAGAGAGCCAAACAGCCTTTCTAAAGATATAGCATTTACAACCAAATACTCTAAAATATAAAATGTTCGTCCTTCTTCTAATGAGGAGTTTATAGGAAGTCTTTTTTAAAAGGCGATGCAAAGAAATGTGATTTATGGTATTACAAGTGGTGTTAGTAGCTTGCGCACAAAAATTATCAAAAGTATTATATTCATCAAGCATTGTCCAAACTATCTTAATTAATTTTTGATTTTTTCTTTCTGCAATTCCATTTTGCTCCAGAGTATAAGTAGTGGAAAGCTCATGCTTTATTCCAAGTTCATCACAAAAAATCTTCAATTTTAGTATTTTTGAACTTAGAACCATTATCACTATAGATTTTCTTTATTTTGAAATCAAATTTATGTTGGGTACTTTTTGCAAAACTTTTGAAAATCCTGGAGGCTTCATCTTTGCCGTTTAAGAAAAATACCCATGTATATCTAGAGTAATCATCTACAATGACTAAACAAAAGCTCTTGCCCACATGTAAGAGCTCCAATGGTCTAGAAGTTGACATGATACTATTAAAAGGATAAAAATTTACAACTTGCTTCCCGGCTTGGCAAGCACTACATGATCTATTTTTCTCAAACCTTACATCTTTCAAGCCAACTATTAGATCATACCAATATGATCTAGCCTTCTATGTCATAACAAACCCAATGAGGTTTTTGCCATTAAGTAAGTTTTTGAGCAGGACTCACTAGAGGAGAAATCTACTGAAAAAGATTTCCAAATTTAAAGCCTTTGAGAACAAGTTCATTTTCTTTTTTTTTTGAAATGGTAACATCATTTTTAGAGAATGAGCAAATTAAGTCTAGATCACATAATTGAGCAACGGATAGCAAATTAAAATTTAATGTTTCTACTAGAGATACATTAGAAATAGAAAGACCATTTAAGATAACAATTTTACCCAATCCTAATACCTTTCCTTTACTATTGTCTCAAAATATGATATTCTCATTGATTCTATTCTCAAATGTGGTAAACATCTTTCGGTCTTTGGTCATGTATTGAGTGTACCCACTATCAAGCACCTAATGTCTTCCACCTGTCTTGTAATTCATCTATAAAAGAAAATCAAGTTTTTTTAGGTACCTAAATTTGTTTGGATCCTTAGAGGTTAGCAACTAAGGCTTTAGGAACCCATATAGCATTCTTTTTAGTACTTAAACTTGAAATGCTAACAAATTTGGTAATAACACTACCATTCTTAGATTTCTTAAGTACATAGCAAGAATCAAACAATCCAATAGAAGTTATACCCATAGGATAATTTTGTTGCACATGTCCTATTTCTTAGCACTTTTGGCAATACTTACCATTTTGTCTCACAAATCTTGTGGGCTTGATTGTCGGCCTTTTATCTTTCTTCGGTACATACCCAAGGCCTTTCTTATTGAATGAGCACCTTTGCTCAGTCAATAGCTTGTCAAGGGTAGCCTTACTTTTAAAGCACCTTTTCAAACTTTTATTTAGTTTAGTCACTTGCTCCTTTAACTCATTGTTCTCAATAATGAGTTTATCATTACATGATTTAGCACTTGATTGGAAATAATGTTAGAACAACATTGCATATCAAGTAAATCAACACATGAAGTAGAATAGCTAATTCTAGTAATTTCTACACAAGGCATGCCATCAAGAATATCACAAGTAATACCAATACTAGTGTTAGATTTGCTTGAATTTTCTTGAACAAGCAAGTAATGAGATTCCTTTAGCTCCTCATAGGATTCTTTAAGAATGAGATGTTCACTCTTTAGGTCTTTGAATTTTGATATTTCTTTTCTAAGAAATTCTTTCAATTCAAGTAGCATATCCATAAGCTCATCATAAGAATGCTCATCATCATAAAAAGATTTTACATTTTTTTTGCAATAAGGCATATTAGAGATGAGAATAGAGATAGAGCTTCTTTGATGACGATGCCAACTAGTCCCTTCTTCTTGGAAGACTCCTCTTCATCGAAATCGGAGTCCGTGTACTCTTCATCGGAGTTCTATTATCTAATGTGGGCTTCATTCTTGGCCTTTGTGAAGCTTCTTGGAAATATTTATTTTGCCATTGAAGTCCTTCTTCTTGGATGACTTACTTTTATTATCCTTCTTCATGGGGTATTGAGAGGCAATGTGCCCCTTCTCATTACACTCATAGCAACAAATGTTGCTATAGCACTTGTTGCTGTAAGAGTGCTCCTTCTTGCCCTTCTCACGGCTAGTGCTTCAGTGTGAGCACTACTTCATGAATCTCTTTGTCCTTCACACAAGGAGGGCCAATTCCTCCTTGGACACCTCTTCATCATCCATAGACTTATCCTTATCCATGGACTCCTTTTAAAGGCAGTTATATTCTTACCCTTGGAGGAGGATTGCTCCAAGAGCTCCTCCTTATCCTTCTTGTATAACTCATTGGTGACGAGGTTTTTCAAGAGTTGTGTTGACGTCATTGTTGTCAACTCGGGAGAGTTGAGGAAGAGTATCACCAACGTCTCATATTTTTTTGACAATACCCTAAGCATCTTTCTTACAAATATCAATATCTGTTAGAATATTTTTTTGGCAACTCGGGAGAGTTGAGCTCATTTACAATATTGTTGAGGTAAAAATACATTTCATTAATATGCTCATAAGACAACATTGTGAATATCTCATATTTGATCCAAAGCCTATGCAATTTAGCTTCTTTAATTGCAGATGTTTCCTTATGAATTTTCGAGACGGTGGTCCAAATATCATGAGTGGTTTCTAAATTACTCAATCTATTAAACTCGTCCACGTTTACAGCACCAAAGAGAGCATTCATGGCTTGAGCATCTAAATGAGCATTATGCCCCTCTTGTTCTGTAGGATGTAGTTGATCAAGAGGCATGACACAGCTTTCATTTATAATTTTTCATAAGCTCGGACTCATAATCTTAAGATAGATAGACATTGTAATATTTCAATAAGAATAATTTAAACCATTGAAAAGAGATGCCTTCTCTATAGCAATCCTCTCACTAGCCATCCATTTCTCTCTAAACGGTTCAATCTAAAACAATGAGAGATCAAACTCTAATTCCACTTATAGGATCAAGAATAACTAACTAGAAAGGGTGAATAGGAGGTTCTAAAAATTCTTGCCTTCTAAAACTAATTATCACAAAAAGTTGCTAAACAAGATTTCAATACAATTTTAAACCTAAATAATTTTAGAAAGACTGAAGCATCCACAAGTAATAATCTCTACATATATATTTCAAGCATAAGTAAATATGACAATTTTAGCAATCACATAGCTAGAAATATAAGTGTGAAAAATAGAGAGAAACAAGTAACTAAATTACACATGATGTTTAACCGTGGTATTCAGAAAATTACCAGTTTTCCCTAATCTACGTTGAGGAAAACCCAAGCGACTAGGACAGGCTCCACGAATTAAGCCTCAACTCCTCAATCCGACAGTGGTCATCCTTCTTTCACTCCGAAGATGGTGGACACCATACCACTCACAAGTTGGCGCCGGGTCTCTTCAGAATATTCTTGAAGAGGTCATCTCATAATCCCCAGCCAAGCCATCTAGGTGTTGGCAAATACCAAGAGTAATGAATCGCATCGTCCCTTGATGGTGCTCAAGTACCAAGGATCAATCTAGAGATGCAATGCACTTGATTTGGTTCAACTACATCAAATAAATGCACAATGTGAAATTAAGGTGTGAAGACAAAGCTTAAAGATGTTCAATAGAGTCTCTTACTCTGTCCTCGAGCTGGTAGCGGAGTATTTATACTCTAACGAACCAAATATAGCCATTGCATAAAATAGTCCTAAAAAAATAAGGAAATTGGTAGTACCACTGTGCAATTTCTGGAACTAACGCATTGTGCTATAGCAATAGTTAACAGCTATATCAGAGCGTAAGAACTAGCCGTTTGAAAGTCGATATGGTACTACCACCGTTGAAATTGTGGTAGTTTCAATTTTCAATAGTTCTGAAAAGCTGGCGTGGTACTACCGTTTGCTTCATGATCAAAAGTTGGTCCTCTCTAAAAAGTAATACCGCCCAAATTCTCAGAACTTTCAAGGTCCGATAGTTCTGATTTAGAGTACGGTCATACCGTTTCGCGATAGTTCTGCCATTCATTTTCTGGTGGTACCGATATCAAAGATGCTAAGTGTTTCAAGTAGGTGCTCTCTGGAAGAAATGTGCCGCTAGAAAATCGGTACTACCGAAGTCCAGTAGTTCTGCAAAGTATATGACAGTACTTCTGATTTTCCTGATAGAGCTCAAATTATTTTTTAATATTAATTTTAAGTGCATGCATGGTACTAAATTGATCTAAATAGCATAAGAACATGTTTTGAAATTACTTACTATGATCCCTCTTAATAGTATGACAATTAACCTATCATCCATTCTTTCAACCTTTCTCCTAAGATCGGTAATAATAAAAAGGAATCCTAAACTACTTATACCTTTATCTTGAACCATCTTGTTCCTCATGTTGACCCTTAGCATGCATTTCTAATTTATCACATTCATCATTAGAGGCTAATTCTATTTAACACTTAGCAAACACATTAGTCCCATATTCACATATTCTAATTAATTACCAAAATTATTTTTAGAGGTCTAGATACTTTCATCGTCCCTCTTGAGAAACCCCCAAACGAAGAGATTATACCACTAGGGGATGCCATCCACACATTCATCTAATGACCCAAGATGGATATCCCCTTGGATCCTTCTGTGCTGCGATCTCCATATGACCATCCCTATCAAACAGAACCCTCTACGACTCCACCTCAACCTCTACTTAGAAGTCTGTCATATCGGCTCCTGTGGCACCACTTTAAGCTCCGCTTCAAAAGCTTATCGCATCGGCTCCTGTGGAGACGACGATGAAGATATATCGCAAGTAAGACAAGAAGATTAAGATACCTTCTGGGACCTAGGAGTTCAAGCTCAAAGTGTCATTGGTCTCCGAGTCACAATTATCTAGTCTTGGACTGGTTTGTAGGGCTTTGCATTCCTGGTACATGTAGAGATCCAATAAGAAGCCAAACCACCAAAGTGGATTCACCGTGAAATATATGGAGATGCATTTCCTCCACGACTCGGGCTACTTCGACGTAACTTTCAAAGACTTATTCTTACTATTCAACCTCCACAAACTCGATGCCTCACTTCTATCATGCTGGACACTATAAGTGTACCGTACAATCAAGTTCTATATTCACATAATACCGATAAATGTTATAACTCATTGCTTATATATATATATCCATGATCCAACAAGTCTGGTGATGACGACAACCCATAGGTTTCCTCGACCCACACTTCGTCTTTGAGCAATGCATCAATGCCAATGCCTCCTTCGTCCGCCTTCTTCGTCCGAGATTACATAAGGAATGGATTGCTTGCTTAAAGTGACAAAGACTACCTCATGATACCCTTTAACTAAGGGTAAGTGCTTCACTAGTTATCATACAAATTTTATTTATACTTTATATGCAACATAAATTTAGGATTAATCACTATGGCGACATACATGACTAGAGGTCATTGGATTCTGATCGTGATTATACCAAAATAGAGCAAGGTAATATACTTTCATTCCTTACTACTTAGTGGCAACCACGACTTTACCCTTGTACAACAAACATTTGATAGGTAAACTCATTTTCTGCATATATAACTTTGTCGTACTTGTCCCTCCATTTGCAATGGCCGAGGTTAACTTTTTAAACTCATGTAGGTTGTTCATCACTTACGTTACCCAGGGAGAGAGACATAGGGAATTATGCACTAAACTGCGACACAAGACGTGATTTTTGGTACCCGCTATAAGACAATAATCCGATATCACACTTCATGATAATGCCTCGAGAACTGATCATACCTATGTATGTAATTCTATTTTTCCAATGCCAACAGTAGCTACAGGGCAACGTATGTGAATTCTACATTTACAAATATATGTTGGAAATCATGGCCACTAAGATAAAAGATCCAAAGGTTTGTCAACCTGCCAATATTTATTTCATGATTATCAATTTCTATATATGTACATATATGCTAATGACTTTAACATGCCTAGCGACTGGTCGTAGAATTCGACTCAAGTGCATACGATCTTGACAACCTCGCCGAAGTTTGAGGATCTCTTTGAATTCTTGATGGAGGAGGTCATTCACCATAATTGAGAGTTCAACCCCGATGGAGATGATAATTAGTTGTTCCAACATTTGATTCAATTGTAATTCACTCCGCCATGTGCTTAATCAAACAATTAATTCAATTGTACTTCATTTAGTTGTTCAATTCATTTATGAGATCTAGCATTTCAAATAGCTATCACAGATGGTTTATAACACCAAACCATCTATGATATATAGATATCATAGACAATTTTTGAAAATAACCATCTGTGATATTCTGCTATCACAATTTTTAAAAATAACTGTCTGCTAATACTAATAACCGTCTGTGATATGTAAGATATCACAGACGGATAATACTAAAAATTAGCTGTGATAGCTGTCGAGACCCAGAACAACAACTCCAAGTCCCTCGTGTAAATTACACTATCCCAGGAAAAGCTAGTGCACACAGAGTTAACCGCGATACATATCATGTATAACAACCACAAAATATTATTTAGCAAAAGTACGGGCCTTATGGCCAAATTTCACATTGAAAGGGCTCATGGCCAACTGAAATAAAAGCAACGGAAATAACAGCAAAAGAACAGCCCATCCTGCCTGCCCACAGGCGAATGACTGTAAGACGCGGTCTACTCGTCAAAGTCATCGCCGAAGTCGTCGAAGTCGTACTCTGACAACAGATTTAAGCAAAGTGAGCACTTCAAATACTCCACAAGTTACACCAGGGAATATAACAGAATGAATGCATGCATAAGGAATTTTCAAAGGAAGGCTTAATAGAGTTGATTGTGCGGAAAAGCAATACTGAATTTAAATACAATAACATAAGTACAAAAGCTGAAATTTAATACATTATAAGAGACAGTATCTTAACAAAGTATTATTGTTAGTGTAGGCTCCAACCCACACTAACTTAACCACGGGCATCCCACCCGGACCATCATCAAAACCATTGCTCGTTGTCCAAAAACCAAGTTTTGTGAAAACCAAATCTAATCTGTGAAAACTCTACTCGGCATGTCCATGACCGTGGACACGGCTATCCAGAATAGATTAAAACTCTGCAAAGATGTACAACTTTACCCACAAGAAGTGTCTTCCCATTTGAGCCACATGGTTAACACACTGCCTTAGGTGTGCAACGGAGAGTTCACAACAAAGTTGTTACAATGCTTCATAGCCAAAATTGTTACGCCGCCACTAAGCTTTCACCGCAACTTGAATCCACAAGTTGGAGCCCTCTCTTGTGCTATATGAGACTTCTCGCGGCCTACGCTACGCTCACATTCAGCCTATAGCGTATCTATGTTTGGAATGTTACAAATTACTTAGCCAGATCCGTCCCATACCAGACTTTTGGTCGTACGAGATGACTTTGTAAAATAGTTCACAGAAACGGTTCTTAATTTGACTTATGCTCAACCACATACCCTCGTGCCCCTTATGCTCGACAATCAACTGCGTGTCACCAAACACGTAGCACGCTAGCACTTCACCACCTAACCAATAGCCTAAGTCCAAACAAAAGTTTTCTATTTTTATTTTTAAACCATTTCATGAACTATCCTTGATTCACCGAAGTCAAGAATACATTTTTAAGAATCATCATTTTATGCGAAATAGTTGATCCCACCTAAATTCTTCTAAGCATGGCTAAGCAATTTATTAAAAAATTTTCTAGTTAATACTACTGTACCAACTAGTTTTCAGCTAGGTGACAAGGCATGTGAAATCGAGGTCAAATTGGCTATACACAAAGGAACATGGGTGTAACTAAAGTTTAAATCGTCTTTAAATTACATTTAAATAGAAGTACACATGCATATACAGTAAAATAACATAAATAATTTAAAATAATAGGAACAATATGGTCAAGGGTGTAACATGTCTTGCTCGAAGTCCTCTTATGAAAAGTCGTCGAATTCAAATTCTCCCAAATCGTCGAAATCTATACGCGAAAAACCAATTCATATTTAAAAAAAATCAAATAAAATTCAAAAATTCAAAAAAGAGTCCAGAAATGGATAGTTTATGATTTTAGAAAAATTTAGAAATTTAAACAGGTCAAATCGAAGTTAAAATGAAGAAGTTATGGTTTTCGAAAGATTAAATACAAAGAAAAAGACTATTTTCTGGAATTAATTTTAAACTGAAAAGGCATTTATGACGTCATCAAGCAATTACTTGAATTATTTTTGTGAAGCAAAATATGGTTTATGACGTCAGCAATCATTAATAACCTCGGCCGAATTAATTTTAATCGAAAATTCGGGCTTGTGATGTCAGCATGACGTCAGCCCTGGCAATTTAATAATTGGCTAAGAGACTGGCAAGTGGGCCTGGCCTACGGTGGACTAGGTCCACGAACTGGTGTAAAGCTGAGGTGGCATGCGGGCGCACGGGGGCAAGGTGACGTTGACGTGGTGAGGTGGTGTTGATGTGGCCATTTTACGACTGATGTGGCATCCATATGGTGCCACGTGGCTGCCTCGTGGCTGCCACATCGCCGAACTAAGTCTACGGGGCCGGCTTGAGTGTCATGGCAGCTACGTGCCCCGCGTGGCCGAGGCGTGGCACCGATTTGGCTGCCACGTGGCTGCCACGTGCACTCGGCTGCCCACGTGGCACGACCGGCCAGAGGGAGGCGCACGGGGCCCAATGGCCGCCGGTGCTCCGGCAGGCGAGCGCCAGCTGAGGTGCGGAAAAGGAAGAGTGCAGTGAGGAAAGTGTCCTGGTACCTTGTGCAGATCCTGAGGGTGGCCGGAGAGGGTTGGCGGCGAGGAAAGGTGGCGGTCGGAGGAGGCTCACGGCGGTGGGGGTGTTCCGGTGGCAGAGGAGCTCGGGGAAGGGGTGGAGGATATGCGCGCAGTTCGGGTGGATGTGTTGGCGGCGGCAGTGTGCTCCGAGGAGGTCCGAAGCATTGCCGATTGCTCGTCGGAGTTCCGCCGACGAAGAACTCGAAGGTCGCACGGTGCGAAGGGCTCTTGGGCGCTGAGGAGAGAAATTGGAAGAGGGAAAGTAAGTGGCGTGGAGAGGGGATCCTTGGGGAGGGGTTAAATAGGCGGTGGAAGTGATACCGGCAGTGTGATTACTCGCCGGAGTTGTAACGGCTCCGCATCAATTGGGATCAATTATCGCGGTAATGCGGGGAAGAATGGCCAGTTCGGGTGCGGTAGTGAATGAGGAGGCGAATGTGTAGACTCTCGGGAGGCGATGGCGGAAGAAACCGAAATTTGAATGCTTCGGTTACGGTCATCAATGGCGACAGCGGCGGCGGTGATGGCGCAGGGAGGAAGGAAAGGGGCGGAGAAGACGGAGCTGACAGGGGAGCCCTACGGGTCGGCGAGAGAGAAAGGAAGGAAAGGGGAGGGTGACGGCTTGGATTTAAACACGTGGCTCTTGGGAAGAACAGGGGTCGTTGGATTGAAAGCGAAGGGGTAAGTGAGCGTTAACGGCCGAGATCCGATCGGCTATTGAGGCTTAATTGGAGCCGCTCATGTACTGGCCGAAGGGGTAAGTGGGTGGGAGTGGTCACGATTTAATCGGGCGAGTGGGATTAAATCAGAGCTGTCCACAAAGGGGGAGAAGGGGTAAGTGGCTATGTGCGGCTAAGATCAAAACCGGCGGCGCTAGATCGGTCCGATATGCGCCACTTGTCGGCCTGAGGCGGGAGGGAGGCGGGTGAAGGGATAAGTGAGAGCGGACGGTGTGGATTAGAACCGGCGGGTGGCGAGTTGATCTAGGCGCTCCACGTGTCGGGCTGAGGGGGAAAGAGGGCGAGCGAACGGGTAAGTGAGAAGGAGCGGCAGGGATTAAATCGGGCTATGGTGGGTTGGTCCGATGCATGACATGTGTCAGCCCGAGGTTTATTTGGGGTTTTAATTTACCTTTTTGAATTTCAGAAATGCTAGGAGGCTTAAAAATACTCAGAAAAATACCAAATAAATTTCAAAAATTCCAGAAAAATTCAGAGAATCTTCTGGGACTTAATAAAAAATATTTTCAACTTATGATAACATGTTTTTTTGTAAAACACAAATTAACTTTAAAATGTGAGTTTTTAATTTCTAGAAAATCCTAAAAATTATTATAAATACAGAAATGAGTTAGGAAAATAAAATACATTTATTTTGACCTTTATAAAATAGGAAATTAAATTTTCTCATACCAAGGATTGAAATAAAATCAAGAAAATCCAATTAAATTCCAATAAATCACTTAAAGCAGAAAAGAAATTTTTGGGATATTACAATGTGGACATATTACAGATAGTTGTTTTGAAAAACCTTCTGTGTTGTGACTTATCACAGACGGTTTGAGAGCCATATGTGATAACCACTTGTTATCACTGACACATAAATTCAGACAGTTCAGAAACCGTCTATGATGACTGTTTTGAACTGTCTGTGATGACTCTTTTTGTAGTAGTGCTAATTCAAACAGTTTGGTGTGTGAATTTTCTTTTTTGTGAGATAATGTTATTTTTCTAGTGGAAGTGTATATTGTTTGCTATATAGTTGGCTTATTATGCGATAAATCCTTGGAAAAAATTAAGAGAATACAAACTCTTCATTCGAACTATTCAATTAGTGTACTAGTGTATCCTAGCTTTAAAATCAATGTAAGATTGAAGGTGATGTATTTGATCATGGGGTGCTACGTTACAATCATGTCAAGCCCACGATATTTTAGAACAAAGTTTTATCAATCTATCTATTAATGATTTATGCTTACACCACTGAGAGATTCTAGTCATTGCTACCTAGATGTACCCAAATTGGGCCTCGTCACTTTGACCCTCACATCGCTGTGGCCCAGATCCCGTAATGCTCTGGTTCCTGCCATCATTAGGATTGTAAAAAAGCTTAAGACTGTAAGATACTTAGGCTTGATTCGAGCTCAAAATAAGTCAAGTTTAAGTTTGATCTCGAGCTATAAAAAAAGCCAAGCATGAATAACTCACAAGGTTCGACAAACTGTCTGCACCTTAAGCTTTTATCTTTTATATTTGTTCCTATTGAGATATGCATGATATTATGTCGTGAGTTATGATAGTTTTTTATTCTCACTTATTGAATATTACTACATATTAAATCTTACCAATTTTACTCGAGTCAGGCTCACACTTTAGCTTTTTTATTATTGAAAATTGGTGTATATTCAATTGTTAATTATTACTAAGCTTACTTAAGTCTACTTGCGTTTTGGTCAAATCGAGCTTGAGTCCGATCTAGACTCAGATCTTAACTCAGACTCGCTTAAACTCGATTCGAGCTTACGAGGTCAGGCTTCTACAGTCTTAACCACCATGCATCCTTGTGTTGTGAGGAGGGCGAGGAGCATTGAAGATACCCTTATGAGACGAAACATCGCTCGCTCGTTTTCACGTTGATCGGACGGCTTTGCCTATACACTTTCGTTTCCTGCAAGGAAAGGTGTGCTCGACTGACATGCCCACCCTCCGTAACCATGAGTGCGTTCGCTCTGCTCCCCGAACGCAAACGCATGCGGCATTTGCATGCACTAATCCATCATTTCTACACGCCTTGCAAAACTACGGAGCAGTACTAAGCACGTTACATCCTCGAGTGAAAAGTCGCCGCTTGTCGGCTTCCTCGTAAGCCGTGCCGCAAGCTAGCTGCCTACGCCGTGCATGGATGTCGATCGATCCATCACGTACGACTTCATCACGTTCCCCCTCCCCTTCGTCGCTCCACATCCTCCTGCTTGTATTTGTATATAGCCATCCCAACCCCATCAAGACACAACACACAGAGGGAGGGAGAGAGAGTGATGGAGGCGCACGTGGAGCGGGCGCTGCGGGAGGGGCTGACGGAGGCGGAGAGGGCGGCGCTGGAGGGGGTGGTGCGGGCGCACCACACGTTCCCGGGGCGCGCGCCGGGGGCGACGTGCACGTCGCTGGTGACGCAGCGCGTAGCGGCGCCGCTGCGCGCGGTGTGGCCCATCGTGCGCAGCTTCGGCAACCCGCAGCGGTACAAGCACTTCGTCCGCACCTGCGCGCTCGCGGCCGGGGACGGCGCCAGCGTCGGCAGCGTCCGCGAGGTCACCGTCATCTCCGGCCTCCCGGCCTCCACCAGCACCGAGCGCCTCGAGATCCTCGACGACGACCGCCACATACTCAGCTTTCGCATCGTCGGAGGGGAGCACCGCCTCCGCAACTACCGCTCCGTCACCTCCGTCACCGAGTTCCAGCAAGGTCCGTACTGCGTCGTCGTCGAGTCCTACGTCGTCGACGTGCCCGACGGCAACACCGAGGACGACACCAGGATGTTCACCGACACCGTCGTCAAGCTCAACCTCCAGAAGCTCGCCGCCGTTGCCGAGGAGTCCACAGCGCCGCAAAAGTCATCGGCCGCGTCTGGCTCGGGACAGCGGGGCGAGAAGAGCACGTGATCGCGTGGTGGGCGCGCTTGACTTTGCGTAGCAGCGGCGGCCGGCCGGCGGCGACGTGTTGTTAGCTGTTGTTATCCTTTCTCCTTTTCTTCTCTGTATTTTTTTTATTTTGTTTTCTTGTAGAAAAGCCTTCGTTGTGGCGTAAGGAAGCCTCCTTTTGTTTTGTATCTTTTTGTTTTTTCTTTCTCTGCCATTTGTGCAATTCTGAGGTTCTGATGGCTGGTAACAGCAAAGCTGAAAAGGGGAAAACTCAACATGGTGTTTTTTCGTCTCCCATTTTTTTACATGTCATCTTTATACCATAAAAATAGAATAATGCTACCAGCGGTTGTGGAGCCAGAAAAATTTAAGAGCCTGAGCGAGCTTAATTATTACCAAGAAGCGCAAACAAGTAAGTGTGTGTGTGTATGGCAAGCAAAATTGATAATTGTAATAGTTTCGAACTAAAGCATGATTTAATATATATGTAAATGTTCATAAAAGAAAAAAAGGGAAGATACAACAGTAGGCACCTCACAACCATACTACCAAAGCTTCAACGACTCTTCAAAAAAAGTGTAATCACACATCCAAAAGAAACTCTGTAAGATAAAAATATATATATTAGTGCATCATATAACATTACTAGTGGAATATCTGTGCGTTGCTACGGATAAAAAAAACTATAGTACATGTTTTCAAACCAAGAATTTATGACATAACAACATGGATGTGTATAGGGATCACCCGGATATTTTTTATGTTAAAAACATCCAAATTTTTAGCCGTTCGACCTAAGCAACAACCGTTGGATCTCCCCCATCCCCATATCTCTCTCCCTCAACTTCACCCTAACCCTATTGCCTCCATGTCACTCTTCACTCCGCCCCCTCCTCATCACCATCCCCTCCTCATCGCCCTTCGCGCCGCCCTCTCCATGCCGCCTCCTCCTTTCTCACCGGAGCAGATCCACACGCCTCCTCCCACCACCCCCACCCCCTCCTCTACCACCCATGTCCTGCGGCGCCGCGCCGCCCCTACCTCGCTCCGCCGTGCCATCTCCGACCAACCTAATAGCTAGTACCGCTGTAGCCACCCTCCAACACCGCCCACCACCCTCCTTCCCTGCCTGTCGCCCCCACTGTCGGGCCATTGCTCCCCGGCCTCCCTCTATGCCAGGGGGAATGGTGAACCCTAGGCGCAGAGGGCGGGATTCTCCCCTCTGGCTCGCCAGTGAGGAGGAAGAACCCCGACAAACCTTGCTAGAGAAGACGCTGCCCGAGCCCTAACATCACCGGAGAAGATGAACTCGCTGGAGAGGACATCGAAGTGAAAGCCAGAGCATGAATCACGAGGCAAATCAAAAGGTCAGAAATTTGGATGATTTTTGGGTTGATTCCATTTGGGTGATGATTATCAAAAACCCTTATAAATACTTCCTTCCAAATCTACAATATACCTGATCAACTGAAAATAGTAGTTTAAAAATGGAGCTATTTATAGGTGACATTACATACAAAGTTTAGCCTTGGCCTTTGAGAGGCATAGTCCAAAGAGATTTGATGATTTGATGTTCCACTACATGAAGAGGATTACAACAAATTCAGATATCTGAATTCAGTAATAGAAAGAGTTTCTTTGGCTAGCCTATACTTACTTGTTATGCTCCTGCCACCCGCTGCTCCGCTCATCCACCATGCCGAGAGCTCCGCCTGGCCGCCGACTTCCTTGGGTTTTGGTGGGGACAAGTGGTGAAAACTAACTGCGGAGACGAGTGGGGATTCAGCAATTCGGTGAATGAATCATCGATCTATTCAATTGGAGTTGAAGGCGAGTGCCTAGGCAGCTAGGCAATATGACGCAAGGGCGCGATCCATCAAGGCCCAGACGCAAGGGCATGGCCCATCAAGGCCAAAGCACAGCCCACGACGCGGCTTTTCCAACAATTGTCGGTTGTCATCAGTGGTATATTGGAATTCAATAGTGGCTCGTTAGTGAGCCTGGACAACTGCCCAGGGTCGTTGGGAGGTGGATCCACCTTTGACTATCACCAAGGCAGGGACGAATTTGGAGGGTGCATGGGGGTGCAGCCGCACCCCTAAATTTTTTGGAATATATATATGAGGTATATTAGATATGTGTGCGTATGAGGTTCTATTTGCACTTCTTTTCTGATTTCAACTCAAAAGCGTCTTCCTCGTGGATTTTGTATTTTGATTGTAATTCACAAAATTGTAATATGTTACGTTTAAACTCTTGTACTATGCACTTTGAATTTTTATATTCATAGTTTCGCACTACCTCTATTACTCAAATCCTAGATTCACCACTGCACCAAGGACATATATACATGTCCGATGACAGCAGTGGTATATTGGAGTTCAACAGTGGCTCGCCAGTGAACCCGGACAGCTGCCCAGGGTTGCCAGGAAGTGGATCCGCCCCTAACTATCACCAAGGAAATACATACATCATGATGTCAGCGACCTTATAGAACAGTTGGGTACTGGATCCTCGCTAATTTTTGTCAGTACTGACTCGCCGAGGCTGGCTCCGTGTCTCCAAATTAAAGGAGAAAAAATTACCCGCATCTGTGTAGCAGCAGTACGCGAATAAGACCTTGCACTTCCCCCATTCACGGTCATCAGGAAAATGCAAAAGCCATCTTTTACTATGCCTTTTCAGCACTTGGCTGATTCCAGGTACTTCGGGGGCAACTAATGAAAAGAGTAGTTGCGAAAGCAGTGGCCACCATTGCAGCTTGGTGACCAGAGCGGCCAAGCACTCGTTACGAAAAGGCGGCGAGACCAAGCGGCGTAGATCAGGACAAGCCACTCCTTTAAAGCAAAGTGCCATGGAGCGTGCGTAGCCCGAGCGGTGCTGGCCAGGAGATAGGTAGCTCACTAACTCGCTTATTGGGTGGCTAAGCTGCTCTGTGGGGTCACTGTGTGACTTCATGGGTGTCACACTTTTTTCCAGAAAGGAAAAAAACAAAAGGGAAAGGAAAGCGTTCCAAATACAATATAAATGTGTATCTAGTACTAGCGCTTCTCACTAATTGTAGTGTCAGTTATTTCAGGTGGTGTCCAACGAGACGCTGTGTCATGCTGTTGCTTAGGACCGTTTAGACAGGAGCCACACTTTGCATACTCTGTTTTTTTTTATTAAAGCATGGCAAATCGATTTGAAGGTCAACTTGGTTGCTACAATTCGCGTAAACTATGAAGAGAATCTCGCTCTATAACAAATGGGTTAGGGTGGATTTTTTTTATTGAGACTTATAGTTTGTGGCTGTGATTTTTGAATTCTAGTCTGTTCGTGAGAGGCAGTACGTAGAGCGAAATAGTCGTATATGTTTTTTGGTCGGTACTGTTTGACAGTAAGTTACTGTAGAAATGAAAGCTAAAGTCTAAGTATAAGTCTAAAAGAACTAAGCATAAGTGTTACAAAATTGTGTCGCGTCACAATTATAAATGGATTCTTTTTTACTGCGGCGGATGGTTTTTAGCTTTAACGCCAGCGTTTGTGCGGACGAACTGAATGTCGATAAGATGTTTCGAAAAGATTATCCTGATAAATCGTTTTAAAAAGACGATAAAGAGATATTTTATTTGTTTCATTAGAAAAAATCATAAGCTAAAAAAGAGAAGGATATACCTACGGAACCGGTACTGTAGAAGCAAATAAAAGTCAAACTCGCGTAAATGCGGCAAAATATGGCAACAGACCAAACTGGCCATAAATCCATTGGATTCCACCAGATTGCCACAGCACACAACTATCTCTGCTGAAGATCGAGCTGGTGATGAATTAAGAAAGTTTCTTGACCATGCAACTCCAGCCTCCTATCCACCCATCAAAGCCAACTTCCCCAACTAGAGAACAACATATCGCTGCGCCACCACAGGAGACAAAGCATGCAGGGCAGTACTGACAAGATATGTCCTTGGCATCAAGCCTGAAGATAGATAAATATTTGGAAGACGCATGGAGAGTGTTCATAATGATATTAGTTTATAGCTTTTTTTACTATATTTAAATTAGCTTATTTAATATAATTAAATTTTTTAAAAATAAAAAATATATTAGCTAACAATGTAAAGAAATACGAAAATAATAAAAAATCGAAAATAAAATAAAAAATTAAAAAAATAAATAGTAAAAAAGGCCGCAAGCTACTCTGAGCAGCACCTTATTTATGTTTCCGTTTCTTTTCAAGCACATGTGCACGAACTTACTGTTCTGACACAGTTTCGGAAGCAAAGTCCATTCATTGGGCTAAGTTGTCTCGTCACATACTACACCGATTTCGCTGTGTAAGTCTATTTTCTTGGAAAGCGTAAGTTTACACTATTTTAATACAGTAAAAGATATTGAGCGTTTGTACTATGACATTTAACAAGGATTCGTATAGTTAATTTAACAAGTTTGTACCACCTTAGAATGGTGGGCTTCTGACTGGTACTGCGGAGCCGAGGGGCATAGGGCTGAAAAGTCTATCGGATGGTTAAGGTCCTCATCGTTTCGGTTTTTTTCGGTTTCAGTTTCTAACTTTAGTTTTTTTTTCACTATTCACTACATTATCCACTAACTCAGTTATAATGTTTTTTTCAGCCAGCTACAGTATTTTTTCAGTCAAAAACCAAAAACCATCGCTATTCCGATCACCTCCTAAAACGAAAAGAACAGGGCCAATGGGTTCGTTGGGTTCTGCACTTCTACTTTCAAGTTTGGGCCAAGCCCATTACACGAATGGACCTTACTACTGTACTGCATCTGTGACGGCAGCCCAATGTACCTGCCTTTTTCCGAGAGCCACACATGTGCTTTTGCCATAAATGCCATGTACAACCGGATCCATACTACCAACCCAGCTAGCAAGGCAATATTCCTACGCAACCATAGAGATCCTTGACAGCCTAGGGTGGGTTCCATGGGCGGTTCTAATACAATTCACAAGTATTTAATTAAATATCTAAAATTTTTAGTAAAATATCCACTATATATAAGATATAATACATATATACTAGTAGTTGAGTTAAATTTATTCTGTTCATACCCGGTCAACCTAAATTGGTGTCGGATTCTTTTGACCCATTTATCTCTCTTAGGCCCAAATTGACATCGAACACTAGTCCAGGTCCACTATCGTGATTCATATGATACGTGGTAGAACCTCTAAGTCTCACTCAGTCTCTCCCTCTTACTTAAGTATATCCTCTCTGGCTCTCTCTGTCTGGCAGCGCAAGAGGCTTATGGTCTTTTGGACTCTGGACTTCTAGAAGCAAGACTCAGGAGGCTGCGTAGCAGCGTTGGAACGGCCATTTCACAAGTTACAAGTCTAGCCGTTGTCGCTTGTCAACGCGACACAGCCACACAGGTTTGTTCTCCCCACTTAGCGACCTCCTTGGCGGAATGACCCTATATTCCTAATCCAGTAATCCTTCCATCACTTTCTCTCCTAATGATCTCCAATTTGAAGCAAAATTATGTGTCTAAATAAAGACGTGGGTTGTATTTTGTTTAAAGAAGTGAGGCATCTATAATGATTCTAAAGTTTTTGTATAGTAGTTGATTATATTGTGATGACAATATATTAATTATTTAGAAACTATGCAAGTGTTGTAAGTTTTTCTTGTAGCTTGATGTGTTGGTCACTTGGATAATTTGATTCCCTTTGGTGTCTGGCTGTTTGATCTATATTTTGTTTAGCAGTTTAGGTAATACTACTTAAGTTGCTTACTTAGAAACCGTTTAACAAAGCATGCTCATGATAAAAGCACGTTTGAACTTCTGCTTACAAAACACAAAAAACTGACAAAGAGAATTGCATTTTCACTTGATTAAAGCATCTTATTGTGATTGTACAACTCTATTGCAGAATTATTTAGATTTGAATTTTGACTCAGGTTAATAGTTCTAAGGAAACAATTCATTTCTAATTTCAGCTATTATAGTTAAAACTATTAGACTTTCAGTTTTGTTCTTCACTTATTGCTAAAATTGCTTCCTTTTGTGTTCTTATCTGCATAACATTATATCTCCTTCCAAGGCATGAAACATCATCGCGTTAATTTTTAATTATTTTTAATTTCTTTATATTATTTAAGATGTTGTCTCTAGTATGAACAATTGTACTTTAATTTTCGCTATTATGGACCTTTACGTTTTCTATTTAACAATATTTTTATAACTTCGAATAACCATTTTGAAATTTCTAGATCCTCCATTGGTGGATTCCACATGGCTTAGGGTTTTTTTGGCTTTTATACTTTGCTATAAGATAATACATCTTTTTAAGGTGGAGTTTATAAGTTGGTTATAGTAGATACTGTACTGACGAAAATCATATGCAACTGTCTCCCTCTTCGTAATCTTTCTCGCAAGTAGGCAGAATTCAAAAAGCATGAGCCACAAACCAAAAAAACTCAACCCTACTTCCTGCTTCTGTGATCATCGACAATTTTGTTGCTGTAAGATCTGGAGTTTTCGGTGAGAAAGATAAAAAAAATTCCGTACGTTCATCGGCTCAATGACTTAATGGTAATAAGTTATTCATCAGATATCTTTTAATGTAAAAATTAGGTACTTATATACTTTATCTTTGCATTTTTATTAATATAAATCAGAGGTATTTTCACCAAAAAAAACAGATCCATGCACATGACACGACTCCTGCCATAGCATGTTGGTACTTTCGGGTACCAAGAAACTCAAGTTTCTGTCCTACTTGCAAATGCTGTCACGTTTCACAGACACAGAATTAAATTCTTTTTTTTTTTTTGCAAGGAGACACATGGATGTTCAAGTAAAGGTAAATACTACTCCAAGTGTCCAACTTGGTTGCATATAAATACACGCCAACAATTCATGTGCATGCCGATGAGATCCGTGAGCGACAACAGGGAGAGAGGGAGCATATGATTGCGGCATGAAATGGAACAGTGCGATGCAAAAGGATCCAATCAGGAACAGTAGAATGCTTGTACTTATGGGCGCTTGAAAATCTTTCAAACCTTTCACTGTCGTGAGTAGCAACAATCGTGTGGGGGGTGTGTGACTGTGATGGTGTTCCATCACTGGACAGCAGCTGTGATGGCTGCATTATGCTTGACTCTGCTCATTTCAAGTTCAGTTTTCAGAATGTGCACAGGTGCGCCCCAAATTTTCAACCATTGTTGTAACTGCAAGAATCTGGCAAATCTGGATTCTAATCAGTTCATGTCAAGGATGCATATCATGTGGTTGTGCAAACTACTAGTAACTGGGGGTTTGGATGATGAACTATGGTACTAATCTGCTCAAGTCAATTCAAACTATGTTATTTTTCAGACTCAGCCATCATCTTAGTGCATCCAGCAAGAACCATGAGAGAAGATTCGCGGCTCGATCTGACCAATGATAAGCTCAAAATGAACTGGAGTTATCTGCATGAAAAGATTCAGAGTTTTCTCACTGGTAAACAGATCTGTTGCAAGAACCGCAATATGTAGAAAAGGGCGAGGAGAGGGCAAGACAGTATCTATTGCAAGTAGTAGGCACCGGCTGGATACACACACACAGAGAGACAGAGAGTATAATTATCTAGGACACTATGATCTAAAATAGATATTTTTTTATGTATCATGTGCGAAAAATTTTAGAATTTTTTGTATGTCAAGTTTAGCTAGTTTATTAAGTAGTTCACATAAATTTGAATTGAAATTCGAAATATGGTTGCCTTTTTTATAATAATTTGATTGTAGATATGTGATGCTTTTATATAAAAATCAATAAAGTATGTGATCTAAATTCATTCAAAATCTTTGAATTCAAGTATATTTTTGAAAACTAAAATTTTCAAAAAAAATATATATCCAAAATTGGGTTGAATTCGTGTATTTAAAATCATTGGTGGAATTAATAGCCAGAGGCATGAGTGGCTAACTAACTGGCTTCTTTGGCAGCAATGCTTATACAAAAGCTCTCAAAGCACAGTTAGGATTTTATACAGTTCCAACTTAACCCTCCCCTTCTAAGTACTGACAACGTCTTTGCTGCTCAGATGCTCGATGGCTGCACCCTCGCTGCCTCCCGAGGTCTTGTTCAGCTCCTCGTACATCTCCTCTATCATCGGCTTCCACAGTCGAACGCGAGCGTTTATGAACCAGTTGGAGACCTAGCAATGCAGCAGCTCGAAACATTCATACGATGTTTTGATCAGATCTAATCTAGCGAAAGAAGTTCCATGCTGAAAGCCTGATACTGTACCTGGCTCCTGCTGAGGCCACTTCTCACCGCCAGCATCTCCTTCTCGTTGTCTTTTGGATACCTGAATGAGACATTAAATTGTGCACAATGTGAACTTTTTTAAATTTTAAACAGAATTGTGTCACGTTCAGCGAAAGCAATGCTGAAAGCCCTAATAGGCCACTGTTTTCTAGCGGCAAAAGCAATCAGAGAGATCAAGTTGGCATGTGAAAGTTCAGAGCAAGAGGCTCTGAGTTCAGAGTAGAAACATTATCGTTATCATTCTCTAACGCATAGGTTTTTCTCCTTGAACTTACGGACGGAGGAAGTTCTCGAACATCCAGGCTTTCAGGACAGCGACAGACTTCTCCGGTAAGCCGCGCTGGGGCCGCCAGGACTGCTGGTCGCCCCGCCTGAGCTGCTGCAGTGCCCAGTGCTTCTGGATGAAGGAGGACTCCCAGCTCCGCTCCTTCTCAGCCAACGACGACTCCCCACGGCTGGGCCGCTGTGTCACCACCATGTTCTGGCTCATGATCCGCTTCCTGAGTCTCCGGTACATCACAGAAACCGCGTGGTGCGCGAACGGCGCAGATATGCCGCTAGCACCGCCTGAATGCACCATGCCGCTGAATTTGCATGTCGTGTTCTGGATATCGTCGAAGCATTGGTTGCACTTTTGATCCATCTGCAACAAGCCCTCTCATAAGGTTACTACGGTAACAATCTGAGGTACGTATCAAAAGCACACAATGAACTCAAGAACTCACCAGGTGTAACAGTTTGAGGAGATCGCTCCTCAGCCTCTGAGCCTCCATCCACCAGCCGCTGTCGGCGGCGTCATGCTGGTGCTCTTCGGAAGGGAACATCACCTGGTTGGAACTCACCGCAGACGGTGTCCTCGTCGAGCAGCTTGACGAGAGCAGTAGGCCTGCCTCACTGCCAATGCCACTGACTGCATCAGTGATCTCAGCCACATCTTTCAGCAGGCAGCCAACGACCCCATTCAGTATCTCTTGAGCAACGCGCGTGTATCTTGACCGCGACAGCACCTGCGAGAAATGCAGAGACGTCTGTGGATACGCTTGCCTTACCTCATTACCGGCTCCGACATCGCCGTAAGGAGGCTGGAAGAGGCCAGTGCCGGCTTGAGCCTTCACAGGCTGTTGATAGCCAAAGCCTTTGCTGTTTACACGAGTCAAGCCAGAGCAGCTCACTTCCGAGGACTGGTCCGGGAGATTCACCATGCTGACTGATGGAGAGTACTCGGCACCACGCCTGAGTGACAGCTCACCTGCCGCTGCAGAGCTAGCGGCAAACGGGTTCGAAAAGTCGGTGCCGGAGAACCCTGTCAGGTAACATGGCTCATGGATTGAGATAGCACTTGGCCCATCATGGATCCAGCTGCATCGTGGCTCTCCTGTTAGCCTGGTCATCTTTGACGGCTGAGCAATGGTGACATCTGACGGGCCATACTGAAAGTCCACCGAGCAGGCGGTGGGGAGCATGGAATGCACAGTGCTGCAACTCTCGCTGGCGACGTAGGCGTCGTTCATCTCCTCCGATGACATGCTTCCATGGTGGCTGTCCTGCAAGGGAGCGGATACCAGCTGGCTTGCAGGCGAGGCGATCATCATATTGTTCGCCATGAAATGCGCGGCTATGTCCGTGCCAGCGGTTGGATAGCCGAAACCAAAGCTGCCATCTTGTGGCATATATGGATGGAAGAAGGGCGTTTCAGCACTGGTCATGCCGCTGTTGATGAAACAACTGTTCATGGCTTCCACACCGAACTGCTGATAAGATGGATTGCTGGACATCTTCAGGCTTGAAAGTTTTCAAACCTTGTACTAATTTAAAAAGACCTGAAAGCAGTAGGATGAGTCAAATAATTGGTGACATGAACACTGCTCGGTATAAAGTTAGCAGATTGTTCCTTCTACAAAGGAGAAAGGGAAAGGTAATCTACAGTACACATGTAACTGAGCTTGTTCATCAGCTCCTGTGCTGCTAAGTACCACAAGAAGCAACAGTTGCAAGCACTAGAGATCTTCCATTCTAAGTCGTACTAAACATGGAATCAAAAAATGGAAAGAGAAGCAAAATGCAAAGTGGAATTATCTTGTTGAAACAAAGTGGACACTTCAGGAAGCATTCCAAAGCTAGAGGCATGTTCATGTAGGAAGCATGAAGCATACACGGACAAATAAGGGGGAAAAAACTCCTCAGTGGATGCAACACATTCCAAAATGAGTAAAGCATGGAAAATTGATTGCCACCAAGAATGTTATAACAGTTGCACCAGAGAAGCATGTGTTCTCCTTTCAAATAATAAAAAAAATTGATTGCCATCAAGAATATCACCATGCCAAATAAGCATAGATAAGTTTCAGCAAGCAAAATTGATCAGTAGAGTAGGCTTAACCAACAGACAGCTAAGAAAAGCTAGCTTCTTTTAAACAAAGCAAACTTATAGGCTTAGGAGTTAGGAGCCAAACCTTATCAAATCATGGAGAGAGCACTGACGACGACGACCTATGAAATGCTATTATGCCAACCACCCCTACGTCCTAGTCTCCTACAAAACAACCTGAAAGAGCAAAGGCGAGAGAGGAGGAACAACAGAAGCGATCTTTCAAGTATCACAAGACATAAGCAAGAAGATCTCAAACTTCAAGCACAGCCTAAAATGGAAAGGCGACATTTCCTAATAAAATGCCTACAAGGAGAATTGCGAGGGGTGGGTGGCCTTGAGGCTATTTTTAATACCCCCTGGCAAGAAGCAAGAGAACAATTGGGTCAGGGAGGGGTTTTATCATGCAGGGCACCGTGATCAAAGTACAAGGGTCCAATCGTATTGGTTTTAAGTCCTGACTTTTACTTAGAGAAGACAAAGATAATAGAACATCTCAGTTTTTATAAGCTATTTTTATCACCTACCACTATTCATCAGCCACTACTTTACTCTTTCAAATATTGTAACACACTTTATATTTTATTATATCACAATTTCGTAAGTCGTATAGCGGTTCGAATGTTGTAGTGTCTTTCGTTGCACCGTTTTTCTTACATAATACACTACTATTTATCAGTTGCTTCTATCAACCACTATTATTCATCAACCACTACTATTTATCAGATATAGCAAAAAGATAATACGAACAAGCCCTGAGAAAGAGAAGAAATCATGCACACATCAAGAAACAACCCACTTGTGCCCCGTTCTAAACAACTTTTAAATTCTAACTTTCAGAAATCAAAAGCTGTTTGAAACACGTTGATTTTTTTAATGTGTCTTTATCTTTTTTTTCTTTTTTTACACTGTTGGTGGAGATATAATGTTGTTTTTATTTTTTCCTCTTTTCTCTTATTTTTCAATTAAATGACTCAGAAAAAAACAAAAGCATCTGAAGTGTTGTTTCAACCTAAAAATAAAGTTGTAAAAAAGTTCGAGGCTTGCGAGCTACTCAAGCTCGGCTTGTTCTATATTTGATTTGAGCTGGCTCAAGTTTTAAACGAGCTGAACTCGAGCTTGATCTTGAGCTCGCAAGTTTCACCGAGTCGAGCTCGAATAGTTCACGAATCTCAATTCGAACTTAAATAGTGATACATATTAACTCTTATTAAGTTTATCAGAGCTGAACTCAAGCTCGAGTTTTTTTATTGTTGAAAATTAGTGCATATTTGAATTATTTTGACTGTTATCGAGTTTACTTGAGCCGAGTTTGAACTCAAACTTTTCTTATTATTGAAAAATAATGTATAATAATTTATTTTAATTATTATCAAGCTTCAATGAGTTGAGCTCGAGCCCAAATTCAAGCTCGGATTCTAACTTGAGCTCAGCTCGAATTTCTATCGAACTCAAATCTGAAAGACCAGACTCGTCCGAGCTCAGCTCGTTTATAGTCCTACCTAAAAACCAAAACCACCGGCCACGTTTGTTTGGATCAGGGCCCAAGCCACGGGCCATATATAGCTGTTTGAAAGCAGCTGGGCCCCTCAGATGTTGACACTGATCAGAGAGATTTGGGCTCTCACAAGCCACCATGAAGAACCAGAATGACATTTATGCCGAAACAAAAGAGGGGCAAATAGTGCCCCGAAACTGAAAGTGGCTAACGCCCGCACCGTACGTAGCTACGTGGTTCACAGAAGCCAAGCGAAAGACAGGCATGGGAGCCCTTTTTTTTTTTGGATCATCATGGCCGGGGTATGTTTAGAGAGAAGGATGTAACACAAAAGAGTATAGAACAAGAGCTTTATGGGATTTATCACCTCATGATTGTTTCCCTTGTAGGACAAACCATAAACCACTAAATTAATCTAATAAATATGAAAAGTGCTAAACAACACTTAGTATTTTTTATGATTAGGAGCACTCAGATTTTTTGAGCGTTAGATCTTCATCCAATGAATTCTCCATACCTCTATCCAAAAAACCGAATCTAGGGTATTGGATCTTCATCCTACGGACCCCTCATACCTCATTCAAAAAATATGAGTGCTCCGACTCGAGTTCTTTCTAAACACCTCCAATAAACATTGCAGTATAGAATGCATGTATGGCCTCATGCAGCATGTGTTTAACTAACCAACAACACCTATCATACTATGGCTATAGTGTACTCTTTTTGGTTTTTAATTTCTCTCAGCAATTATTATTTGTTAGACTAATAAAATGTAGTTAAAAACCAAGCCCTATATATCATTCATTCCCTCCAGTGCACAGTTGATATGGTTTATAGCAAAGAAACAATTCTTCTTTCAAGCACAAGCTAGCCAGGAACAGGACAAGCAGGCCACTTACTCACTTGTGTACTACCAGTCTACTACCCCTCGTGGCTGAGTTGCAACCAGTGCCGCTCGCTTTTCCCTTGCTTGAGCAGATGCAAGCACGCACACGATGGCAGGGCAGGGAGAGGCCGAGGCGATGTGTCCAAAGGCTCTTTAGCAGGGTGTGGGGGAGGCACAGCAATCTACAGTGCACATGCACATGCCATATCACCAGCAGCATGCATGCATGCATGACTTTGATCTAGCACAAAACAGCAGCACAAGAAAACAAGGAGAAAGAAGAAAGGCGCGAGAAGAGGCATAAAAGGGTAGAGAGAGAGAGAGAGAGAGAGAGAGAGAGAGAGGCTTTGTGCAGGCTTTGCAAGGACACTCTGCCTGTCTTTCCCCCCTCTTTCTGTCAGCAATGTATACACACGCACACTTATCTGCTTGGTTTTGCACACGTCTCACATCCATTTGCATCTCTGCTCTGTGCAAATGATCAAGGCAGCCAAAAGATCTGGAATCTCTATGCAGGCTGGATGCTGGCTTGCTGCTGCTGTTAGCAGGCTGTGCCCTCTGTCAGAAAGAAGCTCAACTCACACCTTCAGACGAAGAGAGTACTACTCGGGGAGCCCCCACTACTCCAGGTCTACTCCATTTCTTTGACACCTAAAAGAAATAGATGGAATATATTGAGCATCTGCACCAGCTATTGTGTATGGTGACGTTCATACTTCTACAGTTCTACTGCTCAGCTGTTGTGACCGTAAGGGAAACTAAAAACCAAAATAAAGCATAGTTAATGTAGCATCAAAGTATGAAATATGTTCCTATCCAAACCAACGCTGTAAGTTTCACACGATACCACCTTTTGTATCCAAACCAACGGCAAGTGGTATTTTGTTGAACTTGAATTTGTTGAGTGATCCAGATTAAAACAGATCCTAGTTTCATATACATGTAAATGAAAGAATATCCTTACCATGTTCCATACATATTTATCAGTACTTTAGCTATGAAACAATACTTAATTTCTTCTTTAAAATGCATATTTAGAAAATCTTTTATTGTGATGAATCCTATTTAAAATGTTCATCCATAGCGAAAAGAATGCTGACGAGTCCTGCTTGATTTTTTAAATAATCAATTTTTTATTCTAAATTACAGTATTATACCTACGTTTTTTCAATTTTGACCATATGTGCCGCACGATTTAACGACTTAGGCTAATCGCCTAACCGTTGGACGACACAGGGCATATGTCGCCCAACCACTGGGCGACCGGACCCTATTGCACAACCGTTGAGTGACTAGATTATGTCACCAATAAGACCCTAGTCACCCAATCTAGTTGAGCGACTAGTCTAAGTCGTCCAACGGTAAGCGATTTAAAATAATAGTATAATTATTTTATTAATCCGATGGAAATAATTGTGGGGAGTAAATGACGATTTTTGTACATATTATATTTAATAAATCTTGTTTATATGTTGTTTTTATTTGAAATAAAAGGGTAGATAATGTCGGTTGATCCGTTTGTGATTTTCATAAATTCTGAAGATACAAAATTTGTTAGACTCACAATAACATTATATGATCATCGTATGTTGTTGTAGTGTGATAAATTTCTAAACAATTTTGTAAGAACGATTGAGCCAGCAACGATTCATAAGTAGAAAGGTAAGTTATATTGCGATGCAATAGGGAATTCATACATGGAAGAGAAGGAGGAACCACTACTCACCACCAGCTATACCACATGTAGAACCTCCTCCATCGTCATCATGTCTCGCCTCTGGTCGGTGTCCGCCCGTACGACCCCACTTGGCTTTTCTCAACGTGGGGTGTCGACGCCTTGACAAGGTGAGGCGGTCAAAAACCCTGCTGACCTGTGCTCCCAACGCCTCAGGGGTCGACTCCACCTGTGCCTACCTGGGTACTGGGGCACTACTGAGATACGTCCCGGAAAGAACCTCAACGGGTGTAGGCTTATATGCTCCCTTGACCTCCGCCTGGTCCTCCACGAGGAAGTCGCTCATGTCCCCGAGAGATCCTTGTAGGAGGATAGTTGAACTTATAATCAGTGTGTCGTACCCACATGACAAGTATTATTTATTTCTACAATATATCTATGCGAAAAAACCTTAAGAGATAAAGCGTACCTTCCATGTGGGCCATAACATGTAGCCAACTATCATACCACCCTGGCCCACCCTAACCCTTCGGCCTGGCCCGGCGATGGCAGTTCTCGGGGTACGCACGTGCCCACATCAACCCTTCGGCCTGGTCCGACATTGGTGAGGCCTGTGCACGTGGCCCTTCAGAGCCTCCTACCCGAGCTGCAGGACATGGTGGCCTCGGTGTATGTGTTGACGTGGTCACCTCCGGAAGCGTCCTGCACGATAACAGGGTGAGGGCACGTCTCAATGCAGTGTAGACCCAATGGACAATGTGCAACAGCTTGTCATGCGTCACCTCCAAACCATGGGCGACCCTATCAACGATCGACCCAGTGTCCCTCACAATCTCGGTAGTGATGTCCGTCTGTAAGAAGTATATAAAAGCGTCAAACTAGTGATTGTGGTAACCGTACTCAGAAACTTTGAAACACGAGAGTACCTACCGCGAGGGCAAAATTTCGCGCTAAGTGCACAGGGTACGCGTTCGTCGGTGCTGGTACATGAGCGGGGGAAGGGTCAATGACACGCACTAGCTCAGTGTGTGCCTGCGGAGCGTACCAGCGTAGGTACTCATCATACGTGCTGGGGTCATACACAGTGCCCTCCTGCACAAAGTCTTGGAGTGCCTCCGCTTAGTCTGCCACCTACGGTGCCATCTTTGCGGCCTAACTCGTCCCGCTACCACCCCTCCTATTGTGCCTGCAAAAAATTCAATTGTAATTAGAAGGCATCGTAACAGAACAACAAAAAATATAGGGACATATGTTATGTGTAACTCACGCATAGACTGAGTCAGGCACCGACGCCCGATGGGGACAAGAACAACTTGGCAGAGGCCGAACTAGTGCATCACCCTATGCACCTCGTAGTCATCGATGAATAGGCTGAAGACGATCTTCTTTCGTGTGAGCTAGTACATCTGGTCGCGCAAGCACAGTGGCGAGAGCCCGATGGGGGCGCGATAGGTAGGCCGAGTAGCATTGTGACATCTTGCAAAGTGAGGGCCATCTCCCCAAATGGGAGGTGGAATGTGTGTGTCTCAGGCCACCACTAGTCCAGCAGAGCTGTCAGTAATGACTAGTCAAACGAGAACCTCATGACCACTCCAGGCCGACCTCGACCTCCCCAACCTCTTCAACTGGAGCGCCGTCCTTATTGGTGGCCTCCACCATCGCGCGAGAGGTAGAAGGTCGGTATCACTCAGCCTGCAAAGCACGGAGAAGCAAATACATAGCAAAAATATTGTAAAAAGACATGTTATAGTTTGTATACAAACTTGTCTCTCTAGCGTGGGTCTAATCTCCAAGCTAGTTAGGGTGTCCGCGTATCCACCACCCCTTAACTAGGTCACCTCGTCTCTGCCCTTAGGATGTGGGATACGATGGCTTACACGCTGCTGCGCGTCGACGTGTTGGTCCAGCAAGCCGAAAGGCCAGTCCGAACTACCAAGGTCGCGATCCATACCTGCAAATCAATTTGAAGTTCTAGGGTACTAGGGTTATAGGGTTTACATTTTTGAGATTTCAGGGTTTACGGTTTACGCAACTATTTATAACTATTAATAATATATGATGTACAACTACACTATTTACAACTATTAATAATATACGACATATCCGACACAACTATACGTATAATGATTTTAGTTGCTAACCTACTATAGTTTTGAAAATACAACTATTAACAACTAAATTGGCGTTAGTTCTACGATTACACTATTTACAACTATTAACAATATGCTATGTACTAAATACAACTGCATATCTAATAATTTTAATTGCTAATCTACCTTTGTTTCAAAACCACACATCTAATGATTTTAGTTACTATCCTACCATGTTTCAAGAGTAAATCTACAAAGAAATACAAAAAATTTATCGTCGCTGATGCACAGATCTCTCCTCCTCTCTCTCCTCTCCTCCCCTCCCCCCTCCTCTCCTTTTCTTTCCTCATCTTCTCCATTTCTCTTCTCCCTTTCTCTCTTTTCTCTCGGCTAAACCGAAATGAGCTTGTCGCTTGGCCGGTCAGGCGCGACATGGGGGTATACCCCCTAGTCGCCCAATGGTTGAACGACTAGGAGCCTTGTCATCTAACGATTGGACGACTTAGCCACGTGTTGCCCAATGGTTAAGCAACTAACCTAAATTGTCCAACCGTACAATGACATATAATCAAAAATATAAAAAATAGATATAATACTATAATTCAAAATAAAAATTAATTATTTAAAAAATCGGTTCCTACATAGCAATACTAGAAAAGGTGTCTAAATGTGATATGGCCAATGAGGGGGACCTAGATGTCTTCATTCATTGTCATCCACAACTCCACACCATGCAATATTGGATATTCAATTATTTATTGTCCTAGTGGTCTAAACGACACTTCCGGCTTATAGAAGACAAAAGTTACTTAGATCGCTTTGACTTTTAATTTTGGGTTTTTGGTTTTTTTTGGCTTTTTTGGTTTTCATGGTTTTTCTTTTTCCCTCTTATTACTTTGTATTATCCTAAAAGATATAGCTATGTTTTTTATTTTTTTATTCAAAAAAACTAACAACCGTTACAATATAATTACTATAAAAAATCAATTGTAGAAGGCAGTATAATTTAAAATGGAGATTGGTGTAGGCTGCTTCACCCATCATCTATGGCAGGGCATGGGAATAAAGCAGGAGGAATGGGCTACTCTCTCTGCAACAGCGGAAAGAATGCAGCATTGGGAAGGTATGGGCAGACTGAGGTCAGGAAAACGTAGTGGGTGGATCTGTGACAGCTACGATGGGTCATGGAAGCAACAAGGAGTTACAAGGTTTTTACATAGTGGTTTTCTTCGGTTCAGCTTTTGTATGCACCCCAGCCTACCTATGGTTTATTGTTACGATGGATAATTTTTTATTTTAATATAAATATTTATATGAATAAATTAAATATTGATAATCTATTTTTTAAAAAAAACTATTTTGATAAGTCATATCAAGATGATGATGAAAAAATCACCCCGTTTATTTATTCCAAAAAAGCCATAAAACATAAGAAAAAAGGGGCTCGTAGTACTAAAGCCTGTCACTAGTTTGCCTATTGCACTTGCTTTTATCCTAATTATTATAAATGCTTTTAGATAAGTTCTCGCTACAATTGAACTAGACCACTTTGAGGATGCAACCGTAAATTTTAATGTTCTTCTAAAAATGCCTCTGTGCTAAATAAAGATAAATCTCTACGTAATCAAATCGAGCTTAGCCAGGGGAGCCAGTCTATACTACCAAGCTGTTAGTAACAAGAACTAGTACTTCAGGATGAATAATGCCATGAATATAGATTTATGCAAAAAAAAAGGAATTTTAACCCAAAGAGCAATAATTATCTAGCTCAATATGACATGCACTCGGTATGCAAGACTTCCAACTTTAGGATTTCGTGAAGTATTAGTATGTGATGAATCGTAGAAAGAATTCCTTGGTATCCTATTTACTACTCCTAGTAGTATCATTTTGAGGTAATAATTACTTTCGGGAGAGAAGGCGGGCCTGGTTTGGGAATGATCGGGCTCTTGCGATGTCCGCTCGTTTGGGTTTTTAAGTTTGAGTTTCTAATTTATTTTAAATTTTAAATGTTCATAATTTTTTTAGTATAATTAAATTTAAAAAATAAAAAAATTATATCATCAAGAAATAAATAAAAAATATAATAAAAATCTAAAATAACCGAAAAATAATAAAATTAAAAAAGATAGAAACAAGAAGTTAGAAGTTGAAACTTTAAAGAGCGGGTATGAAACTTGTAATCATTGGTATGTCACTGTGCCAAGGTGGGTGAAAGGGAAGCTGAAGGCTATGAGCTCCAAAATCAAGGAGGTCTGTTTCTCTCTCCTCCGGAAGCGAGCGAGAGAGATGGGTCGTGCAGGTTTGCAGCAGCATGTAGTGTTCGTTCGGGCCCTTAACCTTTTGCTTCTCTCTCTACTGGCTCCCGATTCTCAAGCTCCGGCATGCCGCGGAGTACACCGTGGTAAAACTTTCATTACCATCTCAACAGTAGAGGAACTGCATCATCGAAAGGCAACATAAGTATTGCATCATAGTAAAGATGAAAAAGGCTTGTTAATTGTTATATTTGATTGAGAGAGGAGAGGGAATGTGAGTGAAAAGTCTATTTTGCCGCCATTAATTGGTACCATTCTCTTTCTGATTGAAACAAAGAGAGAGAAAGGGGTGATGGTGTTGTTAGAGGCGATCATAGAGATAATTGTATTACTTCTATATTTATGATCTTTTAAATAATATGTTATTGTCCCTTGAATAAATGTATTTTATATTGGTCAACAAGTATGTGACTTGTTTGTGGAATTCTTTATTCATGTTTTGATGTTATTTTAAATTATCCCTGATCTTATATTATTATATAGGATAATTATGATTTATAAATCAACACATGTATTAATTGACGATTATGTTTCATGGATTATAGATATGTGAATATCAAATCAATAATATAGACACATGTTAGAGAACATAGTGTTGAATTGACCTACCTGAGATATTGCGGGAATTGTTATATTCTTACGTACCATCAGTTAGTCTCACACATAATGTATGTAGTATCCTTAGACCTGAGATCTTCATAGTTTTATACATGTATAATAGTTTACTTAGATGTTATCACACACTACTCTATAACTGGGTGGTCATAAAGTTAGCTTTTGGATTACCATAAAACATGTAGAGGAATATGAGCGATTAAGATAGAATTCACCCCTCCTATATAATGGGAGAGATATCTCTAGGCCCTTTGATGCAATTGGATTAAGAAAGTGCATGATCATATCGAATGTGGTTGAGAAGTCAATCACAACTAAGTAATCTACTACAGGATCGAGTGAAGGATTAGCTATCATAGGATGGCACGCTTCTCGCCTTAAGTTTGATCTTTTATCATGAGAAAAAAGGATCGGTATATAAACACTATATAGATTTGTCTGATATAATCATTTTGTATATTTAAGAGTCATTATGTTCTGCTAGGGACCGCTATCAACTTATGAACCGGAAAGGGATTTTTGGCCCATGGCCACATATACATGAACATACAAGATCACACACTTAACGAGTTGGAACAATAAAGATCCGGATGATAGACTCCGAGTGGGATACGATCTCTACTAGTATTGGGTTCAGTTGGAGGCTCTCCAAGTGAGATACGATCTCTACTCGTATTGGATAAAAATTCAGTAAAAGGCTTTCTAAGTTAGATACAATATCTTATCATGTCAGATAAGGATCTAATTGGAGCCTATATATAGAGAGGTGCGAGGCTAATGGAGGTATCCTAAGACACATCTATCAAAACCTTAGCTACCAATTCTCAAAACCCCCTACCATGTGCGCTAGTGCTAGCACACTAATGAACGACGTTTCATCCCTGGACGTGCTATGATCGCAGCACTGATTGGGACCATTGCGAGGAGAAGATGGATGATCAGAGGACGATTGACTATTTTCACTATATCGATGCGTGCTACATTGAACCAATCGCTTCAACTCTTTTCCGCTGCACTGCACATTTAGTGGTAATGATCTATAATCTCTTACTCGCATTGCTTCTTGTATGATCTCTTACTCGCATTGCTTCTTAGTTTACACTGTAGATAATTTTATGCTATGCTAGTGTAGTCGATCAGTATCTAGATAGTGGTATCAAAGCCATCATGTGTAGTACTAGATCAATTCATATTAATGGATTGGTTAAGGCACTAGTTGACGAGATCAATTGGTTTCGGTAATAGTAGATGGGTTCACAAGAGGTATGAATTGATAGCACCGAGATGTTCTTTCTAGAAACCTCTCATGCCGATCAATATGATTGATCAATGGAAAATTGGGCCGATCAGATTGGTTCAGAATTAGGTTAATATCTGTAACATCCTATTTTTCAAAATTCTTTTGAAGCTTTTAAAATAAAAATCACCATTTGAATTTTTTATAATTAATTAAAACTTAAATTGAATTTTTATTAATTAAAAGGATTAACTATGACTAAATTAAACTTTAATATTTGCTAAAAGTATTTTATTTGGATGCCTGAGTGTGAGAAGAGTTTTCAGAAACTGAAAGAATGTTTAACTACTGCACCAGTGTTAGTGTTGCCGGACATTAACAAGGATTTTGAGATCTATTGCGATACTTTCCTCAAAGGTTTAGGATATATACTGATGTAAGACAAAAAGAAGTAGCTTTTGCCTTGTGTTAGTTGAGGCCACATGAAGAAAATTATCCTACGCACGATTTGGAGTTAGCTGCTGTGGTGTATGCTTTGAAAATTTAGTGTCATTATCAAATAGGTGATCGTCATGAAATCTACATGGATCACAAGAGTTTGAAATATATCCTCACTCAGGCTGACCTTAATCTTAGGCAAAGGAGGTAGTTGGAGTTGATAAAAGACTATAATATGGGAATCCATTACCACCCAGGGAAAGCTAATGTGGTAGCAGATTTCTTGAGCAGAAAGACCTATTGCAATACGGTGATAATTAAGAAAAGTCAGCCATTTTTGCATGAGAAATTTCAGAAACTTAATTTGAAATTATTTGAAGAAAGATTTTTAGCCACAATGGAGTTACAACCAACTTTGGATAGTCAGATCTGCCAAGTTCAAGCAGATGATGAAAGTATTCAGCGAATTAAGACTAATATAAGTAAGGGTAAAGTGTCAGGTTTTACCAAGAATAATAAAGATACCATGTGGTTTAAGGAGCGCTTGTGTGTACCAGATGAAAAGGAGTTAAAAGAGTTGTTGCTCAAGAAAGCTCATGAACCATGGTAATTTGAATGCCAAAATTCCAATGTCACTATAGGATAGAAAATTATCTAGTGATGCAATACTAGTTGTCACATGGGTTGTACGTCTAGTATGTTTAGCTATGCTTATAGTTATGTTGGGCTCATCATCACATCCAATTAATTAATTTTAATTTAATGAGATATTGAATCGTGGTTGTAGACACAGTTATAAAATTTGTGTGCCATGACACGTTGTAGCCACCGCCATGCGCCACCGCCGAGTTCATCGCCTTTCTCGCTGTTGTCGCTAGCATCTTCAACTCCGACCGCCATTCACCATCCTCGTCGATGCGCCGTTGTAGGATCAAGGATAACCGACTAGAGGGGGGTGAATAGAAGGTCATAAAAAATCTTGCCTTTTTATAAACAATTAACAATTGATCACTAGGCAAGTATACTAGATGAACCAAAACTATTCAATTCTAGTAATCCTAAGGCTCTATTGCAAATAAAGATTACAATTAACTACAAGCACAATAATATATGAGAATTGCAAAGATATAAATGTGATCACTAAAAGAGATAAGAAATAACCACAAGTGAACACGCAATGTTTTTTCGTGGTATCGAAGATTTACCGGTCTTCACTAATCCACGTTGAGGATAGCCCAAGCACTCTTGGACCGGCTCTACGAATTAAGCCTCAACTCCTCGATCACTAGTGGTTGCTCTTGCTCCTCTCTGAAGATGGCGAGAACCAAGCCGCTCACAATTTGCTTGGACTTCTTCACAAGTTTTTTAAAGAAGTCACCAAGCGATCAACCTCCAAGCCGTCTAGGTACCGACAAGCACCAAGAGTAATAGACTACGCTTCACTTAACGGCGCTCAAGTGTGAATGATCAATCTAAGAAATGAATGCATTTGAAAATGTTCTCTACATCTCAAATGAATGCACAAGAATGAAAAAGGTGTGGAATGAATGCTCAAGGCTCAAATATGTTCAATACTTTCTCAGCTACTTGTCCTTGGGCTGGTAGAGGGGTATTTATACCCTCACCAACAAAAACTAGCCGTTGTAAAAATTTATTCTAAAAATTTAGGAAAATCGGAACTACCGATGTTATAAGTGCGGAACTACTGTACTTCACTGTAGCACACAGTAACGGCTATGTCAGAAAGTCAGAACTAGCTGTTTGAAAAATAGTACGGAACTACTGCCATTACAAGTGCGGTACTACCGCAATGCGGTAGTTCTGCATGTCGGCGCGGTACTACCGTACCATGGTTGTTCCGCCCTGTTTTGTCTGATACTTCCGATTTCGGCCAATTTAAGTTTTGTACGGGGTACTTTCTAGAAAAAACGTACCGCTGTAATATCTCGGTACTTCCAAATATCAGTAGTTCCGCAGGTATGTGTGGTACTACCGTAATGCGGTAGTTCCGCCGTTAAAAATCTGGTACTACCGATTTCGGTGAGTCTAAGTCTCTAGCAGGGGTGCTCTCTCGAAAAAACGTATCGCTGAAAATCCAGTACTACCGTGGTCCAGTAGTTCTGCTCTTTACACGGCGGTACTACCGCACTTCGGTAGTTCTACGTTTAGCACTACGGTACTTCCGATTTTACTGAGAAAGCACAGTTTATTTTTGAACTTAGTTTCATGTGTATGCATGATCCTAAATTGATTCAAATGGCACAAAAACATGATATCGAGCTACTTTCAACGATCCCTCTTAATAGTACGACGACTATCCTATAATCCGATCTTCCACCTTTTCTCCCAAGACCGGTAAAATCAAAAAGAGAGTCCTATATTTGATGTATCTTGTTCTTGATTTTATCTTGAAGTCCTTTTTAACCTTCCACATGCAGCTTGCTTTCAACAAACATGAACTCATGAGACTTGGCCTATGCAATTCTCAACAAACCCACTAGTTCCATATTCATAAATCGTCATTAATTACAAAACCCAATTTTTAGGGGTCTAGATACTTTCAATCTCTCTATTTTTGGTAATTGATGACAACACTCGAATTTTAAGTGAGATGAAAGATTTTGAATATACCACTTGTATGAGGACAAGTTGCATATTCTATTTTTCACTTTTGAAGGGGAAATTGAATTTTTTATTTTCTCATAAGAAGTTAAGTAATTTAATTTTTTTCAAAGTCAATTTTGATAAACTCCCCCTAGATATGTGCATAGATGAAATGAGATATAAATTGCACATATGAATAGTAATATCTTGGGGCTTTTAAATCAAGAACTTCAAGCGAGTAAATGATTTGCAAAGAACAATTCCACTTGAGATTCAAAGAGGCATTAGTGAACAAAAATGAAATTTGAAATTGCATAAAGTTCGGAAGCATAAAAAAGTCATTACATAGCATAGTTCAACACACATAAATAAAGGTAGTTCATCACCCACTTAGTTCATTACATAACTAATAGATAGCAAAAGTAAGGCATGATCATCTTTCTTCTTCTTCTCCCCTTCACTTCTCCAGACTTCGACTTCTCTCCCTTTGGCATCAAAGTACCAAAAAGGGCTACTCGTGTGGATTCTGCGGAGAAGCGCCACGGCGACGATGATGAACGTACTGGACTAGAGCGACGGCAGCCTCAAGGGTAATCATGTGATCTCCAAGAAAGGAGACGACAGCCATCTGTGAGGAGACATCTCTAGTCAGGGAGGAGATATTGCCGGTCAGAGAGGTCATGTTGTCTGTTAAGGTAGACATACTACCATCAAGACGCATGACGGCGGAGTAAACCTGGGCAAGTGTCACTTATTCCTCAGCCTGCTACCTAGAGGAAGATGCTCCTGATCGCGCTCTGAGGCGCGGAGGCATGGAGATCAGGGGTCCCTCACGTGGCTTGTAGAGTTTGTGCACTCCCCCTTTCCCTCATCTGAATGGTCCAGTCTTATGAATGATCAAAGCCATGATGTAGGGTGCATAGTTTATCCTCCTACTCCTGTCGTTTTTCGAGGTAGCTATCTCCCTAATCATGAGATCGATTACATAAAACTTTATCACAGACATGATGTAATCAATCACATTCCAAGCATGCCCTCTGATGGCTTCGAAGTTGCCGCTCTTAGGAAAAATTGTGTGGTTGATGATCCTGTTGACCAAGCTAGGGATGGGTAGCAGTCCATGGAGCTTGCCCGGCACAAATCTCTCATTTTGATTATAATATTCAGCACACTAAGCAATGGGAAGTGCCGGTCTGTCATAAACTTTCTCATAAGCACTTGATAATGTGTTAAGAGCTATCTCAAGTTCTTGCTTGTTGGAATCCAGATAGCGTTCTCCCGTCATCTATGACAAGTGCTCAAAGTTGGGAGAAATGTAAAGTGTGGCAAAGAATTGACGGATTACCTCCTTGTTGTAATCCGATTTGAGGGACACAACATGATGGATTCCCGCCCTCTGAAATAGGCGAAAAGTTCCCTCAAACTTGTCCAGCCCATCAAGGTAATCCTAATCAATGTACTTGTGATCAGCAAATTTGTTGGGACAGTAAATAACTTCATAGACCTGCTCCTGGAACTGAGTATGAAACTTAGGATTGTTAGAGTTCCTGGGGAGCACGAACTGACTGCGGTGCCTGAGTATGGCGTAATCCTCGCTAGTCATTTTGAGGATATCCCGGCGCTCATTGTCGGCTGGTGTCATATCTTCATCTTCAGCCGCTGCCTCAGGAACCGGACTCCTAGAAGTATTGCTTATCCTTTGTTCAGACTCATTCTCGGAATCGCTATGAGTTCCGTTGCCGCTGTCTTCAGGGGTCCTCTAAGGTGACTCTTCATGAGTTGTCTCGATCGAAGACAATTCAGGGATGTCTAAACCCTATCGAGAAGAACCCTCGCTTGAACCGCTGACCCTTGCATAAAATTTCTTAGTTACTTCCCTTGCCTTCTTAATTGCATTTCTTGTCTTAGGTGTCATCTTGAAATAAGAGAGGAATGAAGTCAAGAATATGATATGAAGTTTGAAAAATAGGTTGGAATTGAATGAAAACAAGATGCTGAAATTTTCAGGCAAATTGGTTGTTCCGTCATTCAATGTGCGGTAGTACCGAACTGCGGTAGTTTTGCTGTACAAATTGCGTAGTACCGCTGTGCGGTAGTATCAGCGTATAAAGTGCGAAAGTACTGCCCTGCGGTAGTACCGCGCTGTCGAGCGGTAGTACCGAATTTTCTGAAATTTTCTAAGGCAATTTTGCATGATTCCAAGTGATGTTTTTGTTGGATATAATCCAATAGAAAGATGGTAAATCATCAAACATCAGTAAAAATAACATTTTGCCTGAGAATCTAGCATCACATTATCTATATTTCAAAACTTAACCTATTTGCACCTAGAGTTCGTAAAAGAGAGATGAAAAGCAAAATTTGATCCAAAATACCTTGAGATTCGGAGGAGGTGAACCCTAGTGATGCAGAAAACAGCCCAAGAACGAAGAAAATCCCACCGGATTTGGAGATCGGGTAGAGAATTGAGGGGGGTGTTCTTGGGGAGAGAGAGAGGAAGAGAGGTGGCATCGGTTTCAATTGAATGTGGAGAGAGAGCGAAACGTTATAGGAGGAAATAGGGAAAGAATCCCGGAAGTAACTGCCCTCTCCATGAAAAATCAGTAGTTCCGCATTTTTGCCGCTGGTAGTACCGCACAACGAACTGCGGTAGTTCCAATTTTTGTAGGACATTCTGATTTTGAGATTGATTCGAGATTTTATGCAAATGATATCTAGTTTTGCACTCAATTAAGAATCATTCAGAATCATTATGCATTAGAAATCCTATTTGAATTCTAATAAAAATAGTTTTTATAAAAAAATAGGAGATTTTACCAAAAATCGTTAAAAAATCATCTCAAAAATATTCAAAAGGCATCAACAACACACTAATGCATGTGACAAATGTTCAAGCTATATTAATGTAGTCTAAAACATTTGATTCATTCTTCAATTTAGAAAACCGGCTTTCATCTAAGGATTTGGTGAAAATGTCCGCTAATTGATCTTCGGTTCTAATATGGCTAATCTCAATATCCCCTTTGCTTACATGATCTCTCAAGAAATGATGTCTAATTTTTATGTGCTAGGTTTTTGAGTGTTGAACAGGGTTATTGGCTATTTTCACCGCACTTTCATTATCACACAAAAGAGGTGTTTTGTCAAATTTGATTATATAATCCATCAAAGTTTACCTTATTCATACCAATTGTGCACAACAACTACCTACGGAAACTTATTCGACTTCGACGGTTGAAAGTACTACAAAGTTTTGTTTCTAGGAATACCATGACACTAAAGACTTTTCTAGAAGTTGACAACTACCCGAGGTGTCGTTTCTATCCACTTTGCAACCCGCATAATCGGAATTCGAGTATCCAATTAAATCAAATTTAGCACCCTTGGGAAACCACAATCGTACACTAGAGGAATATTTTAAATATCTTAGAATCCTCTTTACGGCCACAAAATAGTACTCTTTTGGAGAAACTTGAAACCTTGCACACATGAAAACACTAAACATGATATTGGATCTAGATACGGTAAGATAAAGCAAACTACCAATCATAGATCAATAAAGTTTTAAATCTACCGATTACCTCCTTCATTGAGATCTAGATGCCCGTTTGTTGCCATGGGAGTCTTGATGGGTTTTGCGTCTTCTATACCAAACGTTTTGAGTAAATCCCATGCATACTTGGTTTGGCTAATGAATGTCCTATGTTTGAGTTGCTTGATTTGAAATACAAGAAAATAACTCAATTCTCCTATCATGGACATCTCAAATTCCTTAGACAACATATCACCAAATTTTTTGTAAAAGTCTTGATTAATAGATCCAAATATGATATCATCAATATAAATTTGACATACAAAGAATTCATCATCTATTATTTTTGCAAACAATGTTGTATCAACCTTTCCGATTTTGAATCCTTTTGAGAGTAGAAAATCCCGAAGTCGCTCATACCATGCTCTAAGAGCTTATTTTAGCCCATATAGCACCTTTGAGAGTTTATACACATGATTTAGATTTTTAGGATCCTCAAATCTGAGAGGTTGTTCAACAAAGAAAAGCTCGGTTATTTTTCTATTTAAGAATGCACTTTTAACATCTATTTGATATAGTTTGATATCAAAGCATAAAGCAAAAGCAAGTAAGATTTTAATAGACTCAAGTCTAGCAATGGGAGCAAATGTTTTATCATAATCTAGTCCCTTAACTTGAGTAAAATCTTGAGTAACTAACTTTACTTTGTTTCTTACCACAATTATGTGCTCATCTTGTTTGTTGTGGAAGACCCACTTTATGCCAATTACGTTGTACTCCTTGAGTCTTTCTACTAAACTCCAAACATCATTTCTTGTGAAATTGTTGAGCTCCTCATGCATGTCATTTACCCAATCGGGGTCATCTAGAGCGTCATCTATAATTTTGAGTTCAAGAGAAGAAACAAACGAGTAATGTTCACAAAACGAACATATTCTAGATCGAATTTGAACACCCTTACTCATGTCACCCAACATTTGATCTATTGGATGATCTTTGGATATGGCATTGTGGATCTTGAGAGGTAACGATTGATCTTCTTTTTCTTCAACATCTTGAACTTGAAAGTTGCTCGTTGTGGTAGAAGTAAGAGGTTCCACTTTTTTTTTATGAAGGTGAGTCACTTGCAACTTCTTTTGGTTTAATGCTACCAATTTGCATGTTCTCCATTGCTCTCATTAATCCTTTATCCCCTACGTCATCTAAATTCTCTTTCTCTTCTTAAAAACCATTAGTTACATCAAATTATACGTCACAAGATTCTTCAACTAAACCAGAGTTTTTGTTGAAAACTCTGTAATCTTTACTATTTGAAGAATAACCTAACAAAAACCCTTCAACACACCGACTTTGAAATTTTGAAAGCCGAACACCTTTTCTTAAGATATAGCATTTGCATCCAAATACTCTAAAATAGTAGATGTTCGGCCTCCTTCCCATGAGAAGCTCATAGGAGGTCTTTTTCAAAAATCGATGCAAGTAAAGGCGATTTATGGTATGACAAGTGGTATTGGTGGCTTCCGCTCAAAAGATATCGAAAGTATTATATTCATCAAGCATTGTCCTAACCATTTCTATTAATGTTCGATTTTTCCTTTCTACAACTCCATTTTGCTCTGGAGTGTAGGTGGTGGAAAACTCGTGCTTTTTTCCAAGTTCATCACAAAAATCTTTAATTTTTGCATTCTTGAATTCGGAACCGTTATCACTTCTAATTTTTTTATTTTAAAATCAAATTCATTTTAGGCCTTTTTTGTAAAACTTTTGAAAACTTCGAGAGCTTCACCTTTGTTATTTAAGAAGAATACCTATGTATATCTCGAGTAATCATCTACAATGACTAAACAATAGTTATTTCTCTCTAAGCTCTCGTAGGTTGATATGATACTTTTGGAAGGATGAGAATTTGCCACTTGTTTTCGGGCTTGACAATCACTAGAAAGCTTATTTTTCTCAAACTTCACATCTTTCAAGCCAACAACTAAATCATGTTTGAAAAGTTTTTTGAGTCGAATCATACCCACATGACCCAATCTTTTATGCCATAACCATCCCAGAGATGTTTTTGCTACTAAATAAGTTTTCAAACCCGAACTATTTGAGGTGAAATCCACTAAATAAAGATTTCCAAATTTAAAACCTTTGAAAACAATTTCCTTATCGTTTTCTTTTAAAATGGTAACATCATCTTTAGAAAATCCGCATATTAAGTCTAGATCACATAATTGAGCAATAGATAGCAAATTAAAATTTAATGTTTAAACTAAAGATACATTTGAAATAGAAAGGTCATTAGAGATAGCAATTTTACACAATCCTAATACCTTTCCTTTGCTATTGTCACCAAATGTGACCTTTTCATTACTTCCATTTTCGAATGTAGTGAACATCTTCTGGTCTCCGGTCATGTTTTGAGTGCATTCACTATCTAGTACTTAATGCCTTCCACCGGTCTTGTTGTTCTCCTATAAAAGAAAATCAATTTTTTTTAGGTACCCAAATTTGTTTTGGTCCTTGGAGATTAGTAACCAAGATTTTGGGCAACCAAATAGCATTCTTTTTTGCATCTAAAATTGAAATGCTAATAAACAATTTTACCATTACTATATTTCTTAAGTAAATAACAAGAATCATACAAGTTCATAGAAGAGGTTTTAGTTTCTTGACAGGATTTGCCATTTGGCCTAACAAATTTTGTGGCATCTTTTGTCGGTCTCTTACCTTTCTTGGGCACATACCCAAGTCTCTCCTTATTAAATGAGTATCTTTGCTCACTCAATAATTGATCAAGTGTAGTCTTACCCTTGAAACACTTTTCTAAAATTTTATTAAGTTGAACAACTTGTTCCTTTAATTTACAATTTTCAACAACAAGTTTTTCATCACATGAATTTGCAATATTATTAATACTTGAATTGCAAGGTATAGCCAACATGTCATCACATGAAGTGGAAATGTTTATTCTAACAATTTCTACACTAGGCACATTATCTAGAATATCATAATTAATACCAATGCTAGTGCAAGATTTGCTTGATTTTTCTCGAAGAAGCAAGTCTTGAGCTTCCTTTACCTCCTCAAAAGAATTCTTTAGAGAGAGGTGTTCTCTTCTTAGATCCTTATACTTTGAATTTTCTTTTCCAAGAAATTCATTCAATTCAATTAATATATCCATTAATTCATCATAGGAAGACTCATCATAATCAATAAATTTTACATTTTCTCCATTTGTCATAAGCCAAGTTGGACATGAGAAAAGTGACGGAGCTTCCTTGATTGTAATTCTGACTAGTCCCTTCTTCTTGGGGGACTCATCCTCTTCAGAGTTGGAATCCGAATAATCATCACCGGACTTTCATTCTCCAATGTAAGCTTCATTCTTCCCACCCTTTTGAAGCCTCTTGAAAAGCTTTTTCCTTGGGTAGGTGTCCTTCTTCTTAGATGACTTGCCATTGTCATCCTTTCTTGTCGAGCATTGAGAGGCAATGTGCCCTTTCTCATTGCGCTCATAGCAACAGATGTTGTTATAGCGCTTGTTGTCGTTGAATGAGCACCCCTTTTTGCTTGATCCTTGATTTGCACTTCGGTATGAGCGCCTCCTCATGAATTCCTTCATTTTTCTCATAAGGAGTGCTATATCCTCCTCGTAGTCATCCTTTTCATCCTCGAATTCTTCACTTGATACCACTTTGACCTTTAAAGCAGTGATCTTCTTACCCTTGGAGGAGGATTGTTCCAAAAACTCCTCTTTGTCCTTCTTGTACACCTCATTTGTAATAAAATTACCCAAGAGTTGTGTTGGAGTCATCTTCGCCAACTCGGGTGAGTTGAGGAAGAGAATCACCAACATCTCGTACTTCTCCGGCAACACGCTAAGCATTTTTCTCATAATATCAATATCCGTTAGTGACGTTCCAAGACTCTTGAGCTGATTTACGATGTTGTTTAAGCGAGAATACATGTCATTCATGCCTTCTTGTGGCAACGTAGTAAATGTCTCATACTTGATCCAAAACCTATGCAATTTGGCTTTCTTAACCGCGGACGTTCTCTCATAAATTTCAAAGAGAGTTGTCCAAATATTATGATAAGTTTCTAGATTACTCACTCTATTGAACTCATCCGCATTTAAGACTCTAAATAATGCATTCATAACTTGAGCATCTAAATGAGTATTACGCCCCTCTTGATCCGTAGGGTTTAGTGGATCAAGAGGCATGACATAGTCCTCATTTATGATTTTTCATATGCTCGGACTCATAACCTTAAGATAAATGGACATTCTAATTTTTCAATAAGCATAATTTGTGCCATCAAATTGAGGTGCCTTTCCTACCTCAATCCCTCACTAGCCATCATTTTCTCTCTAGACGGTTAAGTCTAAAAGATGAGAGACCAAACTCTGTACCACTTGTAGGATCAAGAATAATCGACTAGAGAGGGTGAATAGGAGGTAATAACAATTCTTGCCTTTTATAAACAATTAACAATTGATCACTAAGCAAGTATACTAGATGAACTAAACCTATTCAATTCTAGTAATCCTAAGACTCTATTCCAAATAAATATTACAATTAACTACAAGCACAATAATATATGAGAATTGCGAAGATATAAATGTGATCACTAAAAGAGATAAGAAATAACCACAAGTGAACATGCGATATTTTTTTCGTGGTATCGAAGACTTGCCGGTCTTCACTAATCCACGTTGAGGATAGCCTGAACACTCTTAGACCGGTTCTATGAATTAAGCCTCAACTCCTCGATCACTAATGGTTGCTCTTACTCCTCTCTAGAGATGACGAGCACCAAGCCACTCATAATTTGCTTGGACTTCTTCACGAGCTTCTTAAAGAAGTCACCTAGCGATCAACCTACAAGCCGTCTAGGTGCCAGCAAGCAGTAAGACTAATAGACCACGCTTCGCTTGATGACGCTCAAGTGCAAAGGATTAATCTAAGAAATAAATGCATTTGAAAATGCTCTCTACACCTCAAATGAATACACAAGAATGCAAGAGGTGTGGAATGAATGTTCAGGGCTCAAATATGTTCAATACTTTCTCAGCTACTTGTCCTTGGGCTGGCGGAGGGGTATTTATACCCTCACCAACCAAAACTAGCCGTTGTAAAAATTTATTCTAAAAATTCAGATAAATCGGAACTACTGGTGTTATAAGTACGGAACTACCGCACTTCACTGTAGCACATAGTAACGGCTATATTAGAGCGTCAGAATTAGCTGTTTGAAAAATAGTGCGGAACTACTGTCGTTACAAGTGCGGTACTACCGCAATGCGGTAGTTCCGCATGTCAGCGTGGTACTACCACACCGCGGTTGTTCCGTCGTGTTTTGTCCAGTACTTCCGATTTCAGCCAGTTTAAGTTTTTCAGGGGGTACTTTCTGGAAAAAAAATGTACCACTGTAATATCTCGTACTTCCGAATATCGGTAGTTCCGCCGTCAAAAATCCAGTACTACCAATTTCGGTGAGTCTAAGTCCCTAGTAGACGTGCTCTTTGGAAAAAACATGCCGTTGAAAATCCGGTACTACTGTGGTCCGGTAGTTTCGCTCTTTACACGGCAGTACTACCGCACTCCGGTAGGTCCGCGTTTAACACTGCGGTACTTCCGATTTTACTGAGAGAGCACAGTTTGTTTTTAAACTTAGTTTCATGTGCATGCATGGCACAAAAATATGCTATCAAGCTACTTTCAATGATCCCTCTTAATAGTACGGCGACTATCCTATAATTCGATCTTCCACCTTTTCTCTAAAGACCGATAAAATCAAAACGAGAGTCCTATATTTCGTGTACCTTGTTCTTGATTTTATCTCGAAGTCCTTTTCAACCTTCCACATGCAGCTTGCTTTCAACAAACACGAACTCATGAGACTTGGCCTATGCAATTCTCAATAAACCCATTAGTCCTATATTCATAAATCGCCATTAATTACCAAAACCCAATGCCATTAGTGGGCATAAATGGCAATTTATGAATATGGTAATTAATTACCATATTCTAGGTAATGTCAAGACTTAACTTTGTGCATCATTGATCTGAGTCTCATACACCTCATACATTAATCGCCATAAATCGCCATTAGTCCCATATTCCATCTTGTACTCATACACCTCAAATGGACTCCGTATGCGAAAGTTATGCATATTTGAAATTGGACCTATTAGGCTAAATCTGAATTGGTTTGGATGCCGAATTGGATTTCAAAACGTGTCCCACTAAAACTCTTACTTGACTTGATTCAAAAGTGACATTGTGACCTTGAGAAAGATTTGGGAAAGGCGTTGACTTGATCTTCATATACTGGTCTGCTTCCCTTTAGGAGGAACCCAACCACGAGCGCATAGCGTTGATATAATTCTTCTTGTATAACTGCACAAATATATATTTTCATCTTTAGATAGCATCATATTCTCATTTGAAACAAATTGAAACCGAAGAAACGAATTCACCTTTTGTTTATTCTTGGGAGATATAGTCGTATGCGTTTGTGGCATGATCACATCATTCTTTCCTTCTTGATAAAAACCGTCCTCGATTTTAATAGATTTGTGGTCTCACGTATTGCATGATCTTGATCATAAATCTTGGTACATGACAAGAAATGCAACGAACTCTTATTATGTAATATCATAAGTTCTTTATCAAATAAAGTAAAACATCTTTGAAACGATCGTACCTGATTGATAGTGTTTTCACTGGTTGGTGTTAAAACTACGTATGTATGTGCCTCATTTGGCTCCCATTCTTTAGAAAAGGGGTATTGGATTGTAACTTGATATTGATGATCTCAATGAAAGGCAAATTCTATTTCAGCACAAATGGAGAATTGGTTGTGGTGTATGGAAGCAGCCCACAACTCTCCCCTCTTGAAAGGCTTCATGTAGCTCACAAACAACAGTAGATAAACTAGAAATATTAAGGTTAGTGCCATTAGTTGTTTCCTTTATGTGACAATATTCCTTCTCGAAAGTTGAACCTTTCGGTTCTGAAATTATGTAAATTCTATGAACTATGTAATTCCCCTTTTCATCATATTCATATTTTAGATAAAATTTATAATGAAACAATGAAAGTGAATTGAAAATCTGAAATAACTTCTTCTCTAAACAACTCAGATCACAAGGGTGATCAACCTCAATATAACCTAAATTTTTCGAAGAAGAAATCTCATTCGGCTCATCTCTAGCATGTGTCAATTGCACATAGATTGAATCAAAAGCATTTATATCAGCATGTAGATTTAGAATTAAAATAGGACAATTAGGTTTTATTTCTGGTTGTGCCAAAGATTTATGCAAAGAATTAGTACACGATTCATTCTCAACACTTAAATCATTGCAGTCTGAATTCTCTACTTGAAAGATGTGTATATAAGAATTATTTTCCACAAAGCATGAACAGTGGACAATTATAGTTCTTCACAAGCACTTTAAGTAATGATAGCACCATTATCTTTACATTTTTGTCTCTTAGATGGTATAGGTACATCCATCTTCTCATCTTCTATCTCTAACAATGGAGTTGGTGGCTCAATCAGCTCAATCTCCTCTTTAGTATGGTCCACAACTTCCTACAAGTTGTTAGTCACAGAAAAAATCACAAATATAAGTTTGTTACCATGTTTCTTATCATCAATCATTCTCAATTTCTCCTCAATTTGACTTTCAACTTTACAAGCAAGTATAAACAAATGAAAATTATATTATTTGTGAATAAGAATGTCCTGAATTTCTTTATTAAACCCACTTAATAATCTATTCTCTGTAGCTTCAGCATGTTCCTTTAAACCACAACGCAACAAATGAGTCTTTAATTCACGATAATATTCTCTTACAATTTACTTCTTTGTTTTAAATGTTGAAATCTAGATAGCAAATAATCAGCATAATATTTAGAAACAAAATCATCTCTCAAAAGTTTTTTCAATGCATTCCAAGTTTGAGATATTTTGCCATGTCTACCAAGATACTTCCATCAAAGTATTACATCATCAATAAAAACACTAGTGGAGCTCTAATCTTTTACCTATCAGACCAATCATAATATTCAAATTCTTTATTTAATGCAATCTTCCAATCAATATAGGTATCAGGATCAAATTTACCATCAAAGAATAGAAATATTACTTAAATTTATCTTGTTCAGGCACAGGAGATAAGTAAATGGTTTTGTTGAGCTCATGAATCTTCCTCCTATGTGATCTTGAACATACTCCGTCATGCCCATATGTCACTCTTGCCTTTCATCCTAGCCGTTCGATCGTCATTGCACCTGTCCTCAGCGTCCGATTGATGTTTCCGTTTAGACCGTCTGAACAACCTCAACTCCTCATCTCTTATATTGGTGTCTTTGTCCTGCAGCAAAAGGCCACATTTTTGTAGCGAAATTTAGATGTCCCACAGCAAACATCATAAAAATTAAGTGTCATGTAGCCAATTTTTCCAAATTTATATGAATGGCAAACTTCATGAGAGATTGTCCTTAACCACTGGATGACTTGTTGATTGTGGTGAGATTAAGGAGCTACACTGTTATGGAAAATTTGAGTTAGAGAACCCTAATTTATGGTTTTCCTTCTTTTCAGTTTATGGATTCCTCTAAATAAATAAGATGGTTTTTCGTCGTCTTTTTGAAGCGGTTTATCGGGATAATTTTTTCAAAGCGACCTATCTATTTATTCACATTCGGTTCATTTGCATAAGCACTGACTTAAAATCAAAAGATATCAATCATAGCTGCAAACCATTAGCTGTATCAGAAAAAGAACCCACCTGAAAGAGCAAGATTGCAGCTTTGCAAGTGCATGTCTACTTTGTGTTGCGTGGATGACATTGCATGGCAGCACATGGAGGTGATCCACTGCATGAAGGCTTATTACCTCTGCCAGCAGCCTATGGATCCTAGGCTGTTGTCTCCCAATCTGTGCAGAGATTTCATGGCCCTGGGGTGGTGTGCCATATTATTGCTTACTGTTCATCAGTAAAGTAAAATTTGCCTGTAAATTTGGCTCCCAGACAGTAAAAATACTGTGCATCATTTTAGCAATCGCTGTGTTTTCGAACGATATGTTCAATCTCGGTTGGGAGATTAGATTTTTGATAAAGTAGGTTAAGTTGTACAACAGTACTAGCACCTAGGTCGAATAAATTTTGTTAACAAGATAAGGTCGAAGTATTCTGAGTTGTCCTGTTTGGAACTGGAACGTAGGAATGCTTAAAAATTTCACCAGAAACGGTTTATTTCCTACAAGAATATGTAAAATTCCGATGTTTTAACACTCCATGTGTAATTCAAGAATTTTTCCACGATCCTCGCGGGAATTAAATCATTTCCAAACTAAGTCTAAATGGGACCTACATCGGAATGTCACAGAGTTTCCTAATTCATTATCATGTCTTAGGCCCTATGCACCAATGGTTGTTATTTGTGAAAAAAGGTACATGCCCAAGGAAACTGCGAGAGATACATGGAGACAAAATGCAGTGTCGAAGATAAAGATTTTGATGGTACAAGAAGATGGGAATTACTTACAGTGCCGATGACATAAATCCTTGTTTGTCCCTTCTCTGCTCGTGTCCAACAGACGTTTATGGTCATGGCCCCTGGTCCTGAGTCAAATTCAGCAATGAATCAGTGACCTCTCTCTCTCTCCCCGACAATTTTACCAGCGGTCAGTGGAGCAACATTCAGTAAAAAGATGGTGCACATAAATCTCTCTCTCTCTCTCTACTCTCTCTCTCTCTCTGTGTCTGCTTCAGTAATTTGCACCGCTATATGCATTCTGGCACAGGTTAAAGTGTGAACTAGTGTCAAATACCAAATAGAATGGATTTCTAAGTTGTAACCAAAACTATTTTGCTGCACCTTTAGAGTGTAACTCTTTACATATACCTTACCTTCTTCGGAGGGGCTTTGTCTGCTTTGGAGGTTTCATCAGCTGGATTTCTTACAAAAGATGTTCATACAAACATGGGTTAACCAATGAATGATCTCACTCTAACATCACGAGGGTTTTACCCATGCAGATTCATGAATGACAACATATGGCAGGAAGGGCGGTTTCAGTGAAGAACCGAGGAAGTGGAACCTGGGAGAGTGTTGAATTCCTGTCTAATTCTTTGGTACCTTGTGAGTCCGGAGTGGTGCCAAAGCAGTGCCACTGCCCACTCAAACTGAGCTCGTGGGCAGGATCTCTGAATATGGTTGCTTGGCAGTACTGAATGTGAAGATATCCACATTCATGGTGATGGCCGGCCGGCAGCTAAGAGAAACTGATCGGTCTAGTGCTAGATTGTGAGGTGTTAGGACCTTTGACTACCATGCAATGCAGTGACAAACTGATAACTGCATATAGCAGTGCTGCCTGACTGGAAGAACAGCTGGGGCACATGGTGATGATGATCCCAATAATATGGCAGCACTAGAGCTCACTCATGCTGTGCCATGATGCAGAGTCTAACCACAGGTTAAGCACAGCTAATACCGAGTAAGTACAGGAGATCACGTACACTGATCTCATAACTGTACGTGATCTCCTGTACTCATAAGTGTTTGATATGCAATGCTGCTCCTTGAAGCTGGAACCCTGGCTTGATCTTCAGAGAACATGGAGCGCGATCGCCGGCTGGTTCGTCGGCCCGCCGTCTGCGCGACGACGGAGATGGCGGCCGCCGCCGGTTGGTCGCGGGAGCACGGGGAGTTGTCGGGATGAGAACACTCCAATTATGTGAATACCTGTGGGACAAGCCCATCCGACGATGTATTCGGGCCGGCCCAAGCTGCCGAGAGGGTTTTGTTTGGTGCGGAAAGAGAAAAGGTGCAGAAACCCTCGTCCCCGCCGCGCCTTCTCCGGAGACCGCTCCGCTCCGGCATTCCCTCCCCAATCCGCGCCGCCGCCTCATTGTCCGATCCGGTGAGAGCAGCGTGGGCGGCGGCCATGGCGCTCGCCTTCGACGAGTTCGGGCGTCCCTTCATCATCCTCAGGGAGCAGGAGAAGAAGACGCGTCTAAGGGGCTCGACGCGCAGAAGGCCAACATCGCCGCCGGCAAGGCCGTCGCGCGAATCCTCCGCACTTCCCTCTGTCCCAAGGGCATGGAAAAGATGCTCCAGTCCCCCGACGGCGACGTCACCATCAGTAATAACCGCCACTCGCCGCCCCCTCCAGATTTAGCTCCGTTCCTTGGGCTGATTTAGCTGTGCTCTGGGGTTGGTTTCGTGAGATCTGGAAGGGTTCGCCCGCCATTGGATCGTTGGCGTTGCGAGAAGGTAGTGCCTTGAGGATTAGGTTTTTTGGGTGGTACAGTGCGTAGGTAGCGTGCAGGGTCGTGAGATCTAGCTGTTCGTGGGATTGTTACTTTCTTTCAGGCCTTGATTTGATTTCCTGGGGAAGGCAATGGTGCGTTTTTATGCAGTTTGTTGATAACTCATCATTTCATGTTGTGGTTCTTTCTCTCTTGCAGTGTTGTCTAGGCTTGGTATACATGCTAGGGTTGCCATTTCAGCTATCTAGTCATTTCCAGTGAAGTGAACGTTTTACTGCTGCAAATGCAATGGTGAGGTATAAGGTTCTCCTAGAGTTTAGGATTTGTGCAATGGATTAGTGTGGACTGGTGGTGCTGATCTGGGAACAGCTTGTGCATTAAAATTTGATTATGCAGTTATGTATGTAAATGATCTTATAGCGTTTATCGATCCCTCGGTTGTTTTGCTTATATGCCTTATAAATTGTCAGCAAATGATGGGGCGACGATCCTGGAGCAAATGGATGTTGACAACCAGATTGCGAAGCTGATGGTGGAGCTGTCCCGCAGTCAAGACTATGAAATTGGGGACGGTACCACCGGGGCGGTGGTCATGGCCTGGTCGCTCCTAGATCAAGCTGAGAAACCGCTGGAACGTGGTATTCACCCGGTTAGGATTGCAGAAGGTTATGAGATGGCGTCACGGATAGCTTTTGATCACCTTGAACACATCTCTCAAAAGTTTTGGGTTCAGTGCTACAGACATAGAGGCTAGAGCCTTTGGTGCGGACCTGCATGACTACTCTGTCCTCAAAGATGTAAGTCAGAAGATATTATGTTTAATCATTCAACTTCTTTATTTGAATCCTGTATTACAACTTAGTTATAAGAATTGGGTTGTAAGATATTATGTTGGTTAGAACTGGGTTCCGCATATGTCAAGAGGCTATCAGAGGAACATATTTCTGTTTTTGTAATACCCCTAGAATGCAAAAGAGTAGAAAAAACGAGAAATAAAATAATCCAAGAGAGAATAAAAGAGAATAAAATATTTTTACCATCAACACCTGTTCGACTTTAGAATGCCGATTAAAAGTAGCGCTCATTGACACTACTACAAAAACGTTTATATTAGACGTCTCATCGCAGACGGTTCAAAAAAACCGTTTGTGTTAAATGTAATCACAGACGGTTCTTGATAAGAACCGTCTATTATATTATCACAGACGATTCTAAATTAGAACCGTATGTGATATTTCGAATATCACAGACGGTTCTTAATTAAGAACCGTCTGTGATATTGCAGAATATCACAGACGGTTCTTAATTATGAACCGTCTGTGCGCCTCCCGCATCCCTAAAATTTCGTAATTCTCCGCCTGAGTTCGAGTAGGATTCTGTTTTAACACACCTTTAGTAAAACAGGTATAACTTTTGCATACGGTGTCCATTTTCGACATTCTTGTACTTATTGGAAAGCTAACGATGAACCCGATAAAAAAAAGATCAGCTTGCACAAGTCACCATCGAAGACCCCCAAAATCGGCCATCTTTAGCCTCAAATTTGAATCATAAATTTTTAATTTCTGTTTTTGCCAAAATTTTTGATCTTCCCTTCGAAATTTGAGGTTCGTCTCAACTGCAAAGTTGTAGATCTCGTCAAAACCTTTCAGATGAGTATATATAAGCTATATAGAACTTTATTATTTCATATTTTGAGACTGGTTATTTATATTGTATCGATATATATAGCCAATATCACAGACGGTTCTTAATAAAGAATCATCTGTGATAATTTCTTCTTTGACCACTGGGCTCGTCAATCATCCTCAACCCAATTCCATCCAATAAAAATCGACTAACCCACACCCCACGGATCGTAGCTCTCCCTTCTCTATAAATACTCACCCGAACCCATTCGCCCCCTCCCTTCAAATGCATCGTAAGCTTCCTCCCTCTATTGTTTCTTCTAGTATTTCATTCTGTGGGGTTTAGATCTCCATCGTAGCCTCCATTGTTGCTACTTTATTGGGTTTAAGGCTGCCCGGAAGCTTACAGTGAGGCGGACGCACGCTAAGAAGGTATGGAAATGGAGATGGAATGTTCTATGCTAGTATTTGATTCTTCTCTGCTATCTTCTCTGCTAGTATTTGATTCTTCTCAATTTGTAATGGAAATGGAATATTCTCTGCTATGTTCTCTGCTATTGTAATGGTGGATTATAATCTTGTGATGTTGTAATAGTGGCTTGTAATATTGTGATGTTGTAATGTGGATTGTAATCTTGTGATGTTGTAATGATGGATTGTAATGTAAATAACATGTTCTCTGCTATGTTTGATATCGTATTAGCTTATTTTTGCTTGTTTTCAAAAAGCATAGCTAACATTTCTTGAGACTAACTGAAAAATAGAAAAAAATTTAGGTATATAATGAACTATCACAGACGGTTTTGAGGTATAAACCGTCTGTGATGGGAAAATATCACAGACGGTTCTAGTTTAGAATCGTCTGTGATAGTGTTTTTCACAGACGATTCTAGTTACAAACCGTTTGTATTGTATTTATCACAGACGGCTCACAAACCGTTTGTGATAACAATTGATTATCACTGACCCATAAATTCTGACGGTTCAGAAAACCGTCTGTGATGACATTTTTGAACCGTCTGTGATAATAATTTTTGTAGTAGTGTGAGGTTTTCAGACTGTCCCTGGTCGGTCGGCACCATCTAGCATTTCGGGTTTTCATCATCCAACAGGGGAATTCCATCCTTAACCTCGTGCAGTAGAAAAGCCAGCAAACAGAGTATAGCCCACTAGTTGGACCAAAAGTCCTTAAAGCCCTCCGAGACGTGAGTAGGAGTTAGGGATAAGGTAAAGCCAAGCCATTACCTTACTTCCCTCTCATCTCAAAAGCCAAGGTAAGGCAAAGCCGACCGAGTCACTACCAGCATCCACACCTCTAGCTCTCCCATTTTGCTTTCCACAATTGAGAGCGGGCACGGCCAGACTACAAGAACAAAGCCAAGAGAAAACACCAAGCCCAACCAGCCAGCCACAGAGAGAGACGCGCGAGGAAGAGGGAGCCGGAGGAGAGGAGCTAGAGAAGTAGGGGAAGACGAAGGAGACAAGACAATAACCGCGGAGGCATAGAGCCTTCAAAGATAGTTGAGACCCCTCCAAGCAAACCAAACAAGGAAAGGGGACAGCAAGCTCACAACCACCACGACCTTCGTCCTCGCCCCTTTCCTTTTCTAAACTAGCAAACAAGTAGGTTCCCTCACCTGCCATTTTTGCTTTCCGCACCATGGCACAACACAAATCCTCACTGGCCGGGAGCCATGGCGCTCGGCCAAGGCCTGGTCGAGTCGGTGACCCGGAGAAACAAAGGGGGAAAATAGAGAAGGGGGTAGGAAGGAGTTTATCGAGGGAACCTTGGCGGCGACGCCGAGTTGTAGGTGGGTGCAGAGGTGAGGCACTAGAGGAGGAGGCCAAGGTGCTGAGCTTCCAGCTAGCCTTGAGCCCACAACGGTGTGCCCGAGCTTCAGCGAATGGCGACCCCACGGCCGGCACGCCCTTGGTGCCCGAGATAGTGGCATCGCTTTGGAGGGGTTAGGGCGCCATAGAGGACGGCGGTCGGAGTCAGAGGCCGAGGGGGATCCTATCAACGACGCACAGTGCCAGGTGGCCGCCGACCAAGAGAAGAGCCATAGGGCTAAATCAGCGGGGATTGAGAGGAGCGGTGTAGGAGGCAGCTGGCGCTAGAGAGGCAGCGGATCCACCCCTGACCGGTTGGATCCGAGGAGCAGGAGGTGGCGTCGGCTTGGAGCTATCTATGCGCAGCACCAGGGGGAGAAGGAGAGAAGCCGGCGCAAGCTCCGGCAGCCAACGGCCAGCGGCGCGGGGGTGATCGTTCCCCTAACCATAACTTCAGTCGAAGAAGAGTTCTAAAACATCCCAAGATTGGCAAACCTTCAGAGGAGATGACCGTTCACCACTTTGAACAAGAAATCTACAATAGCAGATGGAATACAAGGAGTATTACCCTCGTAGGGCCAAGACCTATCACAGGTTAGGTCCATCGACTACTAGGAATCGTCGAGTACGATCACCTAGAGATGCCAATCATTCCTTTCCACAAAGGAGGTGTCATGATCGTATTACTGGATGTCGGGCATTTACACCTAACCTCCAAGCATTTCGCTGGCCGACGTGGTTTAGACCAGTGAATATAGAGAGGTTCAACCGGTCTCAAAGTCCCATCAAATTCCTCTAAATCTACATAACCACTGTTCAAGCAGCAGGAGGAGGAGAGCATGTCATGGCGAACTACCTTCCAACTGTGCTCGAAGGATCCGCTTGATCGTGGTTATTAAATCAACCACTGGAGCCAATCCATTCGTGGCAACACCTTTGTGACCTCCTTCTAGCCAATTTTTAGGGCACTTACAATCACTTTGGGAAGGAGGACGACCTGCATAGGGTGAAATAGAATGACCATGAGTCCTTGTGTCAATTCATCAGACATTTTAGTCAGGTATGTAATTCCATACCTGAGATTTCTGATGCTTCCATTATCAGAGCATTTAAGTAGGGAGTCTGCAATAGAAGGTTCACCGAAGATTTCGCTTTGAATCCTTGGACTACTATCACCAAACTCTTTGGGATGGCTAATCGATATGCAACTGCTGCTGAAGTAGTCGAGTGGAGCAAAACCATTGATCGAGCTGATAAAAGTCCTAAAAAGGTAGGCAAAGGTAGTAAAAAGAACAAGGCCAAAAAATCCAAAAATAAGACAAAAGGCCAAAAGCCTCAAGACAATAGTTCCAAGGAGATATTGTCTATAAGCGATAAGGAGCCACGAAGTTCCAAATAGTACTCCTATCGGGCAAAAGCAAATATCCATGGAAGGATAACAAGCCTAGATGATGTCCTCTCCATAAAAAAGGAAGGACACAACCTTCGCAACTACCGAGTTTTCTAACAAAAACTCGAAGACTACTACTCCGGCAAAGGATCACATCCTACACTCGAGGAGTTAGGACAAACAAGTGGTCAAAAATAGTTGAACGATGATGAGGAGATGCCATTTCAAGATCCGAAGCATACCATCAAGCACATCTATGGAGGATCTTCGGCATACAAATCAAAATGACAATTTAAAGATGTCAAACAAGAGGTAAACTCCATTAACCCTCCTCCTGTCAATAATTTTTCGAAGTGGTCGGAAGTTATCATTTCCTTTGAGAAAAGTGATTGTCCGATCCATTCAACTCAACCAGGTTGATTTTTGATTGTGGTCGTGCCAACCATTAATAACTATCGAGTAAATCAAGTGTTCCTCGTACTAGAATAAAACATGTATGATATTCATTCCATGGAATCATACCGGGATCTTCAGTCAAGCCAATTGGCCAAGTTTCTCATCCAGTAACATTTGGTTCTTCAAGCAATTTTAGGACAGAAAAAATCTCTTTTGATGTGGTTGATTTCGGCACGGCATATAATGCTATACTCAGATGATCAACTTTGACATGATTCTTAATTGTTGCTCATTATGGGTATCAATGTCTTAAGATGATAGGTCATAAAGGAGTAATCATAGTTCGTTGTGACAAAAGGATGGCACTTACATGCGACCGCAAATCCCTCAAGATGGTAGGCCAGTTACCAACTTAAGAAGCAAGTAAGGTGTAGCCTTCAACCAAGCAGTCGAGGCCTAAAGTTGCACCAAAGCCAAACGAACAAATCAAAGAAGTTCTACTAGATCTAGAGGCCTCCAAAGACTGTTTACATCGGGATTACTTCTGACCCCGCTTAGGAAGAAGCCCTCATCACCTTCCTACAGGCTAACGCAGATATCTTCGCGTGGCAACCATCCGACATGCCCGGAGTCTCTAGAGAGGTGATCGAGCACAAGCTAGCTTTACGGCCTGAGAAGAAACATGTAAAACAAAAGTTACAGAGATATGCACCTGATCGATGAGATATCATTAGGTTAGATTTAGATAAGTAACTAAAAGTAGGCTTTATAAGAGAAGTCAACCACTAGGGGTGGTTGGCTAACCTGTAATATTTAAAAAGTCTAATGGTAAGTGGCGTATATGCATAAATTATACTGATCTTAATAAATCTTGTCCAAAAGATGATTTCCCTATTCCTTGTATCTATCAGTTGGTTGATTCTACTGCTGATTGTGAAGTATTAAATTTTCTAGATGCATACTTTAGTAATCATCATATTAGTATGTGTGTAGAAGATGAAGAGAAGACAATATTTATTACGCCATTCAGGATATTTGTTATGTCAGAATGCCATTTGGTTTAAAAAATGCTAGTCCTACTTTTAAACGATTGATGCAATTGACTTTTTCATCTCAACTAGGCCGAAATTTGGAAGTCTATGTTGACGATCTAGTCGTAAAAAGTATCAAACAACTTGATCATATTTTTGACCTGCAAGAAACATTTGACAACCTCAGAAAACACCATTTGAAACTCAATCCTAAGAAGTGTGTGTTTGAAGTTTCTTTAGAAAAAATGCTCAGATTCCTTATTTCTGCTAGTGGTATCGAAGCAAATCCTAAAAGGGATAAAGACCATTGAGCAAATACACCCTCCAACCTCTAAGAAATAAGTTCAGAAGCTCATAGGGTGCATGGAGGTTATAAGTCATTTCATCGCACGATTGGGAGAAAAATGACTCCCTTTCTTTAAACTTCTAAGGAAGCATGATAGTTTTGAGTGATCGAAGGAGGCCAACGATACCTTCGAGGATGTCAAGAGGTATCTTACGAGTGTTCCTGTTCTAGTTTCTCCAAAACAAGAAGAGACGCTCTTAATATATCTAGCCGCCATGCTACAAACAGTGAGCGCAGTACTGGTTGTAGAACGCGAAGGTATCCAACGATCAGTTTATTACGTAAGCCAAGTTTTACATGGGCCTAAGAAGTGCTACCCTCAGGTTCAAAAACTTTTATATGCCCTCCTCATGTTTTCGAGGAAAATGAGTCATTATTTCCAGGTGCACAAAATTATTATGCTATTTGAGTTTTTCTTAGGAGAGATCCTCCAGAACAAGGAAGCAGTGGGATGAATGGCAAAATGGACAAATGAACTTGGAGAGTTTGAGATCTATTTCATATCTCGAACGGCCATTAAATCTCATATCTTGGCAGACTTTATCATCGAATGGACAAATCCTGAATCTGTTCAGTATACCCAGTACAATTCCCATGATCAGTGAACGATGTATTTTGACGGGTCACTTACGCTTATTGGCTCAGGGCTAAGATGGTCCTGGAATATCCCACGGGAGAGACCTTAAAGTATGTCATTCAATTAAACTTTTCAACCACTAATAACGTGGCCGAATACGAAGGTTTGTTGGCTGGCATATGAGCGGTGAAAGTGCTTAGGATTCGACGACTACCTATGAGAGGAGACTCTCAACTGGTCATGAATCAGGTCAGAAAAGAATACTAGTCCTCTGATTCGACTATGCCTCAATACTTATCGAAACTTAGAAAACTTGAGAAGCATTTTTTTCAGTTTTGAGATACAATATATCCCTCAAAAGGTTGTTTTTCTTGTTGACTAGTTGGCTCGAATGGCTTCTTCCTGATCAAAGTACTGAATGGAGCCTTCTTGGAATAGCTCTAGAAGCCGTCTCTGGTTGAAACGTCAAAACACCTACTAATAAGACAATCTCTCTAAAATAGGAGGATACCTGGATGAGACCCATCTATGAGTATCTTTAGAAGGGTACAGTACCCGTTGACGATCTTGAGGCAGATCGTTTATCCCATAAGGCCAAAATGTATAGTTTGGTTGAAGTAGTACTCTATAAATGAAGAACTCAAGGGGTTCTCATACGATGTATATCATAGAAAGAAGGATTACATCTCCTTCACGACATACATGGGCATCTGTAGAGCACATGTTTCTTACAGAATGCTGGTCGAAAAAGCCTTTTGACAAGATTTTTACTGGCCGACAGCCCTCTATGATGCTAAAGAGTTGGTTAAAAATGTGTGCAATACCAGTTTTATAGCAGGCAAATACACCAACCAGCTCAGACTCTACAGACTATACCTCTATCTTGGCCTTTTGCGACCTAGCATCTCGATATCCTAGGACTATTCCCAAAAGCACCTGAGGGTTTCGAATTCCTTTTTGTGACTATTCACACATTCACAAAATAGATTAAAATCGAACCTATAACTGGGATAACAATAGAAGCCACTAAAAGGTTTATGATAAGAAACGTAATTACTCGATTTGGGATGCCGAGTCGGATAATTATAGATAACGATAAGCAATTGTCGAGTGCAAAATTTTAAGAATTTTTAACAAAGTTGTGTTATGCCCCTGTCGCCCATCCCCAAAGCAATGGAGCAGTCAAAAGAGCGAATGGACAAATAATGCAAGCAATTAAAACACGGATCTTCGATCAACTTGTAAAGCACTCGGGAGCTTGGATACAAGAATTACACTCGGTATTATGGGCAATTCACATGACTCTTAGTCAGGCAACAGATGAAACACCTTTCTTTCTAGTTTTTGGGGCTGAAACTATGCTTCCTCCAGAACTAAAGATTCGGTCAGCAAAGGTTGAAAATTTCAACAACTCCAACCAAGAGCAACTTCGAGCAGATGACATTAACCTACTCAAAGAGAAGAATAATCATGCCTTAGCGGTCTACCAACAAGCCCTGCGTAAATACTATGATCGTAAAGTCCAACCTCGTAGATTTGCTATAGCTGACTTGGTACTAAAGAAAATTCAATCTCAGTCTAATCAGAACAAGCTTTCTCCCAAGTGGGAATGTCCTTACATAGTGGTTGAAGTTACACGACTAGGTTCGGTACGACTTGACATGGAAGATGGCCGAATCATCTCAAACTCTTGAAATATCGACCAGCTACGTAAATTCTGTGTTTAGCTTTTATTTGATCTTTATGGTCATATGTTGAGTAGAGATTTCTTTATATTTGTTCGACCACTTTTGGTAAACTCAATTCGTTCAAACTGATCGGAGAAGGACACATCCCTAGTCTAAGTCTTTCCACTCTACACGTGGTCCTGCCCACTAGAATGAACTTCCTAGCATCACATTGTTTCTAACTATTGCTATCAGTACAAAACTAATAAGTTCACTAAGAAAAGTCAAACGAATTTAAATTAGATCACCAAGTGTTTTATCCTGTTCTCATTTACGTTCTTGATTTGATTAACCTGGCCGAAGAAAGGTAACGTTATCTAGTCAAAACATTTCCTGTCTACATGTGGTCCTGCCCTCTAGAAGGAACTTTCTAGTGTTAGCCTGTTCCTAGCTTTTGCTACCAGAACACGGCAATCGAAGTCGACAACGATAGTTGGATAAATTGCTCTGTTTTTCGCAAACCCTATTTTACATTATTTGCTTAGTTTATTCGTGTAAACTAAGTAAATAGTCAGGGGCTAAGATAAAGTTATTAATATGACTTCCATTCTTAGTCTAAATTTTAGCTTCTTTCATTTCTTTATTGTCTTACGAGTTATTAACTACTCGACAAGATAATTTGTAGAAAAATGAAGATTAAAAATTTCATTAACAAAAGACTTATCTTTACAAGTTTTCTATTACAAACTACTCTGACGAAAGAGATCCAATCTGCATCTCCTTCGCAACCTTCTGGCTAACTGGCTCCACTTCTTCAATCAGGCTAGCTGCTTCTGCTTCAGAGCAGTTCAAGTTGTCCTCGATTAGTCGAAGATTGAGGCTTTGGTCATGTGCTTTAAGTTTTACCAAAGCATAGCTTACTACACATTTGACCGCCTCTCTCAATGAGTCGGCCTAGTTGATCTTCAGAGTAGTTATTAGCTCTTCGAAGGCTTCAACTTATTGTCCAATTGTATTTGTCTGGGCAGTCGTGGTGTGTTCAAGAGGGGTGACCCCTTAGCACCAAGCCCACCGAGTAAATTATTCAAAACTGAGTGTTGTCTTTAAGATTGATCTTTATCGACTTTGTCTCCTCCTGACTACGAGTTGAAGTTTCTTAGAGTCGCTTTATTTTGACTACTTGCTCTGCAAATAGAGTAAAGCTAGTAAAAAATAGTTTCGAAAAGATTATTTTATGAAACTAGTCGTAGGTAAAGAATTCCTTACCTGCTAGTCGAGACTCAAGCTTCTTGATTTCACGGTCGTGAGAGGCAACATCGTTTTTACACTGCTCTTCCCACGTTCTGATCTGTTGGTCTTTTTCTTTGCTGAGACGGGAGAGCTCGCCAATCACTAAGGCCTTTTGTTCGGCTTGAGTGCGGAGCTTACCCATTTCGATCTCTTTTTCTTTTAAAATAAAAGAGTTAGAGAAAGAAAAGAAAGTCATTCATATAAACAGCCTCAAGCTCAGAACTTATTGTTTACTTCATTTTGTGACTTGTTAGTTGCAGCATTTGCTCAGCATTTGCTTTTCGAAGCCTTTTTAATAGGTCTTCATTTTCTTTCCTTAACTTCTATGTCTTGACCTTCTCATTGTCGAGTGCGTCAGCCAAGGACTTTTCGTCACTCTTAGACCTGCAAAGGTTAAAGATAGAAATGAGAACTGGACAAGTAGTCAAAATATAAAAGACTACATATGACAGTGATTTACCATCTCTTTGCCTTTTCGCAGAGTTCAGCTTTTTGCTATTGTAACAACATAAGTTATCTGTGGAATTCACCCATAGTAATTATATTTTCTAAAGCTCTCTGAATAAGGAAGGACAGTGAGAAGTCATAAAAACCAATTATAAGAATGACTGAGTATTAGGTACTTACATTAATGCTCATTCGAACAAACTTAGCAAAAATCCACTAGGGATCTTTGAGTTCGTCAAGCTCTTTAACCTTGTTCAACAACATCTTTTCAAATCGATCATCATCAAAGACTTTCCCCCTGTTGGGAATATCCTTAGAGTGAGGAACTCGGTTATGAGATCGATAAGAAGATCTCACTATAGAAACAGGGCCAAAAAACTTAGAGAAAAAATTGAGGTACTCTTCTTCTTCAGTGTCGACAGTCTCAACCGCTCCTCCTTGGAGATTAGGAGGAACGTCCTTGAAGATTTCCTTCCTAGCATAGTGGTCGAAGGTACCACCAACTCCTCAGACAGATGCTTCTGCCCTATCTTCTGCCGCCTTCGTTTCTGCTTCTACAACCGCTTCAATGTTCGTAGTCATTTCAACTCCAACGGCTGCTTATGCCACTGGGATGATGGTTGATTATTTGACCATTTTCTCTACCATCTCTATGACTGTAGGAAGAATAGCAGGGGGCTTCTCGATAGAAGCATCGTCAGAAGATGGATGAGCTAGGCTAAAATCATAAGAAGGGAAGCACATCAGCATTATAGAATATAAAAGGGTAAGATGCTATTCTTATGCTTTCAATTACATACCTTGTTTTTTAGCTTTGATCTTAAATCCAGAGGAAACTTTCCCTAAGGAAGATTTCTTCGACTTCTTCTTTACGACCACGTCTGGTCGCTGAGGAATAAGGCCTTCTGCGACCACGTCTAGTCGTAAGTCCTGAGCAAGTGCTACAGCTCCTTGTGCTTATTGCCCCTCCTAATGTTTGAAACTAGTATCGACCACCTGAGGAGCAACATTCCTTTCGATCGTAAGTTCTACTGATGAGGAAATATCCTTCACAAAAGATACAAAGCTGGTGCAGGAGTTTGGAATTCCTAAATTTGTCTGTTCGAAACCAACATGTCTTTACAACTCAATCAAAATTACCTTATTGACCAAGTCTACTTCTGGTCAAATAAAATTGAAAAAGCTTTGCTTTCGATCTTCACTAGTCTACGACCTCTTTTTCTTAAGTAAGTTATTTTCACTTGAAGTTGTGGGCTAGATGACAAGGATATAATAATCATCAATTTATTATTTATCTATAAGTAATATTATCATGTCATTCTACTCCTTAAGTATACCCCTTATATCCATAAGAGAGAGACCTAACTATGTGGTTGTGAGCCTTTCTACGACCACTCCATGGTCACGGGCCTTTCCACGACTACTCTATGGTTCAGTGGCAGAGCCAGGAATTTTGCAAAGCCTGGGCAAGCCGCAAGCTAAGTATCTAATTATGGTCTATGGAGATTTAAGAACCGCAAGCATCGGATATTCGGATACACAATTACACATAATGCTAATCCACAATGGTTTTGAAGTTAAAGAACGGATACAATACAGCACATATGTAATGGTTCTTATATGGAAATAAACATCACATATGTAAAGGTTCTTATATAGAAATAAAAACGAGATACGATAACAAACAACTTACTAGACACTACCAAAGTTACGACGAGTCAACAACAAAAGTCCAAATATCCAATCACACAACTGAAAGAGAGTAAGAAACTCTACAAGATAAAAAAATGAATTAGTAAATCATATAACTTTGACTTGAAAAAAATATTCATATCAGAGAGAATAAAACATATCGATAATGTGCTAATTATGCCTAGGCCTACGAGGCAAATGTCCTTTTCTTTTCTTCATGGCTTGAAACCATTGGGCAATAACATCATCATCAAGTTGTTTAAATATGTCTCGCTTAGTGTAGCATACCATCAAGTCATTTAACCAATCATTGTTGATCTTGTTGCGTAATTTAGATTTGATAATCTTCATTGCCGAAAAATCCCTTTCAACCGATGCCATTGACACCGGCAATAACAAAGCCAACTCAATGAGTTTGTAGACCAATGGAAAAACCAAATATTTCTCCGTTTCAACCATCTTTGTAGCCAAACTTTCAAGATCTTTACAAGTAGAAAAGGAAACATGCCTTCTCACATGATAAATGTAAGTCTCAAGTTGGTGACTTATGATTGCACGATCACCACTAGAGAAATCCACATGATAAATTGTAGTTAGGCTGCAAGCTTGTCAACATCAAACTTAGAGAAAGAATTCTTTGGATCAAGGCATGAGAAGCATACTAATATCTCTGTAGATGCTTCATTAAAGCGATGATTCATTTTAGTACATACCTTGTCAAGGGCAACATAGAAAACCTCAACTCGGTAATAATGAAGATTAGTGTAAGTCTTCCCATCAAGCCTCGAACGACCCCTAACTGGTATTTGTTCATCCATATTTGGCACCGGAATACCTTTGACAACACAAAATTGTTGGACCTCATCAAGCAAGTCTTCCCAACCACTTTCTCTCATAGAGGCCAACCGAGCTTTGACATCATGAACTAATTCCATAGTATGAACAATATTTAGATCCTTTCTTTGCAAGATTTGTGAAAGCTCATTTGTGATGGCAAACAACTTTAACATAAGCTTCAAAATGAAAGCAAATTTGAAACTCTCCATTTTTTTTTCTATCAAACATGCCGCTTGAGACGGTCCACGCCCATCCTCATCTACCGCACTAAGCACATGTAACACCGACCTCCATATTTGATTCAAACGAAGCAAAGTTGTATGATGTGAACCCCATCTAGTATCCCCGGGTCTAGTAAGACTTGTTTGTTGATTCAAACCTCTTCCACTAAATATCTCACCCCTCGCAAGCATATTCAGAATATTTTGATGATATTCTTCCGTCAATGTATCTCTCCTCTTGTAAAATGCACTTATTGTAGTCACAATCAAGTTGACATACTCAAAGAAATCATGAATAGATGAGCAACAACTAGCAACAGAGACAACAACCAATTGCAAACGGTGGGCAAAGCATTGGACATAGAAAGTATAAGGGTTTTCATCTAGAATCTTTCTTTGCAAGCCATTAAATTCACATCTCATATTTGAAGCCTCATCGTATCCTTGCCTCTGCAGCCTATGAATGGATAACTTGTAATGATCTAGAATACCAACAAGAGCTACCTTTAGTGCCTCCGATGTAGTCTTATAGACATGATGTAGAGCAAGAAATCGCTCCACAACCTTCCCTTCATTATTCACATACATATATCAAAACAATTGCAACAAGGTTAAATGGAAGTATGGAAAAATAATGAAATATTGGTAAATTGAATAATGAAGCACTACTAACCTCAACATTACCGCCATTTGCTCTTTCACGGATATATCACGTGACTCATTGATAAGTACGGAGAATTGTCTATCACCAATCTCTCTCATAATCACATCGCTGACTTCTTGTGCGCAACATTTTGCAAGATCCTTTTGAACTTCGGGAGAAAGCATTTTGCAATTTTTGGGGCCACTGTCAAAAGCATACCTCACTTTTTCATTCTTATCTTTGTACCAATCTATCATTTTATAAAAGTTACCCTTATTCAATGAAGTAGAAGATTCATTGTGGCCACGAAAACCATGCCTTAACCAATAAGAAATCTTGTACACTCTAGAGAAGAAGTCAAACAGATTTTATATAGTTCTTCGGATTCCTTGGTTGCACAAGAGAGCTTACTTGACACACTTTGTCTTTGGTTATAAAAATCATCACAATGCAATCTTGCCTTGTTGTGGTCACTTCTCACACCACCAATATGGTCGGGCAATGCTTTATAGGCATACTTCCAATCACTAAACCCGGTTTTGGTGAAGACTTTGGAACCAAAGCGTTGATTATTTTCTGGATTCTTAAATAGAAAGCAATAGAAACAATATGCTGCATCTTGAGACTCGCTATATTCTATTCAATCATACCTCTTATACCAATCTTTTGAAAATGCCCTCCACAAACATCCAAATTGTTTGCGAGGAAAATTCACAATTGGTTGGGTTGGACCCTTCAAAATGTATGCTCTTCTCACTTGGTCTTGAACATCTGGATGGTAATCATCTATTTGTTTTCTAAGAGCAGGATCACACACAATTTCATCTGGATTAAACACATCCTCCTCATCATCATTAGCCATATTTGGTTCATCTTCATCACTTGGTTGTGGATCTTGTGGTTGCGGTTGTGGTAAGCTTCTCGAGTCAACCAAAAACCTTCTCATTTTTGAAATTTTAACAATTCCCATCATAACAAGGCTCAACCGCTCAAGGATCATGCTCTTTCTAGTTTCTATAATTCTACTAGAACAAACAGGTCATCTACAATTCTACTGGAAGTCTTGAGTCTTGAGGAAGCAATTGTATTCAGGAAATGAGTTAGGCTAGCAATTGAAAATGTTCGGCTAGCAGCCTTTGTCCATTGTCCATTGTCCAATCAGGAAATGAATCAATTGGAAATGAGTTAGTTTCTACAATTCTACTAGAACAATCAGGAAATGAATCAATTGGCATGAACTCAATTTATTGATTTTATTCTCTTATGCTTTCATCCAAGCATTATGTCCATCCATTTGCAAACTCAATTTATTGATGAATAGCATGGACCGTCTCAATTTATTGATCAATTTATTGGCATGAAACAATGTTTCTTGGTTGTCGGCTATTCATCAGTAAATTGAGCTATTCATCTGGTTGTCCCCAAGCAAATGAGTTAAGTGTTCGGCTAGCAGCCTTTGTCCATTGTCCAAAACTCAATTTATTGATTTTATTCCCTAAATATGCCACCTAATTTTCAACCAAAGATGTTCCCAATTAGCATGAAAGATGAAACTTAGGCACTTAGCAGTTAGTAGCTCACAGCATCAAATGATCAAAACATGTAGTGATGTAGAAGTCTAGAAGATAATCAAACATTCAAAGTTTCAAACCTGATGCTGCCTGCTCGTGGGCCTCATGGCCTAGGCCAAATGCTGCTGCCACTGGTCGGAGAACCAGATCCACGGCCGCTGGTCCCGGAATCGCCGTCCCAGGACTCCCAATCCCGCCAGATTCACCACACACGCGCGTGCGCTTCCGGCTCCCGCCACTGCCCGCTGGAAGGCCCGGAGTCACCACCATCGCCTGATTCGCCTCGCCGGCTCGCCGTGTCTGCGTCAGCCACGCCTAGGCCCAGCAGCGCCGCCACCGCTTGCTCTTGGGGACAAACCGAACAGTGGGGATTTCGCCGCTGGTGGGTGGGGATTGGAGAATCAGAAGTTGGGGTTCGGTGGGGGGGAATGAGGAGATTGAGCGAGCATCTAAGAGAGCGAGCGTTAGTTGGGTACTTGCCTACTTGGGTTCGGTCGTTCAGACCCTAGCTGGGGTTGGGTTGGCTCAGCCACTCAGTAAAGCCCAGGCAAGTGCCCAGGCTGGAGGGCCGGTGTATTCGCCGCTTCTATGGTTGATAGCCCTTCCATGACATCTTCATGATCATAAGTCTTTCTATGAATATGACATAGTCATAAGTCGTTTTACGACCACCGTATGGCCGTGAATTCTTCTACGACTTACCTAACTTCGATCAGCTTGTCTACGACAACCTATAACATTGCAGGTCTATCTAACAAGGCAAAAATAACCGCTCATGATTTCTTTCTGCCTTTAGTGATAACCACCTGATGGCAAGGAAGTACCACATCACTGACAATAAGTTCTGTCAAATAGCTTATCGTCTGATACGTTAAGATGCATTTTGGTATGGAGCAACCACCACCTCTTCGTACACTATATAAAAGCTGACGTCAGGGAGAATCGGAGAACACAAGCAATAGGAGAAATGAGTGCAAGATTTCTAGTATTACTCTTTCTCTTGATTGTAATCAGTACACACAATATAGCCACACAGGAGTGGGGTTATTCTCTCTGTAGAAGACCCGAACCTGTGTAAAATTCATGTGTCTTTCTCTGTGTAGTCAGATATTTAAGAGATTTCTTGAACTAAATAATTATATATAAAATCGGTATCAGAACACCAATATATACTTACACACAGAGTGTGAATGTGACGGTCACCTTGAAGCCGTCCGTCAGCTCCCCTCTGGGTGACCCCCTTCCTATGGGTGCAAGCCTCCTTCAACATTTATGATCAGGCCATCCCACAGGACAAATATTCATTCCAATTGAAGAATGAAAACTGACGCCCTTGGCAACGTAATGGAGATTGATATTCCTTTGGTTGACTTTCCATTGATCATCTTCAAGAATCTTCGATGAATAATCTTCATCTCAACGGGAAGCAGGATCAGACCAGAGGTCAACTTTCTCCACAAGCTTTCTACAGATAATGCGATATCTCTACAGGCTGCCAGGGTTATATCTTTCTGAAGAAGAAAATAATTGTTGACCAAAATCACACTGTTTCCTGATCAGATTTACTTTGGCCAACATGGTCGTTTTCTCCTCTACTTCTCTTTGCACTTCAGAAACCGGCCAGGAGGATTTTGGCTGGTTTGAATGGGTTTAAAGGCTTTTGTTACAGTAATTAGCTTTTAAACATTACGTTTTTTAACGTAGGAAATATAAATTAATTATAGTAAACACTGTAACGACTTCCACTATACCGATTAAAACATATAACTATCTTTTTTTTCGTACTCTCTTACGAGTAGTAAGAATTCAAAAACCATAAGTTACAAGTCATAAACCACAGCCAAAAAAACCTAACCAAATTTGTATCCCACTTCTAAGCTTGGATCAATAAGATTGCACTTCTCTAGCATCTTTATTTTGTATTCCCTATCCTTCGTTTTATGCCGGGAACTGCGCTCAGCTTGCGATCTACAAGGTCCCTGAAATATCTTGCCCTGTGACTAATTGCAACAAGTCAGTGGTACACCTCAACCCATATAATGGCTATATTTTCTGAGCTTTTGGTTTTTAATATTTTTAAAAATTAAAATAAATGAGTGGCTTTTTAAAATAGATTCTTTATATGAATTTTTGAATCAAAAATTATGTACGCTATTTGCATTAGCGTCTCCATGTTACCATCTCAAAAAAATATAGATAAAAAAGTATTAACTATAATTCAAAATAATATGCCCAATATTCCAAAGTCATCGAGCTTTGGAACAATTCGATTAGACAAAACATCACATCCTGTGTTTGAAGGTCGCCGTGGACAACAGGCCAGGTCGCCGCTCAGCTTTTTTGGCAGCGCTCGGCGACAGCGATTAGCTTTTTTTACTGTTTTAATTTTTGTTTTTTTATTTTATTTTTTAGTTTTTTTTTCTTTTTTCTGTATTTTTTTGTATTATCTGTGATGGGTTAATATTTTTTATTTTTTATTTTTTTTAAATTTTAATTATGTTAAATAAACCAACTCAGATACAGTAAAAAAATAAACCAGTTACAGTAAAAAAAATATAAGCTATCACTATTCTAAACACCCACATAATAAATTAAAGTCCAGCATATGCTGCATGCCATGCCACACTTGTCTCCCAATTGAGAGACTATTTTTCATGTACCAGCACGAGTTGTTTTCTAAGTTCCCATTCTCTAGAAGCTAGTAGACGAGTGCATGTTTCTCCTTACAAGCTCCAGTAAGATTCACAAGGTTCTGATGACGTATTCTTTTTAATAATTCAATCAACCTGCAATTCAGAAGTATTGTATTATTACAATACTAAATTAAAACATTTTGCTAAACCACTAAAACTAAACTCGCGAGAAAAACAATTGAACTTAAATTTAGAACTTCCTATAAGCTGAGTGCAAACCACATGATAGGATAGTGCCACGTCATCAATCTTGGAAGAATGGCTAATCAATGCAATACACGCGCATCGTACTTTTCAAACGGAGAACCCAATTTATGACCCGTTAAAACCATCATATTCTAGGATATTAACAAAAATAGACCACATTTGATCAGCTTTTGACAACGAAAAATAACGTGTGAAATGCAGATAGACACAGGGGCGGCTCAAAACGGCTTAAGACTTTGTCTTTTGGCTGTTGACTATAATTATATTATAGTAGCTATTAGATTTTTGAGGAAAAATAGAAACTTTTTATAAAAAAAATTATTATTTCATCACGAACAATGTAAAGATATATAATTAAAAAAGCTAAAATAAACTGAAATTAGACACGATGCATTTTAAGTGATTTTTATCTTAAATAAATTAAAAATTAAAACCGTTTGAAACGTACCCATAACAACAGCAGCTCCTTAAATTTAAGGACGTGCCAAATATCCCTCAAGATATCCACCAGTTTGATGGTAAATAGTAGCACACATAATAACATCCATTTCGTATACCACCTCGCTCAGTCCAACAAACTGTCACATTACACGCTGACTGTACATGTCGAACATACATATGCAAGTTTCGCAAGTATTTCTTCTCACAAAACTAGATAAACAAACTTGTTAATATTATTTTATTATTTACACAATGAAACAGTCATTTAAGGGCCGGCCGATGTTGGGACTTATGAGAGTGGTGAAGTGATCCGAGAAGCCGGATGTGGCTAGACGCAACTATGGCGCAGTTCAATTTAGTTTATGACTTCTATTTTTTTTATTAATTTTATTTTTTTGATTTTTTATTTTTTAGATTTTTTGTCTTTTTTTGTATTCCTTTGTGTTGTTCGTGATAGGCTAATATGTTTTTCTATTTTTAAGTTTTTTAAATTTAATTATACTAAATAAGTCAACTCAGTTACAGTAAAAAAAGCCAGTTACAGTAACAAAAGGCATAAGCCATCGTCATTCTGAGGGCGGAATGGCGTTAACTTATGACTTTTTTTATTGTAACTGACTTATTTTTTACTGTAGCTGAGTTAGCTTGTTTGGCATAATTAAATTTAAAAAAATTAAAATAGAAAAAACATGTTAGCCCATCACGGACAATGCAAAAGAATACGGGGAAAAAAGAAAAGGCAAAAAAGCCCAAAAAATCTAAAAAAACCCAGAAAAAGGCAAAACTACTAAATAGTGAAAAAAAAAGTAGAAATTAGTTTTAAGTTGAAATGAGCAGTACTTGAACACTCCCATGACCATGTGAGTTGATGAGACAGCTCATAGCGTTGGCCCCAAGGTGGGGCATATATTTTTGGACGCAATACATTCTTAGCTTTTTTATTGTATTTAATGACTTTTGGTTATATTTTATTAGGTCTCACTCTAGAGATTGTTTTTTTATGTTTCAGCTTATTTAAATTAGAAGCCACTTAGAATACATCGATTTATAATTTTAGTTTATTTTGGCGGTTTTTGCCCTTTTTTCTTTTTTCTATATTTTTTTATATGTCCATAACGATATAACGGCTTTTTTATCTTTTTTCTCAATTTTTTTATTTTTTTCGTAAAAAAAAGCTAACAGCCAATACAATTCAATTTTAGCTGGAAGCCAAAGTCCTTAGCTTATAGCAGAAGCGGGATGGAGCGCCGTCTTAATATAATAAATAGTGATTAATGAGATAAGCTAAAAGTGAAAGGCCGCTGGAAAGTCAAAAAAAAAAAGGCTATGAACGTAAAGTCTACATAATGATGTGGCCTGTGACCTACCAGCACTGACCTAGTCGGAAACAAATCACGGTTTAGCATCTCCGGTGCATAATAGCTTCCAGTAGCAAGTTTCATGAGAGAGGCTAGCTCCATACAAATCACTTGAATCTACTACACCTGACATGTCATCTCCATCCTACGTGGGTAGCTAGAGCGACTATCCAAGCAGAGAACTAGAGATGCTCGTTGAAATCTATAATATTTCTGTTTAATCTCATCATTAATTACCGGAACTCAGTACAGCATGCTGGCCTTTATAAGGCGTTCTAATATGCCTCAAGTAGCCCTGAAATGCCTTTGATATGCTTTCGATGCGTCTTTGACAACGCTGGGAAATGGCGAAGGATAAGCCACTCAGTGCATTACTCTAGAAACGAAGATATTTTACTGTTGAGGCCATTTTCAGAACTCCTTAGGATTTTTTTGGATACAATTTGAACTAAAATCTCTTCCAATCCGTAGGAATTAAGTCTAATCCCTCTCGTCGAAACAAACCCTTAGTGAATTTATCGAGGTACTTAAAGAACAACCTAAAATATGTATTCAGGCACTCTTGATTCCTGAAAGCACCCTGAAAGGTTTTTTGTGAGTTTCCGTTAAAAACGCGTTAAATATTTATTTTTAGGCGTTCTGCAAAATTACCCTCAAAACAATATTTAGGCGTTCTCCTTGAATGTACTAAGTTCGTTCTAGGGGGCATGCATATACCAAAATGAAATTTCATAGGTACACATACATACGAAAGCATTGCTTGCAATGTTTATGATCAGACCATCCCATAAAACGAAAATTCATTCCAACTGAAAATGAAAACTAACTCCTTGGTAACATAAGGCAAATTGATATTTGTCATGCTTGACTTTCCATTGACCATCTTCGAGGAGGACGAAGTTGCATCATCTCAACGGGCTGCCAGGGTCAAAGCAGGAGCAGATCATAGGTCAACATTCTTCACAAGCTTTGTATAAACAATGCGATTATCCCTTGCAGAGTTGCTCTCAACAAGAGCAATTTGAACCAAGTCCTGCAGACAGCAAACAACATGCCAGCGTTAGACACCAATGAGAAACATCCATTATTGATCATATCAATGCCACCAAAACATGAATTGCCGTAAATGCTTCTCAAGAGGTAAAAATAACAGTGTCAAAAATACACCAATATCTTTGTCATAAACTTACAGAGAAACTCAATTCTTGCAAAATGAAAATAATACTCTATGTTATGCTTACAGCTGCACCCAGTGGCAGGCAAACCAAAACTAAAAAGCAGTTACATTGAGTTGACAGAGAATTCATTATATACCTTTCCCTATATTTCCATTGTGACCTCAACGTTAGTTACATCCATAAACAATCAAGTGTGTGGACATAAAATATCAACCCAAACGTGCCGTAGTTGAATAAGCATTTCCTTTATTTATTTCTAAAAGGACTCGAAGTGAGACCAAAGAGAGCATCGATAAAAATAATACAAATTCCAATAGTAGATGAATAATTGCAATTTTTTGTGTGTGCAAGGTTAGAATAACTTCAAAATAATTGACATAATTTCTATTTTTCCTGATCAGAAAAATACATGAAAAAGAGAGGTAGAATTTTTTTTGGATTTATAGTTAAAGAAAAAAGCAGGGTTTTGTTGAATTTCAAGTATTCAGTTTCACCAATAAGATACGGAGACTTGTTTCACATTTGGAATTTTACACCAAAAAAAGATCTTTCATCGAAAAGAAGTCTCCCAAGATTTTTGGGAAAACATCAAGGTTTGCTTGCTTATTGGCAAAGAAAAACAGAGTATGTTATAAAAAAATTTAATTGGTTAGTTGGATATTCGGGACATCTCCACCAGCAAGCAAACCAAAACTAAAATGTAGTTATTGTGTTGACCATGGTTAGAAAACCCGGTACTGACCTAAATCCCGACGGGGGTCGGTACCGGTTACTTGCCAGTAACCGGAAAAAACCGGCCAAATTTCAAGTGTCGAAATTTGAATTTGAAACCAGTAACCAAAAAAACCGGCCAATTACCACCCAAAAAACCGGAGAAAACCGGAACACCTGCTAAAAACCAGTTTTTAAATTTGAAATTAGAAATTCCTAATATATTCATAGCAAAAAGCATGAAGCCAAACACGGGAGGTGCATGCATCTTCCTAATACATTTCATTAGTGTTAAGCAATGTAAACATCATTAGGGAAACTAACTTTTACATTCAAAACTTTAAATTTGAATTAAATAAAAAATCCGCTGGTTTTTATTTTACTGGTAGCCACCGGTAGAACCAGTAACCGGCCGGTTACCGCTAGGTTTTTGAACCCTGGTGTTGACAATGAAACCAATATATAGTATATATTTCCCTTATTCATTTCGCGAACTCAACAAGATTCATATTGGTAAGACGGTGAGCGGTGGCCAATGAAAAACGTGGGGGGAACTTCAGGAGTCCAGTTTGGAAAAGATAAAAGAACAAGCCCCAAAAGAAAACTCCAGAATTACAATAAATCGTATGGAATCCAAATAATAGATTCAAGCATCTGACCTTCACATCCCTATTAGATAAAAACTTCCCCAAGTTGTGAAGAATGCACCTTAAATCATCCACCTGCAGTTGTAAAATTAGGATAATGCAACTTTGTGCACCTAGATGAGGAATTGCTTCCAAAAGAGCAATGGTATCATTTATATGTTACCTTTATATAACCCGCTCTGTTTTGGTCAAAGTACCTGAAAGCCTAAGACAGGGGAAATGATCAAATGTTAGAAATAAATTGGGTTACTCTTACTGGGATGTAACAGACAGAATTTTAACTTGAGTGGCGAGGACTCTTAATCTCTTATATACAGCAGCAAAAATTACCTGCAACAGGTCCTTATCAACCACCTCTTCTTTTGCTGAATCTCCTTTCTGTGATGCAGCTGTCTTTCCCTCCTTACTAACTGCCTTTTCTCCAATTTCTATCAAGTCTCCTTTCTCTGCTACAGACTGCTTGTCCTCCGCTGAAGCAGATTTTTCGTTGATGTTAGCAATGTTTTCCGATTCAAGATCTTCTGTTGTTTTGTTTCCATCATCTTCTTTAGTTTCTTCTGGTGGATTGACCTCTCTCTCATTCGAGTTATCCTCATTCTGCAGCACAGGAAAATCAAGTGCCACTGTTTTCTTGTTTCCATCATTTTCTCCAGTTACTTCTGGTGGCTTGGCCTCTCGATCATTCGTGTTATCCTCATTCTGCAGCACAGGAAATGAAATGCCACAGGTAGACATGGATTAAGCATAGTTATTTTCACAGCACCTATGACTTATATAAAATTAAAACTTAGCATACAATAAAGATGGGATCTCTTCGGCTGTAAAAGCCACATTCCACTATTTTGTCAGCTCTATAACATAACACAAATGTAGGACTGGAGCAAAATAGTATTGAAAAGTGAACTCATGCACTGGAGAGACCAAAGGTCTGCACTAGTCCAGGGTGAGTTTGACAAGATTGGTGCTTGCCACTAGCCAATAAAGCCCAGAACTTGATTCCACTGGAAACAATTGGGTATGGTCCACATGTAGAAAGCTATACTTCCATATTTTGGAAATAAATAATTTGAAAACCAGTGGAAAAGCGTAAGTAAATTTTCCATTAGATGGAAGATGGATAACAGGCATCTCTACTCTTATGAAGGAAAAGAGCATTCAGTAATACAGACAGTAGTTTCTAAAAGAAACAAAAGCTAATAAATGGCATGCCAGTTCCCAATAATGAATATATGTATGATGCAAATGCGTGTGGAGAAACAAAAACCTGTTCTTCCACCAGTCCTTCAGCAGTAGCATCATCCATGTCGTCGTCATCTTCATATATTTCTACTTCTTCAGGATCTTCTTCATATTCAGGATCCTCATCCTCCATTTTCTCGTCAACTTCAGGTTCATTATGGGCAGCTGCTAAATGATCTGTGCCCATCTTTTCCTCACCCTCCTTTATCAGTTCATTATGGGCAGCTGCTGAGTGATCTGTGCTCATCTTTTCCTCACCCTCTTTTATCAGTTCATCATGGGCAGCTGCTGAATGATCTGTTACATCTGTACTCATCTTTTCCTCACCCTCTTTTGTCATTTCATCATTTTTATCTGGATTATTAGGGGTACTTTCAGTTGTCTCATCAGTTGTCTTGGGTCGCTTCTTTGAGGATTTCTTGTCTTCCTTCTTTAGATCTTCCTCTCTTTGGCGCTTACGTTGATTCCTCTTCATAACATAACGCCTGTGCAACTTCTGTGTAAAGAAAACCAAGCCACATGTGAAAACCAAAAACAGATCAATGTGTCAAAACCTATTGGGCATGACAGCCGTTTTCTTTTAATGAAGCAACCAAAAAGGGTTCTTTTCTTCGCAATGCTCCACTAAAACCAGGCAAAAACAGAAATGTTTGGGGATAGGAAATTCAAACAACAACCCTAGACTGCAGAATACAAACATGCTAACATAGCTGCTCAGCAGACCACATCCTCTCAGGTTGCAACCTTCATGCCACAATTTGGACCATTACCACGTAACATAATTATACTAGACTTAAGATAGTAATAACATGAGTAGATTGGAGTCATTCTCAGTTCTGACTCACCTAGCAGGCCTTTCACTCTTTTGCAAGCATACTCAGTTACCAAATTTTGAATTTGAAGCGTACATCGAAGTAGACTTTATTTTGGGCAGTGGGAAACAATTACAGAAATTATCAATTCTGGAATTAAAATATGTACTAGACAATAATGCAAATGGCCAGTACAGTCTAACAGAAGAGGTGTCACAACTCACAAGATAGTTAACAAAGGAGAAAAGGAGAGGAAAATAAATACACAGACAAAAACAATCAATGGCTAATTGTGTGCTTAAGCTAACAAAGCATAGGTGCTCTCAAAGGAATTTACCTCAAGAAAAGACAAGATAACACAACCCATTCTGTATTGAAGCATTTCACTGAACGACTCAGCAAACAAGGAAAGCTGAAAAATAAACAGAATAATGGATCAATGACAAGCCACATGAGCATCACCTCAAAAACAAGAAATCTATAAAGAAATTCCTTTGAAGTCCCAAGTAAGGTAGTAGTGACAAATATAAAAGCATGGACATCTGTTGTAATGACAATTGACAAATAATTAAAGAAACCAGAGCAGAATATGGACCTCAAATACTGACTCCTCTATATCATTGGCGGTATAGTCTAGGAGGCCATTCAATGAAAGGGATGTTGAACGGACCTGCAAAATAGAATTGGTTCGATAAAATCTCCTGGGCAACTTATAAGACCGTGTGTCAATCATAGTATTATATGAAATAAACAGGCGATTAGAGAACACATTAGGCATACTTTTGATTCTTTACTCCTTTTGGCCTGAAGAATGAATCCTGGATGTTTGGGAGGTTCATCAGACTTCTTTTCTTTAGTATCATTCAGTGACTTCTGCTTTGGATCCATCTGGTGGTCTCTATTCTTTTTCTCTTTATCATCCTTTGTCTTATCCTTCTTTCCAAATTTTCCATCTATTTTTGTATCTTTGTGTTCCACAACTTCCTTCTGGTTAACCTTATCTCCATTTGACTTTTGGTCATTAGTCAACATGTGACCCTTTTCCTCCTGCTCCGGTTCTTTCTTCTGATTTGAGATATCTTCAGCAGGAGCTTTCGACCCTACTTCCAGCTTAGTCTGTGAATTCCCAGCATGAGCCGAGCCTTCACCATTCTTCTCTGGCTGAACTTCCAGTTCTTGCTTGCTTGTTTCAGCAGGTGCAGCAAAGGCAGTCAACTCGGATGCTGAAGCAGAAACTTTTCTTTTAACAACCCTTCGAATTATTTTCTTCTTCCCAGATTTCTTGGCCTCAGGCTGCTGATTGATGCCAGTTCCTTCCTGCTCTTTTCCAACACCCTCACTCTTTTGTTGAGTGTGCTCTTTCACAGTTTTGCTCATAGTTTCTGCTACAACATTTTTGTCCAGCTGAGATGATTTATCAGCTGAAGCTTCAGCAGTTGGCTTTTTTCGAACAACTTTCACAACCTTTTTTATTACTTTCTTTTTCATGGGCTTTTTATCCTCAACGGCATGGTCAACAGAAGCGTCACCAGAAGTGTTTCCTTCAACAACCCCACCCATCTTCTCAACGTGCTCCTTAACTTTATCAGGATTTTCCCCATCATCCTCAGCAAGATTCCCCTCACCATCTTTGCCTTGCTGATGCATATCAGCATCAACTTTCTCATTTTTGGTAGCACTGTGGCCAACATCACCCTCCTTTGAATGATCACCATATGTACTTTTACTCTGGCTCAGCTCCCCTGAAATTGTTGACAAATAAAGTTTATTTATTTGTTTATCAGACAATGAAAAGGGCAGTGGAATGATAAGTGAAAATATTTCAAACCTTGCTTCTGTTCCTTTGCATCACTTGGGCTCTAAAATACAACAGGGAATCAGAACTGTTAGTACCGATTCGAAAGAAAACAAAGTCAATTCATAAAAGTATGACAACCACAAACTAACCTTTTCCTTCTTCATAGTCAGCTGGTCCCTTTCTGCCTTGGATTTTCTGTACGCAATCCAGTTACTCTTCCATATATCCACTGAAGGTAGGCATTCCGACAGGTTTGGCACAAACAGTACAGTAATTTCTTTATGATTAAAAAGTCCATCTTTGCCAACTCTATTGTAATGGACCTGCAGTAGTTATATACTTATATGTGTGTTACATTAATAATGATGATGACTTCATAAATAATATTTCGTAAAAAATGTAGTGACAAGAGAATGGACTTCATTATTGAGACAAATGCTCTTATCTCATCCGCTGGAAGCACCTACATCATATATAAGTAGGGTTCAATATCCCAGTTGTAACCGGCCAGTTACCAGTCATACTGCAACATGGATAGATGGCCGGCTTCAGCCGAATTTTAGCAGAAACCCACCAGAATATTGGTATTAGGGATAATGGAAAGATTAGAATGCACAAATATTTGCGAAAATATTGATAAATTAAAAGGAAAAAGGCGAATTGGTTGGAAATGAGCCGATCTCCTGAAATCCGTTGGGGACCACCGGACCAGTTCAACGGTTTTCTCAATCCTGGATATAATATACTGGAGATCATTGTTTCACAAACATTATTTTGGATAAGAAATTAGGACCAAACTGGAAACATGGTGTTTTGGATAAGAAATTAGGACCGGCAACCACATATAGTAGTATTTTACTGTTCAGTAGAACATCCATTTATCACCATTTCAGTTTTTTTAAAGGAACCCGATAGAAGGATACTGTTTTCCTTGAAAAGAAGAACATATACAACAAATACAAGTTCCTATAAAGTGCTGGGAAATAAATTCAAAAGTACCTCGAGAAAACGATTCCAGTGGATGCAATTTGATAGATCAACTTGCACCAGCTCCTTAACATATCTGTCCAAGAAGTAGCGTGAATTTCAGTACAATTGCAAGTCATCCATGATGCATTACTTGATAAAGGTATACCTGATAGCGGTTCGAATCAAGCAAGCACAGTCAACCAATGGATCCCCACCATCTATTGCTGCATTCCAAGGGCCTCCAATTGCAAAAAGTGAATGATCCTTCTTGAATACAGCAAATTTTAAGATATTGTTCAAGTGCATTACTCGTTCCTCAGTACTTCTCAATGAGGTTATGTCAGCAAAGGCGCCATTGCTCATGCCGCTCATCAAAAGTACCTGCACAAGATCATATGTGTAAGCAACAGCGAAAAATGACTTTCCAATATTTTGAATTACTTAAGAAGTACACAGCAAAACTTAAGTGTCCTGCTCTCCCATGCGAGAATATTGTGCTCTTTGCCAAATGTCCAAGTAATAACTCAAGCATGGCATCAATACTAGGTTACATTTCTCCACAGTCCATACAAACAAAAAAAATATTCAAGTGGCAATTATGACCCAGAAAAGGGAAGGCCATTTGAATGCTTTTGGATGACGTAGGCCAGCAGCACAAGTTATGCACTTCATGTATTAGTAAGCTACAACAAATTACCCCCAAATTCTACAAACATGAGTATCAATGCCTAAAAACAATCTACGACATGTTTCCTATAGATATAGATAGGCCATGTACAGTAACCTGAATCACTCCAAATCAACACACTCTATACTAATCACCAGAGCTACTACTCGAAGCAACTGCAACTTAAAATAATTCATACTTCCAAATAAACACAAAATTGTAGATAGAAACCTTTGCATTCCAAATGGTTTCCGGAATCTTGGTGCTTGATGTTTTCTCAGAAGAGATCATTGCTCTTTCATCAGCCCTATCATCAACTTCATGGATGTTATGCTCCAAACTGTTTTATGGCAGCACAGCAACATAGTATAAATTATACCATTAATAGGAAGTATGAGCAATTTGAGAAGAAAACATATAGAACAGTAAATAAAAAGCATACCTCACTGGTGTATGCAGCGAAAGATTTATGCTATCTTTAGCCCAGTTGAAGACGATCTACAAACCAGTGCACCACAGATAAGCCCCAAAAAAGGGAAAATAAACCCTAACTCCACATTGAATTTTGACTGGCAACAGAAGGTCAACGATAGAATATCTAACCTTAGAAAAATCTGGAGTAATTGCTAGTCTAGGATATCGTTTTGTCAAAGATAAATAGTCCCTCTCATCATCCACCAAGCGAAATGGTAAAACCTGCACGGAACAATCCAGTTAGCATTATGTTCATAATAGGCAGCACACTAAAACTGCCACATAACTGCACATGCAAAAATCTAATGATCAGACTAGCATATAAAGGGAGAAAGAAATGGTGAAAGGAAGACAAGCCATTCATGATTGCTTTGCTAAGGGGACAGAGATGGAGAAAGCAAGAGAAGTAATTTGCTCAAGAGCAGTAATTTGCTCAATCATGTCCGTTGTAGTGCAATCTATGATTAAGGTGTGAATGGTCTTCACTTTTGAGTGCAACGTCTCCTGATTTTTCGTATCACAAGAATAATGCACCAGAGATCTTTTGGTGCCAGAAAAGAGAAAATGGCTACCAGAAAGATAAATAAGGATTGGTGGAGATGGATGAATAACTGGAACCCCAGAATTTATCAGAGATAAATAGTTCCAAATGTGGACGTATAACTTGACAAAGATACAACAAAGAACCGACTTTATAAGGACAAGAATCAGGGGACTTGAAGACCAGAGTGCATCAAGGAGGCTAGTAAAGGACTAACTATCAATTGACTTCTGCAAGAACACTGTGACAAACACAACTGTTTGTTTACCTTGCAAATATATTCTCTCTTTATTTCTTTAACAGGTGAACGATGCCTTCAGGACAACAAACGAAAGCATTAGTTAGAAAAGCTGCAACAAAGACGAAGCAGAAACCTATTGCACCACAAAGCTACAGAGAAAACATGGAGGTCCACCTATGTGCAGCATCACGTCGTGGTGAATGTCGCCGCAAAGGCTTCTCAATTTTATCAGAAGAACGCCGTCGATCACCAGAGGTTCTAGGTGGAGTGCGCTCCCGCCTTGAATCAGCTCCATGATTCCTGTCCCGCTCCTTCTCGCGGCGCTCGCGAAGACGTTCTCTTTCACGTTCACGTTCCCTTTCTCGTTCAAATTCTCTCAGTCTTTCACGGTCCCTTTCCCTGCCACGCTCTCTTTCTCTTTCCTGGTCTCGTAGGTCTAGGAACTCTCGTTCCCGTTCGCGTTCCCATTCCCGCTCCTTTTCTCTTTCCAGCAATAGGTCCCTCCGATGTTCCTCATCTCTTAGATCCAGCTCACGACGATAACCAATCTGATCAACTGTACGTTCATCAACTATGGAGATGCCTGTATGCACACGGGATAAGATGCTATCTCGGTAATCAGAATCCGAAGATGGATGGAGCAGGCCTTTCCCCGAGGCATAGTCGCGTCCAGGAGGCAGACCCATCCCATAACCACTGCTTGATGATACTTTCCCATAGCCAAGGCTATCAATGTTTGTCCTAGGAGCTCCTCCCAACAACGAAGCTGCCTGTTGTCCTCCATATGGCACAGTCCCAAGAATGGACAAGTTGCGATGATCAGATTCAACTCTTCCATATGAACCAATTTCCTGAGATCCTTGACGGATTGGAGCGGACCTTCCTGCAAAGTAATCGGTTTGTCTGCCAGAAATGCATACTTTACTCAGTGCATGCGCTATGTTTTGTTGCAGTGAGAAACACACAAAGGATCCCTACTAATTTAGTTTTCCAAGAATACTAATGAAAATATCAAAATAACTAACGAAAACCCAGTCCAAGCGCAAAAGATTTTTGGAACAAGCACATAGTCATTCATTTGATGCACTATTTTAAGTGAGGGTAATTAAGTTATTAAGGTCTAGCAATATGAATCAATAACCTGATGCGATAATTTTATATAACCTGAATGTGAGCTAACATACCTTATATCAGACCCAAGCTGCAGTTGAGCTTTCAGGAGCTGCTGATGGCGCATTGATGAACCCTAAAAAAATAATAGGATCAAATTAACGAAAAGTTATCACAAAGAGCATGAAAATGTTAGCAGAACAGAGTTTCGTAACAGAAAAACAAAACTTCAACCTGCTCCACACGGTCATGAATCTGAGATTAAATTAAAAAAAGAGGGTCATATGAATGCATTGGTTAAATTATAATGGGTAAAGGGCAAGCAAAAAAATATGAGAGAGACCTGATTGCCTGTGGGAATATGATCAGGATATCTTCTATCCAAATCAGTAAGGCCATCTCTCCTGCCAAGATTAGCTGAGTGTTCACTATACATCCTTCTCTCTAATGTATAATCAGTACCATGCTGGTCTAGCTTCTGTGCATATCCACGCACAGTCATGTAGTCATCATTAGATCTTGAAAGGCTGGCTCCTACAGATCCAGACGAGAACTTCGATGACTCTGAGAGTGAAGTTGGATGAGTTGGCAGGCTAGGAAGGCTAGAAGAAGCTGGACCTTTCACACCAAGTCCGCCAACCTGTTAAAAGTATAAGTTGGATGTTCAGTTGAGATATTCTGCAATAAGATCATGAAGAATCACTTGACACTTAGAACTAAAAAGAGATGAGAAGCACGTTCCAACAATAGGAGAAAGTGACCAAGATAGCTGAAACAAAAGGTCAATAGAGATTGACATCATGACAATGGAACTTAACCAAAAAGGTCTAAACAAGACATTAACTCCAAAATTAACAAAAAAACACATGGATGACACAAATTCCTTCATAGCATCCGCTCTTCATGTTACGAACTGCTGCTAAAAATAGCTTGATGCAAATTAAATCTTGATCATATACACAAAGTGACAAATAATATGTGAAGGCAAAGTAGAGATGCTACCAATATGATGACCATTGAATATAACAGTTGGCAACATGAGTTCTAATAGCTATCATACTGTGTTACTCTTTCTGTTACAGATGCTAGACGGAGTGAATGTAGAATTACACATCAAAAGTATTAGTCAGCAGCAAAGACTGTAGACAGATGATACACAATCTATGGCAGATATAGTTTCAGGTCACACAAGATCAATTTCAGGCCAGGAACAGTGTCTTTAACCTACATAAGTGCAGTTATATTTTCCCCATATTATTTTATTCCTCAATACAGACAGCATATCTATGTGTGACACTGCAATCTACATGACTACAATGCTATAGTTGACTAGCCTATGAAGCATTCCAACAGATAAGGTAGGGTTGGTCACTTAAACACATTCCTGTTTCCAGATATGGTAGGACACCCAGTCGGTTGACATAACCAAATCATATAAATAATCATTCCTTAGCACAAAGAACAGCATATTTTCTGTGAGTGCATGGTGGCTGTAAATGGCTGTGTCCTCAAGGACATGTTTGGATAACCCAATATAACAACATACACCAGTGAGCACTATATTAGCAAAACAAACACATCTTTTGTAAAGCTTAGCTTCTCTTGTATGCCCAGTATGCTTATATACGTATCAGCTTCTTGGACAAGCCCCAATGCTGTTTGTCAAACTCTGCTACCAACAGATAATGAGAAGTTGAGAACATATAAGGTGCTTGGATAATGTGTTGTGACTGAAACTCTGAAATGCTCTAACATTGCTTGTTTTCAAAATACTGCAAGTGCAAGACCAGTTTGATGGTGCATTCATGTAATAATAATGGGTAGGATTTATTCTATCGTGTCGTATTCCTACTTGCAAGACAAAAAAGCTTCATCTCTAGATTGAAATCCTCTGATCAAACAATGCAATTATGTGATACAAAAGGGAAAACTTTTTCAAAAGATCTGGTAATTTTGCAATGCAAAAGATCAACAACAGTACAACTAATATCAATGATGAAATTAGGCAACAGTGAAGCTGAAATTCAATAAAAAGTGATATAGAATCAGTCCATTGTTTACTAAATCAGAAATAATTTCAGGGTTGCAAACCCCCAAAGTCACTATCCCACCCAAAACAATTCATGCATCACCAGTAGATCTATGCAGGGAAGAGAGGGGGAGGGGGGTAGATGAGAGAACTTGAGGAGAAACCTAACTTGCGGTTCTCCTGGTTCCTCACATAGATCCATAATTGGAGTTGATAGAGAAGGAGTCACACATGGGGAAGAACACAGATTCAGGTCTCAAATTGCAATAGAGAAGCCACCACAAAAGAGACAGTGAGCAGGTGGGGGTGGGAGCTAGGGTTTCTATTTATAGTTATTACAAGTTATGTAAATAATGCCAACACTCGTGTCATTCTACCCACCCCAACCTGCGTAACCTCAGTACACTTGAGTTTCACCAGCATCAGCATCTATATTGTTGGGGAGCTCAGCGAGCCCATAAGCTACTAAAAAAGGTAGCAATTTAGGAAACTGAAGCTCAATCCTCCCAAGCAGAATCTAGAATGATAGCTGAGCATCTCAAAGCTAGCATGTTTTGGAACATAGGGGAAGCTAAAGAATAACTTTATTTTTCAGAGTGATATTCTGGTTTGGATCAATAGATTATGCTGGGAGATAGCATATATCACTCAAAATGGACAAAAGTGCTAGCTAGTGATGGCATGCTTGAGAGCAAGACGGAGCAGGTCATAGACATTGGAAGATTGACATAACAACTATGATGCTGGAGATTTACAACTTTTGGTTCAGAAAGTGTTGCTTCTTCCGCATAGTGTAGCATCCGATTCTCATTTTGCACACACTGTCCCACAGGGCCATTATCGATTCCTGGATTTTATGGACTTTTTTTACCTCATTCTAGAAGAAACAGTGACCTTCTGGAGCTTACTTCCAAAAACAAAAATAAGGCATGATATGAATTGCTCTTTTACGGATAAAACAAAGTTTACATAAGAAATACAAACAGTCCATTTCCAGTTCAGGTACCAGGAGGATTCCTGAATTCTCCTAGGAGTTCAGCCAGCAATATGTAAGATTATTTTATTGGACCTGGAACAAATAATACTGGCCAGCCTCTTCAGCACTGGTCAAAGCTAGCGCTTTATTATCCCAGATGTCCATGTTGATCCATCAAATTCCCGACGGCATGCAACTGTGTAGTTCTTTTATCCTTTTGTATTCCAAAGGTATTGAACAGGCAACTAATAACCTTCATTATTTGCCTTCACTTTAAGGGCATGTACAATGGTACAGACACCTACCGTCTATAATATCCTTCATGTCATCTATAGACGACACTAAAGATGGTTTATACAATAAGTTGTCTTTTTTATGTATCTATAGACAGCTTCTCTATGACACAATGTGTCTTGTTTACCGTGTTACAATCAACTACTTCATAATAGACGCCCAATTCTCTATGCTCCCCTTTCTCTCTTCCACATCATCTCGTATCCTACGTGACAAGATTTATAGACAACCGATATTACACCATTGTACATGGCCTAAGATTCCCCATTGACATACACCGTACAAAACAACAGCTCACAAAGCAACTTACAAACGGGTAACATTAATACGCACGAAACTACACTAGGTGGCTAAATAAATTGTATACAGTGTTCAAATTAAAAAGGTTCACAAATTTCAGTTATAGTTAACCACCTGCTGCACGCCATACACCGAAGCGTAAGGCCCTCCATACTGCCCAGCAGCCCTCTGTCCGGCACGGGCACCAAACCGACCACCATCAGTGCCGCCCGCCGCTGCGGAGGCCCCAAATCCACTGCTACCAGGCTGGAAAAAATCCAGCCAAAACAGTGCAGAATTTTGCACACATATATTAGAACCTAGCACACATCTGAATAGAATAACCAAGCGAATACCAGATAAGCAGATTGAGACTTACGATTTGGCCGTACGATTGCTGCCCGCCGTACGGCGGCTGCTGCCCGTAGGGATTGGACCCTTTCGGTGGAAACATGGCGGATGCGCCCGCCTAGGGGCCAAACGAAATGCTCCGGAAACACGAGCGCACCTGCGAGAGAGGGAAGAAAAACCCTAGATTACATTAGCAACAGGCAACAAACCCGGAACCAATCCAATCCAATTCAGCCAAGGACGAAAGCAGGAGTCGGATGGAATCAGACGATTCGTTTTGTCGCTCGTCGCGACATGCGCTAGGGTTTACCTGTGGGATGGAAGAGGAGGCGGCGGCGGCTACGACCTACGGCGTTGGATGAGGTGAGCTCCCGTTCGGAGAATCCGGAAGCGGTCGAGCTCGGTGGTCCACAACGAAGGTGCTCGTGCTCAGCACCGGTGGAGGAAGAGCGGCGGGGATTGGCGGCGGCGAGGGGTGGTTTAGGGGTTCGACGAGCGCGAGTGATAGGTTCCTTTTTATTATTTTTTTTTCTTTACTGATAAGGAAGTAAACGTTGCGGGGAGTCGACGTGGGCGTGGCCCATGATTCCTGTGCCGTTGGATGTGGAATGTTCTCATTTCTCGGACTACCACGGCCTCCTTCAGCCGTCCATTCATGCTGACAGGGTGGGGTCACCGGCTGCCACGACCTCTTGTAGCGGCTCGGCGGCGCCATGCCATTTCTATCCTTCCTCCCACCTCTTTTGTTTATTTTAAGACAAGATTTAGCTTCAGCTTTCTCCCACTAAATGTGTTTAACAATAAAATTTTCATGAGGGTCGTATCTGAAGGGGTGTTCGTATTGATTTTTACTGATATTTTTTAATTGTAGTTGGTGATTTTTTTTGCTGAAAATGAATAGTAACAACTGAAAAAAATAGTTTTTAAAAGTAAGGGTGAGTGGTGAAAAACTTGAGAAAAAGATGTGTGCACGAGACGGGAGAGGAATGTAGTACATGATATGCATGTGACCCCTGACTTATCCTCAGAATGAGAGGAGCGAAGAAACTACTTCAAGAAGCTAGTTATTTATATTGACTTTTAACTTCTTCAAACAAAAGTCAGAAGCACAAACCAATACAAACAAAGCCTAAATCCACACAACGCCAGATTTTGGGCGGAATGGAGGAACGGCATGTCTCATACAAGAAAATGGTATCTTCAGGTGAGACGCACGAGGTTAAAAGGTGGAGGTTTTTGTTTTGCTGTGACTGATAGCATATAGCCCTGGCGCGAGCATTTGTATAAATAAATCGAATGCCATTAAGGCGCTTCAAAAATGCTATCTTGATAAGCCATTTTCAAAACGACGATGAAGAAACCATCTCGTTTGTTTGTTTGAGAGAAGGCATAAACCATAGTCTAAAAATAAAGAAGCCAAAGACATGGCTCAGCCTCCTCGTTGGAGGCATTAATGCATTCAAGGGGCAAATGAGCCGGGTCCAAAAGGGAAGAGTTTGAATATTGGGTGGGATCATATCCTAATCGAAAGCACTTGGAAATTGCTCTCCTGCATATACGTTTGTAGCAGTAGCCAGCGCACCAACAGTGCAACTATGCACGATCTCAAGCTAGCTATCATTGTCGACTCACTCCCCACCACAAAACTGACAACGCCAAAGCTCCAAAGCACAAACTAGTAGTTAGTAGTGACCAAGAAGCAACCTTATCTTCTTTCATTATCGCACAACGCATGCATGAATCACTAGGCAGTTGGGGTGCAAACGGAGTGGATAATTTTCGTCTGACCGACCGATCGAAGGCTCGCGGAGCGAATTCAGAAGAGGTAAATGGGTACTTGGTACTATCCATATTCGACCGCAACTCCGAGCAAAAAATATGAAATAGGATACGGGATAGGTGATATCTATCCGTATATATCCATATGTTAAGTGATATGAGGAAGTCTGTTGTGACTTCACTTAGGAATAAAATAGCATATAGACGCATTGTCAAATCTAAATATGCAAAGAATACTGAGTACTCTTACTTCGATATCTCAGTGATTAATCTATTTGTGTTCGCTTTGATTGCACATTATTGTCCAATGTCCTATGTAAAGAAACAGATAATTTCTATCCGATTGACCGTCCGAAGCCTTACGAAACGAATACAGAATGGAAAAATAGGTATCCAGTATTATCTATGTTCGACTCCGATTGCAAGAAAATATAGAATAGGATACAAAATAAGTGATGTCCATCCGTATCCATCCCTACTAGGCAGTGACACACGACACAACTACGTACATGCGTGCTGCTAGCTGGATGCTGAAATCCAGGGGAACGATGATATCGCAACGGAAAAATCTTCTTCTTATGCTCTTAGTCTCCTAGCACATGCATTCGGGTTCAGACGATCCCATCTGCTATAGTGGATTGACCACTACAGACACATGTCAGAATTACCACCTTCTTTTTCAATACAAGACTTATGGTTCATGGCTAACAAATAAATGGAAAGGCTTATTCGTCACCTTTTCGAAGCGACTTGTCGAGATAATTTTTTTGAAGCGACTTATCGGGATAGTCCTTTCAAAACGACTTATCGTCATTTGGTTCATTTATATAAACGCTCGCGCTAAGGTCAAAAATCATCAGTCGCAGCTATAAGCTATCAGCCATAGTCAAAAAAAATAAAACCAAATATTTTGAAGGGATAATTACTTGTATGCCACTGAGAGTTAAGTCGATCCCCTGATTTGTCATTGAAAAGCCTCAGTTTTCTGTATGCCACCAAGTTTTTGCTTTGTTCCCTTCTATGTCTCTATTGTTACCTCCATTAGTGCTTGCCACTGTTATTGGCATCACACCTGTCAAACTTTCCTGAAAATGACTTTGTTGCTCCACCTTCTCTATTATCTCCTCTCTCTTTCTTCCTCAGCATCTCTCTCTACCCCATGGGGACAGCAAGGGGCAGCAGCGACGGCGGCGCCATGAGGGTAGCAATGACGCCCCTACCAGGGGGTAGCAACAACAGCAACGGCACTAGGGACGGTGGTGGGAGATGTCGCCGTGGGTAGATGAGTAGGGGTGCAAACGGAGTGGATATTTTTTGACCATCTGTCCGTCCGTTTTAATTCTGATAGAATTCGGAGCAAATTTTCGGATATCCAGAGGGTTTGCCGGATATGGATAGCATTCGGATATTTTTTGCCAGATACGGAAACAGATTCAGAACAAACATTATTCGATGGATACGGAACTATCCAGATATTTTTCTGGATAGTTACCGGATATTTTTTTTTTGAATAGTTATCGAATTCAAACTCGGATTCAACTCAGAACTCAATTCGGATTCGGTTCGGGACAGCCAAACATGCACTTACTAAAAAGGCCATAACTTTCACAAACGAGGTCCGATTTAGATATTTTTGTACTCGTTGAAAAGCTTATTTCAAGACCTAAATAATGGACAAGGCCTCATATTCAAATACATCACGAATCATCTATTATGATCAAAACAATGTGATGGCTGTAAATCTAGTTTTCTTTTTATGTAAGTTCGAGTTTAAAATAATATAGAGTTGAGTTGTATTCAGTTTAGGGACCATATGAACATCCCAAGGGGCTATATAAGCCTTGTAATTGTAGCTTTCAGGGCTTAGACTATCTTTGAGAAAAATCAATCTACTAAAATTTGTTCGAGTTCATCATTACTGCCAAAATTCCATATAGAATTAAGAGTGTTCTTCAATCAAGATTATTCAGCCTTTCCACTGAGAATTGGGTGCACTGTAGATCTTCACTTAGTGGTCGGTGACATCAACGCGAGCATGTTTTGACGAATTAAAAAGTGTTCGTCCCTTGCACTGGTATTGGAGGATCATTACGATTCATCAAGACTCCCGCGAGTATCCATCCTACATCGAGAAGATCAAACGATCACATATCAAGTGATGTACCTAACTATTTGGTTATGAATAATTCTTACTTTTGAACTGTGTGGCATGTAGCTAGTTAGCTACTACTTGTTTAACTAGTCTTTATCATTTATTTGCTACTTTGCTAACTAGAATTTACTAGTTGCTTAACTTGTCCCTGTCATCGTGTAAAATTAACTTGTTAAACTACTAATGTAGTTCCATTATGGATATGTAGTATGGTGATTGATCTTTACACATGTGATATATATGGTTTTTGTTTTCGCGCATTATTCGACTAAATATTCGGGACCGAGACTAACCTTTTTCAGAGCAGCATGTATTCGCTCCGTATTCGTGACCGAGAATATCCGTATTCGTATCCAGCATTATCCGTGTCCGATTCCGACTCCGATAAAAAAATATGGAAAAGGATACAGAATGAGCAATATCCGTCCGTATCCGCTCCGTTTGCACCCCCTACAGATGAACACGGTAGCAGCACTGGCAGATGACGACGGCAATGTCGAGGCGGTGGCCAGGGCGGATGGCGACGGTGATGCTCTGGCGGGCAACCTCTGGGAAGTGGTGCATGCACAAGCACAACGACGGCGCCAGGGGAGTCATTTGGTGTGGTTGGCGCAGTCAGAGATGGCTGGAGGTGGCGGGGTGATGGCATCGAGAAGAAGGTGGCGTCAATGGCAGTGCTCCATAGTGAAACGATGACCAAATTGGCTAGCGGAGAAGGTAGGGGAGATGATGGCGACGGTACTAGTGCAAGAGATTTGAGACAAGCTCACTGAGGTGGACATAATCAACAGCGGCAGCAAGTTGATCGGAGACACGAAAGATGGCTTGATTCCGACAATGCACTACCAAATCCGCACAGTAGGAGGGAGGTAGGGAGGAGGTTAGCGGTGGGAGGGAGGAGGGGAGAAGGGTGGTGGGAGGAGGTCGGCCAAATCTAGTTATTGCTCCCGCCGTCAAATCCGGCGACAGGAGGGAGGTGGGAAGGAAGTTGACAGCGGGAGGGAGGTGGGGAGAAGGGCAGTGGGAGGAGTGGAGGGGGGTGTGAAAGCATCTAGGCCCTGTTTATTAGGGTTTTGGTAATTAATGATGAATTATAAGCATCGGACTAATATGTGTGCTAAGATTGTATAGATAAAGTCTCACATGTGCAAAGGTGAAGAATAAGCTGCATGGAATATTGACTTCAAGATTCCAAAGATGAGGTACAAAAATTTAGGGTCTCTTTTTCGATTTTACCGGTCTTAAGAGGGATCTTTGAAAGTAGCTTGATAGCATATTTTGGTGCATATTGGATCAATCTAGGAACATGCATATATTTGAAAATAAGTTTGAAAACTCACTGTGCTCTCTCAGGAAAATCGGTAATACCGCACCCACCGGCGGTAGTACTGCAGTGCGGTAATACCGGCATGTAAACAGCAATATTACCACAGAGCGGTAGTGCCAGATTATATGCGGTATATTTTTTCCAGAAAGCACCCTCCCGGGGACTTAAACTCACAAGAAATCGGTAGTACCGGATTTTCAATGGCGGAACTACCGCATTGCGGTAGTACCGTAGGGTACTGCGGTAATACCGATTTCTGATAAGTAATTTCCAGAATGCACCCCGAGAAAAACTTAACTGATCAGAAATCACTAGTACTGGGAATAGCACGGCGGAGCAACTGCAGTGCGGTAGTACCGCACCGACCTACAGCATTACCGCAATGCGGTATATCGTACTTACAACGGCGGTAATACCGCACTAAATTCCAACGGCTAGTTCTGCTCCGTCTGACATAGCCATTACTGTGTACTACAGTAAAGTGCGGTAATACCACACTTTGTACAGCGATAATTTCGATTTCTCTGAATTTTTCATAATAAGTTTTAGCAACGACTAGTTTTGGTCGATGAGGGTATAAATACCCCTCTATCTACCCTTGGGTAGGTTGCTATGCTTGCATTGATTATCTTGAACCCTAGAGCATTCACTCCACTCATTTTTCTCATTTGTGCACTCATTTTGAGTAGTGGAGAGATTTTCAAGTGCATTAAACTCTAGTTTGATCCAATTGCACTTGAGCGTCGTCAAGCGAAATCATCGGTCTATTCTCTTGGTACTTGCCGACACTTAGACGGCGAGGAGGTTGTTTGCCTAGTGACTTCTTCAAGAAGGTTGTGAAGAAGCCCGAGCCGATTGTGAGTGGTTTGGAGCTCACCATCTCCGGAGAGGAGGAAGAGCTACAGATGGAGGCGGGGCGCCCGATCTTTCGATGAGATTAATAACTATCGATTTTGGTGGAGGTGACTCTCGCGATCCGACTACAACCGTACGAAGACGTTTGCGTCATAGCAATCGTTGAACCAACTCCAAGATGTTATTGACCAAGTCGGAAGAGCGATCAACCTGAACACGAAGTTCAATCTCTACGAGCAATCGAAGAACTAGCAAGAATAAGATGTAGGTAACTGATATTGCGAATAAGATTGATGGTATTGAAAACAAAGGTGGGATCCTAAAGGTAGTCTTGACAGGTGGTCGTCTGACACAACTGAAGAACAAAAGTTTGCGCAATGGCTAAACCTAAACTCAACGAAATCCAAGTCTTGGAGAAGGGAGACGGCGGCTCCTTTATAGGGAGACACACGTCCCTAGGGTTACATGGCCCACAGGCTCAAATAGAGGTGGCGTAGCACTTTTTTCAATTCGGACTCAAAAATAAATGTAGACTCTTTTGATGATTGCGATCAGCTCAGATGGAATTTGAGGATGAGGTTGGATCCGTTGGAATGTAGACTTGATAAGCTTTCCATGAAGTCCAAGAACGTCCAAAACGGAGTCGGTATAAAGAAGTTACGTCCATTTGAAATTGATACTGTCGCTGTAGTCCGAATCTGATTCCAAAACGGGTCCAACTCGAACTCTTGCTTGACTTTGCCTCAAAGTGACGTGGTGACCTTCCTTGTGCCTTCCAGGTATGCCTATGACTCCACATGCCTCTCCTTCATCCTTTCCCATGTTTCTAAGCACAATTAAATCACGTGCATTAGGTAGCGGTTTATTCTCAGTAATATACAAACCTAGAAACGAATTCACCTGGCATTTAAGTTGGCGAGCACGGGCTCGAGTAATTGGACCTTGCAACACTTGCTGTGGGTGAGTTGTGTGTGTAGACACGGTTGTATCCGTGGGAGGGATGTCCTCATCATCCCTAGTGATCGAGAAGCAAGGCTTAATTCGTGGAACCGGTTCAAGAGCGCATGGGTTTTTCTCAACGTGGACTAGTGAAGACCGACAAGTCTTCGATATCACAAGAAAACATCGCACGAGCCATTGTAATCTTTTTTCTTACTCTCATTTAGTATTTCTATTATTAGTTGAGCAATTTGATACTTGATATATTAACTTGTGCTTGTGATTGGATTGTAGTTTATTAAATTGTTTGACTAGAATTGTTACAATTGAGTAGGATTAATTATTCTAGTATTCCTTTCTAGTGTTGAAATTGGAACTACTTGTTTAATTAGGCAAAAATTTTAAAACCTCCTATTCACCCCCCCTCTAGTCGGTTATCCTTGATCCTACAAGGTGGTGAGATGGCAGTAACTATTAGAGAGAACACAGAGGAAGAGTAGGTTGAAGAAGAGAGGAAGGAGAGGAAAAAGAGTAAAAGTGACTTTTCGCTGGTCACTTAACAGTGCCCTCACGCTTGGTTGACGGAAGTAGCACGGAGAGGCACAAAGTAAAATCTACGTGGCATACAAGGAAGCAAACTTTTTTAGTGGCAAATCTAGGATCAGTTAAATATCAGTGGCATAGAGGAAATTTTTCTTATTAGCCTCAACATCTTGAGTTTTTGGATAGGAAAAAGTCCATATAACTCCACAAAATTTGCTCGAAAGTCCGTCTAACACCTCGAACTATAAAATCAGATATTTGACTCTCCGAACTTTGCAATCAAGTTCAAATAACACCTCAATCCAGTTTTAGATGATGGTATTACCCGTATGATGCAATGAGTGGACAGTTTTACCACATATGATGACAAATTGACTAAGTTTAGATGAATAATATGTCGGGTCTATAAGTTCCTTCTCTCCCAAATCGAAACAGAAAGACAAGGAACTACAAGGGCGGTGACCATAGAAGCACAGCTAAGATCTCGATTGAAGAGAAGCCCTTGTGGGCCTTACATATCACTGGCCCAACTTGACCAACGTGTCATACCATATTGCAAAATCACCCATTCATCGTACCACGTAAGTAATATCATCATGCGAAATCAAGGTCAAGGTATTATTTAAACCGGATTACAAAGTTTTGAGGATTAAATGTCTGATTTTATAGTTTGGGTGCTAGATGGAATTTTGTTAGTACCTTAATCTTTTCGACGGACACAATTGATCGATATAGAGCAACCCTATCAAGGGAACGAAGTGTTTGTGTACGCAGTGGTTTTAGGCTTTCAGCAACTCTATCAAGGGAACGAAGTGTTGCATCTCACTCGTGCAACCATCCAGCACCTCAGTTGTGCTACATCAAGCACATACGATGTGTACATGTCCTCCATATTAGAATAATTAGATATATTTCTATATATGCGTTTACCATGTATGCGCTTTCTATGTATATGCTTTCCTTGTATACGTTTACCATGTATGCGCCTTTCATGTATATGTTTTTCTTGTATGCACTTATCATGTATACGCCTTCCATGTATATGCTTTCCTGGTATGCGTACTCCAGACCAATATATATACAAGCCACCCTAGCCCTTTAGCTGTGTGGTGTTTGCCCTAATCTCTTTACCTTTCTACACTCCAAATTCCAATGCATTGCCCACGTGATGATATAGGAATCAGCATTCAGCATTTGCAACCCCGCTCGTTTCGGCTTTTTTTCGGCTTCAGCTTCTGCTTTTTTTACTATTCACTATTTCGTCTTTTTCTAATTTTTTCAAAATATTTTAGGTTTTTTTGTATTTTCTTTTTTTCCGTGTTCCTTTGTATTGTCCCTAATGGGTTAACATATTTTTTCTATTTTTATGTATTTTTTAAATTAATTATACCTAAAAAGCCAAATCAGCTACAATAAAAAAAATCAACTACAGTAAAATTTCAGCCAAAACCAAAAGCCATCGCTAAAACAAGCACCCCTTTAATTGGCAACAGCTTATCCCGACAAATCATATCATGCTTGTGGTAAACGGCCTAATTGGACATCACCTGCTAAAAATGCATAGGAAACAAGATGCCCAAAGACCATGACCACGAGTCAACATGCTTTGTTAACCACCGTACCAAATATACCCAGCTTCCATCCAATTTGACAAAGATACCCCACACCCGCTTAGCTCAATAATTGACCACAGGCAGCAACAAGACAAACCAGTTCAGCATTGTTTAATCCAACTTGCACTTCATGATCTACTTGTACGAATCAATCAAAAAATTATGCAGACAAATGAGCCTGTCACGGCCATACAATCGAGCAAAGCAGAAAAATGTCATGACACACCACACACCACCCGCCAGACTGCCAGAGAGCCACTAACACAAAAGGCTTCTGTAGTAATGGCCTGAAATCTAAGTATGCTCTAGGACACAACAATGGTTCATCAGTCTAGCTCACAAAAGGAAACTAACGGTACTGGCAAAGGAGAAGAGACAACAATCTGCACACCTAATGATTGACAACAGCTCATCTTCCCTTATTATTTTCTTTTGCTTTGACAAATAATCACAATTTACAACCGTTTAAGGCTACGAATCAATGGAATAAAACCCCCACCCATCCTCACCAACCTAAACCTTTTCTCTATCTACTTCACTGTAACAACTATCTCACTTCACCACCAAAATTAAGGCAGATACCATCAGAATAGCGATCGCCCGGTTCGCGTAAGCCCTCACACTTAACCTTTTTTTCTTCTGTTCCTACACCTCAAGATTGACTCGCGTCTTGATTGGCTTCAGCTTCACGCCCATGCTCTCGGGTGAGAGGAGCTCCGGTGATATACAAAACGGGTTCAAAGGGCTACGAGGGCTGCAGCTTATCTTGCTCGGCCTGTACAAGCCATATCCCATGAGGAAGTACTCCATCGGTATAAGCATTGCATGCGGTTGCTCCTCCGTCACAACTGACCCACATGCTTGTACCTGCAAAGACACCAAGATTGGTATTTCAAACCGAGAAATCAATTTGTTGAAGATCAAACCATGGGTAAATAGAAACCTCTACAAGAGCACTATATCTCCTATCAAGCTTTGCAGTCATGTGAACAGCCTCAGTGTGGAACTGAGAGTTCTCGCCAACGAATATTAGAGCTCTGCACTGCAACTGCTTCAGGCTTTCTGTCAACTCATGTCTCCTGCAAAGCAGCACAAAGTTTTGATTCCATCAGCTCGGGGTATAAGTTGATCGCACAAGCATTGAACAAAAAAAGGAACATACTCATTGATTGTTTGAATAAACCGCCACACATTCATGCTTTGCCGTTGATCTAGAAACTTCATGAATTAAGAGAAGGCAGTTAAACATCACAAATTTAGACATAGACATAGTAGTTGATAATGGAGGATGAAAAATTTCATGGTACATACACTTCTACACGCCTGCACAATATCTGATTCTGGTGCAATAGAGCATCCCCGCGCTCCCTGAGGATTAGAAAATTCCAACAGAAATGTTCAATGGACAACTAAGCAAATATCTATCACATGGAATAAACTAATCCTAGCTAGTCACCTTGCTGAAGTACCGCTGCAACAAACAGTCCTTCACCACATTGCACATCCCGTAATAATATAGCAAATTTGACATCACCTAAGAAAAATAAATTTGTCAGTACAGCCTTATTATTCTGTATGACAAAGACAGGACACTGGAGGTGATGTATTGTATAGCTACCTTATTATAAAACCACTCAGTCCACGAGGGAGTTTTACATAGAGGTGAAACGAGGATAAGACCTAGCACACGTTCCCTATACTTCGTCTGCAACAAAGGGTGTAGATAACTCAATAATTGTGCAAGCATTAGAGAACACATTACTTTTGAAGAAACACCTACTGCGAAGAGAGTAAGAATATATGCACCAGCAGTCACACCTAAGCACATAACAGAACCCAATCTGGAAAAAAAACAAAAAAAGATTACTTCACAGATGTTTAGACTAGAGAAAATCATCTTAACATTAGCAATTTTTTTCAAACAATCTGAGAATATGTACCCAAAGAAATCAAGTACGTCTGCAACCTGATCCGCTAACTCATCAACAGATGCCACAGGACTGCTTGGTGAAATTGGAGCAGCTCCTAACTGCAAGTTTTTTTTTTTGCAAAGGATAATAAAGCATGCGATCATGAAAAAATAGATCTGAAATTGCCCGATGCATCATATCAAGATAAATGCAAAGAGCAAACACTTCATTGTAATAACAAAGTCTGATACGAACCTCATGTCCTGGGGGGCTGATATGGTAAATGCAAAAATTATGGAGCAGCAATGAAGCAGCTTCAGGGCAGAAGAGTAGCCCTTGGAAGCAAGACATATCTGATCAACAATAGTGGACGTAAGTGTCTGTATTGTGGGATTCTTAGATAACTTAACGCAAGATATGTTGCACATCTACATAGTTTCTGGTATAATTCAATCAGTTATAACAGTAAAACTTACGGTTCAAAGCAATATCAGGATAAGTAACAAGGGCAGGCTTATCATGGTCACCATACACTGCAACAGATACAGATCCGTGGTTTGTTTGTATATGATGTTCCTGAAGAAAGCAAGGGCAAAAGGTGTTATACAAACTTGGCCCATGATGCCAATAAAATTGATAATTGCATCACCATGACCAGCAGAAGAAAAAAATCTCCACATAGTAATTTGAGCCAAAGAAAATCATGAAAACAAATGGGTCCATTGCATGTTTCTGCAGCTGAGTGAAGCTCGTGATAACAGCGAACTTTATGTACATGTCCTAGAACTGAATCTATAGGACGAATAACAAATAACAAGTAGGATATGATACACTTTGTATGTCATGATCCACAGGGCCATTTCTTTATTCTAAATGAAAAATAAAACTAGCAGTGCCACACAGATGCTTGAAGGAAGGAAGGAATTTCTCCAAATTCATGATTGAAGGTTCTTTGTTTGCTGCATGTTATACTCAAAGTTGGCAAGGTGCAAATAAGAAACAATACTAACAGCTCCTTTATGATGTGTGGTGCTAAAGTGATGATTCATAGATCATATCTCTTAGGCCCATTGCATGAAAAAAAATCTCTTAGGCCAAAGGGGAAAAAGGGAAACATAGCACAAGAACCAACCAGAAATGATTCCTCCAACATATCACAAGCAAATAGCTAAAAACATACTTGTCAGGAAACCATAGGCTAGGGCAATACAACTGTTGTTCTTTTCTATCACAGGAAGGATGTGTATGACAACAAGTGGCAGCGAAGCAATGAATTGACAATTACATCACAAGCATCCTATTTTGATAAATAACAATCTGTAGAACCATGTTGAGAATATCCATTGTTTATATGTGCTGAACAATTAGTAATCGTGACGAGTTGAAGTTTGGTTTGCGAGAGTTTGCAAGTTTTCAGTCTTGTTAATGCTTGGCAGTCGGACAGCAAAATATGCGCTCTGACCGGCGGGAGCGGTCAAAGTGGCCCTCCGCACTTTCAGATTTTGAGTGCTTTGATCCTTCTCGATTTAATCTAAAATATTCGAGTGTGGTAGTACCGAGTTTAGGGAGTGGTATGACTGAGGGTTCGATCGTCCTAGCTTCTAGTAGGCAGTACGTATTTTCCAAAGAGGTGTTTTTGGGTGCACAACCCGAGCGGTCTGATCGGCCATGGGAGCTGTCCGACTAGGGCCAACGGCCTGACCAGCCACTCCATAGTGGTTAGATCGGCTTTGTCTGAGGTTAATCGAGAGGATTTGGAAATTTGTGAGAAATGGTTATGGGTTGAGTTTTGGAGTATTAGGTCATTGCATTCATGGTGTATAAAGCATGTTTGGATTAATGTGAGCCAAGTTGTGAAGAATTTGAGCTCGAAAATGATTTCTTGGCATTTGATATGTAAGAAGCTTGGCGAAAACCATGGTCGATAGCGTGAATCGGGACTAGGTTCGGGGATGAGTAGAGGAACAGTCAAGGAAGCCGGGTGAGATGGTTGAGTTCAAGTAACGCACAAGAAAGACTAGCGATGTTGAAGGGAAGTTTCAATCAACGGTTTCGAATGATATGGTCGGTGCAAGTGAGGCTTAGTCGGCAGAACCAACACGGAGAGAATTGTCGATACATGAGCCATTAGTGAACCTACACGTCACAGGCATAGAAATTGCTTACAAAGGAGAAGATGACTATGGACTAGACTCAGGGAAGAGGTGAGGTCTACGGTCAAAGCGAGGGTATTTTGGCGGGAAGCCAAAATACCACAAATGGCAATGGGACCAAAACTGCGACGCTTGGAGGGTGTTGGAAGAGCAATTTAGGTCAAGAAGATGCTGAGGAGGTTTAGTGGATGGAAAACTTGCTCCTTAGCGGGTTCAGACTTATACGCTTTGAGAAACGTGCATAAGCCATGTATGAATGTAAAACTCGGTGTGTGTGTGTGTGTGAGGGTTAACGGGTTTACCCGATAGTGCTGATGGATAGTATATATTAGGGTTAGATATGGGTTAGTTGCTCTATCTATGTGAGTGGGATAGGTTGGAGGCATGTGGCCAATCAACCATCCATTCAATAGGATTTTTGAGACTTTCTTGTGGTGGAAGCTTTGGGTGAGTGCTCCTGTGAGAGCTCTGTCCTTCAAGTTGGAGTGGCTGCAAAGTATTCATCTACAAGTTGTAATAGATTAATCTTGTTGATCCTACATGGTGTGCTCTTACTTTTGTTGATTTTGCACTTGTTGTGGTTGCTGTTTTGCCATCTCTCCTTCCCTTTTGATCTTGCTAGGTTTCAAAGATGTGTAGGTGATAGAGATACCTCATGAGGATCATTCCATCCATCAAGAGACCAGTTATAGTAAGATCTTAAAGATTGCTCGGTTTGGTTCAATTTGGAGACCTTCTAGTGAAATCTTTTTCCTAGGATTTTAACCTCGAATCTTTGGGTACTCTTGCTTGCTGTGACATGTGAAAACTCATCTAGAGCCATCTTGACTATCCTTAACCCACGAGCAAGTCAAACCTCAGGTTCTTGAGTTTTGCCTGGTTTTGGTGTAACTTTATTGTCTTGAGAAAAGGTTGGAATTTCAACCAAGATCCATGCGATCTTTGGATGGAATAGGTTCCTAAAATCCTCAACAAGGCGTGTGCAAAGTTTCAAATTTGGATATGTATTTTGAATATTGCACCATTTTTTGTTTTGGTTCAGGTTGGTTTCAGTTCTGGGACAAGGGTGTGGTCCGACCACCCCCAGGCCTACGGTCTGACCAGAGGCTAGTCAAACAGCTCATCTCCAGTGATTAGACTGCTCAGCCGGTCCAACCGCTCTCCTATAGCGGTCCGACTGGTCCAGAGGAGTTGAACTCCGTTTGCTTTTGCGTTTTTGTGAGTTCTTTGTTGGTGAGCAAATCCAATATTCCTAACTTCCAGTAACTAGTGAAGTGAAAGTTTTAGAATACCATTTAAGAGGTTGAATTTGAAGGCATCATCCCCCCCCCCCCCAACACACACACCACCACTTCTGATTGCTATATCAGGTCCAACACAAACTAAAGAACTTATCAGGAAAGATACTTGCAAGCTGCATAACCCATTTTTAAAAAGGTTTTTAGGTAACTCTGAATGCACTTTCTATCCAGACCGTTGGGTCATCAATACTACGGCTAAAATCTAGGGCAGTAGGATCATTGGTGGGCTTGGCCTGCGTTGGGTGGTTATTTGGCAAGAGTCCAGTTGGCACTTGGCAGTGAAAAGGAAAATGCTATGGACTTCTTTTGGTGTAAGTGCAACGAGTTTAGGATTTTGTCCACTAATTCATGGGCTTCACCAATCCAACTTTGGATATAGTAAACTTAGAGAACCTCAAATATAGCCTAGCATTCTTGCAAACCATACAAAATTTAAAAACTTAGATAGCCTTTTGGCTTAGACATGCTTGTTGGTCTCAACTAGCCTAGTTTATTTTGCAACTATTTTCTGGTTTTGTATAAAATTCTTTCTGTGCAAACTTAAGGATGTTCTGGATTATCTTAGAAATTTTTATAGCTGTTTCTGTTTGAAGAATTGTCATATGACTGGACACACTTCAACTGCATTACATTCCACAGTCCAAATATATAGCAACTAATCATCAAAACTGTGCAAAATCCACACAAAACAGGGACTTTACTTTCAGCAGTGGAAACTAGCGCTTGAAAGCCCAACTAAACAAAGTGATATTACAGAATTAAAGAAACTGAAAAGATAAGCGGCAATTAAGACACCCAAGCTACAACCCAAAAGCGTCAAAATCGAATCTTTATGGCTTCTTTTCTCCTTTTTTTCCCCCTTCTGGCGATAAGCACACACAAAGTAAGCGATTGATTAGTTAAATTGATTAGCAAGCGACGCATACAGAACCAGGACCACATTACCAAACAAGAACCATAAATCGAACAAAAGGATTCCGCATGGACAAAGGTAGGTAGAGACCAACACCCACAAGAGGACGCGACCTAAATTTTTTTTACCACTTCGATACTACACAACGCAGATGGCAAGCTAGTGGAAGTGAACAACGAAATGGATGCAGCAGTGTTAGGGGGGCAAGGCAGAGAAGAACTCCCAATCGAACTTATAATCTGAACAAAAATTAACATGAATCAACAAGCAAGGGCGCCCGAAATTATAATTTTGATGCCCGGAGATTGGAATTTAATTTAGGATAAAACAAAAATCAGATACAAAAGGTAGTAGAGCAAACAAAGTAACTAGCCAAAAGAACAAAAAAATACTACAAGAAAACAAGGCTTAAATCTGAAACCAACACAATGCAAGAAGTACTCGGTAAAAATCAAGATTTCAAAAAACAAAAAACTTTGTAAAAACCAAAGAAATGGCCTCTCTTTGAAGTTTGAACCTCCAAAAAACCCAACGCAACGCATTACATCTAACCGAAGCAAAAGTCTCCCCAATATCACCACCATGTTCGCATCTCTCGGCACCCAGACCTTTCAATCCGCCTTCCAAGCGGCTCCAATGCCGCCAACCAAATCGCCCCGCTACCAGCAGAAATGAACCATGCCAGGAAGAAACTCGTGGTTTCAAGCAGGAAAGCGAGAAGAAGTAGGGGAGCCCGGACCTTGCCGCCGAAGGAGATGCGCTCGACTTCCACCGACACGACGGAGCCGCCGGAGTCGCCCATCCCGGCAGCCGATGGAAAGGCGGCGTGGCCCCTCACCTTCCCCTCTTCCCTCTTCCTTCTCCCTCCCTCTCTCCTCTACCTCGCAACCGCCTCACCCACCGCTTCTGCTTCTCCCCCACCTGCGCTTTCGTGGAGTTGTTCTTCTTGGCCTCGCTTATAAAGCAAGCACTCACAGCGGCGCAACACTACCAGTATTTTGGCCCCCTGGTATATCTTATTATCACAATTCAGTCCAGATTAGAATTAGGGCATATTCTTTTTTGCTGCGACTAATGGTTTTTGGCTGCGGCTGATGACTTTTTGGCTGTTTGCGATAGAGATTGTGGAAAGAGAGATATTCGCTTGCAATTTTTTATGATACAAATATTAGTTTTTTAACATGTACTACAATTAACTTGTAGACCTCATCTTAAATAAATACTCCGTTTAAAAGTTAGTTACTGTAGCAAAAGCCAAAAACAGCTTTTAGAAGCCGCAAAAAACAGGGCCTTAACTAAGCGGCCGGTCCGTTTCACCGGATATTCTTGCATTTTAGACCAAAACTTTGTGTACCAATTATTGAATTCTTGCATTTTAGTATAATTCCAACCTATCCATTTTATGCTTTTAATGCTTGCATTTTTAAACACAACACTTTCTTTTGAGCTAAATGCAACAATTTTTGTGCTTTGTAAATATAACAATTTTTTATCCTCCTGATATGAGTTGGTGTAAAGCAACTTACAACTAGTTATAAAAGATGTGTTGAACAGATAAAACATCCATATTTTTACTATTATAAAAGAAGGAGTTGGTAGTTGGTACGGCATTCCTCCTCTCTTCTCAGCCATCTGATTTGATTTAGATCATTCGTCTCTCTCCTCTTCTCTCTTTCAGGATACAATCGCCCACCTCCTCCACTTTTTCCATCTCCTCGCGTATTCTGACCACCTTTCTCTCTCTATCGCTTGCTCTCTAATGTTTTGATGTGTGAAGTTGACCAAGCAGTAAATTCTGTCTCATTATTTTTATGACTCCGTTGCAACGCATGGGTCTCTAACTAGTAATAAGAAAATGGAAAGTTAGTTTGTGCTCTGAAAACAGTGTGTACGTGTGTCATCCAAAGGCACATTATGAGATCATTTGGTTGAGCTGAAATTTAGTAGTTTATAACTAAAATTGTATTGTAGTTGGTTAAATTTACATTATATCTGATGATGGCTTATTTAGCGTAATTAATTCTAAAAAAATTAAAAATAGAAAAAACAGATTAGCCTATCACAGACAATACAAACAAATACGAGAAAAAAGACCGGCAAAAAAGCTTAAAAAGCCAAAAAGCCAGAAAAAATAAAATTTATACATAGTAAAAATAAGTCAGAAACCAGAAGTTCGAGCTGAAATGAGCAGAGCCTATACCTTAAAAAACTTACAGAAATACGACCGTTGTTAGAGCTCCAGAAGAATTATTCTCCTTATCAAACACGGGAATAAATTTCGTAAATCTTGAATTTATACTCTTTTTTTAATTCTTACGCTGCTTCCTTACCTTTTGTAATTAGAGTCTATCACGAGCCTAAATACCATTTTACCCCTAAAAATCTAGGCTTCAGTTTCTTTGGTAAATGGTGATTTTCTATGTAAAATGGGATTAGTTGGCTGTGGAGAGACAAAAAAATAAAAGTTTATATCTGTAATTTTGCCCTCCATCAAGGTATTTTCTTTCTTATATTTTTATATCTTCCTTGACCTTTTTTTTAATTTTAAGGAGGTAATCTCTTTTAGGGCTTGTTTGAATATGCCGCAATCGGCCGAGATTCCGGCTCAATCCATGGGAAAACCCATGCCGGGGAAAACCTTGGCAGTCCAGCCCAGATGAGTGTTTGGATGACATGTGGACAACACATGGGTTTAAAAATTTTTGCCTAAGGCATGGGAAAAAAAAACACGTCCACATGTCCTCACGCCGTGCAACGGGACTCGCCCACGCGTCGCTCCCGCCGCCTTGGGCTCCCCACGATGACCCTGCTGCTTTCGCCTCCTTTGCCACCGCCGCCCAGCCGTTAAAAATTATTAGTCATAACCCTAAAAAATAGAATCTTAGATTAAAAGAAAATGTTACTACTTCTGTTGAGTTGAAAAGGCACCTTTTTGTACTTTTCATTCAAAAAATAAAAAAAGTTGGCCTTTGTGCAAGTTATACTAGTGTTAATTTTTTTTAGACGATCAGTTTTAATGTTACACAATTAATTCTAGATATGTGAACAAAGAGATAAAGAGGCACATACTTTTTCTTCAAAAAAAAGATGTATCATACTTGCCAATCAGGCCCTGATCGTTTTGGCTTTTTTCGGCTTCAGCTTCTAGCTTCAGCTTTTTTTTCACTATTCACTACACTATCCACTAACTTCATTCTGATGTTTTTTCAGCCAATTCTGATGTTTTTCAGCCAAAAGCTAAAAACCATCGCTATTCCGATCACCCCCTCAGTCATTTTAGAGGTTTCTTAAGGAGCATGTATTCTTGCCCATAAGGGCAGAGACATCACATGGCCGGGTTTATCACAAACACGCAGCTGCCTACTATTTTTGCTCATATACAAAATTATTCTGTTTAACAACATCAAAATTTATCTCTATTAATGTTTTTTAACAATTGGACCAGAAACCTAATGGTGACTTCACAGGGTTCAAAAGTATATTGCCATTGGACTGAACAAATAACAATTAGTTAATCAACTTGGAGAATAAGGAACACGAAAAACATGTCCTGAGCCACACAATATTGTACTCCTTCCTTTCTTGAGGACGGCAAGTGAGCAACGTGTACAATTCCTAGAGAATCAGTAACAACTAACAACCATTCTTGAACAACATGACTCATAACTTGCAGAATATATGTAACTTCCTCATCATTAAGATTACGATCACATCCAACATCTTACTAAACTACATACTAAAAATAATGCTTGCTTCAAGATTCCCTTTTTTTCTTCCTTTTGCTATAGTGATATGCCCAATAACCGCGGTAGCTCAGATGTCTCTTTGATGTCTAAATATGTTAGTGATATGTTTTAGAGGCAATCATGAAGATAATTGTATCACTTTTATATTTATGATATTTTGAATAATATGTTATTTTATCCATTCAATAAATATCTTTCATATTGATCAACAAGATGTAGTTTGTTTGTGGAATTCTTAATTTATGTTTTGGTGTTATTCTAAATTATCTCTGATTTTATATTATTATGTGGGACGATTATGATTTACAGATCAGCACATGTATTGATTGATGTTCATGTTTCACGGATCTATATTCGGATATCAAATCAATAATATTGACATATGTTAGAAAATATGATATTGGATTAACTCACCATGAGACACTACTGGAATTATTATATTCTTAAATGTCATCAGTTGATCACATACATAGTGTATATAGAATTCTTAGACCTAATATCGTCATTGTTTCCTACATGTATAATAGTTTACTTAGTGGTTACCAAACTCTACTCCATGACTGGACGGTCATAAAAGTAGCTTTCGGATTTAATATGAAATATACAGAGGAATATGAGCGATCAAGATAGAATTTACTCCTCCTATATAATAGGAGAGATATCTCTGAGACCCTCGATGTGGTTGGATTAAGAAAGTACATGATCATACTGAATATGGTTAAAGAGTCAATCATAACTGACTAATCCACTATAGATTCGAGTGAATGATCGATCTATCATAAGATGACACATTTTTCACCTTGAATTCGATCTGGTATCATGAGGCAAATGGATCGATACAAAAGTGCTATATAAGTTCATCCGATATAATCTTTATGTATGTTTGGGAGTCATTATGTCTTTATAGGGATCGCTACCGACTTATGAACTGAAAAGAAGTTTTCGGTCTATGACTAAATATACATGAACTTACAGAGTCACACACTTAATGGGCTAGAATGATAAGAATTTAGATGATAGTCTCCAAGTGGGATACAATCTATATTCGTATCGGATAAGGATCCGATTGGAGACTATATAAGGAGAGGTGCAGGGGCTGAGGGAGGATCCCAAAACACACACGTCGAAACTTTAACCGCCACCTTTCATAATCTCTATCGTGCGCGCTGGTGTTAGCACGCTGACGCACGGTGTTCCATCTCTGGACGTGTGGATCTCAGTAGAGACGCTGCTACGATTATAACGCTGATCGGGATGATCACGAGGAGGAAACGATTGGCCGGAGGATGATCGACTGCTTCCACTACATCAACACGCTCTTCGTTGAATCTACTGCTTCAACTCTATTTTCGTTGTACTGCACGTCTAGTGGTAACGATCTATGAACTCTTACTCGTACAACTTTTTGATTTACGTAGTAGAAAATTTTAATTTACAATAGCATAGCTTACTCGTATTCTAACAAAATACAACAAAATATAAACGATGTAGAATAGCAATTAAATTGCTGGTGTTGTGCGCTAGTGACATAAGAACATAGCTACATCACATCCGAGACTATTTAATTTGGTGGCTTGTTGCTCTACCTCAAAATTCCGACGGCACTGGGCTTCTCAAATAATGCCAGAGATTTGGAGAGTAAGAAACTAATCAAATAAGTTCCTCTCATGTTATCATGTATGCCGAGTTTAAACTTCAAATTTTACAGAATGGTACATGACTTTGCCTTGACTTCTTGCATTTATGTGTGCTTAGCGTGCTTCTTTTCAGAGCGTACTATGGGTTGAGAAATAGAAGCCAACGCATCCACAAGAGTTAGGGAGTGATGTTTCAGCTTTTTTTTAGTTTCAGATTCTAGCTTCAGCTTTTTTTTCACTATTCAGTAATTTGTCTTTTTCTGAATTTTTTTAGATTTTTTGAGCTTTTTTGCATTTTTCTTTTTTTCCCGTGTTCCTTTGCATTGTCCGTAATGGGCTAACATATTTTTTCTATTTTTACATTTTTTTTAAATTTAATTATGCCCAAAAAGTTAAATCAGCTACAGTAAAAAAAGCCAACTACAATGAAATTTCAGCCAAAAACCAGAATCCATCGCTAAAACGATCACCCCCCATAATTATTAGTGAGAAGTGTCCTAAATCCTAACTCGTATTGAGGTATCACTTAATTTAGTTTTTGATTTTTAACTTCTATTTTTTTCACTATTCATTAAATTCATCTTTTTCTGATTTTTCTAATTTTGTGAGCTTTCTCTTACCTTTTTTCTGTATTCCTTTACATTGTTTGTGATATGCTAACATGTTTTTTCTATTTTTAATTTTTTTGAATTCAATTATACTAAATAAGCCAATTCAACTATAGTAAAACAAATAAACCAACTATAATAAAAAAAATCATAAATAAGTATCATTCTAAACACTCCATAAAATTGTTGCAACTTGAAACACTTCTGCGGAAGCTAGCACTTGTGATCAGTACCGAGATGTGTCCTAACCCATAAACTTCTTTTTTTTTTTTTTTTGCACCACGTCCTTATGCAGAGGCAATTTTGTGGTCAAACCGTGACGAGCCTGTGTCTGTTACAGAAGGCACCAAGAAAAGTTTCGACTAGACTTCTAGTCAAGGAACCTCGAGGAAACCTGGCCTATAATAGCTAGGAGCTGAAGGTAGACGGTAGAGAGAACTCTTTTGATCTCAAATTGAAGTTGTCTTGTCCTTGAGTTGTAGCTTTCATGACGCAGATTCACAATGTAGTACTTACCAAAAAGCGAATTACAGTATCTGTACTACGAAAGGTGCTGATGTTGGTTCCAACTACTTTGTACTGTCTCTTTCTAACAAGGATGACACATCAGTAGATTGCATTTGGCTTGCAAGCTGGACTTCAAATTATTATTTTTTTTATAAGAGATATACTAGTTTCCGATATGTACGTAGTTGTGTGATCAACTCTGTGTAGAATCGTTCGCTAATATTCTTTGTAACTAGGGGGCTTTTTTTTTCTTCGGCCGGTAGCTTTTGGTTTGAGCCGATGATTTTTAATTTTAGCATAAATAATAACGACTGATGGAGAGACCAAAGTGTTCTTTACTGATTAAGTTGAATTGCAGTAGATGACTCACTCGGATTGATGAAAATGAACACATATAAGTTGGAAAGAGTTGCAAAGCATGAGTGATTTAAGTACAACACACGAACATATATACATACGGTCTTTGACTAATACATATGTTTATTATAGAGTACGTGCATGAATACAAACGTACAAGCATACATGTGTTCATTACAAGTAAACATCCACAAATACAAATATATAGGTATACGTGCGTTCATTACATGGACACGCGTACAAACATACAATAAAAAGATCGGTGGCCATGAGACCACAACAAGGAATGCACACCAACCCCATGGCGAAAATGTCACACGAAATAATGGAAATGAAAGGGTAATCACAAGTGAAACTAGCTGTTACCTTTGGCGGAGCTGGGAGTACATCGACAACGAGCACCTCGCTCTGGAGTGCAGCAGGGGTGACATCACCCTCGGGCGCTACAACCTACGCGAGGCGGCCTGGCGAGGTTGCTTGTATAGGACAAGGCACGTCAGCTGGGTTGGCTACTTCGGATGAGGACATGTTGGAGGCCGATTAGAGGGGTGCGGTGAGGGGGACTAGCCTAGTGTGGATTTCGAAGGAGGCGTTGGTCGTAAGTCACTAGGGTAGGAGGTGGCGTAGTGTTGGAGGGGGTTGGATCCGAAATTGAGCGGAGGCGTGGGCGTGGAGTAGGGGTGAAAACGGGTCGGATTTTTCCCGACCGATCCGGTACCGAATCCGATTGGTAGCGAATTCGGTAAGTCGGTTTGATATCCGGTCGGATTCGGTACGGTATTCAGATATTTGTATTCGGATTCGGTAGCGAATTTGGTTTAATTACTATCCGACCGAATAGTATCGTTATTCGGTTATTCGGATACTATCCGAATAGGTATCCGAGGAGCCTGCCGTTCAGTTTGTAACTCTCTGCAGTTCGCAGTCCGCACCGCAAGTGGGCCGGCCCATGGCCATGCGCTCGGCGCTCAGTGAGATGGACCACCCATCCATCCACCCAACTCCCGATTCCCAGCTGGCCAGCCGGCAGCCGCCGCCAACACGTTCCCCTCCCCCGACCGGCTGCCTCCCACTTCCTCCTCCCGGCCAACCCCGGCCCCTTCTCCCCACCCGGTCGCCCCCTGCCCTTCTCCCCACCCGGTCGCCCCCCGCCCCCCGCTCTGCCGCCGCTCCTCCTCACGCCCTTCCTCACCTCTAGATCCAGATCCGTCCCCCTCCTTGCGGAAGACCGTCGGCGCCGTCCCTCCTCCCGGCCGCCGCCTCCACGACTCCACCACACCCTGGCGCTCCCCTCGGCTCTAGGGTCCTCGCCGCCGCCTCTCCCCGCGACTCCGGTCACCCAGCTCTTTCCCTGGCGACGCCCTAGGGTTTACGCCGGCCACCGCCTCACCTCGACCCCCACGCCTCACTCCTGGCCCTCGCTCCGACCCCCGCGCCTCCATCCGTGACCTCTGCTGGCCCCCTCGGTGCGCCGCCATCTCACTCACCGGCCTCACCGGTAGCTCCCCCTTCTTTTCCCCAACCACCCCGCCGTTAATCCTCAATCACCTCAGTCTCCTCACTGCTAGTTGTGGACAATAAGCTGAATCGACAGAAAGGTAACTACTGTAAAATAGTGGATGTGTCTCCATACTATCTAAGTACTCCATTTCTGAAGTAATTGCCGTTACAATAAAACAAGAATTAGCTGAAATTAGTGAAACCTCGTGCTTATATTTTAATTGTGGTAGTGTAGTTTAGACTTCGGACTAAAAAATGCTACTATAGAAACATGTTAATGTCCACCTAGTTCAATTAGTCTTCCACATTTTCGAAAGCAGCAACCTTCAGTAGGAAAGTCAATTTTGCCAGCCCAGCATCTCTGTGTTATTTCTGTTGCTCCGGCTTTTTGAATGCGACTGTTGTTATATGACAACTCTGTGTCCTCACTTGGCAATCACATTCTTTCCGAAGCTTCTCGCTTAGCAATCACATTATTTCTGAAGCTTCAGGGTAGCCATTTCCAGTTGCCTAATGTAGTAATGCCTGCTATATCTTTTTTGTTTCAAGAATACCAAATGCCTACATCAGTTATGGTACCTTTGTGTTCCTATAATTAGCTTACAAAGTTTCTTGATGAGTATTGGTTTCACATTTTATATAAAACCAAGTGGCCATGCCTGGACAAGAAATGGAGGAAAGCCAACTCAAGGAAGGAACCATTATTGGATGGTATGTCAAGGATTTTTAACATCTTTTAGGCTTATTCTACACACATGGCAATTAGCAAATGCAGACAGATTTCCTTATTTGCAACCGCTTTGTATAAATTTGCTGCAGTGAACTTATTGTGTTTGCTTTCTACACTTGCAGATGAGGATGTTGGATATACATCTGCATCAGTTTCTAGGGACGAAAGTCAAGTGATATAAGGTTCTGATGGGTTACCTCCCCTGTCATCCTTGATTCTTGAAGGTTGTTTAAGAATTCCTGGTATAATTTATGCACAGCTAGTGATTGCTAAAAAGTGAGAGTGCAGTGGCTAACTGGCTATGGGGGTTACATTGTCAAAGGGCTTTGTAACTTTGTAAGCTTTTGGAATTGTAATCATCCGTATTATCCGGCTATATTATCCGTTTCCGAGTCGAATCCGTTATATATCCGTCCCGACGGTACCGTATTTGAAACTCCGAATATTCCGAATTCGTATTCGTATCTAGTCTTACCGTATTCGACTCCGAATCCAGGGAAAAAATGTGGGTTAGAATACGGTTTAAGCAATATCCGTCCGAATCCGATCCGTTTTCACTCCTAACAGGCTACGGAAATTTGGAAAGGACACAGATTAACGTGGATGTTAACACGTGTCACGCTAGCCTCTCGCCAAGACACAACCAAAAAACGTGTATGGCCAGTTTCACAGGTACTATATATCAACGTACTGACAGCATTGATTGTTCTGCAGAGTTATTTGGACTCGGTCGATCAGTCTGTGGAGAGAGAGGATTCGATCGGCCGTTGAAACTAAACACGAAACTAGCAGCTAGCGACCTTTGTAATGTCGTGGCCAATAGATGTTCGTTCCTTGTCCATCGATCGTGCAAGTGCACCGTGACTTCCATGTGATACATGTACTGAATAAACAAAGCGTGTGATATGTATACTCGTCCGGTGACTTTCATGTGCAATGCCAGATCTACTCAGATTGGCGAATTACAGGCCTCATTCAATCCGACTTTTCTAGTTTATTTTGGCTTTCAATTTTTGCTAAAATTATACTGTAATGATTGTTAATTTTTTAATCATTCAATTAAAAAAATAAAAAACACCGTTACAATACAAAAGAAAAAAAAGAAAAAAAAACTAAAAAAATTAAAATTAAGAAGCTAAGGCATTCATTCGACCAAAAACCGAAGCCGGGTTGAATGGAGCCATGCATTTGCTATCATGGTATATGGAAAATATATTGAGTAATATTTTCATGCTTTTCTCTCTAATAGGCTTATGCAAATACTCGATCACTTCAAAGAGATAATTAGCACACATCCATCATTGATTTATGCTTTAATATTTATATAATTTATTATTGAGTGAAACGTAGAAGCACCTCCCAAATATAAGCACACTTAAAAGGAATTGGGCAATTCTTGGAGCTTCGCCGTACGCTAGTGGTTGCTCGGGCGAATACTAGATTTTAACACGTACCAAATATACGGGCTGATCACACCAAAGTGTACCAGATGCCAATTACTTGCTGCATACTCGTCCAGTGGAACCGTCTACCACAATGGTACAAATTCCAATTATGTCAAGGTGTACGATTTATATTTATTGGACATCAGGCCCTAAGTACAGATAAGTATGTATGCCGACAGAGCGGTATAGATTGGCATCTGGCCCTAAGGGTGATCGGAATAGCGATGGTTTTTGATTTTTACTGAAAAAATATTGTAATTGGTTGAAAAAATATTGTAGTTGAGTTGGTTTATTGAGTATAATTAAATATAGAAAAATGTAAAAAAAACCGAAAACAAAAAACGAAAAAAAGTATAAGTAAATTTAAAAAAAACAAAAAAATAAAATTTTACTGTAGCAGATACTGTAGCTACAGTGAAAAAATCGCCACCGCCGCGTTCACAGAAGCTAACTTAAGCGGGCTGTAAGTATAGAGCGGTATAGATTAGCTGTTGGCTAAAGTTGTAGGGTGATTTTTTTGTCTGTAATTTATAGTTTTAAATTTATAGTTTTAAAATTCTATCTATTAGAGAATACGAAGAAAGAGATATCTATATGTGATTTTAGTCGGTATAATTGAAGTCAATATAATGTTTATTACAATCGACTTGTATATCTCACTTTAAAAAAAACATATCATTTGAAAACTAGTTACTGTAGTAACGTACAAGAGCGACAATCAATGGAACATGGAAAAAGACGACCACCGGAATAAAGGGATTGAAAAACAACAAATTGATTGTGATCGAGATGCTTGTACCAAATAGGTTGTACAAATACAGCAAAGAGTACCACAGCGAAATTAATTGGTACATAACACTTGCACATCAGGCCCTAAGCAACTCCCAAAAAAACATTAATAAACAGTATGTAAGGTATGATTGCTACCATTGAAATCATTTTGCTACCTTTTTTTTAGTACAATTATGGAAGTGGTGTTGATTTGAGACAGTAATCTTATATTGCAATTTTTTCTTCCAAACTGACTCGATAGTAAGACTTTGAACTGCAACTTAAAAAACGCTCAGCAAATTCTTATGTCACATAGCCGAGCAAATCACTTCCGTCAAACAATTGCTGCCATATGCCCTTCCTTCCCACACAACGAACAGATCTTCAGGTGCTCCTCCTTAGGCCGTTCAGTTGGACGCATTGGGCAAGTCGGACTAATGTGTGCACAGGTACTGCAAAAATAGGTCAAAACCTTGACCTCTCCTTCGTAGTATTATCAATTGGAGATCTGAAATGAGTATTTGTCGGTCGCCCTGGTAACTTTGTTTTCTCAGGGGCGTGCAAGATGCAACTGTGAGCTTTTCATTGGCCGGCCCTCCTTATTTTTTACGAAAAGCAGGAGAGCTGACTTCGTTTCACTGAGACGAGGAAAGAGTACAAACAAGCAACCAGAAACAAAGAGAAAGCAGAAAATGTAAAAGGCTAAAGGGAGCCCCCTACAAGAGGACTAATAAAGGACTAATTGATGCAAATGTTTGGAGCCTGCGTCTGCCTAGTTGTGGATTTTATCCTTGATTGATCGAACAAGTATGTTATGAGGGCATTCAACCTGCTAGAAAATTGTGAAGTTTCTTTCATCCCGTAATCCCCAGATGATGGTTGTTGTAGGGGAGGCCCCCACCTAAACTCGATAGACCTGCTAAAAGGTTGTAAAACCCAAAATAGACATGTATAATGATATGATTGCCCTTGGGAAGGATATTTGGATGTAAGAGTATGATTGTAAAAACACTCCCCCATGAGGATATATATATATGTGATGCAAGCCAGGGGAAAATCCTAAGCATTGCTCACCTAACTCTCCACTACACACTTTCTCTGTTTGGTCTGTAACCACAACAGTTGGCGCCATCTGTGGGGACGACAAGAGCAAGTCTCAGGATCTCGAGAAGGATGATACCGAAGAAAACTTCATCATCGGCGGCGAAGAAGAAGGAAGGGGACGCGGCGAAGTCCCGCGTCAACACCAAGGCTTCGGCATCGGTGGTTGCGGGCGCGAATGACGACGCGGGCGTGACAACCACGAGCGTCGATGCTCACCGCGTGACGATCGACCCCACCACCGTCGACGCAACGAGCGACCCCACCGTCGACGCAATGGCCGACCTCGCCCTGCGAGGAACGGCCGACTCCGCCGCTCGCGCGACGGTCCACTCCGGCAGTACCGGCCGGGTGGCAGGGAGCGGTAACGTCGGCGCTCGTGGAGGCGCGACCGCCGTCCCTACACCCGGTGCGGGAGCGTCGAGCGGTCCCGGCGGTAACACGGGCCCCGTCATCGACACCGGACTTCACCACGCCGATGCGGCGGACAACCCAGGAGCGCAAGCCGTGGTCACTGCTTTCCCGGCAGCACGACCAGGTGCGCCGATCGCCTCAGCTACATCGGCAGTGGAGAACGCCCTGCTGGCGGCCCTCGGCACGCTTCAGCGGGAGTTAGCGGATCTCCACGGAGCCGTGCAGAGTATGCAAGAGGCTCGGGGTCAGCAGGCCCCGCCGGTGGTCGCGCCAGAGCCCACGTCAGAATGGGCGGATAGCCGCGACGCCCTGATTCGGCGAAGCGTCCGTAACAGCTCTTCGGGTCCGAATGAGCGAGGTGGCACTTCAGCGACAAGGTCTTCGAGGGCGCCCTCCAGGGCCAGCATAGCATCCCATGCCGCGACCGAGGTGTCGCCCAAAGTCTGGTCCCGCTCCCTAAGAGACACAGCAAGGCGGCTCGTCTCCTCTTCTAGCGCAACAACTTACCGGAGCAGGCCGTCCCGCTCCTCCATTGCCGCCTGCCATGTCGCTGCCATGAGCTCCTCGGCGTATGAAATGGCCTCCGCACGCTCCGCCTCCATGCGTCGAATGAGGTCGTCTTTAGAGGAATGCGCCTCCTCGGCCGCGCGAAGAGCCCCTTCGGTGACGCATAGTTGGTCCTCTAACGCCTCCCGCTCACGGATGTGAGCCGCCTGCAACGCCTGGCCAAGGGCGAGGGTTTGCTCGATAAAGCGGTTAGTAGACCTCTAAAGGACTGGGCGCTGCTAAGGGTCAGATACTTGCCCTCATTTTCGAGGTCCTCAACGCTCTCCCAAGGAGTTTCGACCGACAGGTTCGCAGCGCCTGACGGTCTAGGTTCGCGTCCGCACTATCCGCGACCCCCTGCCACGCTACCAGCACCTCCAGTCGAGGGACGAAATCAGCTAGGCTTGGGTGCGCGGCATCCACAACGGCAGTTTCGGCGGTGTCAGATGTCCCCCCGGAGGAACGTCCCCACGCTCCGAAGGTCGCCCACGCCCGGGGAGGCATACTGCTGCGAGAGGACGCAACGATTAGAGCCCTACGAACGCAGCACAAGATCATACCAAACAAGGTGGGTTACCTTCGGCAGCAGCCAGTGGATTCCGCCCGGGCGCCCCTTCAGCCTCACAAGAAACCACAAGGATACCTGCATCCCCCGACGAGACCGGCTCTCCGAGCCGGGGGGCCTCTGTGTCGAAGCCTAGTTCCAACAGGCTCCCGCCCCCAGCAGCCGCAGACCCGGAGGGGGCTGCGGGGACGACGGGGCAGGGGTACTCGGTGTCGGAATTGGAGTCTCATAGGGCCCCGACTTTGCTCGCCACATCGAACCCCCTCTCCGGGCGAAAGGGCGATAGCGTGCGTGGCCGCTTCGCCTTCGGGGAGCAAGGCGCCGACCCTGCCTTGGTAATTGCCATAGGTGGGGGTTCTGCTCAAGTAACCACCATAGGCAAGGACTCCGCTCCCGCATCCTCTACAGACGACGGCTCCCCCTCAATGCCGGCTGGCGGCGAAGAAGCTTCCCCCTCTCGGTTGCCCACGCTGCACTCTTCATCCTCGCCACTACCCAAGGACCCCTCTCCTCTGCCCTCGGCATCCGCGTCTACTTCTGAATTGGCATACTTTGCCGAGTCGGAGTCCGCGTTCGCCGCACCATCAGCAGCAGCAAAGACCGGCGTGAGCAGCCACCGGTGTACCAGGTCCGGCTGCGGACGACCGAGCACCCCGGCGAGACGGTAATCCTTTCCCCTTGCCAGGTTATATGATCTTTTTAGCAAAAAGAAAGTTTTGATGTAGGTGCCATAACTAATTTTTAAACATATGATTTAGCAAAAAGTAATAAATTAAGTTTGTTTTTTAAAAAGAAAAGCAAGATAGTTGTAAGGCCACACATGGTCCATTTAAAAGAAAAAGAAGAGAAGATGAATATGTTGGCAAAATATAGAATAGAGCTAGCACCAAGAAAGAATATGTTTTTCATAAAAAACTCTAAACCACACCAAAAAACTTACAAAGGCAAAATATTCCTCATGGTCCAAGTTAAAGAGCATTGGCTCACCATGACCATTTTTATAGTAAGATAAAGAATCAAGAGTGCAATGCAATGCACATGAGCTCTCTCTCACTTCATACTCTCTTTTTTTTTCGCAAATTGCATTTTCTTACTCTTGGGCTCTTTCTCTCATCTTTTTAGCTCAAAACGCATTGTGCCTTCATTCCTCTTTTTGAATATTTTCAAATTTTGGCGATCTAATTATCTCCCTTTTGGCAAAATAGTTATCCAGGAATAAATATAAGAAAATGCTCTCCCTCAAATAATGCATTGAACAAATAGACAAAGAAGGTATGAAGGAGCATATATGAGAAAATACAAATGCAAAGCCTATAAAAGCTTTAATGATTATCCAAAGTGAGATGAAGATCAAAACATATCACTTAAAGTGAAAAGAAGCTATCTAGATTGTGACCAAGTAAATAAAAAAGGGAAAAAAACAACATACTCCAATAGTTGGCTACAAATTTACTGCAAGCATCCAACAATAGCCGAGCAGTAATATGCTACCACAACCACGATTCACACGCCCTACACACCGTTGCACACCACGAATCGTTGATGGGGCCATGTCTCTCCGCTCTCCACTTTCTCTCCCTCTCGCCGTTCAGACATGGAACTGGAGAGTGCAGACAAAGTGGTGAACTATCCTAACGGAACGACGGGTTGGGTTTAAACAAAATAATGCAATATCTGTGCAAGCCGTTAATCTAAGATAGATAGCACACAATCTCAGTTTTAGTTGCTCATTGGCAGACCAGGCGAGTAGTAGAGAAGGAACATGAGACACTGTCGTGCGACGAGTATGGTCGATGGTGAGCACCATTAGCTATAGGGTAGGAGATTAGAACGCGATGGCTAAGGATGAGTATGGAGTGTGCCAATCATTACTAATTTGGGATTTCATATTACATGGGGATGATGAGGCAGTAACGGGCCACTAAATCGGCTATGTAGCGGCTGCTATAGCACTTATCAGACCATTGTAGCGGTTGCTAAGCTTAAAGCCACTATTTTTGACCGCCACTTCGTATCGGTAGCATTTATACTCTGTTATGCAATTGCGGGCGCTACAAATGCTATTTGGTACATTGGTCCCTACGGAGAGTGCTTCTTGGCGATGTATGGGACATGCCAGTCGATTTTCCAGCATATCAACAAAGTGGATGATGGATGGTAGGGTAACTCGAAATCAATTCAATAGATGAACAAAAATCGAATTACAAATAAAGGATTGGATCTACTAGTTACAAACTACTCCTAAGATACAGGAAAAGTGAAGTTAATGTAAAAATGTTAGTTGATTGGATGATGTTTTCCCAGCAATTGGTATAGGGCCTATATAGCCTATGCTAGACACGACTGACTCAATATGGGCTCCATTCTTTTCTACTTATGACTTGTGGCTTATGACTTATGTTACAATAATTAGCTTTCAAATGTTATATTTTTCAAGATGGGATCAACAGTAAAATTGTAGTAAAAAGTGTAATGAGTTCAGCTATACCGGTCAAAATCGTATGCTGCTATTTTTTTTCAACATACTGTCTCTTATGGATAGCCAGAATTCAAAAATTTAAATAATAAACCATAAATCATAGTCTAAAAGAATCCACTCATAGATTCTGCTTTAAACCGCTCTTCGTATCGGCTCAACTTCTCCTCTAAGGGGGCGTTTGGAATAGTGATGGTTTCTGGCTGAAATTTCACTGTAGCTGGCTTTTTTTTTACTGTAGATGAGTTGTCCTTTTGGGTATAATTAAAATTAAAAAAAATAAAAATAGAAAAAATATGTTAGCCCATCACGAACAATGCAAAGGAATACGGGGAAAAAAGAAAATATAAAAAAGTCTAAAATATCTAAAAAATTAGAAAAAGATAAATTACTGAATAGTAAAAAAAAGCTAAAATTAAAACCTGAAGCTGAAAAAAAAGCTGAGTTATTCGGGGCCTATCCCTTCCCATCTTTATTGATATTCTTGCCACTGTCTCTGTCTCCCGTCCCGATTCTTCCCTTCATCCGCTGGATCCTTCAGTCAAAGCCTCCTCTTCCAGGCTTTCCAAAATCGGTTGTCGATTACTCCATGGCCGATTTTATCGCTTTTCAGATCCTTCTGCGTTGCCTTGGTCTACTTGACCTCCCCGATCCCTTGCTGCTGTGGCCGACCATCCTGTCCGCGAAACTCAAGCATCAACGTACACTGGCAAAATTTAGGCGGCAGCACTCCGTAACGTGCGTGCATGTAAGTCTAATCCCTCGTTGAGTAATCTCTTTGATGGTCCGGCCAGCTCGTTTTCTTGGGACGACACAGCTCAGCCTCAGTTGATCTCTTCCATGCATGTTTGAGCATAGGAGCCAGTGAACGTTGCATATGCCGCATCCATCAACCGATCGTGCCACTTTTGACGGTCGCGATGCCTTGTTACGCGAGATTGTTATGCGCGACAGTATAGAAAATAGTTGCAAAATGGATAAACAAGAAACGGGACTACCGATCGTGGAGCCCAGGAGCAGAAATATTGGACGTACGCGGCCCATCCCAAGCGGCTTTTCCAGGAGGGCTGATGGCTCAGGCGGGTGTGGCGCGCGCGGGCCGATCGGACCGGTATTCCACGGTGGTGCACGCACGTCCGCCCAAGTGCACACCCGAGCACATTAAGGCCGCTTTCTAAAGAGTTATGACTCCGGGCAAAGCCAAGACCGTTTGAACATTTTAGGGTTCCATCATATTATCTCGTTTTGAACATTTTAGGATTCATTCATATTGGTTTTTATTGATGACTTTTGTTTTATCTTATGAATAACAACAGTTTTAGGTAAGCTATATGGAAAGAGACACCCGCGTACGATTTTGATCGATATAAATAAAGACATTATAGTGTTTACTAAAATCGACTAGTAGATCTCGTTTTGAAAAAACACTATGTTTGAAAGCTAGGTACCGTAGAAAAGCGGCTTTTAGAAATCAATATGAATATGGTCTTAGCTTCTTGACGTGATTTTTTTTCTATTTGCACTATTCGGAAAGATATAATGATGTTTTTTATTTTTTCTATTTTAATTAAATATAGTAGAAAAACTAACAGTCGATATCGTGCTATTTTAACCAAAAACCGCAATACTTTGGAATAGAATAGTCCTACTTTTGCGTGTCACTCTATGCCAATTTTCCTCCATGCTAAACACAGGAATGGATTTCGAAAACGGACTTGTATCTAGGACAAATTCCGTTCTTCCACGAGGTTCTAATGTGAGAAGCCTCGTCGCTAAAAAGAGAAACAAAGCCCCACCATGTCAGCGAAAGGGACGAAAAAGGTGGCAAGCGAGCGACGAGCTTTCCCCTATAAACAACTGAGATAATTTCACAATTCGGGTCCAACTCTGCTAATTTTCCTTTATCTCTACTACTACGTGAGTTGATGACGATGGTTTACTGTCCCCTCTAACTCTTTTTGCATCTTTAAAAAAATCTCTAACTAAAACAGAAAAAAACTACCAAAAAATAAATTCTATATCCCTATAAATTTTTTAACAAAAAACAGAGCTATATCAGATTCACGGCAGAGCTGAGCGTATAGAGGCACGACACGGTTGAGCATGGGGTAGAGCCAATAGCGTGGATTAGGTAGATCAATCTTGATAATATTAACTTACGTGCTAGAATGATATGCTGTTTTATTCGTAGTAAAGCATATATATTTTGCCGGTTGATATGTAAACCTGAACCCAGATTTAAAATGGTACCGTGAACAAATTCTGTTCCTCCACGAGGTCGAAACGCGAAAACCCCCACCTTGTCAGAGAAAGGAAAGGAAAAAAGAGCGAGCTCACACAACACACCACCAGCACACACACGCAGACACGGACAGGGGAGACCTCGGCCCGCCCTCCCCCACATCATTTCCGCTCTCTCCTCACATCCCACCCCCTCCCTCCTCGACTCGATCTCCGTCGCCGCCGCCGCCGCCCCCCCACCCGACACCGCCCCATCCTTCAAGAACCACCTCCTCCGCCGGAACCTTTCAGATCCCTCCTCCCCCTCCCGATCCCCGATGCGATGCCCCCGCGGCGCGATCGCGTGAGCGCGGCGCCATGAATCCCAAGGGCCCCGACGACGACCGCCCCGAGGCGCCCACGGATTCGTCTGCGCCGCAGGCGCAGCAGCTGCCGCTGGAGTGGCGGTTCGCGCAGGTCTTCGGCGAGCGCGCGGCCGGCGAGGACGTGCAGGAAGGTGCGTGCGTGCTCTCGTGATGACGTCGCCCCGAGATCCACTCGATTTGTGGGACTCTTGAGGTTGCGCCGCGCCGGAGGGTTGTGCTGGGGCGGTGGGGATCGGGAGGGCTAGGTCGGGGATCAGTGGTGGTGGGATTGGTTTTGGGGTTGTTCGGGGTTTCGGAACCTTTGGTTGGTCGGCTTGTAGGAAAATGCGCGCGCTTGATTGCCTTTGGATGACGGCGCGGGGCGTAATGGCGTCCTTCGCTAAGGGATAGTTTTGGGTAGTGTTGGAGTGACTTTTGCGGTGTTTGTGGAATCGATTTGGATGGTTCTGGTCCGGTGATGAGGCTTCCTCATTGAAGGGAGGCTTTGGAGCTGAAATCAGTATTGCTTGTGAATCTTCTATCTGTTGGGAACGTGTTTGGGTTTTTCATGTATAAAAAAGGAACCTTTCCAAGTCTTAGGGCTTAATCAAGCAAGGCTTGGGCTGGGGTTCGAGGAATTTGGTCAGACGTAAGTGTTTCATCTTGTCTTTTAAGGAATGCAGTAAGTTGGTTAGAGGATGTGGATTTCGTGAGCTCTTGTAGCTCCATAGTCGTAGGAGATATGCTGCTTAAGGCTTCTCTTCGGGCTTTTGATGACTTGGCGGCAATTTGAACTGAATTCCATTGGTGGGTTGATCACATGAAATGAGAAACCCGCGGGAGGTTAGGTTTCTGTTAGAAGGAGGCTGTACCATTGGTTAGAACGCTGTTAGGTTTCTTTTGGTTAGAACGCTGCTAGGTTTCTTGATCTTGTGTGGCTATGGCCCTGCACATGCTGTTGGGTTGTTGCCTTGTTGGAAATGCATTTGTAAGGTTTTTCCACTAGGATGATTTGGCATTGGCACATGGTGCCTTTGTTCTTGTGTTGGATTTGGATGTATTTGACTGAACAGAAATGCATCCATTGGGTGATGCCCTGTCCATCTGTGAATTTTGTTTTATGAATGTCGCGTTGGTCCATAGCGTTCGTCCAGTTGTGTTGATTGGATTATCTCTTATTGAGGAAATGGAAGCTTTTCATGTACATACCTTGATACTTCTTATAATGGCGACTTTGTTTGAATCAAGAAGGTTGATCATTAGATAATTAACTTATTTGATTTGGGATTTGTAGGATAATTGCTAAATACACTCATATTAAAATCTAAGTTTCCCTAAATAGGTGAATAATCTGTTAGTTTTCTGCTAGCCAAGTTCATTTGAAATGCTTCCTTGCATGTTGATTTGATATGCTGTTTTGTTTCAGTTGACATCATCTCTGCAATCGAGTTTGATAGATCTGGTGATCATCTTGCCACCGGAGATAGAGGAGGTCGTGTTGTTTTATTTGAAAGGGCAGATTCTCGGGATGTAAGCACCATGTAGTTGAACTTTTCGTGGTTTGATTTCAATACTTTGCCCTCATGAAGTCAATCTATCAGCAGAATGCTAGTCGGAGAGAACTGGAGAGACAGGATGTCCCAATTACCAGACATCCCGAGTTCCGCTACAAAACCGAATTTCAGAGTCATGAACCTGAGGTATGTTAATAGTAAAGATTCCAGTATCAGTTGCTGTAGCCTGTAAAAGTTTTCCTATTGCCATAAAGCTGGTAGTTACAAAATAAAACTATGAAGCTGGTGTTCTTAGCTCAGAAAATAAAAGTTTCCTTAGCTTAGTTATGGCAGCATAGGCATTCACTGAGCATAGAATAAAGCAATGCATTACCATGTTCTGTTCTTGTTTCTGTCTTGTTGAAAATTCTGTCAGATTGAAACTTACGTAACTGCTGTTTTTATGTTTATTTATTATTGTAGTTTGACTACCTCAAAAGTTTTGAAATAGAGGAGAAGATCAACAAGATCAAGTGGTGCCAGACAGCCAACAATGTACTCTTCCTTTTGTCTACAAATGATAAAACAATCAAATACTGGAAGGTATGGAGAAAAAAATATGTCAGTAGTGCTTTTCAAGGTTTCTTGTGCATGTAAATCTCTTTTCTATCCTACTTTATATTTACTGTCGGTCTAGCCCTACCATAGTGGAACTGTATATCCATTGTGTGAATTTCGATTTTGATCGTTCCCCATGCTGGTAGGGGGCCATAGGGTTTTTTGTTGAATTGTGTTTCATCATTGGTGTCGAAATTTGTAAAATTTACATGAGCACTGGCTGGTTAGATATATAGATTCGATTTAATACCAGGCATATCATTTTATTATTACTTTTTTACCTTTGCAAATACAAATAAAGTGTGCATTTTTCTAATTGGTGGTCTTATGTGACCCATGTTTTTTCATTTTTGAATTGTGAGCTGTTCTTACCAAGTTTCATCTGTCTTGACTTTGTTTACCTATTGTTTTACTTTCTGTACAGGTGCAAGAGAAGAAAGTAAAACAAGTTTCAGTTACGAATTTGGACACTTCCCAAAGTGCAGGGAATGGTACCACTGCTAGTGCAAGTACCAGTAGTTCTAGAGCTCCTCTTCCAAATGGTGGATGTTCTGAAAAGTCGAATTGCCTGAACAATGATCTCTTGTTTCCACCTGGAGGTTACCCATCACTGCGTTTGCCTGTGGTAGTTGTACTCAACCTTTGTATATATAATTATATATTATCTGCAGAACATGACATTTGATCAGCTCTAGCATATGTAGTTGACAATTGACATTATATTTGTCCATGTCATGCTATGATCTATTCCAAGGTTCCAACTGACTTACCTCCAACCACATGCAGGTTGCAAGTCCAGAGGCGAACCTTGTTCCTAGATGTCGACGTGTATATGCTCATGCTCATGAATACCATATTAATTCTATTTCAAATAATAGGTTAGTCTTGCCATGGCGTTGAATTTTAATATATTCAATGGGATCCCTTTGCAGTATGCGATATTGTTTTCGCATGAGTTCATACATATCTTTTTCCTTATGTTTGATTTTCCTTACTCATAAGAGAAATCTAAAACTAGCCAAACATATCTTTTTGAAGAATTAATATCTAGTTGACCATCCTATCCTTGTGGGCTGCTCTTCTGTAAATAAGTTTTCATGCAAGTATGGTTCGTTGACTGATTAAATAATTAATATGGTGGTGCTGCTACTGCTTCAAATCTTTAGGTCTCTGCAGGTACTGTGCAATCTTTTCCACCTTCCACCGATTAAACCTTCAGATAGGCAAACCAGATCTAAGCTGTGTTTTTAATAAAATTTAGTTTTCTGTTGGCTTTTATCACTCATGTACCAGTAGCTTTTATACCCCGTGTAATAGCAGGAAGCATGGTAGATGTTACCCAAACTATGTATCCCCACCCCCCAACGTGTAGGTATGTCCTATCTCCTACGAAAACATTAATTGCACAACTGCATGTATGCTCACATGTGTGTACTCTTGATAATTTTTGTATTACTACAGTAATGCAGCAGAGTTCTCCGCAATTTGTGTTCCTGTATGTTTTCAACGGATTTATCAATGATATAATATGTGGACATTTGCTGATATATTGTTCTCTTTTTTTAATCCCCAGTGATGGTGAGACATTCATATCTGCAGATGATCTGCGAATAAATCTGTGGAATTTGGAAATAAACAGCCAGAGCTTTAACATTGTTGACGTGAAGCCTGCAAACATGGAAGATCTAACAGGTAATTCCACTTAGTCCCCTAGTTTTATGCTCGATGATCTGTGCTGAACTTTCAATTGATGTAGTGCAACATGGTACAAATTGACTGGAGGAAGGCTTAGTTTGTTTACGTTTTGTGACAAAACATTGTCATGTTGCTGGTGTCACATGGTGACATACTGACATGTGCAGGCCATGCTGGTCTTATAGTGAACAACTGAATATTGTTTTTCATCGTTATGATTTTTCTAGTACTGGTATGGTAATCTGTGTCTCTTCGTTTAGTACTTAAGTAAGAATTAGGGTTGGGATATTGTTCCTGATGGTTATGACATGGTTACTCGGCGCTGATTGCATCCAAATAAACTTTTAATGTTCATATGGTTTGCATGTAATAATGTACTCGTACAGCTCTGAATCTGCATGACGCTTAAATACTTGTCTTAAATACTTTGTAATATTATCAGCTTGTTCTAGATTTTATTGTTATATCGGTGTGCTCAACTGCTCATAAAATCTACTATTGTCTGCAAAAGTTCTTTTAAATCTATGAAGATCACATGGCATAGCAGGTGAAGGCCATAGTGTTATGCACTTATGTAGCTTGGTGGGTTATTTGATAGCTACTATAAGAAGCATTAACAATAAATGGCATGCTGTTTGAGTCTTATGAATCTTTGTTCATTTAGAATCAGCTTATAATAGGCATGGTGCTAATTAAATGATAGAAGCACACTTTTACGGATGTAATTTGCATATGAGCTCTAGCTGTATGTTTAAAATTTGATAAGGAACATATGCTTCCTTTGGTGGAAGATTGGTATGTATAATTTAGTTACTTTGAAGAGAAGTTGCCCAAGTGAATGAAATTTACATTATCCATATCATTCCATGCTATTTTGTTAGGAAGCTAATCTGGTAGTTGTTGAAGTATAAGTGAATTGCCCACCTTTCCTCATCAGCTTAAGCTTTTGGGTGAATTGGTTGGTGTATGCAACTCAATATGGTATCAGAGCCAAGAGGTCTTGAGTTCGAGACCCGGTTGACGCAATTAAAAAAAATAAATTGCAGTCTACTTCTATTCCACGTCTTAGGCCTGAGAGAGCCTACACGTGAGGGGGAGTGTTGAAGTATAAGTGAATTGCCCACCTTTCCTCATCAGCTTAAGCTTTTGGGTGAATTGGTTGGTGTATGCAACTCAATAGTAGTGCCTTTTCCATTGAGATGATTTGAAATGTGATAGGTTCATTTTCTTTACAATTAGGTTCATTTTCTTTACAATTACTTCAAGTCTTGTTCATGATTATTCATGTCCCGGCAATGTAGATGACTTGAAGTCTGATAGGTTCATTTTCTTTACAATTACCTCAAGTCTTGTTCATGATTATTCATGTCCTGGCAATGTGCACTGCATGATATAACTTTGTTGAAATTTCAGAGGTGATTACATGTGCGGAGTTCCACCCAACTCATTGTAATACACTGGCCTATAGTAGCTCAAAGGGTTCTATCCGACTTGTTGATCTGCGACAATCAGCATTGTGTGACAACCATTCCAAGATGTTAGTAATTCCACTTGCACCATCTCCCTGTAACATTTTATCTTTGTGTACCGAACAACATTTGGGGACATGTTTGGTGGGTTGGAAATGTGTACAATTATTTATATTGCTAAAATGTTACACCATGCTGTATCAGTTAACATGAACCTTTAAACAGATTTGAGGAGCATGAAGCACCTGGATCAAGATCCTTCTTTACGGAGATAATTGCATCAATTTCAGATATAAAATTTTCAAGGGATGGAAGATATATTCTCAGCCGTGATTATATGACTCTCAAGGTTCATTACTAGCTTCTCCACCTCGCTTTATCTCTGTTTATTTCTGGCTTCATACTCACTATTTTGTTCAAATCCAAACTACTCGTTGAGTGTTGACATGAGAAGTCGTTGTGTGACTAGAAACTGCTGGATACTTTGAATTATCCTTAGTAACTAACAGGACATAGATTATCAGATTACAATTCATCTCCTGATTGCCAGCCCCCCTAGTATTCCACCCTGATCTGCCATTAATGGCTTGTTGACTGCTTCTACTTGTTTGCTGGATATAAACGCGGGCTACAACTAGTAAATGTTCAGTGATTTAAATAATCTGGTGCTGCCTCTTAAAATATAGTAAAAATTTGATGTCTGAGAGTCTTGCTGCCCTTATGAACCCTTATGAATTGAAGTTTATGATGTTTCAAGTTAATTTCAACAGTACTACGGTTTATTTTTACATAGTTGAAAGTAAAACTGAGAGCACCGGGGCAAGAAAACTAAGAGAGTGACCTACTTGGCAAGAAGATCATGAAGGACTCCCGACATCGGAATTAGTACGAAAAACACGAATAGAAAAGTTAAACTGAGTATGGATCATGGTGGCAAAATTTTTGTAGATGGATAGAATCTCACTACGAGATGATATAAAGTGTATCCGTGTGTGTCGAAAAAAATATCAATAAAAACTATATAATATCGATAATCTCTTTTCGAAACGAAAAGAGTCGGACCTCATATATAAGAATGAACAAGACTAAAAGGATGTTCTGACACTGACTCACTGGGAGGATAGAGGAATTGAAGCTGTTTGTCAAGCTTGCAATACTAACAGTTTAGAGAAGTATCACCAGACAGACTCTAAAAAACCACAATGAACTAATGAAGACAGACGCGACTCACAAAGATGTTCCAAATGATGATACCACTGAGCAAATGACGTAGTGGAGGATACAACAAATGCGGAGACGGTGGTGGAGACAGCAAGACTAACAGGGGCAGCGGAAAAAAGATGAAGCTAACCAAGCTCTCAGAGACGCCGTGAGTCATGGCGGCGAGGCCAGTACCAAGCAGAGTCTCTGTGCGACGGTCGTGAACACAAGAATCAGAATTGAGAATTAACATGATAACCATGATCAGTGAGCTTACTGGCAGATATGAGCTGCATGATTAGTTTTGAAATATGAGAAACGATATGAACATGAAAAGAGGAATTCGAAAGAGTGCGTTGTCCTGCGTCAGAAAGAGAAGTATCATCTGCTATCTAAATAGCGAAAGGAGCAGATAGAGAACTAATAGAAGTGAGACTAATTGAATCAGATGTCATATGAAAGGAAGCACAAGAGTCAAGAATCAAAGGTGATTTACCGGAGGAAGGAGAAGTAGAAGGTGGTATTTCACTGGAAGACTGTGTAGTAGAACCGGATGGTGCAAAAGCAGCCATGCAATGTAGCAGTGTGAGAATTTTGTGTCAGAAGCATTAGAGCTCCTCTAAGAGGAGGAATTGCCAGTGTCCTTCAAGGACGACCACCTCAACATAAATGCTTCTTTCTGTAGCAGAACTACTTCACATGTCCATTCTTGTTGTAGCAGGTGTAGTGGAGTCACCTGTCAACAACAGCTGTCACTGGTGGAGGCGTCATTGCTGGAGTAGCTGGAGGCATAGCGGGTGTAGAACCTGGAGGAGTTGCCAAAACCAAAGGAAACGATGGTGTTGACAGCAGACCTGCACCACGAAGATGAATTTTAGCATGAATAGCTGTAAGGGCATCTAACAGAGTCACACGTTGGTGGCGAGACAGCAACTGAGCACAAGTCTGCTCATGTCAGCTCGGAGACATGTCAAGAAGTCGTAGATGCGACGAAACTCCAGGTGAGGCTATTGACATTGATAGCACTAACAAGTGTGGCAAACATCCAGTCCCAAGGAGTCATTTTGATGTCATACCGTGGACAACTGGATATAGAACTCGTCCACAGTGGCATCTCCTTGCTGCAACGACTGTTGCTGACGCACAACAGCAAGATATAACGAATCAGCAGATGGCTCGTAGCGGTTGCGCAAATGCACCCACATCACATGTGTTGAAGCCAAGCCAACCACATTCCCAGTGAGATACACCTCCATACTAGCAATCAGAATAGTAGAGGCACGAACATCCTCGTCAATCCATGTCTTGTAGGCAACATACTAAGTTTGAAAAGACTCCATGGCATCCTCAAAAACATTAGATGCCTCCTTATGAGTGTTTTCGGAAGCATCCTTAGGAAGCACATGCTCAACAGGTGGAACAGGACGAGGCGGACAAGACAGCTCGCTGGTGAGAAACTCTCAAAGGCGCTGGCCACACATGTGGAGGCGTATGTGCTAAAATTAGCCCCGATAATTGAGACCATCGAAGATTACCAGATAGCAATGAATGGAAATGGTGCCTGAAGAGGACAATTTTTTTCCCTTTTCTTTTACTCAATTCTAGAAAACGAACTGATGCTGCGATGACCTCACGAGCGACGGCAATGGAGGGGGGGGGGGGGGCAGGAGGCAGCCACGGGTAGGAGGCGGCCTCACAGGCGGAAGACGGCGATGTATTCGAGCGGCGACGGCATCAATCGAGACGGCGGCAGCCCGGATGGAAGATGGCGACGGATTCGGGCGGGAGGCGGCCACGGGCGGAAGACGGCCGGCGATGACCTCAGGCAGGAGGCGGCCTCATGGGCAGAAGGCGTGGCGACGGCAGGACAGGAGACGACCATGTGCAGAAGACGTCTTGCGAGGCGGCCACAGGCAAGAGGCCTATGAACTAATATATATATACAAGTACAGGTATGACATAGATGTAGCCAACTCCTTGTATAACAGGAAAAATACCATGTTATGAATAGTACTTGTATTCATCATAAGGCCAATGTACCAATATATATACAAGTATAAATATAGCATATATGCAAGAAATCCCTTATACAAGGAAAAAAATATCATGTTATGAATAGCACTTGTATTCAACATGATGCTAATGGGCCAATATATTACAAATACATGTATGGTATATATGCAGGAAACCTTTTATATAACAGGGAAAATACATAGCTACTAGTACACATCTAACATGATCCTTCTGGTTTGAGGAGCATTTTTACTTGCTTGATTTACTAGAGTTAGTTCTCATATTTTTTTAATTGAAGTTTAATCACTTCGTTCTTTCTCAGCTGTGGGATCTAAACATGGATTCAGGTCCTGTTTCAACCTTCCAGGTCCATGAACATTTAAGGCCTCGGGTGAGATTTTCGTCAACCGAATCATCAACAAAGCAGCCATGTGATGACCAATATATAATCTAGTTGTATGCTGTAACTATTTTCAGCTTTGTGATCTGTATGAGAGCGACTCAATATTTGACAAGTTTGAGTGTTGTCTTAGCGCGGATGGACTTCGTGTTGCAACTGGTTCTTATGGGTATTTCCTCATTCTCATTTTTTGACTATATGTGCGATGTTACATGTAGAAATCCTGCCTGCTAACACCTTTCTTTGCTGATGTGTCTTTAAATGCAGTAATTTATTTCGTGTTTTTGGTTGTACACCTGGAAGTGTGGAGGCAACCACTTTGGAAGCAAGCAGGAACCCCATGAGGTATGTTAACTTTTTGAGATAACCTTTTAAATAGTACTGCCGGCTGCACAGTAGGCCTCATGCTTTACATTGTAGGTGCCATATGAAGTCCTGCAATTACTGGTTCTGCAATTATAATGTCTGAGCTTCTGCTTTGTTGTTGCATTTGGGTACCATATAGGCGTCAGATTGCAAATCCAACAAGGCCCACACGGACACTGACCTCTTTGGCCCGTGGTGCGTGGAGAGGTGAGTGGCTTCTCTTGATCATTGACTTGGTTATTTCTATGAGATGTAGCAATTGTTTTGTTCACCCAGTTTCACTACTGAGATAATACGCTGCAGGTGGAGAAAATCAAGGCGTTGATGCCAATGGAAATTCATACGACTTCTCGACAAAGTTGCTCCATCTCGCATGGCACCCGACTGAGAATTCCATCGCATGTGCTGCTGCAAATAGCTTGTATATGTATTATGCGTAGAGAAGGTCCTAGAGAAAATTTATTGTTTTTGGTTTGCTCCCCCAGACGGCCCAGGGCCTTTCGCATGCAACCAGAGAGGGGGTGCCGGACATTGTCGTCAATTCCTCCCTTGGGGCCAAAAGAGGCCGTTGATGTCCACAAGATCGCTTTTGTCGTTGTGCTAGCGGACTGCGTCCTTGTTGATTCTTTAGTAAATGTGTAAATTATATTCTAATCATCAAAAGTTTTGGCCCCAAGATGTGATCACAGTTGACATATATCTGAAAGTCAGTAGTCGAGGCACGTCAAAAGATAGAAAGGATTACTTGTGCTAATTCCTGTGGTAAAGGACATGAGCAAATTTGCTTTGCAAGGGCTGTATGATTTTGTCTATTACATGTAATGCCACCTAGATAGGACTAATCAGTTGTTTTGGAATTTAAATGTCTGAACGATAGATATTACTCAGTTATTGTGTAACTATTCTTCTCCATCGATGCTCTATTCATTGGACCGTTAAATAAGTCATCAGTAATGTAATTGTGCTCTTGTTGTTTGTGATCTTTTTTCTTGAAAACGCAGGAGATTTACGTTTCATTCATTATTGGAAGCATTATAAGAGAGTCAAGGAAAGGATTTAGATACGAAATTACAAAGAGAGATTACAAATGAGGAAACGACTGATAGGGGGGGGGGGGGCAAGAAATTTAACCAGACGCGGGGGAGACCGTCCTGGAGTTGACCTAACAAGGAAGGTCACTCAGTCTAGATTTGGCAGCGGACGCCCAAAGCCCGAACTCCTGCTGAATGTGGCGGAAGAAATCCTCAGTGTTTAATGTCCTATCGCTATGCCGGAGTGAATTTCTCTCCTAGATCATCCAAACGATCAGGATGACCAGAGCATCAACACCCCTTCTTTTGGATCCGTGAGCCAAATTCCAGACGATGGACCATTGGCCCTGCAAGTAATGTTCAGTGAGTTGAAAGGAGGTACCGAGTGAGAGCCAGGAGAAGATCCGGTGCCATATTTGTCGGACCACCGGTCAACGGATGAAAAGGTGGTCGACCGTCTTTGATTGTTGATCGCAGAAGAGACATGATGTAGGCGCTGGAATGTTGTGTCTGTGCAGTCGTTAGAATGTCCAAATATGTCTCTTCAGCGCAAGCGAAGCGATCACTTTGGCCTTTAGCAGGACAGCATTTCCATAGCATTTTGGCACGGGGGAGTAGTGTAGTACCCAAGCAAAGAGCTTGGTAGGCGGATTTAGACGAGTACTGGCCATCAGCTGTCCAGCGCCAAACGATGGCATCTGCCATGCCTTCCTACAGCTGGACTTGGTTCAGCAGATGGCACAGCTTGAGGTATTCGGCGATGGCTTGCGAGTCGAAGGGCCCTCTGAGGTCGACTAGCCACCGGTGATTGTGAAGCGCGTCTTCGAGAAGGGTTTATTTTTTTTGCGGGAGTTGGTGACCGACGTCGATAAATTCGGAGCGAGCTCACGAATACCTTGCCCTCGGATCCACCGATCGGTCCAGAATAGTGGAGGCTTGTGGATGCGTAGAAGTCCTGGGCTATAGCGCACTCCGGTACTCGGACTCGCCGTTCCAAAGAAAAGAGCGGCGACCTTCGTCTATTGCTTTAATCGCCTAGTCCGGGAAAGCTAGCGTAGCGTAGTAAGGGGGTATATTACCATGGAGGTGAGCACTGATTTGATGACGACCGATCTGCCTACCCTTGATGGCTTGATAGCAAGCGTGCTTTCCAGTTTGGGAGTTTGGCTTGTATTTTGTCGATGTATTTGATAGGTGAGGTGGCGGTTTGACATCCAAGGACCGCTTTGGCATTTGAGAGCTCCTCTTTCGTGCAGCAAATTGGTATTACAGCAGCAAGACAATATCCTCCCGGTGGGAAGTCTGAGGGGTGGGAAGCTCCTTCTTTCTTTGGCAGCAAGACAATTAGAGTTGAGTTCAGTCGATGAAAAGCGCGATGGTCTATGGAGAAGAAGGCCTGAACTCCGGAGAGAATATCCTCCCGGATGATAGGCCATGCTTTTTTTTTTTTTTTTTTTTTGTAAAAGTCCCTATGAATCCATCAGGACCAGGAGCTTCCTCCGACGGGAGAGGGTTGATTGACCGAAGGACCTCCTCTTCTGAGAAAGGCTATTCAAGGTTGCACAAGTCCTCTTCGCTTAGACCCACTGCATCCAGGTTAATCAACGTTACCGGTTGGCCATCGGGCTGAAACAGGCCAGAGAAGTGCTGGTGGAGTATGGACTCCATCTTGTCCTGAGATTGATGGAGCATGCCATTGTGAGTGAGGAATGTAATTTTGCTCTGCTGACTACAGTGTCGAGCGAACGAGTGGAAAAGCAAAGGAGCCATGACCGTTGCCGAATGATGGTTCTCTTCAGGGAGGAGAGTGCTAAGAATCTAAGCTTCAGCAGTCGCCTGAGGTCTCCCTCGGCAGAAGATAAAACTCGCCTTTCTTGTGCGCGGTCGAAGCGATCAATGAGTTCTTTGGCTATAATCAATAAAAAAAGAGATGTTTCCATATTGTTGCTGGCTCCATTGCTGAAAGGTTCTTTCTGTGGATCGGAATAGAGCATCCAGCCGATGTAAAGAGGAGGTGGAAGGAAGGTCGCTCATCCAACCATTTTGTACCACTTCTAGGAATTCAACATGCAAGGCCCAATTCTTGTCGAAATGGAAACGACCCCCACGTTTGAAGCAGGCATTGGTAGCTAAGAGCAGAGGTCCGTGATCAGAGCAAGCGGATGCTAAAGCGTAGTTAAAAACAGCTTGGGGACAAGCCCTCCCATTCTGGCGAAATAAGCACCCTGTCTAGCCTCGACATGGTAGGGGACTTGCGCTTCTTACTCCAGGTGAATGCCCTTCCATTAAGGTGAACGTCAGTTAGCTGAAGATCATTTACGACTCGATAGAAGCGACCAATGTTTGCTCGATTTACCCTATTATTGATTTATCAGTAGCATTGAGGATCATATTGAAATCACCTACGACGCACCAGGGGCCAAAGCAGGTCCCATTGTTCTATGCACTGCTGCGGACGTTGTGGTAGGATTTCTTCGAAGGAAGCCCATGGTCGCCGAGTGATCATGGGGGGAGGGGGGAGGGGAGGGTGAGGTCAGGTTGCCGAAAATGGAAACCTGGGGCTACGCAGAGGGAGCATTGAATGCTGCATCTTCCCCGGACGTGCCCCCCTTGAGCCTAGCGCCGCGGGAATCCCGCTGAGGTTCGGCGCCTGGCACTGTCCGATCTAATGGAGTATGGGAGATCACATGGATGGAACAATGGGGACCACCGGGCTAACGCTAGTGGAAGTCTGCAGCAGAAGAACGGCGACCATGGCTACCGCCGGAGCAAGCTTCTCGGGAGGGGCAACGGACGCAGCCGGCGCGACGCGAAACCTTTTGATCACCGGACTTTGACCAATGTGTTCGTCATAACCCCTGTCAGGGCGGCCATCGTGGCCGTCGTCCAGGTCATCGGACGGATGCCATGATCCATTAGGGGAAGGTGATTGCGGACTGCAATCGGCGACGCACACGATGTGGACATGGATATTGTAGAGCAACCCGTCTTTCTCCCGGATGAACGTGTCGATGTCGGTGAAGATGCTGTGCAAAGTTGGGTCATCGTAAGTGACCGGAGTCAAAGGTTCAGCTATGAAGAGCTTGAGGGTGGCCGGCACGGAGCTCGGGTCGGTGGTCCACGCTTGCACATGAAATAGCCTTGCAGTGCTCGGATGCTCATCCCTGTCCAATGGGGATGGTCCGATACACTTAAATCCAGCAGGAGGAGAGGATGGTGCTTTTGCTCCAGACATGTGCAGGGAGGCCTTCTATCCGGATGGAGAGCCGGAAGAACAGCTTGGAGAAGTCTGCAAGAAATTGTCTTGTCCATGGCCTGAACAAGATTTTCCTGCCTTCGGCCATGATATTGTTACATCGCAGGATCGCATCCGTGTCGGCGCCTGAGTGGAAGGATAGCAGCAGGGCGCTATGATTGAAACGACACACTGGTGAAGGTTTGCTATGTTAACAAGGAAGGTTTAGGAAGGTTTGCTATGTTAACAAGGAAGGTTTAGGAAATCAAGATGTATATCTGTGCCATGCTCATGCGTATCTCAACTGCTATAGAAGGCGTATACTATGTATAGAAACCAATAGAATAAATCTGTTGTAGTCCATGTAAATAGGATCTTCTTCCTGGCAAGAGATACGCATGAGATGCACTTCCCTGTAACCTCCTGGCGCTTTGTTCAGTCCATAAATAAACATACGCGGCCTCTACCGAGGTGATAACGCTTCCTAGAAATCTCTGTTGCTTCTCATGGTATCAGAGCCAACCTCTGAAAACACATCTACTATGGCGAACGCATCCTTCTCTTCTTCATCAGCATTTGGTGCATCGCTGTCATACCCAGTGACAGAGAAACTCAACAAGAGCAATCACATGCTGTGGAAGGCGCAGATCCTGCCGGCTGTACGCGGGGCGCAACTCACTGGGTTTCTTGATGGAACCACGGTGGCTCCACCCAAGACGATCACCGCCAAATCCGGGGACAAGGACGCTGAAGAACCAAATCCTGAGTATGCCAAATGGGTAGCCTTGGATCAACAGGTTCTTGGTCATCTTCTCTCCTCCCTGTCAAGGGAGATTCTCACCCATGTCGCCTCGATGACGAGCGCGGCCCAGGTGTGGAAGGCAATAGAGGACATGTTCTCCTCTCAAACTCGAGCACGGGCGGTCAACACTCGCATGGCCTTAGTAAGCACCCAGAAGGGTTCCATGACCATGCCGGAGTACTTCGGGAAGATGAAAGGACATGCCGATGAGATGACAGCCGCCGGCAAACCACTCGACGATGAAGAGTTCGTCTCCTATATCCTCAACGGTCTTGACGTCGATTACAACCCGGTTGTAACAACCATACTGGGTCGATCTGATCCTATCTCGGTGAGCGAACTATATTCACAATTGATTGGCTTTGAAAACCGAATGAATCTGCTGCAGGGGACCATGGGCTCTCAAAGTTCAGTTAATGTCGCCTCGCGAGGACGTGGCGGCTCACAGCGTGGTCGTGGCGGCCGAGGCCATGGCAATGGCCGCGGTGGTCGCGGCGGGCGCAGCAACCAGAAGTTATTCGGTAGAGGCAGTTCTAGCAACAACAATGATAGTCGTCTCCGCTGTCAGGTGTGCGACAGGCCGAACCATACAGCTCTTGACTGTTGGTATCGATTTGATGAAGAGTATGTTCCGGAGAAGAAAACAGCCGCCAATGCTGTGACATCATATGGCGTTGATACAAATTGGTATACCGACACAGGCGCCACTGATCACATCACCAGTGAGCTTGACAAACTTTCAGTTCATGACAAGTACCACGGCGTGGAACAGATCCACACGGCGAGTGGCGCAGGTATGGGCATTGAGCATATTGGTCGCACTATTGTTCATACCCCTCAACGTAATTTTCTTCTTAATAATGTTCTACACGTTCCAAAAGCCAAGAAAAATCTTGTCTCTGTCCATCGTCTAGCCACTGACAATCAAGCTTTCCTTGAGTTTCACCCAAATTATTTTTTGATCAAAGATCAGGCAACGAAGAGGGTTCTACTTCGAGGAAAATGTGAGGGTGGACTATACCCACTCCCATCTACTCCAGTCGGGGCAAATAAACAGGCGTACAGTGTCACCAAGCCATCCCTATTAAGGTGGCACAATCGACTAGGACATCCTGCCGTGCCAGTTGTTCAACAAGTTGTCAACCTAAATAATCTCCCATGCTCTTAGATTCCAATAAACGTTCAGTTTGTGACGCCTGTCAACAGGCGAAAAGTCATCAGTTACCCTATTCGAGGTCTATCAGTGTGTCGCATTCTCCTTTAGAATTAATTTTTTCTGATGTATGGGGGCCTGCCCCTGAATTTGTTGGGAGAAATAAATATTATGTTAGCTTTATCGATGATTATAGTAAGTTCACTTGGATCTATCTACTTAAACACAAGTCCGAGGTCTTCCAAAAATTTCATGAATTCCAAAACCTCGTGGAGCGGTTATTTGGTAAGAAAATCATTTCCATACAAAGTGATTGGGGAGGTGAATATGAGAAGCTAAATTCCTTTTTTAGAAAAATAGGAATATCTCATCAAGTCTCATGTCCCCATACACATCAGCAAAATGGATCAGCTGAGAGAAAACATCGGCACATAGTAGAAGTTGGCTTATCTCTTCTTGCCCATGCAACAATGCCATTAAAATTTTGGGACGAAGCTTTCCTTGCGGCCACATATTTAATTAATTGAACTCCTAGCAAGGTAATTCAATCTATGACTCCTTTGGAGCACCTTTTTTGAGTCAAGCCAAATTATCTGTCCCTCTGTACCTTTGGATGTGCATGTTGGCCAAATCTCCGCCCCTACAATAGTCGCAAGCTTCAATTTCGTTCCAAACAGTGTGCTTTTCTTGGATATAGCAACATGCATAAAGGCTTTAAGTGCCTAGATATCTCGACTGGCCGAATCTATATTTCTCGTGATGTTGTATTCGATGAGGAAGTCTTTCCCTTTTCCAATCTCCATCCTAACGCAGGTGCCCGACTAAGATCAGATATCCTTCTTCTTCCATCTACCTTGCTAAATCCTTTCGGTCATGGGGGAGAACAAATAGGTAACCAATCCAATGACCCTACTGCTGCTAATCCTACTAACCAACTAGAAAATTCTGCAGAGGAAGCTATGTTGCAGGAAGCAGCCGCTAGCAGCATGCATGCAGGTGATAGCGGCATGCATGTAGGTGATAACGGCAGCTGTGTTGCAGGAGGAAGATAACGGCAGCATGCATGCAGGTGACAACGGCGGCATACATGACGCAACTGAAGACAGTGCAGTCGCTAGCGGCATGCATGATGCAGCCATCGAGATGAATTTTCCCGCTCACTTCACCGGGGATGCGTCGCCCGGATCCGATCTGCGAGCGCTGAGTCCAGTCTCTGCGCCATCTATTCAGGCGACAGCAGCTACTCCCGAGGGCGATTTAGTTGGACCTTCTGAGAGCGCGGAACCCCGCATCCCGATTGCACAACACCGACCTGTCACCAGATTGCAGCAGGGCATTGTGAAGCCAAAAGTCTTTACTGACGGCAGAATTAGATATACAGATAGGAGAAGGTATGGATTTCTTACATCTGCTGGTGAACCTGAAAATTTACAGGGGGTCTTGACAAATAAAGATTGGAAGGATGCAATGGATGTCGAGTACACAGCCTTAATGAAGAACAAGACTTGGCGTTTGGTACCGCCAAGGAAGGATATGAATTTAATTGACTGCAAATGGGTCTACAAAATCAAGAGAAGGGCAGATGGGTCAATAGATAGATATAAAGCCAGACTGGTTGCCAAGGGCTTCAAGCAAAGGTATGGCATCGACTATGAGGACACCTTTAGTCCTGTAGTCAAGGCAGCTACTATCAGACTTGTTTTATCTGTTGCTGTTTCTCGAAGATGGAGCCTTCGTCAATTAGATGTACAGAACGCGTTTTTGCATGGTGTTCTAGAGGAAGATGTGTTTATGAGACAACCTCCAGGTTATGAGAATAAAGCAATGATGGATCATGTTTGCAAGTTGGATAAATCGTTATACGGCCTAAAATAAGCTCCAAGGGCATGGTACTCAAGACTTAGTGAAAAGTTACAGAATCTTGGTTTTCGGCCATCCAAGACGGACACATCTTTGTTTTATTATAACAAAGGAAATATCACTATATTTATGCTTATTTATGTTGATGATATAATTGTTGCTAGCTCATCCACAGATGCAACGGTGGCCCTTCTTAGAGATCTCAAGGCAGAATTTGCTCTCAAGGATCTCGGTGAACTTCACTACTTCCTAGGTATTGAAGTAAAAAGAACACAAGGAGGTATACTCCTAACTCAAGAAAAATATGCCTCAGATGTGCTTAAGAGAGTGAATATGCTAAACTCCATGTCGACCTCTGAAAAATTAACTGCTCAAGGGGATCAGCTTGGACCTGAAGACTCTACAAGGTACAGAAGTATTGTTGGTGCTTTGCAATATTTGACATTGACTAGACCTGATATCTCCTTTTCTGTAAATAAAGTCTGTCAATATTTGCATTCTCCAACTACACTGCATTGGACTGCTGTCAAAAGAATTTTGAGATACCTAAAGCATACACTGATTATTGGACTTCACATTAGTAAGTCTAAGTCGACACTCGTTAGCGCCTTCTCTGATGCAGACTGGGCAGGATGTCCTGATGACAGAAGGTCGACAGGAGGATTTGCAATATTCTTAGGAACAAATCTTATATCATGGAGTGCACGAAAGCAAGCAACGGTGTCAAGATCTAGTACTGAGGCTGAGTATAAATCTTTAGCTAATGCTACAGCTGAAGTGATGTGGGTACAAACTCTATTGAGCGAACTAGGTATTGAAAGTCCTCCAGCAGCCAGGTTATGGTGTGATAATAGTGGTGCCACATATCTTTCAGCTAATCCAGTCTTTCATGCACGAACTAAGCATATTGAGATAGACTATCACTTTGTTAGAGAAAGAGTCAATCAAAAATTACTAGACGTCAAATATGTGCCTACTGGTGATCAAGTTGCAGACGGTTTTACCAAACCTCTTTCAGTACGAAAATTTGATGAATTCAAACACAATCTCAACATAAGAAAGTTGTGATTGAGGGGGCCTGTTAACAAGGAAGGTTTAGGAAATCAAGATGTATATCTGTGCCATGCTCATGCGTATCTCAACTGCTATAGAAGGCGTATACTATGTATAGAAACCAATAGAATAAATCTGTTGTAGTCCATGTAAATAGGATCTTCTTCCTGGCAAGAGATACGCATGAGATACACTTCCCTGTAACCTCCTGGCGCTTTGTCCAGTCCATAAATAAACATACGCGGCCTCTACCGAGGTGATAACGCTTCCTAGAAATCTCTGTTGCTTCTCATGCTAAGGATGCTGCATCTCCTGTTGGATAGCTTCAAAGACTTGGTCAGGGTTGATGGAGAGATTCCAGGAGGTGAGAGACGGGAGGTGGTGAGCGCCGAGGGGTGAACGGCAGGGCCTAAGCATTGAGGTATGGACAGCCTGAAGTTCCAGGAGGGGGGCTCTCTGGTGCAGGTGTCAAACCGGAGCTCCGCGCGGAGGAGAGTGTTAGAGATTAATTTATTTTCTTAAATGCTGTGATATTTTGGCTGAAGAGATAAAGAAGTAAATCTAAACTTGAAATCTAGTAGCTTATCTGTTCCTTTTCTGGATGCTTCAAGAGCTAAGTCATACAAGGAAGTATCCAGTGAGAAGGCACAGCCGACATGCATGTGTGCATACAGCCGTATAAAACAAGAGTTTGCATGCATTGATATTAAGCATATTCTGGATGTATCAGGGCTTCTCTCAGCCTGAGTTGTCAAGAGCCTGCACAAAACTTCTAGTTGGCAGTTTGTACAAAGCTATCTTAGTCGGTTTAGAAAGTCTATATATATAGACATGTATGCCTCCTTTCTAACGAAATCTTGGGAGATGTATGAATGTAGTATGAAGTTTTGAGTTAGCACGCTTATTATCTATCCTCTCTCCCATCTTTGCGTCTTTTGTGTGTTCCAAATCCCCAACAGAGAGCTCCTGAAAGCCGACTCAGAAGACGAAGAGGAGGGTCCTCCGCGCGCTGGGTCGGAGCCGCAGGGTCCGAACTCACCATCGGGGCCGGCGCCGCCTGACTTGCTGCTAGCCCGCCTCTGTAGGTTGAGGGGTGGCTGACGGTTGATGACCTATGATGCACGGACACGGATACATCGATACGACACGACACAATACTGACACGGGAATTCGCCGTTTTCCCAAAAATACCGACACGGCGACACGGCTATATATGTATTATTTTCTATGTTTCCTTGTGCTTATCAAACTGAAATTATATAAACTTGTATAAATAATAAGTAGCTAAGTTCAAACATATAGACTTAAATGTAGAGTTCAACCAAAAGCAAGTGGGCACTATTAGCAGTTTAGCACTTCAATTGTTCATTGTTCATAATCATTATCATGATTGTTCATTAACACTCCAATATTCATCACACACATATCAATATATCAATATATCATCAACAGGTTTCCATTGTTCATTAACACTCCAATATTCATCACACACATATCATCACACACCTTTTCACAAGTCACAACTAACAATAGCTTGCTGTTTTTGTGATACAAGTGTTGCTGGATCATGGACAAGATCATGTATTTTACAAGTTTGAATAGTTCAATATCAGTTGATGGTTGCATACCTCAGCAGTCAGCACGGCAGCAGCGGGAGGAAGTCAGAGGCGGCGTGGTGCACGGGAAGTCGGGGGAGGGAGGAGATGTAGGGGAGGGAGGAGATGCGGGTGGCGACGAGAGGCGGCCAGATCTGGGGGAGGCGCCGAGTTGCGGGGAAGAAGTTGGAGGGAAGAGAGGCGGGGAGGGAGGAGAGGTGGGGAGGCGGCGACGGGAGCAGATGTGGGGAGGAGGTGGCGACGGGAGGGGGCCAGATCTGGGGGAGGCGCCGAGTTGCGGGGAGGAGGCTAGAGGAAGGAGAGACGAGGAGGGAGGAGAGGCGGGGAGGCGGCGACGGGAGGGAGGAGATGCGGGGAGGAGGCGGCGACGGGAGAGACGGCGAGGCGGCGATATCTGGGGGAGGAGATGCCGAGGAGGGAGGAGAGGCGGGGAGGCGCCGAGGCAGCGACGGGAGAGGCGGGGAGACGGCGAGAGGCGGGCGGCGACGGGAGAGGCGGAGAGCTTTGGGGAAGAAGGCGGCGCACGGGAATGTATTGAGGGAGGAAGCACGGCTCGTGACGGGAAAAGTGGAGGACATAGCCTGGGCCGGAAATGGGGAAATTGGCTTGGACCGTGTCCTCCTCAGCTTGGGCCGTGTCCGATTTGTGTATTTAGCGTGTCGGACACGTATCGATAATTTTAAAAATTAAAATTTATTCAAAAATCAGTCAATACGTCACCGACACGTGTCCGAGCCGTGTCCGTGTCGTATCCGTGTCCGACACTGTGTCGGACACGGATACGCCGGTTTTGGCACGTGTCGGTGTTTCAGAGTTGATGTCCATGTGGCCCGTCGCTGGGCATAGAGGTGCTGAGTTCGGACCCTACGGCTCCGACGATCGAGTCGTGCGTCGGAGGACGTGCTCCTCCCACCCCAGCGGAGGGGTCGCCTGTGGCTCCCGCTGGACGACCTCAACGTAGGACGCACGCTGCGAGGAGGGGGGAGCTCGATGCTGAAGATGGGCTTCTGTCACGCCAGAGAAGCTCACGCGCAGTGGGGCGAGAGGCGGGGTCTGGGTTGTTGATGATTGAACGGAGGCGGGCTGGCTGCATGGCTTCTTCGGCTGGGGGTGGGCGACGGGCCCAGAATGGACACCGGCGCTCAGGGTAGCCATCGGGCCTGGGGCGGGCTGTAGGCAATGGATACCTTCAATGGCTCTCGCTTACAACACACACGAAGAACACAAAAGTTTTTCTTGTGCTGTAATGCTCGTATAGCTTTTGATTCTACCTCTTATTTATAGAGAAATCAAGTCCTAAACATAGTAAGTCCTACAAATCTGCCATGGTCGGGAAGATGCATGCCTTCCTTTTTTGGTTCGCACTATTTCCAAAAGAAAAGAAATAAAGAAAGGAAATAGACTGAAAAAGGAAACAAACTGCAAACAAAATAGACAGCAGATTATCTAACAAAACTCCCCCTAATTCTGCTGCTACCTCCTGATCTCGATCATGCTAATCTTGTTGCGTAGCTCCAAAAACTGGACACGACCGAGAGGCTTAGTGAGAATGTCCGCGAGTTGCTTCTCAGTCTCAGCGAACTCGAGAACGATTTGTCCTCCATCGATGGCTTCACGGATGAAATGGGATCGAGTGTAAGCGAGAGCGATTGGAGGTATCCATTGCCTACAAGTGGTATCAGAGCCAAGGCTGCTCGATCCCTGCGCAATATCGGCTCCAGTGGGCGATGGTGACCGGAGTTTGTCACCGCGCCGTGGAAGTCGAGGCCGAGGGCGGTGCTCAACCTCGCCAATCGTCCCTCGTCATGGTTACACTCGTGGCTGCAACGTAGTGATCTAGAAGACGGTGTGGGAGGTCGGAGGCTCGTCCTACCCGATGCTCGCGCGCGATAACTACACAGATTGGTCGCTCGTGATGAAGATGATACTCCAAGCGAGGGGCCTGTAGGACGCCGTCGAGCACAACGACGCCGATGTACAGGAAGATTGTGCGGCGCTCGAGGCGTTCCTCAAGGTGGTCCCACAGGAGGAGATTCACACGCTCGCCATCAAGCGATCGGCTAAGGAAGCATAGGACTACGTCAAGTCCATGCAAATTGGCTTCAATCATGTCCGCAAGTTGAAGCTCCAGAAGCTACGCACCGAGTTCGAGACGCTCGTGTTCAAGGAATGCGAAGATCCTGAGGATTTCACGCTTCACTTGAGCTGCCTGGTCAGCCAGCTCTTGGAGTACAACGAACCCGTCGACGAGCAGAAGGTCGTCGAGAAGTACCTTCGCGTCGTCCCGCCAAGGTTCGGTCATGTTGTCTACACCATAGAAACCATGCTTGATCTCTCGAGGCTGTCCATTGAGGAGGTCACTGGACGTCTGAAAGGCGCCGATGATCGTTGTCTTCCACAACCGACGCCATCAACAATCACCTCTGAAGACAAGCTCTTGCTAACCGAGGAGGAATAGATGGTGCACCTCGCCTCAAGGAGAAGCAGAGCAACGAGGGATCATCAAGCAAGTCTGGTGGCCGTGGCGGTCGCCGCGACAGGGGCAACTGGTGACCCAGAGGTGAGGGTGGCCGTGACGCTGGGCGTGATGGGCGCAAAGTAGGATGCGAGCGCGATGTCGGTCATCCCAGTGAGGTTTGTGAAACCTATCTCATCGGCAAGCAAAGGCAAACCCCGTTCCCGATGACGGCCCACTACCGTGCTAAGGGACTGCTAGACCTCATGCACAACGACCTGTGTGGGCCCATCACACCGGCGACTCACGGTGGCCAGCACTACTTTCTCCTTCTCGTCGACAATTACAGCCGCTACATGTGGCTGCATCTTCTGACGAGCAAGGACCAGGCGCCCGCCAGCTTCAAATAGTTCAAGACCGGTGTTAAGGTCGAGACTGGGCGGCGTCTGCGCATTCTGCGGACTGATCGAGGGGGGAGTTCACCTCAATCAAGTTCAGGCAGTATTACGCGGATTAGGGAGTTGCGCGGCAGCTCATGGCACCATACTCGCCACAACAGAACGGAGTCGTTGAGTGGCGCAACCAGATGATCGTTGGCATGGCGCGTAGCTTGCTTAAGGTGAAGGGGATGCCGTCTGAATTTTGGGGGGAGGCAATGACCACCGTTGTCTTTCTCCTGAACTGTGCGCCCACCAAGAGCTTGGACGGCATGATGCCATTTGATGCCTGGAACGGGAGAAAGCCCGACGTATCCTTCCTGCGCACGTTCGGGTGCATCACGCATGCCAAGGTAACTCGCCCCTATCTGAAGAAGCTCGATGATCACAACATAAAGATAGTGCTTCTCGGGTTCGAGCAGGGGTCGAAAGCGTACCAGTTGTTCGACCCGGTTGCGTGTCGTGTCCACGTCTCCCGCAACGTGGTGTTCGACGAGAAGGCCAGCTGGGATTGGGCGAATCCTAGCGAGCTGGAGAAGACATCTAGCGCGGGCACGTTCATCGTTGAGCATGAGATCATCGCTGATCCTGTGAAAGTCCCTGCTCCAGGGGAGCAGCTGCACAAGCCACCATCTCGCCAGGGCCCGCCTGACGCTCCGGATCTCGCACCGAGTGTGCGGTTTTGTGTCGCCAACGGCTAAGGCGCTCGCTGAGCTTGATCACAACGATGACGACAGCGCACAACACTGGTTCAGGATGCTACGGGACATCATCGGTCCCGCACCCGCTGGTGCCCTGACATGGTTCCTGGAGCCAGAACTGGTCGCCCCTGCTGAGCTGCACATGGTTAGTGTAGAAGAGCCGGCCACGTTTGGAGCGGCGAAACGCGACCCATCTTGGCGCCGGGCGATGCTGGAGGAGATGAAATCTATCGAGGAGAACAACACTTGGGACCTCGTCGAGCTTCCTACCGGGCACCGTGCGATCGGGCTCAAGTGGGTCTTCAAGGTGAAACGAGACGAGCATGGCGCCATCACTAAACACAAGGTGCGTCTCATGGCAAAGGGTATGCGCAGCGTGAGGGGATCGACTTTGAGGATGTCTTTGCCCTTGTCGCGCGAATGGAGTTGGTGCGGCTACTGCTGGCTCTGGCGGTGCACAAAGGGTGGTTCGTACACCACATGGACGTGAAGTCTGCATTCCTGAATGGGGATCTCGTCGAGGAAGTCTATGTGGAGCAACCGCTGGGTTTCGCCGTTGACAAGTAGGAGCACAAGGTGCTCAAGCTACGCAAGGCGTTGTATGGGCTGCGTCAAGCCCCGCGCGCTTGGAATGCAAGCTGAACGTAAGCCTTCGAGAGCTGGGTTTCAACCGGTGCAGGGACAAGCACGCATTGTACACGCGATGGGCGGCCGGAGGAATGCTGATCGTCGGCATCTATGTCAACGACTTGATCATCACCGGGACAACTCAAGCAGGCATCGACGAATTCAAGCGCGAGATGATGTCCATGTTTCACATGAGCGACCTAAGACTGCTCACCTACTACCTTGGCATTGAAGTGAGCCAAAGCGTCAGCGGGATCACGCTCTGTCAGAGTGCATACGCCGGGAAGGTCCTGGCGCAGAACGGCATGGCAAAGTGCAATCATTGCCACACGCCGATGGAAGAGAGGCTCAAGCTATCCAAGGCATCGACGGCACCACCTGTAGACGCAGCCCGCTACCTGAGCACTATGGGGAGCCTGAGCTATCTGACTCATACCCGGCCGGACATCATGTTCGCCGTGGGGTACGTGAGTCAGTTCATGGAGGATCCACGTGAAGATCACCTCGCCGCAGTGAAGCACATCCTCCGGTACATCGCCAGGACACAGAGTTTCGGCGTCACCTACCTGGGAGAAGAAGGAAGCAGGCTAGCTTTGTCGGGCTACAACGATAGCGACATGGCTGGTAACCTTGATGGGCGAAAGAGCACCACTGGCATCCTTTTCTTCCTCGGCACAAGCCCAGTCTCCTGGCAGTCGCAAAAGCAGCGGGTTGTGGCTCTCCTCGTGCGAGGCAAAGTACATCGCCGTTGCAATGGCGGCCTATCAAGGCGTCTAGCTTCACTGGTTGCTGCAGGAACTCTTGGAACAGATGCTTCCAGCACCAGGACTCAGGATGGACAACAAGTCCGCCATTGCTCTCAGCAAAAATCCAGTCCTCCACGACAGAAGCAACACAGCAGCACCAAAGTCTCAGGGTTGTTCTGTTCTTCATCTGTTCTTGCGTGAGTTCGTGAGTGTGAGCTATCGGAAGTTTTTTGGGTGACACGGGCGTCAACAGGAGGGAGAGAGCTTGTGGCGTCCCTTGTTTGTGATTCTTAATCTGAACTTGTTCATGGTGCTAAATGATGTTGGAACAATTTAGCATATGCAAGAATGGGATCTAAGAAGTCACCATGAAATACAGCGTAATTTGTTAGAATATTGCTCGTGTTATCTTCTGCTTGTTCTGTTTAAGGGAAGTGCAATAGCTCATTTGGGTCACTACGAATACCCAATAACCTTAAAGAATACCTGTTCCTCATGTGCATGATGCACGAGTGTATCAACTTGTCCTGTTGAGATTGTTATATGTTATCTCAAATGATAAAAAAGAAGAAGTTCGTAACATCACTTTCACTACGAATTTTTAAGGACAACCAAATGTGAGAAACTCTACTGATTCCTACAAAAAAAATTTATCCAAGTTATGTACAGGAAATCAGATAAAAATTAAGTGTGCAACAATCGCTAATGTTCATTTTGGAGTGATCCAGCTAGATGGGCAGTCTATACGGGCAAGCCCTCCTCCAAATGCAAGCATTTCTGGCACAGAATTCCGACTTGCATTGCAAGATCTTGTCGAGCTCCTCAGCACGCTTGGTCTCGAGATCCAGCGCAAAGTTGCCAAAGGCAACCGAGTTGAACACCAGAACGTTGCTCTTCTCGCAGTCCCACAGCAACCTTACACCAATGTTAATGCCGCCGCCACAACTTGTTGCCAGCCCCAACGCCGCCTAGATCGCCTGGCACATGTCAACGTCTTCGCTGGGGCGCCACATGCATGCGCTCCGTGGGTATGAGATCGTCGAGACTTCTATCCACATGGGCCCATCTCTCGAGCATGAGGCTGTGCTCATCCAAGGCGAAGGCGTGGAGCACGCCGTCGTCGTGGCAATCGATCACGAGCCGTTTGTTGGATAATTAATCTATTTTCTTGAGATAACAAAACCAAACTTTATCCATTGCTTAGCAAATAAGATTTGAGTTGTGCTAGTCGGTTGCAATGAGTAAAAACACAAATTGACTACTTCTGTGAAGAAAGCACTAGATTAGACTAAGTTGGACTATTGGATAACTATTGAGCTGAGCATGAGTCAATGGTATAAAGCCAAATACAAATTATCTACCAAAATCAAAGAGTACTAGTTACTGAGCTGTCCAAGAAACATGAAGTTTCTAGCTGAATTGTTGATTTGTGATCCAAATTCTATATATAAATTAGGCCAGCTTCTGGACGGAGCGTAGCGGAGGCCCGTCGCCGGAGGCTTAGGGCCGGAGGATCATGTTTGCCTGGTAAGGAGGATCATAGTGCCTGGTAAGGAGGATCATGTTTGCAAATTGAAGAAGTCCTTATATGGTTTGAAACAGTCTCCTCGTCAGTGGTATAAGAAGTTTGATTCATTTATGTTATCAAAAACCTTTAAAAGATCGGATTATGATAGCTGTGTCTACATTAAATTTATTGATGGATCACCTATATACTTGCTGTTATATGTTGATGATATGCTGATTGCTGCCAAGAGCAAGAAAGAAGTCACTACATTGAAGGCTCAGTTGAGCAGTGAATTTGAGATGAAGGATCTTGGTGCTGCTAAGAAAATTCTAGGTATGGAAATTACTAGAGACCGTGCTTCTGGCTTATTGTTTCTTAGTCAGCAAAATTATATTCAGAAAGTACTTCATCGTTTCAATATGCATGATTCAAAGCCTGTTAGTACTCCCATTGCACCTCACTTTAAATTGTCAGCCTCACAATGTCCTAGCACTGATGAGGAGGTTGAGTACATGTCCAGAGTTCCTTATGCTAGTGCTGTTGGGTCTTTGATGTATGCCATGGTTTGCTCGCCCGATTTATCTTATGCTATGAGTATGGTCAGTAGATATATGGCTAATCCTGGTAAAGAGCATTGGAAGGCCGTTCAGTGGATTTTCAGGTACATGCAAGGCACATCGGATGCTTGTTTGAAGTTTGGCAGGACTGAAAAGGAACTCGTTGGCTATGTTGATTCAGATTATCTTTGGTGATTTGGATAAGCGTAGGTCGATCACAGGTTATGTATTTACCATTGGAGGTTGTGCTGTGAGCTGGAAGGCACATTTGCAGGATGTTGTTGCGCTGTCCACCACTGAAGCTGAATATATGGCTATTTGTGAAGCAAGTAAAGAGTCAGTTTGGCTGAAAGGTTTGTTTGCTGAGCTTGCTGGAGTTGATTCTTGCATTAATCTGTTTTGTGACAGCCAGAGTGCAATTTATCTCACTAAAGATCAGATGTTTCATGAGAGGACAAAGCACATTGAGATTAAATATAATTATGTCAGAGATATTGTTGCAAAGGGTAAGCTAAAGGTATGCAAGATTAGCACTCATGAAAATCCTGCTGATATGTTGACAAAGCCAGTTCCTGTTGCTAAGTTTGAGCTTTGCTCAAACTTAATTGGTATTACAGCTTAGCCCAAGAGGCTGTGTGGCGCCGAAAGTATTTCTTTCTTTGTTGTGTTTTAGGGTGAAGGATTGATTTCTACTACAGGAAGGAATTTGTCTCAAGGTGGAGTATGTTGATTTGTGATCCAAATTCTATATATAAATTAGGCCAGCTTCTGGACGGAGCGTAGCGGAGGCCCGTCGCCGGAGGCTTAGGGCCGGAGGCTTAGGGTATGGATCCTAGTCAAATTAGGGTTTCCTTGTTATATATATCCTGTAAGCCGCCGGTTGGGATAGATCATCAGAGTTGTAAATCCCCGGCATTGTAACCTCACCCCGATATAGTGAAGATTGTTGCTGGCTGGCGCCCGTGGTTTTTCCCCTCTCGCATTGGGAGGGTTTTCCACGTTAAATCTTGTGTCTTTCTGCGATTGATCTTGTTTACTTCGTCGTTTCTTCCGCCGTCGCGTGCAACATGAATTTGGCATGATACTGGTGTTATGTCGGTTGGTCTAGAGTCAGTTCCTTTAGTCGGTGTTGATGTCTATAAAAAGCTTGTAACCTCTATTGTAATCAGTGTGCGTGAGATGTATGCATGTATAAGCCAGAGCTTTGTCCAGAAAAGCTTGTAAGGATTATGTATGCAATAGATGTAGGATAACGGGTAGGCTACGCTAGCTACAACATTATAAAATTCTACCACGTTCAACCAGAAAACATGCGCGTAAGGGAGTCATAGATAGTTACCACTGTATGCGCTTCGCAGCGGAAGAAGAGTTGGAGCAGCCCGATCCAACGTAGATGCGCGTTGATGAAGAAGAAGCGGTCGATCGTTTCACGAACTGAACGTCTCCTCGTCACGTCCTAGCAATAGCCTTGCGTCTCTCGGCCGATCAAGACAAAGAAGAACGCGTGGCGCCTCCACGGAGTCCACACGTTCGGGATGAAACGCCGTGCGCTGGTGTGCTAGCACCGCACGCCCGGCTAGGGTTTCGGGATACGGCCGAGGGGAGGTGGTGGCTAGGGTTTTCGGGATAGTCGTGTGTCCCCTGCAGCCCCACCTCCACATATTTATAGAGCATGCTAATGGGCTTCCACGTTGTAGGCCCATTAGAACCCTAATCCCATATGAATCAATATCCCTTTTAGCCTTAATCCCGAATTATTTATGATTGCCTCTTGGGCACATCACTAACAATAGATACCAATGAATACATAGTCTGATGCTTTAAGTGTAACACCCTGCCTCGGGGAACAGGGGCGCCGTACGTCCCGCAACAGTCTAGGAATTCTGTTGCGGATAGAAGGAGCATTGAGCCTGCTTACGGACATTTGGGAAGGGTTAGTTTGACAGAAATAAGATCTAGAGGTCAATTTTATAAATTTTATAGGCGTTCAAACCCAAATTATAACTTACACTCAGAAGAACCGAAGAAACGCCCACAGGAACACCTGGGTGAGGTCGCAACCCTAACATGAACACCTGAATTGCTCTCTCTTCTTCTGGTATCTGAAGTTGTGGAATTATAGCAAGTTTGAGTACAACCAACCGTACTCAGCAAGTTACAATGGTAAACCCTAAATTAATACATGCATTGAGTTTACAAGGGAGGGAGTATACTGGTTTTATCATTGTATGTGAATGCAGTTTTGTTTGTAAACAGTTTTAAAACAATAAACCCCATTATACTACTTAAGAAAATGGGGGGGGGGTCTTGAACATTAATTTCTTCACTTTACACATGTTAAAAACACCAGAAAACTACTTATGCCTCGCTACTGGAATCACCCATCAAAGACAGCTCTATTAACCAGGAGCACGATGTATTCGAATACCATTAAGATTCACTCTGCAGAGTTGCTTAGGTTTACCCACAAGATTTCTTAATTGCTAATGTCATGCAATAGACACGCTCAGCTAGCGTGCGACTGAATTAAGAAAGCCAGATCTTTCCCTGCTCAATTTAATGTATAGACCCTACCCGATAGGTTATGACCTTCACTACACTGGGTATCCACGGGCCAATTCGGAACGCGTACGACCGCACAAGTTGCGGTCGACCGCCCAAGTTTCATGAAGACCTATCGTTGTGTGTGTATGGCGAGTTACGTATTACTTCGATAAGTCGCCCATACCACACCCCCAAACACCTGTAGGGGTTCAATTAAAATGAGCAGTTACCGGATCAGGATTGACAGTTCAATACTTGTGGTTGAGCGGTTATTGTGCTCTATACTCAGTATAAGGGTCTAGTCCTTATATTTTCTCCTGAGACTGCCAACCACGACCAGGTCCCGTCCAATACTTGTACCGACACCCGTCTGCTGCATTCTCCTCCCTAGGGTAGAGTTGTGGACTCGTCCACGACAGGGCACTCCACGGCTTCCGTCCTACCCTAGACATTTTAAAATATGTTTTTACCGGCGAACTACCAAGTCCTTGATAGCTCGTTATTTTATGTGAATAAAATGCGATGGTTATGTATGCTTTAATTTAATAATACTATGGTTGTCAAGGTGAATGTGGCATTAAAGTAAAATAGGGTATTTATCGGTGGTAGGACATAACTAAATGTAACATGTTATTCTAAATAATTTATTTTAATTAAATAATTTGAGCAATTATCATAATGCAAATAGCATAGATAAATAGTTAATCAAGAATATGTAGGTTCAACATGTTTAAAAATTTGTAACTCGCCTCTTCGTCCGCGGGGTCTTGACTCTTTTAATTGTTCTTGTCGCTCTTCGGTTGACCCACCCGCTGGGTCCGAATTCTAGCGCGAAAAACGAAGGCAATTGAGTTCCTGCTTTACAGAATGAGAGCTGGGAACAAAATGCAAATAAATAACCAAAAGACAAAAAGAAAACATGATGGTTGATTGATGTTGGGGGGGTTGGGTTAGGCGGCCTCAAAACGATCAAAAGGGGTATGATTTACATTTTTGGGGTTTGAAGAATAATGATGGCGAGGGTTGTACTGGACGGTTTCGAGCTATCATCGAGGTAGGCTAGGGTTTCAACAGAGGGTATCTAGATTAGTAAAGCTTAAAAAGGCTCTAAGCCTCAAAATATTTCTTATGTCATTACCTCTTCATTTGATCTCAAGTTAATTGCCTTTTGTTTCTTACAAGTCACACTTTTTAAGCATTAGCCAGAGGAAGATACCAAGAGAAAGGAGGGGTGGTCTTTTGGCTGGTTTTGACTGACTGGCAGAGGCACCTTCGGCCAAGGGGCAAGACAGGGGCGGTGGCACAGGTTCTTGGTGCCGGTGGCGATGGAGGGACAGGCCAACGACCGGATGGTGACAGTAAAGTGGGCTGCTGGGGGTGCTGCGAGGCTAGAGGCGGCGGCATACTAGCAGGAACGGTACCGAAGGTCAGAGACGGCGGTTCTTGGTGGCAGGTTGTGGGGATGAAATGGGGCGACGGCGCTATCGTGGAGGGAAGAAGAAGGGGAGGTGAGCATGAGCGAGAGAGGACCATGAGGATCTCACCCATGGTGTTGGCTTGACCGGAGAGGCATCAGAGGAGGCCGACGACGGAAGCCACGGGCGGCGGCGGATGGCCACCGTGGAGGGGGCAGCTCGAGCGGTGGTTGGAGAAGGTCGGGGAGGCCCTGGGGATGCTCCCACCATGATGAATTGGATGGAGGTCGTTCGAGGAGGAGTCGGTGGCCGAAATGGCGGCGACCGACCGGAATTGGGGAAGTGGCCGCGCAGCGAGCTTCTCCTCAGGAAAACCCAATCGGCCGGCGGTGGAGGTTCCTGGAAGGGGGAGGCACGCCGTGACACCGGTGGACGGTGGGGAGCTTCGACGGAGCGGCGGCGGCGGCGGAGAAGTGAGCATGGGCGAGACCGAGCGAAAGAGGAAGAAGATAGGGAAAGGAGCAGAGGTGATGGCGACTCGGGGCTACTCGTAGCTATGGAAGAGGGGGGAGAATGGCGGGGAGGGGGGAACTGACGAATGGAGTAGAAGGCGGCATGGCGCGGCGATGTGAGCACAGGGCGCGGTATGGGGGAGATGCGCGACCGGCCGAGGGAGCAGGACGTGGGAGGCGCGGGGAGGTGACGGTGAAGAGACGTGAGAGGGAGCAGGGATGGCGTGAGAGAGGGAAGAAACCAGGGGCAGCGCGCGGTATGGGGGTGAGAGTGATAGGGAGAAGAAATAAATGACAGAGCGACGTGGGGGGAGGAAGAGAGAAGTGAGGCAGCGCGAGGGAGATAAGAGAAGGATGGGGGAGCAGGGGCTGCCAGGTGGGCCAGGGCGCGCGTAGGAAAAAGGAGTGGGGGACCGGAAGGAGCGGAGGGAGAGATTTAGCAAGAAAAAATAAAAAATCAACGAAAATTTTAGGTTGTTTCATTAAGCTAGTTACTCCTCTATCCCAATTCTTTGCTTCCTTTTGAGAGTGTCAAATCCCCAACACCGTTTGTCCCAATACCGGCCAGAGTGGCCTCCGACGTTCGGGAGACCGACCATGGTGATCTTCCACGCTTGAATGTCCAACGCAAGTGCGAGCCCCTTGGTGTATTGTTAGCAAAACTTTCTTGCGTCTCTCTCTGTGTTGTGTTCATCTTCCACAGTGAAACATAAGTGAGTTTTCTCCTCGGGCTAATCCTAATATTTGGTATCAGAGCAAGGTTCGGCGTGAGGAGATGATGCCTGGCGACGGCTCGATGAGCAGTGGTGCACCCACGCGGCTCCATGAGAGGAGTGGCAGTGGCTCGAGTGCGTGCACGTGGTAGTGACCATGGCAGGGAGCTCGCTGCATGACATCTCTGATGAGCATGAAGCTCGAGGTAGAGGAGTTGGCGGCCCTGTGGGGAGATCTAAGTCTCCATCGTTGTTAGGTCGTGTTACCGACGGAAGAGAATTGGACGCGTGATCGAGGTTGGAGTCACTGGCAAGTTGTGTCACCGGTATGGAGACCATCATCACAAAAAGAGCTATGTTGAATGCCTAAGATCATGCTGAGGATGGGGAGGCCCGAGTCTCCATCGCCGTTGAGTTGTGTAACCAGGGGAGAAGCGATAACGAAGAGGAGAGAAGAGAAAATACATGGCTAGGCAGTTGCGGCCGTGCGCCAAACTCTATATGCGAGTACGCTCTCTATGTTCATCTCCTCCAAATGAGAAGTTGTGCGAATTCGCACTGCTAAAGAGAAGGTCACACTGGACGTCTCATCACAGATGGTTCTATAGAATCCGTTAGTATTAAGCTGCAATGTAGTTATCTCGGATGATTTTAGTAGCGTAATTGTCTATGTTGCAACCGATGGTAAGAACCGTCATCGATGATCTACTTATCACAGATAGCTTTTGACATAAACCATTTCTGATACATCACAAATGGTTCTTAATAAAAACAATGTATGTTGTATGGACTTATCACATACGATTTTTGTGAAAAGCCGTTAGTGATACAACATAAATGATTTTTACAAAAAAAATTATCTGTAATAATCTACTTATCACAGATAAATTATAAATGGAAGCGTTTATAATAATATTTTTTCTATATATACACACTTAGACGAAAACCTCACTCACTGCTCCTGTGCACAATACACGCCTGCCGACTCCTACACATCCAGCTGTGCCGCCTCCCTTATCTCGTCTCCGACCTAAAGTCCACTGGCCGGATCGGCGAAGCCGCCTCCGCCTCACGCGCGCACCCAGCCCGAGCTCATCTGCGCTGCCTTTGCCGGACAAGAGCAGCAGCACGCCGGGTACCTGTGCCTGGCTAGCATCAACCTAGGGCTTCCGTTCGGGTATGGCGCTATGAACATTTGTCTGCTTCATTGTCTCCGGCTAGATATGCTACTTTTTCTTGCATTTTGCTGGATTTCGATCTAAGAATGAGATAACAGAGAGGGAGTGTAGAAAATCTGAGAGACCTTATTCCTAGAGCGGTTAGTTTTCCTAGATGAATAGTAACCCTCCGTTGTTTGTGCTCATGATAGATTTATTTTGGTTTGGATCCTATGTCTAACCCAGAGGATTACGTTTTTGAGAAATTCCAATGCAGTTTCTAATACTCGTCGAAATCACTAGTGCTAAAACTCGAATTTGTGCAACTGTTATTATACAAGGTTTTGTTCTCCCTGATTCCTATGTATCAGCAATTTCAAGTGATATAGGACCTGTTTGGTAGAGCTCCAGATTCTTATTTTTCAGTTTCTGCTCTAGATTATGTAAGAATCCACTTCTTTGAGAATCTGGAGCTACCTCTGAAAAGCGTTTGGCTAGTGGGTTGGCTCCAAATTCATAAAAGAGGAGATTTGAGGGAAATAGACAATGTTACCCTTTAGTTGTAACCCTTTTATTTATCTATTGTTGAATTAGCATGATTCTGATAGCAAGTCATGCAATTCACTGTGGTACAAATTCTTGAAGAAGATAGATAGCAAGTCATGCAATTCTTGAAGAAGTACACAAAGTCACGGTCTCCAGGTTTGCCGGAGATTGCTGATAACTGTGGTACAAATTGACAGGTAAAAGGACTATTACTCAGCTAATTTTTAATCATGTTACAAGGACACCGCATAATACAACACATTACAAGATCTGAAGAAACGGACAATACAGACATATAGCAATATATACGATGACCGCTTGCTCGGGACGATGATCGAATTGAAGGCCTGAGGCCAGAGTCGGCCAAAACTTTTCTTTTCATGGCTAACTCTAGTTATATGTACTATATAATGAATTTAGGAAAAACTAAAATGTACACAGCTTAACCAGAAGATTCTGATGTTTGAAACTCAGCATGCATTCTCCAAGTGTGATCAAGATATCATCACAGGGGAGAATAATCCTCTTGTCGATATATGAAGCCAACAGAAAATATGTATCAGTAAAGGATGCAGAAAGGCGCCATGCCACATCTCATGGATAAGTTAGCCAACCGGTTCCGTCAGATGTTCATAGAAGAAATATCCACAGATCTGCAAGTTGTTGCAGGTTTGCATCTCATTAGCACAGCTCATCTGCAGCTTTCAAGTTGTATATACAATCTAACAGGATTTTAATAAACTGACAGTCACCACAAACAAGTTACATTGAACAACATTCAGCATAGTGATGTACTATCAGTTCGGTAGCTGAATGCAATCATGCATTACAAATTTAAATAACAAAACCGAAAGTCCAAGGCACTGTGATTATCAGAAATATTAACAGGAACAGAAATCAGCTTAGACTTATCAAGTATCATATGTGACTAAAAAATTTCATGGAAGAATCAGTGAATTAGCACATCAGACATCATTTGGACTCATTCCTTTACCTTCTACGCATCATTGATTGTAGAAAAACGTGAGAAAATTGAGCATTACGGATACAAGACAATGCATAGTCCAATTTAATGGTTTGTGATTGATATCAAGTTATCAACATTCAACAATTCTACATTTAACTGACATCAAAACCTTCTCTTCAAAAATCTGAAACCTTGATGGTGGCGGTGGCGGCGGTGTTGCTGGGGATTGGAGGGATACTGTTGTCGTGGAGGATGAGGGCGGCGGGAGGAGGAAGAGGCCGGAGCTCGGGAGGAAGGGGTGGGGCCGGGAGGCCGGGCGGCGCCGGGGCTGTGGAGGCGTCGGGGGGCGGCGCGAGGAGGCGTCGGGGCGGCGCCGGGGCTGGGAGGTGTCGGGGCGGGCGGCGCGCGGGGAGAGGAAGGGGAGGCGGCAGCGCGGGAGGAGGGGAAGGGGGAGGCGGCGGCGCGGGAGGGGGGGGGAGGGGAAGGGGAAGGGGGAGGCGGCGCGGGAGGGGAGGAAGGGGAGGGGGGAGGCGGCGCGCGGGGAGGGAGGAGGGGAGGGGAACCGGCAGCGCGGAGGGGAGGGGAGGGGAGGGCGGCGCGGGAGGGGAGGGGGAACCGGTGGCGCGGGAGGGGGAGGGGAAGGGGGAGCACTCGGGTGGGAGGAGGAAGGGACGAGCGCTCGGGTGGGGGAGGGACGAGCGCTCGGGTGGGTTTCATTTTTTTATACCAGTGGCATTTTGCGGGTAAATGTTAGCAACTTCAATGGGTAAGTTGGTTTTAGGGACTATAGCTTCCCACGAGAATCCACCAAAATGTTGCTTCTCCTCTCTAGTTCATTTTGGAGAGTGCTTCTCGCGAGAAGCAGAATCTCCTCATTTTGAGAATCAGGGTGTTTGGTACAACTCCCTAAGAATCTATTGAGAAGCTGGGAGCAGGAGCTGTACCAAACAGGCCCATAGTTTTGTTCATTTAAAACATCAAGGAAAATAAACAGCTCCACGCTTCTTAAAGAAATGAAAAGAAAAAGAGAAATTCCTTAGCCTAGATGTATAACTTTAATGTGCTACATGCTTTAATTTCCCCAGCCTTAATGCCGCAACCTACAACCATTATCACATCAGCACACACTTGGTTGATGATGCCGAAGTTCGTTATCTACGGGGCCAGAAACCATGTACTTGGAAATGTGGAATTAGCATATCTACCCACAAATTAGCATATATATATGCTTCATGTGCTGTTATCTTGTATATTACTATAGAGTATCTTCTAGTTAGTATTTCAGTAAAAGATAATTTCATATTTGTCATAGAAAGTCTTTAGATCAATCGTGTTGAAGTAGCCTTATTATGATAGTAGAGTGCAGTCGACACTAGAGAGCAATACAAATTTCATCTATGATATTCAATTTGTGTTTTATATATGCCATACTGAAAAGAAATTTGAATGATTCATAGATAGCAACTAAACGAGATGACATCCACAGTCTTTGGGCTCAGTTTCGCTGAATGCGTCCGATGATCAGACCAAAAGAGCAACTACGCGAGAGGACCGAGGCGTATAAAAAATACCTGAGAGCCAAATGACTATCATGGAGGTTAATCCAATTGGGGACCCTCTACATCCCAAGAAAGCAGTGGTCGTATTCCGGATGGCCTGCGAGATAGTTGTATGGCAACGTGTCCCCATTACTACACCGAGCTAGAAGTATCTAAGGAGTGAAGAGAAAGAGAAGTTTTGGATGGAAGTCTCAAGGTCCTTCGAGATTGTCTAGGGTCTCATGCGATGATAGACATTCTTAACGATGGGCAAGGCATGAAAAAACTTTAAGAGCACACTTATCGTCCCCTTCCGCTTCGGCTACTCGGCGTGGAGGCATCAGTGACAGTGGAGGAGGGCGGCAGAAACTAGCACAGCATAGAGGTGTTGATACGGTTGATGGGAACGATGAGGAGGCTTCGGTGGCGCTCCTTACCCGAGGCGGGGCCTTTGCCTAGCTGAGCTCAACGACGATGCGGAGCCGTGCCTATTGCTCTGTTCGTGGTGACAATGCACGAACAGAGGCGTGCATGTCGTCGTCTCTAATGGCGTAGCAGCGGCCGGTGGCGTGCATGGTGAGGTGTGTGGCTGGTCGTCCTGTTGGTGGCAGTGATCAACGGTGCACGCAGAGGCGTGCCTATTTTGATCTCAATGACGACTGGAGGCGCGTACATGGAGGTGTACATCCATTTGTTCCATCGGTTGGTGGCTTGCCGTGGAGGCGACACCCAGTTTGATGGGGCCATCGGTGGCGTGCCGCGGAGGCCATGGACAGATCTACTGTAGCTCAGCAGGGTGCACAGGACACTGGGTCCAAAAATTATTTTTCTTTAGAAATAATGATGTATTTAAGTACAACATTGTTTGATAATTAAACATGTGTGATATGTATGGGGAGTGGGGACCCCTGGTCATTTTCGATCTGGATCTGCCTATGGCGGAGGTGGTGCTTGGTCTATTTTGGCTTTAGCACGTATGCAGAGGAATATGATTGGTTAGCTAGGAGGATGTCGCGGTCAACGCGCAGAGAGGGAGCAGTGTCGGTAGGGCAGGACTAGAGCCAATCTACAAATAAAATCATCACCGCTGAACTAATTGATAAGCTAGATTAAAGCCAATACACCCGGGAGCCTTTGCGAGAGTGTTATCATGCTAACGTGTTATATATTCGAAGTCACGTTGTTTACGATCAAGCACTCAACTTACAAAAAATATAAAAATAGAACATGAGACACAAGATATACTCCTAAGCTTTATCTCAACTTTATTGCTTAATTTTTTTGCCCATAGGTGTGTACAATGTGCCATGCAATCCCTACTCCTTTATATAGGGAGAAGTTGGGTGGCTTTATGGTACATAAATCATGTGAAACTAAACTACGCTAATATGCCTTGTGGGCCGGCTGTTCTTAATGGGTCTTTGTTCAGATAAAGTATTCACACAATCAGGTCTTCTAGCCGGAACAACAGATGGTACAGTCGAACGATTTGTCACATCCGGCCGTTGCATTGTTGCAAAGTTGTACTTAGCTTCGGTGAGGGAGGGCCAGGCATTGTCAAATGTCATTGCTCCCAAGTTTTAGTGTAAAGACCAAAGTCGAGTAACAAGGAGAAGAATACATAGGATGAAGAAATTGATAGCTTGCAGTAGTCATGTAGCAAGGCAGCAATTGCACGGTATACAAGTGAGCATAAGAAACCAATTGTTTTGGAACTTGAGATCGAGGGGCATAGCTGCTGCTCAGTAGTCAGGTGGCAGCGCCGTGGAGCTGACATATGCCCAGCGGAGCCTGGCCGCCAGGTGGCAAGTGCCTGCTGTCTACCCACCATGCGGCCACAGACCTAGAGCCCATGCGATTAGCTGGTTAATTGCATGATTAGAAAATTTATTTGCGCACTACTCGTAGAATTTTTTAGATACAGAAAATGAGCACAAAAAATACGGTATTTTTTGTGGAGCTTCCCAAGGCAACATACTTAATTATGTAATTTTTTTTTGTAATTTTATCATTTCTTAATTTTACTCCAAAATTCATTTAATTATATTGTTTGTAGGAATTTTTTAATATAAAAAACGAGTTCCAAAAGTTAAATATTTTCATGATTTCATGTGACGTGATTGAGCCCCCCGAAATGATTTCATGATTTCTGGAGGACAAAGTGCACTTGATACTTCAATCTTATTTCAAACTAGCTTAACACTTAAATCTAAATAATGCATGCCACTTTATGCCTATCAAAATCAACTTACTAGATAGGTGTGATGTCACTTTATGCCTATCAAAATAATGCATGTCACTTTATGCCTATCCATCCAATGTCGTGCGCAATGATTTTCAGAAAACAGGTGGGTGTGATGCCTCTTTTGCACAAGAACAATATTACATCACTAGCACATAGAGTGCAATAAAATGCAAGAAATGTTAAACACCTATAGAGGGACAAAAAGGTAAAAAGAACCATGCAAATTGCGTTCATTTCATAAAGCAAGATTTGGCTAAACTGCCCCTCGCTTATGGCCAATCTATGGATGCAACAACCTACAATGATAGGAACTAGAAACTTAAAATCCAGATAAAGCTTACTATATATGATGCCAAGAAAGAATACAAGTATTTGTTATGCCAACTAGTGACAGATTAAGTGAAAGTGAAAATGCCAAAATTGCAATGTTTCGTTCGGAAACACAAGCAAGCTTTGTTGTATCTCACTAAATCACTAATGCATAAGTACTACTTTGGTTCATCCATCCCTCCTTTAAAATGCAAAGTTTGTCCAATACTAAAAGTCCTCATAGAAAGGAAAAGGCTAAAATAGAAATTGGGCTCAATTGCTCAACAAGTTCCAAAGTAGTTAGCATTCTATTAGGGTTGCATGACTTGCATGTAACTAATAAAAAACTTAAAAAACATGGACTGAACAAAATGACAAATTGTGGCATGATGAGAGAAATAGAGTGAGAGAGCAAGACGACAGACTGCTGCAATAGATGGAAATGCATGCATCCTCTCCGAGAGATGGATGGGTAACATCTGCTCCAAAGACTATTGTTGAAAAATCTATCAGAAGTGGTATTCTTTTGTACAAAGCATCTTCAACACAAATAAATTGGCAGAAAAATAACGTGCTTTTCATTTCAATGCATTACAGTCATTGTATGATTACTTCTCAATGAAAAAGGGAAATACTATCATAGCCGGTATTAACGAAATGAGTAACTATGACACAAATGTTCCTCATTCACATGCAAGTGCTAAACAATAGGCAAAACTATTGACGAAAAATGATGTTAAAAAAGAACTAGAGAATAATACAGTCATTTTATGCGCGTGGCTGGGGAAGTGGAATTCCCGCTTAATGTGGTCCGGAGGGTCTCAATCATGTCATATGAAAATCATTCCGGGGGGTCTCAATTATGTCATATGAAATCATGAAATTATTCCGGGGGGTCTCAATCATATCACATAAAATTATGAAAATATTTCATAATTTTTAGAGCTCATTTTTGATATTACAAATTTTCTACAAATAGTATAATTAAATGGGGGTAAAATTCAGATATGATAAAATTTATGAAAAATTACATAATTAAGTACGCTACCTCGGGAAGTGACATTCTTATGAATATCATACGTATATTAATATTTTTGTAAATACAGTTTATTAAAATAAATAGGGTGATTTTTTAAAACAAATTCTTTAAACAGCTTCATAAGTCTAAAATTATATACGCTATTCGCTACTGTCTCAAAAAGAGTAACCAAAAACCTTCTATTACAGTTAAAAGCTATTAGCTGTAACACAAAAGAACTCGGCCCTCGACTTTTGAAAACCATTTCCAAAAACTACTAGCTGGCCTCTGTCACCTTCTTTGTATCTGTATTTTAAAAACTACTTCTTTCGACCATTATTATTTTATTTTAGCTAAAAACCATCAGCTTCGTTCGATTTGAACACCCCGCAGTACTATCACAATCTGGATCTGATCACTGCAGTGGGTATTTTCGTGGTATTTTCGTGATACTGCGGTGAAGACTGAGACGGGTGACTCAGCCGGGATCCTTGACCGATCTATACAGATGATATTGGGATTCAATACTCTGTAATGTTAAATTAAATGATATAATCTACATGGTCATGGAATATCGGGGATAGCGTTTGCTTGGTGACTGTGACAAGTTCGGAGACCGTACCGTTCGTCCATTATCTGCGTTACCGTCCATAAAAAAATTAGAGATAAGACCCGCCATTTTCTTCAACCAAGAGAGCATAGCATGCTCGGGATACGATCATTCGAGATACGTATCAGTTGGATATCGCTATCGAGCATCTATTCCTAAAAAAAAAAACCCTTCTTTTTATTTGCATAACATGGTTTTCGCCCACGGATTGTGCTCTGAATCAAGATAATCCTCTTGCTCTTAGAAAATGAGAGTGCGAGATTATCCTCTTCATTCAGGCCTCACAAGTGATGCTGGAGAAACGGGTGTGATGACAAACAATCTCTCAATACACATTTTGTTTAGTTGTGATGAGCATTTTTTTCCTGCGAAAAAACACATTATCGATTGTATTGTATCTGGTATTAGGCAATAGACAGCCATGGTATTATATGAACTTGAGCCAGGGGATGGTGGGCACAAAGTCCAGTTTGTAGCTCAGTCAATTTCCTTAGTGGTTAAGGTATAATTAAAAATTAATCAGAGCAAGCAAGTGGAGTTCTTTTTATTAAAAAAAAGGTAACGGCCTTGGTCCATTGGCACTGATGACCATTTGTGTTTGCTACTAGTATACGGCTTAATTTCTATCTGATGTGACATGTCACATCGTTTGCTCCTAATTTAATCATGGGATAACTGTTCGAGAAATAAAGCTCTAATTATTTCGCAACCTGCTGCTGCAGCAGCCCTTTCCTATGGGGTGATCGGAATAGCGATGGTTTTTAGTTTTTGCTGAAAAAACACTATAGCTAGCTGATTTTTTTACTGTAGCTGAGTGGCATGTTAGGCATAATTAAATTTTAAAAAATATAAAAATAAAAACGGCTCGCTAGTCTAGTGCAGACAATGCAAAGGAATATAAGAAAAAAAACGGAACATAAAAAAACCAAAAAACAAAAATTTTTTTTACTACGTGACAAAAGTGTTACAGTGTTTCCATCGTCGCTACAGTGTTTTGATCACTAAACAGTAAAAATATCTCTATTTTGATCGGGGCCACTAGAGTAAGGTGGTCGATCGTTATACAACCAAGAAACTTTCTTGGAAACCATAGGTCTTAATCTTGACAGTGACTCGACTCATCATTACATAAGTACTCTTAGTGATCTCATCTCGTTTGCTAAGCAAAAAAATGATTATAATGTACTACCTTTTCCGTTTCTCTTTATCAAATGCCATTACACTGTTCATCACAAAAGAAAAATACCATCACATTAAGCAGTGTTCTAAAAATCGGCAAAAATAGTGCCTAGGCACTCGGCACTGACCGGCCACCATGATTTCATTAAAATCGCTCCTCTAGGCAGGCGTCAAGTGCTACTGGATATAGGGGGTGAGGGGTAGAGGTTGATAGGAGTTGCAGTAGAGAGAAGGGAGGGAGGGAGGAGGAAGAAGGCCAAGTAGAGGTGGAGAGGAAGGGATGGTGGTAGGGCTGTAAACAAGCCGATGTTGAGCGAGCTTGGCCTACCACATCGGCCGTGAAGAAGAGGTGGCGACGATTGTTGAGAAGTAGAGGCGAGCGATGATTGTGCAAGTAGGGGAGGCGGTCCCACGAATATAGCAGGTTGAGCAGAAAAGAAGAAATGAGCCTACTTGACCCAGTAAGTCGTATATTAGTGCGGATGGCCTAGGGTTCCACCAGTGCCGCCTCCAGACTCTACTAGTCGAATCAGCCTCTTCACCGCGGCCTTTGGCGGGATCCACATTGTCGTCGCCTTCCCTTCCATGAATTTCACCTTGGCACGAGCGAGCACAACGGTGAACTGTAGATTGGCGGAAGTATGCCACCATCAACTTCATCTCCCTGTCGTCAATTCCATCTCGTTGTCGGCCGAATCCACCTCTTCTACTCGCACTCCATCGGTGGCATGAACCTCCAGGCTCCCACTCTGCTAGTACCACCATTGCTTCCTCTCCTATGCTCTCGTGCTACTTCTCTTCTTGTGTGCTAGTCAGCCACCTAGCCTCAACATAGGCGCTAGGCGTGGATCTATCACCTTACTAGCGCCTAGTATCTTGGTGAACATTGACACTAAATACAAAAGCATTGACATTTAGCAATAAATTTTCTACCCATATACTTGTGTTGGTACAGGATAAGTGTGACGTCCAACCATTGAAAGCTTCCGATAAGTGTAATATTGTGCAAATATCACGATATAATTTCTCAGTTATACTCTTCTGCATCACAGTATTTTCAAAAAAGTATTTGATTAAACTAATACAATGTATAGATCAGAATAATGTCGCAACTCGATCATCAAACGCTTAACATAATAATGTCAGACATGCCCATTTTAGCATTTCAGGAGTGGCACGCTCGATTTAACCATGCAATGCAAACAGACTGCCGTCCAGCAGAACGGAACGGCTGCTTGGATCGGAAGCTAGCTGCCAAGCTGGTGACGGTGGGACGCCTGGTGGACCCGGCCCTCTGCCACGTGTCGCTCGGAGGCCTCCATCTCCCCGCGCGCTTTTGTGCGTCAGCACTCCGACTCCGCAGCCACCACCGCATCAAAACCACCACCCCCTTCCCACCACTCCACCGCCCCCCCTCCCAAACCCTCCTCGAACCTTCTAGAACCTTCCATCCATGACCTTGTCTCCGTCCATGGCCGCGGGCCCCGATCGCGCAAGCCCCGACTCCGACGCGGGCGAGCCCGCTTCCTCCCTTCGCCTCCGCCGCGCCCCCGCCGAGGCCGAGGCCGACGCCGGCGACCCCTCCGGCGGCCGGCGGGAGAACGGCGTTGTTGGGGAGCTGCAGCAGAAGCAGCAGCACGAGATGCTCTGCTACCGCGCGTCTTCGCCCGCCCACCGCCGCGTCAAGGAGAGCCCCCTCAGCTCCGACGCCATCTTCCGCCAGGTGAGGGAGTCGCGAATCGAATCCGTGGACTTTTCGTTTCCGTGTGATTGCTGTGATCCCATATGCTTGCTTTGATCCATGCAGTATCAGATTGTCCCAAAACTTGCAAATTTTTTTTTGTGCATCTAGTTGGTGAAGTCCTGCATCTTTTTTTTTTTTGGGTTTCAAATTACACTGCTATTATTATCCTATTCCTTGTCGGTTAGCACCTCGCGTGCCCAGATGTGTAGCCGTGGACTCCCGAATCGTGGCTAGATTTTGCGTATGTACGGGAACGGGTGCAATTCGTTTCGTCGTGGTATATGCCGTTGCGGATTGAGGTCGCAGTCTTTGCTCGTTTTGGGGATCAGGGGACCAGCAGGCAGGCGCCGGATTCATGCGATGCAGAATTTTGAGTTGGGCGGCGGAGACAGTAAAGCACGAGCATAACGGTTGCTATTAGCAGAGTTTGGCGTGTTGAAATGGATGAGCAAATGAGCTAGTGCATGCATTGGTTGGAGACTTGTAGTAATTAGTACAGAGGTTTGTTGGGAATGTGTAGGAGGCATTGGGCATACACTTTAGATGTAGAGCTGAAACTGCAGGGCTAATTGGACGGTGTCGTGATTGATGCGCTTAGTATCTAATGCTGATATCCAAAACTACAATTTGTGCAACGTTGGACATGTTGTTTGCCCAGTGCGGTATGGTGCATGCTGAACGATCAGATTGTCGCATTGTCTTTCCTGTTTTGGGGGTATTGCTTCTGCGTGAGGACCATATAACTGTGCATATTGTCATATTAGAGACAGCTGATTTGGTTGGATGTCCCCTTTTTACTAGGCATGTTGTTGGACAATTTTTTTGGCTCCGACTTGGTTGTGTTAATTTTCTACTCTAGGATGTCGCGATGTTGTGATGTTAATTTGGAAAAAAAAAAATTGGAGCATAAATGCTCTGCATGATGAAACTTTCACGCAACACTGGTGGGAACTGGGAAGTGACTGGAGCCCACAACAACCACCCACACTTAAATGCACACCTGGTACATAGCTTTTAATCTGTTTCTATGCAAAAATTTGCAACTGGCTAAATCTGAACAATATTGTGGTTTCAATCAAGGTATTTGAGTTGCAAAGCTAGAGTTTAGTTGAGTGCTTGTTTGGATGGTGATCTATCCCCTGTGACCTGCGTATAGGTTTCCAAATCACATTGTTTCTACAGATGTTCCTGGGGATAAAGCCATTGTACATCATTATATAATTGAATACATGTTAAAACATTTCATAGGGTATTAGTACATCATATATCATTTTTTCTTATTATTGTTTTAACTAATAGTGAATCCTTTATTTGCACGCCATATTACTCGGTTGCAGGAGAAAACTCTAGCCTTGAAATACTAAAGAGTTCCCTTAATTCCAGAGCCATGCAGGTCTTCTGAATCTATGCATTGTTGTGCTGATTGCAGTAAACAGTAGGCTCATTATTGAGAACTTAATGAAGGTCTAATTACTTCCCTTATTTCAATTTCCCTCATTTGCATTTCTTCCTCCCTTAATCCATCCCCTCCAGATGTAAGCATTTAGTTTGAATCTTTCTGCACAGACATCTCTTGTCTATTATACATCTTAACACATTGCCATGTTCTGAATTTGCTGCTGCAGTATGGCCTATTAATAAGAGCTGGATTTTGGTTTAGTGCAAGATCGCTGGGAGATTGGCCACTCTTGATGTGCTGGTAGGATTATTACTCACCCGATTCTAGTCTGGGTTTCAAGAAAAAGTACTAGACTTTGTAAATTAATCATCTGTAAATTGCAGCCTCACTTTACCCATTTTCCCACTTGCTGCACTCATGGCGGAGAAGTTGGCTCAAAGAAAGCTCGTTAGTGAACATGTAAGTTGTTTTTCAACATTCTTGTCTTCATTATCTGTTCTTTCTAGAACAATTGACTCTCTTCATCGAAGATTCATGCTCTTTTGCTGTTTCTTATGTATAACTTCACTTATCATAGACATGCTTTGTTATAAGGTCAAATCTTCCAAATTTGACCCTTTCAAATTTTGTCTGTTTTAAGTGTCCCTAGACCGTTCATGACTTTGGTACACCTCTTGCAGGTGGTTATTCTTCTCCATATCATTATTTCAACATCTGTCATTGTCTATCCAGTTGTTGTGATTCTTAAGTAAGCATGATTCTTTTTGGCTTTGCAGTTTATTTGGATACGTCTACTTTTGACATTCATTGAGCTCTTGTGTTTGATGGTATGGGATACACTCAATTTGTTTCTTTTTCATTAATTTGTTGTATTTGATGGTATGGAGGTGAACTCAATTCATGTGTTTCAAACATATTTTAACCTTTTTCTTTCAGTTGGATACTAATTACTATACTATGTGGTGATCTCATCTTATATCTTGTGGTCGACCATATGACCTTTTCCTTACAAAAAAGATTGTTCTTCTTACATGTTGGTTCACTAAGTCATCAAGTTGAGAATTTGATTTATATTTAATCAACTTGCAATTGAAAATAAAAAAATTGCAGTTATGCAGATTATTTGTTTCTATCTTGGTAGCTTAAAACCCTTTTCTTTTTCGATAACTACTTCATAGTTTGTCTAACTGGAATATTTGTATTTGCTACTTATAATGTGAACCTGAAATTTCCTGTGTATAATAAAAGTAAATCACATTTGTTTAAATGTTTCGAAGTACAATTGACGATTGCAGCATTCTAAGTCATGAATTTCTAATAATTTCTATTAGAGAGGTATCGGTGCAGGCCTGATTCTCTGAACTTGGGCATTTGTGCCATTGCTGTTCAAGTAGCGCTTGAATATTTACAAGTCTACGACACCTTTTTGTTAATTTTTCTCAAAGATTGGGTCATGCATTATACTTGTATAGTTTAGGTTAATGTGTTGATTATATCAAGAAATGTTACTTCTAGTGTTTCTTGCATAAATTCTGGATTCTAATTTCAGTTACATTTGAATCTTTTTAGGTGTGACCCAGCAGTGTTGTCTGGATTTGTGTTAATGTTTCTTGCAAGCATTATTTGGCTGAAGCTTGTCTCTTTTGCCCATACAAATTATGATATAAGGGTATTGTCAAAAAGTATTGAAAAGGTAGGGTTGCAGGAGAATTCTTATGTTTCACAGTTTCATGATTGTTACAGTTGTTGGCTTTTGAAACATAGAAGACCGATACAAAGGCATTATCTTAAGCAGTTTAGATTTTAGGCTAACACGTCTGTCAATTGTGAATTGTTGATCAATAATTTTTATTTATTCCTTTTACTGGTAAAATCTTCCTACTGAGACTGGATCATGATCTACTTCCTGTTTAAACTTGTTTCTGGTGTTCTTTCCTCAACTTTTTCTATGTAGTTTCATTTAATACACAAGGAAATGAAGTACCAATGAATTTACTTTTTCTATCAGGAAGATTAACATTGTTTGTCTAGCTCCTCATGTTGTGCTTTTGTGTAGATGATCAGATCTTTTGTCTCTGGGGCTATGGTCACATCCTTTTTGTTCATTGTTCACACTAGTAATCCCCTTTTGTATTCTGCATAATAGGGTGCTGTGCATGGCAGTTCTATTGATCCTGAGAACATTAAAGTTCCGACCTTTCAAAGTCTAGTTTACTTTATGTTGGCCCCAACACTTTGTTACCAGGTGCTTTTCTTGGACCAGAACTTCTCATTTCTTTTTTAATTCCAAGTTTATATGATCCATTCGTTTGTTACATCTATCTAGTTACATCAGTTTTAAGCCATGGAGTGATGTCATTCTGATGCATTATGCAGCCAAGTTATCCCCGAACTTCTTTTATTAGAAAAGGCTGGGTGATCCGGCAACTTGTGAAGTGCCTTGTTTTTATAGGCTTGATGGGTTTCATAATTGAGCAAGTGAGCCTGTTACATGATTCCTTATGTAACTTTCCATTATATGGGGTTTTTTTCCATAAAAATTCTCAATCTCCTTCTATTTTGCAGTACATAAATCCAATTGTGAAGAATTCCAAGCATCCATTGAAAGGGAATTTCTTGAATGCTATCGAAAGAGTCTTGAAACTATCAGTGCCGACATTATATGTCTGGCTTTGCATGTTCTATTGCTTTTTCCATCTATGGTAAGTATCTTGATTACCTTTGTCTCGCCTCCTGTATTAGGTTTTTTGTTCCTTCCAGTTGGTCACCACATATGAGGACCCATCAGTACCACAAACTTGTTGGATAGTCGTGATGTCCTACCATAGTTACCCAATCACTTGTGCTATGATGTTTGTCTTGTGCATGGTCACGTATTTTGTAACTTTTGCACACAATAAGAGAAGTCTGGGTGAACTAGATAACTCTCTCTCTCTCTCTGCTCTATTGTTACCCAATAAATGGCGGCTATGGGGGAAGCCCTGGTTTCATCAAAACAGGAAATTTAAGTTTCTGTATAGCATTAAGACCAAGTAACTTTAAACAGCACCGGACTTCCACCTTTCATCTTATACAACTTCCATTCATTTTTCTTTTGTGTACAGGTTGAACATTCTTGCCGAACTCCTCTGTTTTGGTGATCGTGAATTCTACAAGGACTGGTGGAATGCCAAAACAGTTGAAGAGGTGAAAGACCTGTTAAAAGTATATCTTATTAATTTTTTTAGAGAAATTTGAAAACAGCTGACATTGTTTAAATTTCCATGCATTTTAAATGCGATGGTCTGTTGGGGCATACCTCAGTACTGGAGAATGTGGAATATGGTAATCTTCTTGATAACTCCATTGTCAAATTTCTTCACTCTTTTTATAAAAAAATTGGGGATACTCCATTACTTAATAATAAGGGGATGGCTATGGTACATATACAACTTTAGTTAAAGAAAGTTAACTCTTTTGCATCTCACTATTTTTCCACTCCCCACTGCTACCTCTTGTAGGATAATTTGTGGATGGTGGGTGTTGAAGTATAAGTGAATTAACCATCTTTCCTCATTAGATTAAGCTTTTGTGTGAATTGGTTGGTGTATGCAACTCAATATGGTATCAGAGCTAAGAGGTCTTGAATTCGAAACCTGATTGGTGCAATTAAATAAAAATAATTGTAGCCCACTTCTATTCCACGTCTTAGGCCTGAGAGAGCCTACACGTGAGGGAGAGTGTTGAAGTATAAGTGAATTGATCACCTTTCCTCATCAGTTTAAACTTTTGGGTGAACTGGCTGGTACATGAAACTCAATAGTGGGAAAAGTGTATGTAAAATGCATAATTTACATGCACATGTACCATAGTCACTCTCTAAGAATAATTGTACGGGAATAAAAAGTGCATAATTTACATACGCATGTACCATAGTCACTCTCTAAGAATAATTGTACTGGAATAACCAGCAATTTTCCTTCTAGCCAAATGACTGATGAGACCTGTCACTAAGCTTGAGATTGTTGACTAATTAATTGGCATTAATATTCTTCTAGTAACTGACAATTGGTCAACTTCTTGTCAGCCTGTTCATAAGTGGATCATTCGACATATATATTTTCCATGCATAAGGAATGGGTTGTCAAAGGTAATTTCTTCAGTTTATCTAAAAGTGGCTATGCCTGTTTTTCCTTCCAGTGTCCAATTTTAGTATTAAGGGAAATACTAATTATTTGATCCATTTATGTTACAACTATCTTTTTCGGTCACGTGGAAAAGAGGTCTAATGTAAATATGTATAGCTGACATTTGAATTGCTTCACTGATGCTATATAGAGAACAGTCAAAATATGCAGATCTGGTGGTTAAGATAAACTGGAAAAAGGGTTCAACAGAGTATTATCACTCAATTTTCTTCATCTTGTAACTTTGGTCCTAGTGAAAATAAGAGAATAAGTGGTTGACACTGTTGTGAGAACGCTATTGGTTAAATATTGTATTCTCATGGCTAAATGATTTGCTATGCTAATATGCATTTTTTTGCTATGCTAATATGCATGTTGACTGGATACCAACATGGGATGAATCTACAAGATGGCACGTAATTAACATATTGAAAAACCTAGGATATAGTATGGAAGGTTGAATGGAAGGATACCTAAAATTCACATTAACAAACGATTATAGATAATTTTTTCTTGGTTTATTATATTCTTCATTTTGCAAAACTAGCATGGTTTTCTTTTTCCCAAGAATAGAACTAAAAGGATTTTCTCAATACCTAGTTCTCAAATTCATGTTGTATCTACACTGCAGGGCGTTGCTATTCTCATCTCGTTTTTGGTTTCAGCTGTATTTCATGAGGTACTATAGTTCTTCCAGAATTCTATCGTTACAGGCTTACAGCTATCACTTCTTATTTCTTTTCTAGTCACCAGCTAGATTGGAAAACAACACGGTTCCATGCTTTTATTGAGTATGCTCTAGGTTGAGCACAAATAGCCATCTACTGCAAAATCTATGATACAAATGGAATCTTGACCCTGACTTCTTTTCTGCTGCATTTTGCATGTATTTACTTATACTGAAAAGAAAAGATGTTAGAATGACATTTTGTATGTATTCCTCATTTCATTGTCCTTGTCAATTTGCAGCTATGCATTGCTGTCCCGTGCCACATTTTCAAATTCTGGGCATTTATCGGGATCATGTTCCAGGTATAGCTATATCCCCTATATAAATCATTTGAAGTATACTTCTGTGTATCCTAAAATAGGCGAGAATAGGTAGGAGGAACTGCCTATCTTTGATTCAAAGGAGAATAGGTACTTGAACCCATAACCTCAAGTTTCATAAGTGTTTTGCATACTAGCCATTATAGTGGCGTGTAGAACTGGCCTTAAACCCAATGAGCTGTTACCAACTTACCATAGAAAATTGGAATTGATACAAATTGAAGTGCTACAGAATGGTCAGAGCGCTCATGCATGAGCTGGAGACACATGCATGCACTTAGTCTCGCATCCATCCTAAGCTTGTCCTAGACCGCTGTCCGGGATATCTCTACTTTCTCACCGGTATCATATGATGTCGTTGATGTCTGTCTTCCCCAGATTCCCCTGGTATTCTTGACGAAATATCTTCAAGATAAATTCAAGAACACAATGGTATGTCATGCATATTACAAAATTTCCCCCATCTTCCATTGCTTGGCATAATCTTGCCTAAACTCTATTGAACTGGACAGGTTGGCAACATGATATTTTGGTTCTTCTTCAGCATACTTGGGCAACCAATGTGTGTTCTTTTATACTACCATGATGTCATGAACAGGCAAGCCCGGACAAATAGGTAGCTCTGTTGAAACATGTACTATAATACAGATCATCAGTACTATAATACAGATCATCAGAAGCAAATTGACTCACCGCAAGGAAACAGCGGCCTCCTTACGGTTTCACCATCAGCTGTCAGCTAGTCAGCTCGCTATGTTCCCAATCCATGCTTCTCACGTTGGCGATGTGGCGTGTATATTACTAATGATGTCTCAGTGATGTAAGTAGCAACTGAGGATCATCTGTACACAGTGCTTCTGACTTGTGGACCATATACTTTTCAGTCTACATGTCAGCAGTTCCTACATAATGCCGTGTTAGGTGTAATACGTTTGTACCATGTGATACAACACGCCTTGAGGCCTGAATGAGAAAAAGGCTCACTTTGGAAGAGAACGGGTACATAGAACTGACAGCGAAATCTGGCATTTAGCTTGTTCTGATATTGGCTGTCCTGTGATCCTGTCACATTGTGTAGTATTAACGTTGCTGGAAAGAATAACGAAGCAACATCGTTCTGTTTCGATTCCATTGCACTTCTTTCTTCTTGTGATCCATGACTTATGTCAAACCAACGTTGGAAGTATCTTGTCAGTATGATCTTAGATGACGTAATTGCGGCAGCTCCGGTTTTATCCAAATTTGTTAGGATTTGGTCTTCGCGGAAGGTATGGTACTCTTGCTCTTCTTGCATTGCATGTTTTTTATAGCCTTGGTTGCACAATGCTTGATTAGTTGAGGATGAGCCTGATGTTATTTAACGACTGTTAACTTATCTCATGCCAAAAACGCTATGACTTGATTCTCAAGAACCAAAGCTTACTTCATGGACCAAAAACTCAACAAACCCTGGAGAGCATTGCCTCAGGATTGGGATGAAAATAAGCTAGCCAGTTTCTTTAAAATGCAAAGCTGCATATAATGAACTTCTTCAGACTGAAGAAAGAGTAGAGCATCTAGATTATGCTTTACAACTACGCTGCCAGATCAGGTAGCAAATACATTGGATTTCTTGTAGCCATTCAGGCCAGGATAAGCATATAATGAACTTTTTTAAAAGATAAAAATTACAGTCTCGGTAGTTTATACAGTGAGAACAGTAAAGCATCCGTTGGTAGTATGATCAGGGCAGTCTGTATTACGTAATGAGCCTTCTTCCGGAGGTACAAGGAAAGATATGAAACCGGTGCATGAAAGAAAGATTGTAACCGTGATCACATTGAAATACTTATTTTCGGATAGCGATGGAGCAGAGCTAGGAATTTTCGGACAGTGATGGAGCTAGAAATTTTGTGACGGGGTTTCAGAGTTTGGACGTAGAAGAGTGCATTGTAGCTGATTTATTTTGTACTGTAGTTGATAGTGGCTTATTTAGCATAATTAAATTTAAAAAACAATTAAAATAGAAAAAATAAGTTAACTCATTACGTATAATGTAAACAAGTACGAGAAAAAAAAATCGACAAAAAACTTAACAAAACTGAAAAACCAGAAAAAATAAAATTTAGAAATAGTAACAAATAAGCTAGAAGTCAGAAGTTAAATCAAAATAAGTGGGGTCTAAGCTGCATGAAGAAGAGCATACGGCAATGCATATACCTGCAGAAACAAGCTGTTGATCACCTTCACCACCAGCCGTCCACCATCCGGTTGCACTTGCCCTTGAGCCACCTCAGGGAACCCCTCATCTCGCCCTCCACGCCGTACACCCGGTACCCCGCCACCCTCATCTGCCTCTGTAGCTCCGGGTCACTGAATCCGCTCCACATTCTCTCCTTCGAACCGGCAGCCGCCGCCGCCGCCGACGAAGCAGAAGAAGGCCAGGCGGTGCTCTTGGCCTTCTTCACCTTGTTGGCCTCCTTGGGAGGAGCGTAGGATGAGACGTAGGAGGCGCTGTGACACCTCAGGTCAGTGACATAGGTTGAGGTGTTTTGGCTGCTGCTCCTCTGAATGGGACCTTGACCTCTCCATTGATATGCTTGATGCTTCAGTGTTGCAAGAAGCCTGTTAGGAATAATCTCACATTAGTTGTGGAAGAGGAGAAAGCACAGCTTATAAGTGTGAGGGAGCCCCTACCCATTGGACTAGTCTTTTGGGAGGAGAAGGACTAATACCACTTATAAGGTTGTTGCTCCGTCTCCATGAGCTTAGTTGTGTTCAACTCATTTTGACCTGTGGCCTGGGGAGTAAACCCGATTCCAATATTTGGTATCAGAGCCCAGACGCCTAACATCTCCTTGAACCTCAGGGTTGCAGATGTGTCCAACCATGTGTGAGAGGGAGATTGTTAGGAATAATCCCACATTGGTTGTAGGAGAGGAGAAAGCACAACTTATAAGTGTGAGGGAGCCCCCACCCATTGGACTAGTCTTTTGGGGGGAGAAGGCCTAATACCACTTATAAGGTTGTTGCTCCGTCTCCATAGGCTTAGTTGTGTTCAACCCATTTGAACCTGTGGCCCGGGGAGTAAACCCGGTTCCAACAAAGCCAAGAGACCAAGGGTGGAGAGGTAGAGGAGATGGATGGAGGAGGGCTTGCTCTTAAGGTCCTAGTCGTTTCGGCTTTTTTTTCGACTTCTATTTTTAACTTCTGTTTTTTTACTATTCAGTATTTTATCTTTTTCTAACTTTTTTTAGATATTTTAGGCTTTTTTGTATTTTCTTTTTTTCCCCGTGTTCCTTTTTATTGTCTCTAATGGGTTAACATGTTTTTTTTCTATTTTTACATTTTTTATAAATTAATTATGCCTAAAAAGTCAAATCAGCTACAGTAAAAAAAAGCTAGCTACGGTGAAATTTTAGCCAAAAGCTAGAAGTCATCACTAAAACGAGCCCCCCCTAAATTTGTAGCAGCAGAGGATGGAGGGAGTCTGCCCTTTCTGCTTGTAAACAGCCCCCCACGAAAAAAAACAAAAAACTCAATGGTGAGTGAAAGCTGAACAAAATGTGGTTTGCTTTGGGTAGGCATGTAAAAAAAGTTCGTAAGTGGGGTTCGTTGGTTCGGTTTAGAAGTGTTTTAATTATACTTGTTAATTGGTTAAATATTGAATGAGTTGATTTCAGATGAAATTAAGTTTTGTTTTGGTTTGGCTCGTTAGCTCGATTCTAAAAATATTTTTAAACTACCAATAAAATAATATTAAATTAAAATTATATTAATTTAAAAAAATTTAATAAGACGAGGATCTGACTTGATATCCATCCCTATATTTGGGTTACTGACTTTTGTGCACACTAGAGATAGCCTATGCCTTAATTTGCACCACATAATTTAGAGCAAAGATAAATCTTGTAAATAAATCTAGGGCCAATTTGCGGTTGTTGTGCTGTGCTACGAGAGGTTGTAGTTCGTTATAGGGAAAAAAAGGTTTGGGCGTTATTCCTCCAAACGCTTTCAACTCATTATTATATTCAAATAGAAAAGTATAGTTTTTTTAAAAAAAGTCACAGTAATGCCAAACAGTGTAGTAATATAGTCAGTTGCAATAAACTATTTGTTTCCGCTATCTAATGCTCCATCTGTTCTTTTTTAGATGTTGTTTTAGGATATTGGTTTTGTTCCCAAATAGATGTCGTTTTAGGTTTATGAGGTTATGTTTTCCCCATATACCCCTATTAAAAGTTGCAATGCATAATTATCTTCTCTCTAGTCCACAACTGTTTCCAACAAAATTGCCGGCTTCCAAGCCCATTTATCATAGATTCCCCACCCTTTTCTACAAACGGACGTAGTACTACTACTGGTAGGGGCTGCTCTTTATGGCTGCGGTTTTGATTTTTAACTAAAATTTTTAAATTTTGACTGTTCGTAACTGAGATTACAGAGAGAGATACTCGCTTGCGATTTTAGCTAGTACAAATGTTAGACTTTTAATGTGTACTATAATTAACTTGTAGACCCCGTCTTGAAAAAAATACTCTGTTTGAAATTTAGATACCGTAACAAAAGCCATAAGTCTTAAAAAAATACTCCGTTTGAAAATTAGATACTGTAACAAAAGCCAAAAGCCGCATCAAACAGGCCTATAATTCGAAACTTTTCACAAATGTAGCATTGTAGTGTTTTTTTTCCAAATTTGCTCTTGGATGTCCGTTTTTGTAAAAATTGCTCCCTCTTTGAGCTCAGAAGGCGCGACAAACGACACCTATCGCCTGCCGCGCCCCCTAGCTTGGCAAGCCAGTACGGCAGCAACAGGGGGAGGACAAGGTAGATGTGACAGGCAGGGCGACGATTAGCGCTACTAAGCTCCCCTGGCTCGGCAGCAGCCCTGTCGTGCTACCCTGCGTCGGTAGGTGCCTAGGTGGCCGACCGCCTGGACATGACTCGACATGACAAGAAGCACTCGACAGTGATTCCCGTGGCTTTCAGCTGGACTTGGTGCTGCCTTGCGTGCCCATGTGGGCCTGTCGGTTGGCAACGACTTCCCACGTACATAAAATGGCTCGCATCTCTCTCCACTTTCTCGTCCGAAACTGTGCAGTTGAGTATCTTCCCTACCGAGCGAGAGAGAGCCGAGGGAGAAGAAAGAAAGAGAGAGTAGAAGAGAGTTTGAATTAGTTTTTTTTGATGTGGTTTTGTTGCAATTTAGGGGATTTTGTAGTTGGAATTAGTGTGGTTCCGGTAAAGGCATTCACAAAGAGGTATGTTTCATTCACCTATGAGAAATATGCTCAATACGTCATTAACATTTGTTAGCTTAATAGTAGTTTGGTTGTTTAGAATGCGCTTTGTAACCATGTTTAGATGACGTATATATTTAGTTCGTACGGACAATATTTTGTAATTACCTATGTTAGTGATGTATCAGTGGTGGTAATAATGATTCTTTATTAATAGCCGACCTTTTTGTACTGTTACGTGTACACTATTATTATTTGTACACTGCTATTATTTGTACCTTTTTGTACTTTATTTGTAATGTTAGTGATGTATTATTTATATACTGTTGTTATTTATACACTCTTATTATTTGTAACTTATTTGTACTTTTTTTGATAATAATGATAAAAATGTTGCACTGTTATTTGTACACTTATTGCCACCATTTGCAAATTACGTTTGCACACACACACACACACACACACACACACACACACATATATATATATATATATATATATATATATATATATATATATGTTTTGCTCTAGTACCATTGCTAATAATGTAGAAAATATATGTATACCTATATTATTATCACATGGCTGTAGGCATGGTTAGTAGCTCAACTATGTACATATGGATGATTATTTTAGATTATGTTTAATGTATTTAGCATCGTCTGAAATAAATACATTTTGTCTACATTAGTGGTAGGTACCTGCTGTCGGATATGGAACACTTGTTCGTGTTCTACAGGGAGGGAGTTGCAGGGATGGACTTTATGGCAAGGACCTTCAAAATTTTGAAAGGACTATAATCCAGGCTCCAAGGCTTATAGGAGATGGGTCTCTCTGAGCTTAGGAGGTGTATGCAGAGTGCATTTAATAGGGAGGTTGATAGGAAGAAGCTTGTCATTGAGGTGGTGACAACCACGATGGGTGGAGATTCGGGGAAGTGTTTTTGAGAGCTGAAGAAGGTGGTTGGCAACGTCGTCTGGTAGTAGTACATGGAGATTGCAAGCATCCTACTATGGCAATATATGGGAGGCCAATGGTGTATGTGCAGTTTATGAAGAGGGCGAAGGCGTCGAGTAAGGGCGAGGACGGCAAGAGTGGTGGCGTGGAAGTACCGCAGTTGGTTGGTGGCGGTGGTGTGGAGCGTAGTGTTGGTAGGGATGGTGGCGGCAAAGTAGAATCTGTTGGTGTTGTCCATGGTGGTGGTGTAGCAAAAGATGGTGTCGATCGGGATGACAAACAGCTATCGAGGTTGGCTCATAACTTTGAGCCAACAGAAGGCGTAGGGAGATGGTGGGCAGCATGTATTAATTGCCATGAATATTTGGATGGCTTGTCTGATGGAAGCCATTCCGGTGAGGAGGATGATGCCAACATTGCTAGCAGTGGAGGCGAGGTTGGTGTAGGCGTTGGTGGGGGTGGTGCATCCGACGACATAATGCGCATGGATGTTGAATATGTCTTCTCAAAATTGGATGTTGTTGCATTGACCTCCCTAATTTTGCTATCCAAAGATGGGTCAGAATGGTCCTTCGAGGAAGACACTCTCGTCGAATGGCAATGCTTCCCCAACAAGGGTGCCACGCAGCAAGCTATTGTAAGATATGCCTCCACATAAGCTGCACGTATCGGGTGCACATATTGAACCCTGGAATGTATGTGGTGAAATGTGTGGACGACTCTTGTCCCTGGAAGGTTCGTGCGCAGAGATTTAGAGGTGGTGCAATGGACTTTCGGATAACTATAGTGAAGGACCACACATGTGAGCTTGCAGAGCCACTGCACAGGCACCATAATGTGACCTCGTCACTCGTCGCTAGTCTGATAAGTTACCTCTTAGTTTCAAACATCATAGTTTCACCGAAGCTGTTGATGGTTGATGTTGTGAACCTGGTTGGTTTCCTAGTGAGCTACGGTAAAGTGTGGCATGCGAGGAGGAAGGTCATACATGGAATGTACGACACGATGAGGAGGCCTATGACTTTGTGCCAAGAATGCTGCATTAGATTACTGAAGCCAATTCTGGGACATATGTGAACAAGACGGACAGGGTGGACCCTACAAAGGGCCCCAATTGTTTCATCATTGACCAGATGTTCTAGACGTTTCCATAGGCGATCGAGGGGTTCAAGTACTATTGTATAGTGTTCACGATGGACGACATGCTCCTCTCTGGTAGATACAAGGGCATGATGTCGACGGCAGTGGCCGTCGACGTAAATGACCAACTACTCTCTTTGGCTTATGCAATTATGAAAAATGAGAACACTAATAGCTGGATGTGGTTTTTGGCTAGTATGAGCTAAGCGGTCGTCCAAGACCGGCCCAATGTTCGTTATCATGGACCACAACGCTAGGCTACAGTCGGCCCTGAGTACTATGAATCAAGGGACTCAACCACCCTTCCAACGGAACGAAGTGATGACCCATTGGAGCATGAGGCATCTGGCTACGAACTTCCACACCTGATTTCGCAATAAAGAGTTGATAAAGAAGTTCAAAAAGCTATATATGCAGAACCAGAATCATAAGTTCAATGCAATCTGGCGAGAGCTTGACGAAGAGACCTCCAAGCATGTAAGGGACTCGCAGGGAGTGGAACCGGCCGCAGCTTAGGCCGCTCCTGCAGCATCGGGTGAGTTCACTATAACATCCCATTTTTGCGTAGTTTCTGTGCTAATGCAAGATTTCAAATTTTGATTTCAACTTCAAGGTTTAAAACCTGAATTTGGTTCAGAAACTCAAAATTTGGTGGGAATTTCAAATTTTGCTTTGTAAATCAAACTTCCCCTCAGGCCACTAGCCCATCTCATCTCCTTCACCCTCCTCTTCCATCCTCTCCCCTAAGCCAACATTGTTCCTCGCTGACTTTGCAAGCTCCCCCGTACAACCATGTCCGTTCATGTTGCTTCTGCCAACCTCTGCCACAGCAGTGCATCATCTTCAGTTTCCCTACCGTGTGACTCAGACGGAAGACTGCGTTGTCGTGACAGCACCTCAGCTTCCACCCCCTCGTTAGTGCATAGCCCTGCTGTGGTCCGGCACCCCGACCAGTCTCCGCATTGACTTCCTTGTGCTGTGCCGCCGTAGTCTGTCTCTACCACGCCATGCCACGGTGGTCCCCACGCCTGCCACGACAGTGATTTTTCCTTGTTTCGGCTCCCCTACCATTGCTGACTTTCCCCTTTGCAACCATCGAGCCAAAGCATGCACCCCAACCTCCGCTTCAACGCCCAATCGAGCTCTGTGCATGCCCACGCCCCGTCACATCCCACCTTGGCTCTTCACAACGCGCCTGCGTCACCGTGGTCTGGCCCGTGCTCTCATCTTGATTACATGAGAGTTGATTGAACTTCCTTAAGCTAACTTACACGTAAAAAATGATTTAGAGGTGTTGCACATTTTAGCCCTCACCCGATTCTTAAACATACCCTTAAGATCCACAATTATATTATAGGTATCCATGTTCTCATATTGCTTTTGAAGTTCAGAGTTCATGGTGGTGAGTATAATGCAGCTAACCTCAAGTGAGTCATTCCTATGTTTCTCATACTCATTCCTTTTAATAGAGTAGCATCTTCAGCTAATTCATCACAATATGGAACTTCTAGAATATATTCCTTCTTTTCTTGCTTAAGAAAATTCTCAAGTTACGATACCAGTCAATGAAGATTGTTCTATTTAGCTTTTCTTTTGCAAGAATATATCACATGTTAAAACTGGGTGCGGAGGAAGTAGGTAGTGGCATAGTCTACAATATAAAATATATGTGCAAAATTTTAGCATTATATTTATGTAAAATCTTCCATTAAATAATTTAACAAAAGATACTCCCACTATATGTTTAAAAGCCATGTTTTCTCTAACTACATATAGTGTGTCAAGATCTATATTTCATCAAGTCCCAGTGAGTTTTAGCATCACTGCTAGAAACCTACTGACATAGGTAAACAATCCCTTGCTAATTACCTTATATATAACTCTTTGTTTGTTGAGTGACATCCATATGTCTCGGCCTCATCACTATACCCCTAGGCCCAAACTATTTTGATAGCTTAGTCAAGATAAACCAATATTACGTATAAAGTGTCCAGTACTTATTCTATCTTTTTAAGATAATTAATGGCATCCTACTTTGATAGATCTACCAGTTAACTATCCTTGGGTGCCTTCATTATCATCCCTACCCTCGTCAATTCCCATGTATACCCCAGCTAAATATGGCTCTGAAAGAGAGAGTTTTAATAGCAAGAGTGAGTATGAAGTACTCAGCAATTTTTTTTAAAATAATGATGCATATTTGTCCTAATATTTGTCCGGTTCTTACCTGATCTGTTATCCACAAATACATCATTATCATTTTAAAGAGTTTACACAATTTTAACTTCTAAAATTTTTCTAACAATCATTCTAGGGAAGAAAAAACCCCAATGGTTTTCGTAGACACATAGTGGCTAGGGTTTCGATGGGGGTATCTGTACCGAAGTCCACACGTTCAGGGATGGAACGTCATGCATCGATGTGCTAGCACCAACACGCATGGCAGGGGTTTTGAGAGATAGTGGCTAGGGTTTCGATGGATGTATCTTGAGATACCTATAATCTCTAATAAGGTCCTTATCTGATACGATTAGAGATCATATCTAATTCGAAGAGCCTTCGACTGGATCCTTATCTAGTACGAGTAGATATCGTATTTCGCTCGGAGAGCCTTCGACTGGATCCTTATCCAGTACATGTAGAGATCGTATTCCACTCGGAGTCTATCATCTAGACCCTTTTTGTTCCAAATTATTAAGTGTGTGACCTGCAGGATCATGTATATTCGACCATGGTCCGAAAACTCCTTTTCGGTTCATAAGTCATTAGTGGTCCCTAGTAAGATATAATGACTTCTAAATATGCATAAATATCATATCAGACAAATCTATATAGTGTTTATGTACGATCTCTTTGCCTCATGATACCAGATCGAACTCAATGCAAAAAGTGTACCATCATCTGATAGCTCGATCCTTCACTCGAACTTGTAGTGGATTACTTAGTTTGTGATTGACTCCGTAACCATATTCAACATGACCATGCACTTTCTAAATACAACCACATTGAGGGGCCCAAAGATATCTCTCCCGTTATATAGGAGGGGCAAATTCTATCTTAAACACTTATATTCCTCCGTATGTTTCATAGCAAATCTAAAAGATACTTTTATGATCACCTAGTTACGGAGTAATGTTTGGTAACCCCTAAGTAAACTATACACATATAGAAAACTATAACGATCTCAAGCCAAAAGATCTTACATAAACTATGTGCGAGACCAATCGACGACACTTAAGAATATAACTATTCCCGCAGTATCTTATGGTAGGTCAATCCAACACCATGTTATCTAACATGTATCCACATTATTGATTTGATATCTTCATATCTATGGTCCATGAAACATAATCATTAATCAATACATATACTGATATATAAATCATAATTGTCCCATATAATGATATAAAATCATGGATAATTCAGAATAACATCAAAATATGAATAAAGAGTTCTACAAACAAGTCACATACTTATTGATCAATACAACAGACATTTATTCAAGAGACAAAATGACATCTTTTTTCAAAATATGATAAACATAGAAGTAATAACCATCTTCATGATTACGTCTAGGGTATATCACTGATAGTTTTTAAGCACCCTATATTTTGCAACAAAGAAAAAAACCATATGGTACCAAACACACATGTGTGCACGCAAGGGAGAGTTGCCCAAGACATCAGAAGGTCATATTGGCACATTCCTCCCTAACAAGTGCAAAGAGATCAGAGTTCATGTATCTTTCACCGCTGCTCGGGAGGATGGTAACAATCATTTTCCCCTTGTTCCCTTCTCTAGCTGCAATCTGCTTGAGACTCATGAAATTAGAATGCTCAGTAGAAAGATAATCTATGTAAGCAGGGTGATGCTGTAACATCCTAATTTTCAAAGTTTATTCAAAGTTTTTAAAAGAAAATTCACCATTTGGATTTTTTTCTGGATTTAATACAAGCTTAAATTAAATTTTTAATAATTAAAAGAATTTAATATAACTAAAATAAACATTAAAATTTATTGGAAGTATTTTATTTGGGTTTCTTGTGTCTCAAGAAAATTTTTGGATTTTTCTAGGATTTTTCAGATTTATTTGCTATTTTCTAGAGCTCTTTGGATTTTATTTAAATTTTTAAAAATAAAAAAATCCCAAAAAAAAATCCTAAAACAGTAATGGGTCGAGCACATTACTATTCATTCGGTCCACACACCCTCAGCCGTCAGATCTCCTATTAGCCACGTGTTAGCTATCTAGCCCATGTTCACCTTAGCCGCCAGATCATGCTAGATGACACGTGTCCCCATCCATGCACCCAAGTACTGTTCATCTTGTGTTATGCATCAGCCATTCATCTTTAGCTAGCACCATGTGTCGCCAATCCAGGGTGTCGGTTATTGTTCATCTACCTCCCGAGAGCTCGCCATTGTGTCCATGTCGAATTCCGCTGCCGCCCGCCATCTCCGAGTCGGACTCGATGTCCGTGCTATAAAAGTAGCTGCCACCCACATTTTCTTCATTCTATTGCTCGTCCCGCAGCAGTGCGCCTTCGCCTAAGTTCGTCAGGCATTGCGGAAGCCGAGCCACCGCCGCTGAGTGATGTCACTTTCGTTTTCACTACCGTCTGAGCCGTCGTCGTCATCTTCTTCGCCGTTTCGTCCTCGCTGTCATTCCTGAACCTCGCCGCCGTCCGCTCGCCCATCACTTTACCTTTTGGTTCTAGTTTTGAAGTTTTTGGAGTTCATTTGAATTTTATTTAAATTTATTTTTGTGCTTCATTGTGTTTTCTCTCTCGTTAGATCGCGTCTTCGACAGAGCTGAAGCAAGATTTTAAAATCAAGAACAGTTAACTGAGCAAGGCCAAAGCAAGTCGTGTCCTTTGATCATGTTGAACCTAGTTTTAAATCTATTTATTTATTATTTTATTTTAAATTGTCATGTATTACTATGCTATTACAAACCCTTATACTTGATAGCTATTGTCCTATTTGATTAATCTCTCATTTGATAATTTGAACATCATGGTTCCATTGTCACCATAGGATGAAAATTACTTAGTAATGCAATACTAATTATTATATGGGTGATACGTTTAATATGCTTAGCCATGGTTATAGTCACATTGGATTCATCATCACGTATGATCAATTAATTAATTTAACTTAATGAGATATTGAATCGTAGTTGTAGCTATAGTTATAAAATTTATGTGTTGTGACATTGGTATGTTATTAGTGTTGGTTATATAAAATTAGTTTTCACATGGATGTGTGATCATGTAATAAAGGGGAAGTGTAGATTCACTTCGAAGGATATGAATGTCTCATCTGAGTAATGTATAAGGACTTAATTTTGTGCGCCATTAATCTGAGCCTTGCCGTATAACCGTATGTCTGGTATGAGATGGACCTTTCTAATTAATTTATGATATTTCAATTTCAATTTTGTCATTATGATAAATATATATGCTGATTTTCATGAGGTGTAAGGCCGTGTAATGCGAAACGCTAGCGGGCGAAATTGAGTTCAGGTTGAGCATTGTAAAGGATTTGTTGTGATTTTCTTTAATGTGAGAATGATTATATCGTGTGGGTAAAATTGTACAACCTCTGCAGAGTGTAAAACCATTCGAATAGCTATGTCCCGGTTATGGATAATATTCGGTGATTTCACACGAAGGGTAAATATTTCATAAAACTTAGTTGGGATAACATTAGAAAAGTGAATGATTAATTCACTGGTGGTTAAATTTGTGAATAGTTAGTTCACGATTGGGTCAATGTGGTTTATTCAATCCCTTTGAATTAGTTATTTATTATCGTTTTCTTCAAAGTTTGCTTTCAATCTATTTATTGTATTTACTTTAAATTATTATTTTATGTAAAGTAACATTTCAGCCATCAATTGGTAAGCTTTGCATATTATATTGCATATTTGTTACAAATGATTTGTTGAGTACCAATGTACTCACAGCTTTATACTCACTGTTACTCAGTTGAAGAAAAAGAACCATATCAGCAGGAGATACCAGAAGGAGGATACTTCGACGACTTCGCGGATTAGGATTTCGCTTCCCAGTTGATTGCCTATGGGTATGTCGAATAGCTATCATGGTTATTTCTGTTTTGTGCTACTAGTTTCTTAAATCATTCAGGTTAGTAAATTGTAAACTTGGCCATAAGAATGTACTCTGATAATTATTAATATTTGAGTTTATTTTTTTATTAATCATGTATATGGTAAATATTTCATCTATGTTAACACTATGTGCACTCGTGTGATTCTAAACTAGTATGATATATATAGAGAGTCTGAATTTATATATTCAAATCTCAACAGATGCATAACCTGCTAAGATCAGCAGTTTACCTTCATGCAAGCAGCTACATTTGCGCCAGAAGATATGCCAACAAGCAGTCCCTCCTCCTTCGCGAGCCTTCTCGCCATTGTCATGGCTTCTTCAGTGCTTACCGTTACGACTTCATCGATGACAGATGTATCCAAGGCTTCCGGTATGAAACCGCCCCCCGTGCCTTGAATCTTGTGCGGCCCTGGAGTACCACCTGAGTAGAACCAAACAGAATTGTTGTTTAATTAGGATCTTTAGGTGCATAGAACAAGAAATAGGGAGCAGAATTTTGAGTGCGCTACATTGCGGTAGCGCCATATTAAGAGACGCCACGATGGCGATCATTCAGATGTACGTCTGACAATTCTGCATAACATATTTCAAGTTTTCAACATGTGTCACTACAGGCTTCTGAATAAACTACTAAATGGTAAATTTGCGATAATATCTGACCTCAGAGAACCACTTCATTCTCATCTTTGGCTTATTTACTTCGAAAGAGTATAGAGGGAAAAGTACAAAGATGTTTTACACACTATTACATTCTATGTTTTACACACTATTACATTCTATACGGTTGTTCGAATTTACATTCTATACTCTCATCAAGTATGGTCGGTGTTTTGTTTCTTTTGATTTAGCTCATGTTCGGCGAGCTGCGAATTTGGTTGCTCATTTGTGCGCCAAACAAGCTCTTCCCGACAGACCCTTGTGCACCTGGCTCAATCAGGTGGCAGACTTCTTGCTGCGTTGTGTGTAGCATGATTGTCCTCCTACTTAATCAATGAACTAATGCTCTTGGTCTTAAAAAAATATGGTCGGTGTTTCTATGCTCTTCCAAAAAACTAAAGTAAACGAATTTAAAAAAAACTAATGCAGTTATTAGTGGTAATTATTATCTTGACAATGTACCTTCAAAAAGTCTCTCTCACACACACACTTTCTTTGTGACTTCTGTAAGTTTACTCTCTACAAGTTTTCTAGGGTGCAATCTCATTGGATTCCGACGGATACATTCGTATTGTATCTTAACGCATATTTTTTTCTGGATTCAGAGTAAGATATCGTAAGGCCGGATACGTATTCGGAGTTTTGGATATGGTACCACTGGGACGGATACATGACAGTTTCAGATCGAAAACGAATAATGTAGACGTCAAGCCTTCAACTAGCAATAAATTCATTTAGATTACTTATGTACGATAGTCAACACAACACAAGTTTAACATAAGCGATAAATTCGTACACAAGTTCGAAAACTGATAAATTCATACATTAGTTCAAAACCGATAAATCAACATAAGCAGGAATGATTGATGGCGACTGAGTAAAATGGCTGGACTCTGACATTAGGTTAGGACTTGAGTAAAATGTAGGCCGGTTGATGTCAGTGATGGTTGATGGGTTGTACCGGTTGGAGTACTAACTTGCTTATCGGATATATAGTCGGATAGTATCTGGTTTACCGTTTACCAACGCTATTCGGTCAGATTTTTATCTCTCCCGTTTTCACTACCGTATCCGACAAAAACTATCTGGTACTGACCGAATTCGGTACCGGATACTAAATTACCTTCCCGTATCAATATCGATCGGATTCGGTACTGGATCAGTCGGGATTAACCCGTCCCATTTGCACCTCTAAAGTTTACCGATGGGCCACCTAAATTCACATCAATTCCGAAAAGATAAAAGATCTTACTTAAAAGTGGGAAAATTTCTCACCACACAAGCTAACTTTGGGAGATGAGAAGACCCTTACAATCTAACAAGTAATATTAGAGCTCGGTTCTAATATCTCTGGCTTAATAAACACTAGTGTGTAAATGTCCGATAGATCGTAATCCTGAGGGACCATTGGTATACGGTGAAGATAGCGGTGAACGGTTGAGAGACACCAATATATGAAGAAGAGATTGTTAGAATAGTCCCGTATTAGTTATGGAAGAGCAAATGACTTAACTTAAAAATAGAGAAATCTCTCATATCACAAGTTAGCTTCTGGAAATAAGAAGATCTGTAGGATCCAATAATGTTTGACAGTTCCATTCTTTACCAAGAGTCACGACCGCTCCTTGCCCGTGCAGGAAATGGACCCGTGCAGTTATCTTGTGCGACTTACCTCAAACAACTTCCATTCCATCTCTCGCAGCGAAACTCGAACTAGCTAAGTACAGTTCTCGCTTGAAAGAACCCAGACTCTTTGTCGCATATCAACATCCTTGCAGCCGTGTCGCCCGCCTCTTCTCCGACTACTGCCCATCCCAGTCCCCGCAGTGACGTGCACCCCCACCAGTCACAGAGAAACCTGCCGTTGCCTTATCTACCTCACGTGTGGCAGTGTGAGGTCCCTGCAACCGCAACCGATCGTCAGCGGCCGGCGTGCCGCGTGCATCCCGTGTCTATGCAACCACCAGACACGCAAGTACTAATTGCCAATTTCAAGGCCACCATGCTTGACACTGACCCTGAGTATGACTTTGAAATGGAGTCCCCGTCGCATGTACGATGATCTGCCGCCGAAATTCTTGCCATTATCTGGAGCAGATCTACCTCATCGCCGGCGATGACTTTTTTTTTAATGCCAGCGCACCAACGGACGGTTACTCCAAGGCTTATCAATTCCGTGCCAATACCGGTCGGCATCCAGAGCGGCACACAAAAGCTTCAATCCTATACCGGCCAATACCAGACATTCCAGATGGAATTCCCCTTTTTGTTCTTTCCGGTACAAGGATAATTTGCGCGCGTGAAGGACTGAACGCTGAAAGATCCTCGCTAGCTACCATGGTGGCTCTACCATGATCAAGGAAGTGAGGTAGAACCGACTCAAGAAAGAATACTCTAAGATTAAGCAAAAGTCTGATGAATCTTTAGATGGGTTATAAGGAAAATTTAACAAGATTATCCATTATTTACATGTTGTTGGCTTGACTTATTCTGACTCTAAGAATACATGCCAACTGTTGGGTGCACTTGATGTGAATATTTGGAGAATGAAGATTACTTCCATCAACGACAGTATTGTCATAAGTGAACTTACCCTAGATAAGCTCTACTTGAGGTTGAAGGCGTTTGAGATTGACTTCATCTCACATCTCCTCAAGACGGAGCCGATGGCTCTTGTAATCGACTCTACTCAAAGTAGCTCTTCTAGTCTTTTGAACTTTGGTTCTTCTGGTTTTTCTCTATCCGCTTTGCATTCATTAAGTGATGAGCAGCTAGAGAGATTTCTTAAGGATGACTTATCACTTCTATCCACCAAATCCGTAAGAGCCTATCACAAGGTGAGGAACAGAAAGAGGAGTGGTCATTTTCCTTGCTTTGAGTGTGGTGAGCCTAACCATATTTGGGCCAAATGCCCCAAGTTAAAGGGAAAAGAGGAGAAGGACTCTTGAATGCGTCCTCAAGCTCATGCCACAAAGCCTAAGAAACCCAACTAACGCAAGTTCATCAGCTGGATTATTGTCATTCTTGAGAACGTCAAAATGAGCGATGTGGACTTGGGAACAGAAGAATTATGTGCCCCTGTGGGAAAAGAATAATAGAACAGATGGCTTTGTAATGAGTGGAATAAGAGGTAAGTGTTAAGAGGTATCGGAAAAGTATCCACCAAGTATGAGGTATTATTTTCTTTTTTAAAATAGAAAAATCACCGATATGGACAGGATACATATCCACCCATATTAGGGCTATATCCGTATCTGATATGGTATCCGATACCGATACGTTGATTTTTAAAAGTATCCGTACAACGTAGATGGCAACCTTCACCAGCATGGTGGGTGACCAAGGTTTGATTCTCTTTTATACTGAAGAAAAAATTTTGTCAGTGATTTAGATGAGTGTGAAATTCTTGGTAGAAACTTTTAAACTGGTATTGGAAAGTAAGAAATTTTAAGCATTAACTATGTATCTTCGTGGTGTAATCAGTTCTGAGAGAGAGAGAAATTAATAAGGACTTGCAGAAAACAAATAGACTTATATCTGCATGACGCTTATAAATCCACAATTTCCAGAGCTTCTTTTCTGGAAATTAAAAACATCATCATTGGTCTAAAGATCTCATATATAATGAGCTTATTGTGTATGGGTTTTAACAACACATTCGAAGTTGTGTTTAGAGGTGGTAGTCATGTATATACTCCCTCCGTCTCTCGTAATATAAATCCTCATTCTTCAGAAGCATTGTCTCACAATATAAATCTATTGTGGAGACTAAATATATATTTATTAAAATATTTTCACCATATATCCCTACTTTAATGCTGAAAAATAAGCGAGCAATTATAGTATGCCATTTAATATGGGTATGTATGGTCCAATGATATTAACTTTTTAAAATTTAATGTCTCCTTAGTCGTACGTATGATATGCTTTGGACTTATATTGCGGGATAGATGGAGTAGTTGATTGGCTAGTGATTGCTGCTACGTAGGGGTGCAATCGGAGTGGATACAGACGGATATCACTCATCCTGTATCCCATTCCACATTTTTTGCTCAGAGTCGAAGTTGAACACGGATAATACCGGATACCCATTTTTCTATTCCGTATTTGCTCCACAAACCTTCGGACTATCGGTCGGACGAAAATTATCCACTTCTTTTGTACTCCTACACATGATATTGAACAGTAGGGATGCAATCAGAGCGAATACCAAGAGACTAATCGCCGAGATATCAAAGGGATAGCACTCAGTATTCCTTGACTATTTAGATGCGACTCAGTATTCCTCGACTATTTAGATGCGACAATCCGTCTATCTAATAGCTTGTTTATAAATAAAGTCACAACAGACCTACTCATATCACTTGATATATGGATATGTTTTTACTGAATATATAAATAATGCATATGTTGTAAATATTTAAACATTATTATGTTACTAGAACTATATACGAGCATTGTCCTTAATACATGGAAACTAAATGATCGCATTATTCTTTCTCATAGTTGTGAGATTTCTTTATATATCTGCTTAAGAGACGTCCCTATCAGATCCTTCTCATAGTTACCAGAAACTTGAAGCTAATACTGAACAGGTTACCTGAAATTACTGCACTTTCTGAAGGTTCCACACATACTATATTTATTGATGAATTTTTCATCTTCAGGTACCTTCCCACGCCTGTCAATGTGCCTCCTGAACCGACAGAGGCCACAAACATATCCACTTTGCCGACTGTGTCCTTCCATATCTCAGGTCCTGACGTTTTTAGAAAATGACCATTAAGTTTGATGCCCAGGAACAAAATGATTCACAATAGACGATAAAAGATAGTTGCAATTTGTAAAGCATGAAAATGTGGATTCTCCAGTACAAGTACCAGTCCATTTGAAATGTGCCTCCGGATTTGCTGGATTGGCTATTTGATTCAGACAATGAGAATTTGGTATACTCTTTATTAGCTCTTTCACCTTGTCGTCGATTCCCTTATACCCAGTTGTGGGATCTGCAGCAAAAGAAAGACAGGCGCTCCTTAACACTAATCACTTATCAAAGATACACTTGAAGATGTTTTTATAAGACAAACAATAATCAGTAATTTAGTATATGGCATCGATACGAGATCGGACAGTACACTTGTAAGCATCCCCGGTCGGATTCGAAGACCAACGAGGATACGAAGGGACCCAACGAGATCACACACGGATAGATGAACAAGTATATGCTTATGGGTGTCTAGAGTTACAAAATATCATCTCCCTCTACTTACAAGGGGTCCTATTTATAGAGTGGGAAGAGAAGGTGAGTGAAATTACAAGTCTGCCCTCGAAGCCTAGTTTACTCTTAAGGGTATTCTCCTCCTTTATGCCAAGTGGGTCTCACCGTATCCAAGGGACTTCTGGGGCCGGTCCACGGACCTCCACTCGGTTTGCTCCCGGACACCGTCCGAGGTTGACCTCCAAACCTCGTCTTGGGTGGGGCCCTGGACCTCGTCTAGGGTGGCACGAACCCCGTCTCGGGGGGAGGGGGACTCCAAACATCATACGGGGTAGACTTCGGATCTTGGCCAAGGTTGGTCTTTGGGCTCCGTCTTGGTTTCTCGGACCCCATTCGGGGTTGGTCTGCAGACCTTGTCCGGGGTAGATTCCCCAATGTGTGTCTTCACGCCAAAGTTGTTGTGGGTCTAAGGTAGCACGGGAACCCTTCCTCAACAGTAGCCCCTCATCGATTAGGATGGTCGTCAACCACCTACCTGGGCTGGCGCACCGACTTGCAAAAGGGATCGGCGTGCATCCTCGGGTCAACGATTACATTGGTAATCTGCGATGCATTCTGATAACACATTAAAAATACCTTAGTCCTCACATGAATTTGAAACGATAGATCATGCCCGCACCTCTGAGTTGGTTTCCCTTGGCATTCATTGAAGGGTCATTGCTCCGCTTGACCAATTTTAAATTGTACCGGGGAGTTCACTGTTGCACAAAAGGACGTGGAGTGGAGTCATAGACAACTATGGAGTCAAGCTTCTATCGTCTAAATGTCAAAGTTATGTGGAGATGTGGAGGTAAGACCTAGCCCAAAGATGTGCCTCGTGAAGCGAGTTCTTGACTCATGGCTTTTGAGAGGTGTAGGTATGCATCCGAACACAAGGTGGTCAATTTGATGGGGCATTAACTGCGAGGCAAGGAATACTCGAAAAAATGAGGCGTGGCCTTCAACTGAAGGAGATGAGTTGGTAGTCATTTGGTTACCCATAGAGCTAGAGAGAGCCCATAGTCGGGGGGACACAATTGAGGCGAGGCGAAGTTCAGCTAAGGCAAAGCCATCAAGACTGATCGAACTATGTCGAGGTCAAGCCATCACTCTCCAAACACTCAAAAAACTTCATCGATGTGCTGGAAGGGCTAAAGAGGTGGCCATAGTGAACTACCTTATCGGGAGTGACGTAGACTTTTATCTTTGGCATGACATGGACCTGATCTGGAGGCAACGTCCTGAGGGCGGGGAATGCGATGACACCATGGCTAGGTTTATTGTCCCTAGCCTAGATTCAGACCCGATGCATGGTAGTGTTTAAGCAGAGGCAGTGCTCGAGACTATCGCAGGTAGATCCCTCTAGGTCAAGCCCAAATAGCAATGGTGGCAATGGAGCCAATCTGACTCGAGATGGTGGCACGCGGTGGACATCGAGCCCGAATGATGATGTGTGGCGCCATCAGGAAAAACTTGGGGCTCAAGAGTGCATCATGGTTGGGGAGAGTCCAAGACTTCACCACGGCTCGTTAGAGGTTACCGTCGAGTCTTGGCTTGCCTGGATGGGCGTGTCTAGTGAGGCAGCTAGGGCATCGGTTTGGGGCTCCTAGCGCTACTACATGAAGGCTTCCGCCAAAGTCCTTACCTTCCTTTAGCTGATGGGCTGCCAACACTTCACTACTTTTGGGGTACCCAGGTACGAGTCACTGACCTCTGCCAACCTAGAGGAGGGTATGGAAGGTTATCACTGAGCATGCCCACTCCTTCTCATGGGTTTGGAGTTTGTGTGGGTTGAGCTATCTCGATGGGCTCATCCGCCGAGCCCACGCTCGACCGTATGAGGAAGGCTACTCTGGCGTGCAAGAGGGAGGTGTTGGGGGACCGGATCCATCCTAGGTGTGATGCTTGGCATAAGTATGCTAATGCTAGTTGCTAGTGTATGCATATCAGCTTGACATTGTGCCCAAGTGGCCCTGTTGGCCGCTTTTGAGTAGAGCCTTCTATGTAGCTTTTTGTACTTCCTAGAAGCTAACCCTCTTTGGCAGCTATTGTGTTTTATGGAGTTGCGGGCCCTTGGGTCCAATGTTCTTGGGTGTGTTGTGTTTCTACTTACCCTTACAGACAGTGCTGCGGCGAACCAAACTAATCGCTGATCGCTTAGGAACTAAACCTTCTTGAGCTGAGCCATTTAGGCATCGAGTTTCACACGAAGCACCTAAGTTCGTGTGGCGGCCAGGGGTGACTAGTTGGGGTCGAGGTCCAGCCGCGATTCCCATCGCCACCACATAGGATGGCCGACGATTGGCTCTTTGTGCCCCATGCTAGAACTCATCTTCGCACGAGGAATGATGCTAGCTCGGACACTGACCAATGTGGCACGACACCAGGATGCTAGAAGTTCGTCCAGTGGCCACCAGGCTTTCTTCGGCGAGGGTGCTAAGGGGTTGTAGTTGCCCTTGTTCTTTTTATAGGGCTTGCGTTGTTGTTTCTTGCCTATTGTTAAAATAATGTTCACCTACTACTTCTTACTAGGGGTATCTTATTTCTCTGTCTTCTATTGGAAAAAAACTTGATCCTCAGGACAAAGCTCACAAGCGGCTAGCCGGTTGAGGAGCTGAGAATGTCATCCCACATAAAAAAAACTTAACCCTAGGGACAAAGCTCATGAGCAGCTAGTCAATTGGGGAGGCGAAAACGTCATTGTTTCCAATTGAAAAAATTTGGTGCTCAGGACGAAGCTCGTAAGTGGCTAGTCCATTGGAGAGACGAGAACATCATCGTCTCTCATCAGAAAAAACTTAACACTCAGGACAAAGCTCATGAGCGGCTAGCTAGTCCGGAAAACGAGAACATCACCATCTCCCATCGAAAAAAATTTGGTGCTTGGGGTGAAGCTTGTGAGCAGCTAGTTTGTCGGGGAGGCAGGAACACCGCCATCTCCCATAAAAAAACATGGCACTCGAGGCGAAGCTCACGAGTGGCTGGCCAGTCGGAGAGGCGAGAACATTGTTGTCTCCCATAAGAAAGAACTTGGTGCTCAGGGCAAAGCTCGTGAGCAGCTAGTCGGTTGGGGAGGCAAGAACATTGTTGTCTCCCCTTAGAAAAAACTTAGCACTCAGAACGAAGATTATGAGCGGCTGGTTGGTCGAGGAGGCGAGGACGTTGTCGTCTCCCATAAAAAAAACTTGGCTCTTGGGATGAAGCTCGCGAGCGGCTGGCCAGTCAGGTAGGTGAGAATGTCACTATCTCTCATAAAAAACTTGGTGCTTGGGATGAAACTCATGAGCGGGTAGTCGATTGGTCGTTGTCTTCCATCAGAAAGAACTTGGAGCTCGTCGGGGACCCGGTCCTGGAGGGTGGGTTGTCGTCGATTTGACCCCGAAGGGTGGGTGTAAGGCGGTGTGACCAGAGAGCAAGACCCGACCCCAGATGGTGGGTGTAAGGCCACAAGACCCTTGAGGGCGAGACTCAACCCTAGAGGGTGAGTGGTCATAGACCTGACCCGGAGAGTGGGTGTAAAGCAGCATGACCCAGGATGGAGAGACCCAACTTGAAGGGTGAATGGTCGTCAACCTGACCACGGAGGGTGGGTGTAAGGCGGCGCAACCTGACCCTGGCCAGAGGGTGCGAAGCCGTCTAGGATGAGTTGAACCACGTTGAGGTCAAGCCATCTACGCATGTTGGAACTCATTGAGGTGAATCCATCGAGCTAGGGGGAGCCCCTAGTCGAGAAGACGCCATCGAGGTGAAACAAAGTTTGGCCAAGGCAAAGCCATCAAGTCCAGGTTAAACCACACTGAGGCCAAGCCATCGAGAAGTGTTGGGGGTCACCGAGGTGAATGCATTGAGCTAGGGAGAGCCCCTAGTCGAGGAGACTGAAGGAATACGCGTAGGCTACGGAAGCAGAAAACAAAACTTTTCTACCGCGCACCTAAGAACATCATGCTAAGGAAGGATCATGGATCGTTACCACTTAGACGCGCAGCGCAGCGGAAGAAGAATTGGAAACCGATCCAATCACGTGCCGAGGTAGTAGTGGAAGTAGCCGATCGTCCCGAACAGATCGTCTCCTCCACGCACGCCGATCAACACTGCAACGAGCAGCGCCTCCACCGGTATCCACACGTCCGGGGCTGGAACGCCAATCGCGAGTGTACTAGCACTCGTGAGCAGCTAGGGTTTGGCTCGGGAGGTGGCGGCTAGGGTTTTGCTAGATGTTAACAGGGACGAATCCCCTCAGCCCCTCGCCTCCATATATATAGACCTACTCATGTGGGCCTTGCGGACCAAGGCCCATTAGGAGTCTATTCGGATCTTTTATCCGAATTGAGCCCATATCCGAATCATATTCGAATCAGTGTTCCAACCCGTTAAGCGTGCGACCCTGTAGGTTCACGTATACTTGGTCGTGACCCGGAAACGCCTTTCCGGTCACCCTGTTAATAGCGGCCTCTAGTAAGACATCTTTACTATTATAAAAGAAGGAGTTGGTGGTTGACCCGTCGTCACTCTTCTTCTCTCAGCCCTTAGATCTGATTGCTCCATAAAATCCGAGCCGTCTTCTCGTAGCCCCTCCTCGCGCGCCGCCTCCTCCCCTCCTCCTCCCCTCCCTCTATCTCGCAGCCCGCACCGCCTCCCCAGCGCGCGCTCCTCCTCCCCACCCCGATCCGCCTCCCCCTTGCTCTTCCCCCAGTCGCCTCCTCGCAGCCCGCACCGCCTCTCCCCCCCCTGCGCGCGCTCCTCCTCCCCACCCCGACCGCCCGCTCTTCCCCGGCCGCCTCCTCCTCCTCCGTCCCCCGCACCTCCGCCTCCTACTCCACCCCTCGCCGCCGCATCCTCCCCTCTCCGTCCCCGCACCTCCGCCTCCTACTCCACCCCTTGCCGCATCATCCTCCTCCTCGCGCTGCCGCCGCCCTAACCCCAGCGCGCCGCCTCTCCGCCGTCGCCGCGCCGCCTCCTACTCCCCCAACCCTCGCCGCCGCATCCTCCCCTCCTCGCACCGCCGCCTCCCCCAACCCCCCGCGCCGCCGCCTCCCCCTCTCCGTCCGCCGCCTCCTCCCCCTACCCCACCCCACGCCGCCGCCTCCTCCCCCTACCCCACCCCACGCCGCCGCCTCCTCCTCCTCCCTACCCCGCGCCGCCTCCACCTCCGCTCCCTCCGCCGCCTCCCCCCCCCCTCCTCCGCCGCCGCCTCCTCCCTCCTCCCCACCCCGCGCCACCTCCTCCTCTGCCCCTAGATTGGATTCTTCCAGGGTGAGTTTTGTATGTTTCTGAGCGTAAAACCGTAGATTGTATATTGAATGTGTGGAATAGGTTTCTTATTTTAAGCTTTATTCATATGTCGATTTCACATATGTTTCTGTTTCCGTTATTTAGAATTGTTTTATATTCTCTCGCACTTCTCATCAAGAGGCTATTAGGGTGAAGGAAGAACTTAGAAAAGAAGTGGAGTGCCTCGAATCGAGCTGCAGCAAGTTAGAGATGACCGTGATCAACTGTTGCTCAAGTGAATAGCTTGAGCATTGAACTTGCTGATTACAGGAACAAGTGGAAAGTCTTCAAAAGACTGTGAAAGCTTGTGTGTACAAGTGTCACCTTTGAGGTTTGTGGCTTCATATTCACTTGGTTAATTCTTGTGTGTACGGCTATTTGGCTTACCATTATGCTTGTGTTCAGAAACGTGTAATATGCAAAGAAGAGCGATTCAAACTTTGCGTAGTAGCTTGCGATTGCAATCGAAAAGTCAAGGTTAGAAAACATATCTTATCTGTGCAAAATTTAATAAGTACATACAATGCACCATTCTCTGTCGCTTGATCATGTTATTTACTTTTGCAGCTTGTCGATGTGACCACAATTGAGGCGATGACAGGATATGAAGAATGAATGAGAAAATAAAAGATCCGAAGAGCGTTTGGCATGTGCGGAGTTTCAAATTGTTAAAGCTGACAAGTTACGAAAGAAGCTGCATAATACGATATCGGTAATACTTACAAGAGAGTAGCAATTCATATTCAAGTGATTTGTATCAAACAAAAGAAAACATTCAATAAAAGATTGAAATTTGATACATATTATTGTCTGGTATGATTGGCTGTCCTATTTGCAGGAACTCTTAGATAAATTTGATTTATTATATGAAAATACAGCAATACACACACACATTTTTTTTCATAGCCATGTTGTTGAATACAATAACGGTACACTGAAGCAAGTAAAGACCCCTTGTTTTGATTTCACATGCTTTCCATCTTAAATTTATATAAGCTTCATTCATTGTGCATTTCAGGTCTGCTACTATCGGAGTATTTCTTTGCTTAAAGTGTGGAGATGTTCACAGGTCCCTTGGACCAGACATATCAAAGGTTATTTTAACATCAAGAAATTTCTGTCACTTTTAGTTCTTCCCAAATAATTCTCCCGATATGCCTATATGGATTCCTTTTTATTTTTTTCCTTAGACTACCAAATATGTAATCGCACCTTCGAATTCACGTTCATTCTTCCACCTGTTCTTTATCAGGTTTTATCTGTGACTTTGGATGATTGGTCTGATAGTGACATTGACTCCATAGTTGAGGTTGGTGGAAACTCATGCAAATTCAATTTATGAGGCTTTTCTTCTAAAAGATCACCCAAAACCCAAACCCTAGATCCCCAATGCCGCTTCCAGGTGCATGCCCTGCTTCTTCTCCTAGGGTTTTATCCCTTATCTCTCTCTTAGATCGAGTATAGTGCTTCTGCTAATTTAGTTGTCAACACGAGAGATCAGCTGATCGATGTTGGTTGTGGGCACTTAAAGAGCTCAGAAGGTAAATCCTTTTTCCTTTCCCCCTTTTGTTGCGTTAAGCCCTTGTGCCCTAATCAAACTTCAGTATTTTTTCATGTGCTGTTATAAGATAAGAATGTTGATCGAGCACAAGTTTCTAACACTGCTCCAAAATAACATAAGCACTGGTTATCTTGAGGGGCTTCTGGATTTGCCAAGGAAAAAACATCATGGACAGATCCTAATTTTATATGTTGTGTTGTTTGTTGCTGGAACCTCCTTGAAAGTTACCCTAATAAAAGGGCAAATGAAAATGTAGTACAGACTTATTACCAAATTGTTTCTGATGAATGCATAGTTCAGATAGGTGCCTCACCTATTAGCTTCCTAAAAGGGGCAAATGAGGATACAGTAGATATAAGACGTGGAGTACTTCATTCAGGTGTTTTATATGGATGCATTATGAAATGTTATATTGTACTGATATGGGGAAGTCCCGAAGTACTGATGCTGTAGACATTCTTTATCCATTATGAAATGTTATATTGTACTGATATGGGGAAGTCCCGAAGTACTGATGCTGTAGACATTCTTTATCCATTGTGTAAAGCATTTGCATTTTGCATAACTTCTGTTATGTTGTTTTTATTCTAATATGTTTAACACATTATGCTAAATGTTCCAGGACACACGAGATGTTTATTCAGCTTAAAACAATGTATGGTTCAGTTGCATCAATACCTGTGAAAGCTTTCCTGACAGGGTACTTGTTACACAGAAGTCTCATATATTCTTGGTTTTACTTAGTGCTTCCCCCTTTTCGTATCAAAGGATGTGTATCTTTCTTATAGGGCTACCATGCAAATGGCGAAGGAACTGGATCGACGACGGAACAATCTTTGAGGAGTACCTTGCTAAATGGAGATATACAGATGATCAAGTTTATGTTTTAGATGCAGGACAGGATAGCTCCTCAAATGGTCTTATTGTTACATCAACTATGGCAGCTGAACAGTATATGGAGGTGGCAGAATTGTATACAGTTACATTCCTTAGTATTGCCTCCTGTGAGACTGAAAATGCCATTTCATGGGCAGAAAAAGTTACTCAATGGAGTGCCCTCAAGTGTCAAGGGAGAAGGTACGTTTTAGGTACGTTTGAAAGAGTAATGGCTGTTAATCTACGGATTTCTTTGCTGTTCAGAAACGAACATGCGATATTGTGTACTATGCGAGTACTATGGAAAGTGTGCTTTTCATTACATAGTCAGAAGGAATTATCGATTTCACATCACATGGTGGTATTGCTTAATTAGGTGGTGCTCTACTATTTCTCAGTGGTATCCACATGCTGTCATCAATTATAGAATTAATCATTTTGTGGTCTTATCAATTTCCTGGTCGACCCCATGATGACTTTATGGATGCTAGATAACTGTTAAACGTAGTGCACCGGCATGTTTGCGTTGTCCACTTGCCGTTTAAATAGTCTCGACCTTGGAACAAAAAATAAACCGAACGCATTGGCAGGGATTGAAGTACTAAACATATAGGGCTATAGGCAACTGAAGGAGTTATTGGGATTTTAGGGCCAATAGAAGCAATAGTTAGTGTTGTATGATCGAAGAATAACCTTTTTTTTTTCTTGTGAGACAAAAGAATAAATTTCTGTCACAATAGCTTAGCCGAATTAATACCAAACTTGCCAGATTTCTCCAATCTTCTCTCAATCAAACTAATTATTCAGCCTTTTGCAAGATGATGAAACTTGGCATTATTTCAGCTTAGATTTTGAGGTAATTTCTCTGTAGATTAGCATCTTATTGAAAGTATGTATTGCATCCATATGATTCGAACAAGGCAATCCATGATCATGGAATGTCACACTAACGAACCAATTATCATTCAGATAAGGCAAACCATGGCCATAAGGTGGCAAGTAAGAACCAAATTATGATCCATATATGGCAGTCCACGATCGTACGGTGGCCAGAAAAGAACCAATTGTGATTCAATTGTATGGGGGCGAATTTGGATGCTATTTGGTTGATATATGATGACATAAGAAAAAGTTTATATTTATTATTCAGTTTGAGATCATATTTAATAGTATGTATCATTTTTATTTGGTTTTCCGTTGCAACGCACGGGCACCTTACTAGTATTAACCCCAAAGTATATGTAAAGATTATATTGGCTGAACCTGTAATGTTCTCTCATGTACGAATCCCTTTGCCTCACGATATAGATTGAGCTCAAGGTGAGACCTGTGTCATCCTCTTAATAGCTCAATCACTCTCTCGATTCCGTGATGGATTATAAACTTGTGATTGACTCCTCAATCACCTTGGCATGGCCATGCACTTTCATAATCCATTACATCGAGGCCTGAGATATCTCTCCCATAAGGAGGGGCAAATTCTATCTTGATCATTCACATCCCACTACATGTTTCATGGCAAATCCAAGACTACTTTTATGACTACCCGAGCCACGGAGTAGTGTTTAGTAGTCCCAAAATAAGCTACTACTCATGTTGGGAACCATGATGATCTCAAGTCTAAGGATTCTACATAAACACTACTCGAGACCAACTGATGACACATGGAATCTCTGCAGTGTCTCATGGCAGGTCTATCCAACATATGTTCACTAACACATGTCCATATTATTGATTTGGTATCACCATACCATGATCCATGAGACATGATCATCAATCAATACATATGTTGATCTTTGTCTTTGAATCATATTTGTTCCTCATATGATATACGATCAGGGATCATTTAGAAATAGCAACATTTTAGTATTTAAGAGTCTCATGAATAAGTCACATACTCATTGATCAATAATGATGATGTCTATTCCAAGGAACAAAGTAATGTACCATAAACATAGTATGTGATATATACAACATCTCCATGTTGCCTCTAGGGCATATCACTAACAGAGACACCATCGAGGCAAGGTGAATCTCATTTGAGGCAAAGCCATGGATGCTGGGTTGAACCATGCCAAGGCAAAGTCATCAAGGCATGTTAGGGGGTCACCGAAGTGAATCCCTCAAGCTAAGGGGAGCCCCTAGTCAAGGGGACACCATCGAGGTGAGATGAAGCTCGACTGAGGCAAAACCATCGAGGTCTGTTGGGGTCGCTGAGATGAATCATCGATTTAGGGGGATTCCCTAATCGAGGAGACGTCATCGAGGTGAAGCGATATTCAGCCGTGGCAAAGCCATCTAGGCCAGGTTGAACCACGTCGTGGCAAATCCATCAAGACGTATTAGGGGTCACCTAGGTGAATCTATCAAGCTAGGGGAATCCCCTAGTCGAGGAGACGCAATCAAGACAAAGCGTTGTTCAGCTGAGGCAAATCTATTAAGGCTGGGATAAACCACGTAAGGCAAAGCCATCAAAGCATGTTGGGGCTCATCGAGGTGAATCTATCAAACTAGGGAGAGCCCCCAGTCCAGGAGATATCATCGAGACGAAGCGATGTTCGGCCGAGGCAAAGCCGTCAAGGCCGAGTTAAACCACATCAAGGCAAAGCCATCAAGACATGCTGGCGCTCACCGAGGTGAATCTATTGAGATATGAGGAGCCCCTAGTCAAGGAGACACCATCGAGGTGTGGTGAAGCTCGACTGAGGTAAAACCGTCAAGGCCAAATTGAATCACACCCAGGAAAAGCCATCGAGGCGTCTTAGGGGTCACCATGGTGAATCCATCAAGCTAGGCAGAGCCTCTAGTCGAGAAGACACCATCGAGGTGAGGCGAAGCTCGGCCGAGGCAAAGCCAATGAGGATGGGTTAAACCATGCCATGGCAAAGCCATCAAGATGTGTCGGGGGTCGCAAAGGTGAATCCATCGAGCTAGGAGGGGCTCCTAGTTGAGGAGACGCCATCAAGGTGAAGCGATGTTCGACTAAGGCAAAGCCGTTAAGGACAGGATGAACCACATCGAGACAAAGCTATCAAGGCGTGTTGAGGTCGCCAAGGTGAAACCATCGAGCTAGGGGGAGCCCCTAGTCCAGAAGACACCATCGAGGCAAAGCGATGTTCGATCAAGGCAAAGCCATCGAGGCCGAGTTGAACCACACCTAGGAAAAGCCATCGAGGTGTATTGGGGCTCACCGATATGAATCCATCAAGCTACGGGGAGTCCCTAATCGAGGAGATGCCATCAAGGAGAGGCGAAGCTTGGTTGAGGCAAAGCCATTGAGGTTGGGTTGAACCACGCTGAGGCAAAGCCATTGAGACGTGTTGGAGATCGCTGAGGTGAATCCATCGAGCAAGAGGGAGCCTCTAGTCGAGGAGACGTCATCGAGGCGAAGCAATGTTTAGCTATGACCAAGCCATCAAGTCTGAGTTAGACCACACCAAGGCAAAGCTATCGAGGCGTGTTGGGGCTCGTTGGCACGGTATGACAAAGCAAGCACCATGGGTCTGGAGCTCGCAAAGTGAGCGAAGGGGGTCCAGAGCGTTTGGTGAGCAGAGGGGGTCCGAAGCGCGTGGAGTGAGCAAAGGGTGTTCGGAGCGGCGTGTAGCGAGCGAAGGGTATTTGGAGCAGCACAGTGTTAGCGGTGGGGGTCCACGGAGGGTTCTGGAGTGCCCAAGTGGAGATGGTACAGAGGGGTCCGCAGAGGGGTTCCGTGAATGGGTTCCGTGGAGGGGGTTTAGGCAGCCGAGTAAGGTTAGACCCGGAGAGTAGAGAACCCGGGTGAAGTTCGGAGCGACGTGCATGGATAGGATCTGAGGCCCAAAGCACCCGAAGGGGGTCCGGAGGATAGGGGGTCCACAGCGGAGTGCACAAATGGAGTATGCGGAGTGGCATGTGTGGACAAAGTTTGGGGCGGCGTGTGTGGACAGGGTCCATGGTCCGGAGCACCTGAAGGGGGTCTAGAGGAGGGAAGTTCAGAGCGGTGCACACAAATGTGGTTCAAGGTCTAGAGCATTTGGAGGGGGCCCAAAGGAGAGCGAGTTCAAAGTGGTGTGCGCCAACGTGGTTCAAGGTCCAGAGCACCCAGAAGGGGTTCGGAGGAGATGCACTTCGAAGGGGCCCACATGAATGTAGTGCGTGGAGCAGCACTCGTGGACAGGGTCCGCACCTCCCACTTCAATGACATTCCTTTCTTTCCCCTTCTTAGGTGGCATTACTTCTCATCTGAGTCCTCATGGATGGCACTAACTATTGTTGATACGAGATCAGACAGTACACTTGTAAGCACTCTCGGTCGGATTCGAAGACCACCAAGAATGCGGGGAGGGGGGGCAATGAGAAGCACACACGGATTGACGAACAAGTATTGCATATAGTTGTCTAGGGTTACAAAATGGCCTCCTTCCTCCACTTACGGATCTTATTTATAAAGTAGGAGGAGGATGCGAGTGAAATTACAAGTCTGCCCTCAGGGCCAAGCTTACTCCTAAGGGTATTCTTGTCCTTCACGCCAAGTGGGTCCTGTCATGCCTGAGGGACTCTGGGCCGGTCAGCGGACCCTGCTAGGGATGCTCCCAGACCCTATCCAAGGTTGGCCTACGGATTTCATCTTGGGTCGACCACTGGACCTCGTCCAGGGTGGCACGGACCCCATCTAGGAGGACTCTAGACATCATCTGGGGTAGGCTTCGGATCTTGGCCAAGGTCAGTCTTTGGGCTCCGTCTTGTTTTCCTGGACCCCATCTGTGGTGAACTCCGGACTTCATCTAGGGTTGGTCCACGGACCTTGTTCTGGGTAGATTCCCTGATGTGTGTCGTCATACCGAAGTTATTGTGAGCCCGAGGTAGCTCTCCCTCAACAGTATAACTATGTAACTAACGAACAAAACACAAGTTATGAACAAAAATCTGCAGGTTCAACAGAAAAATGCTTGTTGAGGGGAAAAGAAAACTACATGAGGCACTTAAGTGCTTGTTGAGTTCCTGACCATTTCTAGGAGCTGGGAATGAGATCCTACTTCTCACCTGTTAATATCAATTCAGCACCCAAAAATCTCAATAGCATCTGCTTGTCAAGTGAATATTTAGCAGGCATAATAGCAATAAGCCTGTAGCCTCTCTGAACAGCAATGGACGCCAAACTGATCCCATGATTGCCACTTGTTGGCTCAATCAGCGTCGTAACACCAGGTGTAATCAAGCCTTTCTCCTCTGCGTCTTCAATCATTCTGCAGACAATATGCATGCAAAAACAATGCCAGAGTGTTAGACCATGTGATCAGGTCTAGAATATTTTAAGTGATGAATAATTGACAACATTAGTTATGATATTATTTATGGTGTGTTGCGTGTGTGCGGATTGACTTGAGTCAAGTCGTGGACTTGTGCTCGTATGCGGTTGTGTGGTTTATTAATGTGCAGGTGTTGCTTGAGGCGGAACAAGGTCGATGACGGGACTGAAACTAGGTTCGGGTGGAACTGAGGTTTCGGGACTAAGTTCAGGGAGGAACTGAGGTCCTATCGGTCCAGGATGTCATGCGAGATGTTCAGGCTAGAGAACGGCGTTGGAGGCACAGAGATGCGGGTTGGCGTGTGTATACGGTCGGGAATAGGAGTCAAATACAGAGCTCATTTTCGTGTTGGAGATGTTGGTTGGATAGATATTTTTGGCATGTACGATTTTGTATGATCTGCATGCAAAGGTAGACGTGAGGACAATTAGAGATAAAAAAGGTGGCCGGCAGTTTGCATGTGGCCGAGATTTTCGAAACAAAAAAAAAGGGAAAGAGGAGATCTGACCGGATTGGAAAAGGATTCGAAAAGACAGCGGCGTGGTGACCCATCGGCAAAATAAAAGGAGAGGTATCGCTGGCGTCTGGCCGTGCGCTTTGTAGATTAGAACCGAAGAAAAACAAGAAGCAGCAGGTGCGACAGACATCTCTGGACGTGAGCAGCATTGCAGGTGGCTTGGCAGACACGGAAGGAAAGAGAAAAGCTGCGACGAGGGATTCTCAGAAGAGACGAGTTCCAGTGCGCGGTCTCGGCCAAAAGAATTTTTTTTTTCTCGTGCGTGGCGCTGGGCGAAAAGAAGTTGCAGAGAGGACGGCTTGGACGGGAGTTCACGGAAGAAAAGAAGACGCAGAGCGACTCGAAGAAAAGGAGCAGGCAAAGCTTTTGTTCGACACAGAAGAAAAGAACAGTAGTGCTAATTGTTTTCTTAACGAGAACAAGGAAAGAAGGTGCGTGTATGCGTATTGATGATTAAGAAAAGTTGTGCTTGACTGATTCTTCTAGTCAACAATTTTTACTTTTTGACATCTCCTTTCACATCAATTAATTGCATGCATAGTTGATGCTTGTGGCCAATGTGCACGTTCTGGTGATGTTTCTAGTCACAAGTCTTTTGTTCAAAGTAGATGCATGTGGCTGCTATTGATTGAAAAAGAAAAGGTTGTCTCCTATTGTTAGTTACTTTTCCCATAGCTTAAGTGAATGCATGCATTACCCTCTGGCCGTGATTTACTCTGGTGATTAAATAAGTAACTAGTGAGGCAAATTGAGATTTTTTGTTTAGGGAAAAGTTTTAAAATTTATTTTTAGCTTCCGTAATCATTCACCCCCCTCTGATTGCCACCAACGATCCTACACAGAGATAGGGAAAAGTTTTAAAATTTATTTTTAGCTTCCGTAATCATTCACCCCCCTCTGATTGCCATCAACGATCCTACACAGAGATACGATTGCTTACACAATATTAATTCAAGAAATAGTTTACCCTGAAAAAATGACACGTATAATTCAGGAAATGAGCTAAGCGAATCAGTGGCGAAGGATTGCGTTCGCGCACCCGAGAGCACATCTGTCCTTAACCGAGCAAAGGGGCTGATACGCTTCCATCTTTCCAACCAGCCGAGCTTCTATACCGTCTTTCTTAGCAATTTTCTTCATTTCTATAAGTGGCGTCCAACCTATCAGCTGAACAAAAGGATAAAGTAAACGACATGAAGTAAATGGATAAATGCGAAAGTCGGGCGCTGAACAGAAGAACGAGGACAATCCATGACACGCAAAAACTAGCTTAACTAGTCCTAATTAATAATTCACCCCAAATCCTCTACTTATCCAAGAATTATAATTTATATAGTACCTAAAAATGCTGAACTGAGCATATCTTCACTGAAAATAAGAAGGAAAGCCACAAACAACCACATCCCAAGACAGCAACCTCATGCACTTAAATCCATTTGTTTTGTCTCCATTTTGAACTAAGATTAACAATGTTTTTTAAAGAGTAAGATTAACAATCTTGGAGCTAAGAAAAGGAGGAGAGGAATCTGGGCACCTGGGTGATGTTAGAGGCGATGTTCTCCTCCCCAGAGGAGAGGAGAGATGGGATGCCTTTCCTCCCCTCTTCCTCCACCGCCATAACAAGCTCCCTGTCTGCCTGTTAATCTCTTCCCAGTTGCAGAGTGGTATTTATCCAAACGAATTGAATACAGCTCCCATCACCTTCGCCAACGCTGTACAAGATCAATTATTGCCTGATGGTGCCCCAGTTGCTGCTGACAGCTTGATAGAAATGTGGAAAAATCAGAGGCGCAATGAAGTTTGGTGGAACGCCGTTGCCTTCCTGGCCAGGCGGTTGCGTGTTAATATATGCAAGGAAGATCCCCTTGCGTGGAGTTTACAATCTGTTACGGTATAGGATTCGGTGATTGAGATTAGGGAAGGTTACAACCAAACAATCTTAACCTACTATCTATACACAGCAGATACTAAACATAACCACCGCAATCCATACCGTATACAGGAAGTGTTTACAGGGAATACCAGCTTTATTTCAACTCTATCTCTAACAAGAGAAGACCAGATTCTGATTACAGCAAATGACACGAAAGATAGAGGAAAAGTCATTTCCGTTTAGGTATATGACTAAGATCGTAGATTTTTTATTTAGCCTATTGTGCTACCTTAATTTAGAAATTGGTTTTGTTGGAATTTCTTTCTCTTCCTCTCGGATCACGTGACTGCGCCCGTCGTCTCCTCCTGATGATTCTCTGGGATGCACCCGCAGGACCTGCTGGCACTTGATAATATGCCGACGCAACCTCTTCTGATCTCCGTGAAACAGCACCCCGCCTGGCTGCTTCTTCACGTGATGGAAACAGAAGACAACGAGCAGACAACCAAATTTAACTTTCCTAATCTTTCATTGCTTCTTCCTATCTTGTTTTATTACTTTGCAACTTCCTTGCTTTAACAACCTGGAGCCCAACCGCTCACTCTTGGCTACTAACTTCCTGCGCTTCCGCTCTGCCAAATTACATGACTGCATGGCCTTTTAAAGTTTGCGAACTGACTTGCATACGAGCTGGTTAACCATACGGAATCATACACCTATTCGTATACGTATACATGGCAAGCGAACTTATATACGTATTCTATCCTTATATGTTGCACACTTGGACACGAAACAAGATTAAAACTCTAACAGGTTTTATATAGTACGAAATTGTAACAATCAAATAATCTTAACCTACTATCTATACACAGCAGGTACTAAACATAACCACCGCAATCAAATAATCAAATAATCTTAACCTACTATCTATACACAGCAGATACTAAACATAACCACCGCAATCCATACCGTATACAGGAAGTGTTTACAGGGAAACCAGCTCTATTTCAACTCTATCTCTAACAGCCCCCCTCAATCATAACTGAGCAAGGTTAAGATTGTGTTTGAAATTTTCTAGTTGTCTTACTGTCAATGGTTTTGTAAATCCATCTGCAACTTGATCTCCTGAGGGAACAAAATCAATTTCCAGTAATTTCCTGGACACTCGTTCTCTGACAAAATGATAGTCAACTTCTATATGTTTTGTACGGGCATGAAAAATTGGATTGGTAGAAAGATACTTGGCTCCAAGATTATCACACCATAACTTGGCTGTGGAAGGATAGTGTATACCAATTTCTTTAAGTAGAATTTGAACCCACATTACTTCTGCTGTTGCATTAGCAATTGCTTTGTATTCTGCTTCTGTACTAGATCTTGAGACAGTGGTTTGTTTACGTGCACTCCATGAAATGAGATTTGATCCAAGGAAAATAGCAAACCCTCCAGTAGATCTTCTGTCATCTAGAGAGCCTGCCCAATCTACATATGAAAAGGCACTAACAAGCAAGGATTTAGACTTACTTATCTTTAATCCAATCTTTGTAGATTGTTTTAAATACCTTAAGATCCTTTTTACAACCGCCCAATGTAAGGTAGTAGGAGCATGAAGGAACTGACACACCTTATTAACAGGAAAAGCAATGTCTGGTCTAGTGAGAGTTAAATACTGAAGAGCACCTACTATGCTCCTGTATTGAGCGGTATCATTAGCACCTAAGGATTCACCTTCAACTGCTGACAACTTCTCACTAGTTGACAATGGAGTACTGATAGGTTTGCAATCAAACATCCCAACTCTTTTTAGTAAGTCTGAAGCATATTTATCTTGAGTTAGAATAATTCCATCACGTACCTTATTCACTTCTATTCCTAGAAAATAATGTAGTTCACCCAAATCCTTCAAGGCAACATCTTGTTGCAGACTCCGTAATAAATTTGTTGTAGCATCTTGAGTTGAGCTTGCAACTATTATATCATCAACATAGACAAGCACAAAAACTGTCACACCATTCTCATGAAAAAAGAATAATGAGGTGTCTGCCTTTGAGGATTTAAAACCAAGATCACACAACTTAGCACTCAACCGTGCATACCAGACACGTGGTGCTTGTTTCAATCCATATAGAGCCTTATCTAGCTTGCAAATATAATCAGGCATAGTCTTGTCTTCATACCCTGGTGGTTGTCTCATATACACCTCTTCTTCTAGGACACCATGAAGAAAAGCATTTTGAACATCTAGTTGTCTTAGGTACCACCCTTTAGAGACAGCAATAGATAAAACAATTCTAATAGTGACTGCCTTAACCACTGGGCTAAAAGTATCTTCATAGTCTATCCCATATCTTTGTTTAAATCCCTTTGCAACCAGACGAGCTTTATACCTGTCTAAACTCCCATCAGCCTTGCGCTTAATCTTGTAAACCCATTTACAGTCTATAATATTCCTTCCTTTATTAGGTGGAACTAGGTGCCAAGTTTTATTTTTCACTAAAGCAGCATATTCCAAATCCATAGCATTTTTCCAATTAGCATCTCCAATGGCTTCATTAATATTTTGTGGTTCTCCAGATGATGTAAAGTATCTATATCTAACAGTGCCGTCAGTATATACCTTGGGTTTATGAATACCGTCTTGAAGACGTGTCCGAGGTCGAGCTGGAACAGATGAAGTTACCGCAGGAGAAACCACTGTCGTGTTGTCAATCAGCAGTGTTGCATCGTTGTTCGGCGCTTCATTATTCAGCGGTCCAAGCATTGCCGCAGGAGTGACCGATGCCGTGCCATCAACAGAGACATCATGTCGATCGCCTGGATATCTCCAGCTCTCCCGCGCGTTGATGGCAGTTGCCGCGTGCCGACGTCTGAGTGGGGCGACATCGCTGCAGCTGGCACTGGTGACATAATATCATCTGGCGCATTCCATGCAAAATCAAAGTAGCTCTACTGCGTGTCGCTCGCAGAGACACCAGGAGAAGCCGAGTTGTCTGAGTTGTTTTCCTACAAATTTGCTTCTTCATCCAGATTGTTAGCAACATCAGTATTAGACATATGACCAGCTAAAAATTCATCCCCTGATTGTGGATTAAGTAAAGCTGGAGGTAGAAGCAGAATTTCAGAACGAAGGTGAGCACCCGCATTTGTATGCAATTTTGAGAAGGGAAAAACATTCTCATCAAACACAACATCTCTAGAGATATAGATGCGTCCAGTGGCTATGTCAAGACATTTGAATCCTTTATGCAAGTTACTATAGTCAAGAAAGACACACTCTTTGGAACGAAATTGAAGCTTGCGATCATTAAAAGGACGAAGATTATGCCAACAAGCACACCCAAACACTCTTAGAGATGAATAGTTGGGTTTTGTATGAAACAATTGTTCCAAGGATGTTGAATAATTGATCACTTTGCTAGGAGTACGATTGATTAGGAATGTGGCGGCAAGAAAAGCTTCATCCCAAAACTTGAGAGGCATATGCGCATGAGCCAACAGGGATAGGCCTACTTCAATAATATGTCTATGTTTACGCTCAGCTGTCCCATTTTGTTGATGAGTGTGAGGACATGAAACAAGATGCGATATGCCAATTTTGTTAAAGAAGGGATGGAGCTTCTCATACTCTCCCCACCAATCTGTTTGTACAGCAACAATTTTTCGATCAAAGAGTCGTTTAACAAGATTTGAAACTCATTGAACTTTTGAAAGACTTCAGACTTAAAATTTAGAAGATAAATTCATGTGAATTTGCTGAAATCATCAATGAAACTAACATAGTATTTATATCTCCCAACAGAATCAGGTGCAGGACCCCAAACATCAGAGAAAACAAGTTGTAAAGGATGACTGGACATACTGGTAGATTTGGGATAAGGCAACTGATGACTCTTTGCTTGTTGACAAGCATCACACACAGACCTTTTATTAGACTCATCTAAACATGGAAGATTAAAATCTCTAACGACTCTTTGTATGATAGGCATAGCTGGATGGCCAAGGCGATTGTGCCACTTCTTAAAGGTTGGTTTGATAACTCCAAAAACTTGTTTTGTTGGTGACACATGGAGTAGAGGATACAGTCCCTTGTGACATGTACCTCTAAGCAGAGTGTTCCTCGTGTCCTGATCCTTGATGAGAAAGAAATCAGGGTGAAATTCTAGAAAAACATTGTTATCAGATACAAGGCGATGAATAGAGACCAAGTTCTTTTTAGCCTTTGGAACATGTAGAACATTATTGAGATTTAGATTACGTTTAGGGGTATGAACAATAGACTAGCCAATGTGACTAATATTCATACCTGCACCGCTTGCAGTGTGGATTTGATCTGTGCCATTGTACTTATCACGAACTGACAGCTTCTCTAATTCTCCCGTAATGTGATCAGTAGCACCAGTATCGACGTACCAATTTGTGTCCACGCTGTAGGAGTTCATCGCAGCCTGCACATGTTTTTCATCTGGCACATAATTTTCATCGTACCTGTGCCAGCATCGGTCAGCAGTGTGCCCAGTTTTGTGACACACTTGACAGACTGATCCTGTGCGGTTGTTGAAGTTGAAGTTGCTGTTTCCATTGCTGTTTCCTCTTTGGCGCTAAGTGTTGAAGTTACCGGTACCAGAACTGCGTCCTCGGTTTGCACCTCGTCCGCGTCCTATGCCGCGCCAGCGACCGCCAGAACCACCGTGTCCTCCCCGGTTGGCCAGGTTAGCCGAAGATCCAGAGAAGTTCCCACCTCCGATCAACTGCATGCGTGTTTCAAACGCAAGCAGCTGGGAGTAAACTTCATTCACGGAGATGGGTTCTGTCTTTGCAATCATAAAAGTTACAACAGAATTGAAATCGTAATCAAGACCAGTGAGTATATACTCCACAAGTTCTTCCTCGTCAAGAGGTCTGCCGGCGGCGGCCATCTCATCTCCAAGAGCTCGCATCTTGCCGACGTATTCCGTAACAGATTAACTTACTTTTTGAGCTGTTGAGAGAGCGAGCCGTGTATTCACAGCTCGAGCACGGGTCTGTGATGAGAACAAGCATTCAATCGTGCTCCATGCAGCTGCTGCAGTCTCCTTCGCAGCGACTTGAGAGAAGATTTCTCTTGATAGAGATGCAAAGATAAACCCCAGCACTTGCTGATTCGTGGCGTACCACTCCTCGTATGCTGGGTTGGGAATCTTGACATTCTTGTCAGCAATTTTGCTGTCGATCTCAGCATCAGGAATTGTTGTAGCGCCGGTCAGATAATCCATTAGATGTGCACCTCGAACAGCGGTGAGGATTTGCGCCTTCCACATGCTGTGGTTGTTCTTCGTCAACTTCTCCGAGATGGAGATGCCAACGAAGGGATTCATGGTGGAGGAAGATGATCCGGCCATTGTGTATTAGGACTAGATTGATTTCAAGGCTCTGATACCACGTGGAAAATCAGCGGCGCAATGAATTTTGGTGGAACCCCGTTGCCTTCCTGGCCAGGCGGTTGCGTGTTAATATATGCAAGGAAGATCCCCTTGCGTGGAGTTTACAATCTGTTACGGTATAGGATTCGGTGATTGAGATTAGGGAAGGTTACAACCAAACAATCTTAACCTACTATCTATACACAGCAGATACTAAACATAACCACCGCAATCCATACCGTATACAGGAAGTGTTTACAGGGAATACCAGCTTTATTTCAACTCTATCTCTAACAAGAGAAGACCAGATTCTGATTACAGCAAATGACACGAAAGATAGAGGAAAAGTCATTTCCGTTTAGGTATATGACTAAGATCGTAGATTTTTTATTTAGCCTATTGTGCTACCTTAATTTAGAAATTGGTTTTGTTGGAATTTCTTTCTCTTCCTCTCGGATCACGTGACTGCGCCCGTCGTCTCCTCCTGATGATTCTCTGGGATGCACCCGCAGGACCTGCTGGCACTTGATAATATGCCGACGCAACCTCTTCTGATCTCCGTGAAACAGCACCCCGCCTGGCTGCTTCTTCACGTGATGGAAACAGAAGACAACGAGCAGACAACCAAATTTAACTTTCCTAATCTTTCATTGCTTCTTCCTATCTTGTTTTATTACTTTGCAACTTCCTTGCTTTAACAACCTGGAGCCCAACCGCTCACTCTTGGCTACTAACTTCCTGCGCTTCCGCTCTGCCAAATTACATGACTGCATGGCCTTTTAAAGTTTGCGAACTGACTTGCATACGAGCTGGTTAACCATACGGAATCATACACCTATTCGTATACGTATACATGGCAAGCGAACTTATATACGTATTCTATCCTTATATGTTGCACACTTGGACACGAAACAAGATTAAAACTCTAACAGGTTTTATATAGTACGAAATTGTAAATTTAGCCTCCTTATCAAACACAAAAGAACCCATAGGTGACATGTGGCTCCTACCACGCCACCCGACCGCGACATGAACCTGCCACCACGGAAGCTCCCCATGGCACGGCACTATTTGGCCGGGCGCGGTAGGTGGCAGGCCCCACAGAGGTTCCGTGCCACCCGATCATAGTAGGCACCAGGGAAGGTGCCGCTCTTCCATTCTGCAGCAGGCATTAGGACAAGTGTCACCCTAGGGAGGCATGACACCATAGCTCCCTTGGTACTTTTGTAAAAGAAGAAATGAGGAGAACAAAAAAAATAATTGTGAAACTCGCGGTATGGTTGATTCAAAACATCAGTATTGTATTTTGTTGGTTGTGCTCTTGTCATAGCAAGTACGAAGTCTAATTTTGCTGCTGGGCTTGGAGATTACAAACACACTCGAAGGTAGCAAAGTGATGAGATCTCTGAACCAAAGCTAAATTGTGAGGCACGAAACCTAAAATATATTAGAGTCCCCAAATAAATGTATATTAGACGTGGTTACATGGTATGACGGTTCGGCTAATTACTTCTGTCAATCTCGCTACTACTATGGTACACAACGACATAAGCATTTGGACCATGTATGCATATATGCCTTTAGAAGAAAGAAAAAAATAGCAAGTACGATGGGGGCTACTACAGAATGACCCGATCTACTACATAGACTAGAGCTATTTGCCCTTCCTTGTGAGCTCGATGTTGTACTCCTCGCAGGCCGCCTTGGCCTTAGCTGGTGTTTCACGCTTTCCCTCGCACTCCTCGTGAGCCTCACACTCCCTGCGCCTACACACCTTGAGATGAGCTTGTGTCTCCTATCGGATACACTCGACGTGCTCTTCATTACAGCACCACTCCCTCCTCTTGCGGTCCCTATTGGCACCTCACTCCTCGCAGTCAAGCCGTCACTGGTCATTTGGGTAGATCTCTTAGTCAATCTAGTTGCAGTAGCCACATAGTGGATCCAAAGACTACGGGTAGACAGGAGAGGATGTTAGTGCATTCTTTCAAAGAGAAATGTTAGGGGAATATACTGTAAATGGCCCTTACTAGCTACCGATACAACCCGGTGTCCTAACGGCAGTTGGGATAGTCTCAAGTGTAGTTAGCACAACCCCAGTAATGCATGCCCAGGCTCAGTCGCTTCTTAAACTTAAAGAACTTTTATGTATCTCTGCACCAACAGAGAGGCAGCATCTCCTCCTCGAGCAAATCTTACGGTGAATTCTTAGTGGAAATGTTTAGATAGGGGTTGCTGCTATGGGGGGAGTCGTTGTGGGGAGGTGCCCACTTGGCACGCTCCTTTTGTTCGTTGCAGGTTGCAGTAGCCCTTGTGAATCAGCGGATCTCCTCCCATTGTTGCTCCATCTTAGTGAGCTAGTGTTGTAGTCTTGATGTAGGAGGACCCGGGGCAGAAGGGGTACTACTTATATGCCGAGCCGGACAGTATACGTGGCTAAAGTGCAATTTGGTTGGTGCAATTTTGCATCCACCCCGACAAGGAGCTTTGTGTAATGTTGTGTCACATCGTTGTGTAAAGCTGCCTCGTTGGGTCACGTCGCTGCGCTCAGCTCCCTTGTTGGGTAGTAACAACGGAGTGATTGGTATGAATTAATATGATCCAAAAATGTTGTAGTGGTAATAACAACTTGTAACAGTCTAGTAAGCTATAGGTGTGGATATGCATTGCATAGGCATATATCATATGGAGGAGTATAGCTAAGAATGCAATACTACTGCAGACAATATACATAAACTTATGGTACATATGTTCATCACTTGGTTTAACAACACAGGTGAGCCTGTCAGGGGAGCGGCGTATGTCTCAGAAGTCATAGTACAAGCATTGGGCATGTAACATCCTGTTTTTTTGAGATTTTTAAAGCCTGGAATTCAAAAATGGATTTTCTGGAATTTTCTAAATTTAATTGAAGCTTCAAATGAATTTTTAAAGTTTTAAATGAATTAATATGAATAAAATAAACATTAACATAAGGTAGAAATATTTTATTTGGATTCTTCAGGTCTCAAGGAATTTTCTGGTATTTTTGGTGAATTTTTGGGATTTATTTGCTAGATCGCCGCCGCCGAGTCGCCCCGCGTCGCCCTCGTCGCCAGATCGCCTCGCCTCGCCTCGGCCGCGTCTGCGCTCGCGCACCCGCGCCCGCGTCGCCGCGCGCGCGCGCCACCACGCGCCGCCAATCCGCTCCTCGCGCGCCACACGCCGCCCATCGCCCGTGATCCGCGCCGCCGCGCGCCGGCGCGCGCGTGCGCGCCACGCGTCGGCGATCCGCCCGTCGCCAGCGCCGCGCCGCTCCATCTCGCCGTCGCTCCGGATCTGGACGAAGGTCGATCGTGCCGCGTGGCTTGCCCTCAGCCGTCGGATCCCGCCCCGTCGCCGCGCCCGAGCCGAGCCACGTCAGCCCTAGCCGACGTGGCATCCACGTCAGCCCTACAGCCCACGTGGCATGCCACGTCAGCAAAACCAGCCGCCCCGAGCCACGTGGCAGCCACGTCAGCTGCCACGTCATCACCTTGCCACGTGGCGGCACATGCGCGCGCCATGTCAGCACGGTCCCGTCGCGTCAGCGCCCCCCTCCCGCGCACTATTTGGTGAGCTGGGTCCACCGTAGACCGGACATCTCGTGGACCGGGTCCACAGCACAGTGATATTTCCGATTTTCTCGATTTAATTTTAGGATTAATTTTCCGAGAGCCCGTTCTCCTCCGTCCTAGCTCCGATTGACCCCGTTCTTTTTTCTAAATTCATCTAAAATCGAGCTCTAGCTGTTGGTTCTAGTTTTGTGAATTTTGGAGTTCATTTGCTTATCATTTTATGTATTTCTTTGTTTTCAGTCGTTTTCTCTCTCGTTAGATTCGAATTCCGGAGGAGCAGGTTTCGCGCTCGAAGACCAGGAGTACCCCGCTGAGCATAACGAAGGCAAGTCGTGTCCTTTGATCATGTTGAACCCAGTTTTGTACTCTATTATTTAATTATTTTATTTTAAATTACATCGCATTGCTATTTTTATTCAAACCCTTGCACTGGTAGTTATCGTGCCAATTGAGATTATCCCTCCTTGATACTTTGAAGTACCATGATGCCATTGTCACCATAGGTTGGATAATTTATTAGTGATGCTAGATTATTTGTCACATGGGTTGGTACGATTAGACTGCTTAGCTGGCTTATATTTACGATTGATCTCATCAACATATGTTAATTATTAATTTGACTTAATGACATATGGAACTGTGGTTGGTGCCACGTGTATTAAAATTTGTGCCACGTCATTGGTGTGACGTTGGCTTGGTTATACAAAGTGGTTTTCACTCGGACGAGTGATCGTGCAGTAAAGGGGGAGGTGCAGTTGCACTTCGAGGATGTGGTAGCCTCGCCTGGGTAATGTTAAGGACTTAACTTTGTGCGCCATTGATCTGAGCTTAGTCGTGCAAACCACATGGCTATTATGGGATGGACCTGGCTGATTAATTTGTAATATTTCAATTCAATTTTGCCATTGTGATGGACATGGTTGCTGATTTCCATGTGGCGCAAGGAGGGTGTGATGCGAAACCCTAGCGGGCAGGATTGTGTTGAGGTAGAGCATTGTAAAGGCCTTGTTGTGATTTCCTGAGATCGAGGTTAATCACATCGTGTGGGTACAGTTGTGCAACCTCTACAGAGTGTAAAACTATTCGAATAGCCGCGTCATCGGTCATGGACAATGCTCGGTGATTTCACACGAGGGGTAGTGTTTTCATTTATAACTTGGTGATTTATGTTGGGAGTGGACAGGTAGTTCACCGTTGGTTTAACTTGTGAATTGGTGTTCACAAGTGGTTCATGTTTATTCCTTTGATTATTTATTACTATTGTTTTCAATTAACTTTCGCTTTCAAGTTATTTATTATATTTCATTATGAAATGCCTTTATGCAAATTAACCTTTCAGCCTTCCTTTGGTAAACCTTGCATATTATATTGCATTCACTTGTTACAAACGACTTGCTGAGTACCAATGTACTCACGGCTTTACGCCTATGTTGCTCAGTTGAGGGAGAGGAGTACTATCAGCAGGAGGTTCCAGAAGGAGAGTACTACGACGACTTCACGGATTAGGCCGTTCTCCACTCGATAGCTTTGTGGCTTGTCGATTGGTCGCTACGCTTTATTTTGGATTTCGCTGCTATTTTGTTAAGCCCTTAGGCTAGAGATATTGTAAGCTTGGCCATAAGGTCGTACCTTTGATATTTTATCGATATTCGAGTTTTCCTTTATTATTATCGTGTGTATGACTGTGATGACATCTATATTTGACTGTGTGCACTAGCGTGATCCTGGACTAGTGCAGTTTACACAGAGAGACCGAATTTGCATATTCGGGTCTCGACAGGGCAGTAGGTGGGGCTACGGAGAAGTCATTGTAGGTGTCTTGTTGAGGCCTGAGCATATCATCAACCCAACAAGTCAAAGAGGGGTGTACATCCTACGGAAAGGGTACTGCTGGGTTAGGGTAGAGGTTTTGATGCTTGCAATGCATGGTCATGGTAGAAAGCATTTACCTACAGAGTCCCATGTGCGGACAATAAACCCTGGCCTAGCTGTCCATATTCCTCTGTCCACTCCTGCGAATTTAGTAGGATGGGTTAGTTCAACGCAGCGTGCAATGAAGAAATTGTGTTAACTATGTTATAGCATACCAACATATGTGGCTATGCGGATGATGATCCTCTAGGGTAGTCAGTGCCGTAATACTGCATGTGTATCTTGCATACGTCTGGTTGAACCATTGGTCGCGCTCACGCAGGTGCGATTGAACGCCCTACGTGAATGTGCTCAATGTGTCGGCCTCATGGGGGCGACTCTGGACTGTTGCCTAGAGTCGCACCCTGTTGGCCTGGCGAGGAAGTTCGATCTTGCGCCTTCCTCCTTGATGACAAAGGATGCAGCAGACTGTTGTCTGCTCGTAAGTGCTGCAAGAACAAATGGTAATACGAGATATGTTCCAAATGAGTGTACTAACAAATAATGAGGACAACAATTTAGAGCTGACATACCGCTGGCTTGAGGCACATAGAGGATGAGCGATCATAGCTATAACGTGTAACATCCTATTTTTATGGAGTTTTTAAAGCCTTTAATTTAAAAATGAATTTTTGGAATTTTCTGGAAATTAAACTAGCTTAAAATGAATTTTTAGAAATTAAAATGATTTAATGTTATTAAAATATACTTCAACATAAGCCAAAAATATTTTATTTAAGTTCCTCAGGTCTTAAGGAATTTACTGGTATTTTTGGTGAATTTTTAGGATTTATTTGCTATTTTTGTGGAGCCCTTTTGCCTTATTTTGAATTTCTGGAAAATAAGACAAAGGGAAAAACCCTAAAACCCTCCCAAACCCTAGCGGGCCGGACCCCGGCCCGGCCTACCTACCCTCCCACCGCATCGCCTGCCCACGCTAGCCTCGGCTCGGCCCACCTCCCATGGTCGCGCCCGTACTCGCCCCGCCTCGCATCCCCGTCGCCCAACCTGCCACACGGCAGCCATCCCGCGGCCCCGCGCCGCGTTGCCCTAGCCGCTTGCTCTCTCGCTCTCGGACTCCCTCTCCGCCGTTCGATCGAACACGTGTCAAGCTCCCCGTCTTCATCTCTGATCAGAAGCTACCGCTGCTATGTCAGCGCCGAATCTAGCCTCGGTTCGCGTGCTTAAAGCTGCAATCACCTCCCTCACCTCGCGCCACCAACGCCCCTCGCCCCGAGCTGCCTTCGACCAACTGTGCGCCATCGACGCCGGAACCGCGTCGCCGCCCCCTCCCGAGGTCTCTCACCGTCGCCGGTGCCCACGTCTGCCGTCTGAACGGCGTCGCCAGAACGCGCCGCTGCTTCCGCCGCCTCATCGGTGAGTCACCGTGCCAATCCCCGCCGTCCTGGACCCCCCTCGGCCTCTCGTTGGACCCGTACCCGCTGCCGTCCAAGCCGTAGTTGCCGTGACCGCCCACGTCGCTGCACCGTCGCCGGACCCGACCACCCGCACGCTCCCTCAGTCCGCGTGCTTGTCCCTCGGTCCACGCGCTCGCACCCCGCCACGCCCGCGCCGCGCCGCGCGCTCGCGACGCTTCGCGCGTTGTGTGTGCCACGCATCGGCAATCCGTGTCCCCGCCGCTCAATCGTGGCTGCTCATTTGGATCCGAATTCAAGGCCCGGATCTTGCCGCGTGGCGCCATCTCAGCCGTTCGATTCCCGCCGCCGCCACCGCACCTGAGCTGCCACGTCAGCCCTAGCCACATCAGCCCCAGCGTGCCACGTCAGCGTCACGTGTCATGCCATGTCAGCAAAAACCGTCTCCCGAGTGCCACGTCAACTGCCATGTCAGCCGCCACGTGTCAGCTCCGCCCCTCCGTGCGCACTGTTTCATGGACCGGGTCCACCGTGGACTTGTTCTACCGTGCACCGAGTTTACAGCACAACAGTTTTTCCAATTTTTTTCCAGAATTTCTTTTAGATTAAATCTTTCGAGAGCCTATTCTCCTCCGTCCAAGCTCCGATTGACCCCGTTCTTTTTTCTAAATTCATCTAAAATCGAGTTCTAGTTTTTGGTTCTAGTTTCAAGGTTTTTGAAGTCTATTTGCTTATCATTTTGTGTGTTTTTGTTATTTCGATCATTTTCTCTCTCGTTAGATTCCGATTCCAAAGGAGCATGAGTGACGCTAGAAGACCCAGGCAAGTCGTAACCTTTGATCATGTTAAACCCGGTTTGTAATCTATTATTTAATTATTTTATTTTAAATTACATTGCATTGCTATTTAATTACAAACTTTGTATATGGTAGTTACCATCCCATGTTGAATTACCCCGCCTTGTTATTTGGTATGCCATGATGCCATTGTCACCATAGGTTGAAAAACTTACTAGTAATGCTATGCTAGATGTCACATGGGTTGTACGATAGAATGCTTAGCCTGCTTAATTTACAAAAGGGTTTATCATCGCATATGATTAATTAATCTGACTTAATGAGATATGAAACCGTGGTTGGTGCCACAATTATTAAAATTTGTGCCATGATATTGGTGTGTTATTGGCGTAGTTATACAAACTTGGTTTTCACTCGGGCGAGTGATCGTGCAGTAAAGGGGGAAGTACAGGTTCACTTCGTGGGATGTGCCAGTCTCGCCCAGGTAGATTTAAGGACTTAACTTTGTGCGCCATTGATCTGAGCTTTATCATACAAACCACATGTCTAGTATGGGATAGATCTGGCTGATTAATTTATGATATTTCAACTTTAATCTCGCCATTGTGATGAACATGGTTGCTGATTTCCATATGGCGCAAGGGGGTGTGATGCGAAGCCCTAGTGGGCGGGATTGGGTTGGAGTTGAACTTCGTAAAGGCCTTGGTGTGATTTCCTTAGCGCGAGGCTAATCACATCGTGTGGATACAGTTGTGCAACCTCTATAGAGTGTAAAAACTATTCGAATAGCCGTGTCCCCGGTTATGGACAATACTCGGTGATTTCACACGAGGGGTAGTGTTTTCGTGAGAAACTTGTGGTTTATGGTTGGACAGTGGACAGGTAGTTCACTGTTGGTTTGGCTTGTGGATGGGAGGTTCACAAGTGGTTTATTTTTAATTTTGTTTATTACTTATTAATTATTGTTTTCATTAAATTTTACATGCAATATAATATTCATATTTGTCATAAAATATCTTTTTATGCAAATTAACCTTTCAGCCCTCTATTGGTAAGCTTTGCATACTATATTGTATTTATTTGTTACAACGACTTGCTGAGTACTAATGTACTCACGGCTTTATGCCTATGTTGCTCAGTTGAGGAGGGGGAGTATTACCAGCAGGAGGTACCAGAGGGAGAGTACTTCGACGACTTCACGGATTAGGACTTTGTTCTCCACTCGATAGCCTGTGAGCATGTCGAATGGCTACTACGCTTTATTTTGGATTTTTCGCTGCTAGATTTAAAGCCCTTCTGGTTAGAGATATTGTAAGTTTGACCATAAGGTCGTACCTTTGAGATTTATTATTATTTGAGGTTTTCCTTTATTTTAGCGTGTATATGATTGTGATTACATCTATGTTTGACTGTGCGCACTAGTGTGATCCTGTATTAGTGCAGTTTACACAGAGAGTCTGAATTTGTATATTCGGGTCTCGACATAACGTCTGTCGGACTGCAACGGACGTGTGGAGGGAGGTGCTGAAGGTAGTGGGGGTGGAGGCTGTCCTCGATGTCCACCCTGTAGTATGGCAACATCGCTGTGTTGACCACAACTGATGGTCCTCATTGCAAACCTTGCGTCATCGTAAACGGCGCGCATCACATCGAGGAGGCACTCCACAATGTTAGTCCTCCCTCGGCGTAGAGTGTCGTTATCCTTGCGAGAGATACAATGAAGACGGTCGTACTACAAGGAAATCGTGATAAGTTAGGAACATGTTGCTACACAAAAAATCTATGAAGGTTGTTTTACTGTATCATCATGGCGTGCCACCCAGTGAGGCTATGGACATGCTTGTACAATGGTGTCATGCATGACCTCCACCAGATACTGTGGTGCACTTGGTGCACAGAACATACCACCTCAAGTACGAACTATATGTGTTGACATCGTATGGTTGTGCCTCATGCACAACATCCATCGTCACCCTCTCAGCCCGCAACACCATCCATCGTAGCTGTGTCTGCCTCCAGTCATCACTCCACCATCCTTTCTTCGTTTGCCTACAAGCGAGTATGAATGTTACACAATCGAAGAAACATGTGTGGTACATCCAACATGCGAGCAATGGGCACAAGCCCGGTATCCCATAGTAGTGGGACGTACTGCTGGTTCAGAGGCCAGTGCTCTCTCAGGCACCTAAGATTGAAGCTCAGAGGGCCAACACCGGATGACCACCATAGGCACCAATGTCCCCTATGTCAACGTGGGTCGAGCAGCTCATACATGACGTCATCTTGATGTTGTGCCATCTCCTACAAACAATAGAACAACAAGTTAGTCCGTAATGAACAAAGGAGCTACGATAAACAAAATGAAAGCAAAACATATGACAGGATATCGCAATGTGCTTAGCATTGTCCAATCTAGTACAACAAAAAGAAATTAAAGGCATGAATATCACGATACGATAAAGAATACAGAGTTCAAAAATATACGGAGCATTGTGCAATAGATTAAAACACAAACACAAGCAAAATTAAAGGATTATAATGAATGTACCACTGTCCAACACATACAACATGAGAACATACAACGGGAGTGCATCCGAACGCATGGGAACAAACAAATGACATCACGGTAGGGGAGTTATATGTTGGTCGCTATTGTGTGTCACTCGAATTAGACCTATTTGGGCAGTTACTGATGGAGTGTTCAACCATCTTATAGAGTCTGCATCTCAGGCGCCTAACCCGTTGCCCACGCTGGCTATTATCCATATCATTACGAATGCGGTGAGACTGTCGTCTTCCATGGCCAGCCTGCTTTAGTGCGTCATTCGGCACCCACCTCACCTACCCTGCACAGAGGTCTTTGTAATGCATATCCACCCCGTATGAATTGAACTCAGCACTCCAAATGCCATACTAGTGGTGGATGTCATAGAACTCAGAGATGTAATGCGCTGAGGCCTGGCGTCATGCTACGCACGCCACATACATATGGGGGCATGGCTTGTAAAGAAGTTATGGTTTGTTGCAGGTGTAAGATGCTTCGTCATGAATCATGTAGACTTATTTGCGATCTCTTTTAGCTTGACCCATGATATATATCTTCTTGAGATGGATTTCGAACTTCTTCCTAATACCATCCATGGTCCAAGCAACATGCAAACGAGCCTTCTTCATATTTTTATCCATGTATGCATGCATTACTTTGGAGAATTATTTCCCTTCCTCCAGATACTTCTTCTCCATCATGGATCTATTAACGAAGTACTCTAGCGATGCAGTTCCAGCTCTTCTTGACGATAGCAGTAATGGGTAGGGATCAAATACCCTTTAGGACACCGTCGTACACCTCAGACATGTTGGTCATCATAATTTCATATCTTGCACGACTGGTGTCATGGAGTAGAGATCATTTCTCCAAGTTGGGTGCATGCAAGCTAACCCATTGCATGAACTTTCCAACTCTCGTAGATCCTCTCGCCCCTGCCCCTGGTTTGGCATTGTCCGAACACCTAACATGCTTGCCGGTCTCCTCATTGAGCTGTCTCCACACGGCCCTGAACTTCTACCTTTGGTTCTGCATGCAGAGCTTCTTAAACATTTTCATCAGGTCCTTACTTCAAAACCTTGTGTGGAAGCTCGTCACAAGATGCTTCATACACCAACAGTTCCTCACATCATTGATCGAAGATAGCCTCCCTTGCCCTTGGGATTGCCCAGAGAGGACTATTTATATTGTTATCATTTTCTTGTTACAATATTACCCCTAGGTAACATGTATCGCCTTAGGGCATTATTGTCTTTACATACTCAGATGGGCCTCTTGAGCCTTACCTATTTAAGCATTACAATATTTACTACAACAATCAGGCCGAATGGGCCTAAGGTGGAGGCCATTCCCACAACAGTAGCCTCTCACGACCGAATGCTCTCCTCCGGGTGGACTGAGGCCGTGCTATCAAACCTTTTAGTCTCCTCCGTCCATTCAGCCTCTACATCTTCGGTGCTCCCGTAGATAGGTTGAGACTGTTGTCAAACCACTTGGCTTCCTCCACCTTCACGGCCCTCAAAGCATGGTAAAGTCCGTACCCTCGGAGTCTCCGGTCTTCGTTTGACTTACGCTAAGCCCCTCGTCTTAGCGCTTCCTTTAATGTGCGATGCCGAAGTGCGCGAGAGGCCTATGGTAGTTGCACGTGGTATGTAATCTTCGCGAGACGCGACGAGGTCTCTGATCTTGAGCACATCTCTAGAGCAATCGACGAAGTCTTTACGCTTGAAGTCTCTAGGCTTGTTGTGTTGGTGACCCTATAAAGTTCGACTGTCTTCGGTAGTGTAGCACCACAGCCTTCGCAAAACTTTGGTTGACGAGAAGCCATATCGAGCGGAGGACGTAGAGCGAACGCGTACTTCAGAGGTCGAACAGCTTTGTGTCCTTAGGGGCGCTCAAACACGGGCAATTTGTCAGAAAACAGTACCACCGGAAACATGTAGGTTAGCCATTGAAGGGTCATAGCTGCCATGTCTGTCACCTTGCACATTTTCAAGGTATGGGGCGCTCCCGAAGGATAGTGGATGGGACTTTGCAGCTACGCGTCAGGCGGCTGTCAGGCCACCATGTTTGCATCGCCTGTCCCCTTCAATCACATGTCCGCCTTCCATCGACACGTGTATGACTTGTTATTTCGCGTGCTCTCTTGAGGTAGCCAGTGGGACACTGGACGCATGATCGACGGAGCTTTTTGCGCCCCCGAGACGCAATCGATGGAACACTTGAAGCGTAAATGACGGAGCTTCACGTGCCCACGATGCACAGTTGACGGGACCTCCGAAGTGTAATTTCTGGAACTTCACGCGGGCACCCTATAAGAAGAGGGTGACCGGCCAAGCAACGCTCCATCCTTCCTTCCAAACTTTTAGACCACTATAGCTCATGTTGCTTTATGATCCTATCTTCCTCTTGCCTAAGTGCACCTAACTTCGGAATTCTGATAGGATCCAGTGTTTTGATGCCAATATGACTAAAAACTCTTTGTCATTGGCAAGTAGCAGCGAGTGGCCACGAAGCTGGGTGGCTGTTGTAGCTTCCTCTGGCAAGGTACCCCGACAAGATGGACAGGAGTTGACGTAGTCGACACTAAGCGCAGTCGTCTGTCAAGGGATGTGCTGGGCGAAGGGTTTCTTAACCCCAGGGAGGAGCTTTGACCCCTCAGTCTCGAGGCGGTGGTGCTCGCCGCATGTCTTGACTCCAGCCTCTGGTGTCCTTGACGAAGCTTTCCGGCTATTCATGTTGGCGCCGGTGGAGTTGGCATCTGGAGTGGCCGTCCGTCGCAGAGTGCACCAAGAGAATGGCTCCCCAGTTCCAGGGAGAAGGTTTAACCTCCCTGTACTGGGTATATTCCCCTCCAGAGTCGCTCGCTCCATAACTCTTCCTCAAAGGTACAAGCTCCGAATTGAGTCTCTGTGCCACGCTGATGGTGGCATGGGGTACTACGATACGAGCTCGGATGCTCATGGTTCCTTTGGTTCCTTGCTTGGATGTTAGTACATCTTGACATCTTCTTGTATAATACCAAGACCCAGATTCAGTTCTTCCAGGTGATTAATCTTCTCAACTTTCTTGGTCTATGGGTGAGCGTCTTCTTCCATATCGGCATAATCACGCTAATATCGTCTCTAAGATGTTGAGCTCGTCTTGTAAGACGCTGCTCTGTGTGGTGCTGGGAAAGCTTGTGCTAGTCAAGTATTTGACAGAGGCTGCCTCATGCTCTTCTGGCCACAATACCAGAGCTTTTCCTTGATAAGCATCTTCTTCCATATCAGTAGAAACACTCTCATTATCATCTCGAGGTTGTTAAGCTTGTCTTGCAAGAAGCTGTTGAATGATATTGCGAAGGCTTGCGCCAACCAAGTATTCGATGGGAGCGTGTTTCCTGACTCAGGTCAATCATGCTCCTGTAACTTCAACACTAGGGTCTTTTGTGAAATTTACAGTGCTTCTTGGCGAGGAGGTCCTGTAGCAACGAGGTCTCCGCCCGGGCATGCTGACATGGAGGCCCTAGAAAAATTGGCCACCCAGGGTGCTCCATACGTGTAACTATCCTTTGTATCATTATATGAACAATGAAGGAACACTTCACAGGATTTGTTTGGAACTTCGAATCTCCCAACGTCTTTAACTCGGCCCATCGGATGCACATGTAGTCTCAAGACTCTGCGTTTCCTTGATGTACTATGCGGTGAGGGCTCACGGAATCTCAAGTCTTCGATGTACGTGTGAAGCCTCTGACCCTCGCCTGTCTTTAATGTACTTTGCGGGGAGTGCTTGCAAAGCCTCTGGTCTTCGAAGCACGCTCAAAGCCTCTGACCCCTGTGCCTCCCTGATGTACTTCACGGAGAGTGTTTGCGAAGCCTCTGGTCTTCACGTAGCTCGGTGACCAAGGGTGACGACCACGCTCCAGGCCGTCAAGCGTCATTTTAAGATACTAACGCTGATGCTAGTCACATGCTCATTTTCAAAACCAAAGGGTGCTCTCCCTGGGTAAATAGATAGCCTAGTAGTTGGAACGTAGAAACAGCTCGCCAGCTGATAAGATGGGGCCTTGTGTCATGCGGTCCCTAGAGCCTCGTGCTCGTATAGTACTTGTGCTTCACATAGTCCCAACGTTCATCATGTCCCTAAGACCCAATGGTCGGACTTCGCAGCTTGCCATGTACAGAACGCTTTGTAAGTGCAGTTGGTGAGGCCTTCCTGGTGGTGTGTTCTACAGTAGTTGGATTGTTGTACTCGCGCCGGTTGACCTTTCGCATACTTCCACGGTGTGACGCTTAGTGATCGACGCGTACATTGGCCCTATCGCTTCGGGTACCCTTAATGCGCAACTTGCCTCCCAAGTCGTTATCATCGGACTCGAAGAGGCGCCATTAAAGACACCTTGCTATTTCTCTCGGCCTTTAAAACGCGAGCACCCGGTCTGCATCTTTAACCTGCATGCAGGACATTCAGCTGCTGCATTTTCTTCTCATTCATCCTCTTCCTTATTTTCTACTCTCCATCTTCATAATGACTCGCTCTCGCCGTCCTATTGAGATAGAGTTCGAGCTTTCCGAGTAGGAAGCATCCTCCGCAGACAAACGGTGGTGCGTGGCCCAGAAGGTGGAAGGCAACTGCTCCAACGTTCTGGGCGCTAAGATCTCGCAACCTCGTCCGTAGCGGTAAGATCTCCAGTCAGAATGTGGTCCAACTCCCTTCTCGTGATGAAAAAGAGCCCCATCCATCAAAATCTGAAGTCGTAGTGTTCGGCGCGTACTTTGACGCCGGCTTGAGGTTCCCTCCATCGATGTTTGTGGGTGAGGTACTCCGACGGTACAAGCTGGAATTGGTGCAGCTAACTTCAAATGCCATTGTCTGCCTGGCGGTTTTCTACTGGGTGTGTCGAGCGGAAGGATCATGGCCGAGCGCCTCTCTCTTCTGTTTCTTGCATGACGCCCGATGTCAACCCAAGAAGGTTGCGAAGGGTGAATATGTCAATCTCGGCAATGTTAACTTCGTACTACGACCACAATGCATGAAGTTGTTTCCGGCGAATGCGACGAGAATGAAGTAGGAGTCCAACTGAACACACCGGTGGTTTTATCACTGCTTGGAGGGTAGCGACGCGCTGAAGTGGTACGAGGGAACGTTGAATTTCAACATGTCTTCTTCAGTATCCCTCGACCGCAACGACGCGAAGGCTAGGAAACTGGTCAGAGTGGCCCATCACCTCAGCATGCGAGACCTAGCAGAGGAATTCCTCATATTTAGGGTATCTCCGCTCGCTCGTCAATGGTCTGTCCAATCAGGCGATACCCACGACGACAGCCTCTGGCCTAGCATTTCTTCTCTGCCCCAACCTGAAGATCCTCGTGAGTGTTTAAACATAGTATGATGAGTAGCTGTCCTTCACATCCTGATGGTATATCTTTTCTTCGTAGGAGTCACACTCAAGGACACGGAGCAGGCCGCCGTCGTTTTCCTTGGGCCGTACACCACCAAGGAACACAAACTAAGGGAATCAATGACGGCAAATCGCGAACGGATCAACCGAGTTTGCGAGGCACTCAAGATTCTCATGCTGGAGCGTCCTCCTCCCAAGGCTCCGCGAACATGCGGTAGCAAGGGAAATGCCGCGAGGGATTCGCCCTCGCACCTCCAACTTCATCCTTCATCGGAGGTGTCTCTTGCATCCTCTCCACGCTTGTCCCCGTCCGATGTGGAAGATGCGGACATCACCGCCGCGGTGGAGTCCAACACTGTGGATCCTATTCCCTCAGACGCCGAAGAAGTAAGGGGTATGAAGTCGAGATTACAAGAAATCGCTCATGGGGAAACGGATTCAGGTTCCATCTCCCCTTCTACGGCACACCAAGCCAAGCGTGCCCTACTGAATTCTCCTGCCCATGTCACCACAGCCACCGGAGGGAAGTTCCGTGTGGCGTCATCGGTGTTGCTAGACAGCTCCGACTCCGAGGCGAAGGTCTTGGTTCCTGGGGTCGAAGTGGGAGCCGTGGTTCCCACAACCCTTACCCCTAGGACTGAGATGGAGGCATCCATCACCGGGGTCAAGCTGCAACTCATTGCTTCTGGGGCTGAATCAGAAGCCACCATCCTTAGGGCCGAAGTGGAGACTGCTGCCCCCAAGGCCGAAACAAGGGCTTGCTCCCCCGGAATGATGACGAGCGGGGCCCTTGCAGGGGCCCTTGTGAAGGAAGGTGTTGATGGTTCACAATCAAGAAGGGGTGATCTAGGTATATACGCGGTAGACTCCTTTTTGACTTTAGACTTCGCGTGGTTTTTCTCCCCTCCTTTCACTAACAATGTCTCCGATGTTAGGGAGTCCTCACTCTCGAGGACACATGCCAGATTTCCATACCAGGGCCATGAACAATCCGGTGGAGGCTGGTACAACAAACACTAGTCCTCTAAGTGAAGCACCAACTACCGAAGCCCTACGGTTGGTCCTGGCAGACTTCGCTGCTCGCCAGGTGCACGACAAATTCTGCAGGTGGCGGCCGATCACGCGGATAACGTGCTAGACCATGGAGCGCTCTCCTCATGTGACTCTGAGTTTGGAGATCGCTTTGGAAACCACCGAAATGAAGGTAAGCCCCATTGCTATAATGACTATACTAAGATGAGACATTAAAAACTTATCCCGATGTAAGATTTGGCTCTTTCACGAGCCCTTCGAGACGCCCGACATCATGAGTGGAACATTCTTCATGAGCGGCTCGGAGCAGCGGAGGCCTCCACCAAGTCTACTCATCGTAGTGCTGCGACGGCAGCCGCTGAAGAACGAACCAAGCTCCTTCAGCGGATCATCGAACTGGTGGCGGAGAGAGACCGGGCGACACAAGAAGCAGCTGAGTCTACCCTCCAATCCACCGAAGAGTTGGCGGAGAGGAACATGCGGGTCCACTTCCTTGAGATGGAGGGCGTGAAGGCCATCTCCGACGTAGAGTCCCGTGTCGAACGGATACAGGAAGTCGCTGCGGAGGAGCGTATGGGCCTGTTGCAACAGATCTCTGAGTTGGAGGCGGAGAAGGTATGGTTAGCGTCCGAGATTGACGCCGTGGGATGCCGACTCGGGGACGCCTCTTTGTTGGCATGGAGGTCGCTAGAATCGCTAGAGGATGCCTTAACAGAGTTGGTAGTCGAGGTCCCCCCTCGGACCCACGGCCCTGAAGATGCCTCCAGTAGCTTCCACAGGATCGAAGAAGCTTCTTCGTTGGCTTTAAACGCCGCTCGCTCATACGGCAACCATTCCTCCGTCGTGATGACCGCAATGTTACTTGGGATGCTCCATGTGCGAGGATGTCAGCACGTCGAAGAGTTGGCATCTGATCGCTTGGAGCTGCCCACGAGGGATGGCGTCATGTCAAGGGTTATCTATGCTGTGCGAAGGTCCTCCTGCGCCTTTCACGAACACATTTGGAATGACATCGACGAATCTACTGCCAAGGTGGCTTTGCGACGTACCCTTGGCGCCAATGTCAACCTTGGACGGTGGTTGGATGAAGTCCCACGTCGAGGTGAAGGCAAGGGAGATGGCCCAGAGTTGAGTGATGCTCCATGGGTGTGACATCAAAGTCCTCCTACCTCTTTTATTTTTGACTTTTGTAACAGCACGCCTGCCAGATGTAGCTATCACTATTAATGATGCGAGGTCTTGGCCTCACTTGCTCATCTGCATCGCTCTCTCGGACCAACCAGGCCCATGTTAACTAAATGCCCCATATTTCGATCCCTCTCATGCGCCGTAACCTCCAACAACGGAACCCTACAAAAAACTCTCTGGGCTTTTGGGTTCTCCCACCCAGGATGCCCCAAGTCGAAGCTCCTGCCTTATAAGATATCCAATTAGAGACTCCTATCGAGTAGGGCCCTTTAGACGCATAACAATTTGTTATCACAAGACTACCACAGTATAAATAACTTGGGATACTCCGAATCTACGCATTTGGACCGGAGCCTCTAGTCTGGTCTTTTGGCTTAGGGTGATCTCATCCCCAGCGCTTTATACTCCGCAGAGTACGCCAAGCGCCCAAGGCAGCTCCGACGGTTGTTTGGCCTGGGGCGATCTCGTCCCCAGCGCTTTATACTCCGTAGAGTACGCCGGGTGCCCAAGGCAGCTCCGATGATTGTTTGGTCTGGGGCAATCTCGTCCCCAGTACTTTATACTCTGCAGAGTACACCGGGCGCCCAAGACAGCTCCAACGGTTGTTTGGCCTAGGGCGATCTCGTCCCCAGTGCTTTATACTCCACAGAGTACGTCGGGCGCCCAAGGCAGCTCCGACGGTTTTTTGGCCTGGGGCGATCTCGTCCCCAGCGCTTTATACTCCACAGAGTATGCCGGGCGCGCGAAGCAACACCGTGTGATTTACATATATTCAAATGCAAATGATGGCCATCAAGAAAATACATGATATATATATATATATATATATATATATATATATATATATATATATATATATATATATATGCGCTAAAGGGTTTACATCTATTCAGAGGATCTTCGAAAAGTACATTGGTAAAACTAAAAACATGACTTAAGCATCTTACCTTCGAAGACAGTCCGCGTCTCAAATATGGTTTAGGATATATCCTTCGAGGGTGGACAAGCGGTATGCACCTTGTAGTAATTTTGCAACAACGAGGTACGGGCCTTCCCACTTGGGGTCGAGCTCCCCGACCACTTCGTCCGCACGTATTTGGGGATGTACCCCGCCGCACTGAAACAGATCCCATCGAGGAGGAGAGGGGAGAGTTCTCGCTGGCCAGACGGGGCAGGAGCGGTAACCCGGCTACCATGTTGATTGTCGTCGACCCCGAAGCTTTCTCCCGGAAGTCCAGATGGATCGAGCTTGGCGCTGGTCTGCTTCGCTACAGGATCGAGCCGGCTAGAAGTGATACCAACACGTACCTCGTCTTCGACGGCCAGCTCATCATCCGCGCCAGGCTCTCCTCCCAGCGTCAGCGCCGATCGATCGTCCATCCTGTCCCTGGCCTGTGCGACAGCCGCTGCCGTACTCCGCTTCTTCGTTGCTACCTTTGGTGGCATCTTTAGATCGCGGCTTTCTAATCTTCTCGGCTCCCCACGGATGGCACCAACTGTTGTGGTTACAAGACCAAACAGTAGAGAATAGTGAAATTAGGGAAAAGTGTTGATCGAAGATAGCCTCCTTTGCCCTTGGGATCACCTAGAGAGGACTATTTATATTGCTATCATTTTCTTGTTACAATATTACCTCTAGGTAACATGTATTGCTTTAGGACATTATTGTCTTTTACATACTCAGATGGGCCTCTTGGGCCTGACCTATTTAAGCATTACAATACTTACTACAACAATCAGGCCGAATGGGCCTAAGGTGGAGGCCATTCCCACAACACACACATTTAATGATATAGGTGTTAGGGTTGGATATATGCACCTGATACATCTGGCTAATGTTAATGCCATATCTGACAATGGCCTACTGGGTAAACTGTCTTCATTAAACTCCCACTGTGCCCCCTCTGCCTGTGGCAGAACCAAGCATGTCGCTGCGATGTTGTCCAATTTAGAGAAGATATATGCAATGTCGGTGATCACAAAACCACCTACTACACCTTTCGTAGCAGTTTCTCCATCTTCCTCATCTCCAAAACTAGCTATTTCCACATCCTCCTCCTCCTTGTTTTCCACTTCTTCCACCTGGTCGGTAAGGTACTTATGAAAATCAATACAAACTATCCACCATCTCTCTACGCCTTTATTCGGCTCGAAATTCTTAGCACACCTCCTTAGATCTCCATCACCCACTCCCTCGCCTACATCTTTACCAACTCCAGTGTCTATAGCGCCACCGAACACTAACCCAGGCACTTCATCACCAACAGCTCCATCGAAACCACCTATACCAGATGATTCCGTCCTCTCTACAAACTAAGCATGCACCATCAGCCTTGCATATATCGTAGCATCAAGGTTGCATACAACCTCTATATAATTGGCTCATAAAGCATCACTTGTCACCTTCACAAGCAGCATCGGGGCAAAAAATTCAAATAAAATTAGCCGAAATCGGTCTAAATTGGTCATAAATAGGAGTAACTCATTGTAAAACGATATATTTGAGACCAATTTGCAGTCTAACCAGAGATGGCAGTAGAACCGATTTTCGGCCGATTTTCACAACCTTGGATACCATTTCTTACGTGTTAATATCACTTCAGCACCCAAATACTTCAGTAGCATCTGCTTCTCGAATGAATATTTAGCAGGCATGACGCAATAAACTTGTAGCCTTTCTGAATAGCAATGGAAGCCAAATTAATCCCAAGATTATCACTTGTTGCATCGATTAATGTATCACCACGTGAAATCAAGGGCTTATTTTCAGCATCTTCAATCATTCTACAGAGCAAATTACAAAAGTTTAATTAATAGCCTTCTCTCTAGAAAAGAAACTTAATTGACATTGTGTACAAGAAATAATTATTAAGTTGATTACTCCTAGAAATGAATAAAGGATTATATAACTGCACAGACCCAGGGCAGCCCTGTCTTCGACCGAGCAAAGAGGTTGGTATGCTTCCCTCTTTTCAACCAAACGAACGCCGGTTTTTTCTCAGTTCCCACCGGTTTTTTCTCTCTCATCCTGACAACCTTAGTCTTGGTCATCATCGAAATAATAAACTAAGGCCAAAGCCGGCTACCTAAGCTCTTGAATTGTCTTTTAACGAACATATTTTGTAGTAAGAATAACAATTGTCTTTTAGAGGAAGAATAACAATCTTAGAGCCAAGGAAGTATGCGAAGGCAAATGATGAAGTGGTGTACTTCATGTAGAGTTTAGGAGCCTAATTTAATATAGGGATGTACTTTATAAATCGAAAAGGAAAATATCACAATGAAATATTTTTCTTTTATAAATTTCATTTTACAAATTAAATGTTCTCACAATATTATAATAGCCTTTTATTAATTTAGGACTATTTTCTATAATATACCTTCGCAAAATTTGGACTTCACAAACAGGCAAACACTTTGGCTCATAAAGCCTAATTAAGGAATGATGGTGGCTGGTGGGTCAATGGGTGAGGCGCAGTAAGAGGTAGAGACGCGAAGAGCTATCACATATTTTATGGCACAAAATAGATCATGACAACATATAACTAAGGAATGCAATGACACACACATTAAATTAGAAATAGAAAATATGTATTCTAAATTAATGACAATATAATGTCATATTCGTACTTTTAAAAAGTATTAACACATAATACGAAGCTTATTAAATGTAGATATACACTACTTTAATTTGGCACTGACATTTTGATTCAATTTTTTCCTTTAAAAATTGTTTATACATTAGCTTACTTTTAATTCTTTAAATTAAAAATAGTGTTACTTTCCCATAGCATTGATCATAATTTACGGTTGTATCGCAGATAAATGGGCTATTCTTTGTAATAATACAATATAGCATAGCCGAGTATTGTTGATTTTGCCAACAAATAGTTCATTTGTCGCTTCCTTCTTTTTCTTTTTCGCTACATAAAAGACACAGAAGTACACAACAAGTAGTTGCTCTTCTATTTTCAAAATCATTGTTGTACATTACATAACAGACAGTTGTTTGTGAATATATATAACATAAACCTATGAAACACTACAGGTTAAGCATTATGTAGATGTATTTTTATTGTACAGTAGAAACAAAATTTTTAGTATATATATGATTTTATGGACATTGCAAAATGTTACAATGGTGCCTCTACGTGCACTGTCGTTACGCCTGGAGTGACACTATTTCGTCTTTACATTCTATATACATTTTGTAAAGGCACTATATTGTGTCTTCTGTAGTCTCTAGCACCCTCTAGCAATCCTCAAACTCAAAACCTTGTGGAAAAACAACTAACTCCACTAACCAACTTAACCTCACAAAACTTGCTTATACTCATATTCTAATTGTTATTAGTAGTACACAGTATGTCAAACATCTAAAAAATATCACTGGAGAATCAAAAGTGCCTTAAATAACGTCTCTACAAGATAAGGTCGATTTAAGAAGTGTGAAAAAAATGTCTCTGCATGATTTGTTTTGAGAATTTACAAAATACCTCAGAAACACATCTACAGTAACATTTTATTTATCCAAAATGTCCCAGATCACGTTCACATTTGTTAGACCATATGGCCAGGTCTAAGCTAGATGATGAATAATTGACAACGTTGGTTATAATTTTACTTATAGTGTGTTGCGTGTGCGGATTGACGTTCGCGTGTACGGATTGTCGTATGTTGCATGATACGCTCGTGTGAGGTATTGTGCGGATTGACTTGAGTCAAGTCGTGGACTTGTGCTCGTACGTGGTTGGTTGTTTATTCATGTGCAGGTGTTGCTTGAGGCGGAACATCGTCGATGGCGGGATTGAAACTAGGTTCGGGTGGAACTGAGGTTTCGGGACTAAGTTCAGGGAGGAACTGAGGTCCTATCGGTCAAGGATGTCATGTGGGATGTTTAGGTTAGAGAACAATGCGTATGGAGATAATGCGGCGTTGAAGACGCGGAGATGCATCGTCATGGCGGAGGCATGCGGCAAGGCTGCAGATACGGATGGCACGTATATGAAGTGTGTTGAATATTTAGTCAATTTTTGGCATATTTTAATCCAGAAATTCAGCATATAAAACATGACATACAAAAGCATGAGTGATTCAACAATGATGTATTCATATTTGCTTATAAACAAGCTAACAGCAACACCTATTATCAAATTCATAACATACAGAAACAAATACACCAGAGAAGTGTTCATGTTATACCCTCGGCGGGGCGATGTCGGTGACACCGAGGCGCCGTTACCATCGATCGACATGATGGTCTATTCGATGTAGTCGATCGAGGCGTGATGCAGGACGCAGGCGTGATGCAGAAGATGTTCGCGTGCGATCTCGCGAACATTCACCACCGAAGTAGATGGCGTTCTTCACAGATTGAGCAGTCGCGCCAATGCGCTCCCAAAACTTGATTGCCCGTCTACCCTTGCAGTACGCGAACGGACGGAGTTTCGAGGCCTACTCGCCGTAACTCTTTGCACGTAAAGTTCGACCGAGATTTCTTAGCACAGCACAAGACAGAACAGAATCCTCTTTATCATCCCGTATGGAGTGGAGAGAGTTTTGTAACAAAGAAAAACGAAAAGCCGAGTAATCGCAGCCATTAGTCACTAGTAATCGTAGCCATTACTCAAAGTAATCGCAGCCATAATTCACTAGTAATCGAACCGTTATCGCAACGAAGTCGATGCGTTACGATTTTCGAATAGATAAAGAAAAACGCGCACGCACCCGACACGCCTGCGCGCACGCACACGCACACGCACATGCACCGCACCGCACCGCACCACACGGCACGGCTCGGCGTGGCATGGCGTGTGAGGCGGCGAAGCGCCGCAGCGCGCACGTGTGTTGGCTCTTTCCAATTCCACAAGGGGGTTACCACGTTCCACCTTTTAAAGTGGTGTAACTCCCATTCAACTCTCCATATGGGACTAAACAATTTTTCCATGTGGGCCTAGAAATTTTATTTGATTAATTGCTAAATTAAATGGACCAAGCCCAATTAATCCAACAATCCCCACCAAATTTCAAGACACACGAGAAATGTTCTCAGTTCTGCTGTTGTTTGATATACCAGTGTTTCGATGGAGACTGTTAAGTTGAACATCCACCTAGGAAAGGAGTTACACTCATCCACAACTGAACAATGGACTATGCCTTGAATTGACAGTTTTGTGCGAACAAGCTTTACCCAGTTCCTTTACTAGTACTAGGCTGCCAAAAGCATCCCCTCTAGTTGGAGCGTATAAGTCATACTCCAAGCCTACTCATGAGTATCTAGAGATCACCCAAATCTCATAGACTGTGACTAGCAGTCGAACTCATATAGGTGTGTTCCTTCTAAGATGTCCTGTAGGCCGACATCTCTGCTCTAAATAAGCCACTCGGATCACATTGAGGTAAAAACCAACCTGCCATACAGAATAGGAGAGAAGCGCATCATTGAAGAAATGGGCCCTGTAAAGGTCTCTCCTCCCAGTCAATTAATAGCTTGTTTCACCATTCTACTTCATGGGATCTCCGATCACGTAGAACAGGTTACCACTGTGGTATGACTCATGTGGGTCTCAAGCCCATCTCACTCGATGCACTATCTATCACATTACGTGATAGACCCTTTGTAAATTGGTCGGCCGATTTTTAGCCGTCGACATAGTCCATGCTATCACTCCGAGTTTTTCAGCTTTCTCGATGGACTTCAACCGCCTTTTAACATGCCTAGATGACTTCATGTTGTCTTTAGAACTGTTCACCTTGATAATTCTGATCGATTATCACAGCCATCGAGGATAGCCGTATCGGTTTTTCAACTACCGCAAATCCATAAGGAGTTCGCGAAGCCACTCGGCCTCAACGATTGCGGTGTCTAATGTTGTGAGTTACGCTTCCATGGTTGACCTCGTTAAGATGGTGCGCTTGCAAGACTTCTAGGAAACAAAGACCACCTCCAAGTGTGAACACATATCCACTCGTGGCTTTTATCTCATCAAAGATCGAGATCCAGTTTGAATCATCAGAGCCCTCCAAGACCTTTGGGTACCAAAGATAGTGAATACCATAGCTCACGGTTGCTTTTAGATAGCGCATTACTCTCTCAAGAGCACGCTAATGATCATCTCCGGATTTGAAACAAATCGGCTTAGCTTGCTCACAAAGAAACGAGATGTCGTGTCTCGTAGCACTAGCTAAATACATCAATGAGCCAATGATCCGGGAGTATCTTAATTGATCTCTTGTTATTCTTCGATTTTTCTCAATAACACACTAGGATCATAAGGAGTAGAAGCGTGCTTGCAATCACTATAACCAAAGCGACTCAAGACCTTCTCTACATAGTGAGATTGCACAAGTGTAACCCCACCATCACCTCCTCTCAAGAGCTTAATGTTAAGAATCACATCACCACTCCCAAATCTTTCATCTCAAAACTCTTGGACAGAAAGACCTTGACCTCCTCAACCACATTGAGGTTGGTCCCAAAAATCGATATGTCATCAACATACAAGCACAAGATCACTCCTTCTCCCCACCATAGCGATAGTACACACATCTATCGGCTTCATTCACAACAAAGCCAGAGATGTCAAAGTTCTCGAACTTCTCATGCCACCGCTAGGTGCTTGTTTTAGGCCATACAAAGACTTTAACAACTTGCACACCTTTCCTTCTTGACCTTCTATCACAAACCCGTCTCGGTGATCCATATAAATCTCCTCCTCCAACTCTCCATTTAGGAAAGCTGTCTTAACGCCCATTTGATGAACGAGCGGACCATGAGAGGCAGCTAGGCAAGTAGTACTCGAATTGTGGTCAATCGGGCAACAGTGAATAAGTATCAAAGAAGTCCTCGCCTTCTTTCTCGGTATAACCCTTGGCCACAAGCCTTGCCTTGTACTTTTCAATTGTACCATCAGCCTAAGCTTTTTCTTGAAAATCCATTTACATCCTACTGAGTTTACACCCATAAGGACGGTCAACGACCTCCCAAGTTCCATTAGACATAATAGAGTCCATCTCACTCCGCATCGCTTCCTTCCAATAGTCGCCAGAGAAGATTATGCCTCTTCTATGGTTTTGGAGTGTCATCCACGAGGTATACAATGAAATCATCACCAAAGGACTTTGCAATCCTCTGTCTCTTACTCTTTCGAGTAACCTCATTGTTATCCTCCTCAGGATTTTTCATAGGTGTTTCTTCAGCATGTTCTATCGGCACAAAAGAATCAAGGAAAATTATAAGTTCTTGACTAGATGAGCTAGGTACATCACATTTCATAGGAAATTCATTCTCAAAAAATGTGGCGTCTCTAGACTCTATAATTGTACCAACACGCATGTCGTACTCAGCTTTTATAATTAAGAACCTATAACCCACGCTGTGCATAGCATAACCAAGAAATACACAATCTACGGTTTTTGGTCCAAGTTTGCGCTTCTTGACAATTGGCACGTTAAATTTGGCCAAACATCCCCAGGTGCGCAAGTATGATAGAGATAATTTCTTCTTTTCCCATTCCTCGAATGGTGTTACATCTTTATTCTTTGTAGGAACTCTATTCAGGACATGACACGCGGTCAATATAGCCTCACCCCACCATTCCTTAGAAAGTCCCGCAGTGTCTAACATAGCGTTAACTAAATCAGTTAGAGTGCGGTTCTTTCTTTCGGCAACCCCGTTTGATTCGGGAGAATAGGGAGGCGTCCTCTCATAAATAATTCCATGTTCCTCGCAGAATAAAATAAACTCATTCGAAAAATACTCTCCCCCACGATCAGACCTTACCCGCTTGATTTTTCTCTCAAGTTGGTTTTCTACCTCAGCTTTATAGATCTTAAAGTAATTTAACGCTTCATCTTTTGTTTTCAATAAGTACACATAGCAAAATCTAGTGCAATCATCTATAAGCGTCATGAAATATTTCTTCCCACCTTTAGTCAACACGCCATTCATCTCGCACAAATCGGAATGAATGAGTTCTAACGGTGCCAAATTCCTCGCCTCTTTCGCTGCCTTGTGAGGCTTGCGAGGTTGTTTCGATTGAACACACGCATGGCACTTAGAACCTTTGACCAAAGTGAATTTCGGGATTAAACTCATATTAGCTAAGCGCGTCATACACCCAAAATTAACATGACAAAGTCGTGAATGCCAAACATTAGATTCATCATCATCGTTGCACACATGGTTCACAAATTTATTATAGAAATCCATCAAAGAAAAGCGGAACAAGCCTCCGCTCTCATAGCCTTTACCAACAAATGTTCCATACTTAGACACGACACTTTATTGGAGTCAAATGCAAGCCTAAAGCCATCTCTACACAATAGAGATCCGCTGACGAGATTCTTCTTTATGGAGGGGACATGCTGCACATTCTTCACCAAGACGGTCTTTCTGAAGTAAACTTCAGATCGACCGCACCAACACCATGAACAGCTGCATGCGATCCGTTTCCCATCAACAAGGAGGAACCTCGACAGACCTGATAAGATGAAAACAAGGAAATATCAGCACACACATGAATATTAGCACCAGTGTCAACCCACCACTCAGGTGATTGACAAACAGAAAGAAGCAGTAGGTAAATAATTACCGCACTCGATGTTCCTCCAAAGATCACTAATAACCATGTTGGCGGACTTCTTTTGCTTATCCTTGCGGTCCGACAATCCTTAGCCCAATGGCCGAATCACCGCACACAAAGCAACCGCCCTTTCCTTTGCTTTTCTTCTTAAACTCGAGTAGCTTTGGGCTTGCCAATAAGCTTATTTTTCTTCTTATTGTGGAAAGCCCGAGGGTTCTTTTCTCGCACCAAATTGGCACTAGAACCTCCTCACAGAAGAACTTTCTTGCCACGAGTATCTTTTGCCTCGCCTTCTCTTCAACACCAAGAGAGCCAATGAGATCAGAACACCGAACTCCCGCCTCTTGTGTTTTAGAGAGGTAGCAAAATCCGACCAAGAAGGTGGTAACTTGGCGATAATACCGCCAACCACAAACTTGTCCAGAACTCGCACTTATTGTTCTCAAGCTCCTTTGCCAGCGCCTGAATCTCATGACCTTGTTCTACTACAGAACGGTCATCGACCATCTTGTAGTCTTAGAACTGCTCCATGACATACAGCTCACTGCCAGCATCAGAAACTCCGAACTTAGCCTCAAGTGCATTCCACATCTCTTTGCCCGTAGGCAAATGCATGTACACATCCACAATGTTATCGCAAGATGTTAATAAGTGCACTCAAACAAGTTATCCGCTACATTGAACTTATGCTCATCCTCAAGACATAGAGGCTCAGCGGGCTTGCCTTGTGCAACATGAAAATATTCCATGGCAGTAAACCACAGGATCGCACGTGCACGCCATCTCTTAAAATTTGAACCATCAAACGGAGGGTGCGGCTTAAGCGACGCAGCAAAGCCAACTACCGAAAAAGACCTATCAAGTTTTTGGATTGTTGAATATTTAGTCAATTTTTGGCATATTTTAATCCAGAAATTCAGCATATAAAACATGACATACAAAAGCATGAGTGATTCAACAATGATGTATTCATATTTGCTTATGAACAAGCTAACAAAGAACACCTATTATCAAATTCATAACATACGTAAACAAATACACCGTAGAAGTGTTCATGTTATACCTCGGCGGGGCGATGTCGGTGACACCGAGGCGCCGTTACCATCATCGACATGATGGTCTATTCGATGTAGTCGATCGAGGCGTGATGCAGACGCAGGCGTGATGCAGAAGATGTTCGCCGTGCGATCTCGCGAACGATTCACCACCGTGAAGTAGATAGCGTTCTTCACAGATTGAGCGATCGCGCCAATGCGCTCCCAAAAACTTGATTGCCCGTCTACCCGCAGTGTACGCGAACGGACGGAGTTTCGAGGCCTACTCGCCGTAACTCTTTGCACGTAAAGTTCGACCGAGATTTCTTAGCACAGCACAAGACGTAACCGTAATCCTCTTTTATCATCCCGTATGGAGTGGAGAGAGTTTTGTAACAAGCAAAACGAAAAGCCGAGTAATCGCAGCCATTAGTCACTAGTAATCGTAGCTATTACTCAAAGTAATCGCAGCCATAATTCACTAGTAATCGAACCGTTATCGCCGGTAGTCGATGCGTTACGATTTTTGAATAGATAAAGAAAAACGCGCACGAACCCGACACGCCTGCGCGCACGCACACGCACACGCACCGCACCGCACCGCACCACACCACACGGCACGGCTCGGCGTGGCGTGGCGTGGCGAGGCGAGCGCTCGCGAGCGCGCGCGCGTGTGTTGGCTCTTTCCAATTCCACAAGGGGGTTACCACGTTCCACCTTTTAAAGTGGTGTAACTCCCATTCAACTCTCCATATGGGACTAAACAGTTTTTCCATGTGGGCCTAGGAATTTTATTTGATTAATTGCTAAATTAAATGGACCAAGCCCAATTAATCCAACAATCCCCACCAAATTTCAAGACACACGAGAAATGTTCTCGATTCTCACGTTGTTTGATATACCGTTGTTTCGATGGAGACCGTAAGTTGAACATCCACCTAGGAAAGGAGTTACACTCATCCACAACTGAACAATGGACTATGCCTTGAATTGACAGTTTTGTGCGAACAAGCTTTACCCAGTTCCTTTACTAGTAACTGAACCGTTACTGTCAGCGAGTCAGTGCGTTACGTTTTTCGAATAGATAAAGAAAAACGCGCACGCATCCGATACGCTTGCGCGCACGCACACGCACACGCACATGCACCGCACCGCACCGCACGGCACGGCACGGCGCATCTGTTTTTGTCTTACGGCTGGTTTGTCTTTTTGCTTACCGTGGAGTTGATCTGGAAGGAAACGTGAAAGGAGGCAGCACTACATGCATGTATATGATGCTTGTTAGTTGCTGCATGAGGCTTTGATCTGGACAGGAGGCGTAGCGGTGCTGTTCGAAGAAAAATAGAAAGGCAGCGAGCGAAGTGCTTCAGGGTCGACGACTGGTAATAAAAACAGCAATTACGTGGTTGTTGCAGCCGAATACAGGTAATGAACTTTAGTGCAACTTTTGATTTGATGTGATTTTTTCATCTATGAGGATAGCAATTAATCATGATAGCTTGCTTGATTTCTCTGTCCATGACGCATGATCATGTCACTGTCATCATGTGTTGACTAATAACTCAAGGTGAAGTGCTGGTGTGTTGTGATTTTTTTTTCTTTAACCATCACGTAGCGTCTGGAAGCATTTAGATGATGTGCTGGCTGTTTGTGTTTGCATGAGAGAGGAAAAGAGGATTAGTGCAAGGTAATTAAGTGATTGTTAATTCTTGGCGTGAGACTATATCCATATATGTTGCACTGAGACTTTGATTAGCAGAGATTTTTAGGAAAGTGCGTCTTCACGTTTTTTTTGGTCAATTATTTTTCCATACTTGATAGCAACTACGTTTGGTTGATTAATTTCTTACGATTTTTACTTAATTGCGTAATTAGAGCTTAAATCAATTTTCGTTACTATCTTCTCATCGAGTTTGTTTATTTTATATCTCGAGTTCTAGACCTCCATTTGATGTGATTTCAGTTGGATTAGTTCAATAATTTTGTCTATTTTATTCTGTCAAAGTTTGGGGTAATTCGGAGTTACGGTTTTTGATCGAGATCAATTTTAATAAGGGTCCAGTATTCTATCCAGATTGTTTAAATAAGGTTTAAATAAGTTTTGTGTTTAAGAGGAAGTCTTAAAATTTATTTTTACCTTCTGTAATCATTCACCCCCTTTGATTGTCTATCTTAGTGTGATTCGATTCTACAACATTCAAGTACCATAAAAAGTATCTTTACAATATAATGACAATTTGTAGAAACAAATCAAAAATATCTATAGAAAAGTGCTTCTACGTAAGGTTTTTTTTTGTCGTGAGGTTTTTTGTCGTAGCGAAACATATATTGCTGAATCATTAACTGAAGAAAAGTAATTTTTATCTATTTTCTTTTAAGAGCAAGACGGGACCTGTCCAAGCGACCTAAGTAACGAGAGGCTCGACGCGACAGCGCCTTCAGCCCAAATACGCCCTGGCACGGCCCGGCCAACTGCTTGAGGCCCGACTAGTGCGCGGCCCAGGCGGTGAAACAGTTCAATTTGAAGGGGCCCGAAATAACTACCTAAGCTACTGTTGTTTAGTGCAAAATCACCGTGTACTAGGCAGATAAAAGTTCAAATTCGTTACAAACTTTCCATGTTAATGACAATAATTGTCAAGACTAACAATGGCAAGAAACGTTTTACACTTTTGATTTGGTTGGAGTGCGCCAGGCCTGGCTGTAGTGCAACGGCAACACGCGAGAGGCCCAGTGGTCCTATAAAAAATAGGATTAACATGACCCCGTATCAGATATTAAACCGACAAAACAGATGATATTAACTGGAGAAAGGTATTTAAATACGCTGCTGCTCGCGTGCTCGATGTGGTACTAAACGCAGGCCGTCTTCTGTGTTGTTATCCCGTGCTACCTCTCCCACGCGCGCGCGCGCGCTGCTTGTTGGGGCCGACTTCGTGAGCCGAACGGGCCATTGTCGAGTTGGAGCGGAGGCCTGCCTCTCCGGCTCTCTTTCATTCTTTTTTACAGTTTATGATATTAAACTTAATACTTAAAGTCGTAATGGAGACTAACAGAATACTAGTATACTAATATTTAAAGTCGTCATTTTTTTTTTGCATTTTGAGTCGAGAGCATACCGTGTTAAATAAAGGAATAAATAATGCGTCGAATGCTAGCATTTCACGGGGAAGGAGGAACAATTTTATGGCGGCAGAAAAATTGGGATGACAATTAGCCGCGACGGACAGGTACTAGGGAAACATGTTGGTTTGGGCATGCTGATGCGCCTGCGTTGGTTTTTGGTTGCCAACCAAACCTTGCATCACAAGCAGCCACAAAAATAGTTACATTGGAATTGTGCTCGTGACACGAAAACAACAATAGAAAGTTACGTGAATTTTCATTGAACTACGAAAACAACAATAGAAAGTTACGTGAATTTTCATTGAACTTATAGCATCTATTGATTTGTGACATAGAATTTATTTATTTTTTAGATGAATTATCAGCCTACTTGAAATTTGATTTTGATTTCTTAAGGTTGTGGCATCTGTTGTGCTAGTATTAGTACTATGATACCAGTATATTGATATAACTATTCAATCAGCATAACCAAACTCCAGCTTCTATTCGTCTTTGAGCAATATCTGAAAGGATTAAGTCCACATAACACCCATAAACTTTGTTTGACAGTTCGTCCAATCTCTGAACTATGATACAAGATATTTGATCCTGAACTTTACAATCCGATTTAAATAACACCTTGACTCAGTTTGATACGGTGGTATTACTCATGTGGTATAATGAGTAAGCGATTTTACCACGTAGGATGACACGCTGTCCAAGTTAGGTCAATAACATGTGAGCCCACAAGGGCTTCTCTCCACTGAGCTCCCAGCTATACTTCCATGGCCACCGCTCTCTCTCTCTCTATTTTGATTCAAGAGAAAAAAACCCTACAGCCCACCTATTATTCATCTAAATTTGACCGGCGTGTAATTCTACATGGTAAAATCGTCCACTCATCACGCCATGCGGACAGTACTACCATCCAAAACCGGATCAGAGTGTTATTTGAACTGGATTACAAAGTTCGAGAATCAAATGTCCAGTTTCATAGTTCGAGATGCTAAATGGACTCTCGAGCAAAGTTTGAGATATTATACGAACTTTCCCCTACCTGAAATTGATCTTGGTGAATTCCATTAAAACCAGTATAGTCCACTTCACCCTCTCCACCAGTAGCGTCGACTGCAACAACCTAGGCTGCCAATCTCTGCACCAAGTGCGTGCTCGTTAGCCCGCTAGTCTCTGCACGCCACCTAGGTTGGTGCTACAACTCACGCACCACTGCCTAGCCGCCTCCTCCTCTCATCCCTCCCACTTGGTCCAGTAATACCTTTGTCGTCATTCTCCACCATGGCAGCCACCATCGCCATGACCCTTAGGTAGGGCACGCATGTCTTGATGACCATGCAGGCCATCAGCCTCAAGGGGCGTTCGGAATAGCGATGGCTTTTGGTTTTTGCTGAAATTTCACTGTAGCTAACTGATTTTTACTGTAGCTAAGTGACATATTATGCATAATTAAATTTTAAAAAAATATAAAAATAAAAATGGCACGCTAGTCTAGAGCGGACAATCCAAAGGAATACGAGAAAAAAAAACAAAACATAAAAATACCAAAAAAACAAAAAAATTCACTACGTGACAAAATTACTACAGTACTTGCTATCGCTGCTACAGTGAATCCACCGTTAAACAGTGAATTTTAATCGAAGTTGGGCATGACCTCAAGTTGCCATCGCACGATGCCATATTTCAAATCTGCCACACCATTGTTCGCTACTGTCACCGTCACTGTCGCTCGGTGTAAGGAAGGGAGGGGAGAAGACTGGAGGCGAGATTGTGCGAGAGAAGGAGGTGTGGGCTGTGTGGATTGCTATTTCGAGGGGATTTCACTGGTTCGATTGGGATTTCATTAGTGTCAGTAAGTGTTCCCTTTTGTTTTTTAGTGCCGAATTTTTAGGAGGACGTGGGTGGGACACGCTGCCCCCAACATGTAGGAAGCCAAGTGGGGGGGAATGATGGACAAACTCCTCTCTCTTATGTTAGTACATAGAGAAGAGACAAGTAATATGTGATAAACTATGCTAACAGATCGTATGGGTCTTAATAGGCCAGTTTAGGAAAGTATTCACACATGAATTATTCCACAACAATCTCAGTTATCAATTTGAATTCTAATTTTTTAATGCAAAAAGGGTTACGAAAATTCATGATACTGGTAGACTAGGATAAGTTGCATGAGTGTAGTTAGATGTTATAATTTGGACGGCAAAACTCAAATTAGGCGTCCCACGTGTGTTTTGTTACTGGGACTATCTAGTCACAAGTTAGATGGTTTTTGAAAAAAAGGGGGAAAAGTCAAATTTTAGACCCTAATTCTTTGGTAGAAGGCTTAGGGGGCATTCGTTTTAGCGATGACTTCTGACTTTTGGTTGAAATTTCACTGTAACTGGCTTTTTTTTACTGCAGCTGATTTAGCTTTTTAGATATAATTAAATTTAAAAAAATATAAAAATAAAAAAATATGTTAGCCCATTATGGACAATGCAAAGGAATACGGGAAAAAAAAAGCAAAAAAGTCTAAAAAATCTAAAAAAATTCAGAAAAAGACGAATTACTGAATAGTGAAAAAAAAGCTGAAACTAGAAACAGAAGCTGAAAAAAGCTGAAACGAGCAGGACCACTAGTGAACCCTAACATCCTAACCGGAGCTTGATCAAATTTGCAAATTTCACCCCTTTTTTAAGAATCATGTGGCTGATTTTTAGCAAACTTTATTATTTGAATAAATTTCACAAAATTCAATGTACATGACCATTTGTAACACAAAATCACAGGTTTTGTAAATCTTTACACAACCGCAAGGAGCCTCCCCCTGTAGCAAAAACCAGTTTTTGCTATGACCCGCTCCAACACAGCATCTTTGACTCCAAATCACCCACACATAGGCGCTTACATGGACCCCTGGTTGGATGACATAGCTACTGCATGGAGGCCAATATGTCAAGATGGTGGCATATTAGGGTAGTTTGGGCGTTGTACCCCACCCAATCCCCTCTAGTAGGCCTTCATCCTAATATGGGTATGTTCTTTTCAACTTCTTAAAACGGTTTTTGAATTTTTGCTACAGTATCTAACTTTAAACGGAGTATTTTTTTAAATAGAGTCTACAAGTTAATTATAGTACACGTTAAAAGCCCAACATCTATACTATCCAAAATCGCAAGCGAGTATCTCTCTCCGTAATCTCTGTCGTAAACAGCTAAAATTTAAAATTTTCAACTAAAAAATATAAGTCGTAGCTAAAAAGAACAAATTCTATGTGGTCCATCTAATGTGGCAACTCCTTGCCACACATGCTGTCGCCATGTCGTGGTGCAACTGGTGTTCGAATCAAAGATGTTGTGTTGTATTGAGTTATGGCAAAAACTGTGGTTTTGCATTACAAATAGTCTCCATGTGTGCAAACGTTCACATAGCCTGTGGTTTTGTGTTGCATGGGGTTTTGGTGAATTTAATGTTATTTTATTTTCATGTGACTCTGGTTGGACCGGGTCTAATAAGTTCAGGCCGTACTCGATATGGACCTACCCAAGCATGTGGTTTTGCGTTACGAAGAGAGTCTCTGTGTGCAAAGGGCTCAGGTCTTTTGAGTTTATGTTTAAATTTTGATTTTTATTTCTACAGTAACTCGCTGTTAAATAGTGTATTTTTAAGGTATAGTCTATAGATAAATTATATTACAAATTATACCAAATTTAGCTATACTGTCTAAAATTGTATATAACTATTTTTCTTTACATATTACCTCTCACGAACAAGTCAGAATTCAAAAATTACAACCATAAATCATAAGCATCAACCCAAAAGAACTCACTTGAGGTTTACACAACATGTGGTTTTGTGTTACATGGGGTTTTGGTGAAATTTAATATTATTTTATTTCCATGTGACCCTGGTTGGGCCGGTTCTAATAAGTTCAGGCCGTACTCCATATGGGCCTACCCAAACATGTTACAAAACTTTAGTCCAATCTGAGTACTCTAGATTGGGCCAGATTCAAATCGGCGCCCGGAATATAGCCGACGATTCTGGTCAGTCGCTCGTCGCGGCCACATCAATCAATCAATCAAATCTCACGCGCGGCCGCGCGAGTGAAAAAAAAACCGTCTCACGAGCGAGCTCTAGCGGCCGTGAGAAGCTTCCAAAGAAAATATCCACCAGCAACAGTAGACGCACTTCTCCCTCTAGTACTTTCCGGAATGTTCCATGCTCTCGCTACAAATACCACAACGCCGCCTTCTTTCTCCCGCCAATACGACGAACCTACTGATCAACAACCCATCAAGATGGACCCCGCTAACGTAACGGTGAAGCAGGAGGAGGTCGAGGTGGTGGTGCTGGACGCCGACGGCGGCGGCGCATACAGGCCGGACGGTGGTGTGCCGGCTCCGGCGCCGATGGACCTGGGGGCCAATGTGGCGGTGGCGCCGTTCCTGGCGAAGACGTTCGAGATGGTGTCGGACCCGGCGACGGACGCGGTGGTGTCGTGGGGCGCGGCGCGGAACAGCTTCGTGGTGTGGGACCCGCACGCCTTCGCCGCGCGCCTCCTCCCGTTCCACTTCAAGCACGCCAACTTCCCCAGCTTCCTCCGCCAGCTCAACACCTACGTCAGTACTTCCCTCTCCTTTAATTTCCTTCATTAATCTTACCATCTTGATCATCACCGCTAATTGGTAATTAGCATCGCAATCGATTGATTCACCGGTGCAATGTTAGTACTAAGAGCATTGCATTGGTGAATCAATCGCGATGATTCTTCGCTGATTGCTGTTTTGTTTTACTGATTCTACGTTAGTTTGCAGGGATTCCGTAAGGTGAGCCCGGACAGGTGGGAGTTCGCCAACGCGGACTTCCTCGGCGGGCAGCGCCACCTCCTCGCCAACATCCGCCGGCGGCGCGGAGCCGAGACCGGCCGCCGCGCCGCGGGCTCGTCGTTCTGCGTGGAGATCGGAGGCTGCGGCTGCGGCGGCGGCAAGGGGGAGCTGGACAGCCTGCGGCGGGACCGGGAGGCGCTGGCGCGGGAGCTGGCGTGGCTACGGCGGCAGCAGCAGCAGGCGCGCGCGCGGTTGCTCGACATGGAGCGCCGCGTGCTGGGCTCCGAGCGGCGGCAGCAGCAGTGCACGGCCTTCCTCGCGCGCGCCGTCACGAACCCGGCCTTCCTGGAGAACCTGGCCCGCCACGACCGCCTCTCGGCGCCGGGTGAGGGCAAGAAGCGGCGGCTGCTCGACGCCGCCGCGCCGCCGCCTGCGGACGTTCTCACCTTCGAGGACCTGGCGCTGGCGGCAGGCTTCGAGGCAGCCGCCACCCCGACCGCGACGACGACCCAGAGCGAGGGCGTCACCACAGACATGATATGGTACGAGCTGCTCGGGGAGGAGCAGGCGGAGATGGACATCGAGGTGGACGAGCTCGCCGCCGCGGCGGAGGCGGCGGAACCGTGGGAGGCGATGGGCGAGGAGGAGGTGGAGGAGCTTGTGCAGCAGGTCGACGGCTGCTTAGTTTCGCCGGGTTCTTGATCATCAGCTCAGGAGGAGGTGCAGGAGCTGGATCCATGGTGGTTACAGTAGCCCAAGGCGCTATGTATATTGCTGCGTGCCACGGGCATTATACTGCTATAATGGTATTGTTATGAGTATGGCTGCATGATGGTGATGAGTTGCAGTAATGCAAGGGCGCGCCGTAGAAGAACAGGGCGATCGGTTGCAAGCTTGATGCTCTGGTGCTAATCTGGCTGGATTTGTATGCGTGTAGGCGTAATGGTGCCTGTTCAGTGTCAGTATTAGTAGGGGTAATTGTTATGTTTGTGCATGGTTTGGCTAATTCGGATTCTGCGTGTGTTCTTGCAGGATCCGGTGATGATATGTTGGAATGCAAGGTGTGGATGGATGGATGGATGTAGGAATCTGCTTCAGATGATTGCTGTATAAGGTTATGCAGAAACAAGTAGCAATGCATTCGAATTCATATTCATATGCTCTGATGACTTGCTCTTGGAGTTCGTCCTCTTTGATTTACCTCTCCCATTACTAACTTCATCGTCTTCATCATCGGAGATCCTTCTTATTTCCTCGAGAAACCAATTCCAATCCTTTGGAGGACGAATCCTTCCCCTTGGGTAATTGTCAAATTCATGGCCCAATGACAAGAACCCGAATTCTGCAGGCAAAACTGACCTTTATTACTCTGAAATGGAATAGCCAAAGTATCCAAGCAGGAAGAGCCTTTAATACCGTGTGAACCGTCAAATACTCAAATGGAATTATCCTCCTAACTTCAGAAAGAATATAAAACCTATTTCAACATCCAGACTGAATTATTTTAGCTTACAAAAAAGAATCATAACAAGTGTAGACTGAACTCCGCAGCAGTCTTTGTTTTTTTAATTGCCACACTAGTCATAATCTATATCAAAATGTTGCTCTTGGCTTCTTCATCGCACATAATGAACATAGTTAAATGGCAACGCACAGAAATCAACAAAAAATTTTGCATCTATCATTGACGATTAACCAACACATGCTAACTACACACAAGGCAAAATCAATAGTATGGGATAGGGATGAGTCCAACACATGTGGATGCAAAGTTGTGTTTGTATGCATGGAGTTCGTATTCGAGTCGGCGTAGTATGGGATAGGGATGAGTCCGACTAGGAGATTAAATTGAGCCTGTTAGTTGATCTCGGACGGAAGTGCTATAAAACGGGAGACCGGCAATGTAACTCGGTGTGGCTTTTGGAAACGAACGGAAGGAAGGCTGGCTGCTTTGTCGTGGCTTTTCAAGAAAAGATTGTGCCTGCGGTTGTTATGCTGTGCGCCGTGATCTTTCGCAGAGAAAAAGAAAGTTGGGCACGGCATCTGTTTTTGGCTTACGACTGGTTTGTCTTTTTGCTTACCGTGGAGTTGATCTGGAAGGAAACGTGAAAGTTGCTCATCATGTGTTGACTAATAACTCAAGGTGAAGTGCTGGTGTGTTGTGATTTTTTTTCTTTAACCATCACGTAGTGTCTGGAAGCATTTAGATGATGTGCTGGCTGTTTGTGTTTGCATGAGAGAGGAAAAGAGGATTAGTGCAAGGTAATTAAGTGATTGTTAATTCTTGGCGTGAGACTATATGCATATAGGTTGCACTGAGACTTTGATTAGCAGAGATTTTTAGGAAAGTGCGTCTTCACATTTTTTTTTGGTCAATTATTTTTCCATACTTGATAGCAACTACGTTTGGTTGATTAATTTCTTACGATTTTTACTTAATTACGTAATTAGAGTTTAAATTAATTTTCGTTACTATCTTCCCATCGAGTTTGTTTATTTTATATCTCGAGTTCTAGACCTCCATTTGATGTGATTTCAGTTGGGTTAGTTCAATAATTTTATCTAGTTTATTCTGTCAAAGTTTGGGGTAATTCGGAGTTACGGTTTTTGATCGAGATCAATTTTAGTGAGGGTCCAGTATTCTGTCCAGATTGTTTAAATAAGGTTTAAATAAGTTTTGTGTTTAAGAGGAAGTCTTAAAATTTATTTTTACCTTCTGTAATCATTCACCCCCTCTGATTGTTTATCTTAGTGTGATTCGATCCTACAACATTCAAGTACCATAAAAAGTATCTTTACAATATAATGACAATTTGTAGAAACAAATCAAAAATATCTATAGAAAAGTGCTTCTACGTAAGGTTTTTTTTTTGTCGTGAGGTTTTTTGTCGTAGCGAAACATATATTGCTGAATCATTAACTGAAGAAAAGCAATTTTTATCTATTTTCTTTTAAGAGCAAGACGGGGCCTGTCCAAGTGGCCTAAGTAACGAGAGGCTCGACGCGACAGCGCCTTCAGCCCAAATACGCCCTGGCACGGCCCGGCCAACTGCTTGAGGATTAGTTCAATAATTTTGTCTAGTTTATTCTGTCAAAGTTTGGGGTAATTCGGAGTTACGGTTTTTGATCGAGATCAATTTTAGTGAGGGTCCAGTATTCTGTCCAGATTGTTTAAATAAGGTTTAAATAGGTTTTATGTTTAAGAAGGAGTCTTAAAATTTATTTTTAGCTTCCGCAATCATTCACCTCCCTCTGATTACCTATCTTAGTGTGATTCGATCCTACAAGTGGTATCAGAGCAAGGTTTATTTTGCTAATTGATCTTAACCGGTGATTAGAAAACATGTCAACGGATAGGTATTCCACAAAATCTTGTGTTTTCTATGGTGTTGATTTTCAGTATTAGAAAGCGAAGATGGAGGCATTTATTCAAGCTCAAGGATTTGCAATATGGGAGAAGGTCTATAAGCCTTATCAAGTGCTCGAGAACGATGCTGTGACAGCGGCGAACATGGCACAAGTGGAGGCTAATAGCAGAGCGAGGAACCTGATAATTCAAGGACTAGAAAGGAGTTATTTTGATCGAGTTGTGCATCTCAAATCCGCATATGAGGTATTGAAAGCACTATGTGATTATCATGAGGGTTCATCTACTATTAAAGAGGTACGTCAAGATATATACAAAAAGGATTTCATTCGTTTTGAGATGAAACCCGGTGAATCAATAGATGATTTCTTTGCTCGCTTTAATAAAATTCTTAGTAACCTACGTGCTGTTAATGTTACTTATACTGATGCTAAAAATGCACATCAATTACTTGGAGCATTAGATATGTCTATATGGGAGATGAAGGTTACATCTATTAGAGAATCTACTGTTATGAGTACACTTACATTGGATATGCTTTATTCTAAATTGAAAACTCATGAATTAGATATTTTTGCTAGAAAAAATAATGGTAATAAATCAATTGCTTTAGCTTCACAATCTATCAAGTCTAATGGTGATAATTCTTCCACTAGCTATGCTTTGTCTTCTTTGTCTTCATTAACCAATGAACAACTAGAACAACTCCCGGAAGATAATTTGGCACTTCTCTCTACACGCTTCACAAGAGCTTTGCAAAATGTGAGATCAAGAAAGAGAGGAAATTTTGGTCCTCAAAGGTGCTATGAGTGTGGTGATCTTAATCATATTCCTCCCAAATGTCCAAAGTTTCTAGTAAGATTTGCAAGAGAAGAAAATGAGAAGGAAGAAGAGATGAAGAAAGAAAAGAAGAACAAAAGGAAGGGCTACATAAATCGCAAGGTGGTGCATCGTGTTCTTTCGGCTCTTGAGCAAGTTAATTTGAGTGATTTGGACACGGAAAGCGAGAATGATACTCTCAAAGGCAAGAAAGATTTAATTGGGTTGTGTCTAATGGCAAGTAGCAGAAGCTCCACCGACAATGATAATCTTGATAGCGATAACTACAATGAGGTAGAACCTTCTTATGATGATTTAGCTAAAGCTATTGCTAAACTTGGTACTTTGCTAGAAAAGAAAAATAAAAAGATTAAGAAACATGATATTTTAATTGAATCTCTAAATTCTGAAATTGCAAGACTTAGAGCTTTAATTCCTGATGATGATTCTTGCAAATCATATGACTTAATTTATTCTGAGCTTACTTCATTAAAGGATGTGCATGCTTCTACTTTAGAGCAACTTAGAGATGTAAATGCTAAATTTGATGAATTAAGATTGTCACATGACTCTTGTGATAAAAAATTAAAATATGCTAATGATGAAATTGAAAAGCTCAAGTTTAGTTCTTCTACATGTTTAGAATCAAGTAATTCAAATGTTCATTCTAAAACTTGTTCTAAATGTGAATTATTAGAAACTAGACTTAATTCATCTCAGGAAACAATTCAACAGATGCTTTACACAGAAATAGAAGTTTTGACTAGACAACTTAATGATTTTGCTGAAAAAGAAAGATTGGCTCAGTCTAGTGCTTCTAAGAATTTTATAAATGAATCTTTTAAGTGCTCAACTTGTCTTACTTTAGCTAAAGAAAATGAGTATCTTAAAGACACTTTAGAGATATTCTCTTTTGGCAAGAAAAATCTAAATATGATTCTAGACAAGTCAAAAGTAAGTGTGAAGAATCGGAGTCTAGGATTTAAGTTTCTTGAACCTGGAAAAATTAAAATAACATCTGAACCAAAATAAAATGTTTTTAAGTCTACTGGTATTATGTTATCTACTAATCAAGTGAATGCAAATGTTACTTCTACTTCTCAAGTTAAACATAAAATTAAGTACACTTGCAGCTATTGTGGAAAAGATAGTCATTTGTATGAATTTTGCTTTAGACGTGCTAAGAAAGAGAGGAGAGAAAGATTGAATGCAATGAGACAAAAATATATATCATCTTTTGTTCCTAGAACTTATGCGAAATCTAGATTTTTAGAGAACTTTTATGATAACTTTCAATCTGCTTCACATGCTGGTTTGGAATTTAAATCAAATAATTCACATTCTTTTTGGCGTTTTGATCGACCACATGCACGCGATTTTGGTTCTAGTTTTGTTACTGTTCCTCCACATCGTGTATCTCAATACTGGATTCCCAAATCTCATTTCACTAACCCCGGTACTGTGAGATCGATGTTCCCTGTGATGCAAGAACAGCTGACGAGGATGGAGAACATAAGCCTAATTGGGTTTCGGTCTTTTATATCATTGCTTGATTGGAACACTTGATAGTTCTTCATTCTTTTTGACAGCTTCTAAGATGTTTCACTTTTTGAGAGACCATGTGGCAAAGGTGATGCTGTTCTATATCTTATGGAATTAGATTATGAAACTGCTGATACTCTCATAAAACTGCTTGATTCATCGCATTTTTTGCTTATTTGCGAAGTGAGTTGAATGTATTATATTCCAATGGGATTATTCTGAGGGGGAGCTTGTCATTTAAAAATTTACAAGCTTTGTTTATTATCCTTGTCACATAACTCATCAAGTCCAAGTCATTGAAATCATTTGAGTAGTAGAGCTCTCTTTATCATATTTATTCATATGCTGTGTAGCTTTGATCATGACTGTTTATAATTAATTTGCTACATTTGAATTAAAACATGACATGGCGGAATACTTTGACTAGATTGATTATATTTATTACTTTACGATGTCCATCGAAAAGGATTAGCATGGTTGTGAGTCTTATTTTAACTCTTGTCAATGAGGCTCGCATGTTTCATGTTCTAATTTTTATAATAACTCAATTTGGCATGTTATTGAAAAAATATAAAAGAGAGAGAGAGTTGAAAAAATATCACTGGAGAATCAAAAGTGCCTTAAATAACGTCTCTACAAGATAAGGTCGATTTAAGAAGTGTGAAAAAATGTCTCTGCATGATTTGTTTTGAGAATTTACGAAATACCTCAGAAACACATCTACAGTAACATTTTATTTATCCAAAACGTCCTAGATAGCGTTCACATTTGTTAGACCATGTGGCCAGGTCTAGGCTAGATGATGAATAATTGACAACGTTGGTTATGATTTTACTTATAGTATGTTGCATGTGCGGATTGACATTCGCGTGTACGGATTATCGTATGTTGCATGATACGCTCGTGTGAGGTATTGTGCGGATTGACTTGAGTCAAGTCGTGGACTTGTGCTCGTACGTGGTTGGTTGTTTATTCATGTGCAGGTGTTGCTTGAGGCGGAACATCGTCGATGACAGGACTGAAACTAGGTTTGGGTGGAACTGAGATTTCGGGACTAAATTCAGGGAGGAACTGAGGTCCTATCGGTCAAGGATGTCATTGTCGAGACCCGAATATGCAAATTCAGTCTCTCTGTGCAATCTGCACTAGTCCAAGATCACGCTAGTACACACAGTCAAACATAGATGTAATCACAGTCATACACACGATAATAATAAAGGAAAACTCAAATATCGATAAAATCTCAAAGGTACGACCTTATGGCCAAGCTTACAATATCTCTAACCAGAAGGGCTTAACAAAGTAGTAGCGAAAATCCAAAATAAAGCGTAGCGGCCAATCGATAAGCCACAGGCTATCGAGTGGAGAACGAAGTCTAATCTGTGAAGTTGTCGTAGTACTCTCCTTCTGGGACCTCCTGCTGATAATACTTCCCGCCCTCAACTGAGCAACATAGGCGTAAAGCCATGAGTACATTGGTACTCAGTAAGTCGTTTGTAACAAATGAATGCGATATAATATGCAAGGCTTACCAAAGGAAGGCTGAAAGGTTAATTTGCATAAAAGCATTTCACAATAAATATCTTAAATAGATTGAAAGCGTAATTTAAAGGAAAACAATAGTAATAAAATAATCAAACGAATAAACATAAACCACGTGTGAACACCAATTCACAAGCTAAACCAACAATGAACTACCAGTCCACCTCCAACATAAACCACCCAGTTATAAATGAAAACACTACCCCTCGTGTGAAATCACCGAGCATTGTCCATGACCGAGGACGCGGCTATTCGAATAGTTTTACACTCTGCAGAGGTTGCACAACTGTACCCACACAATGTGATTAGCCTCGATCTCAGGAAATCACAACAAGGCCTTTACAATGCTCTACCTCAACCCAATCATGCCCGCTAGGGTTTCGCATCACACCCCCCTTGCGCCACATGGAAATCAGCAACCATGTTCATCACAATGGCAGAATTGAAATTGAAATATTACAAATTAATCAGCCAGGTCTATCCCATACTAGACATGTGGTTTGTACGATTAAGCTCAGATCAATGGCGCACAAAGTTAAGTCCTTAACATTACCCGAGCGAGGCTACCACATCCCCCGAAGTGCATCTGCACCTCCCCCTTTACTACACGATCACTCGCCCGAGCGTAAAACCAATTTGTATAACCAAGCCAACGACACACCAATGACGTGGCACAAATTTTAATAAACGTGGCACCAACCACAGTTATATATATCATTAAGTCAAATTAATTATTAACATGTGATGATGAGACCATTCGTAAATTAAGCAAGGCTAAGCAGTCTAATCGTACCAACACATGTGACAAATAATTTAGTACCACTAGTATGTTTCCTAACCTATGGTGACAATGGTATCATGGCATACCAAATTATTAAGGAGAGATAAACTCAATTGGGACAATAACTACCAATACAAGGGTTTGAATAAAAGTAGCGATGCAATGTAATTTAAAACAAAATAATTAAATAATAGATTTTAAACTGGGTTCAACATGATAAAAGGACACGACTTGCCTTGGTTATGCTCAGCGAGGTACTCCTGGTCTTCGGGCGTAGAATCTGCTCCTCTGGAATCCGAATCTAACGAGAGAGAAAGCGACCGAAATAAATAAAACACATAAAATGATAAGCAAATGAACTCCAAAAATCACAAAACCAGAACCAAAAGCTAGAGCTCGATTTTAGATGAATTTAGAAAAAAGAATGGGGTTAATCGGAGTTAGGACGGAGGAGAACGAGCTCTCAGAAAATAAATCTAAAATTAAATCGGGAAAATTAAAAAATGCTACTGTGCTGTGAACCGGGCGCACGGGAAACCAAGTCCACGGTGGACTCGGTCCACGAAACAATGCACGGGGGAGGGCGCTGACGCGGCGTGGCGGTGCTGACGTGGCAGCTGCTGATGTTGCCACGTGGCTAGGGCTAACGTGGCATGCTGACGTGGCTGCCACGTGGCTTAGGAGTGGATCTTGGCTGACGTGGCTGCCACGTGGCACTAGGGCTGACGTGGCATGGCGCGGGCGCGGGCGGCGGCGGCGGGATCGGACGGTCGCGGTTGCGACGCGTGGTGCGAGCTGGTGCCTCGCGGCTCCGATCCGGACGGACGGTGGGGATGCGACGGCGCGGGGGCGGGAAGCGTACGATGGGTGACGAGTGGCGGCGCGACTCGCGGCGCGCGCGGCGCTGGAGCGAGCAGCGCGGCCGATCCGGAGCGCGGTGGCGGGCGTGTGGCATGATCTGAGCCCTTGGCTCAGATCTGGATGGGTGGCGGGGATGAAGCGGCCGGGGTGCGGTGGTGGGGCGGATTGCCGACGCGTGGCGGCGCGGCGCTCGAGGTGTCGCGGGCGCGGGCGCGGTCGAGGCGATGGGGACGAGGCGGAGGGCTCACTGGCGACGGGAGTAGCGTCGACGGGGTCGGCGACGACGGGGCGGGCTCTGGTGACGGCGCGGGAGTGCACGCGAACCGAGACAGCACACGCACGAACCGAGACAGCGGTGGGATTAAATGCACGCGAACCGAGGCAATCCCAATCGGTTACAGGATGGCGCGGGCGCGCGGCACGGTTTGAACAGTTAAGATGCGGCCACGTGGGTAGATCGGACGGCGGGCGTGGGTTAGGGTTAGGGCTTCGCGCGAGAGTGGGGTGCGGACGGGCGAGATCGAGCCACGGCGCGAGCGAGAATCGGACGGGCGAGTGGGGCGCAGGCGCGAGTGCGCTGGTGCCACCGCGTGGCAGCGCGGATGCGCGACGCGCGACGCATCGGGCGGCTAGGAGGGAGGCAAGAAGGGAGCGGCTGCGCGGGGTGAGCGTGGCCTGGATGGCCAACGCATGGGCGGCGGGGAATTGGGCGGCGAGGGTGCGGCTAGATGGCTGACACGTGGAGGGGGCGAGATCGGGCGGCGGAGGATTTTTTCTAATTTCTTTTCTTTTCCAGAAATTCAAATAAACTTCAAAAAGCTCTAGAAAATAGCAAATAAATCCTAAAAATTCACCAAAAATACCAGAAAATTCCTTAAGACCTGAAGAATCCAAATAAAATATTTTCAATTTATGTTAATGTTTATTTTAATCATATTAAATCTTTTAAAATTCTAAAAATTCATTTGAAGCTTGAATTAAATTTAGAAAATTCCAGAAAATTCATTTTTAAATTCCTGGCTTTAAAAATAGCAGAAAAACAGGATGTTACAAACCTTACCCCCATAAACGAGATCTCGACCTCGAGATCTGGGCCAACTACGAGAATAGGTTTGGAAACTCTGCTCTGAGGTACTCCTCGCGCTCCCAGGTTGCTTCCTCCTCGGAATGGTTGCTCCACTGGACCTTGCAAAAATGGACCACTTTATTCCGGGTGACTCACTCTGACACTTTCAAGATCTTGACTGGATACTCCTTGTACGAGAAGATCCTCCTGCAGGTCAACGGCCTCAATTGGCACGACCTCCTCTGACACACGCAAACACTTCTTAAGCTGGGATACATGGAAGACGTCATGTACCCCACTGAAGGACGCAGGTAGCTCTAACTGATAAGCAACCTCTCCCCTGCGTTTAAGAATCCTGAACGGACCAACATATCTCGGTGCAAACTTCCCTTTTAACTGAAACCTCTTCACACCTTTGAATGGTGTGATCCTGAGATACACAAAATCATCTGGCTCAAAACTCAGCTCTCGACGTCTGGTGTCTGCATAACTCTTCTGTCTGGCTTGGGCAGTTTTCAACCTTTCCTGTATCAAACGGACCTTATCCTTAGCTTCTTTTAAACAGTCTGGACCAAAAACCTGACCTTCCCCTGTCTCTTTCCAATTGAGAGGGGTTCTGCATTTCCTGCCATAAAGTGCCTCAAACGGTGACATCTGCAAACTGGCCTGATAACTGTTGTTGTACGAGAACTCCGCAAAAGGCAAACAACTGTCCCACTTGGATTCATGATCGAGCACACAGGCTCTCAACATGTCTTCCAGAATCTGGTTTACTCGCTCTGTCTGACCATCTGTCTGGGGGTGATATGCGGTGCTGAAATTCAGGTGAGTTCCCATAGCCTTATGGAAACTACCCCAAAAACGGGAGGTGAACTGCGATCCATGATCTGACACAATCTTCTTAGGCACTCCATGCAAACTGACAATCCTTGACATATATAGCTCTGCCAATCTGTCACCACTGTAAGTCGTCTTAACTGGAATGAAGTGAGCAACCTTGGTCAATCGATCCACGATAACCCAAATCGAATCATAGCCCTCTTTGGTCTTAGGCAGACCGACTATGAAGTCCATACCAATTTCTTCCCACTTCCACTCGGGGACTTTTAATGGCTGCAACAAGCCTGCTGGTCTCTGATGTTCTGCCTTAACTCTCTGACAAACATCACAAAGGGCCACATACTCAGCGATCTCACGCTTCATGCTTGGCCACCAATACTTATCTTTAATGTCCTGGTACATCTTGGTACTACCTGGATGAATCGAGTATAACGACTCATGAGCCTCTTTTAACAATACTTCCTTTAGCTCTTGCTTATTGGGCACACACAACCGCTGTTTGAACCATAAGGTTCCTCGGTCATCCAATGTAAACCCTGACTCTTTACCTTTACTTAAGTTGTTCCTGATCCGCTGAGAAGCCTCATCATCCGATGAGCCTGACGAATCTGACCATCCAAAGTAGGCTGCAACTCCATAGCTGCCAAAAATCCTAGCTCAACCAACTCAAGGCTAAGCTTCTGAAATTCCTCATGCAGCGCAGGCTGACTCTCTCGAACCATCACTGAATTGCAATATACCTTTCTACTCAAGGCATCTGCAACCACATTGGCCTTCCCTAGATGATAATGTATGCCAACATTATAATCCTTCATCAGCTCTAACCACCTCCTCTGCCTGAGGTTAAGCTCGGACTGGGTAAAGATGTACTTCAGACTCTTATGATCCGTGTAAACCTCACATCTATTACCCATTAGATAGTGACGCCAAATCTTTAAATCATGCACTACGGCTGCTAGCTCCAAGTCATGAGTAGGGTAGTTCTCCTCATACGGTCTCAACTGGCGTGAGGCATAGGCTACCACTCTCTTGTCTTGCATCAAGACACAACCCAAACATTTGCGAGAGGCATGCAATAAATCTCAAAGTCCTTATTTATATCAGGCAACACAAGCACTGGGGCTGTGGTCAAACTCTCCTTAAGTTTCTGATAACTTTTCTCGCACTCTGGCGTTCAAGTGAATTTCTTCTCTTTCTTGAGCAACTGCGTGAGAGGTCTGGCTACACTGAAAAATCCATCAATGAAGCGACGGTAATATCCTGCCATACCCAGAAAACTCCTGACCTGGGTAACTGAAGTGGGCGACTGCCAATCCAACACACCACTCACTTTCCCAGGGTCAACTGCGACTCCTTCCGCTGTCAACACATGACCTAAGAAGGCAATCTCCTTCATCCAAGACTCACATTTGCTGAACTTAGCATATAACTGATTATCTCTCAATTTCTGCAATGCCAATCTCAAATGCTCTTCATGCTCTCTCTCATCCTTGGAGTAAATCAAAATGTCGTCAATGAAGACAACAACAAACTTATCCAAATACTCCATAAACACCTTATTCGTCAAATACATGAAATAAGCTAGCGTATTGGTCAAACCAAAAGACATCACTGTAAACTCGTATAAACCATAACGAGTCGAGAAAGCTGTCTTGGGTATATCCTCCTTTCGGATCCTCATCTGATGATATCCTGACCTCAAATCAATCTTGGAGAAAACTTCTGCTCCCTTAAGCTGATCAAATAGGTCATCAATCCTGGGTAGAGGGTACTTATTCTTAATGGTGACCTCATTAAGTGCTCTGTAGTCTACACACATGCGCTGACTACCGTCCTTCTTCTTGACAAATAGCACTGGCGCTCCCCCACGGGGATGAACTCGGTTTGATGTAACCCTTATCCAAAAGCTCTTGAATTTGCTTCTTTAACTCTGCCAAATCATTGGCTGGCATCCGATAGGGTCTCTTGGAAATCGAAGCGGTACCTGGTACAAGCTCAATCAAAAACTCCACTTCTCGCTCCGGTGGCATACCTGGAAGATCATCTGGAAACACGTCGGGGTACTCCTTAACAACTGGTACATCCTCCAACTAGATCACCTTGCTCTGGCAAACCATGACTGACTCTGGCTGACACTCGCTGGCTACGAACCGCACCTTAACCCCATCTGAGTTGGTTAAGGTTACTGCCCTGCTCCCACAGTCTAACACTGCTTGCTGCTTCTAAAGCCAATCCATTTCCAAGATTACATCTAGGGATTGCATATCCAACAAAATCAGGTCGGCCCTGAACTCAACTCCCTGAATGGTTATCCTAACTCCTGGACAACCTAGGTTGGATCTCAACTCAGAATCAGGGAATTGGATTAAAAGAACAGATCCAAGAGCAACAGTTTTCAATTGTTGCTTTAAAGCAAAACTCCGAGAAACAAACGAATGCAAGCTCTAGAATCAAATAAAACTGTGGCAGGAACGGAATGTACTAGAAACGTACCGATCACAAAATCTGGTGCTGCCTGGGCATCCTCTGCGGTGACGTGGTTCACCTGACCTCTCACCACCGGCGCATCGCTGGTCCGCCTGGATGCGGGGTGCTCCTCGCCCCGCTTCTCTGGCGTAGGAGTCCGACCGGGTGTGGCTCTCAAGTCGAAGCGAACTGGTGTCGGGGCCTGCCTCTGGGGGCACTTGCTAGCATAGTTTCCTAGCTCGTGACACTTGAAGCAAGTGACGGACGCTGCTGGGTTGTTGCTCTTCCGCGCTGACCATTGGAACCTCTGTGACGCTGCCCCGACCAAATCGACGCGCGCCTGGCTGGGTCCCAAAGCCGACGATCGCTCGCCGAGGCACTCGTGCAGGCTGGTAAGAACCAAAGTGAGGCCTCTGAGACTGGTGTGACTGGGATCCCTGCTGGATCATCCTCCTCTTGTGAGACTCCTCGAGCTCGCGACGACTCTCCTCAATGAGAATGGTCTTATCCACCAACAGCTGAAAACTGGCATAGTCGTTGCCTACGACCTGCACCTTCAAAGCTGGGTTCAAGCCTTTCTTGAACCTCTTCTGGCGAGCTGCATCTGTGGCTACGTCCTCTGGCGCGTAGCGAGCTAACTGAGTGAATTTATTGAGATATTCACTCACCGACAGATTCTTTTACTGAAATTCCCTGAACTCTTTCTTCTTCATCTCAACCACTCCATCCAAGACGTGGGCGTTATGGAAGGCTTTGGCGAACTCCTTCCAGGTGATGCTGTTCTGATCCTCATGAGCTGCACAGTAGTTCTCCCACCACTCTGCTGCTGATCCCTCAACCTGGTGCGCTACATACAACACCTTCTCCCTGTCGGTGCACTGAGCCAAGTTCAGCTTCTTCTCAACTGAATGAATCCAAACGTCAGCCTCCAAAGGCTCTGACGAACTGGAGAAAACAGGCGGTCTCGTCCTCATGAACTCTGCATAGCCGAATCTGGCGATGAGGTGCCGTGGTGGTATCTTGGCTCGTCTTTGTCGCTGCATCATAGCCTGCATATTCTACATTATCGTCTGCATCATCTGAGTTTGGGCCACCAAAAACTGGCTGAGAGCGGGGTCCAAAGTCGGTGGCACGGGCTGCGCAGCACTTCTCTCTGGGTCCTGGTTCGCCTGGTTGCGGCTCGAAGAGTTCCTGGTATCAACCATCTTGCTCTGAAAAGAAAACAACTGCTGACTGACCAAAGGCAAAAGACGAGAGGGAAAAGCATAGGTAAGAGGTAAATGCGTCTAAAGGGGTTTTGCTAATGGAAACCTAAACTAAACAAACACTTAGTCAAAAAGGCTAACAAAGAAACTGAACAAAATTAACTCCATTAAAAGATTGACATGATCGCAATATAATGCTTTTAAGGCAATATTTGCAGCTCATATCGCACACAACTGCAAATAAAATCCAACATGTCTACTCGCACTATCTAATCTGAAGGCTCCCACTCGGGTCCTGACAAATAGGGTACACTACTATCATCCTCTGAATCGCTGTAGACAACCCACGAGTTGCGGACCGCGCATCGCTCTCTCGACCGGACCGAATCGAGTCGGGCGGAATTGCCGAAGATACGCTTGACGATCACCAGTGATACGACGTCTCCGCTCTGGGCTCGGCGGTGTAGGCAACGGTAGAGGTACTGGCGACTGCGGTCGGGGCTCCTCCCTGACTGGCTCCGGTAGTCTAGGGGTGACTCCGTACTGCTCCTTGAACTTTTGGATGAGTCTGGCCATGTTGATCTTGTATAGCTTGCAGAGGCGACAGACGGCTTTGTGCGCAACTCTTTGTGCTGACATCTCTCCACTGGCACTGGCATTCTTGAAGCTGTGATGTATAACTTGCTTGCCAACTCGGGTGGTGAAGTATAGCTTGGAGATGCTCCTGATGCGTTGTTCTTTATGCTTCTCATCCTTGGTGAGGTAGACAGGCAATCTCTTCAACCCGAGGCTCCGCAACAGAACGCGTAGAAGTGCTCTCCAACCTCCTACCGGGCTGTAAGAAGCTTGCGACATCTAATGCATTTATAAAGGAAAGATCAGTTTATAATTTTATGAAAACAAATTTTGCAAGAATGGGGCGAGAGACAAGAATCCTTAAGAATGAGATAAGAAGATAGAGATATTACTAAGTATCAAATTTAGTTGGTTTGATTTAGAAAATAAAATTTTTGGGCTAAACAACCATTCTAACTAGGGCTTCATCCTACAGTCGATATGGCTCTGATACCATCTCTGTCGAGACCCGAATATGCAAATTCGGTCTCTCTGTGTAATCTGCACTAGTCCAGGATCACGCTAGTGCACACAGTCAAACATAGATGTAATCACAGTCATACAAAACGATAATAATAAAGGAAAACTCGAATATCGATAAAATCTCAAAGGTACGACCTTATGGCCAAGCTTACAATATCTCTAGCCTGAAGGGCTTAACAAAATAGCAGCGGAAATCCAAACTAAAGTGTAGCGGCCAATCGATAAGCCACATGCTATCGAGTGGAGAACGAAGCCTAATCCGTGAAGTCGTCGTAGTACTCTCCTTCTGGAACCTCCTGTTAATTATTAACATGTGATGATGAGACCATTCGTAAATTAAGCAAGGCTAAGCAGTCTAATCGTACCAACCTATGTGACAAATAATTTAGTATCACTAGTATGTTTCCTAACCTATGGTGACAACGGTATCATGGCATTCAAAATTATCAAGGAGAGATAAACTCAATTGGGACAATAACTACCAATACAAGGGTTTGAATAAAAGTAGCGATGCAATGTAATTTAGAATAAAATAATTAAATAATAGATTGCAAACTGGGTTCAATATTATCAAAGGACACGACTTGCCTTGGTTATGCTCAGCGAGGTAGAACGGGCTCTCAGAAAATAAATTTCAAATTAAATCGGAAAAATTAGAAAATGCTACTGTGCTGTGAACCGGGCGCACGGGAAACCAAGTCCACGGTGGACTCGGTCCACGAAACAATGCACGGGGGAGGGCGCTGACGCGGCGTGGCGGTGCTGACGTGACAGCTGCTGATGCTGCCACGTGGCTAGGGCTGACTTGGCATGCTGACGTGGCTGCCACATGGCTCGGAGGTGGATCTTGGCTGACGTGGCTTCCACGTGTCATGCCACGTGGCACTAGGGCTGACGTGGCGTGCCACGTGGGTAGGGCTGACGCGGCACGGCGCGGGTGGCGGCGGCGGGATCGGACGGTCGCGGTCGCGACGCATGGCGCGAGCTGGTGCCTCGCGGCTCCGATCCAGACGGACGGTGGGGATGCGATGGCGCGGGGGCGGGAAGCGTACGATGGGCGACACGTGGTGGCGCGACTCGTGAAGCGTCGCGGCGCGGGAGCGAACGCGCGGCTGGATCCGACGGCGCGGAGGTGGGCGTGTGGCACGATCTGAGCCCTTGGCTCAAATCTGGATGGGTGGCGGGGATGAAACGGTCGGGGTGCGGTGGCGGGGCGGATTGCCGACGCGTGGCGGCGAGGCGCGAGAGTCGTCGCGGGCGCGTACGCGCGTGCGCGGTCGAGGCGAGGGGAGCGGCGCGGGTCTGGCGACGCGGCGATGGGGACAGCGCGGAGGGCTCACCGGCGACGGGAGTGGCGGCGACGCGGTCGGCGACGACGGGGCGGGCTCCGGCGACGGCGCAGGCTCCGGCAACGGCGCGGCACGAGGTGAGAGCGGAGGCGACTTCGGTGGAGTGCACGCGAACCGAGACAGCAGGCGCACGAACCGAGGCAGCGGCGGGATTAAATGCACGTGAACCGAGGTAATCCCGATCGTTACGGGACGGCGCGGGCGCGCGGCGCGGTTTGAACGGTTAAGATGAGGCCACGTGGGTAGATCGGACGGCGGGCGTGAGTTAGGGTTAGGGTTAGGGATTCGCGCGAGAGTGGGGTGCGGACGGGCGAGATCGAGCCACGGCGCGAGCGGGAATTGGACGGGCAAGCGGGGCGCAGGCGCGAGCGCGCTGGTGCCGCCGTGTGGCAGCACGGATGCGCGACGCGCGGCGCATCAGGCGGCTGGGAGGGAGGCAAGGCGGGAGCGGCTGCGCGGGGTGAGCGTGGCCTGGATGGCCGACGCGTGGGCGGCGGGGAATCGGGCGGCGAGGGTGCGGCGGCGCGCGCGCGGGAAGCGGGCATACGGCGGCGGCGCGGGCGCGGCTAGATGGCTGACGCGTGGAGGGGGCGAGATCGGGCGGCGGAGGATTTTTTCTAATTTCTTTTCTTTTCCAGATATTCAAATAAACTTCAAAGAGCTCTAGAAAATAGCAAATAAATCCTAAAAATACCAGAAAATTCCTTGAGACCTGAAGAATCCAAATAAAATATTTTTAACTTATATTAATGTTTATTTTAATCATATTAAATCTTTTAAAATTCTAAAAATTCATTTGAAGCTTGAATTGAATTCAGAAAATTCCAGAAAATTTATTTTTAAATTCCTGACTTTAAAAATAGCAGAAAAATAAGATGTTACAGTCATACGAGATGTTCAGGCTAGAGAACAATGCGTATGAAGATGATGCGGCGTTGGAGACGCGGAGATGCATCGTCATGGCAGAGGCATGCGGCAAGGCTGCAGATACGGATGGCATGTATATGAAGTGTATACGAGTGACAAAGAGTTGTGGATGCAAAGTTGTGTTTGTATGCATGAAGTTCGTATTCGAGTCGGCGTAGTATGGGATAGGGATGAGTCCGACTAGGAGATTAAATTGAGCCTGTTAGTTGATCTCGGACGGAAGTGCTATAAAACGGGAGACCGGCAATGTAACTCGGTGTGGCTTTTGGAAACGAACGGAAGGAAGGCTGGCTGCTTTGTCGTGGCTTTTCAAGAAAAGATTGTGCCTGCGGTTGTTATGCTGTGCGCCGTGATCTTTCGCAGAGAAAAAGAAAGTTGGGCACGGCATCTGTTTTTGGCTTACGACTGGTTTGTCTTTTTGCTTACCGTGGAGTTGATCTGGAAGGAAACGTGAAAGTTGCTCATCATGTGTTGACTAATAACTCAAGGTGAAGTGCTGGTGTGTTGTGATTTTTTTTCTTTAACCATCACGTAGTGTCTGGAAGCATTTAGATGATGTGCTGGCTGTTTGTGTTTGCATGAGAGAGGAAAAGAGGATTAGTGCAAGGTAATTAAGTGATTGTTAATTCTTGGCGTGAGACTATATGCATATATGTTGCACTGAGACTTTGATTAGCAGAGATTTTTAGGAAAGTGCGTCTTCACGTTTTTTTTTTGGTCAATTATTTTTCCATGTTTGATAGCAACTACGTTTGGTTGATTAATTTCTTACGATTTTTACTTAATCGTGTAATTAGAGCTTAAATCAATTTTCGTTACTATCTTCTCATCGAGTTTGTTTATTTTATATCTCGAGTTCTAGACCTCCATTTGATGTGATTTCAGTTAGGTTAGTTCAATAATTTTGTCTAGTTTATTCTGTCAAAGTTTGGGGTAATTCGGAGTTACGGTTTTTGATCGAGATCAATTTTAGTGAGGGTCCAGTATTCTATCCAGATTGTTTAAATAAGGTTTAAATAAGTTTTGTGTTTAAGAGGAAGTCTTAAAATTTATTTTTACCTTCTGTAATCATTTACCCCCTCTGATTGTCTATCTTAATGTAATTCGATCCTACAACATTTAAGTACCATAAAAAGTATCTTTACAATATAATGACAATTTGTAGAAACAAATCAAAAATATCTATAGAAAAGTGCTTCTACGTAAGGTTTTTTTTTTGTCGTGAGGTTTTTTGTCGTAGCGAAACATATATTGCTGAATCATTAACTGAAGAAAAGCAATTTTTATCTATTTTCTTTTAAGAGCAAGACGGGGCCTGTCCAAGCGGCCTAAGTAACGAGAGGCTCGACGCGACAGCGCCTTCAGCCCAAATACGCCCTGGCACGGCCCGGCCAACTGCTTGAGGCCCGACTAGTGCGCGGCCCAGGCGGTGAAACAGTTCAATTTGAAGGGGCCCGAAATAACTACCTAAGCTACTGTTGTTTAGTCCAAAATCACCGTGTACTAGGCAGATAAAAGTTCAAATTCGTTACAAAATTCCCATGTTAATGACAATAATTGTCAAGACTAACAATGGCAAGAAACGTTTTACACTTTTGATTTGGTTGGAGTGCGCCAGGCCTGGCTGTAGTGCAACGGCAACACGCGAGAGGCCCAGTGGTCCTATAAAAAATAGGATTAACATGACCCCGTATCAGATATTAAACCGACAAAACAGATGATATTAACTGGAGAAAGGTATTTAAAAACGCTGCTGCTCGCGTGCTCGATGTGGTACTAAACGCAGGCCGTCTTCTGTTCTGTTATCCCGTGCTACCTCTCCCACGCGCGCGCGCGCTGCTTGTTGGGGCCGACTTCGTGAGCCGAACGGGCCATTGTCGAGTTGGAGCGGAGGCCTGCCTCTCCGGCTCTCTTTCATTTTTTTTTACAGTTTATGATATTAAACTTAATACTTAAAGTCGTAATGGAGACTAACAGAATACTAGTATACTAATATTTAAAGTCGTCATTTTTTTTTTGCATTTTGAGTCGAGAGCATACCGTGTTAAATAAAGGAATAAATAATGCGTCGAATGCTAGCATTTCACGGGGAAGGAGGAACAATTTTATGGCGGCAGAAAATTTGGGATGACAATTAGCCGCGACGGACAGGTACTAGGGAAACATGTTGGTTTGGGCATGCTGATGCGCCTGCGTTGGTTTTTGGTTGGCAACCAAACCTTGCATCACAAGCAGCCACAAAAATAGTTACATTGGAATTGTGCTCGTGACACGAAAACAACAATAGAAAGTTACGTGAATTTTCATTGAACTACGAAAACAACAATAGAAAGTTACGTGAATTTTCATTGAACTTATAGCATCTATTGATTTGTGACGTAGAATTTATTTATTTTTTAGATGAATTATCAGCCTACTTGAAATTTGATTTTGATTTCTTAAGGTTGTGGCATCTGTTGTGCTAGTATTAGTACTATGATACCAGTATATTGATATAACTATTCAATCAGCATAACCAAACTCCAGCTTCTATTCGTCTTTGAGCAATATCTGAAAGGATTAAGTCCACATAACACCCATAAACTTTGTTTGACAGTTCGTCCAATCTCCGAACTATGATACAAGATATTTGATCCTGAACTTTACAATCCGATTTAAATAACACCTTGACTCAGTTTGATACGGTGGTATTACTCATGTGGTATAATGAGTAAGCGATTTTATCACGTAGGATAACACGCTGTCCAAGTTAGGTCAATAACATGTGAGCCCACAAGGGCTTCTCTCCACTGAGCTCCCAGCTATACTTCCATGGCCACCGCTCTCTCTCTCTCTATTTTGATTCAAGAGAAAAAAAAACCCTACAGGCCCACCTATTATTCATCTAAATTTGACCGGTGTGTAATTCTACATGGTAAAATCGCCCACTCATCACGCCATGCGGACAGTACTACCATCCAAAACCGGATTAGAGTGTTATTTGAACTGGATTACAAAGTTCGAGAATCAAATGTCCAGTTTCATAGTTCGAGATGCTAAATGGACTCTCGAGCAAAGTTTGAGATATTATACGAACTTTCCCCTACCTGAAATTGATCTTGGTGAATTCCATTAAAACCAGTATAGTCCACTTCACCCTCTCCACCAGTAGCGTCGACTGCAACGACCTAGGCCGCCAATCTCTGCACCAAGTGCGTGCTCGTTAGCCCGCTAGTCTCTGCACGCCACCTAGGCTGGTGCTACAGCTCACGCACCACTGCCTAGCCGCCTCCTCCTCTCATCCCTCCCACTTGGTCCAGTAATACCTTTGTCGTCATTCTCCACCATGGCAGCCACCATCGCCATGACCCTTAGGTAGGGCACGCATGTCTTGATGACCATGCAGGCCATCAGCCTCAAGGGGTGTTCGGAATAGCGATGGCTTTTGGTTTTTGCTGAAATTTCACTGTAGCTAACTGATTTTTACTGTAGCTAAGTGACATATTATGCATAATTAAATTTTTAAAAAAATATAAAAATAAAAATAGCACGCTAGTCTAGAGCGGACAATCCAAAGGAATACGAGAAAAAAAACAAAACATAAAAATACCAAAAAAACAAAAAAAATTCACTACGTGACAAAATTACTACAGTACTCGCTATCGTTGTTACAGTGAATCCACCGCTAAACAGTGAATTTTAATCGAAGTTGAGCATGACCTCAAGTTGCCATCGCACGATGCCATATTTCAAATCTGCCACACCATTGTTCGCTACTGTCACCGTCACTGTCGCTCGGTGTAAGGAAGGGAGGGGAGAAGACTGGAGGTGAGATTGTGCGAGAGAAGGAGGTGTGGGCTGTGTGGATTGCTATTTCGAGGGGATTTCACTGGTTCGATTGGGATTTCATTAGTGTCAGTAAGTGTTCCCTTTTGTTTTTTAGTGCCGAATTTTTAGGAGGACGTGGGTGGGACACGCTGCCCCCAACATGTAGGAAGCCAAGTGGGGGGGAATGATGGACAAACTCCTCTCTCTTATGTTAGTACATAGAGAAGAGACAAGCAATATGTGATAAACTATGCTAACAGATCGTATGGGTCTTAATAGGCCAGTTTAGGAAAGTATTCACACATGAATTATTCCACAACAATCTCAGTTATCAATTTGAATTCTAATTTTTTTAATGCAAAAAGGGTTACGAAAATTCATGATACTGGTAGACTAGGATAAGTTGCATGAGTGTAGTTAGATGTTATAATTTGGACGGCAAAACTCAAATTAGGCGTCCCACGAATGGCAACTATCCAATTGTTCTGTCCTTGTGTTTTGTTACTGGGACTATCTAGTCACAAGTTAGATGGTTTTTGAAAAAAGGGGGGGAAAGTCAAATTTTAGACCCTAATTCTTTGGTAGAAGGCTTAGGGGGCATTCGTTTTAGCGATGACTTCTGACTTTTGGCTGAAATTTCATTGTAACTGGCTTTTTTTACTGCAGCTGATTTAGCTTTTTGGGCATAATTAAATTTTAAAAAAATGTAAAAATAAAAAAATATGTTAGCCCATCATGGACAATGCAAAGGAATACATGAAAAAAAGAAAAATGCAAAAAAGCCTAAAAAAATCTAAAAAAAATCAGAAAAAGACGAATTACTGAATAGTGAAAAAAGCTGAAACTAGAAGTAGAAGCTGAAAAAAGCTGAAACGAGCGGGGCCACTAGTGAACCCTAACATCCTAACCGGAGCTTAATCAAATTTGCAAATTTCACCCTTTTTTTAAGAATCATGTGGCTGATTTTTAGCAAACTTTATTATTTGAATAAATTTCACAAAATTCAATGTACATGACCATTTGTAACACAAAATCACAGGTTTTGTAAATCTTTACACAACCGCAAGGAGCCTCCCCCTGTAGCAAAAACCAGTTTTTGCTATGACCCGCTCCAACACAGCATCTTTGACTCCAAATCACCCACACATAGGCGCTTACATGGACCCCTGGTTGGATGACATAGCTACTGCATGGAGGCCTATATGTCAAGATGGTGGCATATTAGGGTAGTTTGGGCGTTGTACCCCACCCAATCCCCTCTAGTAGGCCTTCATCCTAATATGGATCTGTTCTTTTCAACTTCTTAAAACGGTTTTTAGATTTTTGCTACAGTATCTAACTTTAAACGGAGTATTTTTTTTAAGATAGAGTCTACAAGTTAATTATAGTACACGTTAAAAGCCCAACATCTATACTATCCAAAATCGTAAGCGAGTATCTCTCTCCGTAATCTCTGTCGTAAACAGCTAAAATTTAAAAATTTCAACTAAAAAACATAAGTCGTAGCTAAAAAGAACAAATTCTATATGGATCCATCTAATGTGGCAACTCCTTGCCACACATGCCGTCGCCATGTCGTGGTGCAACTGGTGTTCGAATCAAAGATGTTGTGTTGTATTGAGTTATGGCAAAAACTGCGGTTTTGCATTACAAGTAGTCTCCATGTGTGCAAACGTTCACATAGCCTGTGGTTTTGTGTTGCATGGGATTTTGGTGAATTTAATGTTATTTTATTTTCATGTGACTCTGGTTGGACCGGGTCTAATAAGTTCAGGCCGTACTCGATATGGACCTACCCAAGCATGTGGTTTTGCGTTACGAAGAGAGTCTCTATGTGTGCAAAGGGCTCAGGTCTTTTGAGTTTATGTTTAAATTTTGATTTTTATTTCTACAGTAACTCGTCGTTAAACAATGTATTTTTTAAGGTATAGTCTATAGATAAATTATATTACAAATTATACCAAGTTTAGCTGTACTGGTTAAAATTGTATACGACTATTTTTCTCTGCATATTACCTCTCACGAACAAGTCAAAATTTAAAAATCACAGCTATAAATCATAAGCATCAGTCCAAAAGAACTCACTTGAGGTTTACACAACATGTGGTTTTGTGTTACATGGGGTTTTGGTGAAATTTAATATTATTTTATTTCCATGTGACCCTGGTTGGGCCGGTTCTAATAAGTTCAGGCCGTACTCCATATGGGCCTACCCAAACATGTTACAAAACTTTAGTCAATCTGAGTACTCTAGATTGGGCGATTCAAATCGGCGCCGGAATATAGCCGACGATTACGGTGATCGCTCGTCGCGGCCACATCAATCAATCAATCAAATCTCACGCGCGCGGCGTGCGAGTGAAAAAACCGTCTCACGAGCGAGCTCTAGCGGCCGTGAGAAGCTTCCAAAGAAAATATCCACCGGCAACAGCAGACGCACTTCTCCTCTACTACTACGGAATGTTCCATGCTCGCTACAAATACCACAACGCCGCCTTCTTTCTCCCGCCAATACGGCGAACCTACCGATCAACAACACATCAAGATGGACCCGCTAACGTGCGGTGAAGCGGGAGAAGGTCGAGGTGGTGGTCTTTGACGCCGACGGCGCGCGCATCTTGGCCGGACGGTGGTGTGCGGCTCGCGCCGATGGACACGGGGCCAATGTGGCGGTGGCGCCGTTCCTGGCGAAGACGTTCGAGATGGTGTTGTTGATTCTTCCATCTGTGTTTTGGGGTTTAGATCTGAGAGAGAGAGAGAGAGAGGAAGGGGGAGGAAGGGTACCGTCCGATGTAGAGGAGGACGAGGCGGCCATCACGGGTTCATCGGTGTAGTCTCGCGTACGCGCAGCGGCGGTCGGAGCGGAGGTCGGCGAGGCTTCTGAGGTCGGCGACGGTGGTGGTGCTTCCCGTCGCTCACTGCGCTCCCTCCAGATCGGTTAGGGTTTGTTGGGTGGAGTTGCGGCTCCGTACAACCTCGTGTGTCGTGCCGCCGGCCTCCACCCCTCTTTATATAGCGCTTGTGCGCGACAGGCCCACCACCATATGGTGGCGCCCCGATCGGCGCGGATCAAGGCCCGATTAGCCGTTGGGCTAATCGGCGGTGGAGATCATTCTAACATTCTCCCCCTTGATCTCATCTATACTTTAACTTTAATTACTTTTGACTTTACTCATTCCATCACAGATTAGTGCATAGAACATGTCTTATCGTCACGGTCAAACGCCGATAGATTTAACAGCTACAATACACCTCTCTGTTCTGAAACAGTTACTTTAATCTTTTAGGTCATCTTTTAGTCCAGGAATCATAGGCTTTCCCTTAAACCCATGCCGGCTACATATTCTCTGAACACGTTGGGTGGTAAGCCTTTAGTAAGCGGATCCGCTAACATCTTTGCGGTACTTATGTGCTCAAGACTTATAATTTGATCCCGAACTTTATCTTTCACAACATAGTACTTTATGTCAATGTGTTTGGCAGCACCACTTGACTTATTGTTGTGGGCATACGTTACTGCGGGTTCATTATCGCAGTACAACTTAAGTGGTCTATTGATGTCGTCAACCACTTTTAAGCCGGTATGAACTTCTTAAGCCGTTCACTGCCCGTAGCCTCATAACATGCTACAAACTCGGCATACATTGTGGGCGATGTAGTGACGGTTTGCTTTGAGCTTTTCCACGATATAGCTCCTCTGCGCGAGTGAATACATATCCGGATGTAGACTTTCTATCATCTCCGCAAAATCGAGAATCGTATACTCCACTATATGGAGTAAATCGATCTTACGTATGTCATCATGAGGCCTTTTGTTCCTTGCAAATAACGCAAGACTTTCTTTATCAATTTCCAATGTTCTATTCCAGGATTGCTCTGGAATCTGCCAAGTAACCCGGTAACAAATGCTAAGTCAGGGCGTGTGCATACTTGAGCATACTGTAAGCTTCCGACAGCTGAAGCATATGGAACCGCTTTCATTTGATCGATCTCATACTGGTTCCTAGGGCATTGAAAATCCCCATATCTGTCGCCCTTGACTATTGGTGCAGGTGAAGGACTACTTTTATGCATACCAAATTTCTTTAAGACTTTCTCTATGTATGCCTTTTGTGATAGTCTCAATGTCCCTTTGTTTCTATCCCGGTGAATTTCGATTCCTAGAACGAACGAAGCTTCACCAAGATCTTTCATATCAAAGTTTGAGGACAAAAACTTCTTTGTCTCGATGTGATGACATCACTACTAGCTAGTAGGATATCATCCATATCTGAGATTAGGAAGATAAACTTCCCATCTTTAAACTTTGCATAAACACGCTTGTCCTCTACATTCTCTTTAAACCCAAATTTTCTTATTATCTTGTCAAACTTCAAGTACCATTGTCTTGAAGCTTGCTTTAACCCATAAATCGATTTCTTTAGCGGCATCCCATTCTTTTATTTCCTTCCACGACAAAACCTTTCGGTTGTGCCATGTAAACATTTTCCTCCAAATCCCCATTAAGAAATGCCGTTTTACATCCATCGATGTAACTCTAAATCATAATGTGCTACTAATGCCATTATGATTCAAGGAATCTTTACATGAGGCGGAGAAAAGGTCTCATTGTAATCAATCCCTTCTCTTTGCGTAAAGCCTTTTGCCACAAGTCGCGTTTTGTATCTTTCTATATTCCCTTGGGAGTCGAGTTTTGTCTTGTAGACCCATTTCTGACCTCTACTGTTTTGGCTCCTTTAGAAATAATTTCCAAGTCCCGGACTTTATTAGTCTTCATGGACCTCATTTCCTCTTCCATGGCCTCAAGCCATTTTGAGAATTTTAAGCTTCTCATGGCTTCTTCAAATGAGGTTGGATCATCCTCCATTTGAAATTCCTCTGTATGATAAATCTAATAATCATCGAAATAGTGATCTTCTTACTCTTTGAGACCTTAAGGACCTCCTCATTTGGTATATTTTCTATTTGAGGCTGTTGTTGCTCCCCCTCATCTGTGGCAATGGGTTCTATAGGATCCTGAAGAACAGGTTCCACATTTTCATTCATTGTTGCCACAGGAGGAACAATAACAGTCTGGCACCACGATGTCTTGCACCGTCGGTGCAATGGCAAAGAGCGGTGTGAAGAATGGCTCTTGAATCATCGGAGTGGGCGCATACGCCCGCTTCTCTTCAAGATCAGTCTCTCGAGCTACCATGCTCCCCCTCATCATTTCATCCTCTAAGAAGACAGCGTGTCTCGTTTCTACAAACTTTGTATATCGATCGGACAAGAGAAAGCGAAACCTTTTGACTTTTCGGGGTAGCCAATGAAATGGCGACATCATTTTGGGATCAAGCTTCCCAAGATTTGGGTTAAATACTTTAGCCTCAGCGAGACTCCCACACACGTAAGTGGTGTAGTGAGGAACTCTTCACATCCACAACTCGCATGCGGTGTTTTGGGCACCGATTTACTAGGTACTCTGTTGAGAATATGAATGGCGGTTTTTAACGCCTCCATCCATAAACTCAATGGCGGTGTGGAGTAGCTCATCATACTTGCACCATATCCATCGAGAGTGCAGTTGCGTCTTTCAGCTACTCCATTTCTTTGAGGTTCGCCGGTGTAGAATACTGGGCCACTATACCATTTTCCTGTAGAAACCTTGCAAAAGGTCCAGGAACTTGTCCATATGGGGTATGTCGACCGTAGTACTCCCCCCCACGATCAGATCGGACTATCTTAATCTTTAAATCATGTTGGTTTTCAACTTGACTTTAAATATCTTGAATTTATCCAAGGCTTCATTTCTTTCTTTGATTGGATAAATATATCCGTAACAGGAGTAATCATCAGTGAATGTTATGAGCAGTCATATCCATCCACACTTTTCACGGAAAAGGACCACAAATATCTGTGTGAATAATTTGTAGAACTCATGTGCTTCTTTTGGCGTCTTTCTTAATTTTCTTTACATATTTTCCTTTAATGCATTCTCTGCATTGTTCTAAGTCTGAGAACTCTAATGGAGGAAGAATATCATTCTTAACTAGTCTTTCTATTCTCCCCTCGAAATATGGCCTAAGCAGCGGTGCCATAATTTCGACGACGCATCTAGAGTTCTCTTTCGTTTCTGTTTGCATTCGTGAGACGAGGATTCATTTACTTTCGCACGCGACGTTCCCATTATCGCATCGACATTCACATCATCACATACGAATTCACATTTTCACGAAGTGACAATAAATAAAGCTTGTCTTGTTTGATGGCAAGACCAATGCATTTATTATTAAACATTATTTCACACTTGCCATTTCCAAAATGACAATCATAACCATCATTGTCCAAATTTGAAATACTAATCAAATTCCTCTGTAAAGAGGGTACAAAAGGACATCTCTAAGTAAAAGCTTTGAACCATTAGCTAACTCTAATGAAAGATCGCCAATGGCTTCAACTTCACTTGGACTCCATTTGCAACTTTAATGCATCTTTCGTTTCTTTGCGTAGTCCTCGTCGAAAGGAATCCTCAAGGAATTAGCAACATGAGCAGTTGCTCTGAGTCAATCCACCAAGTGGATTTGAATATTGCACATACAGCATTCATTTATAAAGGTAATAATGTTCTCACCTTTCTTTGCCATTATCATCTTTAAATAATCGGACAGTTCTTCTTGTAGTGTCTGTCTTCTTCTGATGAAGACAACGATCTTTGTCTCTGACAAACTTATTCTGTTGAGGTGATGGGATGAGGTTTTCCCTTGTTCTTTGAGAAGGAGTGATTGTTGAAGTTCCTTTTCTTGTTATCCTTCACATAGTTGATAGAACCACCATGTGAGGATTTAATTCTTTCCTCCTCTTGCACACACATAGCTATGCACTTTTCCAAGTCCCATTTCTCGGGCTGCATATTGTAGTTGACAACAAAGGTGTCAAACTCTTTTAGTAAGGAAGCAAAAATTAAATGAATAAGGAACTCATCCTTGAGAGCCAAATCCATTGGTTTAAGCTTGGATGCCATGTTACTCATCCTCGGTATGTGCTCTCTTATGCCCTTTGCCACCACCAGAGTACCTTTACGTCACAAGTTGTTTGATCAATTTGTGTAGCATAAGTCTTTGAAGAGCGATGGCGACTCTTTATTCTCTCAAGGTACTCGTGACAAGTGTCACACTCTGCGATTGAGCCCACAATAGCGAGCTCAATCGTGTTCTTTATCACAGCCATACATTTCTTGTTGGCTGTGGTCCATTTCTTATGATCAAGATCATAAGACATCTGTAAGGGAGCATGATCCCTCTGTCTTTTCTGCCAAGCAGTATCATCCTCATTTGGATCCCTCACTGGTGCCATAGGCTCAGTGGGACGTGCTGTAGTGAGGACCCAGTCCACCTCAGCCAAGATAAACGCTAAGTCTATCTTTTTCTTCCACTCTCCATAATTATCACCTTTAAGAGTGGGGATCTCTCTGATACAACTCATCAAGTTGTATCCGCCTGAAAAATATTTCAAATAAAGTGAGAACATAACAGGAAAATTATATGTCTTATTTCCAACGTTGGTCAAAAATATGACATACAATTAAATCAATTTATCTATACATTAAATCTACATCACCGTTGGGCAGAAATAGAAATAATGCATAAAACATCAATTAAAATTATAATATTGTTATTATCAACGTTGGTCAGAAAATAACAATATCATAATTCACAACGATGCTCAAAAATTAAATTCTCCCGTTGGTTCGAATTTAATTTAAAGAGTAATCACAATTTAACTTTTGCAGCGGAAACATTAATTAAAAATTATATCTATTTTTTCAAAATTAAATTCTCCCGTTGGTTCGAATTTAATAATGAAAAATTTTATCTTTTCTTTTAGATATATATATATATATACTGAATGTATTCATAAATATATATACTATGAAACAATGATTCAATATATATACTCTGGAAAAGCCATGCTCAGTCAAAGCTCTAGACCACCCTAAAAAAAAAAACTTCCAGATGCAACCTCCACCATACAAACCTTATCCATCCACCAGAAGCTAGCACCACCATACGTTCAAAGCACTGTCTGGTCAAAAAAGCTTCCCCCAAAAGGTGCTAACTGCCCCTTGATTTTCGGATCGAGGTAGAGGAGGCATGCCTGGCAGTCCGGCGTGAGGTGCGGTGGAGCCTAACGGCGCAGGGCGGCGCCGGCAGCAGAGCTGCGGCAGGAGGCCGGCGGCGGGAGATCCAGTATGGTGGCGGAGGCAGCAGCAGCCTGGGCCAAGGCGGCGATCTGTGGGCGCAGCGCGGCAGCAGCAGCTATGATCTGTGGCGGCGAGCGTCTGGCGGCGGCACATGCGCGCGGCGGCAGCAGCGCGCAGGCGGCAAGGGCGGCGCCGGCGGCGAGGGGTTCCCGCGCGGCGGGCGCGCGCGGCCGGGCTGCGGCAGCGCGTGGCGCCTACAGCGGCGGCCGGGACAGGTAGTTCCGCCGCAGCGAGGCGGCGGCGCGCAGCGCCGACGCGCAGCTCAGCGATGGCGCGCAGCGGCAGGCATGAGGCCGCGCGGCAGTGCGCGCATGCGCGCAGCGGTAAAGACCCTTTTTTTGCCTTTTCCGATCTTTCTTGGGGATTTTGGTTGAAAACTTTGCCGCTCGATACCATTGTTGATTCTTCCATCTGTGTTTTGGGGTTTAGATCGAGAGAGAGAGAGGAAGGGGAGGAAGGGTACCGTCCGATGTAGAGGAGGACGAGGCGGCCATCACGGGTTCGTCGGTGTAGTCGTGCACGGCGGCGACGGTCGAGGCGGAGGTCGGCGAGGCTTCCGAGGTCGGCGGCGGTGGTGGTGCTTCCGTCGCTCGCTGCGCTCCCTCCGGTCGGTTAGGGTTTGTTGGGTGGAGTTGCGGCTCCGTACAACCTCGTGTGTCGTCGCCGCCGCCTCCACCCTCTTTATATAGCGCTTGTGCGACAGGCCCACCACCATATGGTGGCGCCCCGATCGGCGCGGATCAAGGCCCGATTAGCCGTTGGGCTGTCGGCGGTGGAGATCATTCTAACAGTGTCGACCCGCGACGGACGCGGTGGTGTCGTGGGCGCGGCGCGAACAACCGTGGTGTGGGACCCGCGCGCCGCGCGCGCCTCCTCCCGCTCCACTTCAAGCACGCCAACTTCCCCAGCTTCCTCCGCCAGCTCAACACCTACGTCAGTACTTCCCTCTCCTTTAATTTCCTTCATTAATCTTACCATCTTGATCATCACCGCTAATTGGTAATTAGCATCGCAATCGATTGATTCACCGGTGCAATGTTAGTACTAAGAGCATTGCATTGGTGAATCAATCGCGATGATTCTTCGCTGATTGCTGTTTTGTTTTACTGATTCTACGTTAGTTTGCAGGGATTCCGTAAGGTGAGCCCGGACAGGTGGGAGTTCGCCAACGCGGACTTCCTCGGCGGCAGCGCCACCTCCTCGCCAACATCCGCCGGCGGCGCGGGCCGAGACCGGCCGCTGCGCCGCGGGCTCGTCGTTCTGCGTGGAGATCGGAGGCTGCGGCTGCGGCGGCGGCAAGGGGAGCTGGACAGCCTGCGGCGGGACCGGGAGGCGCTGGCGCGGGAGCTGGCGTGGCTACGGCGGCAGCAGCAGCAGGCGCGCGCGCGGTTGCTCGACATGGAGCGCCGCGTGCTGGGCTCCGAGCGGCGGCAGCAGCAGTGCACGGCCTTCCTCGCGCGCGCCGTCACGAACCCGGCCTTCCTGGAGAACCTGGCCCGCCACGACCGCCTCTCGGCGCCGGGTGAGGGCAAGAAGCGGCGGCTGCTCGACGCCGCCGCGCCGCCGCCTACTGACGTTCTCACCTTCGAGGACCTGGCACTGGCGGCAGGCTTCGAGGTAGCCGCCACCCCGACCGCGACGACGACCCAGAGCGAGGGCGTCACCACAGACATGATATGGTACGAGCTGCTCGGGGAGGAGCAGGCGGAGATGGACATCGAGGTGGACGAGCTCGCCGCCGCGGCGGAGGCGGCGGAACCGTGGGAGGCGATGGGCGAGGAGGAGGTGGAGGAGCTTGTGCAGCAGGTCGACGGCTGCTTAGTTTCGCCGGGTTCTTGATCATCAGCTCAGAAGGAGGTGCAGGAGCTGGATCCATGGTGGTTACAGTAGCCCAAGGTGCTATGTATATTGCTGCGTGCCACGGGCATTATACTGCTATAATGGTATTGTTATGAGTATGGCTGCATGATGGTGATGAGTTGCAGTAATGCAAGGGCGCGCCGTAGAAGAACAGGGCGATCGGTTGCAAGCTTGATGCTCTGGTGCTAATCTGGCTGGATTTGTATGCGTGTAGGCGTAATGGTGCCTGTTCAGTGTCAGTATTAGTAGGGGTAATTGTTATGTTTGTGCATGGTTTGGCTAATTCGGATTCTGCGTGTGTTCTTGCAGGATCCGGTGATGATATGTTGGAATGCAAGGTGTGGATGGATGGATGTAGGAATCTGCTTCAGATGGTTGCTGTATAAGGTTATGCAGAAACAAGTAGCAATGCATTCGAATTCATATTCATATGCTCTGATGACTTGCTCTCGGAGTTCATCGTCTTTGATTTACCTCTCCCATTACTAACTTCATCGTCTTCATCATCGGAGATCCTTCTTATTTCCTCGAGAAACCAATTCCAATCCTTTGGAGAACGAATCCTTCCCCTTGGGTAGTTGTCAAATTCATGGCCCAATGACAAGAACCCGAATTCTGCAGGCAAAACTGACCTTTATTACTCTGAAATGGAACAGCCAAAGTATCCAAGCAGGAAGAGCCTTTAATACCGTGTGAACCGTCAAATACTCAAATGGAATTATCCTCCTAACTTCAGAAAGAATATAGAACCTATTTCAACATCCAGACTGAATTATTTTAGCTTACAAAAAAGAATCATAACAAGTGTAGACTGAACTCCGCAGCAGTCTTTGTTTTTTTAATTGCCACACTAGTCATAATCTATATCAAAATGTTGCTCTTGGCTTCTTCATCGCACATAATGAACATAGTTAAATGGCAACGCACAGAAATCAACAAAAAATTTTGCATCTATCATTGACGATTAACCAACACATGCTAACTACACACAAGGCAAAATCAATAGCCAATGTGTAATGCAAGCTTAAGACTCCAATGCAACCTAAATCGAGTGCCGTATGAACCAACATTGCCTCGAGTGCCGTATCAATCAACATTGCCCCCAACGAAATTTAGCTTTGCACTGGAATTGCAAGCCCAAGATTGGATTTTTCTTCCCCTAAAAGGGAGAACAACCCAAGCTCAACTCGAAACCGGGTCGATGCTCGCTAGATCAATTTTGAAATCCTCTGCTTCCGCATCCAACTCCTTGTTGTAATTCCATAGGCATTTCGGTAATTTTCCAATTGAAAAAAAAAACAAAAGAGAGAGGGGGAATGTGGGGCCCACCTATCGATGGGCCGGAGGAGACTAGGTCTCCTCCCATGCGGCTCATTCGGATGGACTTGGTCTCTCTTGAGCGGCGGCTCATCCGGATGGATCTAGTGTCCCATGCAGGCTTCGTCTTGGCAGATCCGATCCTTGGGGGCAACAATGGCTTAGGCGGAGGGATAAGGCAGCACAGGCAGCAATTGCGATGCTGGAGCTTCGGCTCTGATCATTGGTGGCCACCGTGTCGAGCCCCTCCTCCCCTCCTCTCGGATAAGGAGACCGACTCCATCCGTGAGATGCATCGGCAAAAAAAAACGTGAGCTCTATTTCTACCACCCTATCCTTTTCCTCCTGATTTGGCTCTGGTTTTTGGTCCTTGGGGCCTATTCTTCAATGGTGACCATTAGTCTCGGTGGTAATCTAAGGCCTTGGTGCTCGGCGACAAGAATCACTTGGGCGGTACTTCTTGAGTGCTTGTGCAGTGTCTCCGTCAACCATGCTCCTCTCTCACGGTGGCACAGAGGGGCGTTAGGTTTTCTGGATTAGCATCTTGGGGTGTGCATTGCCTGGTTCTTGTCGATTGATCTCTTACCACCAGCTTGGTTTACTTATGGACGATTTCGAGTGTTGTCTGCACTGTGAGTATTTTGGTTCTTTTGACTACAAACATTGTGGGCTATTCTTGTTCTTTAATCTTTCATACAAGTTCAAGTACTGAGAGACATTGTTTGCTTGTGGACTCGATTTAATGCTCTATGATGAAATTTGTCAAATACTGAAAGTGATCTGTACATCTAGATTAAAATTGAGCTCAATCTGTGATGCTTTCGGCTGTCTGTCACATTGCTCTTGGAGTTCTAATTTCGGTCAGTCAGTTAGATCTTGTTGCTCTGTGACTATATGGCATGCAGTAGCTAGTATTCTGATTTCAAATTTGAATATAAGGGGTTTTCACCTTTAAATTACTTGAGTATTTGTGATTATGTTATCTATTAACTGATCTTCTTAAGCTATTGTTGTCAGATTGCTACCTTATAGTCTTTGATTTAGATCTTTTGTCATACTGAAATTAAGAAGTTGCTATCATTTATATATGCAAAAATTTTAGTGACAGAGAATGCATCAATTAGAGCTCAAATTTAATCTCTAGTTGTCTTATCACCTGATGAAGAGTATTGACATAGTATTGAGAAGGCCAAGTTCTTAAGTCTTGAGCAACACTACTTCGGAGCGCATAATATCAATTAAAACTAAGCTTTAGGCTATTATAATTGATTCATTTGTCATGAACATGAGCAATATGCTCCTTATAGCATTCAATATGTTTCATGATTTATGTTTCTGCTCTTGTATAAATGGCATGGTAGAATTACATATTTATATGCAATTTTTATCATTTATATATTGTTGGAATTGTACTTTAATTATTCTTAATTATACTAAAATTAAATCTAAATATATGCTTACATCACATTAATTATTCTTAATTATACTAAAATTAAATCTAAATATATGCTTACATCACATTATTCGCAACACTCTCCACTACCTGCCACCTCCTTGTCGGTCACCTCCATGGCCTCTTCCACGGCCCGCCTATCCACCTCCTTCCTCTCCCGCGTCCACTTCTCCCACCTTGCTACCGCATCCAGCACCGCGACGTCCACCACCACCTCCGCCTCCCCACCCTCCTTCGTACCCCCATAACGACGGCGCCTTCAGTGACAACGACAGCCCGTCCCTAAGTCGGAGTTCGCCCGCCTCGCCATGGCGGTACACCCTATTTCCGTTAGTAGATCGGACAACCACAGGATTCCTACCAACAACCTCAAAGGCAACGCTAGGCTCCCCACTGCCGAGAAGGAGGAGGGACATGTGGTGGCGTAAGAAGGTGCGGTCGGCGGCGGTCTGGGCTAGGGCAGGGCCCAGGTCTCCACGGCCGATGTCTACCGCCGGACCGTCGTCAAAGAGGGACATCACCCTGCTTCCTTTGCCTCCACCGCCACCTGCTTCGAGCTCCAGCTGCATGGCACCGGGTCAGCGGATTGGAACAATGGTTTGGGTCTTGGGGAAGAGGAGTGGAGGGAGCGTGAAGCAGAGCAGCCTTTTTCGGGAAGCGGTGGGAGAACCGTGGGCTTCTCCTTGGCCTGAGCCTGTTTAGCTTTCGGCTGCGTCCCGCCATGAGGCGTCCCTCCCAGGAAGTCTTGGTCACTACTCACTCGTCAGGCCTCGAAACAATTCCTTCTATCTCCTCCTGTAGTTCTGTAGGAATGAGAGGAATCTCCGTGTTTCGGATAAGTACCTTCTGCCATCTCCACTTGTAATTCTGCAGGAATTAGAAAAATTTCCGTGTTCCGACGAGGACCTTAAGCCATCTCCTCTCGTAATTCTGTAGGAATGAGAAGAATTTCCATGTTCCCGAGGAGGACCTGCTGCTGTCTCCGCTCATAATTCTGTAGGAATGAGAAGAATCTCCGTGTTCCCGAGGAGGACCTGCTGCTATCTCCCCTAGTAGTCCACGGGCGTCGAGCTTCAGTGCCTGCCCTGTTCCCGGTGCGATGGCCGCAGCTTGGATTGGTGCGACACATGTTGCGCGGGATAATGATCCAAGTAAACGGATAAGGAGAGGATGGAGTAAACAAATCGGGGGGAATCCTGATCCTTTGCAAATGATCCTGTCGACGCTTTGGATGACACGCGGGCCCCACAAAAAATCAAATCCGCACGGAACAAGTATAGAATTAGCTTAGGCGCGAGCACATTGCTCGGCGTGATGGACACGTGCGGGCATGTAATTCCGTTGACCACTGCGTTTCGTTTTCAAATGATCGAGTCGACCTTTGGTTTGGTTTGCAATTAGCTAGTGTGGCTTAGAGGACGTTTGTATTGATTTCTATTTATGGTTTTTGGTTATGATGAATGATTTTTAGTTACAAATAAATAGTAATTGTTGAAATAAATGACTTTTTAAAAATGAGTTAAATGGTACAAAAAGTGAGGAAAAGATACATATATGAGATAGAAGCGAGAGGAATATGATACGTGCTACATCTATAACCCTTTGACTTATCTTATCCTTAAAATAAGATGAAAGTGAGAGAAATAAAAAAACTATTTCAAAAAGTTATATATTTATATTGTCATTTGAAGCAAAATTTAGAAGTGGAAACCAATAAAAATAGTGCCTTAAACCGGTCTAAAAAAAGTCATCAATAACGGTGGGAGTCGCACATCTATCACGTTGCACTAAGTGGATAATCGATCGAAACCTTTGATTTATTTATTTATTCCCTAAGGCGTGATTAACAGAGCTTTTCCAAGAAAAAAAGTTAGTGGACACTAAGTGGAGAATCGATCGAAACCTTTTTATTTATTCCCTAAGGCGTGATTAACAGAGCTTTTCCAAGGAATAAAAATTAGTGATGGATGCACGCATAAACTTACACACATCCCACACGTATGGTTACACACTTACACATAGATGTGTTCTTAGTACACGACTAATCTAGAGCGAATGTTCGAACTTTACAGAGCATGAGTATATATTTTAACTACTGAATGTATCTATGTGTGTATGTACTCTCCTTATCTGGGACTACAATCTATGGAAAAGATGAGCATTAGTGTGGAACGCATGGTTTGAACGCTGATGAACAGCTCGCATACCGACAGAGCTTGCTTAGCTCGCTCCTCATGGAAGTCGGGTTTAGCTAGTGAAAGTAACTATCCTGCATCCAACCATAAGCAGCACCGCAGCATCAATCTACCCTTGTGTGCTTTCTACGCACGAACACGACGACGACCTCGGTGGAAGACAAAGTTGAGGCTGCGACGCTGAGCTCACGTTATCACACGGGCACGCTTGTTGCTTAAGCTGCCTTCGCTTTCCTAGTTCCCTTCCTATCCTGCATCCAACCATAGACAGCATCAACCATCACGGTGCAGTATGATGGCATCCTGGTATCACCATCCTGCTTGCTTTGCGCTGCGATGAACAATTCGTCGTGCCTACCACCATTTGGGCGTCGTTACATGGGTTAGCTAGTCCTAAACTGGGAAGAAAGAGGGCGAAAAAAAAAGCTCTTTCACAGTACCTTCGAAGGTGGTTGAAGCAACAGAGTATGCCTGCCATCTCTCTTGTTATTATCCTTTTGTTCTTTTTTCTGAGGGCGGTATTATGTTACGAAAGGAGATCTCACTCTTAAGGGTATACACCCTTGTTGTGTCATGTATAATGGTGTTAACGTCAATTGTCTATAAACCTTACTATATAAGACACGAGATAATATGAAGAAGAGAGAGAGAGTATAGAAAATTAGGTCGTCTCTCATGCAACAGTCAGCTATAAACACAAGAAATAAGACACATTGTATCATGAGGCATCTATAGAAATATGTAAAAAGATAACTTATTATAAAAACTATCTTTAGTATCGTATATAAATAACATAGGAAGTATTATAGACAGTAGTTACCTATACTATTATATGTCTTTTAAACATATATATATATATATAGCGAGAGAGACAGAAAGTGGGGGACATGTTGGAACGGGGCAATTGTTAGACTTGGAACCGAGCTGTGGGTATCGGTTAAGCTCCCTGTTGCAGAATAGATGCATGGAAACAATGCAGATGTTATACGGCAAGAATTGTCCTCGCTTTGCAATCCTTTAGGCCAGGTCCACTCCAACCTTGCTGGGACTTCCAATTATTTCCTGCTTAGGCCGCGCTCAGGACTACTGCGCGTTCAGCGGTAGTGGTCGGCGTCAGTGTTGACAGTACTGTTCATTTTTTTTATCTTTTTGCTTTTTTTGGATTTTTTGTGTTTTGTTTTTTTCCCGTATTCTTTTGCATTGTCCGTGATAAATTAGCATACCGTTTTTATTTTTGTATTATTTTAAATTTAATTATATCTAATAAGCCAACTCAGATACAATAAAAAATAAATCAGCTATAGTAAAATTTTAATTAGAAACCAGAAACCAACACTATTTCAAACACCCTTTTAATCTGTGGTCCACAGCTGACACAAATTATGCCTGCTTATGGATCAGAATTTATGATGCTTGAACTAAGCACAAAATAGTAGGCCTTAGAGCATAGTACAATCAACGACTTGTACGTGTGATTATTATTATTATTATTATTATTATTATTATTATACACACACTCTTCAACATTCGTATTTTTTGTTCAACGATATAGATCTATGTTCATATGATATCAGTACTTTGTGAAAATAAAAATGCATCAGCCTGTAAACCTTCTCCTTCAAGAAGGTTCATAGGCTCATAGCTGTGTGCCAACTACCCCTTTTCAATCGGATGAAAGTCAACAATGATGAGGATGAATACGAAGATAATCCAAAATTTCTGGTAAAACAACTCCACACCTTCATTTTGTCGCATGCCACCATTTCCCTACGTGGCCGGCGGAAGACCCAAGCCAAATTTTATTAAGAAAAAGGCGGCCAAGAGGACTGTCGATATATAGAAAGGCCGTCAACAATGGAAATTCAACAATAAAAAGTAAAGGATGCGACTATTGCGTTTCTAGTCACACGGTAGTGATAGAGTAACCATCTTCTTTCCTATTATCGGGAGCCCACTTCACCACCTCTTCCATGCCTGGTAGCTCTTCATGACTGATAGCTCTACGTGCCTCCCCCACCCCTCGTCTAGCGGACCATCTCCTGTTGCAGCCACCGGCGCCGCACTACCCTTCGTGCTGCCGCCGCCGCTTCCACCACCTATGACCAGCGGTGCCCTCGTCGCCTCGCCACACCATCACATCTTCCAACCGCCACCCCGCACCAACCTAAGTGCTAGTCGCACTCGTCGCCATGCCACCCACTGCCGTCATCCACTATCCTCCTCTGATCCTACGACTGGCAATGTCACTATCACCCTGCCACCATCACTACCCCACCGTTGGGCCGCTACCTCCCCCCTCCTCTAAACCCCGAGGTCTCGATGAACCCCTCCCTAACCCCAGTGAACCCTAAACCTAATCCCGTCGCTGTCCCTCGCCATCGCCTAAGAAGAAGCATATGGCGGAAGCTCGTTCGCCATCGTCTTGCTTGAGAAAAAGCTTATGACGGGAGCTTGGTCACCGTCGCCCGATAGGAATTAGTTTGTGTTGCCGGGGTGCTCGCATCGTGTCGTTCATCCTTTGATGTGAGATCAGCGTGGTGTCGCACCATAAGGCTATTGTGTGTCTAGTCACGCGATAGACTTTACCAAGCTTAAAACATTGGATCACTCCAACTAATATTGGATAACATGTCGCCGTTTTTTCACTTATTTTTTTTATCAGATGGGCGAAATACATTGTACGACATGTGTACATGCCATTTAAACTACTCAAAAATGTTATAATTCGCTAGCTAGTATAGATAAACCTTCAGCCCACCAACAATATCATAATTAGGAAGATAAAACCCTAAGTTCTTACTATAACACCAAAATCTCTGCACACAATAAGCTCTTCACAATGCATTTATTTCATTGTTCATGGTTCTCCTCCACGGTTGTCCAACTATCCTAAGTAAGTTGGCATGTGAGACCCACATTGACCAAACAACAAGGGAAGAAGAAGATCTGAGCTCCAGCTCACCACCAGATTACAGTAATCGTTGTTTGAAGCACTCAGCCAAAAGGCCGTACTAGCCAAAAGGCCTGACTAATGGGCCCACCACCTGTACTTATATTATTAAAACATTAACCAAAGATTCTTTCAATCCAAGCAATCCTATACGGAATTCTTGGGGAAGAAAAAGAAAATAGAGAGAATTTTGCGGTGTCATCCTTCGAAAAAGACCCCGGCACCAGTGTGTATCCTCCATGTAAGCATGGACTACATAATAAAGGAGTACAGGGAAAGTGTACAGTGATATTCCTCACAGAAACCGTGTGGCTGGGAAGTTTCCTTTCACTATTTATCGATTTTCAAATGAAACTTTCAAGTTTAAAGGTGGTGACAAAAGTAGGTAGATTTGTGCAACCAAAGAAAGCTGAAGTATAGTGCTGGTGTGACTTTTTTTGGGCAGAGGTTAGGAATTTACTTCAACTATAAGAGGTATTTAGAATGGTATTGGCTTATGATTTTTTTACTGTAGCTAGTTTATTTTTTACTGTAGCTGAATTGATTTATTTGACATAATTTAATTTAAAATAAAAATAAAATAGAAAAAATATGTAAACCCATCATGGACAATGCAAAGGAATACAGAAAAAGAAAAGACAAAAAAGTCCAAAAATAAAAAAATAGAAAAAGATAAAATTAATTAATAGTGAAAAAAGCAGAAACCAGAAACTAAATTGAGCGGTGTCAGATTTGTAATTGTTACATGACATGACTTCGATTTATAGCATCACATTAATATATGATACTTTATTTATCTTGGTTCTTGAACATATCATGGACAGATTATTTTCCAAATAATTATTAGTATATCATATTTTTTACACTGCTGTATTAGACACGAGTTGTCAATTTTGAATTTTTTTGACAAGCTAGTTCAGCAAGCTGTCATTTTATGCTTTAAAAAGCTGTCATTGTTGGAATCACTATCCTGGTAGCTGTTGCTTCCTCCATCGGTCTACGGGCGACGAGTACATCACACATGGAGGAAGGTTTGCCTTTGGTAATGTTGTGGGGTGTCTAGCCTCTTAGACCGTTAGGATTAAGTGATGGATCTTACAGTGAGTTTAATAGTATGATATGGTATGTCTAAAAGAATATATTGATATACATTTGCACTTTGTAATTACTGATAGGCAAGATACAAAATTCTCATTCTACTCCATTCATATATATATAAGCCCTAGCTAAGAGGTATGAGGCAATGCCATTCACTCATTTTTCTACTCACTAGCTCTCTCACACAGATGTGGTGATCTCTAACTCTAACAAGTTCACATACTCAATGGAGGAAGGGTACCCAATAACTATTGTTGTGGTTCATACAACAATAGTTGGCATTATCCGTGAGGAACGCATAAGAAGCTACACAAGGAAAGATCCAAGAGATGGCCACCACCAGAGGATTTGTTTGGTGTTAGTAGTAGCCACCAAAAGCGACTGTGAGTGAGCAGACAAATCATCGTTGACTAGGTAACCACTCTAGTACCCTATGGATTTATTGAAATGAGCTCTTGAGCTTGCATATTTCCCTAGCGTTGGCCCACCTTGGCCGCGTCCTCACCACACCTACGCATGTGCTAGCACCCTCCTCGGGCCTCGCCGCTCGCCCTCTGTGGATGTAGTTTTTTAAGGTAGGGAAACGACGATTCGGCCTCCTTGTCTATGCATGTGTTAGCGCCCTCCTCGGGCCTAGCCACTCGCCCTCCCTAGGCAGCATTTTTCAAGTTAGGGGAACGTCGGTTCGGCCTTCTAGACTCCACGTGTGTTAGTGCCCTTCTTGGGCCATGCCACTTGCCTTCTGTGGGCATCATTTTTTAAGGCATGGGAATAGTGGTTTGGTGCTAAAACTTGAATAAGCAAATCTAGATTCTCTGTGTATGCTGCATTAGATCACGCTAGTGCTCACAATGTAATATAGATAAAATATCAACCATTAGCACGATAAATAAAGAAAAAGACTCAAATATTAACAATTATCATAATATGACCTTATGATCAAGCTTACAATTATAGCCTGAAGGGCATAAGAACTAGCAGTAGAAAATAAAATTAAGCGTAGTAGTCATTCGACATGCCCACAGGCAATCGACTGGGAAGCAAAATCCTAATCCGCGAAGTCGTCAAAGTATTCTCCTTCTGGTACCTCCTGCTGATATGACTCTTCTTCTTCTTCTTCAACTGAGCAGCAGTAAGTATAAAGAAGTGAGTACATTGGTACTTAGCAAGTTGTTTATAACAAAAGTGCAATATAATATTCGAGACTTACCAATAGATGGCTAAAAAGTTATTTTTGTAGAAAGTAATAATTTAAAGTAAATACAATAAATAGACTAAAAGCGAACTTTAAAGAAAACAATAATAAATAAATAGCAAATGAATTAAATAGACCATAAGTGAATTAACCATCCACTTAATAAACCACTAGTGAACTACCTATCAACACTCCAAAGTTATCCAAATCAATTTTTATGAAATAACTACCCCTCGTGTAAAATCACTGAGCATTGTCCATAACCGAGGACACAGCTATTCGAATAGTTTTACACTCTACAGAGATTGCACAACTATACCCACACAATGTGATCATCCCCGCACTAAAAGAAATCACAACAAAGCCTTTATGATATTCAACCTCAACCTAATTTTGCCCGCTAAGGTTTCATCATCGAGTAGATTAACCACATAGTTGATAATTGCCCCCTCTTGCACCTCATAAAAATTAGTAACCATGTTCTACTTAATGGCAAAATTTGAATTAAAATATCATAAATTAATCAACCAGGTCTATCCTATACTAGACATGTAGTTTGCACGGTAAGGCTTAGATTAATAGCGCACAAAGTTAAGTCATTAGACATTACCCCGACGAGACTTCCACATCACTCGAAGTGCTAACAACACTTTCCCCTTTACTGCACGATCACTCGTTCAAGTAAAAATTAATTTTGTATAACCAACACCAATGACACATATTTGTCTTGACACATAAATTTTATAACTGTGACACCAACTATGATTCCATATCTTATTAAGTCAAAATTAATTAATTGATCACATGTGATGATGAACCCACGAGACTATAAATATGGCTAAGCAAATTAATCGAACAACTCATGTACCAACTAGTATTGCATCACTAAATAATTTTCTATCATATGTGACAATGGTATCATGACATTTCAATTATCAAAGGAATGATTAATCAATGAGACAGTAACTACCAAGTATAAGGGCTTGTAATAAATTAGCAATGCATGATAATTTAAAATAAAATAAATAAATAATAGATTAAAAATTAGGTTTAACACAATCAAAGGACATGACTTGTATTGGCCTAGCTCAGTTATGAATTCTTGATCTTCTGATTATGCTTCCGCTTCTTCGAAGATGCGATCTAACAAGAGAGAAAATAAATAAAATATAAAAAAAATTAAACAAAATCTAAATGAACTCTAAAAACTTTAAAACTAGAATCAAAAGGTAGAGCTCAATTTTAGATGAATTTAGAAAAAAGAATGGAGTCAATCGGAGTTATAACGAAGAAGAATGGGCTCTTGAAAAATAAACCCTAAAAGAAAATACTGGAAGTTCAAAAATTCTACTGTGTTATGGACTCAGTGCACGGAAAGACGGGTCTACGGTAAACTCAGCTTATGGTATAGTACACGGTGCGACTCAGCTATTGACGTGGTGAAATAGGGCTAACGTGGCGGACATGTGGTTGATAGGTGGTAAGTAGGACTGACGTGGCACCTGGGATGGCTCAAGAGTTGACGTGGCTGATACGTGGCGACCATGTAGGATTAGGGCTGAGGTGGCAACTAGCGTGGATGGCTAATTCGGCTGGGCTAGCGACGATCGGACAGTCTGATTGGTGAAGGCGATCGAGCGGTCGAAAAGCGAGGATTGTTCGGATGGTCCGTTGATCGGACGGCTCAGGAGGCATGGAGAGGTTTGGACTGTCCGAACAATGATCAATTGGATGGTCCAACGATGATCGGATGGTCTGAAGGCGTGGAGAGGTTTGGAATTGTCCAAAGATCGACGACATGTGTCGCTTGGTGGTTGGTTGCAGAACACGAAGGGACACGTCTCTTCAGTGGTTGAGCGAATCGAGGAGCGGTGGATTTGAGCGGTGGCGAGGCGGGGGCAGCGGCTGAGACACACTGACGGATGAGACAGGTGGCAGCTGGCCGAGCGGCGAACTCTGTGGAGCGGCTAGCGATCAGAAGACACACGGCGACGGCAAAGCTTGGCGCGAAAATGATGGCGCACGGCGCGGACGTCGAAGGCGCACGACGAGTTTGGCTGCGAAGGAGGCGGCGCACGAGAGATCTTGGCAAGCGGCTCGGGGATGTGGAACACGAGGGAGCGACCTGGCTTTTATGCACAGACGCCGAGAGGCTAGATTGGGTACGGCGTAGAGTCCACGGCGGAGACGGCAAGCAGCTGCGGGAATCCGCGAAGTACACGACGGAGGAGTCCAACTCGGGGACGATGAATAGTAGCCAGACCATCGGATGAATGACACATGGTTCAGGGAGAAAACGGATGGCCGAGATTAGATAGCACAGATGAGCAGTGCTTAGGCAGGTTCGGACCGGACGAACGGCACAGCCCATCGGATGGTCCAAAAATGATCGAACGGTCTGAAGGGTACGAACGTTCGGACAATCCGAATGGTAACTGTTAATGTTTATTTTATTCATATTAAATTCTTTTAATTATTAAAAATTCAATTTAAACTTGTATTAATTCTAGAAAAATTTAAATGGTGAATTTTACTTTAATAGGCTTCAAATAATATTGAAAATCAAGATGTTACATTTGGCCTCTCTGTCAATGCATGCATTAGTACTCTCCTCAGGCCACATTGCTCGCCCTTTGTGGGTGCTGTTTTTTTAAGGTAGGGGAACATTGGTTCGACCTCTCTGCCTCCGTGTGTGTTAGTGCCCTCCCCGGGCCTCACGCTTGCCCTCCATGGACGCAATTTTTTAAGGTAGGGGAGCGGCAGTTTGACCTTCCTACCTTCACGTGAGTTAGTACCCTCCTTAGGCCTCACCGCTCGCCCTCTGTGAGTGTTGTTTTTGAAAGTAGGGGAACGGTGGTTCGGCCTCCCAGATTCCACGTGCATTAACGCCCTCCTTGGGTCTCGCCACTCGCCCTCCATGGGGTGTTGTTTTTCAAGATAGGGGAACGACGATCTGGCCTCCCTGCCTCTACATGCTTCGAAAGGCCCTTCGAGCTACCATTGCATTGAGCCGCCTTGTTTCTCGTAAGGCATCGATCACCTCTTCATGCCAGCGTAGGGTGCCTCCAGCCTAACCAATCACACCAACGCTATCAAAAGGGGGACGTTACTAGCCCATTGAAAAAGGCAGCAACAAGATGAATCTTACACAATGTCGGGTAAATGATGAGGGCGCAGGTACACAGCCCCAAGAACTCATTCGTAGGTATTTGGCAAGGTGGTCACGCCTACCAAAGACGCAATTCGCTTAGCCTTAAGCGTGCGCGGTCGCACGACACGACCATATGCCGTGCTTATGTCGACCGCCGACGCGTGGTAAACCACGACGACCCATTTATTAATCGTACCTAAATATGCTATACCTAAATAGGCCGTGCCGCGCCGAATCCGTGTCAACCGGCCGGCACATTGGACAGCTCTAAAAACAAACAATCCTCCCCCGGCCTTGCTGTCGTACTGTAGGGCCTCCCGTAAATCGCAGCGATATAAATACGGCTCGCTAAATAATAACGGATTAAAATTAATCGTAAATTTAATTAAGTCTCTCCTCTCGTCGCTCCCCCCTGTCCTTTCCCTCTCCTTCCTTCTCGCTCCGTCCTCCCATCCCCAGGCCACGCCAGCTCCCCCGCGTCGCCGGCAACCGCGCGCGAATCCCGAGGAGGGATCGAACAGCTGCCTGCCCGACGGACTCGCTGCCCCTCAGGCTCCCGCTCCTCCCAGGTGGGCCCCGCGACTCCCCCCTCCTTCTCCGGAGCTCGAGCTGGATGGATGCTAATGCTTCTTCTGTTCTTGGTCCTGTGGTTTCTTTCCCCCTTTGCTTCTGTGAGTTTTTTCTTGTCGCGATTTTTTTCTGGCGTTTTTTCTCTCTTTGTTTTCCTTTTGATTTTTTTTGTGTTTGTTTGTTTTTGCTGTTCCTTCCATTGGTGAGTTTGGAAGGTAATTATGTTGGACGCGCATTGCGGTGCAATTTACGTGTTCTTTTACCCTGCGGTTTACGAGATTCCAGATTTTCTTGGCACGAAATTCCTCCTTTTTGTTTTTGTTTTTTTGGCGATTTCTTTGATTTTTTTTTCTGGCGAGATCACGACCTGATTCCCCAATTCGCAGGTCGAACTTGCCCGGACGGCGCAGGAATCCCCTCCAATCCGGCCGAGATTCGATCGAGGAACGCCGATGCCTGGCTCCGCGTAACCGGAATCGGACTCCGCGCGTCGAGAGGCTGCCGAGATGGGCCGTGTCGGCGGGCGGCGGCGCGACCGCCTGCGATGGAGCAAGCTCTACACCTTCTCCTGCTTCCGCGCCCCCTCCACCGACGAGGCCGCCGGGCCCTCAGCCGCGAGCGGCTGCGCCGTCGGCGGGCCGGGGTTCTCGCGCGCCGTCCACTGCAACAATCCCACCCTCCACCGCCGGAAGCCGCTCAAGTACCCCACCAACTACATCTCCACCACCAAGTACAACGTCCTCACCTTCCTCCCAAAGGCCATCTTCGAGCAGTTCCGCCGCGTCGCCAATCTCTACTTCCTCCTCACCGCCATCCTCTCGCTCACGCCGGTGTGTCCCTTCTCCCCCTACAGCATGATCGCTCCGCTGGCCTTTGTCGTTGGGCTCAGTATGATGAAGGAGGCGCTGGAGGACTGGCGAAGATTCATGCAGGACATGAAAGTGAACAACCGGAAGGTTGCCGTTCACAAGGGTGACGGTGAATTTGGGTACCGGCATTGGGAGGACCTCTGTGTCGGTGATGTGATCAAGGTCGAGAAGGACCAGTTCTTCCCTGCTGATTTATTACTGTTGTCGTCGAGCTATGAGGATGGCATTTGCTACGTAGAGACGATGAACCTGGATGGTGAGACGAACCTCAAGGTGAAAAGGTCACTGGAGGTTACGTTGCCATTGGAAGAGGATGAGTCGTTTAAGGATTTCCGGGGAGTGATAAGGTGTGAGGACCCAAACCCAAGCTTGTACACATTTGTTGGTAACTTTGAGTATGAAAGGCAGGTGTATGCCCTTGATCCGTTTCAGATACTTCTCAGGGACTCAAAGCTGAGGAACACATCCTTTATCTATGGAGTGGTCATTTTTACTGGGCATGACAGTAAGGTAATGCAGAATTCAACTAAGTCGCCATCCAAGAGGAGTAGGATTGAGAGGAAGATGGATTTGATCATATACATTTTGTTCACTGTCCTGGTTTTGATATCGCTCATCAGTTCAATAGGTTTTGCTGTGAGGATCAAGTTAGATTTGCCCAGGTGGTGGTACTTGCAGCCGCAGAACTCCAACAAATTGGATGATCCATCACGCCCTGCTCTTTCTGGGATATTCCATCTCATTACAGCACTCATTCTATATGGTTATTTGATTCCAATCTCGCTGTATGTCTCAATTGAAGTCGTGAAGGTATTGCAAGCACGTTTCATTAACCAGGACATTCGTATGTTTGATGAGGAGACTGGCAATACTGCTCAGGCCCGCACATCAAACTTGAATGAGGAGCTTGGCCAGGTTCATACAATTTTGTCAGATAAAACTGGCACTTTGACCTGTAATCAGATGGATTTCTTGAAGTGTTCAATTGCTGGGGTTTCATATGGTGTGGGTTCAAGTGAAGTTGAAATTGCTGCTGCAAAGCAGATGGCGTCAGGCGCTGCTGACCAAGATGTTCCTGTACAAGATGTATGGGAGAATAATGAGGATGAAATCCACTTGGTGAAAGGAGTTACCTTCAGTGTTGGAATGACCCGGAAGTCCTCAATAAAAGGCTTCAGTTTTGAGGATGACCGTCTTATGCAAGGGAACTGGACCAAGGAACCAAGTTCTTCCACAATTCTTCTGTTCTTCAGGATACTTGCACTTTGTCACACTGCAATTCCTGAGGTGAATGAGGCAACTGGTGCTCTTACATATGAAGCAGAATCACCTGATGAGGGGGCTTTTCTTGTGGCAGCCAGAGAATTTGGATTTGAATTTTTTAAGAGAACACAATCAAGTGTCTTCGTCAGGGAGAAATACACTTCTTCTAAGGGCACAACTGAGAGGTTGCATAGTGGTATTTCATATTGCATTTATCCTTTGTTGTTCCCATTCCTGCTTATTCACTTTTCTTCATCTCTTGATTGAGGTTTAGGGAGTACAAGATTCTCAATCTATTGGAATTCAACAGCAAAAGAAAACGAATGACGGTAATTCTTAAGGATGAAGATGGCCAAATTCTTCTTCTTTGCAAAGGAGCAGATAGGTAAGATTCTATTCCAAATATATTTCTTTGCTGATGCTTATGTTTCAAGTTTTTAGCTAAACATGTGCTATGAAGTCATCTGTGTTCAGATTTTTGACATTCTGGTACTTTGTTTATCAAAACCTCAAAAATTGATAACTTAAAAAGTGACAAAGTGTTACCAGAGGAGCAACTTATACACTTGATTACTGACTAGGTACTGTCAACATGCATGGGTTGTTTATGCTTCAGATTGACTATCTTTTCCTGTTCTTTGTTCCAACTGAGCAGCATCATATTTGATAGACTAGCCAAAAATGGAAGGTTGTATGAGCCTGATACAAGCAGGCATCTCAATGAGTATGGCGAGGCTGGCTTGCGGACGTTGGCACTATCGTACAGAGTGCTGGAAGAATCAGAATATTCTTCTTGGAATGCTGAGTTTCTTAAAGCAAAGACATCTATTGGGCCTGACAGGGAATCACAACTTGAGCGAGTCTCAGATTTGATTGAAAGAGAGCTGATCCTTGTTGGAGCAACTGCGGTGGAAGACAAATTACAAAAAGGGGTAAAAATGGTTGATTGATTTTTGAGATTGGTAATATGTGTTGTTGGGTCCTGCTATGATGCTAGTAACTGTTTTGATTTTATGTCTTGTGTTCTATCAGGTTCCTCAGTGCATAGATCGTTTGGCACAAGCAGGTCTCAAGATCTGGGTTCTGACAGGTGATAAGATGGAAACTGCAATTAACATAGGGTAAGCTCTTGCCTGGTGGAACCCTTCTATACCCAAAAGAGTTATTCTGAATGAGAATGACATTGCCTATAATCCCCAAAATTGCACTTAGCATAAGATTTCTCTTTTTCTCTTGGAAGGATGACAATACGTTTCTTCTGAATGTTATGTCCATTTCTTCTTTGCAGATATGCATGCAGTTTACTTAGGCAAGGCATGAAACGGATATGCTTGTCCACAGCCACTGGTGACCAAGTTGCCCAGGATGCAAAAAAGGTACCTTTGTACAGCATTTTTCTCTGTTACTATAGATGACTTTGATCTACACGGTAATTATCTTTATGGTAGGCTTTGCTTTCATCTTTGACAACTGAGCAGGCTGCAAAGGAGAGTCTTATGTTGCAAATCGCCAATGGTTCACAAATGGTCAAGCTAGAGAAGGATCCTGATGCAGCATTTGCTCTAGTTATTGATGGAAAAGCTCTTACATTCGCATTGGAAGATGACATGAAGCATATGTTCCTGAATCTGGCAATAGAGTGTGCTTCTGTGATATGTTGCCGTGTCTCTCCCAAGCAGAAAGCTCTGGTAACTTAATCTATCGCCAATGCACAATCTGGATTTGCCACATAAGCCAAAGCTGAGTTTGCTTGCCTTTGCTTTGCAGGTGACCCGACTGGTCAAAGAAGGTACTGGAAAAACCACTTTAGCAATAGGTGATGGTGCAAATGATGTGGGCATGATTCAAGAAGCTGATATTGGAGTTGGTATAAGTGGGGTAGAGGGCATGCAGGTCTGTTGTCCAGATTGTTATAATCCACTCCAGAATCTAGTGTAGTGCTGCTTTGAGATAACACTAAGAAGATGCATTACTGATTTGATTATGACTGACAATGGCTTCTTTCCTTTGACCAGGCAGTGATGGCTAGTGATTTTTCTATTTCCCAATTTCGGTTCCTTGAGCGACTCCTCGTTGTCCATGGCCATTGGTGCTACAAGAGAATTGCCCAAATGGTGATGCTCAAGGCACTTCCTTTATTTGTTACATTCTATTGAATTATAATGTTCCAGATTTGCGGTATGGTGTTTTCTGAGTCATCTTTTACTGAACTGCAGATCTGCTACTTCTTCTACAAGAATATTGCCTTTGGACTTACAATATTTTACTTTGAGGCATTTGCTGGATTTTCTGGGCAATCAGTTTATGATGACTGGTTTATGCTTCTTTTCAATGTTGTTCTTACCTCGCTACCTGTTATATCACTTGGAGTATTTGAGCAGGATGTTTCATCTGAAATCTGCCTACAGGTATGTGGTAGAATGCCCGACTTGTTTTAACCATATGGCTTATGAGAAATAAAACATATTTGGAAAGGAAATTAAGGCTTAGTTCTGGAATGTGGTGTGTTGCATTATGCTTCCAAAAAAGAAGCTAGTAAATAAGGAGGTACAAAAGATAGTTTGTCAAACCTTGTTTCTTTAGAAGCAGTGAAGCACCACAATTCCAATGGAGTCCAAATAAATCTATTAGGAATTAGTTATTGCACTTAAAATCTGTTTAGTCTTTCATCTACTGGCTAGATTGCATGGCACCACCATGTGATACTAGTATAACAACTGCTGAGTTCATCAGGGTAAACGCCGCCGGGAGGAATGAAACCTCTCTCTCGCCGTCGGGAGGAATGGAATTTATCTCTAATAAATAGAATATATCTATAAAATATTAAAACTAATTTAATAAGAAAACTAACTATTTTTGTTAGACAGGTTTTTCGGGCTTATGGCCTTGGGCCTATGTGTGCTTAGTATAGGCAAGGATCTCTCTGGTTGGCCCATGATTCTATTAACCTAACCCCAGACATCCTTGCATATATATATATATATATATATATATATATATATATATATATATATATATATATATATATATATATGCCTTGTACTGCTGCCCCTAATCAATGCAATACAAAGATTCCAGAGCCACACATCTTTACATGGTATCAGCCGGTCGATCCCGCCCATTCGGTCGATCCCGACCATCCGTTTCCGCCCAACCCTCACTTCCCTTTCCCAGTCACCATGCCAGGCGACCCGCCGCCACCTTCCTCTTCCGACGCCGCGGCCGAAGCCGCCGCCAGGGCTGAAGATGATGCCCGTGCCACCACGGTGCTCCGCGATGCGCGCCTCGCCGCCGCCACCAAGGTCCGTGCCGCCGCTCTCGCACGAGCCGAAGCTGCTGAGCGCGAGGCCGCCATCGCTGCTCAAGAACGCACGGCTGCCGCTGATCGGGAGCGCGAGTTGCATGCACCAACCAATTCACCCAAAAGCTTAAGCTGATGAGGAAAGGTGGGCAATTCACTTATATTTCAACAATTTTCATCTCATGTTGATGATGATTGATGGCGAAGATGCGAGGGTCTTAGTGTTGCTCGATGTTGAGGATGTTGCCGGTGACGAGGGTAGCCAATGTAGAACAGCAGTGACGCGCTTCATGGTAAGCAGAAGTCGTGGGAAGGGATCGTCTGCTCTGATACCAATCATCGGGATAAACACCGTCGGGAGGAAGTCTATCTTTAATAAATAGAATATATCTATAAAGTAGTAAACCTATCTAATAAGCAAACTAATTGTTCTTATGATCTTATCTCTATTCTAATTCATCTAATCGTGCTATACATGGCTGCTATAGGCCCTGTTTTTTTGCGGTTTCTAAAAGTCGCTTTTGGCTTTTGCTACAGTAACTAACTTTTAAACGGAGTATTTTTTTAAGATGGGGTCTACAAGTTAATTGTAGTACACGTTAAAAAACTAATATTTGTACCATCAAAAATCGCAAGCGAGTATCTCTCTTTCCGCAATCTCTGTCGCAAACAGTCAAAAAGCTATTAGCCGCAGCCAAAAGCCATCAGCCGCAGCCAAAAAGAACAGGCCCATAGTACCACGGGTATTGTTCACGCATGTGAATAGTATTTCACGTGTCCGACCTCTCTCCGACGGATGTTTATTCCGTTATGAACTAAGGTTCATGACATTTGGTATCGGAACAGTCGATCCCTTCCTACGACTTCTGCTACCATGACTCCTTTTGCCGAATCGTTGGCCACGATAAAGGCTAACGCCATCAAGATAGCTGACATCAACAAGATGGTAGCCATCTTCCTCAACATGCATGCCACCTTGGAGAAGATCGTGAATTAGAAGAAAGCGCAACATGAAGCGGTAGTGGTGTTGTTCCCAGCAGCTGCCACAGTGCTGGCAGAACATGTCGTGGTAGCCGCGGTTCTGCCGATCCACACCCTGCCGCAGTCGCCGTGTTGCTATCGAAGCTTGCCGTGGCAACCATGTCGTTGCCGTGACTTGCTGTGGTACTACCGATGGCCGCAGCAACTATGCCATGTCCTATCATGGTATTACCGAAAGCCGACGTAGCCCTGCCGAAGACTCGCGGCAACCACATCATGGAAGCCTACTACAATGTTGCCATGGTTGCCACCACGTCTACCATGGCGATCGCAGATGTCATCAATGTTATTGCGCTGTACGTGGAGGCCACGGTCTTCAAAGCCACCAGTAAATGTCACAGCATCTCGTCAACTTGAGGTCTTCTAGAGCTGCAGTTATGGCTGCTACCACAGCTCGAGGACGAGCTGTCGCCGAAGGAGGGAGAAGTTGTCACGCGCGTGAATTACTATTCACGGTACTGTTCACACGATTAGTAAGGATAGAGATAAAAATAGTTAGTTTCCTTATTAGATGAGTTTACCTCCTTGGTAGATGAATTTACTAGCTTATATATATATTCTATTTATTCGAGATATGTTTCCTTAGAGATAGATACTATATCTTGAAGGTCAAGTCGAGTTATCCTTATAAAAGGGCTAGCATGTATCTATTATCAATCAAGCAATGAAGATGAATTAATCTAGTCTCTTCCTAGGTTGTATCATCACAGTCTATAGTCAAATCTCTCATCCCGTCAACCCGACGCCACTCGGTCTTCCTCCCGGCGGTGTTTAACTTGATGAACTAAGGTTCATCAATTCATGCGCGTGACACAACACTATGCACCATCTGTTTACGCTGAATTTACTATGCCATGTTTTTCATGCTATACTTGTTTTGTAATGTTTGGGTTACACATAAAGCTTTATCCTCCTTTGGTTCAGTTTGGTGTGCATTCAATTCCATTTGCTTCATTCTGCATTCAATAGAATTCTGTCACGGTTAGAATATCTGGTTCAGGTATTCAGTCATGAGTCATCCAAATGAAAGGCACACTTCACTATGTTGCATACTTTGATATATGTGATTGTAAAATACAATGTATTTGAAATACACAACCGAAGGATCTTGTAAAAAGGTACTTGCATTAAGTAGTGTGTTTTGTTAAATTATCTGTGTTGTCGATGTTATGTTGGGAAATTTGACTGAAAATTCTCCAGCATGTTATGTTGGAAGGCATAGTACTATAAATGTGTCGGTGCAGACTGGACTGGATTGATGCTTTCCTTCAAGTAGTTTTGTCTTGTGTAGCATCTAGAAAATAATTAAGAGAGCAGATAAAGTAGCAAACGTAATCAGATTGAAGACCATACATTCATGTCAGTACAGTTGTGCCTATTGTATATATTGTTGTTTTGGTTATAGTATTTTCTGGTAGTAAGGTTGTATTTACGTCTAAGTGATAATCTAATTAAAATGTCAACAGACTGCAAATGCATCTCAGTCCGATTATTATTAACATTTTATTTGGATGGGGCCTATCTGTAGTGCAAATCAATCATGTCTAGGCTTGGGGATGAGTAGTTTACATGTCTCCCAAGTAAATTGCTATGCCTGTTACTATTGTCTAATGCGTTACTATTGTCTAATGCTGGGTGATACCAATGGACTCATGCATCAGGTCCTTTGTACCTTAGGACCTGGTCGGTTTTATTTGGACATCTGCCATTTGTACTATGCCTTCTTACGTCAACACTGACATATTTTGCAGTTCCCAGCATTATATCAGCAAGGGACAAAGAACCTTTTCTTCGATTGGTACCGGATTTTAGGATGGATGGGGAATGGCCTCTACTCATCTCTGGCCATATTCTTTCTCAACATCTGTATATTCTATGATCAGGCAATCCGTGCCGGGGGACAGACTGCCGACATGGCTGCAGTGGGAACTACCATGTTCACCTGCATCATCTGGGCTGTCAACATGCAGATTGCTCTGACAATGAGCCATTTCACCTGGATTCAACATCTCTTTGTGTGGGGCAGCATAGGGACTTGGTATCTCTTCATCATCACCTACGGGATGTCACTGAAGTCCCGCGACAACTACCAGATTCTGTTGGAAGTTCTGGGGCCAGCTCCCTTGTACTGGGCAGCGACGCTTCTGGTGACTGCTGCTTGTAACATCCCCTACCTGATTCACATATCCTACCAGAGATCGTGCAATCCACTTGATCACCATGTGATCCAGGAGATCAAGTACCTGCGGAAGGACGTCGAAGACCAGACAATGTGGAAGAGGGAGCGGTCCAAGGCCAGGCAGAAGACGAAGATTGGTTTCACTGCAAGGGTCGATGCGAAAATTAAGCAGATCAGGGAGAAATTGCATAAGAAAACCCCATCATTAACCATTCATACTGTATCGTAGAAACATTCGAGTCATCTGACAGGCTTGTCGACAGTAGTTGTCACCTTGCTTGCTCCTGCAAGGCAGTGGTCTTTGGCTTCAACGAGTGATACAGCGGGATTCTTTTATTTTTTTTCCTGTCTAATTTCTTAATTTTCTTGGGATTCTTTCTCCAATTGTGTAAGAAATGTTGGGGTGTAATTGGTGGCCTTCCCCCGAGTAGAAGTTCCCAAGCCAGCCGTGTAAAAAGTATAGCTCCTTCAGTTGGAAAAACAGACTATTGAGATAGTTGACAATATATGTATATCTGCAATTTTGCCTATTGCCTATCCTTGTAATTATTTGACACTTGCAGTGGTGGTAGTAGCAGCTGTTTTCTTCTGTCTACTGAATAGGGCAAGGCATTCTTTTCAGTGGCCGAACTTGACAATGTTAGTAGCCTTATCTAACATGTTCCCGAAAATCATGGCGCCTCATCAGCAACATAATTCCGAAATGTCTCCTCTCTTCCAAAATTACATGAGATGTGATTTGCTTGCAGAGTTCTTTTTGTTTCTCGACGTGTAGACTGAGGGGGTGATCAGAATAACGATGACTTTTGGTTTTTGCTGAAAAAATACTGGAGCTGGCTGAAAAAACACGGTAGCTGAGTTGAGTTATTGGGTATAATTAAATCTAAAAAAATATAAAAATAAAAGCGGCACGCTAATCTAGAGTGTACGATGCAAAGGAATACGGGAAAAAAAAATAAAATACAAAAAAATCAAAAAATACAAAAAAAATAAAAAAAAAGATAAAAGTGTTACAATATATCTTGTCGCTGCTACAGTACTTTAATCGCTAAACAGTGAAAAATCCTCCGTCGTGTGCGGGGCCTGAATTTACATTTGAAATTTTGTGGTGCGATAGATTGGTTTTGTGTCAATGCTATCGATTCTTTTTTTGAATTTTCATGACTATTTGTACCATGTTACGAGGAGAGGAGGCACGGGGTACCTTCACGATGGGGGAGTACTGAATGCATCGAAAGGAGATGTATTGCGTGCACCTGCACACGGCACGGCTTAGGCCTCGTTCGCGACACAGGAATTAAATTGTTTCTCGTAAAATTATTCAAAATTCCTATGTTCTAAACGAGACTAGCGTTTGGGTGATCACTCGTTTACAATTGAGGCCTGCTAACTTTGGGCCCGTCCGCGTGATGATGAACTCACAGACTCCCCCATTCTCCTTCCTTCTTAACGCCTTGCCCACTTTCAAACCCCCTTTCAAATCGAAAATTTTCAAATACGACTGGAAAAGTTCAAATCGAAAACTTTCTAATTGGATTGGAGAAACTTTCAAACTAAGATCCAAAAATTTCAAATCGAGCTAAAAAAATTTTCAAATCAAACTAGTACAGCGGCGTGGGCGCGCGCAGCACGGCGCGGGACGCTGCGACCTGAATGGGAGCAGCGAGGAGGCATGGCAATGCAAGTGCAGGTTACGCACGATGCTCTTCCGCCGGCGTGAGGGCGAAGGCTGCAGCTTGCATAACGCCCGTTTAGGGGCGCACGGAGATCTGCAATCGCCGAGATCCGTGCGATTCACGCTTGCCGTCATGTAAATGTACATCACAGCCAACCAGCTTACACACACAAGATCCAAATTATATTACAACATACGACGCGTCGGTCGAGTTTAGCGTAGCGGGGCGGCAAGCCCAAATAATTTACATTACAAAAGACTCCCAGCGACCAAGCCTGTGGGCGGCTAAAACCTACGACCACTGGTCATCGGCGCCATCGGGCCCTTCCGAATCCTCTTCGTAATCTTGTCCTTCACCTTGGCAGGCATTCTCTGAATTTGTGTTTAAGCAAGTTTGAGTACAAACAACCGTACTCAACAAGTTACAATGGTAAACCTTACTTTACTATATGCATGGAATTTCAAATGAAGGGGGTATACTGGTTTTATTAATTTGGGTGGATGCAGTTTTATTTGTAAACAATTTAGAAACAACAACTCCGATATACTATAATTAAAGGAATGTGGGTTTGCAATTATTAATGCTTTAACTTCACAGATTAAACCATCCAAACACTACTTATACTGCGTTACTGGATTCACCCATCAAGCACAACTCCATTAACTGGAAGCACGGCGTATTCGAATACAATAAATTTCACTCTGCAGAGTTGCTCAGCCTTACCCACAAGACTTCTCAATTTCTAATGTCAAGCTATATACACACTTCAGCTAGTGTGCGACTGCATTGAGAAAGCCAAATCTTTCACTGTTCAAATTAATGTATATACCCTACCCGATAGGTTGCAAACTTTACGGAATTGGGTATCCACGGGCCAATGCGGAACACGACTGCCCAAACCCGTAAAGACCTATCGTTGTGTATACGGTGCCTACACACCCGTATCACCTCTCCAAACTCCTGTAGGGGTTCAATTAAAATAAGCAGCTACCGGACCAGGATTGATAGATCAATGCTTGTGGTTGAGCGGGTCCTGTGCTTTATACTCAGCATAAGGGTCTCGTCCTTAATTTTTGCTCCTGAGACTGCCAACCACAACCGGTAGTCGATATCCTGCATCGACACCCGTCTGTTGCACCCTCCACCCTAGGGTAAGGTCGTGGACTCGTCCACTACGGGACCTTCCACAATTACCACCTTACCCTAGACAAACTTTTAAATCATTTGGAAAACCGCGCGAACTATCAACTTTAATCGATAGCTCGTCATTTCATGTGATTGAAAGCAAGGTTTAATTGTATACTAATTAAATATTACTAAGTCTATCAAGGTGAATGTGGCCTCAAAGTTAATCAGGGTATTTATACAGTGGTAGGTCATAACTACAAATTATACATGTCATTCGAAGTAATTTGTTTCAATCAATTCTTTGCGTAAATAACAATAATGCAAAATAGCGTATATAATAAATATTGGAATTTAGGAGTTCAATATGCGTAAAAAATTGTAACTTGCCTTGCGTGTCGATCACTTCAACGATCTCGTAGTGCGAGGAAGACTGCTCCGGACCTTGCACTGATGTCTCGGGCTCCTCGCAAGCTAACGTGAAAATAAACACATAAAATAACAATAAGATCTTTTGATTTTAAACAAAGCAAAGGAAAGGAAAATAAATAAAATAATTTATGAAAAAGCAATTTGATAAAATACAAAAATGAGAGAAGAGTTTGGACTTGAATTTTTGGAGGTGGAATGAGGATTAATGGATATCGGATATGGAATCGGTGCAACGAATTGAATCAAATGAGGTATGAATCAATTAAATCGGCTTCGGAAAATAGCGAAGAGGTACTGTTCACGCTACAGTACTGGGCTCGGCCCACGGCGGCGCGCGGGAAAGCACTCACGCGCGCGGGCGCGCGTTTAAACGCTGGCGTGGGCTGTCGGGCCTCGGCCCAGCAATGCACGCGCAGCCGAAGCGATATGAAGACAACGCGCCCGCGACCGACGACCGTCGGATTTTCCGTGTACGCACAAGATGGAGCCACGTCGCCGAGGAAGGAGAAGAAAACGATCGGAACGGTATGATTTCAAGTGACTGGCTCGGGACCGAAGGATCAAGAATGGAGGGTGGGGATGGAACCACGTCGCGGCACTAGCGAACCGGTGCGTGGGGAGCGACTCGATCAAATCGGCGCCGCTGGATTGATATCGAAGGATCCGGGAGAGGCCACGTAGCCCGAGGAGGAGTCGTCTTCTTCCTCCAGCCGGCCGCGAAGGGGAAAGAACAGGGGCGTGCCTCCATCTTCGATTTGGCCACGACAGTGCTCCCTTGAGGCCGAATCTGGTGTCTACGGGCGCAGGAGGGTATGGGGAACTCAAGTGTGCTCTCAAACCGAGGTGGAAGCTCAAAGTGGTCGTCGCCGGAGAGGAAAGAGAAAGTGGAGGTGGTGGTGGCTCGGGAGGGTTTCGGAGGGGCTCAAGCGAAGATGGTTCCTGATTCACCATCTAAGGAGTGATGGGAACACGAAGGAGGCACGATTTTGGCTCGAGGAAGCTCCATCCGGGCTGTCCACGGGAGGGTAGTGGTGGCCGGAGTGGTGTTCACGGTGCGGGGCAAGGGGAGGCATCTTCACCCAAAATTGATTAATGAAATATGAATGCGGGGCTTAGGTGGGGGTGTAGCCGAAGTTAATTGGATTCTCGCCGATTGTGGAGGGAGATCGGGATTTTGGCTCACCGGACCAGGGGAGGGCAGCAATGGCGCTGGGGAGGGGGAGAACTCGATTGAGTCGAACTGGGAGTAGCGTGGGGGTGGTGCGAAGCCTCCTGCAGCTGTAATTGGACTTTAAAAGCCGTGAGAGGCGAAGGGAGCTGCGGAGGCGCACGTCGGCCATGGCGCACGGAAATGGAGACGGGGAGTTCCTTCCCGTGGCGAGGAAGCCATGCCGACTGCATCGTGATGCTACAGGAGTTGTTGGAGAGGAGCGGCGCGGGGAAATGGCAGTGTCACACGGCCTGTCCGAGGGAATGCCGCGCGGAGGGAGGAGCCGTGTCCACTGGCAGGTGCTCGGGGTGGTTAGGGAGGGGGCGCAGAGGGGAGGGCCACGGCACTGGCAGGGCGACACGCGGGAGAGCGACAGGGCGCCAGAGGGGGCTGCAGCACGGGCGAGGCCGAGGGCCACGGGTGCGACGACAACGCAGAGGGGAGGGAGCGGCTCGCGCTGGCGCACGCGAGGGGGGGGAGAGGCGGGATTCGGCTGGGCGCCAAAGGAGAGGGAGAAACGGGGAGACAAGGGGAAGGCAAGCACCAATCTCAGAGCAAGGATCAAGGGCCAGGGTTTCAACCGAAAACAAGAAATGACAAAGCAAAGAAGTTCAAGTTCAGCTTTGAAAATTTGAGTTGTTTCAGCTGCGACAACGGAGGTGTTGTCTCGACGGTGGCAGCCTGTTGGTGCACCAGGCAAAAGAAAGAGAAGCTTCTCGGGTTGAAATCGAGTTGCCCCACCACAAGCTAGACAATGAGATTAAAAACGATAAAGGATAATTTGTTTTATTTGTTATTTATATCGAAAAAACACGAATATAGTATGCAAAATCCATACTCAAGAATATTCGTATTCGTTTTAAATATATAGATTCATATTTGTATTCGCATTTGAGAATGTTCGTATTCATATTCGAGACTATTCAATTCATATTTGATCCGTTTCTATGCCTGACGACATCCCTAAGGATAATTGTAGGATGTAATTTTCTGATGAACCAATGTTTACAAGCAAGAAGTAAAAAAATACTTTGCATAATTTCTAACTCTATACGTTATACTGGTAGCTCATGCAGATGTGTAGTCATGTTACATAAATTTGTTCTATCGAGATTGTTATAAAAGTTTTAGGATATTCATATTTGACTGAATTAAATACATATTTGATTCGAATTCATATTTATCAGGACATTTGATTCGTATTCGTATTTGGGAATATTCGAGTTCGTATTTGTTTTAAAAGTATGGATTCATATTCATATCGAGACTATTCGATCCGTTTTCATCCCTAGATAGATGCCTTTTTTGTTGAAGTCGAACTGTCTCCTCTCCTCCAACGAGAAGCATCAGGGATGATGAATAAATGAAGAGAGATAGAAAACCCGTTCTTTTCAATTTTTTTAGTTGACTTTTGGTTTCGACTTTTTTCAACAATTATTATTTATTAGACTATTAAGTCACAATCTAAAAGAACAGATCCTGCTTGAAGAAGGCAGAAGTTAATATGAGCACCCAACTTCTCCACTCCTTTTGCTTCCGTCTCACTTCGAGGGTAAAGCAGAGGGTCACGGACGCATCACGCACCCAACTTATCTCGCTCCAGACTCTTGCACATATTTCTTCCTCACTGCTTATCCTCTAATTTTAAAAATTATTTCTTTAAATCACTTCTATTTGTTTTTACCTAAAAGTATCAGCCGTAAATAAAAGTTACAGCGACATCTAATATGAACAGTCGAAGAAAGCGTGAGAGCGAAGAGTTCAAAACAGAGGTGGCCAATGGGTCGCGCCGTGCCGGCCGCGCGGCCCAGGTACGGCACGGTCTGTTGAGCCACGCTGGCACGACCCATCGTCTAAACGGGCTGTGCCGTGCTCAGGCCAGGCCTACAGTGACGGGTGAAAGCATCTAAGCCCTTAAAAATAATTTTGGTAATTAATGATGATTTATGAATATGAGACTAACATGTTTGTTGAGAATTGCATAGATTAAGTCTCAAAAGTGCGCATTCGTCAAAAGCTAGTACATGCGAAAGAAGGATAAAAAACAAAGGTACATAAAAATATAGTATCTTTTCTATTTTACCGGTCTTAGGAGAAATGTTGGAAGACCGAATTATAGGATAGTCGCCGTACTATTAAGAGGAATCATAGAAACTAACTGGATAGCATGTCATTGTGCCAATTGGATCAATCTAGGATCATGCATGCAAATAAAATTAAGTTTAAAAATAAACTGTGCTCTTTCAGAAAATCAAAAATACCGCCATTAAAATTGCGGAACTACCGGAGTCCGGTAGTACTGCCATGTAAACTGCAGAACTACCGGACCACGGTAGTATTGGATTTTTCAGCGGTACGTTTTTTTTCCAAAGAGCACCTCCGATTGAGACTTGGGCTTGCCGAAATCCGTAGTACCATGATTTACACGGCGGAACTACCGCAGTGCGGTAGTACCGCATCAGAAATCGGAACTACCGATCATCGGAAGTACCAGACTTTTCAGCGGTACGTTTTTTTTTCAGAAAGCACCCCTGAGAAAACTTAGGCTGTCAGAAATTGGAAGTACTAGAGTATACACAGTGAAACGACCGTGGTGCGGTAGTACCGCACCGACAATAGCGGAACTACCGCAATACGGTAGTACCGTATTTACAACGACGGTAGTACCACATTATTTTTCAACGGCTAGCTTTGACGCTCTGACATAGCCGTTACTGTGTGCTACAGTACATTGCGGTAGTATCGCACTTTGAACGCCGGTAGTTCTGATTTCCCTGATTTTTCAGAATAAATTTTTGTAACAGCTAGTTTTGGTTGGTGAGGGTATAAATACCCCCCACCAACTGAAGGACAGCTTGCTGAACTTGCATTGAACATTTTTGAGCCTTGAACATTCATTTTCACACCTCTTTTTATTGAGTGCATTCATTTTGAGGTGTTTTGAGCTAAAGTTAAGTGCATAATCATTTAGATTGATTCTTGGCACTTGATAGCCATCAAGCGAAGCGTGATCTTTTACTCTTGGTGCTTGCAGGCACCTAACGTCCTGGTGATTGATCACAAGGTGATCTCTTCAAAAAGCTTGTGAAAAGGCTCGAGTAAGATTGTGAGTGGTTCGGTGCTTACCATCTCCGAAGAGGAAGAGCAGCCAATAGTGAATTGAGGAGTTGAGAGTTAATTCGTGGAGCCGGGTTCAAGAGCGCTTGAGTTTTCCTCAACGTGAATTAGTGAATACCGGCAAGTCTTCGATACCACGGGAAAAATTTCTTGCGTCTACTTATGGTTATTTCTTGATCACTACTTTTGCATTTACATTCATAACTTTACAATTGTCGATATTGTTATATTCTCTTGTGATAGAAGTTTAATTGCAAATATTATTCCTTGTGGTGCCTTAGGTTATTAGAATTGAGTATATTGAAATTAATTAGCATTCTTGCCTAGTGATCACTTGTTATAGTTCAATTTTAAAAGGCGAGAAATTTTAGAACCTCCTATTCACCCCTTTAGTCAGTTATCATTGATGCTACAGCAGATCTCGAGCCGACTTAACACCTCGCCGCCACCTCTACCGCCCTCTACCTTTCTCCCTCGCCAATCTCCCCACCGGAAGCGGCGCGGCTAGGGTTTGCTCCAGTCACGAACCCTAAACCCTACCACTCGTCTACCAGCAGCACCGATTCCTACTAGGTAATCTAGCCGCCGCGCTTCGCCCCCCGCTTCGATTGGGAGCTCGGGTTTCGCTGTTCTCTGAGCTCCGTTTGGGAGGTTGCTGCAGCAGGTGGTGCCGTGGTGGTGGCGGTGGAGGCGGCGGCGGCTGCATGGCGGGGCACGGGGAGAACGAGAACGCCATGAACGGGTACGAGGAGGAGGAGGAAGGAGTGGAGGAGGTTGAGGAGGAGGTGGACGAGGATGGGGACGAGGGGGCCGACGCGGGGGCGGCGGCGGCGGCCGAGGGGAGGCGAGGTGGAGATGGAGGGGAGGGATATGGTAATGGCGAGGTTGGTGTCGAGGAAGGGAGGGACGGGGCTGCGGGGACTGGCGATGCGTCGGGGTGAGTTCCTTGGGCTTTAGGTTTTGGTCTGGTCTGTTGGATTGGATGAGGTTAGGCTAACTGTTTTGGTTTGGTGCATCGGTGTATGTGTTTTTGCAGGAAAATTTTCGTTGGGGGTGTAGCCTGGGAGACAACTGAAGGTAGAGAGGAGTAATTCTTATGAGTGATTCTCCTATATAGGACATGATTTTAATTATGTCAATTAAAATGTTGCAGCTAAATAACTGCAAAAGTAGACTAGAAAGAAAAAAAGTAGCTAGTTGCAGTAGGTCAACATAAAAGAGAAGCCAAGGTAACAGTTTGCATTGAAAAGATATACCATCTTGATGTTCATGACTCGTGCATTGGTTTGCATGATTCACTTGAAATGCTGCATTGCTTCGGTTAGGTTAACATATGGAAAAGGCACCGCGAGCTGTGAATTAGTACTACATTTTGATTTTGTAAGAAGCATGCCTGTAGTATATTCTCAATAGGAAATTTCAGTAATAGAATTTAATAATTTTAGCTAACTTAGTTTACAAATTTCAGAAGCATAGCCATTGATAAGTGCACTTAGGACTTACGAGTTTTAAGGCTAGATGCTATACATATCTTTGTGTGATTGTCACGTTGGTTTGTGCTATTTGAGTGACCGTGCTATTTGAGTGACCCATGTCAGTCTACTCTTAATGTTTTTTTAGTGTATGCATTTGTCAAAAGAAAAAAAATGGATAGACAGCAGAAATGCCTGGCTGTATATTTTTCATGGTATTCTACATGATTTTCTGTGTTATTAATTATTAGTGCATTTCTTATTTGCTCGCTGATTGGCTAGCTTGCTTAGATGCAACATGCATTTTAACAAATGATGCCATCTTGAAGAAGTTACTTTATCTGCTCTATTTCTTGTAACCATCCTGTCTCATCGAGTTATTGATGTTCTAAGGTTGAGCTGGTTCACATGGTGCTGTTATTTTAGTTCAAAACGTCGAATGCTTCTACTTTATCTCACTTTCAAATTTTCTGTTAATGTGCCTTTTCATTTATTTATGTGGGACTGGGAGTCTGATCATAGGGGCATCATGGTTTTAATGTCACAGTGATTAGTGTGCAATCTTGCAAGGGATGCTGTGCGGTAGCTTTGAACTAGAATGATCTCCACAGGACCACAGATGAAAATTGTTCATTAATGATATTTCAAATCTGTTCTCAAGTTGTCTGTGAACCTGTTATTACTTATTAGACATGTGCCTCCTGAAGTCTACCCATTTTGTTGTTTCAAACTTTTGAATTAGTTGGAGCTTAACAATCAACTGCAGTAAAAATAAATAGTAGAATACGGACAACTGATTTCGTAAGAAATAAGAAAGTCCTAGGAGATAATAGTTCATAGTCACATATTTATTGTTTGGATACGTTTCTTCTGAATATTTTTTGCTTGCCTGTGAAATTCATTTGTTTCACTTGACATTCTTATGCCTTATTTGTTCCGTGTGCAGAAACATTCACCAAGCATTTTGAGAAATACGGAGCTATCACTGATTCTGTTATCATGAAGGACAAGCATACTAGGATGCCTCGTGGATTTGGATTTGTAACATTTTCTAATCCATCTGTGATTGACAGGGTTCTGGAAGATGACCATGCTATAGACGGAAGAACGGTAAGACCTCTGACAGTAGGGTGGAGAGGTTCTCCAATTGCATCACATCAGCGACCAAAAGTTGCAAACTTGAATAGGAGTATGTTCTTACAATTTTTTATTTATTAAGGTTGAAGTCAAAAGGACTGTCCCGAGAGAGGAAATGTCATTGAAAGATGGTCCTAAGACAAGAAAGATTTTTGTTGGTGGTATTCCACCATCTCTAACTGAAGGTAGTTAGCAAAACAAAAGTTGTTTTCTTTTTGCGAGCAAAAATATTTCAAATGTAGATTACATTCACAAATAAAGTCATAATCAACAATCACTTGAATGCTCCAACATTTACAAATATTGTTAGTCTTGAATATATTTGTGACTGACATGAATCTTCCAGATAAGTTGAAGGAGCACTTCTCCTCATTTGGGAAGGTGGTTGAGCATCAGATTATGTTCGACCATAGCACTGGGCGTTCACGAGGCTTTGGCTTTGTCACCTTCGAAAGTGAGGACGCTGTTCAAAAGGTTATGTCAGAGGGGAGAATGCATGATCTTGGAGGGAAACAGGTTGCCAACTTTCTCTTGTTTTCATATTTTCTATGATAGTTAATATTTTTGACTTGCTTGCAATTATTAGCTTCAGATAGCAAATATCTGGTGTTCTATTTGTTTGTTAGCATGAGGATCTGGTGTTCTATTTCCCTACTATTTGAAGTTTGAACATTGTTTATGCCATGCTCAATCATGTGTCCATGTCAATAAGTTCAGTGTTGAATTGAGACCCTGGTAGCATGTGGTCTTGTCGATCCGATGGGTTGTTTTTTAGTATTGAGCTAGTTTGACATATAAAGGTGTCAAGTGCACTTTTATTGGAACCAATATCTTCATAGCACTCTTTTAGAGATAGTGCTATGTCTATCAATGGCAGAGGGGCATCTTAGAATGTGTGTAAAGCTATTTTAACTTTGACCAACAATATCTTTATGAATACCTAAATTGGTCATATGAATGATATGAGTATATTTGTATTGAAGAATGCTTTTAGTATTATAATTTTATTGAGTTTTACAAATATATTACAGTGGCCATGTCAATGTCTAAGAAGACACTTATTGGTGACTGGAGGGAGTGGTTCTGTGTTTTAGGATTTACGAAATTGTTGAAGATTGCCTTTTAAAATCTGTACATGATTTTGATCTGTACTTTCAAGAGAATATTGCTTGTGCGGTGCATGCATGACCCTTTCCTGGCTTGTTCTCTTCTTTTTTTTTGACTAATTATAAGCAATAGTATTCCTTTTATTATATCAACTAGAGTAAAATTCTACCACTGGAAGCAGTAGCTACTCTTCTCGGTGTGCAATTGCTACCTATTCTGTATTTCTGTTGCATCTATCTGTAGATTTGGAGCTCTGCAATTTCTTTTCTTGCTGAACCAAATTGACTTGAGCCTGGAAGGTACTTTGGAATGCCCTTGTTTCCCTTAAAATATTCCACTTCTGATATAGAAGAACCCACTTACGACATGTTATGGTGCAGTTGTTGTAAAGGTCCATGCACACAGAGGGTGACGCTCCAAGATACAAGATAAATGATCCTGGCCGCACTTATATGTTTGTCATCTGCTAAAATGATGTGCCACTTGATGATACTTTCCTAGTGAACTACTCAGATGACAGAAACTTTTTCCTATTAAACTTTCCTGATTAATTCTGGATATTGCTGCAAACCCTTTACATAAATTTAAAGCCTTTACATAAATTTAAGGGCCATTTTGGTTTGTCTTGTCTCTGTCATGCAACATGCTTTGACATTTGTTATTTTGGAGCTGCTGGTAAGATGCACAATTTTATCTCTTAATTGCGAGGCTTTACTTGGTTGCCAATGATATAATTCTTATTTTACTGTATGTTTGAATTATCACTGGAAGTAAACTGGAAAAATTGTTTTGACAACTTCTCTACCTGCTTTTGTAATTTTGCAGGTTGAAATAAAGAAGGCCGAGCCAAAGAAACCAGGTGGGGGTGATTCCAGCTCTAATGGAAGATATAGTCATGGGAGCGGTGGCTACCGTAGTTCTTACCGTGGCGGTGGCGGTGGCGGTGGCAGTGGTGGCGGAGGCAATTCTGGGAGCAGCAGCAGCGGTGGTGGCTACGGATATGAAGGTGGCTATCGATCAGCTGCTGCAGCCTATTATGGTACTGCAGGATATGGTGGTTATGGTGGAGGAGGGTATGGATACGGAGGTAATACTGGCTTTGGGTCAGGTTTTGGCTCTGGTTATGGTGGTTCCATGTATGGTGGTCCATATGGTGCCTATGGGGCCTGCGGTGGTGCCTACGCAGGTGGCGCCTATGGTGCACCTGGTGGCTATGGTGCAGGAGGATATGGTGGTTATGGGGGAGCTGGAGGTATGGGCAGCGGTGGGAGCGGTGGTGGTCGAGGTTCAATCAGATACCACCCGTATGGAAAATGAGCATCGATTGACAGAGGGTTCGTAGGATCTGATAATACATTTGCACCTTCCATTCACCTTGTCGAATCAGCGGCATCAGAACGATTTTTTTGATACTTCGCATTGCATTGTATCCGGCAACATGTGTAGATTCTAGTCGCTGAACCCTGAACCACCCCGAGACTTTCTGTAGAAGCTACAGCTAAAACTCTGTTGTATTCAGTAGTTCACTATGCAGCCTTAGAACCCTTAAAACCGAACCGAATGGAACTTTGTGATAGGAACAATGTGTGTGATGGAACAAATGTATTGCGATGTAACATCCTCTCACGGAGTAGCGAACTGTTGCCATGTGTGCTTATATGTTGGGAGATACGCTCCTGAAAGGATTTGACCTATGCTTCTAATTGGATGATTCGATATCTTGATTGCATTTTGATCTGTAGATTTTTGTACAGTCGTTGCAGTGCACTGGTGGTCCCTCAGGATCTGGGGACGCGTCATCATACTCTTTTAAGTTGTACTCTTAGGTACCCGCCCCCTTGCATTTCTGGTTTCAGAAGCACTACCGTGAATAGTGATTGTTAATCTTAGCCTCCTTTCTGTTTGATGGCATAAAGGTTGATCCCGTACGACGGGTTTCAATATTTGCTCCTGATCGCATATGAAATGAGTAACATTGGGCTTCACCTTGATGGCGTTCATCAATCATCATATTTTAATATGGTTTTATTTTTTTAGGTTACGGTTAATAGATTTTATTTATATTTTTTAAGATGGTAGTAGATAGTGTATATAGTTGTGGGTTTAAAAATTCATTTGAAGAATTTATTTTAAGAAGGTATTCTGTTTATTTTGACTTTTTAGAGAGACCGGCGCGTGCAAGTGCGATGTCGAGTCCAATCGCAGCAAGTCTTGGCTGGTCGCTTGCCTCCTCTGGTCCAACCTCTCCCACACGCCATAGTGTTGTGTCGACATGGTCGTTCATCCGGACTTGCACCCGTACCGGCGTGACGTCCACCGTCCACGCCCCCGAACCTATCTGGCTAAGAAAAGTCAATTCGAACCTCGCCATGTGAGACACCGACTCATGGGCCCCACCGGATCCGTCCCCTCTCCATGCGTGCGTTGAGCCAGGCCCACCGCCGCGCTACGATCGCATCGGACCGCCACGGGGCGGGATGACGACATCCTTGCCGTGCGGGGCCCACGCGCCGCTCCATTTGCCGATGTGGAGATTTATGTGTGAAGTGATAATGTGTCCGTTCACTTCCCTCGCATGCAGGCAAGCAGGATTGCAAATGCGCGCGTGGTGTGCGCGCGTATATATTCACATGTACACATTCAGGGTCGGTCCTGAGATTTTAGAGGTCCGAGGCGAAACTAGAAATAGGGGCCCTAGTATCTTTACTATTATAAAAGAAGCAATTGGTGGTTGGTCCGTCGTCACTCTTCTCCTCTCCCTCCGATCTGATTACGAGATAAAATCCGAACCGTCTGCTTCACTCCTCCCACCCCGCACGCCCTAACCTAAAATCCAACCGCTCTCCCCGCATCCCCTCTCTCTCCCCATCGCACTCCCCGCCTCCTCCTCTCCGCCCGCTCTCCCGCCTCCTCGCTCTCTCCGTCGCCTCGCTCTTCTCCGCGGCCCCGCTCTCCCCTCGCCCCTCGCTCTCCTCGCCTCCGCAGATCCGCCTCTCTCCCGCGCGCCTCCTCCCCTCCTCCCAAGCGCGCGCCTCCTCCTCCCTCCCCACCGCGTAGCCGCCTCCTCCCTTCCTCCTCTCGTAATCTCCGCGCAGAGCAGCGCGGACACAGAGCCCCACTCCATCGGTGCGGACCGACTGAATCGGCCGAGGATCCCGAGGCGGCGGAGGAGGAGTGGGAGGGCCCATGAGCCTCGCAGCCCCGCCACGGAGGCGACGCCGCAGCTCATGGCGCTCGACGAGGCTGCGCGCGGACCGCCCATCGGCGGCGGCGGCGTCCTGCGCGCGCGTGCCCCGACGCCGAGGTCGAGGTCTCACCGCGCCCGAGCGCGATCGCCGGTCTCCCGGCCGCCGCCGACGCGAGCCATTGGTCCGCAGCTTCAGAGGCGAGGAGGTGCTCCGATTGGGGGCTTCTTTTGATCGGATCGTATGCGCATATACGGCATGCCGTTTCCGGTTCAATGACGCTTTGTGATGCGAGTCGTAGTGTATCTCTTCTTAAGCTTCGTGGCTGTTATTGCTTATGGTTTCGGTGAAGATGATTTGGCGGAGCTTTGCAGCCAGTATGGCGATGTTGAACACGCACATATTGTCATTTATAGAACCACTAAGCTCTCAACAGCAGAGGTTATGTGCTTTTAGCCTTCGAGACTCAAAGAATGTGTAAATATTTGGTTAGCAACTTTATTGTTTCCAATGTAGAAGGTTGAGCTTATTTTTACAGTTTAGCTTACTGAGCGATGGCTTAATCCTTTGCTATTGGTGTTCTTATTACAAAATTATATTTTTTCCCTTGCATGTTTGCATGGTGAGTGACGCCTTGATCATTATGTGCTTCTCGGGCACTTGATGAATTAGATAACTCAAGTTTTCAGGCGACTTTTACATGTTAAGGTGCTAAACCACTAAATAACAAGAAGTTTGAGTAAGAAAGGAAGCTCCTTTTGTGTTGTTTCCTTCCTTGGGTTAATTATGCAAATAATTTTTAATTCATTTGATCTTAAATTGTCAAGGTCTAATCATGTCACTATTGAGGAGAAAATGACTCTCAAGCAGCAAAAGTTGGAACAAAAGAAAGCTTCTGAAGTCAGCGGGGATACGAGAGCATGGAACAGCTTTTATATGCGTCAAGATACTGTATGATTATCTTCCAGCCTTGACATTGATTTACTGATTTTTGTTTGTGTGAACTCAACATTCCATTGAGATAATTTTGTAGTTAGGTACTGAATCACATGATATTGTTATCAAATATTGCCTTGCTATTCTTTTTACAGGTTGATAGTTTTGTTGAATTTTGAAAATTTTCAAGCTCCAATGTGTCACGTGAGCTGATTGAAGTCGTTGCTTATCCAATGTGTCACGTGTCACGGGAGCCGGACCGGGCCGGATCTTGCGGCGACGCCAGGTGGTGGGAGGCCGCCTAGAGGAAATCCAAGCATCCCTTTTACAGAAGGCCATCGCATTCTGTGATAGGTGTTTGCTTTGAATGAATGAATAACTTGTCTTAATGAAGGTTTAGTTTGCTCTTATGGCCAATTTATTGCATGTTTTATGTGTACCACCCTTCCCCATAGGCATAATAAATATTTTAACGTCAGAAGCTTGGATACATGATAAACTATTGTTTATATATAGTTACCAAATACGTTGTTGGTTTGTTGTAAATTAAGGTGTTCGAATATGAATTGTCCCGCAAGGGCTATCTTGATTTGAGGTTTTTTGGCTAGAGGTTAGTAGTAAATGACTACATGTCGATATTAATTTTAGCACCACATAACAAGAATATTTGTGTGTTTGTCGTACAAAATATGGATTCTTTTATGGGTTCATTTTATTCTTTGTGTGCCTTTTCGCTCCTTTTCAGACAAATTTGCTCTGAACTAACAAGTGCTTTTTCGCTCGGCAGTAATATAGTTGATGTAAGCTCATATGGAGAACTGAAGGAGGTCATTGCCGAGGGAAAATGGGCAAGAGGTCCATGGTCAGCTAGGTAGGTTAATTTTGAATTAACGTTGTTTATCCTACATGGTCAACATTGTTTATGCTTTCAGCAATTTGATTGATTTGTGGTAAACTTTAGCGATCTTTGATGAGTGAAGGTGAAAGAAGAGACCAGTGCCACCATCAGGTGCTTCCCGTTCGAGCAGCCAGAGGGTGCGAAGAAATGCTTCATGACTGGCAATCCAGCTGATGAAGTTACAATTTTTGCAAAGTCGTATTAGGTCATCTTTTTATTGTCTACTACCAGAGATCAAAGCAATCCTTTTTGCAGATGATTGAGATATGACATTCATGCATGGTGTATGGCTTGCAGGTACTGAGAAAGTCCATTATTCTGTTGATGAAGCTCTCATACTAAAGGTTAGGAAATAATGTAATGTAATGACAGTTCCCTTGATAGTATGCATCACTTTTATTTGGTTTTCCGTTGCAACGCACGGGCACCTTACTAGTAAATATCTAAATATAAATCTATACACACACACACACACACACACACACACACACACACACACACATATATATATATATATATATATATATATATATATATATATATATATATATATCTAATTTGACCAACAAACACTTCGCATTAGCATCTTCCTCCACAGCAACTATCGCCAATTCATCAGAATTTCTTGAACTGCTCGTATTACTTTTAAAAAATTTGTCAATGGATCCCCTCTGTGATTCTATCAACTCATCTATTCGTTTCATCTTTTTTCTTTTTTCACTGCTGGATGTATATTTTCTAGATGACATGGTACTGAAAATTTAAAGAACAGTAGATGAAAAAGGTTAGAGCCCAGACATGCACAACTACACCTTGGAAAACATTGGCTAAAGCCTAAAGGCATTCAACATGTAAATCTAAAATCTTATAGCACATTCAGTTTAGCTTTTCTTCAGTTACTTCTACTTCAGATGACACTGCATCCTTTTTTATTTTTACTCTAACAAAACTAATAATAACCTTCCACAAATATGAGTAATCCAACTAAAAGGAAAAATAGTAGTACGCATCGAGTACTAATTAGGAAACAGCTAATAATAAAACTTACGTAGTTCCATAAAGTGCGATCTTCTGAATTTTTGTGACATCACTAACACTTTGATTGTCCTCAACAAATATAGTCAGGCTACGTGGACTGCTCGATGACGTGCTTAGCGGTGCCTCACAGAACCCAGGAGGCCAGGAGATCGCTGCCTTTTTTTTGTTCTCCGGAACGCTAGCACCTTTTTCTTGTTCGCTCGCCGCTTCCTTTTCTTCCGCACGAACAAGGAGCCGCCTGTCTAATTTCTAGTTGCTCGTCTCTTTCTTTTCTTCCGTCGGAACGAGCCTCCAGTGATCATGGCGCTAATCACCAAGTCTCGCCGAGGTCAAAGCACATGCATACAACCTCCAATCCTCCATTAATTAGCAAGGAAGCCCACTGCGCTGCCGCTTATTTTTCTTCACGGAAAGCACCGAAGCACAGAGGAAAACGCCGGCCTTTTGTTTTACCCAAGTGTCACGTACACATGCATACAAGTCGTTCCTTTTACCCAAGCGTCACCAACAGTTCGGCTGGCCCCCAGGGTCACCAGCTCAGGCGGCGCCGCCCTAGACGAATGAGAAGACGAGAAATCAAGTGGATGCGGTGCTCTGCTGCAGTGCTGCTTAATATTTTTTTTCGTATGTGGGCCAACTGCGGTGGCTAAAAGGCCCAAGATAAATTTTCAAAACATATATATACTCTACATAGTATATGGGGGCCCCTGGATTTTGGGGCAGGGGGTGGCCGCCTCTCGCCACTCAGGGGCGATACAGTACACATTATTGTATAGGAATATATAACATCCATTTTTGAGATGGTTTTGCGTTTGTGTAAAGTTTTTAAAACTTGAGTTGAATTTCAAAAGTAGAGTTTGAATTTAAAAAATCTCAACTTTGGTTGGAAAATTCAAAAGTTGCAAAAGTTTGAAATCTTCTCTTGGGCCCAACCCATTTCTTTCCCCCGACCTCTCTCCCCTTTTGGCCCATGGCCACTCCGGCCCACCCGACACCCCCTCCCCTCTCTTCTCTCCTCATCCTCTCCCCTGTTTTCTTCCTTTGTGCGCCGGCCGCACCATGGCGCCACCGCCCTTGGTTTTCCTCCTCCCCTCGGCGCTAGCTCTGTTCCCGTGGCGACGTCGACGTCAAGCTGTACCCCCTCTAGCCCTTAGCCCCAGTCGAGTTCCCTTTCTTCCTCTCTTCCCTGCTGCACATTGCCCCCAGTTTTCCTCCCGGCGCATCATGGTGCCCGCATTGACTCCACACCCGTGTTAACTCCGCCCCACGCCGAGTTCGCTCCTCCCCTCACCCAGCTCTGCACCTTCGAGCTAGCTCCTCCTCCCTGCTCTCTCTCGCCGCACGCGGCGGCCAAGTCTTGCCCCCTTACTCTCTTTCTCGCACTTTCGTCAATGCCAAGTGTGCCTGGCTCTACCCCTCTTCCCTCCCTTAACCTGGTGCCAGCTTCCCCTTCCCTCTCATTCTCGTTCTCCTCTAGCTGCACCAAGTCCGCCCCTCCTATGCGCTGCCCCTATTGCTCAACAGTACCGCCACTCCTGCCGCGTACCTTAACTCGTGCCCAACAGCCAACCACTTCTCTCCCTTATATAAGACTCAGCCGAGCCTCATCTGTGCTTTCCTCCACCTCCCCTCAGTTTTCTCTACTTTCCCGAGTTCACCTCCACCTCCACCATGCGCTCCCCCTATGTCCGTCGTCGCCAGCCGTTTCCGATGAGGTGAAACCACGCTGAGCCCTCCACTGAGTTCGCATTGTGCCAGTGATGCTCCTTCCGAGCCTAATTGGCTTCTCCTTTCTTGTAGGCCGCTAGCGGCCTTCATCTTCCCCAGCTCCGGTGTCTGACCACCCATTGCTCCGCTGAGTCCCAACCCAATTCCCGACACCCGAAGCTTCGCCCGGACCTCCTGAAGCCGTTCCAACCAACGCCTGGCTTCCTCCTCCTCTCCGGCAAGCCTGCATTAAAGCCACCCCACCGCTGCTCGGGTCTCCCATCGCCAGCTCAGCTCAGGCCTCCCCATGCTCCTCTTTCGCCTTCGGTGAGCTCCTACTCTTTCCCAGTAGCTTCCCTCCTCGTTAATTTGATTCTAATCGAGTAGATTGTCACCAAGCCTAGTGTCCTATTCATGCTGCCACCGAGCTCATCGTCTGCAGCTCTCCGGTCCCCTTCGGCCCCCGCCAGTTCTCCTAGAGGTGCGCGCGAGGCCAAGCAACCTGTTTTTTCCATGTTGTCGAGCAGCCGCCGTCTCCCTAGCCATCGGCGATTTTCATCACCGTTCGGTCGAAGAAGAGGACTGTTCCCTTGTCATTAATGTTAAGCTCGTAATTAGTAATTAATGATCTTATTTAGTATTCGCTAGTGAGTGGCTGAATGGTGGGCTCCCATACCAGTTTATTTTAAATGTCAGACTAACATGCGGGCCCCACCTTAGTTAAAATTCTTTTTATAATCCAGTTTTAAAATCTGGGCCACTAACATACGGGCCCAAGTACTATTTGCACAGTACCAAGCCCCACATGTCAGTCTCTAGACCTTTTTATTTAAGAAAACATTCTCTGTGAATTTTTAAATAAAAATATTTCAAAAATCAATTTAAAAATTCATGGGCCCCACCTGTCAGAGAGAGGACTCTCTCCCCTCTGATTATTTTTGGGATTTTTTCTAAAAGTAAACTTTAAAGAGCTCATTTTCTCTCGTCGAAGATCACAAGAAATGAAGCACTAGAATCGACAATGAAGTCTACGAGTATCGATTGTAAAGCCAATGCCAACCGATCGCAAAGCCTACTGATCATGAGGTCTACGACTACTGACCGCTAAGTCTACGATTATCGATCATAAAGTCCATGACCATTGACCGCAAAGTCTACGACTATCGAGTATCGACCAGTAAAGCATACGACTATCGAAAGTACTGTAGCTACGACCATCGAAAAATACTGTAGCTACGACCATCAAAAAGGACTAAATCTTACCATCATCGACCAGGTAAAGTCTGCCGTGGTCGATGTGCCATGGTCGAAATGTTGTGGTCGAAGCTTGACATGGTCAAACTACCATGGTCGAAATGCCGTGGTCAAAGATGCCGTGGTTGGAGTCAGACATGGTCCAAGTATGTTGTGGTTGATTTGCCGTGGTAGAAATCATACGTGGTCGAAGTCTGTCATGGTCGTAATCTCTCATACTTCCGACCGAGGTCTGCCGACCGGATCGCCCAACACAAGGCTGTTCGGACCACCCAACTTCAAAGTTGTTCGGACCACCGACCACCAAGCGTGGTCGAAGCCAGCCGGTCAGACCGCCCAATACAAAGCGGTCAGACTGTTAAACCTAAATTCTAGTTTTTAACAAAAACGTATCGATCAAAACTTTCACAAACGCAAATTCCAATGCAACCAAAATATCCATTATTCATCATTACTAAACGCACGACCACCACATGGTCTAACAGAAAGTGCTATACTCATGCAGTTTCTTTTCTTTCACGGGATCTTCACTAAGCATCACTACCCCCCTCCCCCTGCGCGCCGCGCCAATATCCCCACCACCCATACATTCAATATGACAATGAGTTTATACAATCCTCAAGTTCGACCAGATCATTATTTCTATTTAAGACTAATTGATAGTATGTTTTTTTAGGGAACTGATAGTATGTTTGTAAAAATGATTTAATATTAAAATTTAAAAGCATAAAAAACAAAAAAATTAGAAGAAACCCAACTAATCTTTAAAAGATTACTTAAACCAAAAGCCATTTTCCCTTTATTTTAGAGGAAGAGTATTTTCTTTCTGAGGTATTCTCCCATGAGACCTCAACTTCTTGTGCCCAATATTACACGTTGAATCATACTAGGCTTGTTCTACATAAGAGTGTGTTCCATGTAAAACTTTTTGCCTCACAACTTTTCAATATGGAAGTGCTCCTTTAAAGTTGTTGCCTTTTGGAAATCTACTGAAACATCACTGACAAGCAAGCCCCTTCAAATCACATTCATCATGAGTGGAGCCACTTCCCACTTCACTACCCACGCAACCCACACAGACCACCATTTACAGGGGCGCTTTCTTTCTGAGCATGCCCTCCCCCCTAAGCATGAGGCCCCCACTTTTCTGAACCCCGTATCACTTACCTAAGGGCATTCACAGTGAAGACTACTACAAAGTGGTGGTCATATGAGAGAGAATACTGTCATATCAGCTCAAACCACCATATAAAAAAATTTCTCCCACAATATATGATGATTTAAAGTGGTAGTTTCAATTATATAGTTCAGCTTTCTACTTTTTTTACTCGATCCCTACTCAACAACTCCCCACCGCACTCCTCTCCACCTTCCCGCATCCACATTCCCTCTCACGTAACTCCACAAGACGCATGGCCAGGCATACATCAGAATCCAAAGCAAAAACATTTCTTCAAGAAGGCGAAAATGGAGTTCATAGCAGCAAGCACTTCATGCTGGTCCGTTCCCCAACTCGCTGCACTCCGCCGCCCTGGCCGCCTCTCCCTTTCCCTTTCTTCCCCCTCCTGTGCCGCTGCCATCACAACCCCATCGCCACGTGCCCCATTGCAGCCTCCTCCACCTCGCCTACCTACGACGCGCGCAAGGCCAAGCGCACCTAACAGAGCTCCTCCACGATCATGATACCTCCCCGACCGTCGCCGCCACCATCGAGCGACCTCGCCGTCACCCTCGTTCGATTGGATCCACCACCACCATTGGGCCCATCTAGATCTGGCCACCATTGCCGAGATCCGACCATCGGCATCCAGATCTGCTAGTCATTGACGTCGTCTTCTTGTCGCCACCGCCACCATGCGTGATTTGGGCAAAGCGACAAGATGCCTTGCCCTTTTCTCTCCCTCCTCTCTCCATGGACCACCTTCTCTCTCCCGCAAATCACTGCATCTTCTCCAGGCCTCTTTGACACACTGCAAGTCACCACCTTTCCTCCTTCTCCTCTCCACCGTGGCTCGGCTCCGATGTGAACTGGCATGGCCACCGTCAAGAGTGAAGCACTGTAGATGCTCTAAGGTGACAAGCGTAGTTCCCCGCACAAGGATAGACCGTGTATGCCTTCTTGCCTCGTGATTTTCAGTTTGGATTTGCTTACTAAGTTTCTTTTTCTTTCACGAAATTCCCACAAAGTATCGCTAGCACCACCCATTAGTAAAACCCAATCTTAGTTTTAGCCATGCACGCTTAGCACCACCCTAAGGAGCGGTTTCCTTTGTAAAATTGTTGTCCACCAAGGTCCCCACCTTCTAGACGTTCAATACCACCTACATAGTCCGATATGTTCAGTTCCTTATACGAGGGCAGCCTGTCACAACCTTTAAGCTCAGTTCTACAACATTCTGCTCGGACTTCCATGAGATGTTCAGTTCCTCATACGAGGATAGTCTGTCGCAACCTTTGGGTTCAGTACTACAACATTTTGCTCGGACTTCCACGGAATCTTCGCAAAAGTATCGCTAACATCGAAAGCCACGACCTTTTTTTTTGCATCCGTCCACCCACCGAAAGAACACAATCGTTAGATCACTGTCCGCATATAGTGTCACCTAGCGACTGACATATCTCACCGACTAGTAGCTGGAGGTCACGAGCTTGTTCAACTATGGATTTAGCCTCATCCATGCTAAAGTCAAAAAATTGCTCACATATGTAGAGCTAGCGACCAACCTCTACCACTGCATATTTGTGTTCTAGTGTATCCCACAACTCTATGACGGACTTGTAGTCCATATACACATCGTAGAGCTGATCTGCCAGAACAGTCAGAATGCAACCAAGAGCAGTGTTGTTTGCATTATCAAATTACATATACTGCTCAATCGTAAATGGATACTATGGGTGGACAACCCACCACAGTCCCAAAGACATGAGCCAAAACTTGACTCTAATTTGCCATCTACGAAAGTTCTGACCACAAAACCTCTTAGATTTCATCGCATTAGAAGCGCTAACCATTTCTGTATTACAACAAAATTCACAATAAAGTTTCTGGATTGTTGAAAATGTAGGTAATATTTTAATTCCAAGTTTTATTAGGAGACAAATACAATATATTAATGATGCAATGCTAACTACTAACAGTAGGCTACTCATCATACTTCAGAATATATGCAAGAAAATTATAGCATCAAAGTCGTACGAACACACGAACGACTTACTGTTGGGCTTGACTCTAGTGACGCGGTGTAGGCTTGATGCAGTGCAGGGATGTAGACGAAGTAGAGTAGGAGCAAGTAGAGTAGGAGCGGTCGCGCAAATGCACTGCCCAAAAACCTTATTGCTACCCCGTACAGGTTCTCTCTACGACAATGGTTCGGAGATCCCGCTCTCCCTTCCTACCGGTGCACGCCGAGAAGAAAGGTCGACGAGATTTGATTTGCTCAACACTTAGTACAACTTCACCAGAGTGGAAGGACACAATGAGAGAAAGGAATGGAGGAATTTAGTCTCAAACATGGACGTCTCTAGACCTTTTATAGACGTGCCAATTACTCTCTAGTAATTGACGCCATTAGACTGAAATAATACTCATGTAACTGACTCCATTATTCACTGGTAACTGCTGATATTCAAACCAAATAATGAAAATTAAGCAGTCTCATTACCAGTCAAAAGAAGTAACTGACTCCATTAATCAGCCATTTACCCACTGGTAACTGCCTGTCATCAAAACCCAATAAAGTTCCAAATTCAAATGTTTGAATCTCATTCAAACTAAGAGAGAGAGTGACGCACGGTTTAGCAAAAATAAAGGTGGATTTGGTCTGCCAAGTTGCGTGCCACGCCACGCCACGTCGCAAGTCATGCGATTTTCACGTGAAAATACGCGAATATGCGCGTGTGTACGTGCATATGTGTGTGTTTAGCCAAAGCCATCTTTATGCCATACACACCCATAATTCAAGAAGTGATATGGACTATACCTTATAAATTGATCTCTCCCTCTTTGTCTTAGTAATATGGTACTAAACTTGTATGCTTTGGAATTAAATAAATGGGCCTTATTTATGGGCCCATTCTAACAGCACCATCGCCGTCACCTCCAAGTTCGCCGCGTCGACGAGCGGGGAGGAGCACCGGACGCTGTCCCGCGTTGCCGCCCCTGCCCTGAGCCCCCGTTGGCCGGGGTTCTGGATCTAGGGTCTTACAAGCACCCGCTGCCGCTGGAGAAGGAAGATGGTGAGGGTGAGCGTGAGCACGAGCACAAGCGTGCGCACATGGAGAGGAGTAGGCTGGAGGCAGAGCTACCGCTGTTGCCAGCGAGGATGCGCAAGTTGGCCTACGAGAAGTTGGCTTTTGCACACTTGAGGCCGAGGAGGAGGACACTGTCACTGTGAAGGCGTGGCGCCTGGTGACGACCAGGGAGGCGACGTGCGGTTGGGCCCACATTGCGGACCCGGAGTACTCCCACATGGCGCCGGTCTCACGGGGAGGAGAGAGAGAGATTGCATAGAGTTTGGTGAGAGGAAGGAGAGAGAACAAAACCTTGAAGGACCAAGGGCCTGTGTACGGGGAGGGTTTGTCCCTTAATTAACCCCTCCTAATCCAGATAAGGACGGCAATCAATCCGTTTTAATTAGTTATGAGACTTCCCTAATTTCTAGATGCTACAATAAGTGAAGTCGCTATAGTGTGTACTACAATTAACCCATAGACCACGCCTTAAAAAGACACTCAGTTTAAAATCTAGTGATTATAGATAAGAAAAAAAACAGTTTTTAGAAACTGAAAAGAAGAGACCATATTTTCCCCTTCTGTAGGGTCGCAATATTCTTCTAGAGCTCTCTCGAGTCAGCCTGTTTGGAATGCACAAAATTTGCGAAAACCTTGTAAGAGCTTACATCGGTTTCGGAACACTTGAAAGGATGCTCGTTTCGGCTTCATCTTCTATCTTTTAGTTCACCATTTCTTAATTTCATCTTTTTCTGATCTTTTAGCTTCTTTAGGGCTTTTTTTTTTGCCTTTTTTGTGTTTCTTTGTATTATCCTAATGGGACAACTTATTTTTCTATTTTTTAATTTTTTTAAAATTTAATTATGCCAAAAAGCTACCAGCCGCTACCGTGCAAAATAAACTAGCTTAGTGAAAATAAGCCAAAAGCCACAAGAGCCCAATTGAGCATAGCTGTAATAGAGGTGTTCTTTTGGGCTATGGTTGATGTCTTTTGTCTGCGTTTTTTAATATGATAGCAGACGACAGAGACGCTGACGTAGGTAGCACACATGGTTTTAAGTTTGAGGAGCCGTTTACAAAATCGACTTTAAGAGCTGCCCTATTTCAAGAAATCAAAAATAGAAACCAAAAACAAAAAGAATAGGACCAATAATGGAAAGAATAGTATATAAGATGTCATGCATGCACAGTCCAATTCTAGGGGAACCGAGGATACAAGCACGAGTAGAATCAAGTGTCTGGATACTTCCTCGGAAAAAAAAACAGGCATTTTTGGAGGAAAGCACAGAGGAGAAAGAGAGTGAGAGAGATTGCCTTGCAATTCTCAAAGGAAAATTTGCATGGAATTTGAGCAAATGTTTGCGCCCTCCAAAATACGTAGGAAAGAGGAGATTTCCGTAGGATCTTTGGGAGCCATTTCTTTGTTCCAAAAAGATATATAGGAACTTTTGCCATAGGATTTGAATCCTACAAAATTACTTCACTTTCCTATTGTTCCGGACGGGTAACTTTCCTAAAACAAATTACAATGCTTTTAAGCTCCTCTTCCTCGGATTATTTCTGTAAAATGATTAAGGAATTGTTTATTTCAAAAAAAAAATTGCAGGGTTACTTATGCCATGGACACTGTAAGGCCCGTTTGGCTAGATTGCCAAGCAGGCCAGCTTCATAGTAAAGGCCTGAAAAGGAATAATATAATCCCTTTTGGACTCGGTCCAGTCAACCTCGGCGAGTGTGTGCAGTCTAGACCTTTGGATCCGCAACAAACGGTTCTCGCCAAGAGAAGAGAGGTCTCTCGCTGCCTTCTGCTCCCCACTCCCAGTTCGTCGCGGCGGCGAGGAGACGAGGCGGCAGGCAGGCGACGACGACGAGGAGAAGACTCAGCTCAGATCCGAAGGAATGGTAAGCCCGCGAACACCAGCTCTTCTCGGGATCTAGGTTTGTCAGTGTCTTACGATCCTAATATGCTGTTCTGATGTGCCGTTGGGGATGGCGTCGCAGGCGGCGAAGGCGATCTCGAGCCCCGTGCCGGTGGACTGGTACCCGACCCTGGCCGTCGTCATGGTCGCCGTCGGCCTCATGCTCACAGCATCCTTCTTCATGTACGTCGACTACTCCATACCCCTCCGGCTCCTCGTGCGATTTATGCAAATCTGTCATCTGATCTGATCTGATGTGTCTAGTAATTGCGTGGTTGGGTAATCGCTAGTCTTCGGAATTGGTTCATCGGGTTGGAATTGGCGATCTGATGTGTGCTTATGCTTTCTTTGGTGTATCGTTAACTACTTAGCTCGATCGGTAGGTGGTAGCAACCCAACCACGAGGGGTTAAGGTGGTGGCGTCTTTTGACTTTTCGCACTGCGCAGTGGCCCGCCGTAGAGGTCCTCTATTTTTTTTTTGATAATCGCCGTTGGCGTTTTGATTCTTCGCGACAGAGGTAATGCGCTTGCCTCGGTTGCTTGAGTTGGATCGGTGGGTGTAGGTTTGTTTAGGTAGTTTTCTGAGCTGAACAGTCCCGGTAGATGGTGAAATTTGATGGATCTGCTGAGTTCGGTGTGGAATTTAGTAACTCCCTCACCACTTCATTCTGCGTGGTAGAAAAAGGATTTGCTCTAATTGCACAGCCAGTTTTAATTTCTGGAATTAGAGGTTGGATATGTTAAATTAGATTTGGGCTGCTAGGACAGAACAGGAGCTGGGAGCCATCTACAAATTCTGGGTGTGTAGAATGGAAGGGTTCTTCTTCTTGCTGCCTATTGTTAGTTAACTTGAAATCGATAAATTTTGAGTTCTTACTAGCTAGGTAGTAAGGCCTTTATATGTTACTGTTCTGTTGTGGAACAGGCCAGTTAAATGCAACAAGCTTGTCATGTATATCCCTAACCATGAGTCAGTGTTTTCAAACTGGTGAAAACCAGCAAAAACTGCCCCATTACACTTCTGTTTGACAAAAAAAATTCAATTTCTTTTGTACACCCACTTCTTAGGTTGAGTCATGACTTTGTCATAGTTGTGGAACCAGATCATATCTTGAGGTGTAATTGCACCAGCTATTTGTCTTTTGTATCATCTGATACTGGATGAAATTATGCATAAATTAACCAGTAGCACATAATAGGAACAACCTTTAGCACCATAATTCAATATCTATTTTGTCTGTGGTGCTAATAGGTACAATGGCTAATAACAAGATACAAATGAATTATTGAACTACCGTCAAATTGATTAGTGAGCTCTGTGTTGCTTCAACTATTGAAGATAGTTAAAGTGAGTGTTTTAGCACTTAAACCAAGTAAACAAAAACTCACCTAGCAATCTGGTCCATTGCAGTTATGAAGCCACTTCATCCAGGCGGAGCCGTAGCTTAGCGAAGGAGATTGTCACAGCGGCCATTGCTTCTGTCTTTCTGGTATGTCCTTGTAAATTGTGTTAGTTGTTTTACCATTCCATAGGGTGATCGATGCATATCTAAGTTAGCTTTTAATTGTTCCACAGGGCTTTGGATCTCTGTTCGTGCTCCTTGCAAGTGGTGTTTATGTCTGATGACCGGCTATACAAGCTTTTTGTTTGTGTTCTCCAACTCTAGTGCTAGCTAGGACATGTCTATTTGGAAATTATGTGTTGGTTCACATGTTATAGACAAAAGGACGGAGAGACATCAAATTTAAACCAATGGTGTGAAACTTTTTCTCGAATCTCTATCATATTATTGGTACACAACTTCAGTTCTATTATTAATTATGTTACCAATTGCTACTTATTTTACATAAGCCAAATCGGTATTTTTGTTTTGCTGCTCTTGCGTAATGAGTTTTTATATTGTTAGAACCAGTTCTTTTCAATGGAAAAGGAAGCAACGTTCAACATTCCTCATCCTTCTCTATTCCCTGTTGTCATCTCATACGATCATGGCAGGACTTGGGATGAGGAGAACTGGTTCGACTTGGCAGACTATGTCGACCTCAACACGGACGTATGCATCCGCGCCATGGAACATGATGCCTCATCATCATCCTCTTCCCATTCGAGGCTCACCTCTCACTGAGACTGATGAGATCAATCGGATGGAAAAAGACATGTCGCCCTAGTCAACAACACTCCTAGAGGAATTGGTTGTTCTGATCAGGTTGAAATACCCAAGTACCTCTACAAGCCTAGTGCTTCTAATCGGCAAACCCGATGACAGGAGTGCAATGCCATAATCCAAGTTCAGGGTACTCTTGATACAGTCATGAGCGACCAATATTCATCGACAGCTCCTACATATTCCAGGAGTCGACCAACACCTGGTCATGGTGTCGATGAAGTTTCCCCCGATAGAAAGCCGAGTGAAGATGATAAAGCTCCACATTCGATTGGCAATCCATCGGATTAGGCTGAGTTCACCACAAAGCCCACAAGAGGTGGTATTTTCCAATCACTCCCAATCATGGAGGTTTGTTGCCGAAGCGGTGGATAGTTTTCCCTTAGTTTTGACAGGAGCTCATTGGGAGATTCATGCTTGAGGCATAAAGTTAACACAATTGATGATACCGATTAATATGCCATGTATGATTCTTCATGTTAGGACCTACAAGACCCGTTGGTAGAAATGGTTTAAACGCTCCTACATCACTTGAGGATGGATGTAATGGAGTTGATGGATATCGATTGGCTAATCACCTGCTTGTATGGGAGAAGATGGGGCTCAAAGAGGTACTTGGATCATCATACCCCCTCCACAAACAGGAATCCTTCGAGGTCATCGGTAACTATTTGGAACTTGTAACAAGTCTATGATATTTTAAATGACCCAGATCTTGCTCTAGTAGAAGCTATGGGATATACTCAAATTGCAGGTCAAGTGTCAAAAATCCTCCAGTAGACCATGCGGCGCATAGAGATGTAGAGGGAGTAGAGGAACTCACAAAGTCATACTCTGACTTCGTCCAAGCATTCCTTTCTTAGCAGAAGCTAGCATGGTCAGACTGTATATAATCCGACATCTGACGCAAGACCTTCTCAATGATTCCAACATGGGAGTCATGAGGGAAGACGACTTTTCAGTACTGAAACCACTCCTCTCCCTCTCTATGATGGACGGACACTTGGATCAGGTGATTTGCGACATCACCGAACCAAATAGCTGGTCAGAGGTACCGCGTAAGTGACCACAACTAGTTCCTCAGTATGACTATCGATGGGATCAGTCTCCAACCGACCACAATTTGGCCCCTTTCCAAAGAAGGCACTATAACTTGATCACAGGCTATCAGGTTTTCTTAGTAGGCCTTCAAGCAGTATGCTGGTTGGATAGGTTCTAACCAGCAAATTTAGAGAAATTCGATGGAACTCAGAACCCATTAGAATTTCTCTAGATTTACACCACCATCAGAGCGGCATGTGGTAATGATAATGTGATGGCAAACTACTTGCCCATAGTTCCCGAGGGGTCTGCCTGGTTATGGTTGCTTAACCTGTTGAAAAGTTAGTCAATTTTCGGCATATTTTAATCCAGAAATTCAGCATATAAAACATGACATACAAAAGCATGAGTGATTCAACAATGATGTATTCATATTCGCTTACGAACAAGCTAACAGCAACACCTATTAACATATTCATAGCACACAAACAAATACACTAGAGAAGTTTTCAGATTATACCCTCGGGCGGGGCCAGTGTCGGTGACACCGGAGGCATCGTTACCATCAGTCGACATGATGGTCTATTCGATGTAGTCGATCGAGGCGTTATGCAGGACGAGGCGTGATGCAGGAAAATGTTAAATCGTGCGATCTCGCGACGATTCACCACCAGGAAGTAGATGACGTACTTCGCAGATTGAGCAGTCGCGCCAATGCGGTCCCCAAAAACTTGATTGCCCATCTACCCGTGCAGGTACGCAAACGGATGGAGTTTCGGAGGCCTACTCGCCAAGAACCCTTTGCGCGCAAGGTTCTGGACCGGAGATTACTGAGCGCAGCCACAAAAACAGAACCAGAATACTATATATCATCCCGTATGGAGTGGAGAGCCTTTTTTTATGCTCTGTACTTTTGTAACAGCAAAAACGAAGAGCCAGAGTAACTGCAGCCATTAGTCACTAGTAACTGTAGCCATTACTCGAAAGTAACCGCAGCCATAATTCACTAGTAAGCGTATCGAATTATCGCGGACCATTCGTTAATACTATTTACTGCGAGTCAGTGCGTTACGATTTTCGAATAGATAAAGAAAAACACGACGCGCACGACACGCTGCAAGACGCACACGCACGCCGCCGCGGCTCGGCTTGGCTCGGCTCGGCGTGGCGAGGCGAGCGAGCGAGCGCGCGCGCGTGTATTGGCTCTGTCCAATTCCACAAGGGAGTTACCACGTTCCACCTTTTAAAGTGGTGTAACTCCCATTCAACTCTCCATATGGGACTAAACAGTTTTTTCCATGTGGGCCTAGGAATTTCATTTGATTAATTGCTAAATTAAAATGGACCAAGTCCAATTAATCCAACAATCCCCACCAAATTTCAAGGTACACGAGAAATGCTCTCAGTTCTGATGTTGTTTGATATACCAGTGTTTCAAGACTGTTAAGTTGAACATCCACTTAGGAAAGGAGTTACACTCATCCACAACTGAACAATGGACTATGCCTTGAATTGACAGTTTTGTGCGAACAAGCTTTACCCAGTTCCTTTACTAGTACTAGGCTACCTAAAGCATCCCCTCTGGTTGGAGCGTATAAGTCATACTCTATGCCTATTCATGAGTATCTAGAGATCACCCAAATCTCAGACTGTGACCAGTAGTCGAACTCATATATGTGTGTTCCTTCTAAGATGTCCTGTAGGCCGACATCTCTGCTCTAAATAAGTCACTCGGATCACATTGAGGTAAAAACCAACCTGCCATACAGAATAGGAGAGAAGCATATCATTGAAGAAATGAGCCCTGTAAAGGTCTCTCCTCCCAGTCAACTAACAGCTTGTTTCACCATCCTACTTCACGGGATCTCCGATCACGTAGAACAGGTTACCATTGTGATATGACTCATGTGGGTCTCAGGCCCATCTCACTCGATGCACTATCTATCACATTACGTGATAAACCCTTTGTAAATTGGTCGGCGGATTATTAGTCATGCGGACATAGTCGGCGCTATCACTCCAAGTTTTTGATTTACGTGGACTTCAACCGCCTCTTAACATGCCTAGATGACTTCATGTTGTCCTTAGAACTATTCACCTTGATAATTATAGTCTGATTATCACAGTTCATCAGGATAGCCGGTATCGATTTTTCAACCACCGGCAAATCCATAAGGAGTTCGCGAAGCCACTCAGCCTCAACAGTTGCGATATCTAACGCTGTGAGTTCTGCTTCCATGGTTGACCTCGTTAAGATGGTCTGCTTGCAAGACTTCCAGGAAACAGCACCACCTCCAAGTGTGAACACATATCCACTTGTGGCTTTTATCTCATCGGCATCGAGATCCGGTTTGAATCATCAGAGCCCTCCGGTATCTTTGGGTACAAACATCACGAATACCATAGCTCACGGTTGCTTTTAGATAGCGCATTACTCTCTCAAGAGCACGCCGATGATCATCTCCCGGATTTAAAACAAATCGGCTTAGCTTGCTCACAGCAAACGAGATGTCAGGTCTCGTAGCACTAGCTAAATACATCAATGAGCCAATGATCTGGGAGTATCTCAATTGATCATTTGTTATTCTTCGATTTTTCCTCAATAACACACTAGGATCATAAGGAGTAGAAGCAGGCTTGCAGTCACTATAACCAAAGCGACTCAAGACCTTCTCTACATAGTGAGATTGCACAAGTGTAACCCTACCATCACCTCCTCTCAGTAGCTTAATGTTAAGAATCACATCAGCCACTCCCAAATCTTTCATCTCAAAACTCTTGGACAGAAAGTCCTTGACCTCCTCAACCACATTGAGGTTGGTCCCAAAAATCAGTATGTTATCAACATACAAGCACAAGATCACTCATTCTCCCTCACCATAGCGATAGTACACACATCTGTCGGCTTCATTTACAACAAAGCCAACAGATGTCAAAGTTCTGTCGAACTTCTCATGCCACTGCTTAGGTGCTTGCTTTAGGCCATACAAAGACTTTAACAACTTGCACACCTTTCCTTCTTGACCTTCTACCACAAACCCGTCTGGCTGATCCATATAAATCTTCTCCTCCAACTCTCCATTTAGGAAAACTGTCATAACGTCCATTTGATGAACGAGCAGACCATGAGAGGCAGCCAGGGCAAGTAGTACTCGAATTGTGGTCAATCGGGCAACAGGTGAATAAGTATCAAAGAAGTCTTCACCTTCTTTCTAGGTATAACCCTTGGCCACAAGTCTTGCCTTGTACTTTTCAATTGTACCATCAGGCCTAAGCTTTTTCTTGAAAATCCATTTACATCCTACATGTTTACACCCATAAGGACGGTCAACGACCTCCCAAGTTCCATTAGACATAATAGAGTCCATCTCACTCCGTACTGCTTCCTTCCAATAGTCAGCGTCAGGAGAAGAATATGTCTCTTCCATGGTTCTTGGAGTGTCATCCACGAGGTATACAATGAAATCATCACCAAAGGACTTTGCAATCCTCTGTCTCTTACTCTTTCGAGTAACCTCATTGTTATCCTCCTCAGGATTTTCCATAGACGTTTTCTCAGCATGTTCTATCGGCACAAAAGAATCAAGGGAAATTATAGGTTCTTGACTAGATGAGCTAGGTACATCACGTTTCATAGAAAATTTATTATCAAAAAATGTGGCGTCTCTGGACTCTATGATTGTACCAACACGCATGTTAGGTACTCCAGTTTTTATAATTAAGAACGTATAACCCACGCTGTGCATGGCATAACCAAGAAATACACAATCTACGGTTTTTGGTCCAAGTTTGCGCTTCTTGACAATTGGCACGTTAACTTTGGCCAAACATCCCGAAGTGCGCAAGTGTGAGAGAGACAATTTCTTCTTTTTCCATTCCTCGAATGGTGTTACTTCTTTATTCTTTGTAGGAACTCTATTCAGGATATGATATGTGGTCAATATAGCCTCACCCCACCATTCCTTAGAAAGTCCCGTAGTGTCTAACATAGCGTTAACTAAATCAGTTAGAGTGCGATTCTTTCTTTCGGCAACCCCGTTTGATTCGGGAGAATAGGGAGGCGTCCTCTCATGAATAATTCCATGTTCCTCGCAGAATAAAGTAACTCATTCGAAAAAAACTCTCCCCCACGATCAGACCTTACCCGCTTGATTTTCCTCTCAAGTTGGTTTTCTACCTCAACTTTATGGATCTTAAAGTAATTTAACGCTTCATCTTTTGTTTTCAATAAGTACACATAGCAAAATCTAGTGCAATCATCTATAAGCGTCATGAAATATTTCTTCCCACTTGTAGTCAACACGCCATTCATCTCGCACAAATCGGAATGAATGAGTTCTAACGGTGCCAAATTCCTCGCCTCTTTTGCTGCCTTGTGAGGCTTGCAAGGTTGTTTCGATTGAACACACGCATGGCACTTAGAACCTTTGACCAAAATGAATTTCGGGATTAAACTCATATTAGCTAAGCGCGTCATACACCAAAAATTAACATGACAAAGTCGTGAATGCCAAACATTAGATTCATCATCATCGTTGCACACATGGTTCACAAATTTATTATAGGAATCCATCAAAGAAAAACGGAACAAGCCTCCGCTCTCATAGCCTTTACCAACAAATGTTCCATACTTAGACACGACACATTTATTGAACTCAAATGCAAGCCTAAAACCATCTCTACACAATAGAGATCCACTGACGAGATTCTCTTTATGGAGGGGACATGCTGCACATTCTTCAGCTGCACGGTCTTTCCTGAAGTAAACTTCAGATTGACCGTACCAACACCATGAGCAGCTGCATGTGATCCGTTTCCCATCAACAAGAAGGAACCTCGACAGACCTGATAAGATGAAAACAAGGAAATATCAGCACACACATGAATATTAGCACCAGTGTCAATCCACCATTCAGGTGATTGACAAGCGAAAGAATCAGAGGTAAATAATTACCGTACCCCGATGTTCCTCCAGCATCACTAATAACCATGTTGGCAGACTTCTTTTGCTTATCCTTACGGTCTGGACAATCCTTAGCCCAATGGCCAAAATCACCGCACACAAAGTAGCCGCCCTTTCCTTTGCCTTTCTTCTTAAACTCAGTAGTAGCCTTGGGCTTCACAATAGGCTTATTTTTCTTCTTATTGTGGGAAGCCTGATGGTTCTTTTTCTGCACCAAATTGGCACTAGAACCTCCCTCAACAGCAACTTTCTTGCCACGAGAATCTTTTGCCCTCGCCTTCTCTTCAACACCAAGAGAGCCAATGAGATCAGTAACACTGAACTCCTGCCTCTTGTGTTTTAGAGAGGTAGCAAAATCCGATCAAGAAGGTGGTAACTTGGCGATAATACCGTGTCGGGACCCAGAACAACAACTCCAAGTCTCTATGTGTAAATCGCACTATCCCAGGAAAAGCTAGTACACACAGGGTTAACAGTAATGTATATCATGCAAAAATCACCACCGAATATTATTAAACGACAAAATACGGCCCTAAGGCCAAGTCTTACAATATAGGGGCACAAGGCCAACAAGAGAAATAAAACAATGGAAAGCGAAGAAAGTAGCGGCCTGACCCATCCAAACCTCCCACAGGCGAATGACTGTAAGATGCGTCCTACTCACTGAAGTAGTCCTCACCGTCGTAGTTGCCGTCGAAGTCTGGCAACAGATATAGCAAGGTGAGTACAACGAGTACTCCCAAGGTAAGCATATAGATGCTTACGCAAGTTACACCAGGAAATATAACAGGATTGATGCATGCATAATGGATTTCAAAGGAAGGCTTAACAGGGTAAATGTGCGGAAAGCAATACTTGAATTTGAATACAATAATGTAAGTACGAAAAGCTAAACTTTAATACAGTATATGAAACAATGTTTTATCAAATATTAACGTTAGTGTAGGCTTCGACCTACACTAACCTAACCACGGAAATCCACCCGGACAGTAACCAAAATCATCACCTTGCTTAAAACCAGGTTTTGTAAAGACAAGTCTAATCTGTGACAACTTTACTTAGCATGTTCATGACCGTAACACGGCTATCCCGGATAGGTTTTGACTCTGCAGAGGTGTACAACTTTACCCACAAGACATTCCCTCTCACTTGAGCCACGCGATAAACACACTTCCTTTGGTGTGCGGCGGAGAGTTCGTGACAAGGCTGTTCCAATGATCCGTAGCCAAAATAAATACGCCGCCACTAAGGTTTCACCACAACTCGAATCCATGAGTTGGAGCCCCCTCTGGGACCATGTGAGACTTCCCATAGCCTACGCCGCGCTCACATTCAGCCTATAGCGGAATTATGTTTGGAACCTCACAAGTTACTTAGCCAGGCCCGTCCCATACCGGATTTGTGGTAGTACGAAAGTGACTTCGTAAAATGAATCACAGAAACGGTCCTTAAGCTGATTTAGGCTCAACCACATACCCACGTACACGACAATCAACCAGGTGTCATCAAACACGAGACATGCCGGTACCCACCACCTAACCATTAGCCTAAGTCCAAAATATAAGTTTCTATTTTTATTTTTTTAACCATTTTCATAAACCACCCTTGACTCACCGAAGTCAAGATTTCATTTTCAAATTGTCATTCCATGCGACAGATTATTCCCACATAAAATTATTCTAAGCCAGGCTAAGCATTTCTATAAAATTTTCTAGTCAATACTATGGTACTAACTAGTTTTCAGCTAGGGTGACAAGGTATATGAATTCGAGATTCAAAATTGGCTATAGTCAAAAGATCATGGGCATAACTAAAGTTTAAACGAAATTTAAATTATATTTGAATAAAAGTACGCATGCATATACAGTAAAATAACATAAATAAATTTGAAATATTACGTTCAACATGGTCAAAGGTGTAACTTGCCTTGATCGAAGTCTTGCTGCGATTCGTCGAACTCGAAAACTCCGGAATCGTCAAAATCTAACGTAAAGAGCAACTTCAAAGGAAATTCAAAAACAAAATTCAAATAAATTCAAAATTTCAAAATTATTCCAGCAATAGACAGATCATGATTTTAGAAAAATTTAGAAATTTGAATGGGTCAATTTGGAGTTAAAATGCAAAAGTTATAGCCTTCCAAAGTTTTAATTCAAATAAAAAGAAAAAGGTTATTTCCTAAATTTTATTTTTATTCGAAAAATCATTTATGACGTCAGCCTGATTTATTTTTCTAAAGGAAATAACAGATTATAACGTCAGCCCTAGGATTAGTTTATTCGGGGAGAGGCTGACAGGTGGGGCTCGGATCTGGTGGACTGCGTCCATGGACCCAAGAGAGGGGTGAGGTGGCAGGCGGGCGCGCGGGGAGTGGGGTGGCGCTGACGTGGCGCCACGTGGTTACCGCGTGGCTGCCACGTCACGGCTTTATGCCGACGTGGCTGCGCACTCGCGAGGTGGCGCGGAGGCGCTCGGGTGGCGCTGGCGTGGCGCCCAACTGGCTGCCACGTCTGCTGCCACCTCGGCTCGGCGGCTGACGGGGCATGGCGGCCGGCGGTGGCGCACGGGGACCGAGGGTCGCCGGCGCTCCGGCGGCGCTGGCGAGGCACGAAATGAAGAGGGGACGCGGGAGTACTCGGGTACCTTCGCGACGCCGAGAAGGCCGGAGCGGAAGATCGCGAGAGGCGGCGGTCGGAGAGGGCTTCACGCGCGCGGAGCAGTGGCGCAAATGCTCGGGAAGGTGGTCGCCGAGGATCGCCGGGCACAAGCGATGTCGGGTGGGGTCGGCGAGGCTCGGTGGTGGCAGCGGCGGTGGCGATTGCTCGCCGGAGCTACCGAGGCCGACGGAGAAGAACGAGTGCGGGGCCCGATGCTCAATTTTGCGATCCGAGGCACGAGGGGTGGCGGTGTGGGTAGAGGGACCTCGGGGTGTGGATTTTATAGGCTGGGGAGGGGTGGTAACGGCTGCGCAAAACTCGCCGAAGAGCAACGGGCGGAGGGGATTAATGCGACGGCGCATAGGGTGTGATTGAGGGGGAAAATGCCAGAAACGGACGCGGGAAGACGGCTATTTGAATGCGCAGTGGTGCGGGAATAAATTATAAGAAACCGAAGCTTTCAAAGCGGTTTCCCAATCAATGGCGGCGGCAGCGGCGGTGATTGCGCGAGGAAGAAGGTAAGTGAACGGGGACGAAGGACCTGACAGGCGGGGCCCGCGCGTCAGCGAGAGAAGAAAACAGGAAAGGGTTGGGATGACGGTCGGATCCGCGACGCGTGCCAGGTGGGGGAAGCGGGGGCCGCGGGATCTAAAGCGAACCGGTAAGTGAACAGGTGTGGTCAAGATTTCATCCGGCAAACGAGACTCAATCCGAGCCGTTGGGGTTTCGGGCGGAGGGTTAAGTGGTTGCGGACGGGCGGGATGAAGTCCGACAATGGCGAACGGCCCCGATTCCACCACGTGTCGGCAGGAGCGGAGGGGAAGGCGGGATAAAGCGGTAAGTTGGTGCGGGCGGTTGCGATTAAGTCGGGCGGAGGGGCGGATGGTCGAATGGGTGCCAAGTGTCGGCTAGAGAGGAAGGAAAGGCGGGGAGAGGGTTTAAGTCAGATCGGACGGCCGAGGAGGAATCCGGCGACGCGGACCGGCCCGATGGGTGACAAGTGTCGGCCCCGGGAGAGGTTTTGGATTTTTATTTCTTTTTGATTTCCAGAAATGATATTAAGCTCTAGAAAACTCAGAAAAATACCAAATAAATTTTGAAAATTTCAGAAAAATTCAGAGAACTTTCTGGGACTATTTGAGACTTAATGAAATTATTTTCCACTTATTTTGACAAGTATATTTTGCAAGAGCACAATTTGACTTAAAAGGGACAGTTTTAATTCTTTATAAAATCCTGAAAATTAATATAATTACAGATTTGACTTTAGGAAAATATAGCACATTTATTTGGCTTTCATGAAATGCAAAAATTTCATTTTGATCTTTTATAAATAGAAGTTTTTTTTAATTTTCTCGAATCAGGACTTTGAAATAAACTCGAGGAAAATCCAATAAATTCCAGAAATAATTTTAATAAAGGAGTAAAATTTTTGGGATGTTACATACCGCCAGCCACAAACTTGTCCGGTAACTCGCACTTATTGTTCTCAAGCTCCTTTGCTAGCGCCTAAATCTCATGAGCTTGTTCTACTACAGAACGGTCATCGACCATCTTGTAGTCATATAACTACTCCATGACATACAGCTCACTGCCAGCATCAGAAACTCCAAACCTGGCCTCAAGTGCATTCCACATCTCTTTGCCCGTAGGCAAATGCATGTACACATCCACAATGTTATCTGCCAGTATGTTAACAAGTGCACCTCGAAACAAGTTATCCGCTACATTGAACTTGCGTTCGTCCTCAGCAGATAGAGGCTCAGCGGGCTTACCTTGTGCAACATGAAAACATTCCATGGAAGTAAACCACAGGATCGCACGTGCACGCCATCTCTTAAATTGGAACCATCAAACGGAGGGTGCGGCTTAAGCGACGCCGCAAAGCCAACTACCGAAAAAGACCTATCAAGTTTTTGGATTGTTGAAAAGTTAGTCAATTTTTGGCATATTTTAATCCAGAAATTCAGCATATAAAACATGACATACAAAAGCATGAGTGATTCAACAATGATGTATTCATATTCGCTTACGAACAAGCTAACAGCAACACCTATTAACATATTCATAGCACACAAACAAATACACTAGAGAAGTTTTCAGATTATACCCTCGGGCGGGGCCAGTGTCGGTGACACCGGAGGCGTTGTTACCATCAGTCGACATGGTGGTCTATTCGATGTAGTCGATCGAGGCGTGATGCAGGACGAGGCGTGATGCAGGAAGATGTTCGCCGTGCGATCTCGCGACGATTCACCACCGTGAAGTAGATGACGATTCGCAGATTGAGCGATCGCGCCAATGCGGTCCCCAAAACTTGATTGCCCGTCTACGTGCAGTACGCAAAGCGGATGGAGTTTGAGGCCTACTCGCCTGGAACCCTTGCGCGCAAGGTTACGGACCGAGATTACCGAGCACGACCACAAAAACAGAACGAATACTATATATCATCCCGTATGGAGTGGAGAGCCTTTTTTATGTTACGTACTTTTGTAATAAGCAAAAGCGAAGAGCGAGTAATCGCAGCCATTAGTCACTAGTAATCGTAGCTATTACTCAAAGTAACAAAGAGCCATAATTCACTAGTAATCGTATGCGCATCGCCGACCATTCGTTAATACTATTTACTGCGAGTCAGTGCGTTACGATTTTTGAATAGATAAAGAAAAACGCGCACGCACCCGACACGCCTGCGCGCACGCACACGCACACGCACACGCACACGCACACGCACCCGCACCGCACGGCACGGCATGGCTCGACTCGGCTCGGTGTGGTGAGGCGAGCGAGCGAGCGAGCGCGCGCGAGTGTATTGGCTCTTTCCGATTCCACAAGGGAGTTACCACGTTCCACCTTTTAAAGTGGTGTATCTCCCATTCAACTCTCCATATGGGACTAAACAGTTTTTTCTATACGGGCCTAGGAATTTCATTTGATTAATTGTTAAATTAAAATGGACCAAGTCCAATTAATCCAACATAACCAACCAGTTGAATCAATTTACACCTGGGAGCAACTTTGTGATTTGTTAATCGCAAACTTCTAGGGGACGTACAACAGTCCTGGGAAAGAGGAAGACCTCTATTATCTATCGAGACCCGAATATGCAAATTCGGTCTCTCTGTGTAATCTGCACTAGTCCAGGATCTCGCTAGTGCACACAGTCAAACATAGATGTAATCACAGTCATATACAAGATAAACTGAAGGAAAAGCTCAAATCTCAATAAATCTCAAAAGGTACGACCTTATGGTCAAGTTTACAATAGATTAGCCCGAAGGGCTTAACAAAACTAGCAGCGGAAATCCAAAAAAAATAAAGCGTAGTGGCCAATCGACAAGCTTACAGGCTATCGAGTGGAGAACGAAGCCTAATCCGCGAAGTCGTCGAAGTACTCTCCTTCTGGAACCTCCTGCTGGTGATACTCCTCATCCTCAACTGAGCAACATTGGGCATAAAACTGTGAGTACATTGGTACTCAGCAAGTCGTTTATAACAAATGAATGCAATATAGTATGTAAGGCTTACCAAAGGATGGCTGAAAGGTTAATTTGCATAAATGGCAGTTGAAAGGTAAATACAGTAATTAGATTGAAAGTGAACTTTAAGTAAAACAATACTAAATACATAATCAAAGGAATTGACATAACCACTTGCGGACCTCCCATCCACAAGCTAAACCAACCACTTATGGACCTCCCATCCATAAGCTAAACCAACAGTAGATTAACCATCCACTATCCAACCACAATCCACAAGTTTTCAGAAATAACTACCCCTCGTGTGAAATCACCGAGCATTGTCCATGACCGAGGACGCGGCTATTCGAATAGTTTTACACTCTGCAGAGGTTGCACAACTGTACCCACACTATGTGATTGCCTCGCGCTGAGGAAAATCACAACAAGGCCTTTACAAAGTTCAGTTACAACTCAATCCGCCCGCTAGGGTTTCGCATCACACCCCCCTTGCGCCGCATGGGAATCAGCAACCATGTTCATCTCAATGGCAAGATTAAAGTTGAAACCTCCCAAATTAGTCAGCCAGGTCCATCCCATACCAGATATGTGGTTTGCACGGTAAAGCTCAGATCAATAGCGCACAAAGTTAAGTCCTTAATTCTACCCGGGCGAGACTACCTCATCCCTCGAAGTGCTCCAACACTTCCCCCCTTTACTACACGATCACTCGTCCGAGTACAAAACCAGGTTTGTATAACCACCGCCGATGACGCACCAACGTCATGACCCAAATTTTAGTAAACGTGGTACCAACCACAGTTCCATATCTCATTAAGTCAAATTATTAATTCACATGTGATGATAAACCTGATCGTCACTTTAAGCAAAACTAAGCATATAATCGTACCAATTTATGTGACAAATAACTATCATCACTAGTAGGTTTCCCAACCTATGGTGACAAGGGTATCATGGCATTCCAAATTATCAAGGAGGGACAAAATCAAAAGGGACGATAACTACCAGATTCAAGGTTTGAGTAAAAGTAGCAATGCAATGTAATTTAAAACAAAATAAATAAATAATAGATTGCAAACTGGGTTCAACATGATCAAAGGACACGACTTGCCTTGGTTATGCTCAGTGAGGTACTCCTGGTCTTCGGGCGTAGATCCTGCTCCTCCGGAATCCTAATTTAACGAGAGAGAAAATGACCGAAACAAGAAAAACACATAAAATGATAAGCAAATGAACTCCAAAATTCATGAAACCAGAACCAAAAGCTAGAGCTTGATTTTAGATGAATTTAGAAAAAAGAATGGGGTCAATCGGAGCTAGGACGGAGGAGAACGGGCTCTCGAAAAATAAACCCTAAAAGAAAACAGAGAAATTCAGAAATTGCACTGTGCTGTGAACCCGATCCATGGAAAACCGAGTCTACCGCAGACCCAGCGCACGTAAACAAAGACACGCGGGCGGCGCACGACGCGCGGGAAGGCGATGACGTGGGCGGTGGTGCTGCCATGTGGCACACTTGCTGACGTGGTGCTGATGTGGCGACATGTGGCACCTGGCGGGGTCAGCTTTGGCTTACGTGGCGCTGACGTGGCATGACACGTGGCTGCCACGTAGGCTTAAGGCTGACGTGGCACGCGCTGGTGCTGCCATGTGGCAGAGTTGAGTTGGCGGGCTCGGGCGCGGCGGCGGCGGCGAGATCCGACGGCTGAGGAGAAACCACACGGCTTGATCTGGGTGGCCAGATCGGAGGGTGAGATCGACGGCCGGGATCGAGCGGTGCGGAGACGGGAGATGGGCGATGGCCGACGCGTGGCAGCGCGTTGCGCGAAGCCTCGCACAGACGTGGCGCGGGCGTGGACGCGGGCGGTGGAACCGAGGCGGGGCGCGGGTGCGGGGTGCGCGGACCGAGGGGCGGCGCTCCGCGGGTCCGGCGAGGGTGGTGCGACGGAGGCGAAGGAGGTCCGGCGAGGGCGGTCTCCGGCGACGTTTGAGCACGGCGGAGGGCCCAGCGGGCGGCGGATTCTTACCGGCGATGAACGCGACGACGGCGGTGACGACCGGCGAGGGTCCGAGCGGCGGAGCAGCGAACACGGAACCACTCCGGGTGAACGCCGGCGACAGCGGAGGCGATACGGCCCGAGGCTCGGAACGACAACGGGGAGGGACTCCGGCGAGGGCGAGGGCGGGAGGACGGAGGCGACGGCGCTTCGAGCGCACGAACCGAGGACGGCGTGGCTTAAATGGCACGCGAACCGAGGGAGTCCGGGATGGAGACGGCGCAGGCGCGATCGGAGACGAAGACGGCCGTTGCGACGCGTGGTTGCCGGGGATGATCCAAGGGCTGGGAGCGAGCAGCGGCGCGGCGCTAGGGTTAGGGTTACGCGGGCGCGGGCGCGCGGATGCGGGGCACACGGCAAGGTGGCAGATCCGACGGCGGGGAAGCGGGGCAGGGCGGGCGCGGCGCGGGCCGGGCTGGTGCCGCCACGTGTCGCATCGGACGGTCGGGGAGCGGGCGAGCGCGAGCGCTAGGGTTCGTGCGGGCGCGATGGATGTGCGACGCGTGGAGGTGGGGTGGATCGGGCGGCGGCGGCGACGCGAGGAGTGAGAGCGGGAACGGGCTGGGCCGGCCGAGGCGGCGGGGAGAGGAAGTGGGGATGAGCGACGCGTGGGCGGGGCGGGGGATCGGGCGGCCGAGAGAGAGACGGGGCGCGGGAGAGGGAGAGAGCACCGGGATGGGTGACACGTGGAGGATGGGGGAGATCGGACGGCTGGGGATTTTTCCCTTAATTCTTTTATTCCAGGAAATCAAATAAACTTCTACAAGCCCTAGAAAATAGCAAAGAAATCCCAAAAATTCACCAAAAATACCAGAAAATTCCCTGAGACCTGAAGAATCAAATAAAATATTTTCAGCTTTTGTAAATGTTTATTTTACTCATATTAAATCATTTTAAAAATTCTAAAATTCATTTGAAGCTTAATTTAATTCTAGAAAATTCCAGGAAAATTTTTGGTGACACGAGGAACTCAATTAAAATATTTTCAGCTAATGTTGAGGTTTAATTTAATCATATTAAATTATTTAAAAATTTTGAAAATTCAATTTAAGCTTTGATTAAAATTCAGGAAATTTTCAGAAAATTATTTTTAAATTCAAGGTTTTAAAAATCCCCAAAAATCAGGATGTTACAACCGAATCCGATAAGAACCAAATGAGACTCTATGACAGTATATCAAGAGGGTCAGTCAGGTTCATAATTCTATTCCATATGTTGCAGATTCCTCTATCATCCAGGCTTTAAAAACTAGGTTAAGGAACAAATGGTTTACACAGGACATTGCAATGAATCCCCAAGAATGATCATCAAGCTGTTCGACATGACCAACAAGTATGCATCCTCTAGCGAGGCGGTTGAATGGAATAAGGCCATCGACTAGAGAAAAAAGAGAAGAAGCCCAAGAAGCCTCCCAAAGGTGAAAAGAATCGCAAGCCAAACACTAAAGAAGTCTTTGCAATTCTATAAAAGTACACTAAGGACAAGAAGGATTATACCGGACAAAACCTGGCAAAAACTTTGATTCATGAATCCAAGAAGAATAAGAAGTGGTGTTCACTCCACCAAGCAGCAGGGCATGATCTACGCAACGACCGTGCTTGGTAGAAGAAGTTAGAATATTGGTACTCCGATAAGGGTTATTTCCCTTCCATTTAGGTGGTTGGAGAGCCGAGCGCCAAGAAAGACATAGATGGCAAGGAAAAGATGGGCTATTAGGAGCCACAACACATCGTTGACATGATCTTCAGCAGGTGTTCCTCCTACGAGTCCAGATGCCATTTGAAGATTGTGGAGTAGGAAGTCAACCTCACCTCGAGGACATCATCAATTAATTGCAAGACAGAGAGCAAATTAGACTTGAGCTTGCATAACAGGGTTACATCCTTGAGTATGAAGTTGTCATTGACACAGATGGTGCTTTTGGCCATCACGGTCTCGATAGAAGCATCCCCGAATGTGATTAACTCGTCATCGGATGCTTGGGTAAGGGAGAAAAACCATCTTGAATTTCTAATCATGTATCGAGGACATTCGGAGTCCACTAGCCACATATTCTCCTTCCTCCCCTACTGGACCTACATCATAGAACCAAAAAACCTTGAAGTTTTAGTACTGTAGTCAGTAATAAAATACTTTGGAATCTAGTACCGAGACACATGAAGAGTAGAAGCAGAACTGAAGATGATGTAGAATGAGACAAAGCATGGGCACCATAAGAACGCACCCCCACACGAGCTCTACCTAGACTCCCCCTAAACTCTTGCTTAGGTCTAACAAAAGCCTGACACCCACCCTGTCTTGTAGGCACTCATGGACCTACCCTATCCTTATAGTAACCTAAGCCTAGATATGAGGCTAACATGAAGCCATCAAAGAAATCCTTAAGAAACCTAGGTCTAACACTATACCTAGAGATACTTTGAGAAACATGAGTACGCCTAGCTCTAAGAGCTCTTTGTACCTCTCTTCTTCTTTGTCCACCTAAAGCAAAACTGAACCAAGTGACCATCCCTCTCATAGTAGGTGCAGTGGTACTTGACTCGATGAGGAGTCTGTCTTGATGAAGAAGAAGCACCCATTGTATATGAGGGAGATTGTGCAATGCCAGCAGACTTGAAGATAGTCTTGCTTGGTTCAGTCTTTTGACTTAAACAAACCACTTTCCAGAACACTCACTACCTTAGGGGGATTTTTTTTCGCATACTCTAAGGCATTAAAACCTAGACCTTTATTCTTAACACTTACTTTAGAGTGGTCTAGTATCAATTTGAGGTTCATCTTACCACCTGAGAACACTCTAAGGTTTTTCTTAGGTAGTCATTTTTCTTTGCTAGAGTGACACATAAGCTACACTCACTCTTTTTCACCACTCTAGTATATCTCTCCTTATGCACTGCTACCTCAACTTTAAGAGACTCACAAGACACACAAATGGCTTCTTGAACTCTCCTATGCTACTGATCAAACTTAACTCTAAGTGCGTCATGCATCTCATATAAATCTTGATCTATCTCAACACAGAATGCACATGCAATGGATGCAATAGGATCTGACTTCCTAGATGCAGAAGATGCAGTAAGTTTTCTTAAGCAATGAAGTCATTTGGAGTTCTAGTTAACTCAGCAATTTTGCCTATGGCACTATTGAGCTTCAAATCTAACAAAGCACACTTAGAGCAAGATACAACACTAGTATTCATATCCCTAGCTAGTAAACTCACAAAAGAGTTGCTATACTTAAGTTGAGAAATTTTATTATTAGCATGTTTGAATTGTTTAGCACTAGAAATATACATTATGGAAACAACAAAAAGAACAGCTTTCATTTTAATAAGATTATCCCTAGTGACTAACAACTCATCAACAACATAAGCATGAATAGTAGTCCAAGAGTAAAACATTCTTTCATCTTCTCAATTTTATCCAATGCTACTCTAAGCTAACTAGTAACATCATAATAAATAATTCTTAGTTTGTCTAAATCAGAGTGTATTACTAGATTAGATTCACAATTATCATCATCAGAAATTAATGACCTAAGCCTAGCAATTTCAACATTCAAGCCCTCAACCAAGAAATCATGGTTCTTCATTTTTTTGTTTTTTTAAAGATCATGATCAAGATGAACTTCAATATGAGATATCTCATCATATGTAGGTTTTATCTCATCGGGGTCATTGTAGAGATCATTCTCGCTGGAGATGTCATCGGTGCTTGCCATGAAGCACATACCAATTAAGTCATTCACTTTATTCTTGCCTCATAGCTTGTCCTCCTTCTCGGTTCCCGAGTCCACATCACTCAAGTTAAGTTTCTTAAGAGCAGATAGGACTCAGTGAACTACTTTGCAGTAGTTGCACTTCTTCGGCTTAGCATCCTGAGGTGGTGAATGCTTGCCGTGCTCCTTCTCCTTACCCTTGAGCTTAGGATAGTAGGATCTAATGTGGTTGATATCACCACACTCGAAGCATCAAATAGGACCGTCTACTCTTTTTTCTTATCCTTACATTGTTTAAGGCTCCAGTGAACTTGGTGGATAAGGAGGCTAGATCATCCTTAGGAATTTGCTCAAGCTTATTGTCACTCGTAGTTTGTAAGGCAGACAAAGAGAAACCAAAGGCTTGTTCTTGTGGGAGAGCAAGTTGATCACATGAGTATTCAACCTTGAGTAAAGTTTACCCAAAGTGAGCTCACTCATGACAGCAACGTCATTGATGGGAGTGACTTTCATCTCCCAAATCGACACGTCCAAGACTCCAATGACTTGATGTGCATTTTCATAGTTGGGATAGACTATATCGACAACATGCAAGTGACCGAGGATTTTGTGAAAGTGAGCAAAGAACTCATCCAAAGATTCGCTAAGTCTCATCTCAAACTTCTAGTATTTTTTTCTTGAATTGGTTTAGATGCACCTTCTTGATAGCTCTAGAGCCATCAAGGTAATCAGTGATAGTCTGCCAGATACCGTATGCTGAAGAGAGATGAGACACACGATCAATCTCATTTCTGTCGAGTCCCTAAATCAGGAGATTCCTAGCCTTGTTGTTTGCCTCCACTTCCAAAAGATTTGCCTGAGTGATCTGATTATCGACATGGACAACAAGGAACTCTTGACCTTTTCCAGATGGTATAGCCTTTAGCTTGAATGTATGTAGCCATCCTCGCTTTCTAATATGGGAAGTTGACCCTGTCGAAGACGGGTGGCTTGATGGAATACCTGTCTAATACCATGGCTCTTAATACCTACTAAGATATATGAGAAAGAGATTAACCTGGCTATGATATTACTTGTAGGAACGATGCCGGTGATCAGAGGGGGTAAATAATTCCCCCCTAATGTATTCAAAATCTTTACTCGAATGACTATAATAGTCTCCAAATCTATATCACACCAACATGGCTATGCAAACCAAACCTAGAACCAAGAGTCACCAAAATTAGCTTCCTTCACACCGTGATAGACCGTTGTTGATGAGTCAGTCTAACCGCTGGCCTATGACCGGTTACATCGGTTGGTCAGTCAAATCGCATGAACCGGTCCCCTGTTCCCAGCCTTGAAACCTCTCGAAATAAAAGCTCAAATCACAAGAATTGTTCTAATCTTATTCAAACACTTTCAAGTTTTGCATAAGACCTATTCAATACTATAAGAATCTAAACCAATAAAAATCATAAGGTTCTTTGGCTCAAGTTCACCAAATTGAGAATCGAATCTAGCTCTCGCGAACATCAAAACCCTAATTCTCAAATTACTTCTTACTCATGATAATCTAAGACACAAGATTTTCTAGATCTATTCTCACAAGTCCTAGCAAGATAATCCAAGCAAGGGATTGGGTCAGAACTCCCATAAACCCTAAAACAAAAATCTAGCTCAAGAACAAAGAAAGCCAAGCAAGAACACAAAAAACAACATAATTGAGACAAAACTTTGATCTATTACAGTGGAGGGTGAGGATTATACAATCATAGATATTTACAAGGTGCAACCAAATCACCACCCTTTCCTGTCCGAAGATCTCTCACTCACAACCATGGAAGGAGACAAGTTAGTAGAGAAAAACTAAACTTTAGAATCCTTGAGTCTTCCATCTCCTCTCATCCCCTCTAAATAAATAGCAATACTCGTTAATGGGTCCAACCCATTAAGTCTACCGAGGAAACCCATCAACCCCACTAATATGAAGTTTTTCACACTCACGTACGTTTCTTAAAGCACTTAGAAGGATCAATATACTAACACACTAGTATTTGATCTACTCCACACAACCGATACTATCCTAACCCTAGACCAACTTTATTGAACCTTCCGTACTACGGTTTTGGTGTAGACCTCAAGTCTGATTTTGGGCATTTTCCCAAAACATCCTCAATGAAACTTTTAGGCACCTTCCCTTAACCCCATCTTCATCTTCATCTCAAAGCATCTCTACATACTTTGACTCGTAGCCTGTAGTGCCCAATGACTAGCTATCATATTTTTACGCATTCGGACTCTCTTGAACTATTTCTATGTGCATCTGTCTTATCACTTGACACATCATGTGCACCAACTCGTCTCTCCATAGCCTTGTCTTCTCTCTGCTCTCGCTTGAGCCACGTAGTCTCACCCGGACTTACACGACCGCTTAGATCTCAGCTCTCCCATCTAGTCTCCGTCCATTGTCATTGATTGCTATGTCCTTTAAGCCACATGTATATCTAAAGACCAAGCAACTAAATCAAGCATAAGTTTTATGCACTTGACTCATGTTAGTCAAAATCATGCATGATATAATGCAACAGAAACCCTCATAGCTCTATGAACTGATCTTAACCCAACTCAACTCAACTAACCCTGATCCCTAGCTGCAGCCACTGGTCTGACCGCTCTTACCACGCTAGTCGGACTACTCTAGTCAGACCGCCAATCACTGGCTGGTCTAACCAACTACCTAGTGTGACTGTATTTTCAATGATGGTCATATTGACCAAGTCCCCAATCTGATCGCACGTGCTCAAACTCCCAAACTAAGCTCTTTGGAAAAAACAACTGCCAACTAGCATTTTGCCCTTACGGTCTGACTGCTCCTAAACTCCAGTCACACCAGACCACTGGTCAGACCACCAACCACTGGCCGGTCTAACCAACCACCTAGTGTGACTGTATTTGCAATGCTGATCATATCGATCAAGTCCCCAATCTGACCACCCATCTTGACCGGTCCGACTGTACGTGCCCAAACTCCCAAAATAAGCTCTCTAGAAAAAAAACAACCGCCAACTAGAAATAACTCATTTCATCCTTGCGGTCTGACTGCTCCTAAACTCTGGTCACACCGAACCACTGGTCAGACCGCCATTCTAGGCCAGTTTGACCTATTCCTCTCAGCAGTTTGATCGGTCTCTCCGACCGGTCCAACCGCTACGCTGGCAGCAAATCTAAATTTTTTAAAACTATTACAAAATTCAATTTTAACTTAACTTAAGCACCAATTGTTCATCACAAACATATCTTAAACCTAGTATATGGTCTCTCAGAGGACTACAAATCATAGGAGAAGCTATTCCGGGAAGTGAACTTAAAGCATGCGGGTTCTCCATCAGGGCAACATATTGTAAATTTCAGGTGCACTTTATGGCTGTTGTTCTCCACATTGAATATTCCATCAAATTTCTTTGCCTTCTCGAGTTTACTCTGTTTCATTAAAATCTCCATGTTTGCTAATTCCTTTTGTGGATTCAGTGGTCACGCCATTTGGAAGATGTATCAGTGAATCTTATAGAAGGTAATAATTTTTTAATTGGCATGCAAGAAAGAAGAAAACTGCTTGGGGCCTTTTTATTTCATTTTGGAAATTGTGTACTACTCTACATGAAGATTTGAACTAATATTTCCCTGGTGCAGGTGCAAGGGAGCCCACGGCTGATGATGTGGACTGTTTATTGACCGTTGGAGTTGAGCTTCGAGATGACGAGGAGAAACGGGCGCATTCGAAAGTGCTTAGGCTAGACTTCGGGTTTGTATCTTCTATAATAACTAGTTTTTAAATAATATATATTTAAAACAAAGTTGATAGAAAAATTATAGTAAAAAATATACTAAATTCAGTTATATCGGTCAAAATCATATGTGACTATTTTTCTCTGCATACTGTCTCTCATGAATAGTTAGAATTGAAAATTTTAAGTCATAAACCACACACCAATGTATATTTTATTTGCCATCTATGTGGCATATTTTATTTATTTTGTCAGAGACTATTGTCTAAGGAGAGCAGCTGATTCTGTAGGTTGGGAATTATAGGTTGGGTTGGAATGGCTCTCCATTTTTGGCTTTTATATTTTGTTATAGTAACTAATTTTTAAATAGTATATTTTTTAAATCAGAGTTTATAAATCGATTGTAGTAGATATTGTACCAATTTCAACTATACCGGTTAAAATTGTATATAACTTTTTCCTTCTTCATAATCTTTCTTCAGAATTCACAAGTCATCAGTCAAAAATCATAAACCGTACTGCATGCTTTTGGTTAGGATTTATATCCCTATTCGTTAATAGATTTGTAGGGTAATCAGACATAATTGATAGTTTGAAAACAATATAATGAATAACCAATATTATTTCAGTTGGATACCAAAAGAATTGGCTTTTACCCGTATCCTTTTGCTTTTTCATGTTGTAGGGGGAGACGGTGAAGGTTTATGCTAATGAGGGAAGAAAACTTACATGTGGTGAGTTTCCTGGGAGGGCTTCTTTCGGTAGGCAGCGTACACTTTCTTATTTTGTATGTGTCGACACTAGATACACGCATAAATAAGTATCAGCAAGCGCACGGATCAATTATAACTTCTCTTAGAAGTATTCCAAGATATAGAATGCACAAAGAAGCAAGGTATAGACCTACTAATTTAGAACAAATTACTAATAATGAAAACAACGATTATTAAGATGATTAAACAGACACAGCTAAAACAGTGAGCTACAAGAGAGATTAGCTGGGCTAACCAAGATGTTAAAGATTAGCACCATTCCCTCTTACTGCAACCTCAGATTTGATCAATCCAATGGCAATTAGCGCTACTCAAACTACTTTGGCTCACCCTACAATCCTACATATCGCCCCTTTCAAACCTCGCTCCTGTGACGAGTCTGTCGCCTTAACCACCACCGGGAAGTATTGCGCTTTGCGCCAGTTGATACAGATTGGTGTAACGCGTCCGTTTTCAGAGACGTACGGAGGTCCGTAACTGTTCGTAATCCGTATAATTGCGGCGTGCCGTACAGAAACGTACATCACAGCCAATAAGCTTACAACATAAGATCCAAAGTTAATTTACAACATACGACGCGTCGGTCGAGTTTAGTATAGCGGGACGACAAGCCCAAATAATTTACATTACAAAAGACTTCCAGCGATCAAGCCTGAGGGCGGCTAAAGCCTACGACCACTGCTCGTCGGCACCATCGGGCCCTTCCGAATCCTCTTCAAAATCTTGTCCTTCTCCTTGGCAGGCATTCTCTGAATTTGTGTTTAAGCAAGTTTGAGTACAAACAACCGTACTCAACAAGATACAATGGTAATCCTCACTTTACTATATGCATGGGATTTCAAATGAATGGTGTATACTGGTTTTTATTAATTTGGGTGGATGCAGTTTTATTTGTAAACAATTTAGAAATGCTAACTCCGATACACTATAATTAAAGAAATGGGGGTCCGAAAGTATTAATGCTTTAACTTTCCAAATTAAACCATTCAAACACTACTTATACTGCGTTACTGGATTCACCCATCAAGCACAGCTCCATTAATCGGAAACACGACGTATTCGAATACAATTGATTTTCACTCTGCAGAGTTGCTCAACTTTACCCACAAGACTTCTCAATTTCGAATGTCAAGCTATATGCACACTTCGGTTAGTGTGCGACTGAATTGAGAAGGCCAAATCTTTCACTACTCAAATTATTATATAGACTCTACCCGACAGGTTGCATCCTTTACTGAATTGGGTATCCACGGGCCAATGCGGAACACGACTGCCCAAATTTGTAAGGACCTGTCGTTGTGTATACGGTGCCTACACACCCGTATCACCTCACCAAACTCCTGTAGGGGTTCAACTAAAATGAGCAGCTACCGGACCAGAATTGATAGTTCAATACTTGTGGTTGAGCGAATTCTGTGCTCTAATCTCAGCATAAGGGTCTCGTCCTTACATTTGCTTTTGAGACTGCCAACCACAACCGGTACCCGATACACACTGTATCGAAACCCGTCTATTGCATCCTCTACCCTAGGGTAAGGTTGTGGACCTGTCCACTACGGACACTCCACAGATTCCGCCTTACCCTAGTACTATTTTAAATAATTTGCAAACCGATGAACTATCAAGTTTACTCGATAGCCCGACATTTCATGTGATCGAATAAGCGAGGTTTAATTGTATATAAATTAAATATCACTGAGTCTATCAAGGTGAATGTGGCCTCAAAGTTAATCAGGGCATTTGTACGGTGGTAGGTCATAACTACAAATTATACATGTCATTCTAAATGTTTTTATTTTATTTAAATAACCCATTTGAGCAAGTAATAGTAATGCAAATAGCTTAATTAATAACTACGGAAATTTATGGGTTCAATATGCGTCAAAAATTGTAACTTGCCTTGAGTGTCGATTACTTCAACATCTCGTAGTGCGTGGACGACTGCTCCGAACCTTGCACCGTCGTCTCGGACTCCTCGTAAGCTAACGCAAAAACAAACACATAAAATAACGATAAGCCATTTTGTTTTTAAACAAAGCAATGGAAAGGAAAATAAATAAAATAATTTAAATAAATACAAAGTAGTAAAAGAACTTGGACTTGAATTTTTGGAGGTGGAATGAGGATTAATGGACATCAGATATGAAATCGGGGTGACGAAATACATCAAATGAGGCATAGATCAAATAAATCGGCTCTAGACAAAACGAAGTGAGTACTATTCATAGGAACAGTACTGGGCCGACCCACGAGGACGCGCGGGAACGCGCTCTCGCGCGGTTCAAACCGGGTGGACCAGTCGGGTGCGGCCCACCAAGCATGCGCGCGCGCGCGCGGCCTGGGAACGGCGACCTCAGCCGGTGGCCGATGGATCGGGTACGAAGGGTCGGGATGGGGCCACACCAACCGAAGAGGGGAAATGATCGAAGCGATCGGTTTTGAACAGCTCGGTTCGGGGAAAGCGTTGGATTGCAAACGAAGGGCGGGGATGGAGCCACGACGATACGATCTCGAACCGGTACGCGGGGAACGGTCCGAAAGAATGGGCGCCGCTGGATCACGAGCCGACGGTGCGGATGAGGCCACGTCGATGCTCTCAGGGGTCTTCTTCGTCCTCCGGCCGGGCGCAAAGGAGAAGAACAGAGCCCCGCACTAGTTCGCGGCCCAGCCTCGGCGACGGTCCTCAGGGCCTGGGGCCGGTACCAGACAACTCAGGGGAGGAAGGGCTTCCATCTTTGAGCTTGAAGCGGCGAGAGGGTTCAACAGGGGAGTTCGCCGACCGAGGAAAGGAGATGAGGGAGGAGATGGCTCGGGGAAAAAAACAAGAATGCTCAGCCGAGAAGGTGTGTGGTTTCACCATCTAGGGAAGAAGGGGAACACGGGGGAGGTATAGTTTCAGCTCGAGGAGAGCCCAGCCGAGCTGTCCACGGGGAGGTGGCGGCCGGGGAGGAGGGTGATCGGTGCCAGGCCAGAAGAACAATGCTCACTACAAATTGGGTTGGGGTTCGGGTATGCGACAGTGAGGTGCTGCTTAAGCTGAGAGGAATTGAACTCCGGTAGGTTGTAGCGGCGGATTGAGCTCAAAGCTTACCGGGCTCAGGGATGAGGAGTGGCGGAGTTAGGGAGGGTGAGGGCTCAATTGGTTGCTTGGGGAGGTAGAGGAGAGTGGTGCGAAGTCACAGGCGGGCGCAATTGACTTTTAACGCTCGGAGGAGGGAAGGGGAGCTCGCGGGTCTCCCGGCCATTAATGGCGATCGATGGGAGAGGCGAGGGAGCTACTCCGCTAGGGGTATGATGGTTACGACGGTAGCTAGCCACTGTTTGCAGGGGATTGGCGGGGAGGGCTAACTCTGGGAAGGGGTAGCGGCGCCAGACCGGTCCGGAGGAGGCGCCGAGCGGAGGGAGGCGCAGCGCCCGCTGGACACGAGGGAGGAGCGAGCGACGGTTGGGGGCGGTGACTCTGGAGCGCGGGGTCCACCGGCAGGTGCTGACGCGAGCGGAGTGACGGGAGAGGGCAAGTGGGCGCGATGCACGTCCGCGAGGCACGGGCGGTGCACGCCACAGAGTGAGGGGGGGCGAGGGGCGAAGGCGGCTCGGGCGAGGGCGCCTACGCGAGGGGGAAACAGGGAGGCAAGGGAGGGGGCCAAGCACAAATCTCAAAGCAATCCAAGGGCCAAGAATAAAACCGACAACAGCAAATAAATGCAAATATACTTAAATTCATTTTGAATTTTTGCAGGTTGTTTCAATTTGCCTGATTGATCTAAACACTATGTCTACATCTGTGACTAAACAATCAATAATTAACGATCGCTCATTTTTAACTGAGCAATTGCATACTATATATCAAGGGCCTGCTTCAAAGGACTGAAAGCCCTAGATTTTACTTTTTTATGTAGGTTTTTTACTGTAGCAATTGTTAGCTTTTTATGAGTTACAATAATAATAAATTCAAAAAATTGGAAAACATCAGTAAATCTTTTGGACTATGCAAAGGAATAAGAGGAAAAAGCAAAAAAAAAGAGAGGCAAAAATCTGAATTTTTGAAGCCAAAAAGCTGATACCGTTTGGAACGAGGCTCAAGTTACAATCATACTAAAGACAGTAGATCCCCACATCTAGGGGAAGAACATAGGGCTACTCTCTGAAAACTAGAAGATTATGCTGTAGCGTTTTTTCTTACGCTGTAGCCGCTGTTAACTTTTCAGCATAATTGATTTTTTTAAAAAATAAAAAAATATTATACCATTACGGACAATACAGATAAATAAGAAAAAAGAAAATACAAAAAGCTAAAAAATAAAATTAAAAACTAAAAAAAGAAGTTAGAAAGTGAAGTTCTAATGAGGGGGTTACATATAGTTACTGATGTAGCATGAGGAAGTAGCATCGGGGCAGTGTGAGGCAATGGCGTCAGCTGGCGCAGGGATTGGTAGAGTTGGGAGTTGGGTCGGGCCATGCCGGTACGGCCCGGGCCCACCGTGCTTTGGGCCGCTTCGTGCCATGCTGACTTGGCCCAGTCACCCCGCTGTGCTATACCGTACAGGTCCGCCTCGCCTTCGGCCAAGTCTAAGCATGACCCAAAGCCTGTCATGTCGACATTCTGCGCATACCAGCCCAAACTCAGCCTGAAGTAACTATACACGACGAATGCGGCGGCATTTTTCTCTTGCACTGTAGTCGCTGTTAACTTTTCAGTATAATTGAATTTTTTAAAATAAAAAATATTATATTATTACGGACAATACAAAGAAATAAGGAAAAGAGAAAATACAAAAAGCTCAAAAAATAAAATAAAACTAAAAACTAAAAAAAGAAGTTAGAAACTGAAGTTCTAATGAGGGGGTTACATATGGTTACCGATGTAGCATGAGGAAGTAGCATCAGGCAGTGTGAGGCAATGGTGTCGGCTGGCGCAGGGATTGGTAGAGTTGGGTTGGGCCATGCCGGCACGGCCCGGGCCTATTGTGCTTCGGGCCGCTTCATGCCATGCCGGCTTGGCCCAATCACCCCGTCGTGCTATGCCGTACTGGTCCGCCTCGCCTTCGGCCAAGTCCAAGCATGACTCAAAGCCTGTCGTGTCGGCATTCGTGCCGTATCAGTCCAAACTCAGCCCGAAGTAACTATACACGATGAATGCGGCAGCAACCATGGTGGTGGGTACAAATCTAGCTAAAATTCTACAGTATTATCTCATGTCATTCCACCTCCGAATTTGGCCATCTAGTTAAATGGCATGCATATCTGGGTACAAATCAGACTATGACGTATGTGGACATCCAGCCCATCGCCCGGCAATCCGGCATAGAGCTGCCCAACTAGTCAAATAGAAAAGCTCAAACAGAGTCATGAGTACAGTTTACTGTAGTTAAGAAATCAAATTTAAATAGTTTCTCGAACATTTAGTAACTACCTGTAACATACGTACTAATAACAGACTGTTTATATTTACATAATGGTTAATTGTAATATACATGTGATGGTTATCTCATCAAATGCTAGAATTAAATAGTGTATTTTTTCAAAGTGGGGTCTATAGGTAAATTATAGTATAAACTATACCGAGTTCAGCTGTACTGGCTAAAATCATATACGATTATTTCTCTCTACATACTGTCTTTCATAAACAGATCAGAATTCAAAAACTATATTAAAAAATCTTAAACCCTAATTTAAAAAAACTCACCCTATAGCCATATAGGGAGTATGCTTTTGTGAGTGGTAGACCATAGCACCTTGAAAACGACAGGAAAAATGTTGGTGGACCACCTGCTGCCATGCTGATAAATTTGATGCAAAAAGGTGCCTCCGGCTTTCGCACAGTCACCTCACTGCGAACAGAAAAGTCTTTCGCGTTGCCCGAAAACAACGCCCTGATGCTCAGTGCGGGGACCTGCGTACATACGTCTGCTTTGTATTCGTCAATTGCCACCGCGAGCAAAATGCAGACATGCCATGGGCTTCGCTTTACTCGTACGGTGCAAAAATTTGTGGGAACGCTGCAATGCGTCCCCCTTGCGTTTTCTTCGTCAGAATCCAAAGTCTTCCGCTGCTAAAGACGTGTACCCCGGTGTGTGTGTGTATGTAGGCGACAAATCAAGGACTTGTTATACTAGTGGAAATGCTAAACGATTGATATGTGTATCAACATCCTCGAAAGGTAAGATCAGGAATTTCACATAATTTTTACAAGAATTTTATAGAAAACCGTTTAATTTCCGTAAGAATCAAGAAAAATTCCTACATTTTATTTATAGGATCTAGGTTGTTTAAAAACGTGGCTGAGAAGTCGGTCATGCTAAAATGGACCCATTGGTGCGGCGTGCTCGTCAGTGACTGTTTGAAACGATTTTGTTAGATCAATGTCTCTCTGCATCTTATAGCCCCTTTGGTGTCAAGGGAATGGGACCTTTTTCCCGTGTAATTTTAGACAATTCTTTTCAATTTATGATTTATAACTTATAATTTATAGTTTTTTTTAAATAAATAAATACGATAATTTCTGTACCGTTGTTTCAAAGTAGCTTATCAAGACAATATTTTAAAATAGTTTATCGGCATTCAGTTTATTTGCATAAATACTCACACTAGTACTAAAAGCCACGAGCCGTAGCCAAGAAAATAGGGCCTTAGACTACCAGTTCTTTTGAGCAACGATGTGGATGAACAAGCTAGATCAAAGCGCCAGTCACCTCTCCAGCTATAATTGGTGCACCCTGGCAATGCAATATGGGTGAGCCAGTGGTAAAGTATGTGTGGATGCACGACTTGCCTTAGAATTTTTTTCATTCTTGCAGTTGACTCCGATTACTTTACTAACAACTTGTGGTTACGCTGCGTTTGTTGTGCATGCTAACTGTAAAGATAGTGCAGAGAAATTCACACGAGCATATTCTGCAGGAAAAGGCAGCAGAAAAACAATGGGTGTGTGCACATTGAAGTGCAAGGCATGATAGCTGTTTCCCTAGCCAAAAACTATGGAGGAGTGACACCAAAATGGCAAGAGAATAAAGTGTTGTATTACTTCTCCTTGCTTGTCCTCCGCTTGACATTTGTGGCTCGTTGCTGGAAACTCCGTCTGACTTTTATCACTTCGTAATGCTAGATTAGTAATCCTGAAGAAAAGACATATGATGGTTGTTGCACGAGTCAAAAATATGAAGGGGATAGGAGCGACATCAAAGTGTACTACTATAAAAATGTTTATATTAGACGCTTCATCACAGACGATTTATAAAAATCATCTGTGTTAAATGCAATCACAGACGGTTCTTGATAAGAACCATCTGTTATATTATCACAGACGGTTCTAAACTAGAACCGTCTATGATATTTCAAATATCACATACGGTTCTTAATGAAAAACCGTCTGTGATATTACGTAATATCATAGACAGTTCGTAATTAAGAACCGTCTGTGATATGCTGTGATATTGGCATATCACAGACGGTTCTTAATTACAAACCGTCTGTAATATGTTTTCCGCCTCCTGCATCCTTAAAATTTTGTAATTCCCGTCTGAGTTCGAGTAGGATTTCGTTTTGACACACCTTCAGTAAAACGGGTATAACTTTTGCATACGGTGTCCGTTTTTAATGTTCTTGTACTTGTTGGAAAGCTAACGACAAGCCCTATCCAAAAAAACGATTGGCTTGCACTAGTCGCCCTCGAAGACCCCCAAAATCGTCCATCTTTAGCCTCAAATTTGAATCGCAAGTTTTTTATTTCTGTTTTTGCCAAAATTTTTGATCTTTCCTTCGAAATTTGGGGTTCATCTCAACTACAAAGTTGTAAATCTCGTCGAAACCTTTCAGATGAGTATATATAAGCTATATAGAATTTTATTATTTCATATTTTGAGACTGGTTGTTTATATTGTATCGGTATATATAACCAATATCATAGACGGTTCTTAATAAAGAACCGTCTGTGATAATTTCTTCTCTGACCACTGGGCCCGTCAATCCTCCTCAACTCAATTCCAGTCAATAAAAATCGATCAACCCACATACCACGGATCGTAGCTCTCCTTTCTCTATAAATACTCACCTGAACCCATCTGCCCCTCCCTTCCAATGCATCGTAAGCTTCCTCTCTCTATTGTTTCTTCTAGTATTTCATTCTGTGGGGTTTAGGTCTCTATCATAGCCTCCATTGTTGCTACTTTATTGGGTTTAGGGCTGCCCGGAAGCTTACAGTGAGGCGGCCGCGCGCTAAGAAGGCATGGAAATAGAAATAGAATATTCTCTGCTAGTATTTGATTTTTCTCTGCTATCTTCTCTGCTAGTATTTGATTCTTCTCGATTTGTAATAGAAATGAAATATTCTCTGCTATTGTAATGGTGGATTATAATATTGTGATGTTGTAATGGTGGATTGTAATCTTGTGATGTTGTAATGGTGGATTATAATCTTGTGATGTTGTAATGATGAATTGTAATGAAAATAAAATATTCTCTGCTATGTTTGATATCGTATTTACATTTATTTTTTGCTTGTTTTAAAAAAGTATAGCTAACATTTCTTGAGGCTAACTGAAAAATAGAAAAAATTTGAAGTATGAAATGAACTATCACAGACAGTTTTGATGTATAAACCGTCTGTGAAGAATATTATAGACGGTTCTATATATAGAACCGTCTGTGATGCGTGAGTGTCACAGACGGTTCTAGTTACAAACCGTCTGTATTGTATTTATCACAGACGGCTCACAAACCGTCTGTAATAACATTCGATTATCACTGATCCATAAATTCAGACGGTTTTCTACCGTCTGTGATGATATTTTTGAACTGTCTATGATGATGGTTTCTGTAGTAGTGGTGACAAGTGAACGAAGTATCGCACTGGCTTCTGTTCTGGTTTATGCTCCATTTGGCACTGTGGTGTATGCGAGGAAACTTGCTTGGCATTTTTGGCGCGACGCAGGAGTCTGACGTTACCACTTCAAAATGCTTGATTAGTGATCCTTCACTTTCTGTCGTAATATTTTTTTTGAGATGATTTGCGCTGTGATAGTTGCAGATCCAATGGGTATGGGATGAGAATTTATCCTGAAGAAACAGCCATAAAGAAGGCGTGTGCAAGCGGGGACGGACACTTCGAAGTGGATGCAACGATCACCAAACAATTCCTCAAGATTACCTAGTTAATGGATTCAGTAATCATCGTCGAAGTCTGAAGCGAATAGAGCTTCTTAGCTGAACATGACTGATAATACGTACCTTGCGTGTATGGAACTTCATTCCGTGGCAAAAAGGGGGTCTCTTCTATCATAAACATGCCATGTATCTGCATGCACTGTCGGCAACTCCTTTGCTGCTTTAGTTTGATCTTCACTCTTAAGGCGGCATTGATTATCAGCAAGATCACAATGATGGTTTTAACCTCAGGTAAAGCACTAGAGTAGTGTGCATGAAGAAACATGATTTGAGCTGCAGAAACTAAGCATGGTGAATTAAGATTAAAGAACAATACATGGCACTATGTAGTGCAATTTGCATTGTCCACTAAACTTGGCTTTTCTAAACAATGTGGCACCTGCACATTGCTATTTGGAATAATGGTAACATGCATGAAGCACGCTTGTAATTCATAAATGAGTTATATGTTGTAATTCTGTTTCTCCTGAATAATGGTAACATGCATGAAGCCTAAAATTGAGTTAAGAACATGCAATTCTGTTTCTCCTAACTCAAATCTATCAAATTTGATACCAGTTAGAAAATATGATAGATGGCATAATTAATGACCGTAGTTTCGAAGTGTTAAAAGCAAGTTATGGACAAATGAAGTCATAAACCCGTGGAGTTTTCGGCAAGTGAAGATGCTCAACTTTTTTAGTTCTACCTATTTAGTTGCACAGCTTTGTAGTATGGAATTTGTAGTATTAATGTAAAAGGATGTGCACAAATTCTGAACTCTAAAGCCATGTACATACTTCTTTTCATAACAGAAAACCATGTGTATGCAACTTTGCATCATCCTTGTTTAAGAAAAACAAAAAGGAGAAATGCCTTTGAAAAAATGCACAGTACTTACCAAACATATGCATGGAGCATGTGAACCATGTCAGAATATGAGGAAGTGGACACGTTTATATATGGCCTTCGCATAAAACCATTTGGGTAGTGACATAGAAATAGCAAACTATCGTCACATGGAACAGACTAATATACCCAAAGCAACAAAACGATATGAACCTCTTTATTCCTTGGCCAGAAAGATGCAACAAAAATCAAGAAAGCTGAGCTATTTCCAGCGCTTGCGCATGCAGCTAGGAAACAGCCTAACTCCACTTATTTGATCAACTTTTTTCCTTCAAAAAAAAGGGGAAAAAAGAAAAATAAAAACCAAGTTGTGAGAAACTTTTCGGCTAGTATAAAACTAGCACACATCCTACCAACTTGAACAAGTCTTCAAGCTCTCCTCACTTGCCTTTTGCCTCAACCTTTCCTTCACTTCCTAGTCTTTGCACCTCTCCATTGTTGCCTTGAAAAACTCTAGTGTGCAGTGCACTGTAGAAGTCATGAGGTTTTCTCTGCTGTTCTTTATATGTTGCACTCTATTGGCATGCTCTGCTCCACATTGTGCAGAGGCAAAGGCCAGGCACTTCAAATGGGAGGTGAGCAACATGTTCTGGTCGCCGGACTGCGAGGAGAAGGTCCTGATCGGGATCAACGGCCAGTTCCCAGGCCCGACGATACGCGCCAAAGCCGGGGACACGATCGTCGTCGAGCTCAAGAACGGGCTGCACACCGAGGGGGTGGTCATCCATTGGCATGGAATCAGACAGGTAATCACAAGATCTCACACAGTAGTTACCCTGCAAGTGTGTCTCTTTCTTGATATGTTCAGATAGAGGTACGAGATGTGTTGTTTTGTTGATTCTGTTAACATTTCAACACTTGCATGCATGCATCATGGTAGATTGGGACGCCATGGGCAGATGGCACCGCGGCGATCTCTCAATGCGCGATCAACCCTGAAGAAACCTTCACTTATCGGTTCGTCGTCGACAAGGTATTACTGATCAAATTTCCTAGATGACACTTCGTTTTTCATACCAAAAAACTATAGTCTACCAGAACATTTGTGTCAAGTGTTGTAACTAAAAAATTTAGTTGGACTTGTGAATGATGAATGGTCGTTCTTGGTTGCAGCCAGGAACATACTTCTACCATGGGCACTATGGGATGCAGAGAGCAGCAGGGCTGTATGGGTCCCTGATTGTGGATGTGGCAGATGGGGATGAGGAGCCGTTCAAGTATGATGGGGAGCTGAACCTGCTTCTCACTGATTGGTACCATGAGAGCATCTACACCCAGATGGTTGGCCTCTCCTCCAAACCCCTCAGATGGATCGGCGAGCCGCAGGTAGCGTCAATTATCTCAGATGAATTGCACTACTCTTGCTATGATATTTCAGAATCATGCAGTTTTGATGGTCGAAAAATGGTTTATGATTGATTGAAGGGACGGTTACATCGCTTAAGAAGCATTGTTTCAAGTAGTTCAAGACAAATGGCACTGGGAATTTGTAGCCCATCGGTCTAATTTCAGATGCCCTTGGAAACAACAGTTCTTTATATACTCTTCTGAAAATTCAACTGCAGTCAACCTAGAACAGTTTAGTTATTAATTGGTGAAAATCAGCTCTGTGGTTGCTTAAAACTCATGCAACTTCTTTTTTGAACTATATAGAAAGAAACACATTCCTTTCATAAGATATTTTGTTTTTTTAATACTATATAAGTATGCAGACATTGTGAACTCAATTATTGGTATGGCATAACTTTCAAAAAAGATTATTGTTATAGCGTACAGATAGGTAGAACAGTAGAAGGCATGGCGCTTGAATTTGTTTGTTCTGAAAATGCTTGCTCTTGTGGGTCGAATCATAGTTAGGGCGAATGCTACGCTTGCTGGACCAGTTACCAAAGTTAAGCAAACATGGCCTCTAAGATCTCAGCTGATGGTGGTAAACTTATGATAATGCACTCAGTCAGCTTTCTCAACAACATCAAAAGCTTAACACGCATGCAAGGCCCACAGCTGATCAGAAAGGCAAAAAAAATGGAACCCCAACCCCATTGGGGTTCCCAGAAAGAAGCAATCCCACTTGGAAAACACATCAATTATAAGACACTTTGGACACAGTGCCAGTAGTATGTGTACAAACAATGTCAGAACACGTTATATGTTCCATCACAGGCACAGCCCTATGCACAGGCATGCATGCATGGTTGCATACATCCACAACACAATTTTCTGAAGAAAGGTTGGAGGATTTCATGGAGGAAAGGAAAACAAAAAGGCACCTTGCCAGCCACTAGGCCACATGATTTTGGGAGGGGACACATGCAGTCATGCTAGACAGAAAGCATCCATGCAAGGACCCTTTCTTTCTTGATCTTGGTAACATTTGTCTGTGAAGATGCATGATGCTGATACAGCAGAGCAGACAGGTAGTAGTACTATTATTGTGTGGGGAGCTTTGGCCATTAGGTGGGCAGGGAAGCAGGGAAAAGGTCAAGCCAGCATGAGTGCATCACATTGGCAGATCTTTTTTCTTGTGTGCGCATGTGTATGGAGCTCAGGCAGTCCTGGAACCATGATGCAATTCACTGCCGATTCACACCCTGCACTTGACAGACAATGAGCAGCTGGTAAATTACGAGATGTTGGCATTGAGGTTCATAGGTTGACGGTCTGTGCTAGCATGTCAAGTATTCAATAATTGATCTGTTGATTTAACATTAACCAAAGCACAAGATAAATGAAAGTAATGGCTCACCATTGCAATCTGAATTCTGATCGCCTTTATAATTCAGAGTATACTTGACCAGTTGACATACGTAGATGTTAGTGCTTTTTTACAGTCTTTCATGTGGCAGACATTGTTTGTTAGTCGGGCATGATCGGTGTCTTTTTCTTCCTGAATTTTCGTGTCGAATCGTCTAATAACACGCACTGTGGCTTGTGTTGTGCTGCAGTCGTTGCTGATCAACGGAAGGGGGCAGTTCAACTGCTCGCTCGCCGCGGCGCACACTCCGGGCGCCAAGCAGTGCACCGGCGGCGGCAACAGGCAGTGCGCGCCGGTGGTCCTCCCCGTCCAGCCGAACAAGACCTACAGGCTGAGGGTCGCGAGCAGCACCTCGCTGGCTTCTCTCAACCTTGCAATTGGGGTAAGCAATCCAAGCAGATCAAAGATTAATTCCTGAAGAACGCAACAATATAGATTGTGCGATGTACAAATGCATTGAGTTCTGAATTCTTGCAACGTTGTCTGATTGGTTGCATTTACCAGAATCACAAGTTGACGGTGGTGGAGGCCGACGGCAACTACGTCGAGCCGTTCGTCGTCGACGACATTGACATCTACTCCGGAGACAGCTACTCCGTCCTCCTGACGACCGACCAGGACCCGTCGTCCAACTACTGGGTCGTTGTCGGCGTGCGCGGCCGGTTGCCCAAGACGGCGCCGGCTCTGGCCGTGCTGAACTACCGCACCAACCGCGCGTCCAAGCTGCCGGCCGTCGCGCCGCCGGCCACCCCGGCGTGGAACGACTACGCTCACAGCAAGGCCTTCACGTACCGGATCCTCGCCCGCGCCGGCACGCCTCAGCCGCCGGCGAAGTCCGACCGGCGCATCGAGCTGCTCAACACGCAGAACAAGATGGACGGGCACATCAAGTGGTCCATCAACAACGTGTCCATGGTGCTCCCGGCGACGCCGTACCTGGGCTCCCTGAAGCTCGGGCTCAAGTCGACTCTGGCCGCCGCGCGGCCGGCGGACAAGTTCGGCAGCGGGTACGACGTGACGCGGCCCCCGGCGAATCCGAACACGACGGTGGGCGACAACGTGTACGTGCTCCGGCACAACACGACGGTGGACGTGGTGCTCCAGAACGCGAACGCGCTGGCGCACAACGTGAGCGAGGTGCACCCGTGGCACCTGCACGGGCACGACTTCTGGGTGCTGGGCTACGGCGACGGCGCGTTCCGAGGGGACGCCGCAGACGCGGCGAGGCTGAACGTGCGGAACCCGCCGCTGCGGAACACGGCGGTGATCTTTCCCTACGGGTGGACGGCGATTCGGTTCGTGGCGGACAACCCGGGCGTGTGGGCGTTCCACTGCCACATCGAGCCGCACCTCCACATGGGCATGGGCGTCATCTTCGCCGAGGCCGTCGACCGCGTCGGCAAGGTGCCCAAGGAGGCCGTGTCCTGCGGCGCCACGGCCACGGCTCTCATGGTCGGCGACCACATCTGATTGCGAATCGTGTGAGCCTTGTGAGGTGGCTGGCTAGCTCTGCGTTGCACGCATAAGTATTCTTGTGTTTGTGATCGCTAATTAGGGTTCTTTCATTTAGATCTTTTTCGCCATTAGGGAGTGAGATTGTGTTGGTTAGTGCTTGTGAATAAATCCTTTTGTTGGAGTCATGGATTGGAATGCGGTAGAATGCATGCATGGTTTGCTCGGCCACTAGCTACTCGGTATTAACTATTAAGGACAAAAATAACGGCGGTAACCGACCGGTCCAAAAAAAATTAAAATTTAAAATGCTAGCAAAAAATGTTATATATGCTTATTTATAAGTATCTATATATCTACAAACAACAGGTGATATTGTGTGAGACCCCGGAGCAGAAACTCCCAGACCCCCTGTGTATTACTGTACTAGTCCCAGAGATCAATGCTAGTACACACAGTTCAAACAGAAAAGATGATACATTGCCAACAACGCTTTATTTCAATAATCGAGAATATAGGCCTCGAAACCTTTATTACAAATGAGGTTTTAAGACCTCACACCAAACAGAAAATTACAGCGGAAGCAAAAAGAAACTAAAGTAAGACCCATCAATACGCCACAGGCAATTGACTGGGGAAACGCAACCTAGAAGTCCGGAAAGCCTTCGTCGAATCCATCCACGAAGTAGTCGTAGTCCACCTCTTGAGCTTCGATCTCATCTGAGAGTTATTTTGAAGTGTAGCACGTGAGTACATGAATGTACTCCGCAAGTCTTGGGAAAGATGCATAGATGCAAGGCTTAACAAAGGAAGGCCATATGGTTCTTTTGCAGAAATCAGCATTTTATTTCAAATATACATAATTACTTCGAAAGCAATTTTGTGAAACACCTTGTTTTTCATAAATAAAATTAGATAAATAACATAGTGAAGGTTAAACCACCAACACTAATATCTCAGGCTATCTGCCAACTTTTCCAAAACCTCAGGTTAAATCCACCTGAACTGGTTACACCACCAGTCTAAAAATCATGAGAGTTCCATCCACTCCCGAGTTTTCCAAATCATTTTATTTTGAAAACAAAATCAAACTTTCTACCATGTGAATGCATTCCTTGCCCGCCCTTGACCGTGGGCACGGCTATTCGAATAGTTTTAACTCTGCAGAGGGTGTACAACTTTACCCACAAGAGATAAGTCATCTTTGCATCAACATGCTTCCTTTGGCATAAGACTCAGATAAATTATCACAAAGCTTTTCACCTACTCCAGTATAGTTTAAATACCACCCGCTAAGGTTTCACCACAACTTGAATCCACAAGTTGGAGCCCCCTCTTGCGCCATATGAGTACAGTAAACCCTGTCCCTCACTATGAGTAACCAGTACACCCTGGCACTCAATACACCGCTGGTGATATCTAAACTACACTATTATAGGGTAGTTAGCTAGGTCGTACCCATTTAGACTTGTGGTTGCACTGTTTTGCTCAGTTTGGACAAACACAAGCGTCGGTCCTTAAACGACTAGGGTGGCTCATTCACAAACTCAATCATTCTCGTGCTAAACCGCACCAGCCAAACCTTCCATCCACCCTTGTCAACTTTTCCCTTTGAAATTCGTTTTTACTTTTAAATTAACAGTGGTAACATCCATTACCACTTTTCAAGCAAAGCATTTAACAATGGTAACATCCATTACCAATGTTCAAACAAATCATTCATCAAAACATTTGATAAACATGCTACTCATTTGAGCATTAATACATTGATTTGCTATGCTAAGCATTTGCTAGTATTTTAAACATTCAACCAATATAATGCTAACTCATTATTGAGTCAAAGGGATATCCTAAGTTGACAATGGTACAAGGTAAACAATTTTCAATGGAAGGTATAACAAATTGGGTCTTTAACTAAATTTTCTAAATCAAATTATCACTTGATATAACATAAGCATGCATTAATTTAAAATAACTACCTAAACATTTTTCCAAATCATTTGAGCAAGTTGATCAAAGGAAACTTGCAAAACATGGGAGCAAAATGTTCAAAGGAGACTTGCCTTCTTGCACGTTGTATGGAACTTCTTGCTGCGGATCAGAGAAATCTTCGCAACGTCGGGTTCTACGCGCAAACGACAAATGCAAATAAATGGCTAAAAACAAATAAAATCATAAAAATATAAAATATATATCTGGAGAAAGGTTATGATTTTAGATGAATTTAGAAATTTATATCACTGGATTCGGAGTTCGAATGAGGGAGAACGAGCCTTTGGAAGTTTGTCACAAAAAAAATTGAAAAGTGCACTTTTAGAGTTGGCTGCTTGCTACAGTACACTGAATAGCATTTCGGTCGTGTGATGGCTCGCCGGCGAGGATAAGCAAATGGAAAAAGGACCTAGGGAGACTGGCCAAGGGAAAGAACGGATTGACGGCTCACGGAGATTAGATGTTTAGTGGTGGCGCGGCGACGGCGACCTTCATGGCGGCAGTCGGCACAAAACGATGCAAGAAGATGGTGTCGCTTTGGAGACAACTCGTGGTGACCGACGGCGAATTTTTTTGAAGTGGTGCAGTGCTACAATGGCCATATTTATAGGCATGGAGGGAGAGGAACGGATTAAAATGGTTTAATGAAAGCAATGTCGGTTTTGAAGTTCAAAGGTTTAGGAACTGAAGAAATTATCAGTAAATGGCTTAGAAACAGTTATTTGATTGCTTGATGTAAATGAGGACGTCCCTTGCTGCAGGCTATAAATTTTGGTTGGAGGGTTTCGGTTTTAGAAGGCTTTATTAACTCTTTGCTTGCTCGGTTGAAGAAATGGAAGAGAGAGAGAAGCAGCAGCCATGCATGGAAAGAAGATGAACAGGGGGCGAATTGATGTGGGAATAAAGAAAAGGGAAGGAGAGAGAGAAACGAGAAAGAAAGAAAGAGCTGCTGGCCGTGCACGGTTTGGAAGCTTGGGGTTAAGCGTGCTGGCTCTAGAGAAATTTTGGATGGGTGACTGTGCGGGAACCTCTCTTTTTTTATTTTATTTATTTTTTTTAAAAGAGAGAAGTGCCAAAAATAATAGTTTGAATCTAGAAAAAAAATAGAATGAATATTTTTCTAGAGATTTAAAGTTTTGAATATTTGAATTCAAATTTTTGGAGATTTGAATTTGAATTCAAATTTTGGAATTCTAGGTGAGAATCGGAATCGAAATTTGAATTATTTTTTTTTAAGATTTGAATTTGAATTCAAAATTTGTAAGTAAATATACTATATGAAAGTTTGGAATTTTAGACGAATTTAGAAATTTGACTGGATCAATTTGGAGTTAAAATGAGAAAGATATGGCTATTTGAAAATCTCAGATTTAAATAAATCCAGAATTCGGAAATCTCTGACATGTGGGGTCCATTGGTCGCGAGTTCATTTAAAATGAGTCTCTGACGTATGGGACCCACTGGACAGTGATGGGTGCAGAGAGGTGGTCGCTGACGGGTGGGACCCAGGTGTCAGCGCGGATAAAAACGAAGAAACTCAACCTCGCGCGCGGAGCGGGGCTCGAACGCGCGCCGAGGGAGTGGGAGCGAGAGAGAGCGGCGCTAGCCAAGTGAGCGGGGAGGCACTGCCTACCCCATAAGGGTAGGTAATCCCCTTAAGGTTTGTCTACGGGGAGGCCGGCGGAGCAACGTGGCGCGCACGTGGCTACCTCGTGGCTGCCACGTCACGGCTTTATGCCAACGTGGACAGCTATGCGCGAGGTGGCGGCAGGCGTGGTGTCCTTCCGGCCGCCACCTCGGCCGCTACGTCGCCCGACATGTCGACGTGGCGATCGGCCGGCGGTGGAGCTCAGGGACCAATGGTAGTCGGAGCTCCGGCGAGCGGCGGCGCCGGCCAAGGGTACCAAATGAAAGAGGAGAGCACGGGAAGTACGTTGGTACCTTGCGCAGTTACCGAGGATGGTCGGAGCGACGAGACGGCAAAAAGGGGCGGCGGTCGGAGAGGGCTTCACGGCGGCGGAGGGGTTCCGGGGTCGCAATAACTCAGAAAAGTGGTCGCCTGAGATCGCTGGGCACCAAAGAACGCCGAGGATGCTCCAGTGAATCTCGGGAAGGCTTGAGGCGGCGGCGATTGCTCGCCGGAGTCGAAGGTGGCCGACGGAGGAAATCAAGCGCAGGAGGGCTCTCGGCTCGACAGTGGGCAATTGGAGGTGGAGACAGCGAAAGGGAACTGAGACACAGCTCGGGCGTCGGGTTTTATAGGGGAATGAGGCCGGTAACGGCAGCGCGAAGCTCGCCGGATTCGAAACCGTCGGAGATTTTAAATGCGACGGCGAGGAGTGGCGCAGAGCGGCATTTATGCCCGAAACGGACGCGGTGCATGCGGGGATTAATTTGGCACTGGCTCGGGGCATAAAGCGGAAGGAAACCGAAGTCATCAAAGCTTCGGTTTCGGACTTTAATGGCGGAAGTGGCGCAGCGCGAGGAGGAAGAAGGTGAGGAGGGGGACGACTGACGGGCGGGCCCCAAGCGTCGGCGAGAGAGGAAAGGAGAGAAGGCGACGGCTACGGCTCGGATGCACGACGCGCGGCAGAGGAAAGTAATCAAGGCCGTAGGATGATGAGTGAAGGGGTAAGTGAAAGGATGCGGTTGAGATTCAATCCGGCAACCGGATTTAAATCTGAGCCGATGGGGTGTACTAAGTGGCAACGGGCGGCTGCGATCTAGTACGGCAATCATAAACGGTCAATATGACGACACGCGTCGGGAGGAGAAGAGAATAAAGCGACTGAAGCGGTAAGTGGGAGCGAGAGGCTGAGATTAGCGCAGATGCGGGCGGATTGAGCGGATGGATGCCAAGTGTCGGCCAGCGGAGGGGTGAAGGCGGGATGAGCGCGAGAGGCCGAGATGGTTCGGGCGGCGCGGATGAACGGCCAGATGGGCGCCACGTGGCAACCCGGGAGGGTTTTGGATTTTAAATAATTTTGAAGATTCCAGAAAACATTAGAAGGCTTAAAATATTCAGAAAAATACCAAATAAATTCCAAAAATTCCAGAAAAATTCACATAAATCATTGATAATGTTTTGAACACATGAAAAATATTTCCAACCTATTTTGGTAATAAATTTTTATTTTAAACATAACTTTTAAATTGTGAAAAATTCAGATAATTGGAAATAATTAATTTAAAATTATTCTTTCTAAAAATTTGAAAATTTGGGATGTTACAAATCTACCCCCCTTAGAAAGAATCTCGTCCCTAGATTGGACGGACTGAGAAAAAGAAAGGAGAAGGAAACTCGACACTTGGATCCTTGCCGAGCTCTCAAGTTGCTTCTGATTCTGAAGGGTTACTTCACTATACTTTGTATAGTTCGACATTCTTGTCACTTGTTTGATATTCAGCTGACTCCTTGATTTTTACTTGTTTTATTTTTGGTACTCTGAAGCATTCCTTTAATTGAGATATATGGAAGACAACAACAAACTGGAAAATACATCTTCAGTTGCCTATTATCTTTGTGCTAACTTCATCTGCCCTTATCATAATGCTTAATTTGGAATTACACCAAAAAGGGCTTAACTTCCCCAAGTGTTCATCCTAGAGAGACAATTGTTTCAACTTTTCAAAGGTGCTTCATTGCAAAATCATATACCACCAATGCACCTCGTTGATTTCACATTGATTTCTACAAATAATCCCATAAAATTTTATTGTCTATACTAATTTGAAGTTGACGGCAAACCATAGAGTTCTTCTAACAAGAATCCAATGATGTTGTAATCTGTGATTTCCACCAATACTTTATGATCATTGTCTAATCCAATAGATTCATAACTCCCATCAGATAATATAAAATTAATCCCACCTTTTAGTAATCATCAATCAATTTTAAGACCAACCAATCAATAATTCAATATCTGGTAATCCACCCACATCAGTCTATTCATAATCACCATTTTCATTCCATCAAATTTGAATGAATCGAAGTATCTCAATTAGTTCTAATCTATCTCCTATAATTAATTTAAATCCTCCAGCTTAACCATTTGAATATCATTAAATGATTTAGTCAATTCATAAGTTAAAATCCAATTATCTAACAATGATATGATAAATTCACAAATTTCAAATCAACATATCAAAACCCACTTTTCGATGATAAGATTAATTCACCAATATCAACCTCTCGAAAATCATCATTTTGGTTCCACCAAATTTAAGTGAATCTGAGTACCTCAATTAATTCTTATCGAACAATCTATCTTCCATATTTGATTTAAATCCACCAAACTTAAACCTTCGATCATCCTTAAATGATATATTCAATCTTATAAATTAAAATCCAATTATCTTTCAACGATCTGATAAATCCACGAGTTTCAAATCAATATCCCCTTTGCAATGACAAGAGTAATCCACCAGATATCTAAGTGTATTATCTTCCAGAATTGCACTAGTATCCACTCATCATCAATAGATCCACCAAACTATGATAATCAATTAACTCCACAAAATTTATCCGTTCTTCATGATTCAACCAAACCACCTAAAATTGATATCATGAATTATTTACGATAATCTATCTTTTTCATCTTTTAATCCATTCCTTTAGTTGATCAATCTCTTATTACTAATTATCCAACGATCACATATAATCCCTTCAGCTAAAATCTTGTTTTACATCCAATTACTCCTTTCAATCCTAGATAATAAATTCAATGCACCAAGTTTGAATACTTCCCATGATCTAATTAGTTCCACCAAGTTCCATAATGTGTTCATTTCCAAGATCTATTCAATCCACAAATATTGCAGTCTTTAGATTTATTCATAACCAATTTGTATCCACAAATATACCTTTATTATTTTCGAATCACCCAAGTATTATCCAATCTTGTCAATTCTAAATCCAAATATATCACACTAGCAACAATCCTCCAATTACCTAATTTGACATCTAAGGATTATAATGGCTTTCCTGATAAGAGTACTTTCCTTAATTTTTGTGGTCTTCCATATATTCTTGGTTATCAAATATTTTCCAAGCTTGGACTACAATAGAAGAATTGGAACTTGCACCATCCAAGCAAAGAACTAGGGTTAGCACAAGTTAAGAGGGAAGTAGCATAGATAAGAGGTCGGGGAACAACTAATAACATCCCAAACACACACACAAGAGAAAAGCAAACTCCAACCAGGAGAAACTTAGATCGAAAATAAAAATAATTTTTAAAGATGGCTGTACTACAAGTACACAAAAACTTGGTACAATCCATCTAGCACCAACAAGCAATATATATAAACGTTCTAAAATCGTAGGACTGTACTTGGGTACTATGAACTAAAGAACTACTCTTCAAATCTTCATGACAACGTGATCCTCTGGGTGTTTCTCCGACTTGATCTCTCTAACCCATCTATAGAAATTACAAAGGAAAGTGGATCCAATTACCATTCTTAAAAGTGAGTAAACAGATAGATAAGATAGAATACCCTGATGAAGGTAAGGATAAAAAGAAGAGAAAAGGTGAGAATAGCACAATATTATATTTTTATTTTATAAAATAAATTTTGAAGCTTTTCTAATGACGCCATTCTAACTAGGTTACGCCTCTGATCAAATTAGCTCGATACCACTACGTGAGACCCGGAGCGAAACTCCTGCACCACGTGTATTCTTGTACTAGTCCCGAGAGATCAATGCTAGTACACACAGTTCAAACAGAAAAGATGATACATTGCCAACAACGCTTTATTTCAATAATCGAGAATATAGGCCTCAAACCTTTATTACAAATGAGGTTTTAAGACCTCACACCAAACAGAAAATTACAATGAAGCAAAAGAAACTAAAGCAAGACCCATCAATACGCCACAGCAATTGGTGGGAAACGCAATCTAGAAGTCCGGAAAGCCTTCGTCGAATCCATCCACGAAGTAGTCGTAGTCCACCTCTTGAGCTTCGATCTCATCTGAGAGTTATTTTGAAGTGTAGCACGTGAGTACATGAATGTACTCCGCAAGTCTTGGGAAAGATGCATAGATGCAAGGCTTAACAAAGGAAGGCCATATGGTTCTTTTGTAAAAATCAGCATTTTATTTCAAATATACATAATTACTTCGAAAGCAATTTTGTGAAACACCTTGTTTTTCATAAATAAAATTAGATAAATAACATAGTGAAGGTTAAACCACCAACACTAATATCTCAAAGCTATCTCGCCAACTTTTCCAAAACCTCAGGTTAAATCCACCTGAACTGGTTACACCACCAGTCTAAAAATCATGAGAGTTCCATCCACTCCCGAGTTTTCCAAATCATTTTATTTTGAAAACAAAATCAAACTTTCTACCATGTGAATGCATTCCTTGCCCGCCCTTGACCGTGGGCACGGCTATTCGAATAGTTTTAACTCTGCAGAGGGTGTACAACTTTACCCACAAGAGATAAGTCATCTTTGCATCAACATGCTTCCTTTGGCATAAGACTGGATAAATTATCACAAAGCTTTTCACCTACTCCAGTATAGTTTAAATACCACCCGCTAAGGTTTCACCACAACTTGAATCCACAAGTTGGAGCCCCCTCTTGCGCCATATGAGTACAGTAAACCCTGTCCCTCACTATGAGTAACCAAGACACACGGCACTCAATACACCGCTGGTGATATCTAAACTACACTATTATAGGGTAGTTAGCTAGGTCGTACCCATTTAGACTTGTGGTTGCACTGTTTTGCTCAGTTTGGACAAACACAAGCGTCGGTCCTTAAACGACTAGGGTGGCTCATTCACAAACTCAATCATTCTCATGCTAAACCGCACTAGCCAAACCTTCCATCCACCCTTGTCAACTTTTCCCTTTGAAATTCGGTTTTACTTTTAAATTAACAGTGGTAACATCCATTACCACTTTTCAAGCAAAGCATTTAACAATGGTAACATCCATTACCAATGTTCAAACAAATCATTCATCAAAACATTTGATAAACATGCTACTCATTTGAGCATTAATACATTGATTTGCTACGCTAAGCATTTGCTAGTATTTTAAACATTCAACCAATATAATGCTAACTCATTATTGAGTCAAAGGATATCCTAAGTTGACAATGGTACAAGGTAAACAATTTTCAATGGAAGGTATAACAAATTGGGTCTTTAACTAAATTTTCTAAATCAAATTATCACTTGATATAACATAAGCATGCATTAATTTAAAATAACTACCTAAACATTTTTCCAAATCATTTGAGCAAGTTGATCAAAGGAAACTTGCAAAACATGGGAGCAAAATGTTCAAAGGAGACTTGCCTTCTTGCACGTTGTATGGAACTTCTTGCTGCGGATCAGAGAAATCTTCGGCAACGTCGGGTTCTACGCGCGAAACGACAAATGCAAATAAATGGCTAAAAACAAATAAAATCATAAAAATATAAAATATATATCTGGAGAAAGGTTATGATTTTAGATGAATTTAGAAATTTATATCACTGGATTCGGAGTTCGAATGAGGGAGAACGAGCCTTTGGAAGTTTGTCACAAAAAAAATTGAAAAGTGCACTTTTAGAGTTGGCCGCTTGCTACAGTACATTGAATAGCATTTCGGTCGTGTGATGGCTCGCCGGCGAGGATAAGCAAATGGAAAAAGGACCTAGGGAGACTGGCCAAGGGAAAGAACGGATTGACGGCTCACCAGAGATTAGATGTTTAGTGGTGGCGCGGCGGCCGGCGACCTTCAGCGGCGACGGTCGGCACAAAACGATGCAAGAAGATGGTGTCGCTTTGGAGACAACTCGTGGTGACTGACGGCGAATTTTTTTTGAAGTGGTGCAGTGCTACAATGGCCATATTTATAGGCATGGAGGGAGAGGAACGGATTAAAATGGTTTAATGAAAGCAATGTCGGTTTTGAAGTTCAAAGGTTTAGGAACTGAAGAACGTATCAGTAAATGGCTTAGAAACAGTTATTTGATTGCTTGATGTAAATGAGGACGTCCCTTGCTGCAGGCTATAAATTTTGGTTGGAGGGTTTCGGTTTTAGAAGGCTTTATTAACTCTTTGCTTGCTCGGTTGAAGAAATGGAAGAGAGAGAGAAGCAGCAGCCATGCATGGAAAGAAGATGAACAGGGGGCGAATTGATGTGGGAACAAAGAAAAGGGAAGGAGAGAGAGAAACGAGAAAGAAAGAAAGAGCTGCTGGCCGTGCACGGTTTGGAAGCTTGGGGTTAAGCGTGCTGGCTCTAGAGAAATCTTGGATGGGTGACCGTGCGGGAACCTCTCTTTTTTTATTTTATTTATTTTTTTTAAAAGAGAGAAGTGCCAAAAATAATAGTTTGAATCTAGAAAAAAAAATAGAATGAATATTTTTCTAGAGATTTAAAGTTTTGAATATTTGAATTCAAATTTTTGGAGATTTGAATTTGAATTCAAATTTTGGAATTCTAGGTGAGAATCGGAATCGAAATTTGAATTATTTTTTTTTAAGATTTGAATTTGAATTCAAAATTTGTAAGTAAATATACTATATGAAAGTTTGGAATTTTAGACGAATTTAGAAATTTGACTGGATCAATTTGGAGTTAAAATGAGAAAGATATGGCTATTTGAAAATCTCGATTTAAATAAATCCAGAATTCGAAATCTCGACATGTGGGTCCATTGGTCAGTGAGTTCATTTAAAATGAGTCTCGACGTATGGGACCCATCGGATGGTGATGGGTGCAGAGGTGGTGCCGACGGGTGGGACCTGTGTCGCGCGGATAAAACGGAGAAACTCAACCTCGCGCGAGCGGGCTCGAACGCGCGCCGAGGAGTGGGAGCGAGAGAGCGGCGCTAGCCAAGTGAGCGGGAGGCACCGCCTACCCCATAAGGGTAGGTAATCCCCTTAAGGTTTGTCTACGGGGAGGCCGGCGGAGCAACGTGGCGCGCACGTGGCTACCTCGTGGCTGCCACGTCACGGCTTTATGCCAACGTGGACAGCTATGCGCGAGGTGGCGGCAGCGTGGTGTCGCCGGCCGCCACCTCGCCGCTACGTCGGCCCGACATGCCGGCGTGGCGACCGGCGGCGGTGGAGCTCGAGGACCAATGGTAGTCGAACTCGCGTGGCGCGCCGCCAAGGGTACCAAATGAAAGAGGAGAGCACGGAAGTACGTTGGTACCTTGCGCAGTTACCGAGAATGGTCGGAGCGACGAGACGGCAAAAAGGGCGGCGGTCGGAGAGGGCTTCACGGCGGCGGAGGGGTTCCGGTCGCAATAACTCGAAAAGTGGTCGCCGAGATCGCTCGGGCACCAAGCAACGCCGAGGATGCTCCGGTGAATCTCGGGAAGGCTTGAGGCGGCGCGATTGCTCGCCGAGTCGAAGGTGGCCGACGGAGGAAATCAAGCGCAGGAGGGCTCTCGGCTCGGCGATGGGCAATTGGAGGTGGAGACGGCGAAGGGCGAGACACGGCTCGGCGTCGGGTTTTATAGGGGGAATGAGGCCGGTAACGGCAGCGCTAAGCTCGCCGGATTTGAAACCGTCGGAGATTTTAAATGCGACGGCGAGGAGTGGCGCAGAGCGGCATTTATGCCCGAAACGGACGCGGTGCATGCGGGATTAATTTGGCATCGCTCGGGCATAAAGCGGAAGGAAACCAAGTCATCAAAGCCGGTTTCGGACTTTAATGGCGGAAGTGGCGCGCGCGAGGAGGAAGAAGGTGAGGAGGGGGACGACTGACGGGCGGGCCCCAAGCGTCGGCGAGAGAGGAAAGGAGAGAAGGCGACGGCTACGGCTCGGATGCACGACGCGCGGCAGAGGAAAGTAATCAAGGCCGTAGGATGATGAGTGAAGGGGTAAGTGAAAGGATGCGGTTGAGATTCAATCCGGCAACCGGATTTAAATCTGAGCCGATGGGGTGTACTAAGTGGCAACGGGCGGCTGCGATCTAGTACGGCAATCATAAACGGTCAAGATGACGACACGCGTCGGGAGGAGAAGAGAATAAAGCGACTCAAGCGGTAAGTGGGAGCGAGAGGTCGAGATTAGCACGGATGCGGGCGGATTGAGCGGATGGATGCCAAGTGTCGGCAATGGAGGGTGAAGGCGGGATGAGCGAGAGGCCGAAATGGTTCGGGCGGCGCGGATGAACGGCCAGATGGGCGCCACGTGGCAACCCGGGAGGGTTTTGGATTTTAAATAATTTTGAAGATTCCAGAAAACATTAGAAGGCTTAAAATATTCAGAAAAATACCAAATAAATTCCAAAAATTCCAGAAAAATTCACATAAATCATTGATAATGTTTTGAACACATGAAAAATATTTCCAACCTATTTTGGTAATAAATTTTTATTTTAAACATAACTTTTAAATTGTGAAAAATTCAGATAATTGGAAATAATTAATTTAAAATTATTCTTTCCAAAAATTTGAAAATTTGGGATGTTACATATTGAAGGTATTTCCTTCGCGGTAAAAGTCTAAAATTTTTTACAATAATCCTTAAATTAGAAAAAAAATAAAATTTCTAGAATTTTTCTATAATTGAGAGAAAAAAATGTGAAGATCCACACCAATTATTTCAATGGGATCAATTATAATGGTATAGATTAAACATATATAAATATTACAACCATTACAATTATATAATAAATACATCATATTTTTGAAAGGCTAACAAATACAACGTGCTGGCAATTCGCTAGTTAGAGGTATGGTAACAAAGTTAAATTTTATTAAATGAAGCAACAATATGAGATCTTATAAATTTGTTTCCATATTCACCGGTAACCGGTCAATTCCGGCCAATATCTAGCTAGCCGGTTACCAGGTCGATATTCAAATTTTCGTTTGATAAGATTTGGTGGGTTTAAAACCGATTACCGGTACCGTACCAAGGAGGGACCGATATTTTTTTTCATATCTGGTTTCTGAATCTTTGCTAAGATACATTCGGTCCTGCGGCATATATCAACATTGCGATGAAAAAACTATATCATAAGTGCATAATAACCACTCACACAGGCACCCACGATTTGGTCAAGCCATCACGATGGCCAGCAAATGCATTTTGGTGGATGCATGAATCACTGCATTTGAAACCTAAATGACTTGCCATCTATGATGTCCCGTTCCATATACTATGCAAGCTGCTCATTGCTTTTTCTTTTTTTTTTCTCTTTTTCTTTTTTCTTTTTTGGCGATGGTGCTCGTTGTCAATTATCATCCTGCGTAGCAGAATCACTCAAACCAAAACCAAACGAACGCTACATGCTGGAACCTATTACAATACCTAGAAGTTTAGGTTGGAAGTAAGTAAATACCAAATATACGTCTGAGAGGTTTTGACTATAAATAGATAAACCTATGTACGTGGAGAAGAAATTAAAGATTAATAAAGACTTCAATTCTCTAGTATTCTCTATCAATTATTCTTTGTCAATTCTATATTGATTAGTTACATGAATTGCATCGAAGGTTATTATCATGATTTCTTAACACGTCATCAGTACGAATGCTCTTCTATTCGGGTATATTTTTTCTTGTTGTCAAGTAGATCAATTTTGTTTTTCCATGATTACTAATCATGAATTTGATCTACACTCGACGCATGTATACGTATGACAAACAAATTGGCATCGATCATACACGAGGAGTCGCACGGGACAACACAAATGAATTTCTGTCTGCATTGATCTGCGCTGCATCGCAAACCGACAGGCAGCAAGCAACTAATCTAATACAAACAATCATGTGAGTTCATTCCAAGATCCTTGTTCAATCTATTCTTGCACTAGCGCATCATCTTCTTTGGTTTAGTAGATGGAAAACTGAATCAATTTGTTCTAGTGCGTGATACGCTTGAAATCTCATGACACCGTCGCCGCTGGCCAGCATGCCCATGGCGCACCCTCATCGTGCAGAGCTCGTACACGCGCCAGCATGCCTCTGCAACTGGTGCCGGCCAGAACAATGGCTTCGCGCGCGCCCGTACGCGCGCCACACCGACCTGCCGAAGCCAAGCACGAAGCCGTGGCTCCCATCGTCCTTGTTGCCGGCCTGAACGCACCACCAACGACCACCGGCCAGCACGTTGTCGGCACACTCCACTGATTCAATGCCGTCCACCAGATCGGAGCCATGCAGACTCCAATCACGCGTCGTTGCAGCCTTCCGCCATACGCTCGAACATACCGACTCACGTTGCCGCCGTAGTGCTGCGGCCCGAAGCCGACCAGAGCCGCCTCCCAACGCAGCCGCCGCGCCAGGCTTGAACACCGCCGCATGCGCTCCAGCCTCCGGCCCGAAGTCACGCTCGGCCACCCCCGCGCCCAGCCGCCTCCCCGCCCACATATGCGCTCGAAGCCGCCGACGAGCCCGCCGGCAACCGTTACTCCCGTCTGCCTCGCGCTCGGCCGCCCTGAGCCGGTCACCCGCCGCAGCACTGGAAGCCAATCCGACCACCTCACACTCAGTCGCCCCGCGCTGGCCGCCCGATGCGCACCGACGCTGTCCGACGGCCACCGTAGCCGTCCGCTAAGGGAGGTGGATCGGACGACCAGGACCTATACCGTTGGAGTGGTACAATGTTTCTCATATTATTATTAAAAACTTTAGTAAAAGTCTCGATTTAAGAATGAAAAATGGGGAAACCAATATCTTTGAAATCCGTCCTATCTACCGTTGAATTTTCTTTCAAATCCGTGCACACATGAGGAGTTGGGGGCATATTCCCAGTATATCTTCCAAACACACAGATCTCAATGCAGATCAGACGGTAGATACCATGGGAGGATGCCCACATCGACAACTTACATTTGAGGACATGGGGAGGGCATTTTACTGGCTATACTGAGATTGAAAAAACTAAAAAGTGGCACATTTTGCGAGTGTTGATAAATATCTTCTAGATGTTTTTTTCAAACTATCGTTTAAATTTATGATCGTTAGATTAAAATTCAATGATTGTGAATTCCTCCTCCCTCAAAAATTCCTCTAAAAAAAATCTCTTCTAATAACAAGGTCGGCTGAATCTCTAATCCAATGATTATAAATTTTAATGATTATTTGAAAAAAAAACATCGTGTTCAACACAAATTGGAAGTGGTGGAGGCTGACGGCAACCACGTAGAGCCGTTCGTCGTTGACGACATCGACCTCTACTCCGGCGATAGCTACTCCGTCGTCCTCAGGGTCGACCAGAAGCCGGCGTCCTACTGGATCTCCGTCGGCGTGAGAGGACGACACCCCAAGACGCTGCCGGCTCTCACCGTCCTAAACTACGCCAACAGCAGGTCCAAATTGCCGGCGGGCGCACCTCCGGAGACCCCAGCATGGGACGACGTGCAACGCAGCAAAAATTTCACCTACAGGATCAAGGCTCGGAAGGAGACCAACCAGCCGCAACCGGCGACCGGCGACCGGCGGATCGTCATGCTCAACGCGCAGAGTATGTTCGCCGGCCACTCAAAGTGGTCCATCAACAACGTCTCCCTGGCGCTCCCGCCCACCCCGTACCTCGGCGCCTTCTACTACGGCCTCCAGGCCAGCTCGTTCGACGCCTTCGGCGAGGCGCCGGAGACACTCCCTGATGACTACGACGTCATGAAGCCGCCGGTGTACAACGAGACGACGATCGGCGACCGGGTGTGCATGCTCCGGCACGGAAGCGTCGTCGACGTGGTGCTTCAGAACGCGAACATGCTCAGGGACGGCGTGAGCGAGTCGCACCCGTGGCACCTGCACGGGCACGACTTCTGGCCTTCTGGGTGCTCGGCTACGGCGACGGCCGGTACGACTCGACCAGAGCGAGGACTTCAAGAAGCTGAACACGGACAACCCGCCGCTGCGGAAAACGGTGGTGGTGTTCCCGCACGGGTGGACGCCCATCCGGTTCGTCGCCAGCAACACCGGCGCGTGGGCGTTTCCACTGCACATCGATTGTCTGTGATGCGCGAGCTTGACGTGCCGAGAGAGGCGATGGGTGCGGACTGGTGGCGAGGACGGCGGCCGTCCTGCTTTCTCCGGCTCTGCCGCGGTCACCCGCGCCGTCGCCGTCGCCGTGACGGGAGATGTTGGAGACGCTCCTCCTCGCATGCCCGTTCCGTTATATTTGCGGTAAGTTGTGATGGTCGAGTGCCACCTGAGAAGATATGAAACCGTGGTTAAAAATTGTTCACAGTATGCTCATGAAATGAACAAATAAGGTTGATTTGTGGTCGTATAATAGTATTGTGTTGCCAAAAAAAAAAAGATGTACTTTGGCTCACGATGGAACCAAAACATTTTTTAGAAAGCCGTAAGCTTGCACAGATAATCCAATCCAAGACACAGTTCATGGGTCTGAACGCTCGCATTTAGCCAGAAAACCGAGTGTTACACCAGTCGGATTAACTAACCGGTTGCCGACACGACAGATTGCAGTAGAGTCCCCACATATACTTTTAACCATCTGATTTTCTTCAAACCAATTAACTGGCTTCGTCCTTATCCCCGCAAAACTCCTTCTCCACTCTCTCTCTCTCTCTCACCTGCAGCAACCACTGTGTCGGGTGCAGCGTGTGGCAAGGGAGACGAGGCCACCAGACAAGCTCCAGTTAGCCCTATTAGAGAGCGTGTTCAACACCTTGTCGAAACAGATTCTGGTGGTACTGGTCGAGCGCGAGCAGATTAAGGCCGAAGTCGATCTCTTGTGCGCGAGCACCGTCTTGAGCCGGCTCGCAGAGGATGACGGTCAAGCAGGGTTGAGAATGGTGGTTGCCACCATAACGAGCCAGTTTGGCGGCATAAGGCGAGCCGCCAAGGGCTCATGTGGCGAATGACCCGAGCACGGCGGTTGGCGAGCGTCAACGAGCATGCGCGGTGGGGTAGCCATGGGCTCACCTAAGCTCAGGCACTGCAAGGCGCGGACGACAACCGACATGTCATAGAAACGATACGAATTTATTCGAACTTTTGTACTGAGTTTTCCATTATCTACATGTTAGAAACTTTAAAGTTGCAAAATTTCTTTTGAGATTTCTCTACGTTCTTGGTTGTTTGGTGTCGAAATATACTAAAATTTTATGAAACTTCTCTGAAACTTGTGAAACTTCCTAAAACTTTCTTTGAAACTTGTGAAACCTTCTTTTGAAACTTTGCTGGAACACACATGAAACTTCTTTAAATATTTTTGAAACACCGCATGAAACTTGTTGAAACTTTCTTTAAAATGTGTGAACCCTCTGATGAGGACATCCCTACTACTACTACCACGTCGTCTGCTTATGAAGCACCCAAAGGTACAAGGAGGAAGGTTTATACGGCCTAGCATAAGTCAAGAAAAGAGGCATTCGTGTGCTACATGGCTGCATGAGAAGAAAATGTATTCATGCATGTATTTTGGTGTTTCATTGGGCATGTCACAAGATGGTAGGAAACGTGACTACATGACAAGAAAAGAGCGCTAACAGTTAGAAATAGAAGATGGATTCGGTTTCCAAACCGAATTGTTTCCTTTGCTCGGTTGCCGCGTGACCGAGTTGTTTCCGTCGGCCCAAGGCCCAGTAGGGTGGACGTGGATGTATAAGAGTCAAGCAGCCGCCATATATATGCATGGATGGATGGAGAAAAGGAGGCACGGGACTAGATATTTGAAAAAAAAGCTCTACGTGACGTGAGATCATGAGATGAGATGAATTGTGTTGTTTATGCATGTTTTGATGTTTGATTCCCAATCAAACTTCAATAGAAACCTTTGAGAGTTCTTACAAATTGAGATCGTTCAACCTTTTCGCTGGGAATTGGGAGCGCGATAGGGTTTCGCTTGGTGGTTGTGGAAATCCGGTGCGTGTGATCTTGCAAATTAAAGAGCATTCGTTCTTGCATTGGCAATGGAGGATCGCTACGATTCGAGAGGCTACACGTGAGTATCCAATCCTACGTCGAGAAGATCGGGCAACCCCGTATCACCTTCTTTTTGAATCTTGCTTTAAACGCATAAGAAACTCTCTCAAACTTAATTTTGAAGCTTCGTGAAACATGATGTAACTCTTTGAAACTTGATTGTTGGCAAAACACCAGGATCAAAAAACACTAACACACGCTATCTGGACACTGTGGAAACACTCTTACCCTCACAGTAAAAAAAATTGCTCGTTGTATTGCCCAATCAACGTATTGCCAGAGGAACTACAGTCTGCCGTCGTGCAACATCAGGACAATTAACTAGAAGAGCAATACACATGCGAAATACACGGAGCAGAAGAAAAATAGAGCTTGCGGTGCAAAAAAAACGCCCTTGCACCTTTTTTGAGTTTTCTCTTATTAAAATAGCAAAACCTCAAACTAATTACAAGATCAAAACAAATCGACTCTTTCTAAACTTATCTATCTACTAAACATAGAAATAAATCTCCACACGACAACTGTATGGTAACAAATTGGACTCCAAATCAACCTATCCGAAAACAAAACAATACATCCAAAACTAACCACCATAACAAGATTATCTGCATCAACCATGTTTGGTAACTTCAACCATGCTGAGCTTCTTTCTCATCTCCAAAAACTTAACACGGCCGAGAGGTTTAGTTAGTATGTTGGCCAGCTCCTTATCTGAGTTGATGTGCTCAATAGCAATTCTTCCCTCCTCAACACAATCTTTGATAAAATGATACGGTGTATCTATGTGCTTGCTGCTGTTATGGTAAACTGGATTCTTGCTTAACGATATGGCTGACTTGTTATCTACCTTGAGCACGAGCTTCTTGACTTCCTTCTCCATGAGTTCACCCAATAACTGTCCCAACCAAATACCTCGGCACAATGCGGTAGTGGCTATGATATACTCTACTTCGCATGAAGAAAGCGCCACAACTTTCTGTTTCTGTGATTGCTAACTGACCAAACATTTCCCAAGCACATAAATTACACCCATCGTACTCTTCCGATCATCAATGTCTCCTACCATGTTGCTATCACTGTAGCTGGTCAATCGGAGCATATCATCACCAGCTCTCCCATAATGATAGCCGAAATACATTGTGCCACAAACATATCTCAGTATATGTTTTACTGCTATCATGTGTTCTTGTGTGGGGTTCTCCATGAAATGACCTACATAGCCCACTGCAAAAGTGATGTCTAGTTTGGTATGGACTAGATATCTCAGACTTCCAATAATGCTTCGATATTGCATGGTATCAACTAGAGGACTGGAACTAGTCTTGCTAAGTTTTAGCCGGTTTTCCATTAGAACTTGGCACGGATTACAACCTTCCATGTTGTACTTCTCCTGAATTTTCAGAGCATATGCCATCTGACAGAGGGAGATGCTAGCCCTAGTTTGATTTACTTCAATGTCGAGGAAGTAACTCAAGAGCCCCAAATATGTCATCTTGAACAACTCTTCATCTCTTCTTTAAATTTTCCAATCTCTTCGGAATTAGTTCTAGTGATAATCAAATCACCCAATATACTCCCACAATCAGCCTTGTGTTTTCATTGCCTCTTGTATATATGACAAGTTCACATTGACTTATTTCGAAGCCAAGTGACAAAATACTCCTAGCCAACTTCACATTCCAAGCCCGTGGCTCCTGCTTTAACCCATATAATGTCTTGTTGATTTTTAGCACATTCTCTGCCTGTGTCTTTGTAACATTGTAATTTTTAGAGTTTATTTGAAGCTTTCAAAAGAAAATATACCATTTGAATTTTGTTGGATTTAATACAAAATTAAATTTAATTTAAAAAATTAAAATAATTTAATATGACTAAAATAAATATTAATATTTATTGAAAATATTTTATTTGTGTTTTTTGTGTTTCAAGGAATGTTTGGAATTTTTTGTGAAATTTTTTGGATTTATTTGTTATTTTCTATAGCTCTTTTGATTTTATTTAAATTTCTAAAATAGAAAAGCCCTAAAAATCCTAAAAATAGTAACAGGCCGAGCCCTTTACTATTCAACTAGCCCATCCATCCGAACGTCCACCAAAATCGACTGCCGGATCTCGCCAATTGCCACGTGTCAGCCAACGGGACACTTTGGCATTGTTCATCCGTGTGATCTGTGTCAACCGTCTGATCTCTATTGTGCCATGTGTCACAAATCCGTGCATATAAAGATCACCACCCACCCTCGGTTCTCGCACCCACCCCGCTCGCTCTCATTTCTCGCCCGTTGCTACCATCGAGCTCGTTGCCATCGCCATCGTCGTCTGCTCCTCTCGCCGCTGTTGCTGCATTCTTCCTCCGCGCCAGCAGTCATCGTCTTCATCGATGAAGTCGTTGTCTTACCCGTCATGCATTGTGGTCGTCGTTGCGGAGCTGTCCTCACCGCTGGTATGTACAACCGCCATCCAAGCACCGGCCAGCTTTAACGCCAACCTCGTCGAGCCTGTCCACCGTCCCGCCTCGCTGCCCTCGCCAGCCGAAACCCGCCATGCTGCTCCACATGTTCGTCGCCTTGCCTGTCCTTACACGCTATTCAAAGTGATGCCTTGCGTCATGTGCCTGCACACATCACCCGCACTCGCACCGACCAACGGTTCGCCTTCTCCGTGGACGTAGTCCACCATGCGCCATTTTGCTGGCAGCCGGGCCTCACATGTCAGCACTGTACCATAGACCCCATGAACCAGCCTAGCCGAGTCAGTAGACCCCATGTACCTGGTAGTTATTGTTCAATTTGATTAATCTCTCATTTGATAATTTGAATGTCATAATTCCATTCTCACCATGGGATAAAAAATTATTTTGTGATACCATACTAGTTATCACATGGGTTTATGATTAATTTGATTAGCCATGCTTATAGTTACATTGGGCTCGTTATCATATAAGATCAATTAATTAATTTGACTTAATGAGATATTGAATTGTGGTTGTAGCCACAATTATAAAATTTGTATACTATGACATTGGTGTTGGTTATATAAAATTGGTTTTCACCCGGACGAGTAATCGTGCAGTAAAGAAGAAAGTGTGGATTCACTTCGAGAGATGTGGATATCTCATCTGGGTAATATTTAAAGACTTAACTTTGTGTGCCATTGATTTGAGTCTTACTGTACAAATCATATGTCTAGTATGGGATAGACCTAACTAATTAATTTGTGATATTTCAATTTCAATTTCGTCATTATGATGAACATGGTTACTGATTTCCATGAGGCACAAGGGGGTGTGTGAAACAAAACCCTAGTGGGCGGGATTGAATTAAGGTTGAGAATTGTAAAGGCCTTGTTGTGATTATCTAATACGTAGAGTAAATCACATCGTGTGGGCATAAATGTGCAACCTCCGCAGAGTATAAAACTATTCGAATAAACCGTGTCCTCGGTTATAGACAATGCTCCGTGATTTCACACGAAGAGTAGAGATTTCATTAAAAGTTATTGGGATAGCATTGGAGTGAATGGTTAGTTCATTGGTGGTTCAATTTATGAATGATTGGTTCATGAGTGGTTTAAGTGGTTTATTCAATTCCTTTGAATTAGTTATTTATTATCATTTTCTTTAAAGTTCATTTGCAATCTATTTACTGTATATACTTTCAATTATTGTTTTCTGCAAAATGAACCTTTTAGCCATCAATTGGTAAGTCTTGCATATTATATTGCATATTTGTTACAAATGACTTGTCAAGTACCAATGTACTCACGGTTTTATGCCCACTGTTGCTCAGTTGAAGAAGAAGAATCGTATCAGCAGTATGTATCAGAAGGAGGATACTTTGACAACTTTGTGGATTAGGATTTTACTTCCCAGCCGATTATCTGTGGACATGTCGAGTGGCTACCATGCTTATTTCTATTTTTTGCTGCTAATTTCTTAAGCCCTTCAGGCTATTAAGTTGTAAGATTGGTCATAAGACCGTACTCTGATAATTAATAATATTTAAGTCTTTTTTTATTAATCATGTATATGGTTGATATTTCATCTTTGTTTACACTCTGTGCACTAGCGTGATCCTGGATTAATGCAGTATACATAGAGAGTTCGGATTTACATATTCGGATCTCAGTAGTCTTATCCATAAAACCTAGTGGCTGGGCTACGTACGCTTCCTCCTCAATTTCCCCATTCAGGAAAGCTGATTTCACATCCATATGGTGGGTATCCCATCCTCCATGAGCTACCAACGAGATGAGTAACTGAATTGTCTCCATGTGAGCCACCGGTGTGAATACCTCCTCGTAGTCTACTCCTTGTTTTTGCACATAACCTTCTGCTATGAGTCGCACCTTGTGTTTCATAACAATTCCCTGGGAAACCTTTTTTTACCTTATAAACCCATTTTAACCCAATGACTCGATGGCCTTTCAGTAGGTCAATGAGTCTCCATGTATTGTTCTCCTCAATTGATCTCATCTCCTCTTGCATTACAAGCTTCCAATGCTCATCATGTTTGGCCTCCTCATATGTCCGTGGTTCTTCAACTGCCACAAAGGAAAGCATATCCTCTACCTCCATGGGTTCAGTCTAAGCATATATGTTGTCAATGCTCCTCATCTTCAGCGTCCTACCTTCTAGAGTATCACCAGATTCATCCTAACTTGGGCTCAACGCCGATGCAACATGTTAGCCTGCATGAGGATCAACAGCTGCCAGAGAGTTTGCACTTGATGTGGGCACATTTGGGGGAAGAGTCTGAAACTGCCACTTCCATGTCGGTGTCCCTGACCACCTATGCATGTATTGATTTTACAATAAACGTGAGCCAATTTTGCATATTACTTTCCATACCTTGGTGTTCTTCCTAAGTCCAGTGCTTATCTTCTTGAAACACAACATCCTAGCTAATGTGAACTCTCCCACCCTCTAGATCATACAGTCAATGGGTTTTACTCCTAGGCCTAGAACTAAGATAGATCGTTTGCTTGCTCCTGTCGTCTAGTTTCCTCATGTATGTGTTCAATTTCACATACGCAAGACAACCGAATACCTTTAGAGGTATGATGTTCGATTTTCTCCTCGTCCAAACCTCATATGGCGTGACTCCTTTCAGCGCTCTTGTGATGGCACGGTTGAGTATATAGATAGCATGCCTTACTACCGCGGCCCAAAACCTTCCTGGTAGAAATTTGCTCTTCAACAGACTACATGGCATAGCCATCACAGTCCTATTTCGCCATTCCACGACTCCATTTTATTGAGGCGAGTATGGAGCCATGAAATATCTTGTTATGCCTTTTGTCTCACATACCATGTTGAATTCCTTTGATAAGAATTCCCCTCTTGATCAAATCTCACACCCTTCACCTTGCGATCAATCTCATTTTTGGCATGTGCTATGAATTTATGAAAACACAGCTTTGCTTCTTCTTTCCTTTTTAGCATGTACACCCACATAGTTCTAGAGTAATCATCTACCACCAGCATGAAGTACTGGTTCCCAACATTTGTCTGTGGTGTGATTGCTCCACACAAATCAACATGAACTAGCTCTAGAGGACAAGAAGCTCTAAACTATGCTTGTGATGGAAACGGTATTCGAGCTTGCTTTGCCACTAAACAACCCTAGCAAATCTGGACTGAGTGATAAATCTTAGGCAAACCGACCACCATTTCTTTGTCTACCATGGATTTGAGACTCTCAAAATTTATGTGACTAAGTCTCACATACCACAGCCATGTTGAATCTTCTGCAAAGACCCTCAAACACACCGGCTTGCAAGTTTCAAGAAAGATCTTGTACAATCGATTTGTCAACCTTCTAACTTTCATTAGGAGTTGTTCTCTTCTGTCAAAGACTTTCAGAAAAAAGTTCTTCAGTTCAATTCTACACCCTTCTATCAGCTGCATGTAGAGATTCGGTATATAATACACCTCAGGCAACAATTTTTGTTCTCTATTCTTGCACCTCAAAAGAATCAATCATTTTCCTTTAATCTGGACTGTCGACCCATCTCCAAACTTCACTTGCCCGGGTATCTTCTCATCAAGCTCATGAAACATGGAGCATGTACCCGTCATGTGATTACTTGCTCCATTATCTAGATACCAATCTGCTGACCACATCTGAGCTTCATCTCCCTTCTTCAATTTTGGAAACACATTTTCTTCATGTAACATCACCATGGCCGGTGTTACTTCTGCGCAAAGGGACAGGAGCAACATTGACTTGTCATCTTCATGGGCATGGATGAGGTTTGCCTCCTCGTTCTTTTTCTTGCTTTGGCAATCCGAAGCAAAATACCCAAATTTCACAGTTGAAGCATTTTACGTGGCTATGACACTCTGACGTGTAGTGATCGAATTTTTCACTATCAAAACACCGGATATGTGACTTATCTCGAGGTCTGTCACCACCATCTCACCCCGTCTTGTCTCCATGACCACCTCTACCACCTCGGCCATTCTGACCGCCATGGCCACTCTAGCCAGCTTGCCCGTGTCTGTGCCCTTGTCCGTGGCTATATGACGAGCCACGACTGCCCTTCATCAATGATTCCTTGTGATTCTGCCTACCACCATTCTCGACATCTCCCTTCATGAGTAGCATTTGTTCATTGCACACCTGGTACCCCTTTAGGAGCTGCTTATGAGCTTTGAGTGAGCCGGTGACTTCTTCTATCTTCATCTTCATAGGATCTTGGGAGTACAAGAGTGTGGTCACCACTGGAAGGAACTTTTCTGGTAAGACGCGCAAATTCTTCTTCACAACAACTTCATCCTCCAGTTTATCGCTAAGAGATTTAATCTCATTGACGACTGCATTGAATTTCCCAATGAACTCCTCCACCAATTGGGCTTCTCCCATTTGCATTTCTTCAAATTCGCTTTGTAACGCCTGGAGCTGAACTTCCTTCATGTGATCAACACCCTCGTGCATTGTTTGAAGCGTCACCCAGGCCTCGCATGCCGTCTCCTTGCCAATCAGTTGCTGCATCATTGAATCAGGTACTGCTTGATAAATTATGGCCAAAGCCGTCTGGTCCAGACGATCATCAACATCCATGCTCTTCCCTTTTTAATCGACCGCTTTTGCATCGACTGCGCCCTAGATTTTTTAGGCATGCATATTCGCCTTCATCATCTTCATGGCCCAAACCAGATAATTATCCAAAGTAAGAAGAGGATATTGCAACGACAATGAACCCTCCTTGGCCTTCGGTGACTCTCTCATGGCTCTGATACCAAGGTTGGAAAAAAAACACTAGGATCAAAAAACACTAACACACACTATCTGGACGTTGTGGAAACACTCATACCTTCACGGCAGAAAACTGCTCGGTGTATTGCCAGATCAACGTATAGCCAGACGAACTACAGTCCGCCGCTGTGCAACATCAGGACAATTAATTAGCATAGCAATACACATGTGAAATACATGGAGCAGAAGAAAAACAGAGCTTGCGGTGCAAAAAACTCTCTTGCACCTTTTCTGGGTTTTCTCTTCTTATTAAAATAGCAAAACCCTATAGATATAAGATCAAAACAAACTGACTCTTTCTATATAAATCTCCACACGACAACCATTGGTAACAAACCAGACTCCAAATCAACCTATCTGAAAACAAAACAAAACGTTCGAAACTAACCACTGTAACAAGATTATCTGCATCATTTGAAACTCTGTGAAACATGCATGAAATTCTCCGAAACTTGCTTGAAACTTTCAAGTTTCGTATTTAAAAATGCTTAGAACTTAATAAAACTTTTATACAAAATAAAATCTTATGAAACCTCATAGAACTATCATGCCGTTGGAAATACATTCCAACGGTATAGCTTGGGATAGCCGTACATGTAATAACACTACTAAAAGTAGTATGATATAATATATGTTTTTAAGTCAAGATTAACACATATGTTTTTAAGTCAAGATTAACACACAGATTTGAATTCATGGCTCATTGTGATTTGTCACCAAATGCGGCAGACAGAATCACGCAGAGCTGGAACCGAACAAACACCTGTTTGCCATGGCAGATCATCACGGTGACGGTGCCCCATGTATGGCCCATCTGGCCCATTCCCATCCCATCTTTGACCGTGTCCATTGGCTCTGTATATGTTCTGTAGCTGCATTTGCATTTTGCAGAGTCTGCAGATTTCCTACAGGATAGACAGACAGTAGTCGACTAGGCTACCATGTGGACTTGATATCGGCCAAAGACCTAATCCTTAGCATGTGACATTATTCTTGGACTCACCGTCACGCCATCTCCATCATATATGTTTCTTTCATGGATGCACCAAATAGATGTCACCGCTGATCTGTGATACTGAAAAAAGATGGATGGATGCTTATAGACCTGTTCACTGCGCCATGCCAGGCCGACATGGCACAGGTTCGGTCTAGAGATGGTAAATAAATGGGCCGTGCCAAGCTAGTCCACGGGCCGAGGACCGAGCCTAGGTATGGCCCACGGCATGGGCACAGTTAGGCCTTAATAGGCCGTGCTAGCACGGTTAAGCCTTAACGGGCTGTGCTAGCATGGTAGACCCGTTTAACCAAGAAAAGGAGAGAAAAGTTATAGAAAATTATAAAAAAATTATAGATATTATTAATCATCAAGATAATTATTATCAATGATATAATGAGCTTTATTAACTTGTTAAATTGCATTGCATGATTGTCTCGTTAAAAACTTTACTAAGTAAAAACTAAACTTGAGCAAATCTTGGTAAAAAAAGAGAGTACAGCCTATAAAGCTCACTAGTGACTACATCTGAAAGAAAAATATTGAAAATCTTATTCATTGCTATCTAGATAAAAATTGTCAAAAGATTCTTCTAAATCTATATTCTCTGCAGTATATTAGAGTCTTGATTCAGTTTGTTCCCAGTCTTTGACGATCAGAAGGATTTCGACCATCTCGTTCAAGAGACTTGTTCGCCACTCTTTGATTATTCTTTCAGATAGATTAAAAGCTAACTCCGAGGAGACCGTAGAGACAGGAACAGTCAACACATCACATACTAATATTGATAGCACTGAATATGTTACTTTCTGGGTTTGCCATCATGAGAGGATGTTTAACTCTTACTCGAATCTGACGCTGTCACTACTGACATAGCTTGATAGGTCTCCGATGCTTTGCCGCCTTGCTCCTCCTTACTGATGTGTACCTGCACGAGAACCCCAAGAATCTCTATTAGAAGAACTAAATATCTTTCCCCATTGCATAATCCCCACAGAGGTGTTAGGGGCTACCTGGGGTCTTTCTAAATGCACGGACCCAAACTTATTTTTGTTTTTTTCGTATACCTCATATAAATTATGCTTAACTACTTTATAGTATGTATAATTATCTAAACCAATAGCATCACTTAAAAGTTGTAATACATTTATATCCTTGGAGTTTGCCCCTAGGATCCAAAATAAAGACGAATAATAAATTAAGAATTTTTCTCCAATATTTTAAAAACTTAGTTTCCATGACAACTACAACATCCCGTAGTACCAAGCCGTCGGGGTTATATTGCAGCTGCATTTGGCACATTTGTATTCCTTACCTTCTTTTGTAGCTTGAAGCATGTCGTTGCAAGTAACCCGTCCTACCTGAACATTTTTCAGATAATTCATTACCACAAATTTTACAAACAGCATACCTCACCGAATTTCCATCATCGTCGGTCTTGAATTTCTTCTCGAAATTGTTCCAGACTTCTGATGTGGTAGCTCTTGTTCTTTTTACACCCATGCTCTGGGTTGTGGATGCACTTATTGATATTCTTCTTGAAAGGATTGCATATCCTCCGCCATGAGGCCAAATTCAAAGAGTTAAAAATCGTAGTTCTCTGTTGAATCAACTGTAAATTGAAATAGTAAAGTACAATTAACTTACTATCGAATCAACAAATAATAGCAAAAAATTGAAATAAGACAGCACTATTACCTCTTCTATAGCTCTCCAAAAATTCTTTGAAGTTTTTTGAATTTTCTGAATTTCGCGCAAATTTCTCACTAATTTTGTCAAATTTGCACAAATACTACCGAATTTTTCATAACTAAATAGAGTGAAGAGAGTCAAGTTTGAGGTATGGAGAATGGAGGCTGGATGGCCTCCCTATTTATAGGAAAAGCTTCATATTTTTTTTGAATTGTTTGCTATTTTTTAGATTTTTTTACGCCCCAACGGTCAGAAAACGGCTTTTTTCACTAGGCTGGGCCAGGCCATGCTGTGTCGGCTTCGCCCATTTACGCCCGTTGTAGCCCATGCTGTGTCGTGCTGCTCGCTCAGCCCAGGCATGGCACGGTCTACCAGGCCATGTTGGCACGTCCCATGGCTTAAACGGGTTGTACTGTGCTTGGGCCAGGCCAACAGTGGCGGGCCATGAGTTGTCACGCTAAGGCCTGGCCCATTGGCCACCTATAGATGCTTATATTGGTGCATTTTCAGTGACAATTAACCTGAAGGGCGCATGTTTGTCTTAAGCACTGGAAAGAGGTGTAGATCAGCACTCTTGTTCTTTTTTACTTAATGTTTTTTATTTTTATGGTATTCGAGATACGACTTTGATCACTAATTTTTATAACTTTATACTAGGATATACCAATAAAATTATAATATTATGATAGTATTTTTAATAATAAATCTAATGATATAATTTTTATATAATCAATCTAGATAGTTTTGAGTCTATTGGTTGTACGAGTGCAATTGAAGTAGATACAGACGGATATCGCTCATCCTGTAACCTATTCCATATTTTTTCAGAGTCAGAGTCAGACGTGAACAGTACCGGATACCCATTTCTTCATTCTATATTCATTCGACAAGCCTTTGGATGGTCGGTTGGACGGAAATTATCCGCTTCTTTTCCACCCCTACACATGACATTGGTCGGTAGGGGTGTAACCCGAGCGAACATGAAGACACTAATTGTCAAGATGTTGAAAGAAGAGTACTCAATATTCTCCGTCTATTTAGATGCAACAATCTACCTATCTATTATCTTGTTCATAAGTGAAGCCACAATATACTTTCTCATATCACTTGACATATGGATATATATACAGACAAATTCACTCATCCTAAATCTAACTTCGTATTTTTTTCTCAGGGTTAGGGTTAGACACAGATAGTGTCGGATACCCATTTACCCTTTCCGTATTCACTCCGCAAGTCTTTGGTCGGTCAGTCGGAGAGAAATATCTGCTCCATTTGCACCCCTAATTAGCAACCAAACTTTAAATGTTTGATAGCATGGATTCTAAGAAGTCAAGTAAAAAAAGAACGGAGCGAATATTAATTTCAGCTAATCATTTCACTAAGAACTTAATCTAACAACTTTTGATAGGTACTCCCTCATAGTGTTCCAAAAGGTGGCCGCCAAGCCCACCTAGGTGGTGCTTAGATGCTAGATGACACCTTCCTACCTAGCCGACTGCCTAAAAGGCCGCCTTGCCCCACCTAGGCCTAAGGGCGGGAATGGTTCAGTTAGATACAATGGGCCACTAAACCGGCCTGAAAATTCTGAAGTATGGGTCAGAGGTGCAGCCCAATAAAAAAAAGTGGGTTCAATAGGTTCGAACCTATTGGTCGCCTCTCCTCAGACCTCGGTCCGCCACCGCCGACGGCCACTCGGCGCTGGCCTCTCCTCGGTTCAACGCCACTGACGGCCCTTCGATGCTTGCCTCTCCTCAATCCGTCGTCACCAGCAACGTGCTCCTCTCTCCTCGATCCTCAGTCCGCCACTGCTGACGGCCGCTCGCCCACTCGACACTTGCCTCTCCTCGGTCCGCCACCATTGATGGCCGCTCGCCCGCTTGGTGCTCGCCTCTCCTCGATCCATCACCGCCGATCCTCCAGACCTCCACCCTGATCCCCCACTGCCTCCATCCCTACGCACCGCCGTCACCGCCTCCAGTGCCATGAAGCGACCGAGCCAAGAATCCCAAGATGTTGTGGCTGCTAAGCAGCGAAGGATGAAAAGGGTGGCAATCAGTGGCGGAACCAGGATTTGGTTACGCCCCGGGTTGAACTCTAACAACCTAAAATTAACGTCAATTTGTACCTATGCCACGATATAACTAGCAATGTATATCCAACTGTCATTGGTTTTAGGAACATACCTTTGCTAGTAAGCCAAAAATTCTGGGATGATGCTTGATCTGGGATGTCTAAAAAGAAATATGAGGCAACAAATCAGACAATCAGGATAATTTACTCCAAACAGACTCATTTTGTATTATCAGCAACTATCCAGAAACCAAAACCACCACCAACTTATAATTGGCCCAACACTAGTAAAAACCCTAATTGCAATAGCACAATCTACACTCACATAAGTTCACAAAATTACAACTCCCAGGTATTTAGAGCAGATGCGATCATGCGATTTGCAAAATTTAAATATTTGTCATCCCAAGACACATCTACATGTTTGCAAGATTCAGTAACCAAAGGATATGTGCAACATTCAAATTAATGATCACACAGTGCAAACCTACCAGAAGGAAATTGAAGCAACCATCAATCAATCATCACATTTCAATATACAACAAGAAATAACCCTTGAATTTGAATTAGCGCAATCTAAGGATTGATCTGAAAAAAGTAAGTGCTTTGTTGAAAATCTAGCGCAATAACAAGAAATATACAACAAGGATTGACTAATAACTCACCTTGCTTTGTTGAACCCTGGGAGGCGGGGCGACGCCGAGAGAGGGGCAGGCCGGGAGGCGGGGCGGCGCCGGGAAGGGGGCGGCTAGGTGGCGCTGGCCGGGAGGCGCCGGGAGTGGGGCCGGGGCCGGCGATCTTGGCCGGAGGCGGGCGGGTCGAGCCGCTCTGGCGGTCTTGCTGGGAGGCGGGGCGAGGCCGAGAGGGGGGCAGGCCGGGAGGAGGGGAGGCATCGGGAGGGGCGGCAGGCGCGCGGCCGGAGGCGTCGGAGGGCGGCTAGGTGGCGCTGGACGGGAGGCGCCGGGAGCGGGGCGGGCCCGGGCCGGGAGCCAAGCGATGCTGGCCGGGAGGTGGGGCGGCGCCGGGAGCGAGGCGAGCCAGGAGCCGCTTCTGGGCGGCGCTACCTGGGAGGCGGGGCGACACCGAGAGGGGGCAAGCCGGGAGGCGGGGCGGCGCCGAGAGGGGGATAGGCCGGGAGGTGGGGAGGCACCGGCCGCCGGGAGGGGGGCGGCTAGGTGGCGCTGGCTGGGAGGTGCCGTGCGGGCGGGCTCGGGCCGGAGCCGAGCGATCTTTGGCCGGAGGCGGGCGGCACCGAGCGAGGCGGGCAGAGCCGCTCGGCGGCGCGCACGGGAGGCGGGCGACGCGAGAGGGGCAGGCTGGGAGGCGGGGCGGCGTCGGGAGGGGGAGACGAGCAGAGACGAAGACAAGGGTGTATCAGGCGAGCGCGTTAGGGTTCTAAACCTTTGAGGCAGAGACGAGCAGGCCGCAGGCGAGCAGCTATTCAGCGGGCCGAGCGCGTGAAGTGGGCCGGTGCGAGATGCCTGAATCGAAGCGCGTGGGAGACTATCGGCCTGGAGAGCTGTTGGGCTATTGGGTTACCTGGGCTGAAACCTAGTAATATTACCCCAGGATGGGCTGAAAATATTTTGGCCATACACTACATATTATTTCACACCCCGGGCTAAAGCCCACCTTGCCATGGGCCCAATTCCGCCCCTGGTGGCAATCAGAGGTGGGGGTGACTTCGACCTGAACGAGGAGGAAGGCAGCGGTGGGGGTGCTCATCCCCTTCGTGGGATGGAGGAGTTGGAGCTCTAGATGCAAGAAGATGGAGAGGTTCCAACTGTATAGCATTCTCTGATGACAAGGTTCTCTATCACTACGAGATCTCTGGTGACTCCGCTTTCACTTGTCAGTAACCCTCATGGTGAGTTTTCTACCCCTCATGGTACCTATCTTTCTGCTTTCTGTTTGTTGTTGCATGCTTGTTGGAAATTATACTTGTGAGATTTTGTTTGAAATATCTCATGTAGAATTGATTATAGAAGTAGAACTGTTGAACCTTTGGCTATTACAAATCTTAAATTGAACAATCGTAGAATGAAATTGATTCTAGTTGATAAGTGTGATTTGTTCACACTATATCTTGTGACTTGTGATGGATCTTAGGTGCTTGATGTGAACTGTATCTTCTCACAATGTAAACCCGTCACATTGGCATATATCCCACCTCCTCAGAGTGCCCCATAGTGATAAGCTAAAGTAAAATGAAGCATGCCCCACTTCCTCCAAAACCTTGCAGACAAAAAGAACCAATGCCAATCAATTTATGGAGTTAGAGTTAATGAGTAGCAATCACAAATGTATTTGTGTGCAAAGGTGAGACTTCAAAGCAATTAAATTACACTGATGTGTTGTAATTTAAATAGTATTGAGGTGTGCATCGTTTGTCAAATGCTTGTGTTGATAGAATTGTGTAGCTGCGTGTCAAAGTCTCTGGCTCTGTGCAGCTTTGCACCCTATACTGCCTAGTGCAATTCAATTGTTGGATTTCTGCAGTCCTACATACCAAATGATAATTACTTTTTGAGGCTTTTACTGCACCAAAGTAGTGTTGCCTCCGGGTGTCTTTGTCCTGCTTATTTATGGTCTAAGTTTTCAAATGCATTATAAAATAATCTAAGATCTCTAGTGTTTCTTGATAGGCATTGCTGTTAATACCGAAATGCGTGCGGATGATGAAAGTGATGATGAAGAAGATGATGATGATCATGATGATGTTGTTGGTATTGGAAGCTTATTTCTTGGAGATGGAAGAAAGTTCAGATCTAAGACTTGGCGAGAATACATGCCTATCTGTGTTGATGGAGTTGTTACAAAGGGACAATGTAAGCATTGCAATGCAAAGATTGGAGCTACATGTGGGGTAGGAACAAGTGCTTTGTGCAATCATCTAACGAGATGCAAAGAAAGGAAAAAAGGCTCTTAAAGTTGTGGATAAGTTGAATGCGACGGTTATGTCTTCGGATGGTGTGACTTTGAGACATTGGAGTTTTGATCATGAGGTATCACGCAGAGAGTTGGTTAGAATAATCATGCTTCATGAGTTACCATTTTCAATTATGGAGTATGATGTATTTCGGAAGTTTGTCTCTAGTCTAAATCCACTCTTCAAGATGGCATCGAGAAAAACATTAAAAATAATTGCCTCAAAGAATTTGAGGAGCACAAGTAAGCACTTAAGGAGGTGCTCAATAGTTCCAGCTCAAGGATTTCTTTGACAATGAACATGTGGACTTCCAATCATACCTTGGGCTACATGTGCATCACTTGTCACTATATAAATGGTGATTGGGAGTTGTAGAAGAGAATCATAAGGTTCTCTGTCTTAGAGACACCGCACACTGGTGTAGCTATGTTCAATGCAGTCCTAAAGTCTATACAAGATTGGAACTATGAAAACAAGTTGTTTGCGATCACATTGGATAATGCCCTCAACAATGGTGCAATGGCTACGTTGTTGAAGGCTAACTTGTTAGATAAGAACATGCTACTTGGACAAGGCAGATTTTTGCACCAGCGTTGTGCAGCGCATGTCTGAACTTGATATGCCAAGCAGGCCTAGGGTTTGTTAACCCCATTGTCACCAAGATTCGGTAGAGTGTGAAATACATTCGGGGATCCCAATCTCGGAAGGAAAGGTTTGAAGGATCGCGCGCCCACGCCTTGATGTTTCTACCAGATGGAACTCAACTTACCTTATGATTGCTACAGCTATGAAATTTAGAAGAGCTTTTTATTCTTTAGGGCTGCAAGATCAAAACTACACATACACATAAACTTTTGATGATTGGGAAAAGGTGGAAGTGGTGTGTAGACTACTAAAAGTGTTCTATGATGCTACAAATGTGATTTCAGGCTCAAAGTACCCCACTGCAAACCTATGGTTTCATGAGATTTGGGAAGTAAAGCTAGCTTTAGAATGGGAGAGTTCAGAGGTGGATCTTGGTATTCACAACATGGTTAAATACATGCAGAAAAAATTTAAGAAATATTGGAAATTATCGTGGATGGCATTATCAATCCTTGTCATTCTGGATCCACAATTCAAGTTGCCTTTCTTCAGTTCCACTTTCTCCCAGCTTTTGGGAGTACAGCTCCATCTAAACTTGCAAGAGTGAAGAAGGTGTTCACACGTCTCTTCAATGAATATGCTAAATTGAATAATGAAAGCTCAGATTTTATTCCTCAAGGAAGTGGTGATGTTGGGATGGGTGCAGATGATAGTGACCGACTGGCAGATTGGGATCAACACCTTAGTAGTAGGGTCTACTCAGCAAGCTTGGCATCCTCAAAACTTGAAACATATCTAGCGAAACCCCAACTCCCTCGAGGTGGTCACTTTGATATCTTGAACTGGTGACGAATGAATTATCTTGAATATCCAACTATGGCTTGCATGGCTAAGGATGCTTCAACGGTGGCATCTGAGTCAGCATTTAGCACTGGTCAGAGAGTCATCTCTAATTTCTGAAGCTGAATGATTCTTGAGACAGTTGAAGCGCTTGTCTGCCTACAGGATTGGTTGAGAGCATCTGGTAAAACCCTAAGTCTAATCTCTTTGTAATTTCTCCTAATGCTTTAAAAATGTAATATTTCTTCTTTATTTCTTTTGAACCGTTGGTACTAGTCGACTTAGAATGGACTCGATTTTTGACCTCATTGAAGAAGATGATATTCAGTTATGACTTACGGAGTTACAGGTATTGTAAAATATTCCTTTGCTGCCCCCGCATATCCATCACAGCTGCGATTGCTTTTAGAAACTTAGTTCTTTGTTTTGGTGCTGTCAGTAGTACCGCTAGTAGCTAGGTTAACTTTTCATTTTGATTCTAGCTCAACTGTGCACTTTTCATTCCAAGATTTAATAGGAGGAACTAACTAGACTGTGCACCTTCCATGAGCTATCTGGAACTGTTCACTTTCAATTTGTTTTATTTGTTAACAATGTGCTGTAGCTGAATGTGAGAACTTTTCTGAATTTGTGATCTGCTGTTAATACCGTTTGAATATGAGAACTTGTCTGAATTTGTGATATGCTGTTAATACTGTTTGAACATTTACGCTCATATGCAGTAGTTCAGTTTGTTCCAGGCATTGTAATACCTGTGATGGCTATAGTAATTTCACCAATGTATACGCATTCAAGTTACTGGTTGTGAGCAGCAGGTTGGAATCATATTGGTGGCTGTCTCCTTTGCAATGGACATAATCTTACAGTTACTATTGCTCTCTTGTCCTTTTGACTATTAAAAGTGACATTTCTGAATATTTGTGTGGTGGTCCAATTAACTACGATAATAATTCTTGATAGATCATCTTAATGGAGACATATTGAACTAATGTCAAATCCAGGCCTTTTTCTCTCAGAAGTGTTTGTCCAGCTATTCTTTACTGAACTGTCTAATGTAGAAACAGGGTGATTTAATAGGTGACATCACTACCTTTAAAACTGAGTTCCTATTAGACAGTAAACTGTTAAGCACACTATACTCCAAATCCAAACTTCTGGACTCAAATATAGGCAAATGATGATGTGAGTCCATACTTCTGGGAGAATCAGATGATGAGCATGGAGAAAGCTAGCATGGTTATCATACCATGCTAGCTTATTGATCAATGCATATACTTTCTTGCAAAAGCATATGCATTGATCGGACCCCAATCATGTCATCTCTGTGTCTGCTTGCTTCCTGCAAAAGCAGCCTTTTCAAAAGCACCTGCAATTTAAGAGACAGATCTGAATGAATGTTTTGGCTCCCACATTTATGGAACCAGCTGATCAGTGACCTTTCAGTGCTCCAAAAGACAAAGTTAATCTCGATTTATTAATGCACTTGAGACGAATAGTTGTGCATCTGTTTTCTGTACCAGTACCATCTCTGTTACAAAAGTATAATTACATCCAAGAAGTTCTATGAAACAACCTCAAAATTCAAAAGTGAATTTGATTTCTCTTTGATCTTTGATTTCTCCCTAAACCTCTCCCTAAACCCTCCTTGGCTTGCCTTGAGATTCGTGCTAATCACCCCTCCTCTCTCCCGCGCTGGCACGATTGCGTGCGTTGCCGCTCGCTCGCTCCCGCATGCCAGTGCCCCATCCTCAACCGCCCAGCTACTCCCACCCTCGCTCTTCGCGAAAGAATCGACGGAGCGGCGCTCCACCGTGCACCCAAGCCTACCTCACCGTCCGCATGTGCTATCGCCGTACCCGAGCTATCTCCTCCCTACCAACTCTTGCAGAAGCCGTAGACCAGCTCCCCTGCGGTTCTTCCCCCCTAGCGAAGCTCCCCGCTCTCCTTCCTCCACGCACCGGCGAGCCCAAGCCCTTGCCACTGCTCCCACCGCCTTGCTCGTGCCTTAAAACCCGATTGCCGCTGCTGATGGCTCTGCACAACACTCAAGCTCCTCCCAGAACCGTTTGATTGAACTCTCACCCCTCCCAGCTCTGCCGCCGTTCTCCCTGGTCCCGGTGAGCTCCCGAGCCAATCTCCCTCCTCGCCCGAGTAAAACTCGATTGCTTTCGGCCAAAGTACCACCGGAGCATTGCAAGCACAGAGCCCAAGTCAATTTTGCATTAGCATTTCTCTGCTGGCCTGGCATCGTGAGCCCTCTCCGGTCGTCGCCACCTCTCCGTGGATAGCCCAGCTGGGCTTTCCCCGAGCTCAACCTGTACTTCCCCTGTGAACTTCAACCCTTGGTGATGGTTAAACCGAAGCCCACTTCGCCTGAGCCTTTCCAAATCTCCCTCAAGCTGCCAACTCTCCCGCCACTTTCTCTCTGGTCGACGATCGCTGCCGTGAACGCTCTCGCCGGTCCAAGGCCAAAAAACGGACCCCTCCCCTAAGTCCTTCGGTACTGGTCATGGCCGCGGGGACCCTCTCCCGAGGCCGGATCACGGAGGTGTGCGCGGCCCTGCTTTTTCCCGCCACCACACTGGCCGGAGGAAGAAGACCCGCGGGGCGACGTGGCTCTATCTGAGCCGTCCAAGCGAGATCCGACGACTGCCGACCCGGTCGGGCGCAATTGAGCGCAAGCGCGCGCAAGCCACGTGACCGAACCCCATGGGTCGTGAACTGTTCACCAAGGCCGGCCCGTTACTGTAGCACAGTGGCATTTTCTTTTTCTAGCACTAAAACGCAACCAAAAATATCTTGTTTGACTTGTTTCGACGCCCTGAGTCCATTTTTGGCTTCCGTTACTCCAAATTCTACTCCCAAAAATTCCAACTCAACCCATTTGAATATTTATTGTATTTATTTTTTTCATAGATTATTATTTTATATTTTCCTAGCTTGATTAGAGGTAAGCACGGATTGATATTGTTTTTCTCTATTTTTGCACTAGTCCCCGAGGAGTCCGAAGTGACCGTGCAAGGCCCCGAGCAGCCCTCCGAAGTCTATGAGATCGTTGAAGTTGTTGATCCGCAAGGCAAGTTGCAAATTTTGATCATGTCGAACCCATGAAATTCCATACTATTTGTCTATGCTATTTGCATTTATGCTATTTACTCAATTTATTTATTTAAAATAAATATTTAGAATGGCATGTAATTTAGTTATGTCCTACCACTGAAAAATACCTCGCTTTACTTTGAGGCCATATTCACCTTGACAACCTTAGTATTATTAAATTAAAGTATAAATAACCAGTAGATATTCCCACATAAAATAACGAGCTACTAGGTAGCCTGATAGTTTGCTGGTAAAGTCTTTTAAAATGTTCTAGGGTAAGGCGGAAGCCGTGGAGTACCCTGCAGTGGTCGAGTCCACGACCCTACCCTAGGGTGGAGGTTGCAGCAGACGGGGAGTCGATACAGGTGTGTATCAGTTACCGGTTGTGGTTGACAATCTCAGGAGAAAATATAAGTACTAGATCCTTATGCTGAGTATAGAGCATAGTGACCGCTCAACCACAAGTATTGAACCATCAATTCTGATTCGGTAACTGCTCACTTTAATGGAACCTCTACATGAGTTGCGGGGTGTGGTATGGATGTGTCAGCATCGTATTCACAACGATAGGTCTTCACGAACATAGGCGGTTGTGTTCCGCACTGACCCGTGGATATCCAGTTCAGTGAAGATCCCAACCTATCAGGTAGGGTCTATACAGTAAATTGAGCAGTGAAAGATCTTGTTTTCTCAATTCAGTTGTAGAGTGTGTTTATAACTTGACATTGGTAATTGAGAAATCTTATGGGTAAAGCTGAGCAACTCTGCAGAGTAAATTTTAATGGTATTTGAATATGTCGTGCTTTCGGTTAATAGAGCTGTGTTTGATGGGTGAATCCAGTAACAAAGCACAAGTATTATTCTGGTGATTTAATTTGTGTAAATTCAAGAAATAATGTTTGAGACCCCCGACTGTTTTAGCAGTACATTCGTTTTATTGTTCAAACTGTTTAAAAATAATACTGCATCCATATAAAAATAATAAAACATATATACTCCCTTCCTTGTAAAATCCATACATGTAATAAATCAAGGATTACCATTTTAACTTGTTGGGTACGGTTGTACTTATACTTGTTAAAACAACAATCAGAGTACGCCTGGCAAGGTGAGGAGCAAGTCTATGAGGAGGACCCAGAAGAACCTGTCTACGCTAAAGATCAGTGATTTTAGGTCTTGGTCTCGATCATGCTCGCTTGTGGGTTTTCTTTCGTGATGTAAATTATATTTGGGTCTGTCGTCCGCTGTGTCAAAACTCGACCGACGTGTTGTACTTTGTAATAAACTTTGGTTCTTATGTGTGTAAGCATGTGCGGTTGTGATATGCATTCCTGTATGGTACACCGTAACTGTACGGATCCTGGAGTAGTTGCGGGTTATTGGCGCTCCCGGAAACGAGGGTGTTACATTCTATTCACTATCCCATGCAACAACTTTTCACCGAGTGCCTCTGTTAAATACTTCTTGGTAGCTAACTTTCTGTTGTTTTTATCAACTTCCTTTCTTCTCTTTCTGTAGTTATAATAGGATTTTCTAGATTTATTTCATTTACTTTGTCGTACGGTTGAAATCCTACATCTAGAATATATTTTGCATAAGAATCTGGTGCATGTATTCGGTATTAATTTCTATATGTAGCAAGCCTTTGGTACACGGTTTGGACAGACAATGTCGGTTACAGATTCTTGCCTTACACTCGCAGGACTTTCAGATTGGACTTTGGCCAGCTTGCTAGGTGTTGATCTTGAAGGCTTACTAATGCAGCATTGGTCTGATTCATGAGAGCATTGTGTTACTAATGTAGCATTCTAGAAAAAAAAAGATTACTAATGGAGCCACCAGTTGATATAATAATATAGACTGAACTACGCATTGACTTTTTCATACCTCGGTGTTAAGGACTATCAAGGCTTCATAAGTGCTGCTTTTGTGATTTTTTTTGGTTCACCTCCATTTTCATGTTGTAAGCTTTGTATCTAGGTGATGTCAAGTGCATGACTTGCAATGTCAGAAAGAAGGGAGCAACAGTTACTTCAGTTATGCATTTGACGCATCAATTTACCTCTTTCTCGCCACAGGTGCAGACAATGTCATTTGTTTAATATGCATCCTGAATCCTGATAGTATTTTTGTTTTGTTTAAGATGTGAATAAGTGAACCAAACATTGGTTTTCTTCATATGCATGTATAACAATAACAATTGGTGTCCTGTGCTACACTTATTACCTAATACCTCGTAATACCTATATTATCAAATACAAAGGAGTAAATGCAGTAAAGGGGGTCGACCCACAAGTCCAATGGACCATAGGAATCACCCTGGTCTCCTTATAAGGGTCAGCCCATGTCCCTCAAAAAAACCAACGGCACTACATGGAAGGCTCGGATCGAACCGCTCCGACCCACGCCCACCCCTACCTAGCCCCGTCTAATCAGCGATTAGACTCTAGGTGTTGGTCTCAAACTTGTGCTGGAACACTATTTTAGGATCAAGCTAGTGCACACAGTGGATAACAAAGATTCATATCATGCACAACGACATTTATTTATTAATTAAATATGGGCCTAATGGCCAAAGATTACATCAATGGTTCATAAATCAAAATTAAATATAAGCAGCAAAAAAAGAACCATAAAGCAGCAGCCCATCTTGCCTGTCCACAGGCGAATGACTGTAAGACGTGGCCTACTCGTTGTTATTCTCACCGAAGTTAATGAAGTCCTTCTCTGAAAATAGTGAATGAAGCAACATGAGTACATAAAGTACTCCACAAGCTACACCAGGAAATTTAACAGAGTTCATGCATGCATAAGGATTGACAATGGAAGGTATAATATGTTATTTGTGCGTAAAAGTAGTATTAAAGTAAATACAGTAAATAGATTCAAAAGCTGAATTTGATACAATAGATAGAAAGAGTAATTTAACAAAATAATATCGTTAGTGTAGGCTCCGACCAAACACTAACCTATTCACAGGTGTCCCACCTGGTCTATCTTTTCCAAAAGATCTCATATGGATTCCATCCATCCATATATTTTTTCATCTCCCATGGATTCCATCCATTCATAGGTCTTTTCGAAAATCATTTTAAAAGTCAAAGTCTAATTCATGAAAAATTTTACTCAGCTTGCCCATGACCGTAGGCACGACTATCCAAGATAGATTATACACTCTGCAAAGATTATACAACTTTACCCACAAGACATGATCATCCCATATTGCCACCGGATAAACACACTTCCTTTGGTGTGCGGCGAGGATATCATGACAAGACTGTTACAATGTTCTGTAGCCAAAATAGTTACGCCGCTACTAAGATTTTACCACAACTTGAATCCACAAGTTGAAGCTCCCTCTTGTGCCATGTGAGACTTCTCGTGGCCTACGCCATACTCACATACAGCTTATAGCGAAATTATGTTTGGAACTTCACAAATTACTTAACCAGGTTTGTCCTATACCAGACTTATAGTAGTACGGTGTGACTTTGCAATAGTAGCTCACAGACCAGTCCTTAACTTGACTTAGGTTCAAACCACATACCCCTTGTGCCTGACAGTCAACATTGTGTCACAGAACAACAATGCATACCAGCACCTACCACCTAACCATTAGCCTAGGTCCAAACCAAGTTTTATTTTTTTATTTTGAAATATTTCATATTACTTCTTGATTCACCGAAGTTAAGAATACATTTTATAAAATCATTGTTCTGAAGTGAAACAAATATTCCCACTTAAATCATTCTAAGCATGGCTAAGCAATTCTATAAAATTTTTAGTCAATACTATTATACTAACTAAGTTTTCATCTAAGGTGACAAGGCATAAAGGAGTTCAATATCAAATTTGGTCATACACAAAGGATTTGGGTATAACTAGAATTTAAATCAAATTAAAACTAGATTTGAATAAAAGTACGCATGCATAATAATCTTAAAAATAACATAAATGATTTAAATTTCTAGGAGCAACATGATCAAAGGTGTAACTTGCCGTGTTTGAAGTCTTGGTGCTGCGAATCGTCGAAGTCGAACTCTTCGGAATTGTCATAGTCTACACGCGAAAAACCAGAACAACTAAACTCAAATAAAATCCAGATAAAAGACCAAAATGATAAATATATACTAGGAGATAGAATATGTATTTAGGAATTTGAAAAGGTCCAAAAGGAGTTAGGACAAAGGAGAACGACTTATGGTAGTTTGAATTCCAAAGAAATCAATAAAAGGAATTTTTGGAATTTTTTCTTTGTGAAGGAAAAGTGGTCGGAAGCTACAATATTTGTGTATGGTTGAAACCATGATCGAAGGTGTAGTCGAAGACATAGTCAAGACCATAGTCGAATCAACGGTTGAAAATACGGAGGTCTAAGTCGAAGACAAAGATTCCAAGTACGGGTGCAGTCGAAGTCGAAGACTCAGTCGAAGACCTGGTCGGAACTGTACAATGGTCGAAAGAATTGGATGATGTAGAGTGGTCAAAAGAATCAGATGACTTGGAGATATCGGACGACTTCGAGTGGTCGGAGAGATCGGAGGGTTCAGAGAAGTCGGAGGGTGTGGAGGTTAAAATGGTCTAACAGCCATGGTCGGTTCGAAGATGGAGGTCGAAGTTGAAGTATTCGAGGTCGAAGGCTGGAGTCGAAGGTCGAAGTCTCTGGGGTTGAAGGTCGAAGTCGAAAGCTCCGAGCAGTCGGAGTCTAAAAAGCCTCCAAACGGTCGGAGTCTAAAGAACCTTTGGACGGCGGAGTCTAAAGAGCCTCCGGACATCGGAGTCTTATGAGCCTCTGAACGTCGGAGTCTAACAATCAGACAGATGGGAGGGGTTGGAGGCATCGGACGGTAATGATGCACAGAGAAGTGTGGACCAGTTTGAATGGTCAAAGGAACGTTCAGAACATCCGAACAACAAAAAGAGAGGAGGTGGCGCTGAGGTGGCTCGACGCGCAGGTACCAACAGTCCATCGAAGTTCCGGTGAGCGGTGACGGCTGGTGAGGGGCGCAAAAGAGAGAGAGGACTACAAGGAGTGCGAGAAGGGCTTTGGTGCTCTTGTGCATTACCACAAGTGGCTGGAAGGTGGTTGGCGGCGAGGTGAAGAGGAGGCGTAACTCGGGCAGCGGTGCCGACGGTGTTCTGACGGTGATGAGGCTCAGCCAAAGGGCAGTCGAGAAAATCCAAAAATTATGAAATATATATTGAAAAATAGATTATGAATTTAGATGAATTTAGAAACTTGAAATACTTGATTCGGAGTTCGGACGGAGAAGAACGAACGATTGGAATGTGGGCGGATCCGAAAATTCTGGAAAAAGAAAATTCAGGAATATTCCTTTGGAGATGAAGAGTTCTTTTTGGCCGTGACACCGGTAAGAAAAGACATGGGAGATGAAGCCAACTAGCAAAATGGGTAGCTAAGGACCCGAGGCACATGTAGGACGTGACGACACGTCAAACGGAGCACGGTGACGACGCGGACAGCGACAACGACATAGGCTGGGAGAGAAGAATAATTTTCAGAAATGGAACATGGAGAAATAATGTGAGCACGACCTAGAACGTGGCAAAGCGAAACTAGGAAAATTATCGGCTAAGCTGGAAACTCACTGGAGGCGACGCAATCGTCGTTTGAACAACGACGATACCGAAAAACGAAAAACTCAATATCTTCGTGCTCAGTGAGGCGAATCCAAAACCGTCCAGAGGGTAACTACCTGGGATGGTTTAACACGTTTTGACGTGAACAGATTATTGAAAGCATTCCCGGACAGACAGGGACGCAAAGTGCTAATTGCGGCCATGGCTAGGCGTCAGACGCGAATATTTATGAAAGGTTTTTGGACAAACGGAGGGGAGCATGGCATAGAACGCATCGAGACAAACTGAACGGCACAGACGGCTCGACCAACGGACTAACGAAACGCGGTGAACAAGACTTTATGTAGCCGACAGGCTGACATCGACATTCTGGGCAAACGGAGAGGAGATAGCATGCGAAAGTTGTGGCGAAACGAAGAGTATAACGTGGGGAACATGGTGCTCACCGTGGTTTTGGTCGGACATGCACGGTCGGCTGGTGGCGACGTGAGGAACGGGGACCCGATTTGGCCCACGGTGGCTATGATGCTCCGGCGATGTTCCGACGAAGACAAGGTGAGCATCGCGTAAAATGCGACGAGGCGAAGCCAACGATGTGGTCAAACACGGCGGGACTCCACTGGACAAGGCGCAAAAGGCCAAAAAATGACGTTTGAAACACAAAAATAAAATTTTGATTGCAGCCAAGAGGAAGAGAGTTAGGACTTGGGATTTTCGAGGTTGAGTGAGGATAAGGAGAGGCTCACGGTGCTCCCTTTTATAGGGGTTGAGGAGGTCTGAGGAAGGAGATCAAAGAACCATGTCCATCAATGGTATGAGTTAAATTCTGTGAAAATGGTCATCAATGAGAAGGGAATCGGTAGAAAAATGAAGATATTTGATGAGAGGAAGAGAATGCACTTCGTTTCGCTAAAAACCGTTGAGTAGAAAGCTTAGAAAATGTGTTCATTGTGTCTGGCTCCTGTACATGCACGAAACGGTCTGGAGACAATGGAGAAAGGAGGAAGAAGAAAAAGAGGAGAGAGAAAAGAGAAAAAGAAAAAAAATAAAAGTAAAAGAAAATTCCATACAAATTCCAAAATTTTTTTATAAATATCCTTGGAACCTAAAAAGATTAAAAAAAGTATTTCAGAATTAATTGATTTATATTTTAATTTTTAAAAATGTTTCTCTTTTTCTAGCTTTAAAATAATACAAAAATTGCAAATAAATCTTAAAAATCTTACAAATATTCATAGAAATTTCTAAAGCTATTTTGAACATATAAAAATATTTTCAACTAAAATTTAAATTTTTTATATAAAATAATTTTTATTTTAAAATTTTTATAGAAATTAGTTTAGCGAAAATTTTAAAATTTTAAGAAACCAAATAACTTTTATTTTTATTTTAAACTAACTTATTTATTATTTATTTTATTTTTTACTTTTTTAACTTAAATTATTTTTCATAAAAATAACTTTTTTTTAAATCAGAAAATCAAGCAATTAAATTTTTAAAAACTCAAGAAATCAAAAGTAAATGTTTTATTTTAAATTAAATTAAATATTTTGAAATAAACAGCTGGGCTGTTACAACCATTTCCCAGTGGGGAATCCCCTATTTACCCCGCCCGGGCCCGACCACTCGCTCCCCTATTTCTCTCCGCTCCGCCTCCCTCGTCCGCTCCCCACCTCCGACCTCCCTCTCCGCTCCACCTCCCCCCTCCGCTACCCCCAGATGCCAGATCTGCCCCCGCTGGCCGCCTCCCTCCACGGCTCCACTGGATGCCAAGACTCACGCGGCGCCCCCAGCGGCCGTCTTCCGCCGACCGCCGTCCGCCCTAGGAAGCAGATCTGCTCCCGTGTCCCACAGACACCGCCTTGGCAGATATGCGCCCACCTGGCCGCTTCCCTCCACCTCAACCGGCTGTTGAGACTCATGCGGCGCCCCACCGACCGTCTTTCACCACCCGCCCTGCCTTCCCCGCTCGGCTGTGCCGCCAACCACCGATGGCTTCGAAGTTCTGACCTTTGGTCTTCGCTTCTTCAGCTCGGGACTACCTCAGCCTCAAGGCCCCATGTGCTATTCGTGTGGTCTGAATGTGGATTGCTACTTGCTAATATTGGTTGTGGCCCTTGTGGGCTGCATGAACGATTGAGATAAGCCCATGTGTATCAATGTATTCTTCTTCCTCTGACTGAGGCTGGTGCCTGGCGGCCGACTGGTTGACAGGCAGGAGGAGGGGGGCTTGGTCCGGCGGAGGGTAGGCTGAGCCTTACTAAGCCCCCCTGCTGGATTCACCCCTGCTTAAGAGTCATGCAGACCTTGCTGATCAATGGGAGGCGGGGGTCTATATAAATTATGACTTTTAAATTTTAGTTATTCGTGAGAGACATTATGTAGAAAAAATAGACTAGGTTCTTTTTCACTTTTAATCATCTTATATTTGTACAAACTACAATAATTATCTTTTAAACAATGTATTTTTTAAAACGGAGTCAACAGGAAAGTTGTAGTAAAAAATGTACTGAGATCAGCTGTACTGGTCAAAATCACAAGCGATTATTTTCTTGTGCGTACTACCTCTCGCGAACAGTCAGAATTCAAATATTTAAGTCATAAGCCTAAAAGAATCCATCCATAGTTGCATACTATTTTGGCCAATATATCTAAACTCAATGTAGTATCTATTGTAATCTACTTATATACTTTATTTTTAAAAAATATGTTATTTAAAAATTAGTTATCGTAAGAAATGACATGCGCTAGACAAAAGCACCCCTTATAATTGGCAATAGATGTCGTAGAACGTCTTGCGCACCCGGGCTTGAATGCGTGTGCCCACCTTTTTTGTAAGAGAACCAAATATTTTTTAAAAAAAACATTCTTCGTAAGCTGCACAAATTCCTTTTTGTACCCTTTATGGAACTTGAAGGACGGGCTGATTTTGCAGCACAAGCAGGAGGTGCTGGAGGTTGATGGAAACCACGTGGAGCCGTTCATCGTCGACGACATCGACCTCTACTCCGGCGACAGCTACTCCGTCCTCCTCAGGACCGACCAGACATTCTACTGGATCTCCGTCGACGTGAGAGGACGACACCCCCAGACGTCGCCATCCTAAACTACACCACAAGCCCACTCGGCTGGCCGGAGGGCACACCTCCAGCGACTACCAGATGGGATGACGTGGAACGCAGCAAGAACTTCACCTACGGAATCCGAGCTCGGATGGAGACCAACCAGCCGCCGCCGCCGGCCACGGACCGACGGATCGCCATGCTCAACACGCAGAACATGATCGCCGGCCACACCAAGTGGTCCGTCAACAACGTCTCCCTATCTCTGCTGCCCTCCCCGTACGTCGGCGGGTTCTAGTACGGCGTCGATGCCAGCACGTTCGGACCTTCAGCGCCGAGTACTGAAAGAATTCAGGGAGATTTGGTAATAGCCGAACTCAACGATCATCATGATCTCATTCTTTATATAAGCAAAGGAATACCACGTTCACTGGACGCGCGGGAACTTAGCGATCCGCACGACATGGTCACCTCCACAACCAACACCATTTACGTCATGTATGCATACACACAACACACTACACCGTTACAACACTAATTTTAACAGCCTCCCTCAATTACAACCTCGGTTTACCAGATTGAGATTGTCGCAGATAAAGTTGAATAGTGCCTTTGATAATACCTTAGTGAAGATGTCAGCAATTTGATCCTTGGAACGAATGAAGTGAACCTGCAAAGCCTTCCTGACAACTTGCTCTCGGACAAAATGGAAATCGACCTCAATGTGCTTTGTGTGTGCATGGAATACTGGGTTAGAGGTCAGGTAGGTTGCTCCAAGATTATCGCACCAGAGAACTGGTGCATCTCTCTAAAAAATGCCAAGTTCTTTAAGTAATCTCTGAATCCAAATCAATTCAGCTGTCACATTTGCAATGGCTTTGTACTCCGATTCAGTACTCGATCTGGACACTGTTGATTGTTTTCGAGAGCTCCAAGACACCAGATTAGGTCCCAACAGCACTGCAAACCCACTGGTTGATCAGCGGTCATCTGGGCACCCGGCCCAGTCTGCATCAGAGTAAGCATTCAGAGTATTGTTATCAGATTTCAGGAATTTCAGTCCTTGACTGCTTGTTCCTTTTACATACTAAAGAATCCTCTTGACTGTAGCCCAGTGCCTATCTATTGGAGCTTGAATGAATTGACAAACACGATTGACAACAAAGGAAAGATCAGGCCTTGTAATTGTTAAATATTGCAAGCCACCTACAACACGTCTGTACTGAAATTGAGCTTCCCCAGTCAGAAGTGAGCTTGTTTCTCTCGATAGCTTTTCAGTGGTAGCCATGGGAGTAAAAATTGGTTTGCACTTCTCCATATTTGCTCTCTTTAATAAATCTTGAGCATATCTTCTCTGAGACAGGACCGAGCCTTGTTTGTCTGTCTTAACTTCAATGCCCAGAAAATACTAAAGCTTACCTAAATCCTTGACTGCAAAGTCTTCTGTTAGCTGTTGTATCAATTTGTAAGTTGTAGTTGGTGAAGAGCTCACAATGATTATGTCATCAACATAGATCAATACATACATTATCAATTCTCTTGCCTTCAGTATAAACAGGGAAGCATCAGATTGTGAGATGATGAAGCCCAAACCTTGAAGTTTCAGTGTCAATTGAGAGTGACAAGCACGAGGAGCTTGTTTTAGGCCATAAAGTGCTTTATTCAACTTGCAAATATAGTTTGATGGAACATCTGGGCTCTCATAACTAGGAGGTTGGCGCATGAACACTTCCTCTTGGAGAAAACCATGTAAGAAGGTATTTTGTATATCAATCTGTCTCAAAGTCCATCCTCTGGACATTGCAAGTGAAAGGATAACTCTGATAGTGGTTGGCTTAATCACTGAGCTGTAGGTGTCTAGGTAATCAACACCAAATCTCTGCTTGAATCCCTTGGCAACCAATCGGGCTTTATACCGATCAATGGTTCCATCAAATTTTCTCTTGATTTTGAAAACCCATTTACTATCAATCAAGTTAATTCCCCTCTTGGGTGGAACTAGGGTCCAAGTCTGGTTCTTAAGGAGAGTTGAGTATTCTGCATCTATTGCTTGTCTCCACTCCTTGTATTTAAGTGCTTCAGCAAGACAACTTGGTTCTGTCTTGGGCACTGACTAATGATGAACAGTGATTCCAGCAGCATACCTGACTGTTCCATCTTTAAATTCTTTGGGCTTGACTATGTTGTCTCTCAATCTGGTGCGCATTGGATGACAAGGCTATTCCACTTAGGGTTGTTGAAGTTCAGGTTCTGCCTCAGAAGGTTCTGACTGAACTTGACCTGTTTCACCTTGTGAGTCTGCAAATTCAGGAATCCCTACACCTGGATCATCGATAATAGTATGAGTAGGTCCATAACCAGTAGGTAATTCATTTGTTGTTGAACCACTAGGAGAGCTATTTGAAGGAGTGTGTATTGGAGGAGGAGTGCTCGATTGAGTTTGTGATGGAGAGCCTATTGTCGGATTTATGTCAGTTAAGAAATGTTTAGAGTAGTGTGTAGTAGACGGGAGAACAATTGGCTGGCAGGTTGGTTGTGCAGGAGAACTAGACTGGGTAGACAAAGAATTAAAAGGAAACACATTCTCGTCGAACACTACATCACGAGAAATGTAAATTCTTCCTGTTTGCCGATCTAAACACTTATACCCCTTATGGTTTGCACTGTAGCCCACAAATATACACTGTTTGGATCAGAAGCTAAGTTTTCTTGGATTATAGGCTCTCAAATTTGGCTAGCAGGCACAGCCAAACACTTTAAGTTATTTGTAGTCTGGACGAACACCAAGAAGTCAGAAAATGGGAGTATCATTGTTTATCACTCGGCTTGGCAATCTATTGATCAAGAAACAGGATGACTGAAATGCTTCATCCCAAAAATGGATAGGCATATGTGATTGAGCAAGAAGGGAAATACCAGTTTCCACAATATGCCTATGTTTCCTCTCTACAAGCTCATTTTGTTGATGAGTGTGTGGACTTGAGATTTGATGTTTTATCCCTACTTTGTCAAAGAATTTGTGCATCCTATGGTACTCACCACCCCAGTCTGATTGCACTGTAAGAATTTTCTTGCCTAGAAGCCTCTCAATGTGACATTGGAATTGCATGAAGATGGACTCAACATCAAACTTGTTCTTAAGAAAGTAGATCCAGGTAAATCTGTTGTAATCGTCAACAAAACTAACATAATAATTGTAGCCATTTACATAGGTGAGAGCTGGTCCCCAAACATCGGTGTGGACTAGTTCTAAGGGACTGGTTGTGGAATGATCAGAGGAGTAGAAAGGTAATTGGCGAGCTTTGCCCTGTTGACATGCATCACAAACAGCAAGCTCTGTGTTGGAAATTACAGAAATGTTGTTCCTAGCTAGAACTTGATGGACGACAGCAAAAGTGGGATGTCCTAGTCAGCGATGCCAGAGATCTTCAGCGTTCTTGGCCGAGTAGAAGGCTCGACAGGAACGATTATTCGACAATTGGTAGAGTCCACCTGTGAAGTTTCCTCTAAGAAGAGTGGTCTTCGTTGCTCGATCCTTAACAAGAAAATGAGTGGGATGAAACTCAACATAGGCATTGTTGTCTGAGACAAGTTTATGAATGGACAGGAGATGGTGGTTAACGTGTGGAACGTGCAGAACATTTTTTAGAGTTAAGGGATGATTTGCAGTAGCAACAAATGAATCTCCAACGTGGGCAATAGACAAACCTGCACCATTGGCGACCTGAACCCAATCGTTGCCGATGTAGTGTTCCTTGGTTGTCAGGCGTTCGAGGTCATGGGTGATGTGGTCGGTGGCGCCCGTGTCCGCGTACCAGTTGGAGTCAACGGAGTAGCTATTGGTGATTGCCACTGCAACAACTCTTGTATCATTGGCAATGTAGCTGTGATCAAAATGATGGTAGCAGTTTGCGGCGTCGTGGTTGTCGCGGTAGCAGATCTGGCACAACTACTTCTACCCTCCTTTGTTGAGACTCCCTTGATTGGGGCCTCTGCCCGCGCCACACCAGCTTGGGGCACGACCACTGCCATTGCCTCGGCCACAGCCGCGGCCACGGCCATTGCAGCCGCCACGTCCTTGGATCCTGTTCACCTGATTCACCTGGATGCTGGTATTGTTGTGGTCGAGTCTCAGCTTGTAGCTGAGCATGTGAGCGTACACGTCGTTGACGGTGACTGCCTCAGCGCGTGTCATGAGGCTGGTGACGAGAGGATCGTATTCAGACCCGAGGCCTTGCAGCATGTAGGCGATCAATTCGTCGTCTTCAAACCGTTTACCGATCACAGCAAGGGTGTCGGCAAGATTCTTCACCTTGCGGAAGTAGTCGGTGACGCTGAGATCTTTCTTCTGGATTGTGGCAAGATGCATCCGAATCTACATAACCTACGCACGCGAATTTGCTGCGAATGTACGCTCGATGGCACACCATACCTCACAAGCGGTGGTGCAGCCCATGACCTGTGCGAGCACGCTCTCGGTGAGGGAGGAGAGGACCGCGCTCATCACCAGCTGGTCTTGCTGGTACCAAATGTTGTATTCTGGATTGGCGATAGTGTGCACGACGCCGTCAAAGTCGGTCATCGTAATGGTGGACGCTGGGCGTGTTGAGGTTCTGTCGATGAACCCCATGAGCCACTGGCTTCTCAGGTAGGGGAACAACTGGGTTGTCCAGAGAAAGTAATTGTCCCCGGATTGCCTCACCGTGATCATGTGGTTGAAGGCCGGAGTCGAAATTGTCGCTGCTTGAGTCAATGTACCGGAGACGATGGCGCCAGTACTGGAGTTCGTGTTTGCGCTGCCGGTGTCCGCCATGGTGAACTAGTGATGAAGCAATTTGTGGATTGAATCGTGGCTCTGATACCATGAAAGAATTCAGAAAGCATTGGTAATAGCCGAACTCAACGATCACCATGGATCTCATTCTTTATATAAGCAAGGGAATACCACGTTCACTGGACGCGCGGGAACTTAGCGATCCGCACGACGCGGTCACCTCCACAACCAACGCCATTTACATCATGTATGCATACACACAACACACTACACCGTTACAACACTAATTTTAACAAGTATGACATCAGCAACAAGAACACGACGGTCAGCAGCCGGGTGTACAGGCTCCAGCACGGCAGCGTCGTGGACGTGGTCCTCCAGAACGCGAACGCGCTCGAGGTCGACGTGAGTGAGTCGCACCCGTGGCACCTGCACGGCCACGACTTCTGGGTGCTGGGCTACGGCGACGGCCGCTACGACAACGGCATGGACTTCCGGAGGCTCAACACGGCCGACTCGCCGCTGCGGAACACGGTGGTGGTGTTCCCGCACGGGTGGACGGCCATCCGGTTCGTTGCCAACAACACCGGCGCGTGGGCGTTCCACTGCCACATCGAGCCGCACCTCCACATGGGCATGGGCGTCGTCTTCGTCGAAGGGATGGAGAAGCTGCGCGAGCTCGACGTGCCGAAGGAGGCGGTGACGTGCGGAGCGGTGGCGAGGATGGCGGCCGTCCCGCTCACTCCAGCTATGCCGCGGCCACCGGCGCCGTCGCCGTCATCGGCTCCGTGACCTGGGAATATATGTGGGATAGCGGATAAGTTCCTCGCATGCCCGTTCCAGCACAGTGAATAGTGCGCAAATATCGTCTGCACACGTATGAACTGTCATGTACTTGTGTGTGCAAGTGTTGTGGTAAGTGAAGTGTTGTGCTTGACGAATGTGAAATAAAGCCACTGGAGATACGAATAAGTTGTTTAAGAAATGTTTCACAATATGCTAATTTGATGAAGAAATAGTGTTGCTTTTGGCCTGGCTCATTTTAGCTTTTAAGCTAGTTTCTACTTTTAACTTCTGTTTTTTTCACTATTCCGTATTTCGTTTTTTTTTATTTTTTAGTTTTTTCTAATCTATGATGGGCTAATATGTTTTTTCTATTTTTCTATTTTTTAAATTTTAATTATGCTAAATAAGTTAACTCAGTTATAGTAAAAAATAAACTAACTACAGTAAAAAAAATTATAAGCTATCGCTAAACTGAGCACTACTTGTATTCTTTAAATGATTGCATTGTTTCAAGTTGTACTTCGGTTTTCCTCTCAAAAGCACTCTGGCTTACGACGGAACCATAACGTTGATCACTGAATGAATTGTTTCTATGATTCTATCAGCACCTCTGCTGTTCAGCAATCAGCGGTAGCAAGTAGGAATTGACAGAAATTTCAAATGTTGAAATGAACAGTATCGGTTGACGAGTGCCTGGTCTCCCATTTTATACTCCTGAACGATCACCAGTAACCAAAAGAACCAACATGTTCGCGTCCTAAATCTGGTTAACGAAAAATCAGGTTCAGTGAATAGTCAGATTTGAATTCCGAAAAAAATTATAAGAACACCTAGATACTGACTAGATTGGTGCGTTCTGATTTATGGCTTACATATTTAAATTCTAACTATTCACAAAAGACTACGAAAAAAAGTCACATGATTTTAACAGATACACTTGAGCTCAGTACATTTTTTATATAATTTTTCTTTTGACCTCATCTTGAAAAAACACATTGTTTAAAATCTAGTTACTATAGATAATATAAACATAAACCATATCTAAACTAAAAAGAACCCAGTCCAGCACCAGAGGCTGGAACCCTGCAGCAAACACAAATCTGCAACACACTGAAAATAAAAGCATACCCACGATGAGGGAGCATGCTGCACGTCCTAACTGTAAATCTCCAGCATATAATGATATTATCTACAAGGCATAAGATAAATGAAACAGGCATGGTAAATCGGGAAACGGAATATTACAAGAAGCACTCCATATCTTTAGAGGTACAAAATCCATGTTACGCTATAACGAGTATCACGATCTCTCTTGAGCATCCAGCAATTCTTACTCCTACCAGACTACACATTCTATCAAAACCATGGAATCCCATCTCAAATCCCAGTTTCCCTTATATGTCAATCGAAAAGCACCATGTATGACGTTGCAGCAAAACCTTGGGCCAGGGAGTGCTCTAGAAGCAGACAATATGTTTCTCTCGACATTTGTTCCATCAGTCGATCTTCACAGACGCATATATCTTCCTCACGAACCAGAAGCAAGCATAGAAGCCTATAGTACCGGTCAGCACGAAGAAAGCATATGAGATGATCAGCATGTAACCAAAGTACAGAATGCCTGAAACAAGCTTTGTGATCTCCAACTTGTTGAAGAAGTAGAAGATAGCATAAGTAAAAAGATACAGAGCTGAAGAGCCTGCAGTCAGGTATGCCCTCCACCACCAGTGGTAGTCCTCACTGCATAGCTGGAAGTAGCAGAGCACAATTGTAATCTCAGCACAAGTTACGATGAGGATGATGAAGACTATGAAGAGGAAGCCAAAGATGTAGTAGAACTGGTTCAGCCATATAGATGTCAGGATGAAAAAGAGCTCAATAAAGACAGCACCAAATGGCAATATGCCACCAGCAAGTATTGAGAAAGCTGGCTGCAGGTACCATGCTTGCTCAGGAATTTGCCTGGGAATCTTGTTTGTCTTAACTGGATCCTCAATGGCTGGCTGCTTGAATCCCAAGAAACTTCCAACAAAGACCAGTGGCACAGAGATGCCAAACCAGAGGAGGAACAGAGCAAACATTGTCCCGAAAGGAACTGCGCCAGATGATTTCTCACCCCAGATCAGCGCATTCAGGAAGAAAAAGACCGCGAAGATTATACCAGGAAACATGAAGGCAGTTTTGAGGGTGATCTTCTTCCATTCGGTACCTTTTAACATCTTGTACAGGCGAGATGACGTGTACCCTGCCAATACACCCATGAAAACCCACAACAGGACCATAGCAGTCATGAGTCCTCCGCGGTTTGCAGGGGATAAGAATCCAAGTAGCGCAAACATCATCGTTACCACTGTCATCCCAATGAACTGCACACCAGTTCCAACATAAACACAAAGGAGGCCTGAGTGGACAGGAGGCCTGAAGACATCACCATGCACTAACTTCCATCCAGTTTCTTCCTGGGCCTCATCCTGATTGTCAAGTTGATTATAGTTTGCTATGTCCTTGTAAAGGGTTCTCATCATGATCATGGCTACCATGCCAGAAAGGAAAAGGACAATCATCAATGAGTTAATGATTGAGAACCAGTGGATTTGGCTATCACTAGAAAGAAGGTAGACATCCCAGCGAGAGGCCCATATGATCTCACTAGCCTGCAACAGGTCAATTCAAAATTAATGGAAATGAGGGGGGCAAGAAACCCAGTAAGAGAGAATATTGAGAAAGGAGCTATACCTCAAAGGTAACATCATATGAGAATACAACATATGCATCAGGGGCCACCTCTTGAGGTGTGTGACTACCAGGAGTTATCTTAGTGTTGGCATTGCAAGTTTGCACTGTAGGATTCTTGTCATTCCAGGCACCATATTCATGCTTAATGCTGTATACAGATAGTCAGCAAAGAGACAAGTTATCATGGGCACATGTAACTTGATATAAAATATAAATGTATTAAAAGGGTCAAGCAACAATTACTCCTAAATATCAGCTATGATGTGAACATCGGTTATATCCCCCAAATTCATTTCGAAATCAATGAAATGATACAACACTGGGTGCACATCAATTTGGAATGGCCTCACGATGATCAACTATGCACATAAATCATAATGACAGAAGCTACCAGTTACACAGTGAGCAGGAACTGCTACAAAAAAAAATTAAGCAGAGAAGAAAACAAAATGTTGGAAGCAGATGCTATAAGTTGAAAGAGGCGATGCAAGTTAGACATGACTATCCTATACCTGCTAGGAATCACATGGAAGCCAACAATACGAGCATCCGGAGAATTTTGATCTTCATGGTACAAGACTTTAAAACTCAAGTGATTGTTGATATAATACTTGTCATCCTTGAGCTGGCAATATTGTGTTCAAATTCAATAAGGTCCCTTGAAAAATATTTAAAGTTTAAACAAGTATCAAGTGACTTGGTGAGATGCTCACCTTATAGCCAACTCGGTAACCATGCTCAAAGCTTGGTGTTTGGCTTCCTTCCCGTGTCTGTCTAGGGACCACAACTGGAAGATTATCCAAAATCCTGATAGGAAAAGGTTTTAAAAAAAACGTCATTAGGCACTATACTGTACATGCACATGCTGAACAAATACAACAACTAGAACCAGTATCATATATAATCTGGCTATATGGTCACATAATTCTATTGGCAATATAACAATATAATACAAACTTCAAACATAAAACATACATGTTCACTCGATATTCATCATCAATCTTTTCTTTGAAATTTTTTGCAGCTTCTGAAGAAAGCTTTGTTCGACAAACAACTTTGCAACTCTCGTCCCTCCTCATCTTGAACTGTATGAATTGAAAAATTAAACTACAGTTAAAGTCTGAACAGCTTTCGATACTATGTGGGCATGCTTCACTACTCCCTAGCACCAACAGGCAACATCATTTCTAGTGTAACTAGTAAAGCAGAAGGTAATGTCCTCACATTATAGACTGAATTTTCAATGCGGTCCCCACGAAGGACTTCCCCCAAGTTCTCAGCACTGTTCTTAATCGCCTCAGGTTTGCAGTAGTCCAGAAAATAGTAGTCATATGGAAGCTGTGTCTTTATGGATGATAGTTTGTTAACTTTCACCTGAAGCTCATCATCCTGCAAAGTGAATGGTTAGTTAGCCTTTAAAAATACTTGAGCAAAGGGAAAAAACACACAAGCAAAGATTGATGGAACTGCTAAACATTTAATACTAGAAGCATTGGTTATTAAACTGTAATTACCCTACTAATTATACAGTACTCACTTCTCAGAAGAAATGACAGTCATCAATGCAACATAATGCGCGGAATCCCATAAATAAGAGCCAGTTCATTCCATACCAGAACAGTCCGTGCACATTCTTATTATGAGAAGGGGTCATTCGAACCTATAGAAATAGGATACTGAATCCACCACCTTGTAAAGGATGAAATGAACACCTCAATTTGATCACATCCAAAAACAAAATGCATGTGTTAATGAAGTTATACAAAAATGCATTGCTTGTTCTTCTGATTCTCCTTATGAAGCACTTAGACTCAAAGGCATCAACCTGAGACCACAACCATGCACTTCTCAGCAGGTGGAGCCTCTTCAAGTAGATCAACAAGCAAATGCAACACCTTTAGCATAAACATTAAGGTTATAGAATATGCATTTGATAATCATCTGAACTGCATTCAACCAAGAGAATCGCATGACATGAAAAAAATGTACATAGTGTACGCACCCTGACAGACAGCAACCATTTTATGCTGTGATAGAAAAGGTATCTCAGGATGTGTATGACAGTTTTATATAACTTGGAACATCCTAATTTTGCCTAGCTTATCCAACAACTCCATTGCAGCTACAATAGAAATTCTCTTCATACAGAACAAGGTACATGACTTTTCATGCAATACTAGTATACTACCAAAGAATGATCTCTTTGCTATAGTTTACACCGTCATCTAAAGAAACATAGGCCCTAACAACTTAGACAAAGATAATGCTTCAGCTCAGGTCACTTTCCCCAACATTTAAGATTCCAATGTTATAATCTTCATGAAACCACCCAACATAAACAACAACCGGTACATACTGAGTGATCAACCCTGAACACCAAAATAGTTACCAACCACAAAAATACAAATATTCTAACACAAAGGAGACAAAAATGAAGCAGCAATCAAAACGATCAGACAAAAATCAAGCAGCAATCAAAACGATCAGACAAAAATCAAGCAGTAATCAAAATGATCAACATAATTTATCTGTGCATCTAGAAGAAATCATGCCAGCAAACACAGAAAATTGCCTATTATCAAAGAAATATTTGATCATTTGCCCCCATAGTTGATGTGCACTTGAAAACTCCAAGTGAGGCCCTCCCCTCATAAAAACTACTCCCTCTGCTTCCCTAGGGGCCCTATCTACACTCTATGCAAGAAACGGCTAATCATATTACCACCATCCCGTCATGGTACCATATGATTCATGCTAAGGAAAACAACACAACATCAGAGGCCAGGTAGGGGAAGGAAGAGTCCAACCCCAACGCAATCGCACAAAGCAATCAAACGCAAGATGCTAACCATTGCCCCGTACTGCCTCCCCTTAACTCTTCGTACGCACAAAACACACATGCCAAGCTAGCCCTATCCGTTCGTCCAGACATTTGACATTTCCACTCGCCAATTCCACGAACGCTGGTTCTCTAGATCACTAAACCCAAAACCACACGCGCACCCACTGATCCTTCAAATTCGGGGAGACGCGCCTCAGAAGCCAGATCTGAGGCCGCGCCTCCCGGTACGACCAGATCCGCCGGAACCGACGGCAGGGAGGGGTCGCCTAGCGCTAGATCCGAAGGGGGGAGGCGGGTGTGGGATGGATTGATCTATCACCTTCTGGAAGTCGCGGGGAGCGACGCCGGGGAGGTAGAAGGCGCGGGCGGGGGAGACGGCGGTGGCGGAGAGGACGACGGCGGCGAGGACGATAGGGAGGAGACGGCAGCGCTCTCCGCCGGTGATCGCCATGGGTGGGGGAGGAGGGGAGAGAACGGGGAGTGTGTGCGAGAAGGGGGAGAAGGTGGTGTCCTGTGGCCAGTAGGGGGAGGTGTGAGTTAAGAGAGGGGCAGTACGCGGGGGTGCAGTACACCGTAATAAATTGGACAATTCTTCTAGGGAATGATGAATTTCGTTAATCACTTCAGAATAAGATAATCCATCTGTCACATATAACAGTCGTTTTAGATATCAATACGATATTTATAACATAATTTTAATAGCTAATTTTTAGTACAATAAATTTATAAAACTTAATAAAGTTAGAAAAGAATCCACTTTTCAACATTGAACTCTGCCTTTGATTCGTTTTTCAATTTTGAACTGCAAAACTATCCAAATTAGAATATCAAACTATGGAAACCATCCACTTTATCCCCCTCGACCAAGCCGATTTTGTCTAATGTGGCACCCACGTATCCATTCTCCACTGACATACCATCCAGATAGGCCTGACGTGGCACTTTTTTCTTCCTTCTCTCCACCCTCTCTCTTCCTCCTCTCTAGCAGTGATAGGGAGAAAATCTAGCAAGATCTAAAGCAAGCCATAGCCGCCATTGCTTCAAACCCCACCACGCACCACAACTCCTTCTCCATATCTTTCTTTTGCTTGAGATGCCCCCACACCAAAATGAAATCAAATCCGAAGCTACAAGCCACCAATGAGGCCATTAGAGAGTAGTGAAACTGTGAGAACACGAGACTTGCAAGGGAACAAAGGCACCAGCAAGGCAGCAAATCTCACTGCGACCTTGTCCCACTGCCGCATACATCGGACGAGAAGCTTGTTTGCCACCAAATTGCCTTGGTCGTGGGTAGCTGCGCTCCCCCATGTTGCATCACCACCATGCACAGGAGTTGAGAGCACCAGCACTCGTAGGAACAGGCAAGACGATGGCTATGACGAGCCACGAGAAGTCCTCTCTTGCCTTCCTCGCCTCTGGTGGCCTCTGCCGCCGCCACGCACACCCTCCACCACCTCCTAAAGAATTGGTCACCAGCTGCTTCAATTCCACCACTCTCTGCTCCAACAACTACTTCATCGGCCAGATCAAACGCAAGAACTCACTGGAGTTGTAGTGTCGTCACTCCTAACACATGCTCGCAGCCTCCTCATTGCTGCCTTGGTGCACTTCTCCGGCGACGTAGGGGCCGACTTCTCCATCAACGTAGGAGCAAGCGTCACCTTCACACGTTGCCACCATCATCTCTTTCTCAAATCCGGTGGTCGCAAGCAACAAACATGTTGATGAGCTCATTGGCCATGGTATGACTGCGACGAGCTCAGCCTTTGGTACACCTGTATGGTGAATATGGTGGAGTCCTTCCACATGCCGCAAGGCGATCTCTAGCCCCACCGATGAGCCTCGCCTATCTGCCACCACGATATGGAGAGTAGGAGGAGAGGAGGCAGCATGACGGCTATGAGAGGAAGAGGGGTGGTGCATGATGGCATGGCAGTGGAGAGGAGGAAGGAAATGACCTTGTGGCGAGAGGAGGGGTGGCATGTCAGTGAAATGGATGGAAGAGGAAGAAGAAAGGGTACAACATGGACTTCGAATCCAATGCTAGCTGACTTGACGTTTGCATGGCCACTTTGCTGATGTGGACTACAAAATCACCACCACATCAGAACAAAATCGGATTGGATTTGGTGATCTGATTTTTTTATTTTTTAGTCACTAATGTGTGGGGACCACTGTCTAGTGGAAGTACTCACGCCAGCAAGGATCCTATTTGTCGCCATGTCACAAAAACCACTCACATGTAGGTGTCACGTCAGGGCAAAACTAGGTTGGAATGGGTTGAGGGGGTCAAGTGAACTAGTTTTAATAGTTGAGAGTTGACATTCAAATGGTTTTGGAGTTCAAGGTTGTTTTTTAGACTAACCCAATAGTTCAGGGTTGTAATGTGGAATTGTCCCATAAAATTATAATATTATGAGACAAATATGTACATATGATTTTCATGTATCCAATTTAAATATTTTAAAACATATTGATAGTTAAAATTTTAAAAGTTTAACTACACCTACATCTAAAACAATATATATTTGTGACTGGAGGAGTACAATCCTTTGAAAGCAAAGGTTCCATAAAACCTGGGCCTACACCTAGCCGATATGCATAACATATTTCATTACATCTAGCTTTAGCTAAACTATATTGGTTGATTGATGCAGATCTTCACTACTTGAAAGTTCTTCTAGGACCATTTGATGAGGACATCCCTATCACTTATCTATTTTCTCCTTCATCAAGTACTACCCTAAGCCTGCAAGCACTAATTATTCGTAGCATGCAAGCACCCATTGTACCAATCACAAGAGCCAGAACTAAAATACTTAATCAACATATGAATCTTCTTCTGATAAAGTCAAGCATTGATTTACATGAGAATTGTCTACTACCTAATGTATATGATCTATGTATTATTAGGTTTGAAAAGAAAGAAGTATTGGAGGCCAAGGAGAGGAAGGAACCAAGAAGGAGAAAATGGAGACCAAAAACCAACACTAAAAAATGCATGTTACTTATTCGTGCAAGGAGATGAATAGTGCAACCCATCTGTAGTAGCGGCATAAGAGAACAACCAATGGGGCCCACTAACAAACATATGATGTCATTATATATGTCAACATCATGATAAGGTCATTGCACCTGTTGGCATATTTAGTCATGAAGTATATGATGTCATCGCATATGTAAGCAACTAGATGATGTCATCGTACATGTCATGATATAATTGAGATCATCGCTTATATCATCATCAAAAATGATGTCAAGGCTTAGATCATTATCTTTCTTGAAAATCAAGTAATGAGTTGTAAAGTTGAACTTACAACTTGAATTAAGTTGTAAACTAGTTGTAAACAACTTACCACGAGGTGTAAAGTGATTTCTACAAGTTAAGAGAGGTTGTAGAGGAGTCTTTTGTAGCCTATAAATAGGGCATAAAGATGCACACAATGGAAAGTTTGAAATTTTATAAGTATACACATATTTCTTTTTAGGGTTTGAGTGAAGCATTTTCACTCCCTTAGAATTGGAAAATACATGAGATTCTTGTCTCCATCATTCTTTTGTGTGCCTCCGTGATTTTAAATGAAGGGTAGTACTTATTTTTGCAGGGATTGATGTGAATAGTATGGCTGTTATACAATAATATATAGCCCATGGCTATAAATTAACATGATGCGCAGGCCATGAAAAACTCATACATACATCACATACACAATGGGCCATACTATTCACATCAATCCTTACAAAAATAAGTTATGCAAAGAATCTAATTCTATCACACGATATGAATGCATAATACTTACAACGAGCCAACGATTATCTAGCACGACGATCCCGCTAGCCAGCTAATGGGCGGGGTTCAAGGGGTAGTGCCCTTGGAAAATTTTTCTAGGACATGAATTTACTCTTAAAATTTTCATCGAATCAATCATATTAGGCCAATTCTGAATCCATCTAATCGAACTGTTTTTCCTTTTATCAATCGTACTGGTCAACAATCCGATTGATTGCACTAAACGACAATCCGATCGGTTAGCACCATATGGCTACGCATCACGGCTTACTCTGATGGTAGAATCCCAACTAGTAGGGGTAACATACGATGCGACCATGCATAGGCACAACTAAAACCAATCGATCTCTCACGAATCCATCTTCTTATACTGAAGCCAATTGATCTCATTAACTAGCACCCAAACCAGTCTATCCATATGAACCTATCTAAATTATCATACTAGATCGCTAATAGATACAATCTACTATTACCATATGTCTACTATATGTGACTAATCCATATCAAAAACTACATAGGATGGTTTTGATACCACTGTTGAGTTACTGATAGGCTACACTAGCCTAAAATAAAATTTCTACTACGTAAACTAAGAAGCCATGCAAGTAAGAGATCATATATTATTACCACTAGACGCACAGTGTAGCGAAAAATGAGTTGAAGCAGTCTAGTTCAATGTAGCGTTCGTCGATGTAGTTGAAGTAGTCGATTGTCCAACGTCCCGATCAGTGTCCTCAGAAGGCGATTATCCTCAAGCGGTAGTCGATCTCCATAAGCTGATTGTGTCTTCTCCTCAGATCATCTTGATCAGCATCGTAGTTGTAGCAGCACCTCTATTGAATTCCACACATTTGGGGATGAAATGTTGTGCGTCAGTATTCTAGCACTAGCACACACAATAGGACCTTCTGAAGGAGATGGCCAGGCTTTTGGTGGGTGTGTTGTGTCTATTTCTAACGCACAGCCCAATTGTTCCCTTTTTATAGAGCCTCCGACCAAATCCTTATTCCATATGACTAGAGATCGTATCTCACTCGGAATCACTACTACAAAAGAAGCTATACTAGACTCATGTATCATAAACGGTTCATGGGGAATCATCTGTGCTGTAAATATCACAAACGATTTTATAAGTGTGACCGTGTACCATCTGTGATATGCAACTATCACATACGGTATTTTGTAATAAACGTCTGTGATATTTTCACATATAGTTATTTATACCAACCATCTGTGATAATGCCATACATCACAGATAGTTCTTACAAATAACCATCTGTGATAATTCACATATAGTTATTGACACAAACCGTCTGTGATAATGGTGGTCATCATAAACGGTTCTTACGATTAACCGTCTATGATATTTCACAGATGATTATTAATATGAACCATCTGTGATAGTTGCGTATCACAAATGGCCTGTGGTTGGAACCATCTATGATATGTGTTTGTAGAATGAATATTGGCACTTTGTCTCCCCGATGCACGTGCACCTCTTCGATCATTTCGGTTCCCCGATGTGTCTCAATCTCATCTTACATGCAATGTATTCTTTGTTGTATAAAAAGATTGTTCGCTACCAGAGATTAATCCCCACATCACTGATTCTATTTGAGCACCTCGTCGGTCGGCTATTTTCTTTACCTTAATTCATTGTCTCTTAAGCACACAAATAAATATATGCTTCCTACTCTTCCTTATTGCCAGCATTGGTGGCCAACCTGGCCATCTTGAACGAGCACCTCACTGGAAGTACGCTGGTGGATGCTACGAAAAGACACTATGCCAAGAGTGTCCTCCCTCCTATATCTGAGGATTTGCCAAAGAAGTTGAAATTCACCTTCCGCCATCTTGTCATCCTCTTCCGCTGCATCTTTCAGTTTATCTCCCGCTTCCAGTGAGCTAACCTCACCATCGACGTGGTCCTCCACAACGACGTCGCATGTCTCTAGGAGGCTAGTCATCGCTTAGAGTGCTTACTCGAAGCAGCGAGTGACCGAATTGGCATTGCTGAGACCCCTCAAGAAAGGAAAGAGAGCCTATGGGCTTAATTCTACTTGATTGTTTAGTCGAAGGGTATTTGAGAGACACTTGAATGAGTGCATTAACAGGTGGACGCATTTTGGGATTCATTCACTGATGATCCTAAACCGTCTGATGCTGACCACGACACCTACAAAGCTTCGAATGTGGAGATAGCATGCTACCTCCACCACTAGAAAAAACTTAGTTTCTATTTTTTATTGTTATCTTTTGAAAGAAGTGACTGGCCATGCTGTTTGGCCATATATAAAATAAAACAGTTGAATTTGTATTAACTATTTTCTATATATGTAAACAGTCTCGGTATAACTAAATGACGGCATTATTGACTAGTAAAAAACAACTAAGTAATACGTATTTACTTATGAGGTATTACTGAATTTGCATTTATGTATATGAGAATGAATTTAGAACCATTATCATAAACGGTTCTACTTTAGAACCGTCTATGATGTATTTTCATAGATGGTTATTAAGTAGAACCGTCTATAATAACTAATTATCATATACGGTTATTAATAAGAACTATCTATGATAATTAGATATCATAGACTGTTATTGATATGAACCGTCTATAATAAGCATATATCACAGATGATTTGCGGTTGGACGTGTCTGGGATAAGCCGCGTTATTAAACGCCTAGCTACCAATGGGGTCTCGACAGATTTGTCTTCATTGTGCTGCATAGAAGGAGTTAAGTGGCTGACTTTGGGAAGTTTGGTAAAATCATACCGCTTGTGGATTTAGCTTGTAGATCTATTTGTTCTTGTTGATTAAAGGTTAGTATTTGCTTCTAATTATATGCCTTATAGTAGAGAGATGATAGCTAGGTTTTTAAATCTAGCTAGGTTTAGAGAGATGGTAGTTTGCTCTAATTTGAGAATGAGTCAGTACTCATAGTTTACTTCAATATATTCTTTCTTGATATATATTGTTTCATGAATTCGTGGCTAGCTACTTAATTTAGAAATGGACAATTTATTATAAGGTGAATGATAATTATGTGCAAGTATTCGGCTGGTTGGTTATAGTAGCATTAATAATCTAATTTGACACTAATTTGTTATATGTGTGGCGTAGATGGACCGAAACTAGATGTACGTTGAGAACTGTGTGAGTGAAGAGTAAATTAATGGCGTGTTTGCTTTTAGAAGAGCGGTCGAGTAAGATATGTTGAAGAAGGGGATGGAATATATATACTGTTCAGCAAGATCGTGTCTGCTTTTAGAACTGCTAAAATTGAAGGCAAGCAACGGTTGGTTCAACAAGAGTTTCACAGCATCGTTAGATCTCTTAGCAAACATTCTTCCAAAGAAAAATATGATATCGAGAACCATCTACCAAGCCAAGAAGATTCTTTGTCTATTGAGAATGGAAGTAAAAAGCATATATGCATGTCTAAATGATTGTATCATCTACCGTAAAGAGTATGCAAATTTATATATTTGTCCGATGTGTAAAGCATCCCGGTATAAGCGTAAAAATGACTCCGATGACGGTGAGGGCATCGAGGTGAAGTAAGGACCTCCTGCTAAGATGTTGTAGTATATTCCTGTAATTCCAAGCCTAAAGGATGCAAAATTGTTACGTTGGCACTCGGAGCAACGTAAGAAAGATGGAATGACACGCTGCTGATTCTGCTCAATGGAGAAACATCGATAGGGTATTTGTAGACATCGGTGTGAAACCGAGAAATATAAGGTTTGGATTGAGTACAGACGAAATAAATCCTTTTGGTAATATAAGCAGTCGACATAGCACCAAGCCCGTGAATGTATGCATGTACAATCTTCCTCCTTTGTTGTGTATGAAGTAGAAGTATATTTTGATATCACTATTTATCCAAGGGCTAAAACAATCTGGGAATGATATTGATGTATACCTAGCACCATTGGTAGCAGATCTTGTGACACTGTGGAACGAATGGGTATAGGTATGAGATACGGACAAACGAGAGAACTTCACTCTACGCGCCATGTTGTTCTGCAACATCAATGATTTTTTTTGCCCTTGGTAATCTGTTGAGGTTGAGTACAAAACAAGCCAAAGCCTGTCTGTACTGCTTAAATTATATCGAGAGTGTGTGGTTGAACAATTCGTGCAAAACTATATACATACGACACCATCGGTTCCTTTCATGGTATCACCCATACCGCAAAATGAAGAAATAATTTGACGAAAAAAAGAGAATGAATTAGCACCAAGGCCTTTTAGCGAAAAAGAAGTCTACAATATAGTCAAGTATATCGATGTTGTGCTTGAAAAAAGACGTAAGTTGAGAACCCATCAAAAGAACATGTGGAAGAAGAGGTCAATATTTTGAGACTTGTCTTATTGAGAGCACTTAGAAGTTCACAATTGCATCGATATTATGTACATAAAGAAGAATTTATGCGATAATTTGATTGGTCTCTTACTGAACATTCGTGATAAAATAAAGGATGGTGTCAATGCACGGCGTGACTTGGTCGTTATAAACATCAGGACCGAGTTAGCACTAATAGAGACCGATAAAGGCTGAACATACCTCCTCCCAGCTTGCTATACTCTGTTTAAATCTGAGAGAGCTAAATTGTGCCTATGCTTATATGGTGTGAAAGTTCCATCCGATCACTCAGTCAGCATGAAGAAACTTGTTTCTATGGAAGATTAGAAATTAATTGGCACGAAACCTCATGAGTGTCATATGCTAATGACAAAATTGTTTCCTGTTGCAATTAGAAGTATTTTGCCAAATAAGGTTCGAGTGACAATCATGAGATTGTGTTATTTTTTTTAATGTAATTTCTCAGAAGGTCATCGATCCCAATAGACTAGATACTGTGCAGACCGAGGTGATGACAACTCTATGTCATTTTGAGATATATTTTCCTTCATCATTTTTTGATATCATGGTCCATCTTATTATCCATCTTGTGAAAGAGATAAAGATATATAACCCCGTGTTTCTACGTCATATGTACCTATTCGAGAGTACATGGGAATTCTTAAGTCATATGTACGCAATCACTCTCGACCGGAGGATAGTATCATCGAAGGTTATGCAACTAAAGAGGTCATTGAGTTCCGCATCGATTACATGACTCAGGTCGAACCGACAAGTGTACCTTTATCTCGTCATAGGGGGAGGCTAGATGGTATCAGGGCCATTGGAAGGAAAACAATAACTCTGGATCTGGATACGTGTGGTCAAGGCTATTTCATGATCTTGCAACATATGACAGAAGTGTTCTCGTATATTGAAGAGCACAAGGACATACTACGCCAAGAGAATCCAAGCCAATCAGAGATTTAGATCACGAGACAGCACATTCATCGATTCAATGAATGGTTAAAGGTGTAATTTACTAGGAGGTCATCAAGTGAAACACTGTAATGGTGGATACAACATTAATGGATATATATTTTATACAACAGATTAGGATAGAAAGAGCACAGTGCAGAACTCAGGTGTGTGCATAGATGTATTTCATGTGCACTTCGGTACCGCTGGCCCAAGCTAATACTACGGGCTTGTAGAGGAAATTTGGGAGCTTGACTATATAATTTTCAAGATCCCTTAATTTCAGTGTTGTTAGGTTCAACTCCTACAAGGTATAAAGGTTGACAAGTATGGGGTCACTACTATAGACCTCGAACATGTAGAATACAAAGATAAGCCCTTCGTACTCGCAAGGCAAGTTGTTCAAGTTTTCTATGTAATCGACCAGGCAAATAAAAAGCGTCAATAGTTCTTCATGGAAAAAAAGAAGGATTGTCGAAGTTGAGAATATCGTGAATGAGGAAGAGTACAATCAATTTGACGAGTTGTCTCCATTCAAAGACGACATCAGGATCGAGGAAGAACAAAGTGATGAAGCAAGTTACATGCATGTCATTATCGTGAAGGGCTTTATTTAAAAGGAAATATCCAAGTGTAATCAATGATCCCACACGGCGAACATATATTTAAAAATTATTGCAATGCAATCATAAGAAACTCATCATGTAATTATAGAACTATTCCTTTGCAATGTAATCAACCGTCTGTGATCGTTATAGCATAGACAATTCTTGGTTCCATTATGGAACCATTTGTGATAGTTCCTCTATAAATAGGCTTTACTAGGTTTTCCACTCTCACTCCTCACTCGCGCACTCCTCCATCTCCACCACCCCTACTAGGTTTTGCTAGATCTCACTGCTCACTCACGCACCTGACGCTGCCTCTCCTTCCCTATTGCTTCTCTTCCCAAAGGTATGAATCCCAAATTTCACTTCTTTTAGAGGTAGATCATGGTGAGTTTCGTAGATGAGTGGAGATGTCGTGGCTCTACACATGAGGAGGGAGCCAGGAAGCAGCGACACTAGGAGAACCATTGCATAATAGAACCATTTCTATAGAGTGTAGTCCATGGCTCTGTCAATTGCTTATGCTCAGTATTGCTTACTGTTGATGTTAGGCTTTGTTTAAATATATATATATATATATATATATATATATATATATATATATATATATATATATATATATATGTTGATCTGCATTCTTTGAAAATATATGTTGAGTTTGAAGACCAAGTTTTTAACTTGCACAACTCCTCACCTGAGAGCAATGCTACAATTGTTAATCTATGCTAAAATTTTGCTAAAACTACATTATTTCCTATATTGGCCGAGTACAAGGCTGATTACTCTATACTCGCTACAAGAGAAATATTATAACACTGAGCACTTGAGCTTCAAAGGGATTGAAGCTAATTAATCCTAGTTAGGGGAGAAACAAAGTTGTGGTGAAAATAATAAAAAAAATAGATAGGGAGATGTTCTCTGTACATGACTTAGACTTCTTAGGGTCATGTTATTGCTACAAGATTTATTTTAAATGATATGTTAGTGTTCCAAAGAGACCTTGTAGTAATAATATATTCCAAATAACATATTTCAGTGTGTCAAGTTCTATAAAGTGAGTTATGTCTATTGTTTCTTCCTCCTCATCATATTATGTATTAGGTTTGGTTGCGATCTTAGGCATAAAAGAACTTTTGGGCTGCCGTGCCATTCATTTGTAAATGAAGGGCTTGGCAGCCCAAAAGTTTTTTTACGCCTATGATAACAACCAAGTCCAACACGTAGAATGATGAAGAGAAATAGACTACAGCCATAACTTACTTTATAGAACCTAAGACACTGGACTGTGTGATTTTAGATGTTAGTATTGCAAAGAGACCTTCTAGCAATAATATACGTCGCTGAATGTTCTTATTTCTTATAAGATCAACTATGTGCCAATGTTTATGCTCACAGCTCACTGTAATTAGTTTTTCTTGTAAGAGAGATGATGTCCAGACAATCATCATCGTTGCCATCGATGTCACGGAATGGGTCTGACGTTCTGAAGACCGGGGTAACTAGGGATGGCAGAGGAGTATCAAAAAGGGCAAAGGGTCGAATAACCATTATGGTGGTCTCTCCGAATGGGGTCCCTCTGCAACTGAAGAAAGCAGCGGCAGCATTTTAAACTATCTGCAGGATTATAGGTAGGTAACGAGTCCCCATCACCACAGCAAGTTGGAAAGATTTGACAAAGGAACAGAAAATTTAGCTGTGGGTGGAAATAATAGAGTCGTTTGAAATCCTAGCAGAAGTCCAGAGACTCATGCGATGGCAGTCACTCCTCGTGATGGGAAAAGAGTGAAAGAACTTCAAGAGCATGCTTGTCATGCATTACATTACCAAAGGTTGCACACTCTTCACGAAATATCCTTTAGTGTCGTCGAAAATATGAGAGGTCTTTGTATAGATGAAGACGATGACCGAATTTCAACAGTAAAGTGCGACGCACAAGGCTCTTCAAGCACAAAACACTTACCCCCACAGACTCGGCACCACTGGGTACGCGGGTAAAGTCTCACAATAGAGGATACAGGACGAGGTCTTAATCTGATCGGAGGCCTCCCCGCCATTTATCGGGATCACAAATGAGTGCACCCAAAATTGGTTAAGAGCAGGTCATCAACCACGTTTTTGGGTGTCTCCTCTTTCAAAAACCCCATAGGTGAGGAAGTGTCCCAATGCCTGGTAAGATATGTTAAACTACCTTGTTAATAGCGTCATAATTTTATGGAGTCTAAAATAACATAATTGTCTCTTGCAGCAAATATTGACTACCGAATCTTTCCAATGCTCCTTTAAAAAAGATAGGGAGAGGGATATACTATCACAAGCCCTAGAAAATAAGGAACACCCAGGTCGCACACAAAGTCTGGGGGTTTACATACCTTAGAGCCACAAATTTACAAATGACTCTAAGGCGTATAGGAGTAGAAAGATATCCAAGACCCATCACGAGGAATAAATAAAACATGAGCTTCATGCATAACTTTAGGAACAACTATCTACCTCACTTTGAGAGCAAATAATTGCCTCACTTCGAGGAGGGATAAATGCATTAAGGGAGTAATTGAGACAAGTTCACAACCAATCGCAACCTACCCCCGTTAATGCGGTACCCAGTCCCCCTCAACGTCAGAGTAGCTACGTGTCCACGCCAATTTCTGAACATAGTGACACCCACTTACCCACCGATGATATCTAGGTAATGTGTCTCTTTATAATGCTACATAGATAGATCTGGTGGACATCTTAACTCATCGTGTATCGTTATGTAGGAGCCCACACCGTGCATCCTCAGAGTCAAGCTTGTTGTCTTCATTCTTATAAATGTTGCATGGGGGATGGCATATCCATGCTTGCTAGGGACGTTGGTGCACGGTGCTCAGCTAGATACTAGTTTCATGAAGGTCTAGGTGGACATTATTAATAACATTTTCAGGGCCGTACCTCTTGAGAAGCCCCCAAACAAAGAGATTATGACATTAGGGGATACCATCCACATATTCATCCGGTGGCCTAAGAGGGACATCACCCTAGACCCTTCTGTACCGCGATCTCTACACGACTATCCCTATCAAACAGAACCTTCTATGACTCCACCACATACTCCGCTTCAGAAGCCCATCACATCGTCTCCCGGGGCTTCACCTCAAACTCCGCTTCAAAAGCCCATCACATCGGCTCCCGTGGCTTCACCTCAAACTCCGCTTCAGAAGCCCGTCGCATCCGCTTTGCTTCAGATATATTACAAGTGAGACGATAAGACCCAAGCTAAGGCCAAATCAAACAACAGTTAGCTAAAGGTGCCTTTCGGGATCTGAAAGTTTAAGCTCGGAGTGTCGTTGGTCCCAGAGTCACAACTATCCAGCCTTAGACTGGTTTACATGTCTTTGCATTCCTAGTATATGCAGAGGTCCAATAGAAAGCCAAACTGCCAAAGTAGATTCACCGTGAAATTCACGGAGGAGCATTTCCTCCATGACTCGGAATACTTCGTCGTGATCTTTGAGGATTTATTCTTACTATTTAACCTTGACAAACTTGATACCCCACTTCTACGGTGCAGGCAGCTTATCTCCTGCATTATGCTGGCAGCTCAGGCCAGGGATCCTCCCGACAGGGATTTGTCCCTGCATTATCTCCTATCGATCCAGCTCCAGAGGAGTCACCTAAAAGGACTATAGAGGGCAATGACAACGGGACCCCCAGTGGTTCCGAGACAGAGTCTGAGCAACAGATAAGCAGTCATTCTGAAGGACAAAACCCTGAGGAATCAGCTGAAGAAGAAGATGATGAGGACATGGGACTAGCTGCAAATGAGCGTAGAGACATTGGTCGCATGTCTAGCAACAACTATGCCATCCTGAGGCACCGTCGGCAGTACGTCCTCCCCAAGAACACCGCCAATCCAAGATTCCATACACAATTTCAGGAGCAAGTGTATAAAGAGATCTACCTCAACAACAAGTTTGTCGATCACAAATATATAGATTGGGATCATATAGATGGGCTGGATGTATTCGAGGGCACTTGGCGCATGTTTCAGCAAGCAGGGATACATCACTTAGTGACTCTTAAGTCGGATTACAATGAGGAGGTAATCCGTCAGTTTTATGCCACTTTTTGGATATACCTAAACTTTGAGCATTTCGAGTGGATGACTGAAGAGAACTACCTGAGTTCAAACAAGGGGGAGCTCGAGGCAGCCTTGAACACATTCTCTAGCGCTCATAAAAAGGTTTTTGACAGACCTGCGATCCCTCTTCACCAATGTGGAGAATTCTATGATCGGACTGCGAAATTTGTATATGGCAAAATTCATGGTTTGCTACCTGTACCCAGTCTAATAAACAAGATCATCAATCACACCATTCTGCCCAAGCGCAGAAATTTTGATGCCATCAGAGGGCATGCCTGGAACCTGATTCGCTACATCTTAACAGGCACTAAGTTTAATGTGATTGATCTTATAATTCGAGAGATGGATGACTCAAAGAATGACAGGTCCCAAGGATCAACTATGCACCCTACATCATGGCCTTGATCATTCACAAAACTGGACCATTCAGAGGTGGCAAAGGAGGTGTCCACAAGCCGTACAAGCCATGAGAGAAGCCCCCGATCTCTCTGCCTCCGCGCTCTAGAGCGCACCTCCGCGCTCTAGAGCGCATCCCGGAGCTTCTTCCTCACAGCAGCAGGGGGAGCAGGAGGCGACACTTGCCCAGATTTACTCTACGGTTATGTGTCTGAGTGGTACCATGACTACCTTGACAGACAACATGACCACCATGAGTGGCAATGTCACCTCGCTGACTGAGTAGTTCTCCTCTCTCTCCGGTGATATCTCCACCCTCGGTGACCGGATGACTTCTCTTAAGGGTACCTTCCATACTTTTGGCGTCCGTCTGGCCAACATCGAGCAAGAGGTCGTTCCAGTTCAGTTTGGTCGTCGTCGCCGCCGCGCCGCTTCTCTTCAGGATCCACAGGGGTAGCCCTTTTTGGTATATTGATGCCAAAAGGGGGAGAAATTAAAAGAGGAGAAGGAGAAGAAAAAGGGGGAGAACAAGAATCAAGCGTTATATTTTGCTATCTTTTTTTTATGTAATAAACTATGTGGTGTAATAACACCTTGAATGCTTATCGTCTTTAGTTGTGTGTGATGAACAACTATGCTATGTAATGACTTTTATGCTTCCGTTTATTATGCAAATTTCAATTTCAGTTTATGTTCATTATTGCCTACTTATATTTCGAGTAATTTGTCATTTGCATAACATATAAACTCTTGAAATTCATGTTTGACAAAGCCCCAATCATTTCTATTGCTCATATGTGCAATCTGGACTTAATTTCATATATGCACATACTTAGGGGGAGCATTTCAAACTTGATTTTAGAACGAAATTAAATCTCTTTAGCTTTTGCAAGAAAAACCAAAAATTCAATTCTTCTTTCAAAAATCAAAATAGAGTATACAACCTGTTCTCATGCAAGTAGTATATTCAAAATATTTCTTTTCACTTAAAATTCGAGTGTTGTCATCAATTAAACAAAAAGAGGGAGATTGAAAGTATCTAGGCCACTAAAATTTGGTTTTGGTAATTAATGACTATTTATGAATATGGGACTAATGTGTTTGATTAGAATTGTATAGACAAGATTTTTTTCATGTCTGCAATGGACAAGAACAAGCTGCATGGAAAATAGAATTGAGAAGGATCATGACAAAGGTACATGAAATATAGGATCATTTTTATTTTTACCGGTCTTAGGAGAAAAGGTGAAAGACCGGATTATAGGTTAGATGTCGTACTATTAAGAGGAATCATTGAAAGTAGTTTGATAGTATGTCTTGGTGCATATTGGATCAATTTAGGATTATGCAAGCATATGAAAATAAGTTTAAAAACTCACTGTGCTCTCTCAGTAAAATCGGTAGTACCGCCGGCACTTGCGGAACTACCGGAGTGCGGTAGTTCCGGCATGTAAACAGCGGAACTACCGGACTTCAGTAGTACCGGATTGTGTGCGGTACGTTTTTTTCAGAGAGCACTCTCGGAGGGGACTTAGACTCATAGAAATCAGTAGTACCGAAATTTCATTGGCAGAACTACCGCAGTGTGGTAATACCGCACAATACTACGGAACTACCAATTTTTGGTATGTTTTTTCCAGAGAGTACCTCCAGAAAAACTTAATTGGCCAGAAACCGGAAGTACCGGACTTAGCACAACGGAACAACCACAGTGCGGTAGTATCGCACTGACTTGTGGAACTACCGCAGTGCGGTAGTACCACACTTATAACGGCAGTAGTACCGCTCTGAATTTCAAATGGCTTGTTCTGACAATCTGACATAGCCGTTATTGTGTGCTACAGTAAAGTGCGACAGTACCGCACTTTGTACAGCGGTAGTTCTGATTTCCCTAATTTTTCAGAATTAATTTTTGCAACAGTTAGTTTTGGTTGGTGAGGGTATAAATACCCCTCCACCTACCCAAGAGCAGTGCGCTGAACTTGCATTGATCATATTTGAGCCTAGAGCATTTACTCCACTCTCTTTTCTCACTTGAGCATTTATTTTGAGGTGTAGAGAGATTTTCAAGTGCATTGGTTCCTAGTTGATCTATTTACACTTGAGCGTCGTCAAGCGAAATCAATAGTCTATTCTCTTGGTGCTTGTCGGCACCTAGACGGCGAGAAGGTGGATTGCATGGTGACTTCTTCAAGAAGATTGTGAAGAAGCCCGAGCCAATTGTGAGTGGTTTGGAGCTCGCTATCTCCGGAGAGGAGGAAGAGATACCACTAGCAATCGAGGAGCGAGGCTTAATTCGTGGAACCGGTCCAAGGGCGCTTGGGCTTTTCTCAACGTGAACTAGTGAAGACCGGTAAGTCTTCGATACCACGGAAAAACATCGCGTGTCTTATTATGATCATTTCTTTACCTTCATTTAGTTTTTATATTTCTAATTGAGCAATTTGATACTTGCAATATTTATTTGTGCTTGTGATTGAATTGTTGTATCAATTGCTTAGGGTGACTAGAATTGAATAGGTTTAATTTATTTAGAGCTCTTGCCTTACTTTCAAATATCCATATTTGTTTAATTAGGCGAGAATTTTTATAACCTCCTATTCCTCCCTCTCTAATCGGTCATCCTTGATCCTACACCTATGTATGTAATTCTATTTTTATAGTGTTACGTATATGGATTCTATGTTTGTAAACATATACTAGAAATCATGGACACTAAGATGAAAGATCTAGAGGTTTGTCAGCCTTCCAATATTTATTTTATAATTATTAATTTCTATATATGTATATATATGCTAATGATTTTAACACTCCTAGTGACAGGGCGTATAATTCGATTCAAGCGCATACACTCTTGCCAACCTCATCGAAGTTCGAGGACAGCTCTCTGAATTCTTAATGGCGGAGGTCATTCACTATAATGGAGAGTTCTACCCCGACGAAGATGATAATTAGTTGTTCAAATATTTGATTCAATTCTAATTCACTCAGTTGTGCCTAATCGAATAATTAATTCAATTGTACTTCATTCAGTTGTTTAATTCATTTGTGAGATTTGTACATGTAACGATTATCATATGTGATCTGCTTGCATTGTTTAATTCATTTGTGATATATGTGTCCTGTGCTATATATATGTGATCAATTCATTTGTGAGATCTGTATCCTGTTCTATATATATGTGATCTGATTGTTTGTTTTCAGAGGGCATGGCTACCATTTCCTGAGGCTAACCGAGAAATAGAAAATAATGTATGTTTTCAGATAGCTATCACAGACGGTTTGTAAATACAACCGTTTGTGATGTGTTGCTATCATAGACGGTTTTTAAATGTCCACTATCACAAACAGTTTTTAAATACAACCGGTTGTGATATGTCCGATATCAAAGACGGTTTTTAAATATAACCGTCTGTGATATGTAAGTTATTACAGATAGCTAATACTAAAAATCGTATGTGATATCTGCCATATCACAGACGGTTATTTTGAAAAATCATCTGTGTTGTATATTATCACAGACGGTTTTAGATCCTTCTGTGATAACCACCTATTAGCAGTTATACATAAATTCAGATGGTTCAGAAACAGTCTGTAATGACAGTTTTAAACCGTCTATGATGACCCTTTCTGTAGTAGTGAATCTATTCGACTGGATCTTTATCCATTGAAAGTGAGATTATATCTCACTCAGAGTCTATCATCTAGACCCTTACTGTTCTAACACGTTAAGTGTGCGACAATGTAAGTTCATGTATATTTGGTTGTAATCCGAAAACACCTTTCTAATTACTGGTCGGTAGTAGTTTCTAGCAGGACATATCAACCCTCAAATATACACAAAGATTAATCTGGACAAAGCTTATGCAATATGATATGCAACCAAGTCTTGATAAGTTGATAACTCCTTATTGCCAATTCATATCTAGGGCTGTAAACGAGCCGAGCCTGAGCGAGCTTGGCCTCCCAAGCTCAAGCTCGATAGAAAGCTCGAGTTAAACTCGAGCGAGTCTGAGTTGGGGTCCAAGCCTGTGCCTAGAATTGAGGTTGGTTCGAATAAGCTCGATAACAATTAAAAAATTTAACATGCACTAATTTTCAACAATAAGAAAAACTTGAACTTGGATAGAGTAATCTCGATAACAGCAAAAAATAATTCAATATGCACTGATTTTTCAATAACAGAAAATCTCGAGCTTGGCTCGAGTAAGCTCGATATGAATTAACATGCATCAATATTTAAGCTCAAATTGAACTCTAACGAGCTATTCGAGTTCGGCTCGTTGAAACTCTCAAGCTCGGCTCGTTTAGAGTTCAAGTCAAGCTCGAATTGAGCCTAGATCGAGCCGAGCTCGAGCAGCTCGTGAGGCTCAAACTTTTTTTACAGCCTTATTCATATCTTGTTACAACCAGTCCGTATTCCCATATAACCTATTCACAGACTAGTTTATGATATGTTTGACCAGCTCATGACCAGTTAGTATACCCATACTACCTGGTTGTATCTAATCGGACTAAACGATATATTTGTGTATTATCTTTTTGCCTCATGATATCTGATCGAACTCCAGGTGAGAAACGTGTCATCTATTGATTGTTCATTCTTTTTCTAATCCAGTGATAGATAAGTTCACGTAGTCAATTCATCGACCACTCATGGCGTAGCCATGCACTTTCTATGTCCGACTACATCGAGATGCTCAGAGATATCTCTCATGTTTTGTAGGAAAGGCAAATCCCATATCCGACCAATCACATTTCTCAACATGTTTCATAGCATACCTGAAAGTTACTTTTATAACTACCTCATAATGGAGTAGTGTTTAGCAACCCTAAGAGCACTATTACACATGTAGGAAATTGTAATGATCTCAGGTACAAGGATTACATATCATCGTTGCTTGAGATCAAATGATAACACATGAAGCACAGCAATCTCAACGTCTCAAGGTGGGTCAATCTGACACTATGTTCTCTAACATGTGTCCACATTATTGATTTGATATCCTTATATCAATGACCGGTGAAACGTGGTCATTAATTAATACATATGCTGGTCTATAAATCACTAGTGTCCCGATCAGAGATCTTTTAGAATGATATCATACAACAAATAAAGAGCTTCACCAATAAGTCATATACTTGCTAAAATTTATAAATGATAATTCATTCAAAGAACATAACAATATTTACTCAAAAGATCATAAATATAGAAGAGGTACAACTATATCTATAATTGCTTCTGGGGTATATCACTTACAGTGAATAGTATTATTCATCATATCTAAAATGGACGGCTCTGATCAAACCGCTTGCAACATTTTGGATGCGCTTTTTTTAGTTCTTAAATTTTAGATAGTAAGCTATAACTAGTTGAAGGCATGTTTGAATAGATAAGGATTAATCCAAATCCCTTGGAATGGATATTTTTGTGTATGCATCCAAAGAAGCCCTTGAGGTAGTTTAAGCTTCCGGTGACCTCTCTCTAAATAAGATAGCCGCTACAGGAGTTAAAAATGTTTAATAACAATTTGAAACACAAGATTGCCGTAGGTAGTTTTGGAGAAGTCTTCGAGACAACCGAAGGATTCGCTACAAGATTGAGATGGCTGACCAAGGAAAGGGACGAGGAAATCAGCCAATCCAAAATGACGACACTTCTCCGCCCTCTACCAGATTAGTTGGGTTTAGTAGCAAACCCTAGTAAAATAGTCTTCACTTGCCGCTGCAACTTTCTTTTGCACACGGCAATTAAGTTACCGTGAGTTTTAAGTTCCAACAAGCCAAAGTACAAATGCAGTAACCAACCTACCTTTAAGGAGAAAGCAGTTGAAACTTTGAAACGCAACAGATTTACAGGCTAGAGTTTGCAGAACATGAATAATTCAGCAATTTATACTAGCATGTGTAGTTCACCGCAGTTTACAGCCCCATCTTTATTCGTTCACAAAAGTAGATACAACCAGCGCGTTCGAGCTTCTTGGCCTAAAATGCTCTCGCTAACAATTCTGTCAAGTGATAATAAAAAAAAAAGAGCTCAAGTGTATGGTAGTTTAACGATACATGACATAATATTACATAAGTCACCGTGACCAAGGCATCTACGAATAACTTATGCTCACTGACAGTAAAGAACATGATCTGACTATATATAACTAACAGCTAAAAGGCCATAAGTACAAATTGTTCAATTTTATTCAAGCTGCACTTGAGAAAACATTCAATTTCTGAACATGGATAGGATCAGTGGGTAGCATCTCTGCTGTAGTACTGATCCAAGGTCTTGGCAGGGATACGATGGAGAAGTTCACGAGGGAATATGCGAAGCAATGTCCACGCTAGATCAAGTGACTGGAAGATGTTCCGAGTGTCATATGCTCCTTGTGCTACAAATTTCCTCTCGAATTTGTCGAGGAATTCTAAATAAAGCTGCACAAGAGATAAAGAACAGTGCATTAGATTTTTTTTTTTACTTCTAAAGAAAACATCAGCATACTGCTTATGAGTTATTGCACTAGTGAGTAGTGACAGACCAAATCCTCAGAAGAGAGCGCCTCCTCTCCAACAACTGCTTTCATGGCCTGGACATCCTTACCAATTGCATAGTTGGCATACAACTAAACAGAAAACAGTATGTATGAATTCCTTTCTAAGTAAACTCAGAGCTTGAAGGAAACCAAACCTATGGCATCCAAATAGATACCTGATTAGACACATCTGCATGGTCTCGACGTGTCATACCCTCACCAATAGCACTCTGCAAGAGTTAGCGACAGTTCTTAGAACTAACCTTCAACATACATGCCGATAGCATCTAACTGTTAAGAAACCAGTCTTCATGAAGTTTATATTGATAAGCAATCTCACCTTCATCAATCGAGAGAGAGATGGTAGGACATTGATGGGTGGGTATATCTGAATGCAATGCCAACACGTCAATATGGAAGGTAGAGAAAAAGTAAACAAAATAAAACAACCGTAAGTTTTGTTTCTTGAGTCACATTAATATTGGAAACTAATAGCAAAAGCTAAATGAGAGTAACAACTACTTATGTGAATGTCTGTTATGAAGCTATCGTCACAACTAAGTAAAAGAACATGCAAAAAGCACCTGTCTGTTATGGAGTTGTCTGTCAATGTATATCTGTCCTTCGGTAATGTATCCCGTAAGATCAGGAGTCGGATGTGTGATATCTGTTTTTTTTTTTTGGGGGGGGGGGGGGGCGGGGAGCACAACATTAGACATTTCATTTTTATGTTAACTGGCCAATAAATGAAATGCATGGTAACAATCAGATGTGCGCCTAAGATTGGTCCACCAAGTAGGACAAAGCATGACCCAACCCAAGTAGCTTTCAGCCAGCTCATAGGTACACAAACAAGAGTGCTGAGACATTCATGCTGGACTAGTGCACATACTCAATTGCATCACACTTTGTCCAACAGATATCCAGGCCAGCTCATTGGCAGCAAAATGGGAAAGACACAAGTTGGTGGGAAACAGAAAAGTCTTGTGCATATGCTGATTATTTTTTGCATACTTGAGGAGTCTTGTGCACAACAACTTAATAGAATGTTCACAAGAAAATTGTAACAGTAATATAGAAATAGAACCATAATAAATAGATCAAACAATTTCATTACTTACCATCGTTAGGCATTGTTAAAATGGGTATCTGGGTAATGGAGCCTGTTCTTCCTTCAATACGCCCAGCACGCTCATATATGGTTGCCAGATCAGTATACATATATCCAGGATAACCACGCCTACCTGGCACCTCTTCTCGGGCCGCTGATACCTACGTATAAGCACAATTCCCATGTAGTGTTACTTTATACCATACACATGACGGTAATTTGCCAATTATTTACAGTTGAGCACAAAAGTAAATACATAAAATGGGATATGCAAGACTACCATGTTAGAAATCTTCCAAATTGCTATTTCATAGATAGAGAAAACTACAAAACAATGTCAGTAGAAACGTCAAGGCCTATTTCTAACAATGTTCAAGAAGGTGTTAGGTGGGTGGCGAGGTGGGGCCTAGCGCCTAGGGGGCTTAGGCGGCGGAATTAAAAATAAGGTGTATCAATTTTTATTTTATTTTCTTTCTTCTTTTTCTGTTCTGGTCCATTTTCTAATTTGACCCATGCCTTTCTTCCTAGTCTATTTAGTCCTTGGGCCTATTTATGCATGTAGCCGGCCCACCGGCCCATTTACCTCCCTCCTTATCTCTTCTCTCTCTCTCCATTCTCACTGCAAACACGCACCCCGTTATCTCTCCTCTCTCTCCCCCGTTCTCACTTCTCACTGCACAGGCATGCCTCGCCTTGGCCATCTCCCCCGCACGCCTTTGCTCTCTCCCTCACTCGCTTCTCCCCTCTTGCCTCTCCCCTCGCCCTCCTCTCCCACTCGCCTCCCTTGGCCAGCTCACCCGCCTCTCCTACAGATCCACGGCACGGGGGGGAGGTGAAGCCGGTGGAGGGGAGACAGCGGAGGAGACTCAGGGGAGACGACGAAGGGGGGAGGATGAGGAGGTGGCGGAACGAACCTTGGTCGCAACGCAGCGGATTCCGGCGAGGCAAAGGTGGTGCGGCGGATTGCGACAAGGCGGAGGCTTCAGTAGCGTCCAATCCCAGTGGATTTGGCGCAGCGATGGCTCCGCCTTTGACCGCCGAAGGCCGCTTAGGCAGGCTGGCCGCCTAGCCTACCGATTTTGGCCAAGGCGTGGTACAGGGCGGACCATTTTGGGCCGTGGTGACATGAACAAATAAAAACTCATGAACTTTTTCAACCAGATCATGACCAAACTCATGCCATTTTTGATAAGTATTTGTATGATACACTTAAAGTTTGTACAAGCATCATGCACGCTAACCAAAAAGGTGGCTTTTCAGGATTTGGTTCATTCAAACAGGAAACTTTGCAATCATATGGATGACATTTTAGTGTACAGTTTCAAATAAAACATTGATCCTTAAAGTCATCAACAAAATATTGCAGAAGTTTTTCCAAGAAAGAGCTGATGATTGGATAATGTACTTCTGTGGAATCATGTTATAAGAGTAATTGGTAAAACAAACATCAACCAAGAACACAAGACATGATACAAGATATCCAGCACAATACCTCACGAAGTGCATCTGCGTATGAACTCATATCTGTCAAAATGACGAGTACATGCTTCCCACATTCATATGCCAAATATTCTGCTGTTGTTAGTGCAATTCGAGGGGTGATAATACGTTCAATGGTGGGATCATTTGCCTATAAGACAAACAGGAGCAGAGTGTTAAAAACATGCTTTTCTTGGTATTGATTAGGTCAAATTTTGTTCGGGGTACATCTAAAACCTCATAGAATCAACTATGGCAATATTAGTGGAAATAGTTGCCTTGCAATAATAAATGAATCTGGATCACAAGTCTACTGTAATTACCAGATTCAGAAAAAGGGTGACCCGCTCCATTGAACCGTTCTCTTCAAAATCACGTTTGAAGAATTGGGCTGTTTCCATGTTCACTCCCATAGCGGCAAACACAATAGCAAAGTTGTCCTCTTCACCACCCTGGAGGTTAAAGAAATGAGAACAAGGGTGAGCAAAATTTCAGCTATGATAAAAAAGGCTCCATGGGCTAATTTGAATAGGTAAAGCATCCCACTTTATACCATATGGATAATTCCCTCAAAAAAATCAACAACGATATGAGCTTTTAAGATAAAATACACATGCAAGATGTGTGAGATGCAACCTCTGTTGAAAGAATAGGATGTTCAAATCAGGAATTTATGTAGGTTTTCACATACAGCTAAAGCCATTAAGGTGTACACTCCCTATCTAAGTTAAGCCAACTTGTGAGCCCAAATCCCATTGGGTCATTAAATGGTAAGTCTCATTCGCTTTATGTGAGAGATAGGGGGGGGATTGTTATGTTAGGCTACCTCTGCATGCTTGCCTTTCTCCAAGCTCTTGACAAGACCAGCCTGACGACAAATCTGAGCAGCAATTTCATTATGAGGAAGCCCAGCAGCAGAAAAGAGAGGAATCTTTTGCCCTCGAGCAATGGAGTTCATGACATCAATGGTAGATATCCCTGTTTGAATCATCTCTTCTGGATAGGTTCTCTCACTGGGGTTAATAGAGCTTCCTGGAATAAACATCAGAGTACATGATTGTCAGAAGTGAAAGATGAACATGCACTTAATCATGAGGTTCTTACATAACAGTGCTTGCACTGAGGAAGAACTTACCAGAGATATCCAAGTAGGCCTCAGGCAATATCGGGGGACCATTATCAATAGGTTTTCCAGAACCATTAAAAATGCGCCCAAGCATATCAAGTGAGACAGGAGTTTTCAAGACCTGTAAGAGAAAAGCGGTGTTCCATACATAAATAAACAAGGCAGCAATTCTCAATACACACACACACACAAACAAGAAGAAGGAAGGCAATAGCATTTTAAATTTCAGTCTGAAAGTTTAACATGAGCCTGCCCACTTTATTCAGTTCCAATGGTATGCAATTGTCATGACTTCAAAAATCAACAACTCAACATGACTCAAGAATCCACAAGTATTTATCAAGAATCTTGTAAATTTTGTTTATCACCTGCATCCCCCAAAGTACTAATTTATGTAACCAGGAAATAAAGTAACAAGAAGAGACACGTGGATAAGAGGCAACGTACCTCGCCTGTGAACTGCACAGTAGTATATTTGTTGTCTATTCCTGAAGTGCCTTCAAAGACCTGAAGAATCAAGCAGTTCAGAGTTCAGTGAATCAATGATACACATAGATAATAAAGTTTAAAGTTTCCTGGAAAATGGACCTAAATAACCATATTACAGAATCTAAATCAGATCCAAAATTAGTATTACTTAAGAAACAATCAAGATTGAATATTTTTTGGGTCATAACAATACAGAATAGAAACTGAAGTAACCTGAACAACAGCTTTTTCGCCGTCAACTTCCAGAACTTGACCACGTCGAGTGGTGCCATCTCCCAATCGGATGTTTACAATTTCTTGGTACTTTGGGCCCTATAGATAGTTACACGAAGAAAGGGATAGTGAGTATAAGTTGCTGTCAGACTAGGCTACTCAAATTTTGTGGTATTATGCTAACAGCTGCAAATTGAAGAAAAGTGTACACACCTTTACTTTATCCAAGATAACAAGAGGTCCTGCCACACCAGAAACAGTCCTGTACTCTGCATAAGTAAATCATTTTTAGTAAGCATCATCTTTGTTAGGTAGCCTAAAACGAATGCTCTTAACACAGCAGTACAACTATGTGGGCCTGTAACGGTGTGACTGTATTTCTGTCACACAATAAATGATATTTTGTGACACTTGCACTTTTGGATGTGTTATGAATCAAAATCTGCCAAAATCAATATAAGCATACAAATGAACATGGTAAACTAAAAGCACCACCTGGCCAAAGTGCCAGACCTGCAGACATGATAGAATGTTGCATAGTTAAAACTTAAAACTGCAAAGGTACAAAAGCAAACTTCATCTACAATGAAATCCTTGTTGGCACACTATGGTTGTGTACTTCAATAAAATCTCTGACTGTGAGTTCTATATTATTAGGATATACAACATTAAATATCAATGCAGCACAGTTACAAAGTTCAGCGGATTGGTGATGTATACCATGGCATGCTATCATAATATATCCAATGATCCATTATCCTGTAGCTTAAGCATGTTTGCATATAAGGTGTTTAGCTCTCTAAGCTTTAACCTATTCCCCCTTCCTTTCCAGTACAATAAGCAAGCCCTCCCCATATTCATAAGCTGGCATGCCAATGTGAGCACTGGTAAGCAGAAACAGTACCGCACATACCCGATGCAAATAGGCGACACACAAACTGGTGAACGCACAAAACTACAGTATAAGGGCACAATGCACGAGCTTGATCTCATTGCTCGTGTCGCACGACTCACCCATGCCGATCTCCAGGGTTCCCTCCTCCATGTCGGCGCCATCCTTCACCAGACCCATGCTGAACCAGGCAAGGGCAACCTGCAGAGAGCAACATCAACCACGCCATCAGAATCAAGAAATAGAACTGATCCATGCTGACCAAACCACGCAGATCACTCCCACACTCTGATCCACCGATAAAACAAAAAAACAAGAACCCGTCAAGACTCGCCGCCAATTGCTCCCCCAGTTCCCGAATTAGGCGAATCCTTCGAAAGCCGGGACCCCTGCGCGACCCCTACCCCCAGATATGGCCAATGGAACAGATCTTTGATCTCGAATTCGACACCCGCAACAGCGTGGCGGCACCAACGTATTCTCCCCGTGCGGAATGGCGGAGCAATTGTCTGGGCGCGAGCTTGACGGGACTAGGGGTGGGGATTCGAGCGCGAGAGGAGACGTAGCGTACCTCGGGTTAGAAGCGGTGGGAGACGGCGAGGAGGGGGTGGTGGTGGATCGGGTGGGCGACGACGCAGCTGGGAGGAGAGGAGATACAATGCAGGAAATACGTGGAAGTAGGGTGGAAACCGACGGAATACGAATCGAAAATTGTAATTACCGTATTCATATTCGTATTTTATAAATAAATTTAAATATTATCAAATACAAATCAAATATTGTAACGAATACGAATTCAAATCAAATATTTACTCAATTCGGTCGGATATGAATATCTTCATAACTTATGTAATATGAAGATATTAATGATATTCTATCCTTGTACAGTTACGCTTAGTCATTCTAATTAATTTACTTCACCTAAAGAAACATAAATTCACATTGAATAAAAAAAATTTGTCTAACTAATTAGTCATATTGCAATAAAATATGTATATTGCTTCGCCGAATACGAATACAGATACGAATAATCAGATAAAATATATTTCGGATGGTAAAAGCTCATACCATATTAGTATCCATATTTTTATGTGAATTCGAATACGGATATGAATAGGAGAGAAATTATTAATCGGATAGAAAATACTCTAATGTATTTGTATCCTATCGAATACAGTAACTGAATAATACAAATAATTCATATCCATTTCCCACCCCTATGCGGAAGTTACTTCTACGCTTCCCTCAATAGTGATTGGTATAATTTTTAAAGCATGATGAATAGTAGATATATGTAACTTACTTCTTCACTTGCTTTGAAATTTATGTTACTCTTATTAAACAGGAAAATATAGAAGCACTGCTCGAAATACAACCGGACATCGTCAGAGAGGGAGGTCATTTTTCGTGTCGCACTAGGCAAATATGAGATTCAAATTTCACCCCCTCGTGAGAGGATTTTTTCGGCTGTAGTCGATAGCTTATGATTGTGATTGATGAATTTTGGCTCTACCATGAGTATTTGTGCGAATAAACTAAATGCCGATAAGTTGATAACACAATTTAAAAAAGATATCACGATAAACCACTTCGAAATGATGACAAATAAGTCATTCTATTTATTTGTTCAAAGAAAACTATAAATCATAAACGGAAAAGAATTAGAAAAGTATCAAAGACGAAACAAACACCACCCAAACTGATATTCCTATTTGTTTTTCTTTATTATTATGACTAATTCAAATGCAGTTTAGGGCAAAAAAAATATCATGTCGTATTTGCATTTGTCTATAGAACTTCACAATTGGAAATCTAGTATTGTGCGCGAGTTTCATGTGCACCCGCAAATATACATTTGAGTTGTGTGGTTGTTTTCCTCGCCGTCGTGTTTTCCTGGGCCCTGTTTTTTTGAATTCTTTTAGACTATGGTATATATTTTTTTGACTTACGACTTAGAATTTTTAGTTGTTCGTAAGAGAGATTATGAAGGTATAGATACTCGTATAAAATTTTGGCTAATATTGATAAAGTCAGTACAATATGTACTACATTTTACTTTTAGACTACGTCTTAAAAAAATACATCGCTCTCAAAAAAATATTGTAGCTACAGTGAAAAAGCAAAAAAGCAAACGTGGAAACGAACCCAGTAAAGACTTTGGTGGATTAGCACATGTGAAATTCTTCACCAAATGATTAATTTGTGGAGTGTAGAAGAGACAAAACCAAACTACATCCTGACGCCAAGGTATAAAAGGTAAGCTCCAGCGGAGGATGATGAGATCAGCATGCAGTTCTGCAGTTTTTCTGCTTAATTGGGCTACTTCTTTTTAGGCCCTGCTCATTTCAGCTTTTTTTCGACTTCTATTTCTAGCTTCTATTTTTTTCACTATTCAGTATTTTATCTTTTTCTGAATTTTTTTAGATATTTTAGGCTTTTTTGTATTTTCTTTTTTTCCCGTGTTCCTTTGTGTTGTCTCTAATGGGTTAACATGTTTTTTTCTATTTTTACATTTTTTTTAAATTAATTATACCCAAAAAGCCAAATCAGCTACAGTAAAAAAATCTAGCTACAGTGAAATTTCAGCCAGAAGCCATCGCTAAAACGAGCGTCCCCTTAACACTGTTCTTCGAAATCTATTATATTATTAAGAGGCCGTTCATTTGAATTGAAAATTAATGATTTATGGCTAAATTTATACTATAGTTGTAACTGATGATGGTTTATTTGATATAATTAAATTTTAAAAATAGAAAAAAATAGATTATTCTATCACATATAATGCAAACGAGTACGAGAAAAACGAACCTACAAAAAATTCAAAAAAACCAAAAAGTCAAAAAAGACAAAATTTCGGAATAGTGAAAAATAATCCAAAAATCAGAAACTCAAACCGAAATGGGCGAGGCCTAAAGCAAAGGTAAAAGAAGTTATCACATTTGCTCTTAAGGACTAAAAATTCCCACGTTAATCACAAAAAAAAGAGAAAGATCCACACCGTGAGCGTGGTGGGTGTAGATTATAACGGTCTAGATTAAAAGAAAAACTCCATGTCAAATACAATAACAAAACTAAAATTCAATATAAAAAGTGCAATAAATAAGCGATTTAATCTCTATACGAATTTCTAAGTAAAATTAAATAAAAATTAATTAGAATAAAAAATTTAAAAATTGGATTTGTATATGAGTCCCATGAAAAAATAACTGAAATTCAGAATAAAAAATAAAATAAATCTAGAAATTTGATTATAATCTGAATTCTAAATTAACATATCTAAATAAATGTAAATTGTAATAAAAAATAAACAAAAATTATAAATTATATTTGCATCTGAATTCCAACCAATAACTTTCAAATTCCAAATAGAAAACAAAAGAAAATTTACAATTTAATTTTCATTCAATTCCAAAATGAAATCCTTAAAAAATAAATTTTGGAATACTTTATATAAGATTAGTAATTTGGTTTTCATACGAATTGCTAAGTAAAATCCCTAAATAAATATAATTTAGAATAAAAATTAAATAAATATTAACAATTGAATTTGTACATGAATTCCAACAAAAAAATAATTGAAATTCGGTATAAGAAATATAATAAATTTAGCAATTTGATTTCAATACGAAATCCAAAGTGAAATACCTAAATAACTATAATTCCTAATAAAAATAAAACAAAAATTAGCAATTGGATTTGTATACAAATTTCAACATAAAAATAATTGAAATTTTTAGTAAAAACAAAATAAAACTTGCAATTTCCATACAATTGCAAATTAAAATCCATAAATAACTAAAATTCAATATAAATTAAATAAAATTAGCAATTTGATTTGTACACAAACTCTAATAAAAACAATTAAACTTTCAATAAAAAAATAAAAGTTATGACAAAGATAATATGAATTGTGTTGGAGGAGACCACAAAAAGTGCAATGATGTCAATTTATCAAATAAGAATATATTGATCCACTAGGAAGCAAAGAGCCAAGGCAATGGCACGGGAGATGACGACAATGTTGTGTTGTCTACCTTAGTCATTTGATAAGGATAATGTTGTGCTACTCACCGAGATCGTTGAAGAGAAAAATCAGAGTCAAAGGAACTAAGAGCCATGATGACGAGTAGTGAGTGTCATTATTGTTGAAGAAGTCAATTTTCAAATGAGAGAACTGATCATTTGCAACTATCAAAGATGTACCATTTCAGGATTTGCCACTAATGTCTAACTGACATGTGGCCCAAGACCCACATGTCGGTAATACATGGGGTGATAAAATCCTATAGTGCACATCTTTATAGTAGCAAATGAAGAAGTATCCCGTGTTCAAATGAACTCGATAATAGGGAAGTTTTAGCAGAGAGGAGATAAAGCCTTGCATTGAAGATAAGCTATAACAATATGGGGTCATTAGGAAGCTAGGAATATGCCATCACTGATGAGGGGCACAACGTCACCTATAATGACGAGAAGATTCTTCATATCATTAGATAGCCACTAAAGCAGACATACCAAATTTTTAGTTCTGGAACAAGGTTGCGGTCAAACCGCCACCCAGTAGTTAGACCATCAGGAGCTCAGTCAAACTGGCACACGAAGGCAGCGATTTGACTGCCAAAGGTGTGTTTTTTTTGGGGAGGGGGAGGGGGCTTGTTGGCTTTCGATCTCCTAATTTATTTTCTCTGGATTTTTGGCTTCCAATGCTAATGTTCATAACTTAGTAACTACTGAAATGAAAGATTGGTAAATACTTGTGAGATAATTTTGAATGCACCATTCACCCTCTCTTTGATGCTATATCTGTCCTATAGACCGCAACGGTGTGCAGAAGCAATATCTTTGGAGTGGCATTTTACCAAAAGCATGTTTTTATCCAGGTCAAATGTGATCTTTGGAGTGCCATGTGATGAAATTTCCCTAATTTTCACGTCCTTATGTGTCGAGATTATCTCCGATTCACAATGTTAAGGCCTAAGTTACATTTCAGACAACCAGTAAACTCTGCAGCAAATGTTTAGAATTGAGTCCATAACTGCTAGGCATATATTAATCAAAGATGGGCCAAGCGTTCATAGATAGAAGAAACTATTCAGTATGCAGCTGTATCATGCTGCCATTTTTTTCGGCCAAGTTCTAAAGAACATCCAGTTCTTATCAGTTTATCATTAAACCATTTGACACCCACACGGACGAACCTACCATAGCATAGACTGTGCTGCTGTTCACTTTGTTCCTCTCGGCGTGAGATGCACGTACAACGGGTGGAGCTTGTAGGATGTAAGCTGGACGGTGTCGACCTTGTCCTCGTCGCCTTCCTTCAGCCTCCATGCGAACTCCTGCACGAACCGCGCGATGGAGACGCACGAGATATTCATCGCCTGCAGGCTCCCAGCGCAGGCCCGCCTCCCCACGCCGAAGGCCATGCTCTTGTACATGTCCGCAGCCTCGAACTTGCCGTCCAGGAACCTCTCGGGCCTCCACTCCTCAGGCTCGTTCCAGTCGTTCTTGTTCATGTTGCACCCGTACAGGTTGATGACCATCTAGAAGAATCAGTAGAGCATTTCAGACCCCAATTCCAAACAAGTAACGCTATAGGTTCTGAGCTTCCCACATATGGCGTATTGTGCTTACCTCTGTGCCGGCTGGAACAGCGTAGCCGGCTAGTTTGGTGTCCTCGTGGACGAACCTTGGGGGAACTAGTGGGACAGGAGAGTGGCGCCGCAGCGTCTCGTGGAACACGGCGTTCAGGTACACCAGCCGTGGCAGGTGATCCTCAGTGACCGTCTCGTCGCCGCACACCTCTTGGATTTCCTGGTAGAGGAGATCCTGATGTGCCAAAGGTGATTTGGTTAACAATGCATCTGGTGAAGAGCGCTGAAAACTGGAAAAATTAAGTTCCAGTGCTTACCTGCTTTTCTGGGTTCTTGGAAAGCTCATACATGGCCCATTCGGTCGTGACCAAAGTAGTATCTGCAGCCTCTATGACTGCCTCCCACACCAGCATTGTCAATTGATCATCTGTCAGTGTGTTCTCTGCTAGCAGGAAGTCCAGATAGGATACCCTTGCCTGCACATCAAAGATTATGGAGTCAAAATGATAAAAGAACATAACAAATTGCATTCAAAGTACGCCCTTATGTCACCTCTCCGCGCGCAATTCTCTTCTTCTGTTGCTTGATCAAGGCCCGCATCACCGCGGTTCTCCTGGCTTCTGTAGTAAGAACTCTTGTTTCAAAGCTCCTGTTTGGAACCCAGCGGAGGTATGGGAAGAAGTCCCTCCAGTCAACCTCGATTGCACACATCATCATGTCAACCACCGTGGTTTTGTAGATTTCCTCCTTTGATATGTCCCTCCCAAACTCCTCCACATACACCGAACTCACATCCTCACCTAAACTCTGAAATTGCAGCATGCATTCTCAATATCACAAACAATGAATGGATCATATGACAGTTCAAATTCAGAAGTGATACCGACAGATATGCAGCACAATTGATAAGCACACTGGATCCTGACATTTGTAACATTTGTAGACTTACCTGGATTAAGGACAGGCGGAATAGCTCGTTCTTGAAAACTTCTCTGAAGTTCAGAGGAGCATGTGGGTCATCAGTCACCAATGTATGAAAAGTGCTTAACATGTTATTAACCATCTTGTCTCTTGTGTCCCGAAATTGTTTCTGAAATTTGCGCAACCATGGCATTATTAGACCTTAGTTAGCTGAAAGCGGGACTAGTATCCAAGAAGTTGTATTCGAACTATATATATAATTTTGGAATTGTTGAGACATATACCTGACCAGATGTACCCAACATGCTCGCCATAACATAACGCTTCACCATTTTGTGGAAGTCACCGTAGTCGCTTGTAGCAACCATAGTTTTATCACGAGTGAGCACTGACAGTGCTTTAGACAGCTTTCGAGTAGATATGGATGAGAATTTTGCAATCATTGCCTGCAAAAGACAGGACAGAATATTTGTTCTTGTTATATTTGGGCAAATGTGAGACATTATCAGGACGAGTACTCATAAGATATACTAGACTCTCATCAAGATGACGATATCCAATAGGATCCTTAAGAAAATCACCATCAATGACACGAAACTAAAAGGATATCTCTATAGGAGTCTTAACAGTACGAGTGTCAGTCAGACAAGAACAATCAAGAAAATTTTAGACATCCTTCTACAGGGAGAGATGGTATCCCTCAGGCGTGGAAATGTCATCAATCCTAAGAAAATACGTAAGAGAACCAAGATCAGTCATCAGAAACTGTTCACCGAGATGCTTCTTCACATACGTGATAAATAAGTCATCACCTGTGATTAGCATGTCATCCACATACAGAAGAAGCAGTATCCTACCTCGTGGTGCGACATGGACAAAAAGAGTAAGATCATGGGAACTGACAGTGAACCCGACAGTGGTAATCAGTAGGTAAAATACTCAAACCAAGCACGAGGAGCCTGTTTGAGGCCATAACGAGCATGACAGAGACGACAGACGTGTCTATCTAGAACAGAATACCCAGGTGGTGGCTGCATGTACTTCCTCATGCAAAACACTATTAAGAAAGGCATTATTAACATCCACCTAACAGATGGACAACTAGCAAACAGAAGCAACCGCAACAAGAGTGTAAACAGTGGTCATATGGGCAACAGGGGCAAAAGTCTCATCGTAGTCACGACTGTACTCCTGCTAGAAGGCGTGAGCCACAAGACGAGCCTGTAACGCTCGATAATAACATCATACTAGGTATTAATATTGTACACCCACTTGCACGTGATAGTGCGAGAATGTACAGGTGTCGGTACAATATCCCAAGTACCCGTACGTCGAAGAGCATCAAGCTCTCTCTGCCATAGCGACGTACCACTCATAATGGGGAGTAGCCTCACGATAAGAACTAGACTCAATGACAGAGAGAGCATGAGCCATTGGAGCAAAGTCAAGATGATCAAGAGGCCAAAGTGATGTCTGGTCACGAAGGGTGTAAGGAGGAGCATCATCAGGAGAATCAAATGGTGTCGGCAAGATACCAGGAGAGGAAACTAGTGAAGGACAAAGATGCCTAGAGTAGTGAATACCAGAGAAACAAGATGGTGGTGCGACAGGGACAAGGGGCAGTGCTGCAGGAGGCAGCAATGAATGCGGGGGTACAGAAGGAACAACTGGAGACAGACCAGGGAAAGATTGTGATAGTGGAGAAATGGGTAAAGAGTCAGAAAAAGACAACCATATGATCGTCTCAACAGTGAAAACAGGACAACGAGCCGAATCTCGATAGAAAAAAGGTCGACATTCGTCAAAGACGTCTCGTGACATCCCGAGTCGACGAGCAGAAGGGTCATACCAGTGATAACCCTTATACTCAGAGCTATAACTAAGAAACAGAAGGGTCATACCAGTGATAACCCTTATACTCAGAGCTACAACTAAAAAACACACACTCATTTGATTCAACTGACAGTTTGGTGCGCTAACAAGGCTACAGTAGGACAAAACAGGTGTAGCAAAAAACACGAAGATGAGTGTACTGGGGGGCTCGAGAATAAAGACACTCTATAGGACTAACACCCTTAAAAGCAGTAGAAGACTGCATATTGATGATATGCAGCAGTAGAAACAGTCTCAGCCCAGAACTATGGTGGAATGTGAGGCAAGGAGAAGAGTGTGGGCAGTTTTAATTAGATGACAATGTTTGCGCTCAGCAACCGCATTCTGAGCATGGGCACCAGGACAAGAAAATTAGGAAAGAGTGCCTTGCTTAGAAAGAAACTGTCTAAAAGCACCACAACAGTATTCGCCAGCAGAATCACAGCGAAAAGTATGGATAGAAGAATCAAACTGAGTATGAGCCATCATTGCAAAGCTATGATAGATCGTAAGAAACTGATCACGATTAGGCAATAGATCGCAAAAAACTAACCACGATTAGGCATAGGAAAAAGTCATGTAAAAGGGAAATAATTATTAATGAAAATCACATAAAACTTATGCCTACCTTTAGAGATAATATGTGCAGGTTCTCATACATCTAAATGAACTAAATCAAAAGGATTAGAAGACAAGAACTCACTAAAATAATAAGAAAGTTATAGTTACTTACCCAGCTTACAACCCTGACAAAACATGATCATGTCAATAATAACATATCCAAAAACACCCTGATGAACTAATAAAGAAAGACGCTACCCACATAGGTGACTTAAATGGTGATGTCACTACGCAAAAGCTCTAGAGATGGTGGACTACAAACGGCATTAGATGGAGCGATGGTTAGATCGACGTGAAGAACATGATTTTTTTTTTGGAAACCGAACACTTTTATGGAAACCGATCCACAGTTTCTATCAAAAGCGTTTGGTCTCGACGGTTGAAGACAGTGGCGCCGATGTAGGTGCAGCTAGTGACAACAGCGGCGGCGGTGGCAGTGGCCTGGGATAGTGGCGGCGGCATAGTCGGCTAGAGGCGACCCTCGGCGATGATGATGAGGGAACGACGACAGAGGCGGCGATGTCCCTATCCAAGCTGGGGGGTCCCAATTCGGGAAGCGGCATCCTCAAGCTGGGCCATGGCGCTCTGATCTAGGTAGTGGAAGCCACGGGCTGGGTGGCAACGGCGGCCTTATGGCAGCCGACAGCAGCAACGGAGGCGACGACCGATGACGACGGCAGCAAGGTGGTGGGATGGCAGCGGAAGGAGCTAGGTTAGTGCCCTAGCTCTGATATCATGTTATGAATATTGTGTGTGTATTCATGAGGCCCAATAGGCAATATATATGGAGTACAAAAGACTATATGCAAAGACAACCCAACACAAATAAGTAAATACAAAAGAGATAAGCCTAGTTTAATAGCTACAACTTACAAATACATTAGCAAGTCAATTAAAAATAAGAGTAAAGTGCACTTTGCATCAGATAACTTGTTACTTATTTTAGTTTGCACCAGAGTTAACCCTAATACAAAATGAAAGTATGGGTTAACCCTGGTGCAAAGTGAAACAAAGCGACAAATTACCCTATGCAAAATGCAATTTACTCTGAAAATAATGTAAAAGTGCAACTTCCAAGTTACCTCTTTGGCTACTTCGGTTGAATTGAGCACAACTACAGAAGAAGCCCCGGTCCTTATAGTGTAAATTGGCCCATAAATATCAGACCATTTTGCAAAGGTTTCATGGGGCTTCTTTTCTTTCAATTGATGCAGATTTCCAATAAGAGGTAAACCAGGAACAGCTGCATGACAAGAAATAAAATCATATGAGGATTTAGTTTTTGCCTTGAAGTAGATTGAAAATTTGAAATGTCTATTTGATAATTTGTCTGCATACATGATAACACCAGATATTCATGCAAATACGCTTTTATCTTTCTTTTTCACAGGTAATTTCAGCAAGTATCGCACCGGTATTCACCATTTTCCATGCATATTAGTTGCATATATAAGTTGGATCATGCATTTTGCTAGCATACATCAGGATTATGGCAATTAATTGTAGCGCCATAATTGTAGCTGGGGGATGATGGAGTTATCACTTATCAGACTCAAATAAACTCGGAATATCAAAAAGAAAGAGGTAATTATTGACCACTAGAATAATCCATATCACAAGTCAGCATATTTCTAGAAATTATTACTTGAAAGGTGGTTCTCTAAATTTGTTGATTGTTACTCAACAAAATAGACAGTTGATCTTGCATAGCGCACACTTGCCCAAAATAAATTCTTTATAAAAATTGGAAAACAAATTTGGACCATATTTATGAATCGAAAATTTTTCTAAAGTTTGGCAATGTTATCCTATACTGCAAAACACTGTGGTAAAACTACTGTAAGAAAACAGCTATTCAAAAGTTAGTCTCCACGTCATAACATAAAAATATTTACTTAATTCTGTTTAGAATGTTCACGGTATCATATTTCCTCTCTACAAATCCATAGTAGCTGCAACTATGAATGGTTGATTTGCACTCCAAGGCAGCACATATGTTGAAACACTGTGTTGCAACAAAAGCAGGGAACATAACTTATCGAATAACTATTTTTTAAAGTGGTTTGATAAGCACAGCTTTTGAAAACCTACTGCAATTGAAAGAGGAACCTTTGGACTTTTATTTTCAGCTTTTGCTTTCAGAGTATCAAACCCTACTGCAATTGAAAGAGGAACCTATGGACTTTTATTTTCAGCTGTTGCTTTCTGAGTATCACCAGCCCTTCGCTCAAAAGTAAACAGAAGGCTACAGCAACTGTCACAGTCACTAGTCGGGGAAGCATACCGATTTATCCTTTATACCAGATCAAAAAATTTATCTTTTCAAATATAATTCTAAACATGTGTGCGACACTGCACATGGAAATCTCAAGATTGCCGACTGCTTGCATAATATCCAGGGACAAAAAGTAAATCTCTTTTTGTTGCTAGTCGGCAGTTTTTCTCCATGTATTACGAAGCTTCTTTCTTTCAAGAAATCTAGTTTTTTTTGGAAAGACCTTTCATGAAAGTTAGTGAAAGGTCACAACTATGAACAGCTTAAGAACATAGCTGTTATTTATCCATTCTGCAAGAACGTAGCATGTTTAGTGAACCTATTATTTCCAATAGGAAAAAATCCATATAACACTACGAACTTTTCTCGAAAGTCCGTCCAGTACCTTGAAATATAAAATTGGATATTTGACCCACTAAATTTTACAATTCAGTTCAAATAACATCCTGACCCAGTTTTAGATGATAGTACTACCCGCGTGGCTCAATAAGTGAACGATTTTACTACATAGGATAACATGTTGATCAAGTTGAAAAACATATGGAACCCACAGGACCTTCTCTCCCAAATCGAAACTAAAAGGGAGGGAATTACAAGGGTGATGGTCATCGAAGCACGGCTAGGAGCTCGTTTGGGGAAAAACTCTTGTAGGCCCCACATGTTATTAATCCAACTTGGCCAGCATATCATCCTACTAAAACCATCCACTCATCGTGCTACATGGGCAATATCACCATGCGAAACTGGGTTACGGTGTTATTTAAACCGGATTGTAGATTTCGAGGGTTAAATATCTAATTTCATAGTTTGGGGTACTAGACAGACTTTTAAGCAAAGTTTAGGATGTTATAAGCACTTATTCCTTTCCAATAACAGCAATTCATTGCTTGTATTTTTTTTTTATCATTCATTCCTGGAGCTTTCTTTTTGAGAGCTTAGAAAGCACTTTTCCTTGTGAAAGTGCATGCCGGACTGCTCACGACTCTCTCTGTCATCTTGGAGCTATCCATCCAAGAGACTTTAGCATGATCGTTTCTTAGGACCAAACGTTTACATGATTCTTTTTTTTTAGAGGGGGTTAACTTTTCTTATGTTTTAATAAGTGAATCTTCATGCCAAGGCTTATGAATTATCCTTGGTAAATTTCACACTACCGACACTTTGCCAAGACCATTTTTTCTTAGTCTTAAGATTAAAGCAGGATTGTTGATGTCCAGAAGCAAGCGACTGCATCACCCACAATTTTATAAACCAGGGTTCTGTTCGCATGTTACAGTATCTGTTGTAAGAAAACACTTCAAGTTTTTTTTATATAATAGTCTTTGAGAAACAATGATGGTTCTGTTCTTTTAGGATTTTGGTTTCTTCAAAAGTCGAATCAAACGGAGTGACTTCTTGAAACGGATTCTCCTAACGGCTTTATGAGCCTAAAACTGTGTGCGCTATTCGCATCGGCGTCTCCCTGCCATCTCGACAAGCGTAGACAAAAGCTATCAGCCGCAGCTAAAAGCCATTAACCTTGGCCTAAGAACAGGACCAATATCTTATAAACAATCAAGGAAAACTATGTATCAAGGTCGAGCAATAGTCGACAAGCTAGTATGGCATGTTCTGTTGCATGTATATACATACGGAATGGACAAGCAGGCTGTAGTCGAGAAAAAAACCGTATTTGGCCTTTTTGGACCCATATTTGCAAGAATAGAGGTCGTTCCACCAAAATTGGAAAATGTCCTATTCACCGCACGACCACCACATAGTGTCGACGTGGGGGCAACACGTGAAGGTGCCACACAGCCACTGTGCGGCAACACGAAGGTAGCATGGCCACCGTGCGGCTGCCCCTATGCCGCACGCCCACCATGCGTCTAATTAAGCTGGCTAATTAGCCGCCTTAATTACTAGTTTACGTGTACTGCTTATATGAATTTTTAAATATAGCAAATGAATTCAAAAACTTACAAAATTTCATATGCAGCCTCCCGACACAACGTACTTCATTGTCTAATTTTTTCGTAATGTGATCCATTCAAAATGGTGCTCAAAAATTCATACGAATGAACTATTTGTATGATTTTTTTAATGCAGGAAAATGAGGTGCAAACATTACAAAATTTTTGTGAAGGCTCTGTATGCAGTGTACTTGATTGTTTAATTTTTCCAGGATTTTATATATACAAAAAACACTAAGCAGCTTGTAATCAAGAGAGCAGCCGCAATAAACAAAAAATCCCATTAAAATATAACCTTATGCATCTATTAAAACACAATGAGTCCTGGGTCGTGATAATTAAAAATAATCTAGCTAAAATTTACCATTCAATGGCAATGATTTGATAAATAATCACTTGCGAGTATAATAGACATTAGAGTATAAAAAATATATCTGTGTCAATATCTAGCAGCGAACTTACACGAACAATTATGCTAGTCATGGTACATGTTAAAGTGACAACATATTTCGTGAAACCCTCGTCTAAGGAGAACAGGTTGCGGGAGAGTTTGGGGGAGGCAGTGAGGAGAGTAGCATGGTAAATTTTATTTTATTTCATATCGTAATCAAATTACTTATTTTATTTTATTTTTTATTCTAAATTTTAGCTATTTTTTTGGAATTCATATACAAATCCTATTGTTAATTTATGTTTATTCCAAATTACTTTTATTTAATTTTACATATAAATTCATATGAAAATCATATTGGTAATTTTACTTTCTTTCTATTCCAAATTTCGGTTGTTTTTTGAACTGTACTTGATATGCACTCTTTTTTTAATTTGGACTTACCACAATCAATGATGTGGATATTTCTCTTTTTCCGCCAATTATTATAAGAATTTCTATCCCTTGACAGTGAACGTGGTGGCTTCTTTTTTTGTCTACAAATCAAAGTACTAATTTTATTTTATTTATGTTGATTTAGTTATTTAGATATTTTACTATGAAATTGTATGGAAATCAAATTGCAAATTTTATTTTATTTGTAGTCTAAATTTCAATTGTTTTTTGTTGGAAGTTGTATACAAATCCTATTCCTAATTTTTGTTTAATATAATTGTAGTTATTCAAGAATTTCACTTTGGAATTCGTGTTGAAATCATTTTGCTACTTTCATTATATGTTTTATTCTGAATTTCAATTATTATTTTTGTTAGAATTCATGTACAAATCTAATTACTAATATTTGTTTAATTTTTATTCTAAGTTATATTTATTTAGGTATTTTACTTTGGAATTCGCATGGAAATGAAATTGCAAATTTTATTTAATTAATTTCAAATTTTAGTTATTGAAGGATTTTACTTTGAAATTGTATGTAAATCAAATGGCAAACTTTGTTTTTTCTATTTTTAATTTCAATTTTATTGGTTGGAATTAATATGAAAATTGAATTGCTAATTTTTTTGATTTTTTATTCTGATTTATTGTTATTTAGATATTTTACTTTGGAATTTATGTCGTAATCAAATTTCTAATTTTATTTTATTTTTATTCCAAATTTTAGTTATTTTTTGTTAGAATTCATATACAAATCCTATTGTTAATTTTGTTTAATTTTTATTCCAAATTTTTTTATTTAATTTTACTTCGCAATTCGTATGGAAATCAAATGGATAATTTATTTTATTTTTATTCCGAATTTCATTTATTTTTTGTATTGTACTTGACATGGATTCATTCTTTTAATTTGGGCCGTTAAAATTTGGACCCACCGTGATCAATGGTGTGGATGTATCTTATTTTCCTCTGATTAACGTGGTAATTTCTACCCCTTGAGAGTGAAGGTGATGGCTCCTTTTGCTTTTGCTTTAATAATATAATAGGCAGTCTTCGAGAAACAATGATGGCTCTGTTGTTTTTGGCTTTTGGTTTTTGACTTCTTCAAAAGTCGAATCAAACACGGCGGTTTGTTGAAGCGGATTCTCCTATCAACTTTTTGACCCTACAATTGTGTGCGTTGTTCGCGACAGCGTCTCCACAATTCATTGGCATCTCAAAAGGTGTAGACAAAAACCATCAGACGTATCCTATCAACTTTTTGACCCTACAATTGTGTGCGTCGTTCGCGACAGTGTCTTCATAATTCACTGGCATCTCGAAAGGCGCAGACAAAAACCATCAGACGTAGCTAAAAACTATTAGTAGTAGCCTAAGAATAGGACCGATATCTTATAAACAATAAAGGAAAACTATGTATCAAACAGTCAAGCAATAGCCGGCAAGCTAGCATGGCATGTTCGCAGCATGTATAGACATACAGAATGGACAAAAGCAGGCTGCAGTCCTCAATCTTAGACTATTCTAGAGCATGTTCATATTGTCATTCAGTATATCGAACAACAGGCTATGAAATGCTTGAAACAAATCTTTTGATGTGTAGAATCATCTTTTTCATCGATGAAGACCCCTCAGCCACTAGATCAAGCATGCGACTTAATAAATCCATTCCTACGTCAATCACCATATGATTCATGAATAAAGGAACATGATAATGCTAGAAACTAAACTGATTTCTTCTCTCTATATATTCTGCATGAGAAGTCCAAAGCAATGTTGGATTCGCACGAAAGAGAATAAAGAATGTACGGCTTAACTTATATCAAGATATTTTATAACCCACAGTGCCAAAAAAAAAAAAGCAGAGCAAGAACATGAACAGCTAGCACACGATTAGGGGCACAATCGCACGCATGTGATCAGAGTCAGTCAGAACATTGTCACCTGGGGGTCCGTTGGCGCGGTTCTTTGGCCACATCACGACGCCGGCGAGCACGGCAGCGGCTACCAGCAGCGACTCCATCGATCGGATCGGATTCAGCCGCGTCTAGCCGATGCCCGATGGTGCTCACGGGACGGGAGGCTGAGCGCCTGAGCGGGCGGTGTCGCTGTCGGTAGTCGGAGTCTCTGAGATATGAAGACTCGGAGGGACGGAGGAGCCACGGAGTGAGGATGGGACCGGAGGACGAACCTTACTTGCGCCCGCACCCGTGCGCCGCCAGGGAGAGCCGCAGCCCGGAGAGAGCCAGACAGAGGTCTGAGAGAGGACAAAGAGAGGGGAGCCCTAGTTTTCCGGCGCCGCCATGTTGGCTCAGGAGAGGGAAATATGACGATTTAAAATCAACCAGTATACATATGTATCACATTTTATATATAGTGCATTCGGTAGGTCCGCCTCTGGAGGCGAGGCGAAGTGGGAAAGCGATGTGGGGACTCATGCCGCCGTTTCGTTTATAATTGTTTTCTTTTTATTGCTGGGTCGGATAGAGATGAGCGCCGCTAAAGGAGGAAGCGATGCTGTCGCCTGCTGCGGTGGAACACATGCAGCCATGCATGACGAGCGGTGGCTTTTTATTTGGCATCTTCGCTTACCAACAGATTAGCGGGCCGCAGAGTTATTCCGTGAATTAAGATTGGATTATTTGCTCCGTCCTTTTCTTCTTTAAAGCGTGGATTTTTCTTCGTAACCAATCCATTTCGCTGGCAGTGAGCGTTTTAAAGCACGTACAACAGTTCAGACGACTGCTATCTGTATATACATGCACATTATATATAAACAACAAAAAAGACAGCTTGTACAATGAACTATCTATTTAGTTATCTGCAACCTCATTAAAAAAGATAATAAAAAAGACAGCTTATAAAAAAGACGGCTCGTACAACGCTCGCAACGCCGTCTCTTCGCCTAGGAGCACGAGCGCAGGCCGTCTCTTCGCGAGAGGACGACTTGTGTCTCTCTCTTCCTTAATTACAGTCCACGTCAGATGATTTTATTGTGTTAGCATGATAAAGATAGTAGTTATCTGTGAGTTGTACATGTCCTAATCTACGTAGAAATTTTTGGAACATGCGTACGCAAAAGCGTGATATTGTAGTAATTGAAAGAAACAGGATGCGAGGGAAAGTCAAGGTAATGCAGAAAGAATCGCCTCCCTTCTATCCTTGAGGACAAAGTTCTCATCAATTTCCCGCCGAGTGAGAGAGATGGAAGATTGCCATATTTCCTACGAGCACTGGATCCACCTCCGTCTTGGAATCTTTGACACATATGGTATTATTTAGATTATATTTACAAAAATACCAATATACACATGGTATTGATAAAAATGTCACTTCTACCATCAAGTGGCCGGACAGCAATGCCGTGAAGCTAACACGTGTGACCTGGAGCCCGATGGCCAGACGGCAGGTAGTTGCCTTCCCGGCCACCATGTGGCCAAGGCCTGCAGCCTGGCCACTAGGCTCCAGGTGGCCTGCCGCCCCTCTACCAAATTGTAGATAATTAAGCAGACTAATTAATCATCTTAATTACCTATCTTAATTAGTATTTTATGTGTATTAATTTTTTTAACTTTTAAATATAGCAAATGAGCTTAACAAATTACGAAATTTTATGTGCTACCTTCAAACACAATGTACTTAATTGTATAATATTTTAATAATTTTATTTACTATAAATATTGCTCAAAAATTCATAAGATTATGATATTTGTAGAAGTTGTTATATATAGCAAACGAGCTCTAAAAATTATTAAAATTTTGTGTAGCCTCCCGACAATTATAGTAATTGTCTATTTTTTGGGGAATTATATACATTATGAATAAGCATATTAATTGCTAATTAAATATGCATCGTATAGCGCTAATTACGATTAAATTACCATAAATTAACATAACAAATTAAAGCACATAAAATTTCCAAAAAAAATACATAATTAGGTCTACCATGTCGGGAGACTGCATATAAAATTTTATAATTTTTAAAGCTTATTTGCTATATATAACAACTCATATAAATATCATAATCGTACAAATTTTTAAGCAACATTCATAGTATATAAAATTATCAAAAAAAATTACACAACCAAGTCTGACTAAAAACTTATGTCCGATTGATCGTCTGAAGGTCAATGAAATGAATACGGAATGATAAAATAGGTATGCATAATTATCTACATCTGACTAAAAATATAAAATAAAATACCAAGTAGGTGATATCTATTTATATCTACTCTGATTGCACATCTAGACGTGAGAGGGGAAGTGACAAGGTCTGGGGCAAGAGGCATATAGCCCGGAGCGGCACGGGCTGATGCCACTCTCTGATCTGTACTTATGTTATCTTTTTGTTATCCCTCATGTTTGCCTGTTGCGGCGTCCTAAATGAGTATATGAGTACTCCAAAATGTTAACATGTCCTCTTTTCCTGATTTAATATGGGCAACATAACCATTGCAATTTTTGCCTTCCTATTCCCTAGCTCTTAGACATCATATCTTGACCTAGCCCAACAGTGTTTTTCCCAAAACAAAAAAACAACATCCACTCAGAACTTTTGAGAGAAACCCCTATTCCCATGCACACCTCCCTCCCTTCCTCCATCTCCCCCATTCTCTCAAACTTCCAAACACCACAAGTGCTAAAGTTTTAGTGACCTGTCCGATGGCCGCGTCACCTCCTCCTATTAACATGAGGCTCGTTGCCGTAATTGTCCTCATCGCATCATCTGTTGCCATGCTACTCTCCTCCTCATTGCCTCCCCCAACCTCGCCACACCTGTTCTTCGCAGACGAGGGTCGTACTAAATATATTGTCACTTTAATATATATCATAACTAGCAGAATTATCCATGTAATTGTGCTGCTAGATATTGATACATATATATTTATTATACTCTAATGTCTATTGTTGAAAAATAGAATTTTATTTGTTATGCAGCTCAAATATCTATATATATTTGTATTTATGTAGATACGTGGAGTCCCTATTTACCGTTTATTCTAAAACATCACGGGTGCATTATGCAATCATAAGATAATCGTGCGTGCTTTGCTTCAAAGACAGATGATCCGGTTAGTTAACTATATTATCTCAATGTGTAATACATGCTTAATTATGAAGTTAATATAATCTTTGTCTTTGGCAAACAACAGTGAGTAGATGCCAAAATGCAGTTTACTAAAGTGTAGGGGCGGATCTATAGTAATTCAAGGGTATTCAGCTGAATATCTAAATTTTTTGACAAAATACCAATATATACAAGGTATCATACATATATATACACTTAGTGATGGAGGCGGGGTGCCCGATATTTCGATGAGATTGAAAACTATCGATTTTAGTGGAGGTGACTCTCGCGATCCAACTACAACCGTACGACGACGCTTGTGCCTTAGCAATCGTTGAACCAACTCTGAGATGTTATTGACCAAACTAGAAGCGCGATCAACCTGAACACGAAGTTCAATCCCTGGGAGCAATCGAAGAACTAGCAAGAATAAGATGTAGGCAACTGATATTGCGAATAAGATTGGTGGTATTGAAAAATAAAAGTGAGATCCCGAAGGCTGTCTTGATATGTGGTCGTCTGACACAACTGAAGAACAGAAGTTTGCACAATAGCTAAACCTAAACTCAGTGAAATCTAAGTCTTGGAAGAGGGAGGCGGCGGCTCCTTTATAGGGAGACACACGTCCCTAGGGTTACAAGGCCTACGGGCCCAAATAGAGGTGGCGCAGCACCCTTTTCAACTCGAAATCAGAAATAGATGTGGACTCTGTTGATGATTGTGATCGGCTCAGATAGAATTTGAGGATGAGGTTGGATCCGTTGGAAAGTATACTTGATAAGCTTTCTATGAAGTCCAAGAACATCCAAAACAGAGTCTGTATGAAGAAGTTACATCCGTTTGAAATTGATACTACCACTGTAGTCCGAATTTGATTCCAAAACGGGTCCAACTCCAACTCTTGCTTGACTCAGCCCCAAAGTGACGTGGTGACCTTCCTTGTGCCTTCCATGCATGTCCATGACTCCACATGCCTCTCCTTCATCCTTCCCCATGTTCCTAAGCATAATTAAATCACTTACATTAGGTAGCGGTCTATTTTCAGTAATATACAAATCTAGGAACGAATTCACCTGGTAATTAAGTTGGCGAGCACGGGCTCAAGTAAGTGGACTTTGCAACACTTGCTGTGGGTGAGTTGTGTGTGTAGACGCGGTTGTATACGTGGGAGAGATGTCCTCATCACTTAGTTAGGCTGAAATCACTATTTTCATATTGTTTTAGCCCACGGATTCATCCCCATTTCACCAACCGCACAGGCGCACAACCCATCCTGCGTTTCCGCATCTCCCCGACGGCCCGGCCTGGCTCTTCTTCTCTGGGAATGATTCCCCGTTCCCCATCCTCATTTCTCATTTCCCATTCGCCCTGATGGCCGACGCCCCCGGTCTTCCCCTCCGGACTCCGTCCCTCTGTGACTCCGTCCCTCCCTCCGTTCCTCAGATCCACCCCGGTCTTCCCCTCCGGCCCTCCGTGACTCTGTCCCTCCCTCCGTTCCTCAGGTCCACCCCAGTCTTCCCCTCCGTCTCCGTGACTCCGCCTGTTCGCCGCTCGCCGATCTACCCTTTTCAGATCTGCACCTCTGGGCTCTGGCTCGCCTGCCGTCGCCCTCTCCGCTCGTCGGTTTGTCCTCTCTTCTCCACTCTCAGATCCACAGCGCCCCCGCCCTCTATCGGTTGCCGCCATGATGAACTCCTCCCTCCACGGCCCGACGGCCGACGGTGAGCTCCGGTTGAGCCGCTCCGGTATATTTGGAGGATCTTTATAATTTTATGTTTTGCCGTCATTTCCTGTGGTTCTAATTTGCAAGTTTCATGACATTTTGGATTTGATATTTGAATGATTCTTAGGACCAGTGTGGCTACACCAGAGCATTTCCTGTGGTTCTCCACCGTTGATGCCGCAAGATCTGGAATCAATGAGCATTTGAACTTGTCACCAGAGATTGCATGTGAAATCAAGGTCATTATTTGCTTCCCAAAAGTACAATTCAGTTATACAATTAAGTTATCAAGGTTACACAAACTTTGCTGATCGATGAACTATCTTGGATGGGGATGAATGAATCCATTGTCAGATGGGGATGAATGAATCCATTATAAGGAATCTGTCATAATACGCATGAAGTAATTTATAACTACTAGATTTCTTACCACAGATAATCATGGATTTCTTTGTTACATATTTAGTTTGAATTGAAGTCAAAAATTAGCTTTCTTTGTTTACGGTTGGTCTGTTGAATTGAAGTCAGAAATCAAGTTACATCAAGTTCATTGTCAGTTTAACTGAAGAAGGCAAGGTTTGAATTTTGACAGTTTAACTGAAATGGCAGGTTGTGTTAATTCATTTCTGAGAGCACTACATTAGCAAATTTTGGCATAGTCTTGATGCAATAGGTTAGGTATTTGGATAGATGTAGGAGTATTATTAAGTCCATTGCAGTGAGGTGATCTAGGATTCTTGCATGCATTTTGTCTGCCCTACATATCAACTCATAGATCTGAAGATCGATCAGCATATTTTGCAGGTCTGCTGGCTTGGCATCTCCATTGACCATATATATAAGTGGTCGCTGACCAATCGACCATAAAAGTGATCTGCATCCTCTGTCATCAGTTGAAACATTGTAAGTATTTGTCTGTCATCAATTCAGTTGTTGTCTTTAGTACAAACAATGGTACTTTAATTTTTACTATTGTTGACCTTTATGTTTTCTATTGCATAATATTTTTATAATTTCAAATACCCATCTTAAAATTTCTAGATCCGCCACTGCCGCTCAGCCTCCCGTCCCGTGAGCACCATCGGGCATCGGCTAGACGCGGCTTTGGACTTCTCATGCAGAATATAGAGAGAGAAGAAATCCGTTTAGTTTCTAGCATTATCATGTTCCTTTATTCATGAATCATATGGTGATTGACGTAGGAATGGATTTATTAAGTCGCATGCTTGATCTAGTGGCTGAGGCGTCTTCATCGATGAAAAAGATGATTCTACACATCAAAAGATTTGTTTCAAGCATTAGTTTTCCTTTATTGTTTATAAGATATCGGTCCTATTCTTAGGCTACTACTAATAGTTTTTAGCTACGTCTGATGGTTTTTGTCTGCGCCTTTCGAGATGCCAGTGAATTATGGAGACACTGTCGCGAATGACGCACACAATTGTAGGGTAAAAAAGTTGATAGGATACGTCTGATGTTTTTTGTCTACACCTTTTGAGATGCCAATGAATTGTGGAGACGCTGTCGAACAACGCACACAATTGTAGGGTCAAAAAAGTTGATAGGAGAATTCGCTTCAATAAACCGCCGCATTTGATTCAACTTTTGAAGAAGTCAAAAACTAAAAGCCAAAAACAATAGAGCCATCATTGTTTCTCGAAGACTGCCTATTATATTATTAAAGCAAAAGCAAAAGAAGTCATCACCTTCACTCTTAAGGGGTAGAAATTCCTACGTTAATCGGAGGAAAAAAAGATACATCCACACCACTGCTAAAGTGGGTGTTGATCTCTTTTTTGTCAGGTACCTGTCCTCACAGTCTCCCCCAACCTCGCTCCCTGACAAAAGCACGAGGAGCTGAGATTCCATTTGGTGTTTGTGCTGCAGATTCCGAGTGTTTTCCATTTCGTGAGTAGGGAGTGCAGAAGGATAATTCCATTTGATCTACCGATCAAAGTCGAAGGCTACTGTTGTGAATACGAAAAAGGATAAATAGATATCCGATACTATTTGTATTTGACTTCTACTGTAAAGAAAAATATAAAATATAATATAGGATGGATATACTGTAAAGAAAAATATAAAATATAATATAAGATGAGTAATATCCATTCCTATATGTGTGTGTGTGTGAAGTGATATGAGAAAATCTATTATGACATCACTTAGGAACAAAATAACATATATACAAATTACCACATCTAAACAGGTGGAGAATTTTGAGTGCTTTTCTTTCGATATCTTAGCGATTAGTCTCTTCATATTCGTTCTGACTGTACAATATCGTCCAATGTCCTGTATAAGGGCGCAAAAAAGCTAATAATTTTCGTTCAATCGACCGTTTGAAAATTTATGAAACGAATACGGAATAATAAAATAGATATACAGTATTATCTATATCTGACTAAAAATATAAAATAGAATACCGAATAAATGATATCCATCCATAGCTACTTTGATCGACACCTAGATATGAGAGGGGAAACGACAATGGCTGGGGCAAGAGGCATATAGCCTGGAGCGGCACAGGCCGATGACACTATCTGATCTGTACTTATGTTATCTTTTGTTATCCCTCCCGTTTGTCTGTCGTTGCGTCCCAAATGAGTATAGTACTCCAAAATATTAATATGTCCTCTTTTCTTGATTTAATGTGGGCAACATATCTATTGCAATTTTTGCCTTACTATTCCCTAGCTCTCAGACATCACATCTTAATCCAACAAAACCCCAGATCTAGGCAGCCTTCCTCCTCAACAATGTTTTTCCCAAAACAAAAAGCAGCATCCACTCAAAACTTTTGTGAGAAACCCCTATTCCCACACCCACCTCACTCCCTCCACTTCCCCATTGTCCCAACCCTCCAAACACTACAAGAGCTAAAATTTATGACGATCTATCCAGTGGCCGCGCTACCTTCCCCTATCAACATAAGGCTCATCGCTATAACTGTCCTCGTCGCATCATCCGTTGCCATGCTACTCTTCTCCTCACTGCCTCCACCAACCTCGCACGCACCTGTTCTCCGCAAACTATGGTCGCACCAAATATATTGTCACTTTAACATGTACCATAACTAGCAAAATTGTCCGTGTAATTGTGCTACTAGATATTGATACAGATATATTTATTACACTCTAATGTCTATTGTTAAAAAACATAATTTTATTTGTTATACAACTCAAATATATATATAGGAAAAATACTTTCTACACCTGGGTGTAATTACACCCACCTCTAATATACCATATAAACAAATTTAAAATACTCCTTTATCACTTTGGATATACTCGTATACTAATTATAAGATACTTCAATGTGAACCATATGAAAAAATTACACGGGAATCCATAGTTTTTAATGTATTTTGTAAATACCTTCATATACAGACATAAAAAGGAGTATGTCAAAAAAATCTACATACTACCTCTGAAAAATTATTCATACCACCTAGATGATTTTAAATACTTGTATACTGCACGTATATACCATCCGTTACGTGATATACTCCTACGGTATATATATATATATATATATATATATATATATATATATATATATATATATACACACATATATATATATGAAGCTTTTTTTCTACATTCGGATATAATTACACCTATGGTATCTACCGTCCATCTATCTTGAGATACCACCAGATGATTTGGGTTATTGGATCGGCTTAAATAGTAATACCCGATAAAATGACTGGAGAAACTAATTCCGTAAGAAACGCAAATCCTGTTGACCGTAATTATCTCCTGATGACTGACGAAATTAATGCCATAATTAAGCATAGCATCGCTTGATGTTTGAATTGGTAACCACCTGAGAGTATTCTGCATACTCCCTTACGCGAGAACCACCTGAGAGTATTCGGCATACTCCCTTACGCGAGAAGTAATTCATCTCCTGATGGCCGTAATAAAATTTCGCATCATTGATGGACCAAACTTTCACCACCTTAGAAGATTCTACATACTCGCCTACGCCTTTTTTTTGTACACCCCGATTGCATGCATGAAGTATGCATGTAAGTAGTACGTAATATGCATGTCCTGGCCGTTTTCTGGTGTACGTGCATGATAATATGCGAGTATAACAATCCTGGTAAGCAACCAAAAACAAGTTTTCACGACGGGAGAACTTGTATGTAACATATTCCCATACGCGAGAAGTAGTATGTATACTAAATAATTATTCATTGTACAAGTGCTGTATGTAGTAGTATATATTTTCAGTACGCATGAAGTAGTATGTATACTTGAGAAGTGGTATGTCCAGTAGTATTTTTTTACAACGCATGAAGTAGTATTTATCATATTCCGAAACGCGAGATTGTATGCAGTAGTAGCTTTTCGGATAAGAAGAAGATGATTTATTTGGGCTTTTCCTTTGCACACCAGTAACAGCAGCAACAAGACTTAATGTATATAGATTCCGATGATGTACAGTCATTACAATTGCAACACAAACCGGACTCCTTAGACATGTGGTAAACTCGTCATACTCATTTCAGTAACAGCACTCTCCAACACGAGAAATAGTATGTATTGTAAATACCTATTGCATGTACAAGTGATTTGTACACTAGTATATGGCACACAGCTGCAGGTGTAGTATTGGACATACTCACCAGCGCGGGATAGTATGTAGTTGTATATTTTCGGATCAGAAGAAGAAGATGATTTGGGCTTCTCGTCTGCACACCTGGACGTAGAGTAGATATACGCATGCATGAAGTATTTTTCAAAAGATAGATGCACGTAGAAAGGATCAAGAAGTATATTTAGAGGTACCTTAATCATCAGATAGGAGTATGTAATCCTTCGGTAAATAAACATTGACTGGGAGGGTTGATGAATATGTGCCGAAACATCGCATCCAAAAAAGATGTACAAACGATGGAGTAAGTAGTATATGTGTAAACTACATTACGAAACCTCTGTATCATACTTTGTGAGCAAGCAGTATGTAATATGCATGTCTCTCAAAAAGTAAAGTACATGTGAAGAGGTATACAATTAGTATGACACTAAGCAACCAAAAAAAATTTAGTACTACTGAATTTCTATCGAGTTATACTTTATAAAGAACTATCCACGTATGGTAATCCAAAACAAAGTATGTCAGTGGTATATTTTTGGATACTATGTTGTGACAGACTTGAATTCGTTACCAAATTGAATGAAAAAATTACCATCAGTACTCCCTCGTTTCTGATGTACATACTTCCATTTGTATATCAGGCAATTTGTTTTCAGCCATTTTAGATTCACAACACACAAGATGTCGTATGAACTTTAGGTCCTTGACGTGGCTATCCATCTTTATTCTATTGTGTATACCCAGCATATCTCCACATTTGAGCACACGCACTCCTCGTGTTAGGGAGTGTATACGAAAACAAAAGGATGGGGAGTATGTAAGAAAACAAAAGGATGATTCTAGGTTATTTACTACACCATTGTCTTGCAGCCGATTGAGGAGTATGTATATACCATACTGAGTGGTATATACATAGTAAACTCACTAACCCTTGAAATCCCATCTCATTAACTAATTCCAACTTATGTTGGTCTAGATCTTCAATCAATTCAACAACGAAAGGAGAACACCTGGAGTATATCTTGTTCTGCCAAGCCTTCCTCGATTTCATAGCACTTCTTTCCTTTGTTTTGGACTCGTTGGCATCTTTGCTCTTCTGCTGTTCATCATTTTTTTTGAGCGGACCAGAGACAGAGCCCTTGTAAAAGCAGATTTAGAGCAACTGCCACAAGATGGATTGATCATATGATTTGATTCGGTCATGACCTACAATGGTAGCTTGTTATGTCAGAAATGAGGGGAATGGTGATGGCAATTTAATAGTATAAGAAAATAAAAAAATGTAAACAACTAGCATGGAGTATTTTCAAGTAGTCAGATGTTCAAACAGAGGTTCTAGATGGAGTGCTCAAACAGATGTGCCAGATGAGTGGGCGAATAGCGCATGGGAAATCAAACAAGCAATCGTTTTACACAAACATGCAGGGGAGTATTCTCACAATGGATTGAACAGGTACAGTGAGTATCGTGTATTGTCAAATATTCACCAATTGGCGGTATGAATATGCAACAAACATCAGGATTGAAGTTGTAATCGGGGATACTACTGCATGTTAAAGAAAAAGCTATTCGAACATCAGATACTGCATTTGAAACCTATTATTCTGTTAAAGATTGCATGTTACAATAATTCTGATGCATTTGAAACCTACTATCCTGAAGCATTTGAAACCATTTTGGTTAAAACAAAGAGATACTGCATGTTAAAGACAAAACTATTCGAACATATAGCAGGAAGTATTTTCAATCATGCAAGTGTTCATATCGGATAAGCTGTAAAAGACATCATAGAGAGATACTTGCAAGGGCGTATTTTGATGTTGGTCATGTAGTATTTTCAATCATGCAAAACATAAGAAACAACAAGCCAGAAACGAAAACAAAGAGATATACATGCACGGGGTATTAACCTATGTATTTCTCAAGAATAGTAGGGTGAAGAAATTACCGCGCAAATTCAGATAAGAAATGTCCACACTCCTAAAGACCTACTACTTCACTTGTGAAACCAATTGCCCTAAAACAAAATGGTTTGTAACCAAATGGTGGTATGAACATGCAACAAACATCAGGATTGAAGTTGTAATTAGGGATACTACTGCATGTTAAAGACAAAGATATTCGAACATCAGATACTGCATTTGAAACCTATTATTCTGTTAAAGACTGCATGTTACAACAATTTTGATGCATTTGAAACCTACTATTCTGATGCATTTGAAACCATTTGGTACCAACAAAGAGATACTGCATGTTAAAGACAACACTATAGATGCGCGAAAAATGAGAACCTTTTCCCGTGCCATGTTTCTTCTCGTAATCAGGTAGGCGGTAGTCAAGCAAATAGGGATTGGAGTCGCTGGAGCTCAGGATTGATATGGCCGTCGCCGGAGCAAATAGGGATGGGAGTCGCCGCAAAATCTGGAACTCATGGGGCGATTGGAGTCGCCGGAGCTCAGGATTGAGATGGCTGTCGCCGGAGCAAATAGGGATGGGGTCGCCGGAGCTCAGGATTGAGATGGCCGTCACCAGAGCAAATAGGGATGGGAGTCGCCGCAATATCTGGAACTCAGGGGGCAACAAATCCGGAGTCAATCTGGGGATCGGGATAGGAATCAGGAAGCAAAAGTGAGGTAGCGAAAAAGTTGGGGAATAGAACGAACCGCGGAGGGAGGCGCGGGGGAGCCGTGGCCGAGCTGCAGGGGGCGCGCCGACCACGTAGTTGGCTGGATCCGGGTCAAGGATGAGGGGGGCGGTGCCTGAAGGTCTTGGAGGGGCGTCGGCGCCGGGGAGAGGATGGCGCGACGGGGAGAGGAGAGGCGGGGAGGGGGAGGAGAGGGGATGGGGGAGAGCAGAGAGATGCGGGGTGGAGGGGAGGAGAGGCGGGGAGGGGAGCCGAGAGGAGGGGCGGGGCGAGTAGTGGCAGCGGTGGGGAGGCGAGTAGAGGTGCCGACGGGAGAGGCGAGGAGGGGCGCGTGGGGACCCGAGAGGAGGGGGATAGGTGGGTCGAGGTGTGGCGGCCGGGAGGGCGGGCGAGCGGCGGGGAGAGGAGGGGCGGGTGGGAGGCGACGGATTGAGAAGAGAGGCATGTCCGCGACCGCTAAGTTGTACACTAATTTAAAAGCAACTGATGACAAAGAGGATGGGTATAACTACACCCGGTGTAGAAAGAATTTTTCCTATATATATATATATATATATATATATATATATATATATATATATATATATATATATATATATATATATATATATATCTTTACTACTTTAAAAGAAGGAGTCGGTGGTTGATGAGTCCTCCTTTACTTTTTTTAACCATTCGATCTGATTATAAGAGAGCATCTCAACCGCTTACACAAAAACCCAACCCCGCCCCGCCCGCCCCCTCGCTATCCCCGCCGCCACGCTCTCCCCGCCTCCCCTCGCTCTCCCCGCCACCCCGCCTCCCCGCCTCCCCCTTGCTCCTCGCCGCCTCCCCTCGCTCTCGCGCGCCCCGCCGCCACGCTCTCCCCGCTTCCTCGCTCCGCTCTCCCCGCCTCCTCGCTCTCCCCCGCCGCCTCCCCTCCCCGCGCCTCCTCCTCGGGCTCATCTGCGCCTCGATCCGGCCACCGTCGCGGATCACTTTTCCGGCCGCCGCCGCGACCTTCATCGCCGAGCCGCCGCGCGCCGGTGGAGGCGCCGTCACCCGGCGCCGAGATCTTCACCGCCGCCGTGGATCTTTCCTCACTTTCCGCTCCGCGCCGCCTCTGCCCGCTCCTCTCGCTCCGCCACCGCCTCCTTCCCGCTCGCCCGCCCGCCGCCGCCTCCTCCCCTCCTCCGTGTCGCGCCGCCTCCCACCACATCCCGCACCGCCGCCACGCCCCTCCTTCCCATCCCGGCTTCTTCCCCTCTCCACCGCCACCTCCCTATCCCACCAACATCGCTTGCCCCTCCCATCCCACCCCTGCACCACCGCCGCCTCCTCCCCACCCCGCCCCGCGATTCGCTTCGTCCCTCTCCCTCCCGACCCAAAACCCTAACCCGGATGGCAACACGGCCAAAGAGGAAATCAAGGCCATGAAGAGCATGTATCGCCTAACAAAAGGTGGTGTGCTTGCCTTCTAACTTGCAACAAGTTTGATGAGCAGTGTTTCATTTTGTAGTTAGTGCAGGAGTGATTGTTCTTTACTGCCATTTCGCGTAGGAAAGGTCTTCCTATGGACCTAGCTGAAGGAGTCCTAAAAGCTATTTGCATGCAAGCTCTGGGTCAAGTAATGCATTTGTCCCTCTATCATCTTTTTTTGGTGAATCTTTCTTGACAATAACTAAAAGTCACATGATTCATGTAAAATAGAAGTTGAGATGTCGACTTCTCAGTTCATCATACTATTTATATGCGCAGCGCATATAACCTTGCCTACATGTCAGTTATGTGGCTTTATGTCTATTTGACATTTGAAAGACTGAACGTTTAATATGATAAAATACTGCTTCGTATGTTGCCAAGCAATTGATGTCCAGCTTGGGTTGGCAATTGACAGTCCAAAGTCTAACCTGGCCGTGAAAAGGAGGCTGGCATGTAGATGGCTTCTGCATTTGTTTATTAAATGATATTTATCATATGAAAGATCATATCTAATGTCTGGCCTCATTGATCTAAGGTTATGTGAGCTAAAATCCAATGCATGGCATGTTACTAGATTGTGAACCATGTAATTTATTACCAAGGGAACCTATTGTGCCATGATTTCTTAACAATTGATATTTTTTTTTGATTTGTTCATGCCTTATGACTCCATGATAGCCAGCTTGTTTTATAGAGCCTCAATACAGTTATTTTAGTTGAAACATAAAGAATTAGACTTTTTAATTTTATTGCTTGTGGCATGCCATATATAAATTAACATTTTTTCTCATGTACAAGCTACAAGTTTGTTATCTGAGAAATTTCCAGGAATCTCTCTGAAAATAGGTTCAACTTACTAGGATCACATTCAAGAAGTTGCTATCATATTAGTGATAAAGCACATCCTTTAGCGTCTATGTGACATCTTGGACCTGGTAAGCTTTTTATTTTGTCTGTGATCATCACATGGATCATTTTGTGGGACTTCTTACCTTGTTTAGTTCTTTGTTATTAACCTGAGCAAAGTAGTTACTAATTTTGACTTACAATTTCAGCACTAAAGGATGTATTAATGGCCTCTTTCAGTTCTTTACATGTTTATTAGCATAATCCAATGTCAAACTATTTACTTATGAAACAACATAAATCCATTATGTTTGTGGCTTTTATTTTGCTGATTGTACCAAAGAAAAGATATGTGTGATATTCCTACTATTCCATGTTTAACAAAGCAAAGCAACCATGTAGTTATTTTTTTTAAATACCAAGAATGACATACTTTTTGGTCTCATCTAGGAAGGTCATCCATATCTTCAAGTAGTTTTTTTTTACCAAGATGAGTGCCTCTTCATCAGCTGAATCTAGCAGAGTTGGACAAAAGCAACTCCCTCTTGCACTTCTACACCAGATGATTGATGATGCCTTCAAAGGAAAGCGACAGCTCTTGAATGGTAATGTTTAGTTTATTCAGTTGAATGGTAAATATCTGTTGCTATGATGTTCTGGCGACACATCTGAACATCTCTCTATCAGGTAAGCTTCACAATGTTGCAAGAGCTATTGTTGATGAGGATTCTGATAGTGCTTATTCAAAAGAAGGTATCAAGTTAGATAAGAAAGATGTTTTGAGCTCTGAAAAAGATGTAGTCCTTGGTCAATGGTCATGGACTTAGAATTCTGAAACAAGCATCTAGAACTAACCCATCAGCTTCAATTATTCTCGAAAATAGTCCAGAACACCCCTTTGAGTTGGTGGGATTTTTCGTGGATAAATATATACACACATTCATATGCTGCTTAAAGCATCTTGTGGATGATTAGATTACGTGTGCATGTAGTTTGTGATAAAGATTCTATACGCTTGTTTCCAAGTTTATGACTTATATTATGTTTATTTGCACATGCATCTTGTGGATAATTAGATTACATGTGTATGTAGTTTATGATAAGATTCTATACACTTGTTTCTAAGTTTAAAACTTATATTATGTTTATTTAAAATCTGTTGTAACGTACAGGCACTCCGCTAGTATATATATATATTTGTATGTAGATATGTAGAGTCCATATTTACCGTTTATTCTAAAACATCACGGGTGCATTAAGCAATCATAAGATAATCGCGCGTGCTTTTTTCACCCAGGGTTCTAAATAAACAAAGCTTATATGTTTTTACAACAACTTCGCTGATCAGCTTATGCTTCGAAGACAGACGATCTGGTTAGTTAACTATATTATCCCAATGTGTAATACATGCTTAATTACGAAGTTAATATAATCTTTGTCTTTAGCAAGCAACAGTGAGTACATGCCAAAATGCAGTTTAGTAAAGTGGGTGTTGATCTCTTTTTGTCAGGCACCTGTCCTCACTGCCTCCCCCCACCCTCGCTCCCTGACAAAAGCACGAGGAGCTGAGATTCCATTAGGTGTTTGTGCTGCAGGTTCCGAGTGTTTTTCCATGGAAGCGACGTATGTAGGTGACTTGGACTACCTCACAAAACGGAGCTGATCAAGCCAGCGTTACCTGGCTCTACAATTTGAGATGTTTTACGGTGCTTACAAGCTAGGAAAACTGGTCACCCCTTGTAATACGATGGCCTAGCATTAAAGGTTACATCTCATGGCGCTGTTTTAACGATAACTTCTGACTGAAATTTTACTGTAGCTGACTTTTTTTTACTGTAGCTAATTTAGCTTTTTAGGCATAATTAATTTTAAAAAAAATGTAAAAATAGAAAAAAAAAATATGTTAACCCATTAGGGACAATACAAAGAAACACGGGAAAAAAAGAAAATACAAAAAAGCCTAAAATATCCAAAAAAATTAGAAAAAGACGAAATACTGAATAGTGAAAAAAAAAAGCAAAAGCTAGGAGCTGAAATCGAAACGAGCAGGGCCTTAATTGTGGGACAGATACTAATATAAAAAAATAATGTGGAAGGCTAGATATGTAATTTACCATGTCCGTCGAAACAAAGAGATCAGTGGATGTGGTTATCGTTCCGTAATCGAACGTCCAATTAGCAGAAGATTGCAATGATGACACTGCAACTATAGATCGTATTGTAATCTCATAGTATACATAGCGATTTACATGGATTCGGGTGATACGAGAGCTAGATGAGAAAGCAAGCCAACCAAGATCAAGCAGAAGCACTAACGACGTCAATGGCTGAAGCGCTGGGCAACGGCAGCATTCGCATGGCTCCATCAATACCAGATCGATGTATACGAAAACAGCAATAATTTCACTTACACACTTAATTCATACATACTTTTCAAATTATACGAGCTCGAATCCGCTAAGTCCTTAATTTTTGATTTAACTTGATATTCTTAGCTTCTCCTTTATCCAAACTATTTTTCAAACACTGCAGTTTTGATCCAAGATAGTTTTCGGTATTTAGTCGTCTTACCAAAATACCTTTCTATGACTCTGTCTTCACCTTCCTTGCAAGCAATTGTCATACTTGTCACGTATAGATATACTACTGGCTTGTCATGTGCTGGTAAATCTCTCCCATTTCGGTTTTGCTAGACCACGTCTTACTTAGACCGGTCAAACCACATGGTGCAACCCATCGAACGAATTTCCCTTTAACGTTTCCCTCCGTTCTTGCGCCATCCTTGAGCTCAACTATCTTACCTAGCATCATTGATCGTTCTGGTTCTCGAATCATCTATGAGCATAATTCCAATCCTCGCCGTTGATAATGGTTGACTCCAAGCATCCCTGCACATCCAAATATCAAGAAATCATTTTTGTGTACAAGTTTTTTTACAATTTGACTCATATTAGTTAAAACATACTTCATGAAACATATATACATTAATGTAGGTCAATCCAAAACACAGCCTGACTCAATTTCCCAAAAATCCAATTTTTGGCCGAAGCAACCGGCCTGGCCGATTAGATCATTGTCTCTAGCTGACCTGACCACTAGTGGTTATCAGTAAGACAACTGGAGCCAGGTCTACAAGTTGTGCAGAAAACTATAAATTTGTGAAATTTAAACTCTAGCTCTTTTAATTTAGAAAAAATTTAATTTGTAAAATTTGAACTTTAGCTCTTTTAATTTAGCAATAATTTATCGCAACAAAATCGTATACTTCTCACGTACCCTTCGAATTGTCAACCTCAAGATCCAAAAGATCGCACATGATAGTGAGAAAGAACGGGTTGGCTTCAATTTACATGTGTCACGTATGGAGTCACACGTCCCAACTCCCAAACCTGTTAACGGTAATGCCCATTAATTTCCCGTACCTTTTGAGAAAGGCAAAAGGTAACACTGTAGCAGAAAGAAATAGGACACCTTTTTGTTGGACCGTGTCTGACACGAAGGGTAATAACTAGTGCAACGATACAGACCTCTCGAAAGGTCGGGAGACCCGATGGGACAACAAAGTACAGCAAGATAGTGAGAGCAATTTTTATACTGTAGTTTCTTATATTAATTAGATTTATCATATAAGTATTTTGATGATATGGTATATTAATTAAAGAGAAGAGATAAGGAAATCGTTTCTTCATGAGGAAACTGTTTCTTCACGAAGTCCAAGGCCGAGGAAACCAACGAGAGATGCGCTGCAACGAACCTGGTTTCTTATCATAGTATCTTAGAAGAAACAGCCAATGCATATGCAGAAAGGGGATAAAAAGGATTGATCACGATTCGATCTGATCCCACACGAAGAAACGATAGATTAACGTTGTAGTTTGTATCATAGTGTCTTAAAAGAAGAAAAATTAGTCATTGTTTTAAGTATTGAGACTGCTCTGAATCCTCTACTTTAAAGGACTGAAGTTACTGTACCACGCCCTCCTCGACCATGTGCTCTCCCGTATTGGCTGACCTAGAGGCTGACGAAACGGCCAGCTCATCAAGTGTAAGGCACCTTTTGATTTAATTTCTAATTTCTTTTTATTTTTATTAATTTTATTTTTCTAACTTTTTAAAAAATTTTAGTTTTTAGTTTTTTTATTCTTTTGTATTGTTTATGATGGGTTAACATATTTTTATTTTTTAAAATTTAATTATACCAAATAAGCTAACTTAGTTACAGTAAAAAAATAAGTCAACTTCAGTAAAAAGCCATAAGTCAATGTCATTCTAAACACCTCCTAAAACTTGGCAAAATGGAAAATTCAAAGTAAACGAATAGGAAAAATATAGTATAAACATCCAGCTGTATGATTTGAGCTCAAAATATTTAACTTTGTAGCTCAGCAAAGCACTCTCTGAACTAGATTTTGTTCGCAGCGAGCCAATAGCAACTTGCTATAACAAGGCTTGCACTTCTCAGTGCCAAAGGATTAATTAGTTCCACCTTCACATAGACGTTGAAAGCGCCAACAAAAGAAAATTCAGCATGCTGCGTCATTGAAAGAGACATCTCCAATCTTTAATCTGTTGCTACAGTAACCTAGCATTGTTGTTACAATACAAGCACTGTTGCTACCGCCCTAGAAAAAATATATTTTCTCTCTTTTGTTGTCTTTTATTTTTGTTTTTACTGTATTGACAGGTTGGACAATCAGGATACAGTAGATTTGAGAAAAAAGCTTTCACTGCGAATTACAATCATTCACTCCTCTCTGATTGTTATCGATGATGCTACTGAAAGATAGGCTTAGTTTTGTTCTAGAAGATCGCAACTAGCCTCATCAAAGCTCAACAAAAGTCCACGTAAATTTGTGAGACTATGTTACTCCATGTTGTGTAATAAGTATTCGACTTTACTTATGCTTTGTCATCAAAGTTTGAGTTTGATTTTATATCATTTGTATTATCTGGTTTGCTATTAGCTGATCAGCAAACTGATCGGCTGTGGGTGGTAGTCTGACCGGGGAGTGGTTGTATCGGCTCGTAGTTAGCGATATATTTATTCTAGAGATGTCTTCATTTTGTTGCATGAAGGATTTGAGAGCGGTGCGACTAGCCATATGACGGTAGTCCAAACAGAGGTGTATGGAGTAGTCTGATCAGCATGGTTGCCACAATCAGACTGGCTCCCCTGTTACTAGGGTTTGACCAGAGTTGACTGGGGCGGTGTGGCCGTTCATTGAATGGTGCTCAGATCGGCCTTTGTTGAATGTGTGAGCTGAGTTTTATCTCGATTCTGTTGTTGCTTTATGAGCTTTTCAGGAGTCTATACAAGTGTTAGTCATGGCGAGAGTCCATACAAGTGTTAATCATGGTCGGGAGTGTCATGTAGTATTTACTAACTATAGTCAAGTGCATATCATTTATGCTTGAGACGATTCATTGTTCTTTGATGCACAGAGCACTTAGTGATTATTGGTGGTCAACAACAAGATCGAGACTAAGAGAGGAGCCCAAGACTATGAAGGATCGCGTAAGTCTGGGTGAGGTTACATCTCAACTGAAGAAGCACAAGAGAAAAATATGAATCGTGATGAGGCAAGTGCATGCATGTGATGTGCTATTGGACTTAGGCTGTTTCAAGCGGAGACGATCTAGGGGGAGGCCGGAGGCATATAGGTATGGCAGCAAGTAATTGGGTATCATAGACTTCCTATTAGAGTTTGCTTCGAGGAGAAGCATCATAAAGACCGGTGGGTGGCAATTGCATAAATTGTCTAATACTGGGTGGAGAGACGGTTTGTAAAACTACGATGGTGGCCTATGGTATATTAGGTCACATTATGGGAGATGGAGCGTCTTATCGGACTATTGAAACCATGTGGAAGTCACATTTTGAGAAGCGTGCATATGTGTAAGTGTAAAACTCATTTGTGTTGGGGTTACCATACTTTTTCATTTGTAAGTGGTTATATTCACTAAGTGTGAGATAAGCCACTTCGAAATGACGACAGATAAGCCGTCTTATTTATTTGTTCAAGAAAAACTATAAGTCATAAGCTGAAAAGGATTAGGAAAGTATCAAAGACGAAACAAACACCACCCAAACTAATATTCCTATTTGTTTTTCTTTATTATTATGACTAATTCAAATGCAGTTTAGGGCAAAAAAAATATATCATGTCGTATTTGCATTTGTCTATAGAACTTCACAATTGCAAATCTAGTATAGAAGAGACAAATGATTAATTTGTGGAGTGTAGAAGAGACAGAACCAAACTACATCCTAACTCCGAGGTATAAAAAGTAAGCTCCAGTGGAGGATGATGAGATCAGCATGCAGTTTTGCAGTTTTTCTGCTCAATTGGGCTACTTCTTTTTACATTGTTCTTCGAAATCTATTATATTATTAAGAGGACATTCATTTGAATTGAAAATTAATGATTTATAGCTGAATTTACACTATAATTGACTTATTTTATACTGTACCTGATGGTGGTTTATTTGGCATAAGCAAATTTAAAAAATAGAAAAAAATAAGGTATTCTATCACATATAATGCAAACAAGTATGAGAAAAAAAGAACCTGCAAAAAAAACTCAAAAAAACCAAAAAGTCATAAAAAGATAAAATTTAGGAATAGTAAAAAATAAACCAGAAGTCAGAAGTACAAGCCGAAACCAGCGAGACCTAAAGCAAAAGGTAAAAGAAATTATCACATTCGCTCTTAAGGGGTAGAAATTCTCACGTTAATCACAGAAAAAAAGAGAAAGATCCACACCGTGAACATGGTGGGTGCTGATTATAACGGTCTAGATTAAAAGAAAAATTCCATGTCAAATACAATAACAAACTAAAATTCAGAATAAAAAGTGCAATAAATAAGCGATTTAATCTCTATACGAATTCCTAAGTAAAATTAAATAAAAACTAATTGAAATAAAAATTTAAAAATTTAACAATTGGATTTGTATATGAGTTCCATGAAAAAATAACTAAAATTCAGAATAAAAAATAAAATAAATCTAGAAATTTGATTATAATCCGAATTCTAAATCAACATATCTAAATAACTGTAAATTGCAATAAAAATTAAACAAAACTTATAAATTATATTTGCATATGAATTCCAACAAATAAAATTGAAATTCCAAATAGAAAACAAAAAATTTACAATTTAATTTTCATTCAATTCCAAAATAAAATCCTTAAAAAATAAAATTTGGAATACTTTATATAAGATTAGTAATTTGGTTTTCATACGAATTGCTAAGTAAAATCCCTAAATAAATATAATTGAGAATAAAAATTAAATAAATATCAGCAATTGAATTTATACATGAATTCCAACAAAAAATAATTGAAATTCGGTATAAGAAATATAATAAAACTAGCAATTTGATTTCAATACGAATTCCAAAGTGAAATACCTAAATAACTATAATTCCTAATAAAAAATAAAACAAAAATTAGCAATTAGATTTGTATACAAATTTCAACAAAAAAAATAATTAAAAGTTTTAGTAAAAACAAAATAAAACATGCAATTTCCATACAATTGCAAATTAAAATCCATAAATAACTAAAATTCAATATAAATTAAATAAAAGTAGCAATTTGATTTGTGTTACCTACCTTAGCCATTTGATAAGGATAATATTGTGCTACTCACTGAAGTCGTGAAGTCGTTAAAGAGAAAAATCAGAGTCAAAGGAACTAAGAGTCATGATGATGAGTAGTGTCATTATTGTTGAAGAAGTCACTTTTCAAATGAGAGAATTGATCATTTGCAACTAGCAAAGATGTACCATTTCAGGATTTGCCACTAATGTCTAATTGACATGTGGCCCAAGACCCACATGTCGGTAAGACATGGGGTGATAAATCCTGTAGTGCACATCTTTACAGTAGCAAATGATGAAGTATCCTGTGTTCAAATAAACTCAATAATAGGAAAGTTTTAACAGAGAGGAGATGAAGCGTTACATTGAAGATGAGCTATAACAATATAAGGTCATCAGGAAGCTAGGAACATGCCATCACTGGTGAGGGACACAACGTCACCTATAATGGCAAAAAAAATTCTTCATATCATTAGACAGCCACTAAAGCAAACATACCAAATTTCCAGTTCTGGAACAAGGGAGCGGTCAAAGCGCCACCCAGTAGTCAGACCGTCAGGAGCTCGATCAAACTGGCACACGAAGGTAGCGATCTGACCGCCAAAGGTGTTTTTTTTGGGGGGGAGGGGCTTGTTGGCTTTCGATCTCCCAATTTATTTCCTCTGGATTTGTAGTTTCGAATCCTAATCTTCATAATTTAGTAGCTACTGAAGTGAAGGATTGGTAAATACTTATGTGACAATTTTGAATACACCATTCACCCTCTTTGTTGCTATACTAGTCCTATAGACCACAACGGTGTGCCGAAGCAATATCTTTGGAGTGGCATTTTACCAAAAGAATGTTTTTATCCAGGGCAAGTGTGATTTTTGGAGTGCCATGTGACGAAATTTCCCTAATTTTCACGTCCTTATGTGTCGAGATTATATACGATTCACAATGTTAAGGCCTAAGTTACATTTCAGACAACCAGTAACTCTGCAGCAAATGTTTAGAATTGAGTCCATAACTGCTAGGCATATATTAATCACAGATGGGCCAAGTGTTCATAGATAGAAGAAACTATTCACTATGCGGCTGTAACATGCTGCCATTCTTATTGGCCAAGTTCTAAAGAACATCCAGTTCTTATCAGTTTATCATTAAACCATTTGACAAACACACGGACGAACCTACCATAGCATAGACCGTGCTGCTGTTCACTTTGTTCCTCTCGGCGTGAGACGCACGTACAACGGGTGGAGCTTGTAGGATGTAAGCTGGACGGTGTCGACCTTGTCCTCGTCGCCTTCCTTCAGCCTCCATGCGAACTCCTGCACGAACCGCGCGATGGAGACGCATGAGATGTTCATCGCCTGCAGGCTCCCAGCGCAGGCCCGCCTCCCCACGCCGAAGGCCATGCTCTTGTACATGTCCGAAGCCTCGAACCTGCCGTCCAGGAACCTCTCGGGCCTCCACTCCTCAGGCTCATTCCAGTCGTTCTTGTTCATGTTGCACCCGTACAGGTTGATGACCATCTAGAAGCATCAGTAGAGCATTTCAGACCCCAATTCCAAACAAGGTAACTCTATAGGTTCTGAGCTTCCCACATATGGCGTATTGTGCTTGCCTCTGTGCCGGCTGGAACGGCGTAGCCAGCTAGTCTGGTGTCCTCGTGGACGAACCTTGGGGGCACTAGTGGGACAGGAGAGTGGCGCCGCAGCGTCTCGTGGAACACGGCATTCAGGTACACCAGCCGTGGCAGGTGATCCTCAGTGACCGTCTCGTCCCCGCACACCTCTTGGATTTCCTGGTAGAGGAGATCCTGATGTGCCAAAGGTAATTTGGTTAACAATGCATCTGGTGAAGAGCGCTGAAAACTGGAAAAATCAAGTTCCAATGCTTACCTGCTTTTCTGGGTGCTTGGCAAGCTCATACATGGCCCATTCGGTCGTGACCAAAGTAGTATCTGCAGCCTCTATGACTGCCTCCCACACCAGCATTGTCAATTGATCATCTGTCAGTGTGTTCTCTGCTAGCAGGAAGTCCAGATAGGATACCCTTGCCTTCACATCAAAGATTATGGAGTCAAAATGATAAAAGAACATAACAAATTGCATTCAAAGTACGCCCTTATGTCACCTCTCCGCGCTCAATTCTCTTCTTCTGTTGCTTGATCAAGGCCCGCATCACCGCGGTTCTCCTGGCTTCTGTAGTAAGAACTCTTGTTTCAAAGCTCCTGTTTGGAACCCAGCGGAGGTATGGGAAGAAGTCCCTCCAGTCAACCTCGATTGCACACATCATCATGTCAACCACCGTGGTTTTGTAGATTTCCTCCTTTGATATGTCCCTCCCAAACTCCTCCACATACACCGAACTCACATCCTCACCTAAACTCTGAAATTGCAGCATGCATTCTCAATATCACAAACAATGAATGGATCATATGACAGTTCAAATTCAGAAGTGATACCGACAGATATGCAGCACAATTGATAAGCACACTGGATCCTGACATTTGTAACATTTGTAGACTTACCTGGATTAAGGACAGGCGGAATAGCTCGTTCTTGAAAACTTCTCTGAAGTTCAGAGGAGCATGTGGGTCATCAGTCACCAATGTATGAAAAGTGCTTAACATGTTATTAACCATCTTGTCTCTTGTGTCCCGAAATTGTTTCTGAAATTTGCGCAACCATGGCATTATTAGACCTTAGTTAGCTGAAAGCGGGACTAGTATCCAAGAAGTTGTATTCGAACTATATATATAATTTTGGAATTGTTGAGACATATACCTGACCAGATGTACCCAACATGCTCGCCATAACATAACGCTTCACCATTTTGTGGAAGTCACCGTAGTCGCTTGTAGCAACCATAGTTTTATCACGAGTGAGCACTGACAGTGCTTTAGACAGCTTTCGAGTAGATATGGATGAGAATTTTGCAATCATTGCCTGCAAAAGACAGGACAGAATATTTGTTCTTGTTATATTTGGGCAAATGTGAGTCATTATCAGGACGAATACTCATAAGATACACTAGACTCTCATCAAGATGACGATATCCAATAGGATCCTTAAGAAAATCACCATCAATGACACGAAACTAAAAGGATAGTTCTATAGGAGTCTTAACAGTACGAGTGTCGGTCAGACAAGAACAATCAAGAAGATTTTAGACATACTTCTACTAGAAGAAATGGTGGCCCTCAGGGGTGAAAGTGACATCAATCCTAAGAAAAAATACATAAGAGAACAAAAATCAATCATCAGAAACTACTCACTGAGATGCTTCTTCATATACGTGATGAATGAGGAGTCACCACCTGTGATGAGCATGTCATCCACATACAGAAGAAGCAGCGTTCTACCCCGTGATGCGACATAGACAAAAAGAGTAAGATCATGGGAACTGACAGTGAAACCGACAGTAGTAATCACTAGGTAAAACGTACAAACCAAGCACGAGGAGCCTGTTTGAGACCATAACAAGCACGACGAAGACAACAGACGTGTCTATCTACAATAGAATACCCAGGTGGTGGCTGCATGTAAACTTTCTCATACAAAATATCATTAAGGCATTATTAACATCCACCTAATAGATGAACAACCAGCAAACAGAAGCAACCGCAACAAGAGTGCGAACAGTAGTCATATGGGCAACAGGGGCAAAAGTCTCATCGTAGTCACGACTGTTGTCATGATCATGATCCTGGGTAAACACCACCAAGAAAATGGCCGGATGTTGTCGGCATAGGAGGGAGAGGGAGAGACTAGATGAGGAAGACTATAATATTTCTCTTCATTCCTTCCCAATAGCATGCGGTAGCCTCCTTATATAGATAACTCCCCCTAACAGATAGATTCTAATTCCAATTATATCTCTAACAAATATAGCAACTCATATCAAATCTCTAACAAAAGGAATCTAATCTCTAACTCAAATAGAATCTAATCTCTAATTCCTAATAATAACTCGACTGGCCCTTGGGCCCAAGGCCCACACCCCTGACAACTGTACTCCTGCTAGAAGCCACGAGTCACAAGACGAGCCTTTAACGCTCGATAATACCATCAGACTAGATCTTAACATTGTACACCCACTTGTACGTGATAGTGCGAGCATGCACAATTGTCAGTACAATATCCCAAGTCCCCATACGCCGAAGAGCATCAAACTTCTCTGCAATAGCGACCTGCCACTCAGATTGGGGAGTAGTCTCACAATAAGAACTAGACTCAATGACAAAGAGAGCATGAGTCATCGGAGCAAAGCCAAGATGATCAAGAGGCCAAAGTGATGTCCGATCATGAAGGGTGTAACGAGGAGCATCATCAGGAGAATCAAATGGTGTCAGCAAGATACCAGAAGAGGAAACTAGTGAAGGACAAAGATGCCTAGAGTAGTGAATACCAGAGAAACAAGACAGTGGTGCGACAAGGACAAGGGGCAGTACTACAAGAGGCAGGAAAGAATGCGGGGGTACAGAAGGAACAATTGGAGACAAACCAGGAAAAGACTATGATAGTGGAGAAATGGGTAAAGAGTCAGAAAAAGACAACCATGAGATCATCTCAACCGTGAAAACAAGACAGAGCCAAATCTCGATAGAAAAAAGGTCGACATTCGTCAAAGACGTCTCGTGACATCCCGAGTCATCGAGCAGAAGGATCATACCAGTGATAACCCTTATGCTCAGAGCTATAACTAAGAAACACATACTCAATTGATTCAGCCGACAGTTTGGTGCACTAACGAGGCTACAGTAGGACAAAACAGGTATAGCCAAAAAACACGAAGATGAGTGTACCGGGGGCTCGAGAGTAGAAACGCTCTACAGGACTGACACCCTTAAAAGCAGTAGAAGACTGCATATTGATGATATGCAGTCGTAGAAACAGCCTCAGCCTAAACTATGGTAGAATGTGAGAAGCAAGGAGAAGAGTGCAGGCAATTTCAATTAGATGACAATGTTTGCGCTCAGCAACCGCATTCTAAGCATGGGCACCAGGACAAAAAGACTAGAAAAGAATGCCAACAGAATCATAGCGAAAAGTATGGATAGAAGAATCAAACTGAGTACAAGCTATCATTGCAAAGCTACGATAAATCGTAAGAAACTGACCTCGATTAGAAGATAGATTGTAAAAAACTAACCACGATTAGACGATAGATCGCAAGAAACTGACCACGATTAGGCATACGAAAAAGCCATGTAAAATGGGAATAATTATTAATGAAAATCACATAAAACTTATGCCTGTCTTTAGAGATAATATGTGCAGATTCCTATACATCTGAATGAACTAAATCAAAAGGATTAGAAGACAAGGACTCATTAGAATAATAAGAAAGTTATAGCTGCTTACTAAGCTTACAACACTGACAAAACATGATCATATCAATAATAACACGTCCAAAAACACCCTGATGAACTGATAAAGAAAGACGCGACCCACACAAGTGACCCAAATGGTGATATCACTACGCAAAAGCTCTAGAGATGGTGGCAGCAGTAGCGGTGGAGGTAGATGTGGAGGTATAGGAGCAACTAAAATAGACGAAAGATGGATGCGATCAAGGATGTAGAGACCCTAACGATCCCTACGGTGCCGGCCAGTTCCAAGTACCGTCCCTCTTTATTGATCCTAAATGAAACAGGAGTGAGTCAAAACCAACCCTAAGTGTAAGATCAGTGAACCGACCCACCGAGATGAGATGCAGAGTAAGCTGGGGAATATGGAAAACAACTGGAACAGAAAAGTCAGTGGGCAAAAAGGTGCCTTGACAGCTGGCAGAGTACCGTGAGTTGTCGGAACAGAGATAGGCAAATAGGAGATCCTGTTAAAGTGAGAGATATGGAGTCTTGTGTTATGTGGAAAGAGACAGCAGAGTCCGGAACCATTGAAGTACCTGGACAAGACGTCTAAGCTAGATTAGCAGAACCTGCTGAGTTGTCTGAGAGCTGCTGAAGAAGAGCCTGGCAAAGCTGCTGAACATAGTCACCTCGCTGAGAACCTGATGTGCTGATCTGTTCTCCCCATAGAGGAAGGGCCTCCTTGCCCCTGGATCATCCATCCACACGCGCCTTATTCCGCTTTTTTCACACGACACAACTTTTGTAGTAATTGCACTGAACCCCAGTTGGTACAAAAATTGTTGAAACACGCACCTAGAAAGGGACTATATTCGAAGCAGAAATCATCAGAGTAGTCGAAGAAGGGACTGTGCTACTAACCCGCAGCAAAGCTCGTCAGCACAAAGTGTCAAAAGGGCCTCGGTGACCGTAGGTTGTGGTGAGCAGCTTAATAGTTGAGCCCTAACAGGCTCAAACTTTGAGAGAACATGACATACAAAGTCATAAAGGCAAAGGCGGTCACGATCTACCTTCTTCACTTTATGACACTCATGGTAAAGCGGAGAAACCAGCTCTTCTAACTAGTAGCGCCAGAGACTAACCAGAGCTCAGTAGAAGTCGTCGACAGAGAAGTCCTGGCGAAGCGTCTCCAACTCACGCTGAAGTGAAAAGAACTGAGCATCGCTGCTCTGCTGGTATCACTCGTGCAAGTACTCCTAGATCTAATGAGTAAAACGTAGACCAATAATGTTTGGCTAGATGCAGTTATCGATGCTGACCAGTAGAATAGCTCGAACACAGGCCTTATCAGCACATCAACGCTCAAAATCGTCAATGGCATACTAAAATGACTCATCAATAGCGTCAGCAGCAGCAACAACCTCTGCCTAGGAGGTGCAGGAGGTGCAAAAGTAGCCTGCCTAGGAAGAGATTGAACAGGCGATGGCGGACAAGACCATAACCTGTAGTTCGTCCCATGGAGCTTTGTTTCCTAGAATGGAATCGCAGCTGATGGAACGGAAGCCATTGGTAGACGACGTTGGATGGCGTGACGACCAAGGCAACGAAGTCTAACAAACGTCGTTGGATGGAGCGATGGTTAGATCGACGTGAAGAACATGATTTTTTTTTTGGAAACCGAATGCTTTTATGGAAACCAATCCACAGTTTCTGTCAAAAGCATTTGGTCTCGGCCGAAGACAGTAGCGGCATGGTGCGGCTGGTGACAACAGCGGTGGCGATGACGGCGGCCTGGGATAGTGGCGGCGGCGTAGTCGGCTAGAGGTGACCCTCGGCGATGATGACGAGGGAACAACGACAGAGGCGGCGATGGCCTGATCCAAGCTGGGGGGTTCTTGATCCAAGAAGCAGCATCCTCGGGCTGGGCCATGGCGATCCGATCCTGGTGGTGGAAGCCATAGGCTGGGTGGCAGTGGCTCGATCCAGGCAACGGCGGCCTTGTGGCAGCTGACAGCAACAACGGAGGCGTCGGCCGATGACGACGGCAGCAGAGGTGGTGGGATGGCAGCGGAAGGAGCTAGATTAGTGCCCTAGCTCTGATATTATGTTATGAATATTATGTATATATTCATGAGGCCCAATGGATAATATATATAAAATACAAGAGACCATATGCAAAAACAACCCTACACAAATAAGAAAATACAAGAGATAAGCCTAGTTTAACAGCTACAACTTACAAATACATTAGCAAGTCAATTAAAAATAAGAGTAAAGTGCACTTTGCATCAGATAACTTGTCACTTATTTTAGTTTGCACCAGAGTTAACCCATACTCACTTTGCACCAGGGTGGAACAAATAAAATTTCACTTTGCACTAGCCAATCAATTCCAATCCCAAACAAGACAATCAAATTGAAGTAGATCAATCAAAATTATGTATACCAACTTGTCATTATGTAAAATCAGTTCGAGCTAAACAAGGTTGAACTAGAACAAAGTGAAATTTATTCAGTCCACCCTGATACAAAATGAAAGTATGGGTTAACCCTGGTGCAAAGTAAAACAAGCAACAAATTACCCTATGCAAAATGCAATTTACTCTGAAAATAATGTAAAAGTGCAACTTCCAAGTTACCTCCTTGGCTACTTCAGTTGAATTGAGCACAACTACAGAAGAAGCTCCGGTCCTTATAGTGTAAATTGGCCCATAAATATCAGACCATTTTGAAAAGGTTTGATGGGGCTTCTTTTCTTTCAATTGATGCAGATTTCCAATAAGAGGTAAACCAGGAACAGCTGCATGACAAGAAAAATAAAATCATAGGAGGATTTAGTTTTTACCTTGAAGTAGATTGAAAATTTGAATGTCTATTTGATAATTTGTCTGCATACATGACAACACCAGATATTCATGCAAATAAGCTTTTATCTTTCTTTTTCACAGGTAATTTCAGCAAGTATCGCACCGGTATTCACCATTTTCCATGCATATTAGTTGCATATATAAGTTGGATCATGCATTTTGCTAGCATACATCAGGATTATGGCAATTAATTGTAGCGCCATAATTGTAGCTGGGGGATGATGGAGTTATCAGACTCAAATAAACTCGGAATATCAAAAGGAAAGAGGTGATTATTGACCACTAGAATAATCCATATCACAAGTCAGCATATATCTAGAAATTATAACTTGAAAAGTGGTTCTCTAAATTTGTTGATTGTTACTCAACAAAATAGACAGTTGATCTTGCATAGCTCACACTTGCCCAAAATAAATTCTTTATAAAAATTGGAAAACAAATTTGGACCATATTTATGAATCGAAAATTATGTTATCCTATACTGCAAAACACTATGGTAAAACTACTGTAAGAAAACAGCTATTCAAAAGTTAGTCTCTACATCATAACATAAAAATATTTACTTAATTCTGTTTAGAATGTTTCACGGTATCATATTTCCTCTTTACAAATCCATAGTAGCTGCAACTATGAATAGTTGATTTGCACTCCAAGGCAGCACATATGTTGAAACACTGTGTTGCAACAAAAGCAGGGAACATAACTTATCGAATAACTATTTTCCAAAGTGGTTTGATGAGCACAGCTTTTGAAAACCTACTGCAACTGAAAGAGGAACCTATGAACTTTTATTTTCAGCTGTTGCTTTCTGAGTATCACCAGCCCTTCGCCCAAAAGTAAACAGAAGGCTACAGCAACTGTCACAGTCACTAGTCGGGGAAGCATTCCGATTTATCCTTTATACCAGATCAAAAAATTTATCTGTTCAAATATAATTCTAAACATGTGTGCGACACTGCACATGAAAATCTCAAGATTGCCGACGGCTTGCATAATTGCCAGGGACGAAAAGTAAATCTCTTTTTGTTGCTAATCGGCAGTTTTTCTCCATGTACTACAAAGCTTCTTTATTTCAAGAAATCTAGTTTTTTTTTTGGAAAGACCTTTCGTGAAAGTTAGTGAAAGATCACAACTATGAACAGCACAAGAACATAGCTGTTCTTTATCCATTCTGCAAGAACGTAGCAAGTTTAGTGAACCTATTATTTCGGTATTTCCAATAGGAAAAAGTCCATATAACACTCCAAACGTTGCTCGAAAGTCCGTCCAGTACCTTAAACTATAAAATCGGATATTTGACCCACTAAACTTTACAATTCGGTTTAAATAACGTCCTAACCCAGTTTTAGATGGTGGTACTGTCTGCATGGCACAATAAGTGAATGGTTTTACTATATAGAATAACATGTTGATCAAGTTTAGACGAAAAACAAATGGAGTCCCCACAGCCTTATCGTCCAAATCAAAACCAAGGGAGAAGCTCTTATAGGCCCCAAATGTTATTAATCCAACTTGGCCAGCATGTCATTCTAAAACCGTCCACTATCACGTCACGTGGGCAATACCACTATACGAAACTGGGTCACGGTGTTATTTAAACCGGATTGTAAAGCCCGGAGGTTAAATGTCTGGTTTCATAATTCAAAGTACTAGATAGACTTTTAAGCAAAGTTTAGGATGTTATAAGCACTTATTCCTTTCCAATAACAGCAATTCATTGCTTGCTTTTTTATCATTCATTCCTGTAGCTTTCTTTTTGAGAGCTTAGAAAGCACTTTTCCTTGTGGAAGTGCACGCCGGACTGCTCACGACTCTCTCTCTCTCTCATCTTGGAGCTATCCATCCATGAGACTTCAACATGATCTTTTCTTAGCACCAAACGTTTACATGATTCTTTTTTTAGAGGGGGCCAGGGGGGTTAACTTTTCTTATGTTTTAATAAGTGAATCTTCATGCCAAGGCTTATGAATTATCCTTGGTAAATTTCACACTACCGACACTTTGCCAAGACCATTTTTTCTTAGTCTTAAGATTAAAGCAGGATTGTTGATGTCCAGAAACAAGCGATAGCATGACCCACAATTTTATAAACCAGGGTTCTGTTCGCATGCTACAGTATCTGTTGTAAGAAAACACTTCAATTTTTTATATAATAGTCTTTGAGAAACAATGATGGCTCCGTTCTTTTAGGTTTTTTGTTTCTTCAAACATCGAATCAAATGGGGTGACTTCTTAAAGCGGATTCTCCTAACGGCTTTCCGAGCCTAAAATTGTATGCGCTATTCGCGTCGGCGTCTCCCTGCCATCTCGACAAGCGTAGACAAAAGCTATCAGCCGCAGCTAAAAGCCTTAGCCTAAGAACAGGACCAATATCTTATAAACAATCAAGGAAAACTATGTATCAAACAGTCGAGCAATAGCCGGCAAGCTAGTATGGCATGTTCTGCTGCATGTATATACATATGGAATGGACAAGCAGGCTGTAGTCGAGAAAAAACCGGATTTGGCCATTTTTGGACCCGTATTTGCAAGAATAGAAGTCGTTCCGCCGAAATTGCAAAATGTCCTATTCACCGCACGACCACCACACAATGTCGACATGGGGGCGACACGTAAGGGTGCCACACGGCCACCGTGCTGCGACGCGAAGGTCGCATGGCCACCATGCAGCTGCCCCTATGCCGCACGCCCACCATGCATCTGATTAAGCTGGCTAATTAGCCACCATAATTAGCTGCCTTAATTACTAGTTTACGTGTACTGCTTATTTAAATTTTTAAATATAGTAAATGAATTCAAAAACTTACAAAATTTCATATGCAGCCTCCCGACACAGCGTACATCGTCTAATTTTTCATAATGTTATCCATTCTAAATATTGCTCAAAAATTCATACGAATGAACTGTTTGTATGATTTTTTTTAATGCAGAAAAATGAGGTGCAATCATTACAAAATTTTTGTGAAGGCTCTGTATGTAGTGTACTTGATTGTTTAGTTTTTCCAGGATTTTATATGTACAAAAAATAATAAGCGGCCTGTAATCAAGAGAGCAACCGCAATAAACAAAAACTCCCATTAAAATATAACCTTATGCATCTGTTAAAACACAATGAGCCCTGGATCGTGGAAATTAAAAATAATCTAGCTAACATTTACCATGAAATGGCAATGATTTGATAAATAATCACATGCGAGTATAATAGACATAAGAGTATAATAAATATATCTGTGTTAATATCTAGCAACGCAATTACACGAACAATTCTGCTAGTCATAGACTCATAGTACATGTTAAAGTGACAACATATTTGGTGCAACCCTCGTCTGAGGAGATATAGATATGTTTATTTTGTATTCTATTTATTTTGCTAGATATAGATAATGTTGCATATCTATTTCTTTATTCCGTATTTCTTTTCCTGATTTAATGTGGGCAACATATCTATTGCAAATATTGCCTTGCTATTATCTTGTAACCCCAACTCTCCGACATCACATCATGACCCAACAACACCCCAGAGGCCTAGATCTAGGCAGTTTTCCTCTCAACAGTGGTTTTTTCCAAAAAATAGCTTCAACTCAAAACTTTTGTGAGAACCCTATTCCCACGCACACCTCCCTCCCTTCCTCTACCTCCCCCACTCTCCCAAACCTCCAAACACCATAAGAGCTAAAGTTTGTGGCGACCTGTCCGATGGCCGCACCACCTCCCCTATCAACATGAGGCTTGTCGCCATAGCTGTCCATATCGCATCATCCACTACCATGCTACTCTCCTCCTCACTGCCTCCCCCAAACTCGATCGCACCCTGCTCTCCTCAGACGAGGGTTGCACCACATATGTTGTCACTTTAACATGTAACATAACCAGTAGAATTGTTCGTGTGATTGCCAATTTTGTTTTGTTGTCAATTTCGAATATCAATTTTATTGGTTGGAATTCATGCACAAATCCAATAGCTAATTTTTTATTTCTATTGTGATTTAAGGTGATTTGGATATTTTAATTTAGAATTCATATCGCAATCAAATTACTTATTTTATTTTATTTTTTATTCTAAATTTTAGTTATTTTTTTGGAATTCCTATACGAATCCTATTGTTAATCTTTGTTTAATTTTTATTCCAAATTACTTTTATTTAATTGTACTTTTATTGGAACTGTAGTTATTCAGGAATTTCACTTTAGAATTAGTGTTGAAATCAATTTGCTAGTTTTATTATATGTTTCATTTTGAATTTCAATTATTTTTTGTTAGAATTCATGTACAAATCTAATTGCTAATATTTGTTTAATTTTTATTCTAAGTTATATTTGTTTAATTTTTATTCGTTCGCGGCAGCGTCTCCACAGTTCGTTGGCATCTCGAAAAGCGCAGACAAAAACTATCAACTGTAGCTAAAAACTATCAGTAGTAGCCTAAGAACAAGACCGATATCTTATAAACAATAAAGGAAAACTATGTATCAAACAGTCAAGCAATAGCCGGCAAGCTAGTATGGCATGTTCTGCAGCATGTATAGACATACGGAATGGACAAAAGCAGGCTGCAGTCCTCAATCTTAGACTATTCTAGAGCATGTTCAGATTGTCACTCAGTATATCGAACAACAGGTTATGAAATGCAAGAAACAAATCTTTTTATGTGTAGAATCATCTTTTTCATCGATGAAAGACCCCTCAGCCACTAGATCAAGCATGTGACTTAATAAATCCATTCCTACGTCAATCATCATATGATGCCTGAATAAAGGAACATGATAATGCGAGAAACTAAACGGATTTCTTCTCTCTATATATTTTGCAGGAGAAGTCCAAAGCAATGTTGGATTCGCACAAAAGAGAATAAAGAATGTAAGGCTTAACTTATATCAAGATATTTTATAACCCCCAGTGCCAAAAAAAAAGCAGAGCAAGAACATGAACAGCTAGCACACGATCAGGGGCACAGAGTCGGTCAGAACATTGTCACCTGGGGGTCCGTTGGCGCGGTTCTTTGGCCACATCACGACGCCGGCAAGCACGGCAGCGGCCGCCAGCAGCGACTCCATCGATCGGATCGGATTCAACCGCGCCTAGCTGGCGCGGAGGGACAAGGGTCGTCGAGAAGGCAGTGGCGGTGGTGGTGCGCCGTGACGCCAGGCGAGGCGAGCAGTGGCGGACCGAGAAATTTTAGGATGAGTAGCAGCGATGCAAAGCTCTGGTCTGGTCTCACTTCCTTCAAGACTTCTTGTTAAAAGCACACATGGCTTATGTTTTGCTCATCCTGCAATACGATGACATTGAGATAACATTTTTTTTAACATTTGATTCTTGCGATGCAGACCTTTACTGGCGTTCTGAACACCTGGTTTTATCAAAAGATCGTGCTTACTGCTACCATTAGTTGTTCATAATGTGGAGCGGTTTGAAACATGGAAATGCCTTCTGTTTTCGTCATGACTACCTAAAGCAGATACTCAAGGTGACAATCACAGGCTAGCCAGAGAACTTACGAAATCCTACACGGCCTCGCTGGATTGCCGGAGTGCTGGACGCCCGGACGCTGGGTATTGGGGAACATGCGGTCGAGTGCGAGCTGCGCGACGGGCCGACGGCCGATGCCCGATGGTGCTGACCAGCCGGAAGCCCGGAACCCGCGCAGCAGTAACTGCCCGGTGCGGCACCTTAAGGTAAGCGATTGATTTTTTGAAGCTTGAAGGTAAGCGATTACCTTAAGGCCGGCGGTCGGCGGAGGGTAGATGAAGAACACTCAACCGCGGCGGCCGGCGAGGCGAGCTGATGGCGCTGGCGCAGATCTGACAAAGGGAGGGCGCTGGCGCACAGGCGCAGATCCGCGGCGGAGGCTGATGGCGACGCGCCGCCGCGGCCGATTGAAGAAGGGAGGGCGGAGGGCCGGTGGCCGGAGGGGAAGATCAGCGGTGCGGCGCCGCGGCGGTGGAGACCGGAGTCTGGAGTCCGGACCGGCCGACCGGGGGCCGGGGGGCGTCCGCGTCTGGGGCAGTGGGGGCGTGGGGCTCGGGCCGCTCGCCGCTCGGCTGCTCGGGGAGTCGGGGAACGGGGAATGGGGATTGGGGGTCTGGGGAGACGCGGAACGGCGGAAGCGGCTTTGGGGAATGGCCGAACCGCCGAATGGGCCGAATGGGGATGAGGCGGAATGGCCGAACGGGGAGAAGCCTGGGGATGAGACCGAATGTGCACTGTAAATAGTGATTTTTGTCTAACTATATAATTTGTGATGTGATGCCTTGCGCTTGATTGTCATTTTATTGTTTAAATTAATTTCAATATTATATTAGATTCGATACTTATACTATGTTGTTTATGTGCTATATTTCACTCATAACATAGCTATTGTTGCATCAATTTGCTTACTGCTGAAGGAGGAGGCGTCGGCGGCGGCGCGAGGTGGGGAGGAGGAGGTGGCGGTGGAGGCGGAGGAGGAGGCGGCGGAGGAGCGGGGCAGGCGGTGGCGGAGGAGGGAGGGGAGGAGGCGGCAGAGAAATTAAGAGGGGAGGACCGCACGGGTTCGGTGGAGTGGAGGAATTAAGAGGGGAGGAGCGCACAGGTTCGGTGGGGCGGAGAAATCCGTCAGTTAGCATGTTGTAGACTGGTATAAGGGTTTTTCTCTATTTAGTTTTCCATTGCAACGCACGGGCACCTTACTAGTATATATATATATATATATATATATATATATTATATTCTATATATATTAGTTTTTTGCTAAAAAAATAGGTATTCGGTCGAATACCCCTGAATTGCACGCACGTGCCGAGCCATAGGGGGAGACAGGAGTCATAGGACAGGAAGCTGAGCGACACCGCCGCGGGCGGGGGGCCGGTGTCGATGTCGGTCGTCGGAATCTCTGAGAGATGGAGACTCGGAGGGACGGAGGAGCTACGGCGGGAGGATGGGACCAGAGGACGAACCTTACTTGCGCCCGCGCCCGTGTGTCGTCAGGGAGAGCCGCAGCCCAGAGAGAGCCAGACAGAGGTCTGAGAGAGGACAAAGGAATCAAAGGAGGGGAGCCCTAGTTTTCCGGCGCCGCCATGCTCGCTCAGGAGAGGGAAATATGACGATTTAAGATCAACCAGTATACATATGTATCACATTTTATATATAGTGCATTTTTTATCAAAAAAAATTTAGGTGTTCTGTAGATTCAGGAGAGGGAAATATGACGATTTAAGATCAACCAGTGTACATATGTATCATATTTTATATATATATATATAGTGCATTTTTTATCAAAAAAAAAAATAGGAGTTCTGTAGATCCGCCTCTGGAGGCGAGACGAAGTGGGAAAGCGACGAGGCTCGAGGAGGAGGTATGTGGGGACTCGTGCAGCCGTTTCGTTTATAATTGTTTTCTTTTTATTGTTGGGTCGGATAGCGATGAGCGCCGCTAAGGGCATCTCCAATGGTGTTGAGTCAGCTGGCTATTTGCATGTACACATCAGCATATATCCTATGTGAAGGAAAGAGAGTATGCAAAACACAAACAGCTAGCTACTATTTCGTCTCTAGTCTATAACGCAAAACGAGGTAGGTTCTATAAATGACTGTGTGTGCATGTAAACATCAAATAGCTATCCTTATAAATAGTCTTTTGGAATACTAGCTTTTAATATGTACTCTATAGATGATGTGGAATTTTTAAGATGCTCTAAAGGAGGAAGCGATGCTGCCGCCTGCTGCGGTGTAACGCATGCAGCCATGCATGACGAGCGGTGGCTTTTTGTTTGGCATCTTCGCTAACCAACAGATTAGCGGGCCGCAGGGTTATTCCGTGAATTAAGATTGGATTATTTGCTCCGTCCTTTTCTTCTTTAAAGCGTGGATTTTTCTTCGCAATCAATCCATTTCACTGGCAGTAAGCGTGTGATCTACGTAGAAATTTTTGGAATAGTAATTGAAAGAAACAGGATGCGAGGGAAAGGCAAGGTAACGCACAAAGAATCGCCTCTCTTTTATCCTTGAGGACAAAGTTCTCATCAATTTCCCGCCGAGCTGAAGAGAGAGACGGAAGATTGCGATATTTCCTACGAACACTGGATCCACCTCCATCCTGGAATCTTTAGCACATATGGTATTATTAAGATCCATATTTACAAAAATATCAATATACACATTATATTGATAAAAATGTTACTTTTACCATCAGGTGGCCAGACAGCAATGCCGTGAAGTTAACATGTGTGACCTGAAGCCCCATGGTCGAGCGGCAGGTAGTTGTCTTCCCAGCCACCAGGCTCCAGATGGCCTACCGAACCTCCAGCAGATAGTAGATAATTAAGTCGGCTAATTAACTATCTTAATTACTTGTCTTAATTAGTATTTTATGTTTACTATTTATTTAAAATTTTAAATATAGCAAATGAACTTAACAAATTACGACATTTTATGTGTTGCCTTCAGACACAATGTACTTAATTGTGTAATTTTTTTTGATAATTTTATCTACTATAAATATTGCTCAAAAATTATATAGATGCCAAAATGCAGTTTAGTAAAGTGGGTGTTGATCTCTTTTTGTCAGGTGCCTGTCCTCATTGCCTCCCGCCAACCTCACTCCCTGACAAAAGCACGAGGAGCTGAGATTCCATTTGGTGTTTGTGCTGCAGATTCCGAGTGTTTTCCATTTCGTGTGTAGGAGTGCAAAAGGATAATTTCCGTTTGATCTACGCATCAAAGTCGAAGGCTACTGTTGTGAATATGAAAAAAATAAATAGATATTTAATATTATTTATATTTGACTCCTACTGTAAAGAAAAAATATAATATAGAACTAGTAAGGTGCCCGTGCGTTGCAACGAAAAACCAAATAAAAATGATGCATTACATCATATACTCTCTAAATTAGAAAGATGTATGCATTACATACAGCAAATAGAGAGACTGATGATCCGATCATGTTTTATATATCGTAGTTGAAAAATCAAAGCTTGTCTGGATGAATTGAAGCAACCGAAGAAGAGAAATTTAAAATGATCTAACAATGCAAGTCTTGCAAAACCTTAATCTTAATTGTATCATGCTAAGGACAGTATAGACCTACAAATAAAAGTTTGATAATTTATTTGCTCGTATACATCATACCTTGCTGAAGCAAATAGATGTTCTTTTGTTAGAAGATCCCTCTAGCTACAGTCGTTTGATGAGCTACCTTTTTTTCAAAAAAAAAAAGCACCAATCAACATGAGGCGCTCAAGAAATCAGCGCAAAACACTGAATCTGGTCTGCTATATGATTTATCCTTCAATCTATAATATTCTACTATAAGATTTATCCTTCAATCCATAATATTCTACTATAAGATTTATCTTTCAATCCATAATATAGCAACAATCAATCAATAAATCCCAGACTGTACCATAAAATAATAGGTAACAGATATGAAATAAATTGCTAGATGTAACTGAAAGATAAGCATAAGATCATTTGATTTGTTGCAAGCTAATGGATCGTAGCTGGTATTCATCCAAATGATGTAAGGATACACTGGGTGCTGTGTTTTTTTTTTTAAAAAAAAGATGAACCAATTGTCGCAAAGAACATCAATGGTACACAAAATAACAGAAACTAAATGGTAATGGAGGTCATATACTTTGATCGTATTTTCTGCATGTTATCCTTGAGTAGATACATGTGTCACATCTGAGCTACAAGCCATTGTCGAATAAATTCCGCACTCTAGCTGCAAAGCAACAGAGAAAGCAGTATTGATTCTACAAACAATTATTGGATTAATTTCTCACTTGTCTTGAACAACAACATATAATAGATGAAATGCAATTTGTGCAACTGTGCAATTGGGAGGTCATAAAATTATTAGAAAAATTTCTACAAACATGTCCATCAGCAATCTATCCGATAAACCATGCTCGAGTACTTTTCAAGCAGCTAGCATAAGGGAAAATGTGCACCTTGATTTTGCAGCAACTCTTGTAGGCTCCAAATCAATTCCTTTTGTGGTTGTCTCACAAAACAGAAACCCAAATGAGAGACAGGGGATTGAGGCGAGAACAATAATCAATTAATTAAATGTTAAGACTGTATTTGCAACTTCTCAACACAAATCGATAATCCCTGTCCAGAACCCAAACGGAACAAATGTTATGAATATAATGAAACAATAGCTGTAGCATGAATGATATCAGGAGAAACATAGGTAGCACGGAGTCACTAAAAGAAGGAATAGGCTAGATTGTTCAACTGTGTAGAATAATTTAATTATCCAAAGGAGTAAACTCTAGTCATGATCCATATATAACTAAAACTTCAGAATATAATAAGCTAAACCACAGGAATCTAATGCATCAAGACCTACACGGCCTGGATAGGGGCAGCATCAAGACGGGGTAGTTGGGGGGCTTTTGGAGGCGGTGGAGGTGGATGGGCCGGCGACCGGCGGGCGGAGGAGATGGGGGAGGAGGATTTTGTGGGGGCGGGGGGAGGTGGATGAGGCACCGAACGAGGAGGATGGAGCGACGGCGGAGGCGATGGATGGGAGCGGCGAGCGTAGGGGGATAGGGCGACAGCGGAGGCGGAGGATGCGGGGCAGCGGTGGAGGAGGAATCCGGCAGATGCGGTGGGGGGCGACGGCGGAGGCGGAGAAAGGGAGGCCACGGAGGCACAAAGGGAGGGAGAGAAGGCGATGGCGCCAGTGGAGAGGTGGCTGGAGGCGATGTCGGGAAGGAGAGCCGGTGGCCAAGGAGGAGGGCGAGGGGGTGGCGTTGAAGGACGACATGAGCGTGGAGATGGGTGGGAAGGAGGATGTGGTGCGGCGACGCAGGGTGGGGAGGAGGATGGGAAGGAGGCGGCGACGCGGGGTGGGGAGGAGGAGGAGGCAGCGGCGGCGCGGGGTGAAGAGGAGAGGAGGCAGCGCGGAGGGGTGGGGAGGAGGACGAGGCGGTTGCGGCAAGGGAGAGTGAGGGGGTGGCGGGGTGGGGGAGGAGGCGGGGAGAGCGAGGGGACTGAAGGAGGCGGGCGGCGGGATCCCTTGCCCGCCGCGTGGATCCGGAAGAGGTCCTCGCGCGTGGTCGGGGCGGCCGGGCTGTCTTCTTGCATCGCCATGCGCGCCATCTAGGCGAACTCCGCATGAGGGTAGTAGCGGGGGTCGCGCGGCGCGAGATCTGCGAGGCAGGGTCGTTGTTGGGGAGGGGGAGGGGGGCGGTGGGGGGAGGGGGAGGAGGGGAGGCCGGGAGGGGAAGGAGGGGGACGGCGGTTGGTGGGTTTTAGGGTTAGCCGGGGGAGGGAAGATCCGACGGTTCAGATTGGATAAAGGCTTCGGCAACCACCAACTCCTTCTTTTTAAGTAGTAAAGATATAGAATAAGTAATATCTATCCGTATATATGTGTGTGTGAAGTGATATGAGAAAATCTATTATGACTTTATTTAGGAACAAGATAACGTATATGTGAATTGCCATATCTAAATAGGCGGAGAATATTGAGTACTTTTCTTTCGATATCTCAGCGATTAGTCTCTTCATATTCGTTCTGATTGTACACTATCGTCCAATGTCCTGTATAAGGGCACAAAAAAGCAAATAATTTTCGTCCGACCAATCGTCTGAAAGTTTATGAAACGAATATGGAATGATAAAATAGGTATGCAGTATTATCTACATCTGACTAAAAATATAAAATAGAATACCGAATAATTGATATATATCCATAGCTACTTTGATTGCACACCTAGACGTGAGAGGGACAGCGACAAGGGCTGGGGGCAAGAGGCATATAGCCCAGAGCGGCATGGGCCAATGCCACTATCTGATCCGTACTTATCTTATCTTTTGTTATCCCTCCCGTTTGTTTGTCGCAGCGTCCCAAATGAGTATGTACTCTAAGGCCCGTTCAGAAGAGCGATGGGCGGTGGCGATCGGCGATAGCGTCGGCTTCTCAGGTGCTGTAGTGATTTTGTCTTTTTCCCTTTTTTGTTTTTTGTGTTTTTTTCCTGTATTCTTTTGCATTGTCCGTGATAGGTTAATATGTTGCTTTTATTTTTATATTTTTATTTTATTTGTTATGTAGCTTAAATATCTATATATTTTATTTTATTTTACCGTGATTATTTTATTTTATTTTATTTGTTATGTAGCTCAAATATCTATATATATTTGTATTTATGTAGATACGTAGAGTCCCTATTTACCGTTTATTCTAAAACACAACGGGTGCATTAAGCAATCATAAGATAATCGTGCGTGCTTTTTTCACCCGGGGTTCTAAATAAACAAAGTTTATATAATGTTTTTACAACAACTTCGCTGATCAGCTCATGCTTCGAAGACAGATGATCCGGTTAGTTAACTATATTATCCCAATGTGTAGTACATGCTTAGTTACAAAGTTAATATAATCTTTGTCTTTAGCAAACAACAGTGCGTAGATGCCAAAATGCAGTTTAGTAAAGTGGGTGTTGATCTCTTTTTGTCAGGTACCTGTCCTCACTGCCTCCCCCACTCTCGCTCGGCTGACAAAAGCACAAGGAGCTGAGATTCCAGGGGTATTCAGAATGACGATGACTTATAACATTTTTTACTGTAGCTAGTTTATTTTCTACTTAGCTGAGTTAGTTTATTTAGTATAATTAAATTTAAAAAAAAATTAAAAATAGAAAAAAAACATGTTAACCCATCACGGACAATGCAAAGGAATACGAGAAAAAAAAGCAAAGGCAAAAAAATCTAAAAAATTAGAAAAATACAAAATTACTAAATAGTGAAAAAAAATAGAAACTGATTTTAAACTAAAATGAGTGAGGCTTGTGCTGCAGATTCCGAGTGTTTTCCATGGAAGCGACGTGTGTAGGTGACTTGGACTACCTCACAAAACGGAGCTGATCTAGCCAGCGTTACCTGGCTCTACAATTTGAGATGTTTTACGGTGCTTACAAGTTAGGAAAACTGGTCACCCCTTGTAATAAGATGGCCTAGAATTAAATGTTACAAAGGCACTTAAGCTGTGGGACAGATACTAATATAAAAAAATAATGTGGAAGGCTAGATATGTAATTTACCGTGTCCGTCGAAACAAAGAGATCAGTGGATGTGGTTATCGTTCCGTAATCGAACGTCCAATTAGCAGAAGATTGCAATGATGACACTGCAACTATAGATCGTATTGTAATCTCATAGGATACATAGCGTATGAACCATTTACATGGATTCGGGTGATACGAGGGCTAGATGAGAAAGCAAGCCAACCGAGATCAAGCACTAACGACGTCAATGGCTGGAGGGCTGGGCAACGGCAGCATTCGCATGGCTCCATCAATGCCAGATCGATGTATACGAAAACAGCAATAATTAATTATTAGATAAGACAATTAACCTATATTTAATTCAAATAAATACTATCCAATAGCACAAATGGAGAAAACCTGTTAACCCTACATAACATAGGTTTTACTCACACACTTAACTCATACATGCTTTTCAAATTGCATGAGCCTGAATCCGCTAAGTTCTTAATCTTTGATTTAACTTAATCTTCGTAAGTTCTCCTTCATCCAAACCATTTTTCAAGCGCTGCAGTTTTGATCCAAAATAGTTTTCGGTATTTAGTCGTCTTACCAAAATACCTTTCTATGACTCTGTTTTCACCTTCCTTGCAAGCAATTGCCATACTTGCCACGTATAGATATACTACTGGCTTGTTATGTGCTGGTAAATCTCTCCCATTTCGGTTCCACTATATCACATCTTATTTAGACCGACCAAACCACATGGTGTAACCTATCGCACGAATTTCCCTTTAACGTTTTCCCTCCTTTTTTGCGCCATTCTTGAGCTCAACTATCTTACCTAGCATTCTTGATCGTTCTGGGTCTCGGATTATCTATGAGCATAATTACGATCCTCGTCGTTGATAATAGTTGACTCCAAACATCCCTGCACATCCAAATATTAAGAAATCATTTCTGTGCACAAGTTCTTTACAACTTGACTCGCATTAGTTAAAACATACTTCATGCAACATATATACATTGGCGTAGGTCAATCCAAAACACAGCCTGACTCAATTTTCCAAAACACTCAATTTTGTCTTTTTTTATTCTTTTGTATTGTTTATGATGGGTTAACATTTTTTTTATTTTTTAAAATTTAATTATACCAAATAAGCTAACTTAATTATAGTAAAAAAATAAGTCAACTACAGTAAAAAGTTATAAATCAATGTCATTCTAAGCACCCCCTAAAACTTGGCAAAATGGAAAATTCAAAGCAAACGAATAGGAAAAATATAGTATAAACATCCAGCTGTATGATTTGAGCTCAAAATATTTAACTTGGTAGCTCAGCAAAGCACTCTCTTTCTGAATTAGATTTTGTTCGCAGCGAGACTATAGCTCTTGCTGTAACAAGGCTTGCACTTCTCAGAGTGCCATGGACTCGTGTCTAAACTATGCATTATCTGGAAATGGGCCTACTAGTTTTGGTTTGGGCTGGATGCTAGACAGGAAAATTTTGGAGGCCCAACTTTGTTGTACTCTAGTATTACTTTTCGTTTCTTTCTTCTTATACCGAAACCCGTACTCTCGTATTTCCGAAAGAAACACAAATGGTCATTTTCTTGTAGGCCAAATATAAATTGGCATTATCATATGCTTTTATTCAAGTCGTGATCCTTAAGAAAAATACGAATATCTTAACTTAAATAATAATGGTTGTTTAAAACATCCATGGTTACAAGGTCTGAAAAAGATAAATAGACTACAAATTCCCACAAACAAAAAATCTGATCTTGATTTGGTGGAGCCTAATTAGGACTAATCACAAAAGAACATTAAATGTCCTGAAACAAATAAATATAAGAAAAATTCTCAAAAAAAAAAAGAAAGCATCTAATCAAGCCTTAATATGGTGGTCGGTGGACCCTATTTACGACCAAGCAACGACGACCATTATATATATCCACAAAATAGATAAACTCGAGAGATAAGAAAGGGTCATACACGTTAAGAACTACTCTCATGAAGATATCAAAGTGAAATAGATTAAAAAAAATAGCTTAAAAAATAGCTCCTGAGTTCATTCCCATCTTCTGGAAGACCTGAACTGGCCACATTCTAAACAAAATAGCTTAAAAAAGATCCATTGCGCTGAAATGTCAGGTTTATTGACCAAAAGACGACGAAGCATGAGTTGAGCTCACGGAAAAAAAATAGTATAAATGCACGCCTAATGAAAGCACCAGTTCAAGGGAAAAACAATATAAATGCACGCTGTTCCCCAAATGTGACGCAACTTTTGTCCTGATAATATTATTCTCCTAGTGTTATTATCACTAGCGACGAGTTAGTGTGAAATCTAATATATCATTGAAACGCTGCTAAAAAAAGTTTTCGTGTTTATTTCAAGAAGATAGCAATTCTCATGTTAAGAAGCTCCCACGTTCATTCCGATAGACTAAAAATTCTCACATTAGTCGTCAGTGAAAAAAGTGTATACCTTTTGTTTTCGATAGATCTAGATTATAATATTGTTGATTAATAGTTGTTACAATTTCATAAAAAAAAACCATAAATTTTTGTAGGGAACATAATTTTTATTTTCAATAATAAGCACTAGAGAGAGATATATATATATATATATATATATATATATAGCATATACAACTCTATTTTCATATATAAACATTTGCATTGTGACATCTATCCACGAAATTGCGACAGAAATTTGACTAGTTCTCATTATATTCCCTGATTATTCCTGCGAATAATACACGTTGAGACAAATCGATGTTCAATATATCATGGAGGAACAGAGGGAGAAATACACAAATCCAATCCTTTTTCTTAATTTCGTGTCGACATTTCGTCAACTCGTTTCAACTATTCAGACAAATAAATCCCTGTTTATTCATCAACGCATAGACCATGTACAGACATTGCATTGTTTTTCCTGAGGCAAAGTGAACTGACGTAGGAAATTTGAGGATGATTAATCCGACAGGGAAAATTCCTACCTGGTTCATACGGGACATGCTGGGTGAAAGTACGGTAAGTAAAAGAACCCACCCAGTAAAAGCCGGAGCCACAGCCAAAGCCAGGCTGGAGTGAAAAGGACTAGATTCTGGTCTGTTTTTTTGGCTGTGACTTATATCTTTTGGTTGTGACTTTGGCTCTTAGTTGTTCGCAAGACAGAGCATGGAGAGATAGACTCGTGTGCTATTTTGTCTGATATAAATGAAATCGTTGTAATGTATACTATAATCAACTTATAGACCCTGTCTGGAAAAAACATTCCGTTTGAAAACTAGCCACTATAGAAATACGACTTTTAGAAACTTAAAAGAAGGGGGCCAGGCCTCCCAACTTCCCAACAGCTTAAAAGATTTTGACTTACCGCAATTTTCTGATTAGCTCGACTGATTGAGAGAATGGTTGAAGAAGATTGAAAGTGATAGACCATGTAACTAGGTCTCGAATATCGATGTGATTTGAAGTATGCGGTGTGTGTGAACTAATATCAGTCAAGTTGAAAAGAACTTGTGCCAGAAAAAGATGTTGCTTCGGTCTTTATATGTGTAGAGTAACTCGAAGGCAATCGTAGTCTACAGCGAGGACCGAGAGATGGCTTGGTGTAAAGTCATGGTCTAGAGGGTCAAGGATGTAGGAGACGGTTGTGCTTGAGTTGGGGTGCGTCGAGATCAAAGATAGATGATGCATGCTGGAGCTACGGAGGTGCGATTCGAAAGCTATGACATGTGATAATTTTGGGGTGTCCAAAATTGGGTAGTAAAAAAGTTTAAAAAATCCGTGTTGTATAAGGGTTTTGGGTCTCTTATTTGTTAAAATTAGAAAATAATTCATGGCCTTAAGGATAAGATCATGATTTGGGCTATAGATTATAAATAGAAATAGGGTTAGGTGCTAACCGTAAGGCTGGATAGATGCAATTTTCATACTAGAGTTTGAAGAGTGTTAGGAGGGCACATTGTAGCACAAATATGATGATCTAGCAATAAAAATTTAGATCTGAAAAAGGAGTACAATACAAATTTTTTTACTTCGCTTTGTCCCGCAACAACCACCAAGCCCAAAGAAATCGCGCAAGGCATCCTACTTCAGGGATTCGGCATCACGTCATCACGTTGATCTATCACATGTGGGAGCAGCAGCTTCATTGTGTGGGCACAGGAGGTGTTTCTTGGGTTGCACAGCATCTCACACGGCGGCGTGTTAAGCGTAGGAACGGGACCCATAGGAGTTAGCGCGTCGCGTCCCATGCTGCATCAGCCAGGAGTGCGTGGACATCCATGGAGGAAGCAGCAACAGCAAAGGAGTAGAGGGATTGATTAATTCCAACATACACTGGGATTAATTAGTTCCACCTTCACATAGACATTGAAAGCGTCAGCAAAAGAAAAATCAGCATGCTGCGTCATTGAAAGTGACATCTCCAATCTTTAATCTGTTGCTACAGTAACCTAGCATTGTTGCTACAGTACAAGCACTGTTGCTACAGCCCTAGAAAAAATATATTTTCTCTCTTTTGTTGTCTTTTATTTTATTTTTACTGTATTGACAGGTTGGACAATCAGGATACAGTAGATTTGAGAAAAAAAGCTTCCACTGCGAATTACAATCATTCACCCTCTCTGATTGTTATCGATGATGCTACTGAAAGATAGGCTTAGTTTTGTTCTAGAAGATCGCAACTAGCCTCATCAAAGCTCAACAAAAGCCCATGTAAATTTGTGAGACTATCTTACTCCATGTTGTGTAATAAGTATTTGACTTTACTTATGCTTTGTCGTTGAAGTTTGAGTTCGATTTTATATCATTTGTATTATCTGGTTTGCTATTAGCTGTTCTGTAGTCTGATCGGCCATGGGTGGCAGTCTTAGTGGGAGTGGTTGTATCGGCTCGTAGTTAGCGATATATTTATTCTAGAGATGTCTTCATTTTGTTGCGTGAAGGATTTGAGAGTGGTGCGACCAGTCGTATGACGGTAGTCCAACTAGAGGTGTATCGAGCATTCTGATCGACATGGTTGCCACAGTCAGACCGGCTCCCCTGTTACTAGGGTTTGATTTTATTTTTGTGTCTCGATCGTTTTCTCTCTCGTTAGATCCCGTCTTCGAAGGAGCAAGAGCGCCGCCAGAAGATCCCGAGTTTCTCGCTGAGCCAAACCAAGACAAGTCGTATCGTTTGATTATGTTGAACCTAGTTTTTAATTTATTATTTAATTATTTTATTTTAAATTATCTTACATCACTATTTTATTACAAACCTTTGTAATTAGTAGTTACTGTCTCAATTTGAATAATCTCTCCTTGATACTTTGAATCCCATGATGTCATTGTCACCATAGGTTGAGAAATTACTTAGTGATACCATACTAGATATCACATGGGTGGTACGATTTATATGCTTAGCCGTGCCTATAGTCTCGATGGGTTTATCAGTACATGTGATTAATTAATTTGACTTAATGAGATATTGAATCGTGGTTAGAGCCACAGAGAATCATGGTTGGTGCTATAGTTATAAAATTTATGCCGTGACATGGGGGTGTCATTGGTGTTGGTTATATAAAATTGGTTTTCACTTGGGCGAGTGATCGTGCAGTAAAGGGGGAAGTGTGGATTCACTTCGTGGGATGTGGAAGTCTCGTCTGAGTAATGTTAAGGATTTAACTTTGTGCGACATTGATCTGAGCTTTTATCGTGCAAACCACATGTCTAGTATGGGATAGACCTGACTGTTTAATTTGGGATATTTCAATTTCAATCTCGCCATTGTGATGAACATGGTTGCTGATTTCTATGAGGCACAAGGGGGGTGTGATGCGCAACCCTAGCGGGCGGGATAGAGTTGAGGTTGAACTTTGTAAAGACCTTGTTGTGATTTCCTTATCGTGAGGATAATCACATCGTGTGGGTGCAGTTGTGCAACATCTACAGAGTGTAAAACTATTCGAATAACCGCATCCTCGGTTGTAGATAATACTCAGTGATTTCACACTAGGGGTAGAGTTTTTCATAAAACTTGTGGTTTAGGGTTGGAAAGTGAACGGGTAGTTCACTGTTGGTTTAGCTTGTGGATGGGAGGTTCACAAGTGGTTTAATTTCAATTCCGTTGATTATTTATTTATTATTGTTTTTCATTAAAGTCCACTTTCAATCTATTTATCATATTTATCTTAAAATATCATTTTTATGCAAATTAACCTTTCAGCTCTTCATTGGTAAGTCTTGCATGTTATATTGCATTCATTTGTTACAAACGATTTGCTGAGTACCAATGTACTCATGGCTTTATGCCCTTTGTTGCTCAATTGAGGAGTATTACCGGTAGGAGGTACCAAAGGGAGGATACTTCAGCGACTTCGCAGATTAGAACTTCGCTCCCCAGTCGATTGTTTGTAGGCATGTCGAATGGCTACTACGCTTTTTTTTTATTTTTCGCTGCTAGTTTTTAAGTCCTTCCGGCTAGTAAGATTGTAAGTTTAGTCATAAGGCTGTACCTTTGATAATTATCAATATTTGACTTTTTTCTTTATTTTAGCGTGTGTACAGTTGATATTGCATCTATGTTTGACTGTGTGCACTAGCGTGATTCTGGACTAGTGCGATATACACAGAGAGTCTGAATTTGTATATTCGGGTCTCGACATTCTACTCGTCATATGATTAATTCTATGCATTGTGATTAACAAAGATATAATTAGGAGTATATAATTCGCTTATGACGCCGCACAAGCATCTACTTAATTTCTGCATTGCATAAGCACTAAATGTGGGTTTTTCTTCTTAAGACGTGCAAATCTTTTGCTGGTTTTGAAAAAAAGGCGCGAAGTGTGAGGTGACAGTTGCTTGCTTGCCGTTTACCGTTTTAAAAAACTATATATTACACTTTTTTTGAAACAAGAACTATCGCATGACATGTCATATTATTTGATCTGTTTGAACTCGTTATTGCTAGTACTGGTGGAGTATTACTAGTCCTACAGATGAAGTGCACGTAGGGGCCAGGGGACCAAGAGAGTGACAAAGCTGACACGTGTTGACGAGGATATAGTAGTCACGGGGGGCCCTCAAGCGCACGCACATGGAAAACGGCAGATGCGACAAGGCAAGACTGCGCAGCTTTGTGCAGTGAGGGGAAAGAGAGGCTAGTTTTAAGCAGCGAGTAGACAGCGACAAGACAAGACTGGGTAGCTTTGTGCAGTGAGGGGAAAGAGAGGCTAGCTTTACGCAGCGACTAGACATGACGGGCCATCTTTGCGCAGCGACAAGACGAGACGGGCCGACTTTGCGCAGTGACAGGACAAGACTGGGCAGCTTTGCACAGCGATAGAACAAGATAGGACGAGACGAGACGAGGGGGCCAGCTCTGCGCAGTTACATTACTTCCCGGGGCAGCTTTGCACAGCTCCAAATTAACCGCACCATACCAATCCCTGAGCCTACAAAAGGAGGTGGAAGAGATTGGGGAGAAGTCACTACAGAATCCAAACCCCACACTACACCGCAACTTGCTTCACTGCATCGGGATGGACAAGAGGCAGAAGAAAAAGTGGGAGAAGATGGAGAAGCAATGGGAGGAGACTCGCGACCTAGCAAGGTCTGCTGTGGTCCGTGACGAATGAGCAAGGGCTGCTGCGCCGCGGGCCTAAGAAGCGGTGCATGCAAAGAGGTCAGCTCCTCGAGAAGACATCCCACGTCGCACCAACACCCTCCCGACGGTTCCAACAGAGAGTTCGCCGCAACACCCGCCAAAGGGGGAGAGGCCGCCCCTCTGTTGGTGTGGAAACCAATGCAAGTTCTTCAAGTCGAAGCAGCGGCTCAGCCTGGGTATGCGCTATTAGGGTTGCGCAAACTACTCCAGCGAATATCCGGACCGACGTTGGGACAAGAGCACATATCGACAGCTGGTAAGAACCACTTACAGTGTGTTCCTCTCCACTACTTCTCTTTTCAAGTACGCACTAACATCTCTTGTGTACCCGCAGTCCCCAGATCCGCTGTGTGGGTTCCACAAGTGGATCGACCTGGAGATCTACCCACACGACCAGTAGACTCTAAACTTTGAGGAGTGGGATGTCAAAAGGGCAACCGAGATTCGCGAGAAGGAGCGCTGGAGTACTTCGGTTTGTTGCCGGTCGTGCATGATGTAACTTCTTACGCATGTAAACAAACTCTGTGCGTCATGTTATTCCCATGTTTATCACTTAGCTTCGCATTCAATTCTTTGTGTCATACAAAGCACCGAAGATACCAACGCGACCGAAAACAACACTTGGAGTGCTACACCTTGACGATATGTGCGGTATGCCTCCCTCTTATAGCCTCAGTGCGAGGGCAAAAATGGTATTTCCCTATTCGTTTCTATCCCAATAGTCGTTACAAAACTTTACATAAGATCATAATTTTCAATCCACATTTGCTAATTAATATTTGCATTTATATACACATGAAAAACCGATCATGACTTAGTAAACAAAACTTTATATAAAATCATAGTTTGCAAACCACATTTGCGATATGTAAAATTATTACAGATAAGTATTTAATATTTGCATTCATATACACATGAAATACACATTTTTAAATGAATAATCTAATCGTGCGGTCGGCAACCAGACAATATAATAAATATATTATGTACACTTCGTAAGAATTTTTATAGAATATTTACAAAATTTTGCACCTTTTTTCCTACGTTACACAATTCATGCACACTGTACAAATAAATAAATTACAAACAAAAATTAAATTCATATAATAACTAATTTACGAACAAAAATTAAATTCGTGCACACTGTATAAATAAATAAATTACAAACAAAAATTTTAAAATTTTCTAATTACAAAAGATTTAAAAAATTAAAAATTACATGAATTTCAATTTACAAAATAATTTAATCGTGGATGAATAGTGTATAGCAAGGTGGTGTGGCTAGGGAGCGCACCACCAGTGTGGTGCGGTCCCCGACCGCACGATGGGACACGTGGCAGCACGAGGTAGTCGCGCGGTCGGGGATGGAGCTAGATTTGGAATTTCGGTGCTCTTGAGGCTAGTTTTGGAATTTTAGAGATCAAAGTGGCCAGATATGTCCAATAATGTCTACCTATCTGAAATATACATCATAGGACCTTTTGGCACGTGACTTTTTGTTGATAGTAGTTAACATTAAGATATCTTCAACTAGTTTAAGGGGCTGCTTATTTCGATTTGATCTTTTGATTTCTGATTTACTTTTTACGATTTTTAAATTTTATTTTTTCTAGTGTTTCATCTTTTTTTGAGCTTTTTTGTTGGTTCTTGTTTTTGTATTCGTTTGTATTATATGTGATGCGCTAACATATTTTTTATTTTTATTTTTTTAAAAATTTAATTATGTTAAATAAGTCACAATTAACTATAGTGTAAAATAAACTAGTTATAGTAAAAATTCAGTCGTAAGCTAGGCTTTTTCAACCTAAATAAGTGCCCCTAAGATTCTTTTTCACTACTCACAATATGAAATATTCCATGTTCCATTGCAAAGCTGAAGAGACGATACATTTGTAGTAGACCTAATCGTCGACATCATTGTTCATTCGCATACCGGTCAACATAAAAGATCTTGCCATACATACAAGACGTAACTACGACACATTCATTTGGCTAGGAACGTACGAACCTGTCAAAATGAAACTAAAATGTTAATGTCCCTTTTCAAGTCTTTAGCGCTCATTTTGGTCGACTCTCCTTTATCATTCTTTGATTGAGGGGCATGTACTTCCAAGGTGTTCTTTTTTTCAATTACAGACCTGCTACTAGCAGTGGTCAAATAGGCGGCACGATCTAATACAACATATGTGTGTTTAGACACGATCTATTGAGACACAACTCACTTAGTCAACCTAAACAAGCCAGGTCATACCGGCCTAGGCCCATTTAGCCAGATGGACTCCAATCTAGCCTATTTCGGTCTGAATATTTTGTAAAATTGCAATAATTTTTTAAAAAATATGTAGAATTCAAAAAATAAATTGTACACGTATATACCCATAAAAGAGACAAACATTCTAAATATAATAATAAGCTTTATTAATGTTTAAATGGCTACCTCGTTAAATACTTTGCTAAGTAAAAACTCAACTTAAGAAAATCTTAGCAAAGAAAAAAGAGTACAATCTATATCTCTGCAACACATGTAAAAATAGAAAAGGTAAAATGTACTTGATGCTCTAAGTATTGTTGCCTAGATAAAAATTATTGAATGTGTTTGCCAACTCTATATTCTCTATAGAGTGTTGAGCTCACGAATCAGTTTGTTCCTAGTCTTTCACTGTTAGAATTACTTCCACCATCTCACCCATAAGACTTATTCTTCTCTCCTTTAATATTCTTTTAGAAAGACTAAAAGTAGACTCAGAAGAAACCGTTGAGGCAGGAATAGTTAATACATCACATGCAAATATGAATAGTATCAGATATATTATCTTATGCTCGTGTCACAATTCTAAAATATTGAAGTCCTCTTCTTTGTGATCCACAGGATCATTATCCAGAAAGGTATATAGTTTTCCCATTGTTGTGGTGGTTATGTATTGCTCTAGAAAGGCGTTGTAAAACTTGATCTTTTGAAGAAACTTGGTGCACCAAAGATTTTGCCTTATATAGTTTCCTTCTTGCCTATGGTGGGTGTTGTAAGAGGTCGTTGTAAGTAAACTATCTGAAACTTTAGTTTGTACTTTTAATAAACATCAAACAATTTAGTACGAACATTTGAAAAAAGTTAGAATAATCTATCCCTGTAGCCTCACTCAGAAGTCCAAGAACATTAGTGAATCCTTGAACTGTAGCTCTGAGATCTAAAAATAAATGTAAATGCACATAAATATGGAATGTTTTTTCAATATTTAGTTTTACTAGCATAGATAGCCTCTTGTAACACTATCTTATTTTAATTAGCTTTCAAGTGACCTGTAATTACAAGAATATGATACACAATTAAAGGAGATGTTGGATAATACACTCCGAATAAATCAACAGTGGAATCATAAAAGAGTTTCAAAAATGATAACAACTTTTCAGCGATATATCAATTCTACTTAGTCAATATTGTCTAGCTATCATGGCTGTGATAGTGCATGTGAATAAAAATAGAAAATATGCTCTTGTAGGTAAGAGGTTCTGTAGCATCATATAAGTAGAATTTCATCTTACCGGTATGCCCAAATCAAACTTTCTTGAATGTACATTCATTGCAATTCAAAAGTTCTTATATGCTACTATTTGTTTGTTAGAATGATTTAGGAAAGATATTGCATCGCGAAAAGCTTTAAAATATGGATTTAACCTCGTTAAACTATATTTAATTATAAGATTAATAATATGATAAGTGCATTGCTGATGTAGTAAGAAGGATTCGACGTATGTACTAAATACCAGAGGGACAATATCCCTTGCCCTAGAGTTTGCTGCAACATTATCCAAAGTAATTGCAAAAAAATTATTTATAAGACCAAAATCTTTCACAACTTTGATAATACATTCTGCAATATTGTAACCCGTATGTGCTACATCAAATAGTTTATAGCTTATAACTCTTTTTTCTATTACCTAGCCATCGTTAACATAATGAGCAACTACACTAAGATAATCCTCACTAGCCTGACCACTCCATATATCGAAGGTCAAGGCCATCTAAAATGTACAAGTCTCAAAGAGTTCTTTTAATATAACACGAACATTATTATAGTATTTAAATAAATCTTCAGTTATTGTCTATTTATAAACTACATAAAATCTAGGATTATGCACAACCCTAATGTAGTTTTGAAATGCTTTAGGGCCTGTTTGTTTCAACTGTAGATTCTGAGAAGCAGCTGGTGAGTATCTAGCTAGTCAGAATCTGGAGAAGCTGGATAACCCGACACGGCTACTAGTTCATTTTCTGGATTCTGTAGCTTCTGGCTACTTAGAATCTGGATGAAAATCTGGACTGTTTGGGGGAGCTGCAGATTCTGAGAGTAGCTGCAGCTGCCAAAAGCTAAAACAAACAGGCCCTTAAACTCACCAAAGTTTAAAGGTAGATTCTGTGAGGCAATTAAATGACAAAAAGATTATTGAGCTACCTCAAGACTATAATCCCATCTACATACTGTATATCGGGGTCGTACCTCAGCTAAGTCTGCCTCATAGCTATCCTTTATTTTTCTTTACATTTTTGGACGTGTATGATCAAGTGCACCGTTCTACCTGTAGACTTTGCAGACAATTTATAATGATAAATTTTACAAACATCATATCTTACTTAAGCTCCATTTTCATCTCACTTCAATATCTTATGAAAATCCATCCACAGCTCCGATGTATTAGGTCTAGATCTCTTTGCTCTGGTGTTTATTGTCATAGAAGCACTCTTAGTCTGAAGATGGTATTGTATGCTCCCCCATTTGAGGTGGAGGCGTATCATTCTCGAAGGATGCAAGATCCTCTGGTGAAATTCCGAAGTTAGTTATAAAAAAATTGCCAAAATTTTACAAAATACAAATAAAAATTATACTATTACCTTTTTACATCATAACAAAGAAAATAAGAACAATAAAAATATATAAAAATTAGTATTGTTACCTCTTTTCTTGACTGTAGCTGGATTTGAAATTTTGGATTTTTTAGAAAAATATTATGAATTTTGATAAATTATCATAAAGTGAATCAAAATTTTCACAATAGAATTAGGAGAAGAGTGTGAGGGTTGGATGGTGGCTGAATGAGGGGGTTTGCTACCTATTTATAGATAGAGAATTCATAAGAGATTTGTTTTGTATTTTTAAGCTCTTCAACGGTTATAAACAGCTACAATAATAAAAAAAAATTCAATAGTTACTATATCTAATGGGCTAAAACAGTGCTAAAAGGGCAGTGTCTAATGTGCCAAACGTGTTTAATGGGTTGCAATCGTGCCTGCCGAGCTAAGCACGCCTAATGAGGTGCCATCGTGCCTATTCGTGCCATGCCTAATGGGCCGTGTTCGTGCTGAACTGTGCCTAACGGGCTAATAGGCCATGCTTGTGCTGGGCCGACACGTAGGGTCTAGGTGGCGGCCCAAGCATAGCCCAGTGCATCGTGTCATACCTAGGCTGGACCAACAATGCCGTGCTTCGGGCAGGATCGGTTGGCACAACCAATTTTGCCACAGCTACATAGCACAAAGAGTTTTTATAACTGTTGGCCATTTCCACCCGCCAGCAAAAGCTGCATATCTGGTAGTGTCAAGAGATCCGCAGTGAAATTTTCGTGAGATTAGACCTTATGTTTGTTTTCCTCCAAAACCACTCTAGAATGAGCCAATCCTAAGATGACATTCCTCTGTTGCAGCAAACTTATCCGTAGGAAAATCCTCCCGAATCCCTCCACTTTCCCTCGTTCCAAACAGGCGCCAAACGGTAATGCGGAGTATTCTGTTCCGGAGCAGGCAGCACCTACCTGGCAAAATCCTCGCGCACGTATCCACGAAGCAGAAAGCGAGCCCTGCGTCCAACCCACCCACTCCAGCGACAAGTCTTTGACCCGTACAGGCACAGTCAAAAACCATTCCTTGGTCACCGATTCAGCTCAGACGCGTGCCTTCGGTTGGATGGCAGACGACCCCTTGCAATACTTTTCAACTCTGAACTACTCCCTTGGCTTATTTTGCATCCGCTTTTGGTACGTTTCAAACGCTCCCCCTCACCGGCTCCCAATTCCCTCCAATACATACATACGCGCGCGGACGTGTCGGACGGCATGGCCGCGCCCGCCGAGCTCGACGCTAGGTGAGAGAAGGCGATGGACGCCGTCTTCGCGCTCGCGGCGGGGCTCCGGGCGCGCGTCCTGGAGCGCGCGGCCGCGCGCGTTCCCGGCTGCCTCTACGTCTGCCTCTGGGCGCCCGTGATCGCCGGGCTCCCGTCCAAGTGCGTACTTTCCTGCCGCGTTGTGCGTTCGGTGATCTCCTCTGTTCTTTGCTCTTACGGCGTGCATTGGGCTGGGCAGCCATTTGTTCTGCTTGGACGCGTGGATCGGCGGCGGTGGCCGCGGCGATCGCGCCTGGGCGATGTTCGAGGCGTACCGAGGAGCGCTCTGTGCCGTCGTAAGCGGGTAGCTAAGGATGCATGTTTCCTGCATTGAAATTTCACCTCAGTTCCCAGATTCCTTCGCTCCATTCTGACGAGCGCTGATGAGTGTGTAGCTGTGTGCCGGGCTGGGCGTACAAGGAGGGCCGCGCGTACATGGAGCTGCCGGAGCCGGACCTGACGGCGTCGGCGTCGCTGCAGGTGCAGCAGCAGTTCTACCATGTCAGTACATATACACATGACATCTCGCAGATGCTCGATTCGATATCTATTTCGCACTAAGCTTTGCGCATTGCTGTTGTTGTCACAGGAAGCCGGCACAAAGGTTCGTTCGTTGAACATCACTGTACGGTTCATTGCTGTGTGATCCATTGCATCTATATGGAATTGGACATGGATATACAAGCGGCGAACTGATGAGTATGACGTGATCGTGCACGGCAGACGGCGGTGTTCATGGGATGCGAGAGCGGGGAGATCGAGATTGGTCTGTCGACTACGTCGGCGGTGGTGGGGGTGGCGGATCACGTGCAGCAGTCGCTCCTGGAGGAGCTCCTCCGGCTGCCCGCCACGCGGCCGTCGTCCTCGTCGTCCTCCCTGCCGTCCCTCTCCATTGGGAGCCCGGAGTACTCGTCGCTCATTCGCTCAATGGCGACGTCAGTCTCTGCGGCCGCCCCCGAGCCATCGACGCAGGGACCGCAGCCTGTACCGGCGGTGGCGTCGTCGCTCCACGATTTGTTCGCGCAGATCTACGGCCGGCCCGAGTTCCCGAGCGCCGACGCCGACCACACCACAATGGCTCAGGCGATGCTCGCGGTCATCTCCTCCTCCGATCCGTCGCCCACCTCCGCGTCGCCGCCTCCACCATCTCCTCCGTGGCTGGCCAGCCACAGCGCTCAGCGCACGTCCCCGCGGCGGGCGACGGCGTTCAAGGCGTACAACGCCGCGCTCTCGCCAAGGGCGACGCCGCGGCCAGGCGCACCCCGGCAGAGGATGATCAAGACGGCCATCTCGCTCCTGGTGAGCGTGCACACGGCCATGCGCAACCGGGAGCTCGCCTCGGCGCACCACGAGGAGGACACCACGCCGCCGCCGCCTCCCACCAGCAGCCAGCTGCACCACATGATCTCGGAGCGGCGCCGGCGCGAGCGGCTCAACAACAGCATCCAGACGCTCAGGTCACTGCTCCCTCCCGGATCAAAGGTACCACGATCAAATCAATCCAATCATCTTCATATCTCAACGCAAGCATCCTTGCAACATCGCAAAGTTTCCGATTGTTAATTTGCTGTATCTACGTGAGCAATTGTGATCGTTCGTAGAAAGACAAGGCCAATGTTCTTGCCAGCACAACGGAGTACATGAACAAGCTGATAGCCCAGGTGTCCGACCTCCAAGAGAAGAACCGGCACCTCGAGGCACGGCTTGGCCTGCAGCCCGGCGAGAGCCAGACCGCAAGCGACGACTTGTCGGAGAGGATACAGCAGGTTGATGTGACCGCCGCCGCATCGACGTCGACATCGACACCCGATCAGCCTCGCGAGGTGAGCATAACGGTGACGGTGCGGGCGGAGCGCGACATATCGGAGCTAGTGATCGCTTTGCTCGCGCGGATCGAGGAGATGGGGCGTTTCGCCGTGGTGTCCGTCGACGCGAGGCAACGGAGCAGCGCCGTTGCGCAGGCCATCCTCACATTGCGAGTCCTGGTACGCTCTCCACTTTCCCCTAATGGTGTAAGCGCTAAGACGAATTAGTTAGCGCATCAAACTCGATAAAGCATACTAGCACGTCACATCCCACAGCACGAGTTGTCAATGGAAGTGTACGGTCAACGTTCTATTTAGTTTGGTGGTTCACCTGCATGAGGTCTGCCATTGATATCGTTCTCAGGAGGAAAGAGAGGGGAAGATCGATCTTCGGAATATCTTGAGAAAAGACTAGCTCAGATTTGTAAAGAATCTGGAGCAGCTAGCTAGTACTTGTCTTAATCGAAATTGTAGACCACATAGGTCAAATTAATATTTAATTAACCGAGCTGTTTGAATTAGCCCTAGAAAACATGGCTCACTTGACCAACTAAGCACTCGTATATGGTAGAATACTTGAATTACGCACGTTTCTACTTCAAGATTCCATAGCTATAGAACCTATACTAGGCTACAAATATGACTATGTTATACTAGTTAACTAGCGAAGTTTCCTGCACAACTGTTTCCCACGTAACAGTATGACTAGATAGTATAACACATATGCATTTATTTAAAAATATACCTATGTTTGTTGTACAGGTCTAATACTTATAATTGAAAATAAAATTGTATTTCTTATATGACTGTAACAATTTAAATATATATGATTAATCTGCACTGTTATAATTTAGATCTATAAAAATAAGCAATATAGATCATTATTCTTTTCTCTGGTTAATATAGGAATTTTTAACCTTTCAGATAGATGTAGTTCTCTAAATGCATGTTCTTCTTGGAAATCTTTATATCACCATTCCAAACTATAAGTGACGGTCTCTGAAGTAAAATACTTTTCAGATAGGCCAAGAAAAGAGAATAATCAATTAATTTTTCGGTTTTGCTAATTTTAACCCTTTTCTTGTTTTTAGGGGGTGATCGGAATAGCGATGGCTTTTGATTTTTGCTGGAAAAACACTGTAGCTGAGTTGGTTTATTGAGTATAATTAAATGTAAATTTTTTTTAAAAAAACCGAAAACAAAAAACGAAAAAAAACTGTAAGTAAATTTTTTAAAAAAAACGAAAAACCGAAAAAAAAAATAATTTTACTGTAGCAGGTACTGTAGCTACAGTACCTATTACAGTGTTTTATTCGCCCCCACTCAACGCCCAGAAGCTCTTCTGAGCGGGGCCTTAGATGGAGAGCGGGGCCTTAGCCATCTAAGGTGCTTGCTTGATGTAATATTTTCAAGATGATATATACTACCCTTTCTCTGTCTGTTCATTTCGACTTTGACAACGACAAGTGTGTGTGGATAGATAGATAGATAGATAGATTAGATAGTGCTCGAGGAGAAGTTTCAACTAATTGGCGTTACTGAAAAGTATTGGCTAGATGAGTACATGGTCGGAGTACTTATGAAACTTAACAAGGAGTACTTGCCAATTACTGCTGTAGGCTGTCGACGTCCTCGACGAGACATCTCTGAAGGAAGCTGTGACGAAGGTTGTCGAGGGTGTGGTGCTGACACCGCCGGCATCGCCGCCGGAGTCGCCGTAGTCTGGGCCCGTGGCGCCGGAGCTTTTAGCTAGCTAGCACATCAATTTTGACCGGATCAGGGAGGGTGAGATGAACTGAAGAAGGCAAGAAAGGACTGTTTGGTGGCAATGGTTTTGTCTACTTTTCTTCAGAAAAATTTTCTTCAGTCTTTTTCTGTGTCGTGTGCTTCTCTAGGCAAGATTGATTAGGACTTCGCTTTCGTAGTGGTGAGATCAGGATTCAAGAGGTGTATAGTCCGGATTGGTTAGGAATTTAGAATGGTATGTAATGCGCAATATTGTAACGTAGCTTACTGGTTGTTGCTTACAGATGTCATACTTTTGTAGTTGAAATGGATTTATTAGACTATGTGGCTAGATCAAAAATATTTATAATGATGAATAAATTAATAATGTTACTTATTGATGTTATTTAAGGTGTATGATGTGCGTGAACTCATATCAGTCAAGTTAAAAAGAACTTGTACTAGGAAAAGTTATTATTTTAGTCTTTGCATATGTAAGGCAATTCAGAGACGATCGTAAACTACAAAAGGACCGGGAGATAACTTGGTACAAAGTCATAGTTTAGATGGTCAAGAATGCTAGGGAGACGGTCATACTTGAGTTAGGATGCATGGAGATCAAAAATGATAATACGTGTTGGAGTTACGGATGTGCAATCCTAAAGCTACGACATGTAACAAAAGTTGAAAACTCATGTTACATAAGGGTTTTGAGTTTCTTATTTGTTAGAATTGGATAAGAATTTATTTGAGTTCTAGACTATAAATATAGATAGAGTTAGGGGCTAACCCCAAGGATGATAGTTGCATTTTCGTGTTAGGATTTGAGAGTTGCCAGAAGGATACTTTGTAGCCACAAATATGCTGATCTAGAAATAAAAATTAGATCTATTGGAAAGAAAAAAATCGGAGGCATCAAGTCTCATGTGCGTCCAATCCTTCTCCTCAGTTGGTGTGAAAGCCGACTCTCCGTCCAGCGGTCTTGTGCGCAAGCAGTTTACCTCACGATGCAAATTCGTCTTGGACAACGCATAGTTGTAACAAGCGCTGTGCTTCATAGGATCAGGCAGATCACATTTGTGAGCAGGCACAAGCGAGTCCCACATGGCTAAGGGGGTGATCGGAATAGCGATGGTTTTTAGTTTTTGCTGAAAAAATACTGTAGTTAGCTGAAAAAAACACTGTAGCTGAGTTGCATATTAGGCATAATTAAATTTTAAAAAATATAAAAATAAAAACGGCTTGCTAGTCTAGTGCGGACAATGCAAAGGAATATGAGAAAAAAAACGGAACGCAAAAAAATCAAAAAACAAAAAAAAATCACTACGTGACAAAAGTGCTACAGTGTTTTAATCGCTGCTACAGTGTTTTAATCGCTGCTACAGTGTTTTAATCGCTGAACAGTGTTTTTGTCTCTAAACTGATCGGGGCCTAAGGGCGGGCTTATCCCGTGGCAGAAGCGAAGAAACAAGGAAATTTTCAACAGAGAGGCAGCATGCAGAGTTAACCAACGAAAGCGATGTCTCCTGATGTTTTTAATATGCTACGGTATCGCTATAATATTTTGCTACAGTACTTAAAAAATATTTCCCCCCTTTTTTGTTGTCTTTTGTTTTTGTTGTGTGAGAGAATGGACAATCATGAGATAGTACATTTGAGGAAAAATATTCTACTGCAGATTACAATTATTTACCCTCTTTGATTGCCATCGATAACCCTACAAGTGATATCAAAGTGGGTTGTAATAACATCAGATCGAGATCGTTTTTCAGGTAAACCACCATTTTTCGATGGATTAAATTATCTCTATTGAAAAACACGTATAGAGATTTTTCTACAAATACAAGGTAATACTATTTGGCAAAAAGTTGAGATTACATATGTAGTGCTTTCTATTGTTACTACTGAAAATACTGTTGATATTGAAGCTAATGCTAAGGCTAAAAATATTTTTGTTGTAAAATCTAAATAGAAACGAGTTTGTTAGAATTGCTCATATTAAATCAGATAATATAATTTAGATTATTCAAACTGATTATCATGAAGGTTCTACGTTTGTTAAAGGTGTTTGTCAAAACCAATTTAAAAAAGAGTACTCTAAATTTGAGATAAAAGTTGAAGAATCAGTAAATACACTTTTTGATCACTTCAAAAAAATTATTAGTGATTTGCAATCTGTTGATGTCATATACTAATTCTAATAATACTCTATTGGTCTATTGTAGTCTGTTAGGAATATGTTAGTCATTACTATTAATTTCTACAGTGATCCTGATGAGGTAAAACCTTTTAATATAGATTTATCTAGTGCTATGCTTAGATTGACATAGGAGCTCAAAAGATATAAAAAGAAAATTAAAAATCATACTCTTGTTGTTGAGAGCTTAAATTATGAAATTAATAGACTTGGAACTTCTGTCCTTGATGATGAATATTGTGAATCTTATCAAGTTTTATATTCTGAGTTTGAGTCTACTACAATAATTAATACATCAAATTTGGTTTAATTTAGTGATATAACTGCTAAACTTGATTAATTAAGATTGACACATGACTCTTGTGATGAAAAGTTAAAACTTGCAAATGATGAAATTGAAAAGCTCAAGTTTAATTCTTCTATATGTTTAGAGTCAAGCATTTCAAATGTTCAATCTAAGGGCCTGTTCTTTTTTGCTGCGGTTGATGGTTTTTGGCTGCGGCTGATGGCTTTTTGGCTGTTTACGACAGAGATTGCGGAAAGAGAGATACTCGCTTGCGATTTTTGATGGTACCGATATTAGTTTTTTAACGTGTACTACAATTAACTTGTAGACCCCATCTTAAAAAAAATACTCCGTTTAAAAGTTAGTTACTATAGCAAAAGCTAAAAGCGGCTTTTAGAAACCGCAAAGAACAAGCCCTAAAACTTTCTCTAATTATGAGTTGCTAGAAGTTAGACTTAATTCTTCTTAGGAATCAATTCAATAGATGATTTATTATGGGATATTTTTTACTCTAATTGTCCTAAACTTAGCACAGAAATAGAATCACTAACTAAATAACTTAATGATTTTGCTAAAAAGAAAAGATTGTCTTAGTCTAGTGCTTCTAAGAATATTGTGAATGAATATGTTAAATACACAACTTTTCCCATTTTAGCTAAAGAAAATGAATACATTAAAGACACTTTAGAAAAATCTGAATATGATCTTGGACAAGTAAAACATAAGTGTCAAAAATATCGATCTAAGGTTTAATGCTGCTAATTATGCTAAGAATAATCCATTTAAGCTTGTTAAGGTCATTGAAAGTGGGCTAATTGAAACAAAAAGTGAGCCTCATAGAACTGAGTTTAAATCTACTAGTTTTGTGCAAAGTTTACTAAATAATATTGTGGTGTTAGCTTATCATATCAAAAGAATTAATACAAAAGCTAAGTTTTTGGAGAACTTTTATGATGATTTTAAATCTTCTTCACGTGATAGATTGGGATATAATTTAAATAATCCACGTTCTTTTTGGAATTCTGATCGCCCACATGCACGTGATCTTGGTTCTAGTTTTGTTGCTGTTCCTCCATATGGTGTGTCTCAATACTGAATTCATACATTTTATTTCATTAACTCTAGTACTATGACATCAATATTTCCTATGATGTAGGTACAACTGATGAGAAAAGAGAACATGTGGCTAGTGGATTTAGCTTGTTCCACACATGACCGATGATTTAAGATAGTCTCCTCCATCACTTAGGTATCTAGTGATGAGTTGATCACTTTTAGGGATGTCTCAACATGCACTTGGTCTAAAAGTACAGTGCGCGTTAATCATAAATTCATTCTCAAGGATGTTGCTTTAATTGCTAATATTCTCACTAAGCTGTTTGATACTTCTTGATTTATTCATTTGCAGAGTGAGTTCGGGGTGTGTCATCCAATGAGATTGTTATGAGGGGAGTTCTTTTGTATATCATTGTAAAGCCTTATTTTTATTTTTGAGAACTTGAATTATTATTAAGCCAATAATCATGAAACAAGTCATGATGTGCATTTCAAGCTTTCTTGATTATGATTTTACTTGTATAGCTTAGGAAGGCCTTAATTATCTATTTATTAAATTTTGTCATTTTGAACATACAATAAACAAGGCTGAATTCTTTGGCTATGTTTGATTAAAGTGATTACTTCTTGATATGTGCCATGTTTAAATATCTAGTTAAATCCTAATTTAGGTCAAGTATAAGTTTGAGCCATTCTAGTTCCTTCTTGAATCACTTGTAGCTTTTCTAGAAATATATATGGTAAATTATGGTGAAATTGTTAATTATGTATGCATCTCAACAATTCTTTCCTATGAAGTGGCTTGTCATTGCACTAGGTATGAACTTAAGAGGAGCTTTGTATAACCGAGATCATAAAACCTTAAGCTTTTTGGCTTGGTATGATCGAAAAGTAAGGCTTGAGATGCTATAATTAATGAAATATGATTCATGTTGGCTCAAAAAGGTTATTATAAATGTGCTGAAATTAATTTAGACTGAAGCGTAGGATACCATTGTAGATGGCTTTTAGTCTAGGTGTGCTTTACTAAGATAAGTCATAATCAAGTATAAATAATGAAATGTTATGTGTTAAGTTATGTAAATCTATGTTAAGTTTTGCGCTTCAGTTTGTCACTTATGGCTCACTTAGTTCTTGATTCTAGCATTTAGATTTAATTCTATATTTGTAGATGGCTATCTTCTTTAGTAAGATCTTTAGCTTAACTAGTTATTTTTGTGAAAGTCTGCTATATACATTAATTTGCTTAATCATATTATAAACTTCTTTTGGCCTGCTTTGTGATATATGCATGCTTATGACCGGGCAAGCATTATAGAGCATGACTTTGTACATATCAATTCAATTAGTTTAAATAATCTTTTAAGTTTTTTTGGTGTATTTTTTTAATAAATAGATCAATGATACTTGGATGTGACTTCTCTCTTTGATGTTTCTTCCTCTTGTACCTTAATGTTTAAATTGCCATCGATGATCCTATAGGATTGGTTTGTGCTTTTTGTTGATACCAAGTTGATTAATCACACCAAACAATACATGAGTCATTTTTGGAAACTATTCTGGCAATAGGTGTGTGAAATATTGTAGGTATGTAAAAATTCTCCTTGACACCTCACTATACTGCATGGGGAAGGTCAGTTCAGTCTCAAGTACCAACTATACATCAGGAATTGACCTTGAATACCTTCTAAGATTTATACACAATAGCTACATAGATTCTATGACCATGTACAACACAGGAGTTTAGTAACTAAAAGCTATTTTTTTGCCATGTCGGATAGATAAAATGCTTATATTGTAGCATCGATGCTTAAGTAGGCACCGATCTTTAACGGATGCTTATGTGTATAACTATGTCTAATCAATAGATAATACAACATCTAAGCACCTATAAAAAGATGCTTGCATGAAAGGAATGAATTTTACATTGATGTTTAACGACATGATTATGTTCCCTCTTTAAGCACTTATGTATAAGTTTTTTGCATTATATATACCCTAAAAAAGCACTAGTTAGCAGGTCCTGCTCAAAAGTTAGAAGTAAAGACCCACGATTCGACGGTGGAGTCGGATCATAGATTCTCATGCACCGGTGATTTGGCGGGTAGGGCAACAAGGGCATCGCTAGCTAGATGTTTGCTGATGAGTTGTGGATGAAAGTACCAGAGGGGAAACAATAATGATCGTGAGAGTTGAGATAGATCTTAGGTTGGCGACATGACGACGAGCAGGAAAAGGTGGGATAAGCAGTGGTGGATGCACAGGACACAGCTCGTCGGCATGGGAGAGGCGAAGAGAGTGTCACGGAGGGAGAAAAACAGGGCTACACATGTCCACTGGGAAGCTATGTGGCGGTATTCCACAGCACCTAAAATGTAGCACTCCCCATCGGTAGGGATGTGATACCGCCTAGAAATAATTATAGAGGTGATTATATCATTTTTATATTTATGATCTTTTCAATAATATGTTATTTATCTCTTGAATAGATATCTTTCGTATTGATCAATATGTGACTTGTTCATAGAATTCTTTATTCATGTTTTGATGTTATTCTAAATTATTCTTGATTTTATATCATTATGCGGGACAGTTATGATTTCTAATCAGGATATGTATTGATTGATGATCATATCTCATGGATCATGGATATGAGATAATCCAATTAATAATGTGGACAAATGGTAGAGAACATAGTGTTAGATCAACCCATCTTAAGATATTGTTGATATTGCTATGTTTTTATGTGTCATTAATTGGTCTCAAGCAATGATGATGTATAATCCTTATACCTGAGATCAGCATAGTTTTCTACATATGTAATAGTGCACTTAGGGATTGCCAAAGCTATTTCATAATTGAGTAGTTATAAAGGTAGCTTTTGGGGTATACTTATTCCGTAACTAGGTAGTTATAAAGGTAGCTTTCAGAGTATACTATGAAACATGCAGAGAAATGTGATTAGTCGGATATGAGATTTGCCTCTCGTACATAACAGGAGAGATATCTCAAGGCTCCTCGATATAGTTGAATAAAGAAAGTGCATGATGATATCACAAATGATCGAAGAGTCGATTACATGAAGTTATTGATCACTAAATCGGGAAAAAAGATTGAATAGTTCATAGATAACATCACCTAGAATTCGATCATGTATCGTCAGACAAAATGAGAATACACAAATAAGTCGTTTAGTCCATTCAAATACAAACTGGTCGAATGGTTATACTAACTGGTCATATGGAGATATGAACTAATTGTAACCAAATACGAACTGTTAGTAAGTAGTTATGAACTGATCGTCAATGACTAAGACTTGGTTACAGATTATATTGCCTAAGGTTCGTCCAATTCGATTTATGTGTATATTTGGGATTGATATGTCCTGCTAGGGATCTCTATCGACTGGTGATTGGAAAGGTATTTTTGAGTTACAACCAAGTATATATGAACCTATAGAGTCACACGCTTAACAAGTTGGAACAATAAGGATCCAATCGGAGGTTACTCATGTAGTCATGCTAGACATGGATCCGATCAAAGGCTCTATATAAAGGGATGCAATGGGTTATGGGTTAGATAGAGACATCGCACCGCCAACTGAAATCTTAGCCACCTCCTTCCAAAATCCATGCTGTGTGTGCTAGCGCTAGCACGCTGGTGCACGGTATTCCATCCCTAGATGTTTGGATTCTGGTAGGGTGCCGTTGTAACTGCGACACTGATCGGGATAATCAGAGGAAAAGAGAATCAGCTTGTGGAGATTGACTACCGCAAGAGAATGATCAGCTTCAGTGGATCGTTTTCCAAAGACGTTAGATGATCGACTACTTTCATTACACCAACGTGTATTACGTTGAACCGGGCTGGTTCAACTCTTCTTAAACTACATTGTACGTCTAGTGGTAACGATCCATAATCTATTACTCGCATGACTTTCTAGTTTAGATGGTAGAAATTTTTAATTTACATTAATATAGCCTACGTATAATCCCAACAAACCTAGTCATAACTTTGTTTGAAATTCCACTCAAGTACATAATTCAAAAAATGAGGAGGTGATTGATGGAGGCGGAAGCTACCAATGGCGCACCTCAGAGTCTTCTTGGAAGTGTTTGTACTAACTTTGATAGGGAAACCAAAGTGAAAACCATTTTTGAGCACGCTCAGTTAATGCCCGTGAAGTGACAACCGTCAACTGCGACTGCCCAATTAATAGCCAGCCAATGGCGCTGGCCTGTCCCTGCTTAACATGACGTTCGGAACAGCGATGGCTTCTGACTGAAATTTTATTGTAGCTATATTTTTTTACTGTAGTTGAGTTGGTTTTTTAGGTATAATTAAATTTTAAAAAATAGAAATAGAAAAAACATGTTAGTCCATCACAGACAATGCAAAGGAATACGGGAAAAAAGAATATACAAAAAAGCCCAAAATATTTAAAAAAATCAGAAAAGACGAATTACTGAATAGTGAAAAAAGCTGAAGCTAGAACCTGAAACTGAAAAAAAGCCGAGTTGAGCGGGGCGTAAGAAGCAATACTACTTACCGTATAGGAGCGCCAATTTAAAATATTTTGTATAATATGCATGCAATAAGTATCTAGCCATAAAATAATATCTTCCATCTTCTAAAAAAGTAAGCTAAGAGCATGTATAATGATGTGACATCGGCTGTCTATAAACTTTACTACGTAAGACACAAGATGACATGAAAGAGAAAGAGGAAGCACAAAGAATTATATCGTCTCTTATGCAACAGTCGACTGTAATACAAAAAACAAAACACGTTGTGTCACGAAGAAGTAGTCTATACAAACATGTAAAAAGATAACCCGCTGTAGGAGCTATCTTTAGTACCGTTTATAAATGATATAAAGAGTATATTATAGACAATAGTTATCTACACTATTGTACATGCATTAAGACTAGATCCGGAACGCGAAAATTTAATTGTTTTAGGTAAAATTCCTACATTTCAACCAGCGCAAAAACATGTGAAATCCAGGAAAGAGCCTATGGTACAATTAAAGAATTAATGGTTAAAATTGCTACTATACACTTGGCCCTGCTCATTTGAGCTTCTGTTTCTCGCTTCTAACTTTTTAATTTTGTCTCTCTCTGTCGAGACCCGAATATGCAAACTCGGTCTCTCTGTGTAAACTGCACTAGTCCAGGATCACGCTAGTGCACACAGTCAAACATAGATGTCATCACAGTCATACACACGACAATAATAAAGGAAAACTAGAATATCGATAAAATATCAAAGTGCGACCTTATGGCCAAGCTTACAATATCTCTAGCGGAAGGGCTTAACAAAATAGCGTGAAATCCAAAATAAAGCGTGGCGACCAATCGACAAGCCACAGGCTATCGAGTGGAGAACGAAGCCTAATCCGTGAAGTCGTCGTAGTACTCTCCTTCCGCACCTCCTGGCGATAGTACTCCTCTCCTCAATCGAGCAACATAGGCGTAAAGCCGTGAGTACATTGGTACTCGGCAAGTCGTTTGTAACAATAAATGCAATATAATATGCAAGGCTTACCAAGGAAGGTGAAAGGTTAATTTGCATAAAGGCATTTATTGATGAAATATGTTAAATAACTTGAAAGCGAAAGTTAAGCGAAAACGAGAGCAATAGATAATCAAAGGAATAAACATGAACCACTTGTGAACACCAATTCACAAGTTAAACCAACAAATGAACTACTGTCCACTCCCAACATAAACCACCAAGTTATAAAGAAACACTAACCCTCGTGTGAAATCCCGAGCACCGCCCATGACCGAGGACGCGGCTATTCGAATAGTTTTACACTCTGCAGAGGTTGCACAATCTGTACCCACACGATGTGATTAGCCTAGGCCTAAGGAAATCACAACAAGGCCTTTACAATGCTCTACCTCAACCCAATCCTCGCCCGCTAGGGTTCGTCATCACACCCCCTTGCGCCACATGGAAATCAAGCAACCATGTTCATCACAATGGCGAATTGAATTGAAATATTACAAATTAATCAGCCAGTCCATCCCATAATAGACATGTGGTTTGCGATTAAGCTCGGATCAATGGCGCACAAAGTTAAGTCCTTAGCATTACCCGGGCGAGACTACCACATCCCCCAAAGTACAACTGTACTTCCCCCTTTACTGCACGATCACTCGCCCGAGTGCAAAACCAATTTGTATAACCAAGCCAACGTCACACCAATGATGTGGCACCAATTTTTAATGCACGTGGCACCAACCATAGTTCCATATATCATTAAGTCAAATTAATAATTTTACAGGTGTGAGGAGATCAATCGTAAATATAACAGGCTAAGCAATCTAATCGTACAAACCCGTGTGATAAATTAACTAGCATCACTAATAAATTTCCCAACCTATGGTGACAAAGGCATCATGGTATTTCAAAGGGTCAAGGAGGTATAAATTCAATTGGGACAATAACTACCTGTGCAAAGGTTTGAATAAAAATAGCAATGCAATGTAATTTAAAGCAAAGTAATTAAATAATAGTTTGAAAAATTGGGTTCAACATGATCAAGGGACACGACTTGCCTTCGTTATGCTCGTGAGGTACTCCACGGTCTTCAGC